>OY804589.1:86275583-87610377 GCA_963680875.1 Bathymodiolus brooksi | reverse complement strand
TATAGTATGGCAGGTGCCCGAAATCCATTCTAAATTAATGATATACTTATTTAACATGGCTTAGACATTCGATACAATAAAACATATGCTCCAACTAATGCAGTAGCAATGTATTATGGAAGATGAGATTACGAGAGATCAATTCCACTTTCAACATTTTTTTCACAATATCATGGACGTCGGTATTATCTGTTTAGGAAATTGGAGAAAACCACTGACCTGCCACTGATAAACTTTATCACACAAAGACATATCGAGTACATCTCACAATGGGCGCGAATAGAACTCGCATCTTAAGCGTGTTACATTGTTACTTATTTCATAATAAGAACAGCTTAAAGATAACAGAAAAGTAACTAGAAGCAGCAAATAGAAGAACTGACAATACAATAACCGAGTGGTAATTAGTTCATGCTCCACTAATAGCACCCATCGTGTTAAGCGACACGAATATCATATATATGTAAATAAATACAAATACCATCAATAAAACATCAATCTCCTCTACAACAAATGAGAGTAAAGACGAACCGAACGCGGAAATCACAACACGGAACTAACAATGTGAAGACATATAATTGGACAGAATGAACAACACAACTTCACCTTAAACCCGGGGCAAACTGGTGCTCCGGAGAAGTGTCTTTTATGCTTATTCACATAAGACAGACAAACAAGAACAATGTACCAACGCACTCGTTGTTGTAAAATCATAAAATATAGCAATATTGTTATTTAGAACCCTTTCGCCAATAATTCAATAATGTCATTGATGTCAGTTGTATCGCCAGAGGAAATTCATCGGGAAGCACAAAACCTGACGCAAATAACTGACACATTTCATAGTATAAAATATAACACTATCGGGTGGATGCAACTGTGGCCGCCGTTAACGAAGATTGCTATGATACAATCTTACTACTGATGAACATTTTAGTCAATACAATTTGGGAAGTATTGTGGGTTATCGCCTGTTGCATTACTTTTTCTTTTGGCCATTGTGTTGTCTGTTCTTCGATATACGGATTCTGATTACCTCCCTTTGGTATCTTCAAACTCTTCTTAAAAACCAAAATTACGCATATGATGGCTTTTTTTTTCGTTTCAAAGATGAATTGTGTTGCATAATCAGTGGCAAATTCACATGTGATATTTTATTCCTGAAAATATGAATGTTTAAATTAGTTATTAACTTTCATTGTGATGAACCATTGTTAGTGAGAGTGCGTGATCTTTTTCAGTAGAAGCGAATTAAGATTTTTATTGTTTGCCGTAATGAAAGCGGGATGTTTGGCGCTTTAAAATCTGATTCAACCCACCATTTCTTTAGAAATGCCTGTACCAAGTCAGGGTCATTACGGTTTTCACAGTTTTCCGGTTGTTGACTGATTTTGTCTGTTTATATACTTATGAGTTTTGACTTTCACTTTGTAAGATTGGTCGGGAGTTCGGTAATTTTGTTATTACCCTTATTTGCTTATATCTGTATTGTCGTTAGGGATCAAATCCCACCACTTTGTTGTGTCTGTTCCAAGCCAGGACCTGGATTTCCAAAGACGTATGTCGTAATATTTTGTGTTCAATAATTTGAGTTGAGAGGTTGTTGTTCGTTTTGTTGAAATTGCTTGAATTGTTATCCATCACTGTTAAAGCTTTCTTGTCACAATCAATAATTTCAATAAAAGTTTTTATTTTTTATATTTCACATTTCACGAGATGAACAGAATTAGTTTAGGAAATTGTATGCCAGATGATACTAATGTAATAAACACATTTCTTGTAGTGAATATCGATAATTGAATTTGGAATAAAAGTTCCAAATTTTATAATGCTGTGAAAAATATTATAATGAGCAATTAGAGTGCAATGAAATGCAAAAAGCGACCGTTCAATCAGTTCCAACTGGATCACTTGTTCCACTGTTTCAATTGGTTTAAACTGGAATTACATTTTACACTTCAGATTCTAATTTTGGCTGCTATGCATTTTGGCTGACATGCTTTTATCATTTATTAAAGTAACTGTCAGTATTCCGTTGATATTTCGTTGTCCTTATCAATTTCAATTTGAACCCTATTTGGAATATGACATTTGTGTGTCAACAAATTTACGAAATCATGCATTCGTGAAATTTACTTAAAACATATTATGGAAAAGATAAAATATAGCATATCAATTAATAATAAATTCCAATCGTATGTGGGTCCGTCGTGGTCGTGATCGTATGGTTGTTGGATTTCCAACTACCTATGCAATCAGTGCCTATCACTACTAACGTTGTGAGTTCGAATCCCGCTCAGGCGATGCGTACTCGATACAATACTATGTTATATAGTTTGTCAGTGACTTGCGGCAGGTCGGTGGTTTCTGCTGGTACTCCGGTTTATTCCACCAATAAAACTAACCCAATTGTATGTTAAAGAATACAAAATTCAAAGCAACGGCAAGAAAAGGGACAAAGTATAAATGCCTAAAACAATACATAATGCATGTCAAGTCCAGAGGACGGACATCTTTATTACAAGTCGACGTTACTTGTTGCACCATTCTCTATCCAGAGTCGTCGTTCCTGCTACGCTACACAACATCTCTGTCAACGCCCATTTTACAAGATTTTTGTAAAATTTAGGAACAGTAAAAAAAAATGTACTTAAAATTGTTTTAATTATTGTAAATATCAATAAAGATGAAATTAAATCACTCATTTCAAATCAATTCTCTCTCAAAAAAGATTTGTGATCGTTTTCAACTTTTTAATTTTTACCTCCGCAAAATAGTTCTCCAAGAAATGGGGGGGAAATCATTTTTAAGAGAGAATTGATTTGAAATGAGTGATTTATTTTCATCTTTATTGATATTTACATTAATCAAAACAATTTTAAGTACATTTTTTTTTACTGTTTCTAAATTTTACAAAAATCTTGTAAAATGGGCGTTGACAGAGATGTTGTGTAAGCGTAGCAGGAACGACAACTCTAGATAGAGAATGTTGTACAAATGTTTGTGAAAAAACATACAAATTTGTTCTGAGTAGTCAAGCATAAAAGGCCTATACGAGTGAGCGAATGAATGAAAATTGAATGAGTGCATACGTGGGGAGTGAGTGAGTTTATTTATTTTTTAGAGGTTAGGGTAATGGTGTTTAAGGCCATTTTCAACAATATTTATGTTATATCGTAGAGGTCAGTTTTATTGATGGAGGAAACGGGGTACCCGGAGAAAATCACCGACCTGCGCAAGTCACTGACAAACTTTATCATATAATGTTGTATCAAGTTATACTTATAAGTGATAAGATGATGTCTATATTTTACAAAGCCCACACGTTCAATCTATTATTTACATATAGATAGATAACTGAAACAATAGTTCGCCAGTAGACACCTTTGATCCATTAAAGGGATATTAAAGCTCATTTTGGTAATTTTTTGTATCTCATGAAAACTTGCAATTGATTCAATAAATGATATTTATGAAACATTAACCCGGTTTTTATCAATGAAACTTTGTAAAAGTGACATAATTCGTTGATAATTCTGTCATATCTTCAGGTTTTTCCATTAATTGAATTTTTGCTTCCTGGACAAAAAATCATTTTCACCCTTTTAAGTGATATTTTAACGATATTAGGGATTATATGGGCGTGCAAAGTATTTTTGGATTGTTATTCCAATTAAATTGAAAAGAAACAACCTTCATCACGAGTTGAAAAAATATATGTTAAAACGAGCTTTAATGTCCCTTTTAGACACATTAGCATTTCCTCTACACCATCAAGTTGTATAACACTTTTTATTATATATAATTATCAATATAAATTTTCCAAAAAGAACATAAAAATTACAAAAATGAACTTAAATTACCGTTTCGTATACAATGTATTTAGATTAAAGAACAGTGTTCTAATTGGTGTCTGGCATCTCATGGGGCGGAACCAGGATTTCAAATTAGGGGGGGGGGGGGCGTACTTAAAAAAATTGCGCCGATCAGAGGGAGGCGCGAAAATTTTTGGGGTATTTCGTGTGAAAAATCACGATTTTACGCCAAAAAAAACATATTTTTTTCCAATTTTAGGGGGGGAGTGGGCGCGCCGGGTGCGCCCCCCCCCCCCCCTGGATCCGCCCCTGCATCTCACAGACAGGGTAATGATAATAAACACATATCTCTAGATGAGTGTAACATGGTACCTAACCTGTAGATAGCGATTCTAAGTAATATACAGTCAAACCTGTATTAAGAGGTCATGACCTTTGGGACAAAGAAAAGTGTTTTTTTCAAGACAGATGACCTCTTATAAGAGGTTCAATTTATATGAAATTTTCTATGACAGGACAAGAAAAAGGTTACCTTTACATACAGGTGACTGCTTAATAGCGGTGACCGCATAGGCAGGTTTTACTGTTATTTAAACCTGCTCCAATTGATAATTGACTTGTCTTAGCACGATCAATTGTCGGCAATGATAGTTAATGGTTTGAAGAGGTATCACATTCTTCACAAAAAAAAACCATTTGTATGTCAGCATCGTATAATTGTGAAAATGGCTGTAAAAGTATTTGAACAAGGTTTGTGAATGATGTAGGAGTTTAAGACGAACTGATAAAACTAAAGTACACTGTCATGTAAACTCACACCACATTGTAACAGATTAGAAGGTATATATTTTTCTTCTAAATTTGGAAATGTAGATTCTTTGAAAATATTATATCTATAAGGGTGACATGATTTGGAACTGGAGTTTCTGGCAAATACATTATTGTTTTGCCATACGTTGAAAATCAATGATTGCATGATATATATATATATACAAAAAGAGTTTGAAATAAATGTTAGAGAATACAGAAGGGGCAATCAAAAATGGACAATCCAGAGAAACTGTCAACAAAACGAAGAAAAACAAAATAAAAACAAAACACAATATGTGTTGGACACCACTTTACGGAAACAAGCACATATAACGTAAATAAAACATGATCTCTCCTACAAACAACTGTTGGTAGCGACGAACCGAACATTATTTTTTAGGCGGACACCAAAAGGGTAATCAGAAGCCATAATTCGAAGAAGTACAGGAAATACAATGGCTAAATGATAAAATACAAAACGACAAACAATGGCCCTCAAAATACGATACCGAAAATTGTACTGTGCAACACGAACCCTACTGAAAAACGGGAATACACTCGGATGCTCTGGACGGGTAGAAAACGGGGATACACTCGCATGCTCGGAACGGGTAGAAAACGGGGGTACACTAGGATGCTCTGGACGGGTAGAAAACGGGGGTACACTCGGATGTTCTGGACGGGTAGAAAACGGGGGTACATTCGGATGTTCTGGACGGGTAGAAAACGGGGGTACACTCGAATGCTCTGGACGGGTGGAAAACGGGGATACACTCGGATGCTCTGGACGGGTAGAAAACGGGGGTACACTCGGATGCTCTGGACGGGTAGAAAACGGGGGTACACTCGGATGTTCTGGACGGGTAGAAAACGGGGGTACATTCGGATGCTCTGGACGGGTAGAAAACGTGGATACACTCGGATGCTCTGGACGGGTAGAAAACGGGGGTAAACGCGGATGCTCTGGACGGGTAGAAAACGGGGGTACACTCGGATGTTCTGGATGGGTAGAAAACGGGGGTACATTCGGATGCTCTGGACGGGTAGAAAACGGGGATACACTCGGATGCTCTGGACGGGTAGAAAATGGGGGTACAATCGGATGCTCTGGACGGGTTGAAAAGGGGGTACACTCGGATGCTCTGGACGGGTAGAAAACGCAGATGAACTCATCATTTCGATAGTTTATGGTCGCCAACATGACTGTTAATCGTTACGGAATATCTGTATCATAAATGACCAATGGTATATACCATTTGTCGTAATCACTAGCCGAACCTTTCCTGATACATGATATATGACCGGATTTGCAAAAAAAAAGTAACATGACGGGTGCCACATGTGGACCAGGAACTACTTACACTTCAGGAGCATCTGAGTTCATTCCTGGTGTTTAGTGGCTTCGTGTTGCTCGATCTTTAGTTTTCTGTGTAGTGTTTTCTAGATAATTGTTTGTCTGTCATTCTGAGATTGACGGCTTCTGATTACCCCTTTGGTGTCTTAAAATGTTTTGTCCGCCCCACTACGTTAGTCTTGTAAAAGTCATGAATGAGGAAAGTATGGGATTTTGTCTACGATAAACGGAACATATCCGTAGTCATCCATTATGGTTAACTAAGTCTGGGTACAGACATTAAAACTTTAGAATGTTATTATAGGAAATATGTCTCTTCTAAACTATTCTTGTCGACAATTGATATATACATGTAGATGAATACAAGTAAAAAAGTATCGATTAAAATGATCAACTATTTTAAAAGACAATAGTGTCGTATTATCTTGAATAGTTCGAGGTAAATGTATGGTCCTCTCGTCGTTGTTTGTATTGCACCAAATAATTCGAATACCCCGTTATATCGAAGTTTTTGTGACTTTGATAAAATGAGTTGCAATTGTATGCACATTCATCTTAATGTGAAATATATTTTTATCCCTGAGTAATTTTGTATTCTACTCTAATATTCAGCATACGGGTCATTATCAAAATACACGCACTTTTCTGTTATTATGCAATTAAAAGACAAATATCAACCAATCTGATTGGAGAAAACATGTTTTGCATGAAGGCACGTCAGCCCTTTATAGTTTTACCATCTAAATCCAGATTGGTCCAATTGCGAATTTATACTTGCTACACGAAGACCTGTTTTTTCCTTCGTGTTACGTGTTATTTTTCCAGAATGACTTACTTCTGGTCAATTGTACTATTCAGATGTAAATATTTTATTCGATCTTTGTATTATTTTTGAACTATTCCTAAAACTCTAATAGCACAACATTATTTTTGCTTGATATATATTGAAATTTAAAAAGAAAATTAGCAAAAACTTGCTGTTATAGATTTTCATGTCTGTGGTCTTACCCTTCCTATTAAGGCTGGTAAGAGTCATCTGTCTTGTCATATTTGAAGCAAAAATAGTTTCTCCCTTTGCTTATTTCCTGTTTCATGACATGTGCAGACGACAAACACAAAAGTGATCCATAAACTAATATAGAACCGAAAAGGTACGTGCGATTGGCATAGTATATCAATTTTATGTCTGGGGTGTACTTCTCACTACTTCTTTTTGTTAGAATTGAACAAAATGTAAAAATATACAATATATTACATTTGGTATTCTTCACAGGATATACATATAAAATATAGTCAGGGAGATATCATTTTCCTTTTATCCCGAAAATACTTACCTGTTTTCTGTTGTGTTACTGTCAATGGTGTTACCATAAAGATTGTGTAACACCACAGACATTTAGCATTAAAATTGTGAATAAACACATTATTCCATAAACAGTAATATTCAGAACAAAATATTGCTCTTTGACCTATGTAGAAAAATTGCTCAAACATCGTCATTTACTTATAAGATATAGTTTAAGGAGCTGATGGGAGTATACTGTTTAGACCTGGTAACACCAGGGACATATCTTCATAACACCATGGACATATCGTCATAGCACCATGGACAAAACTGATATTGTTCATGCATTAAACCAATATGTTGAAAAACTGAATATTGTACTGAAAACATTTAAGAAAACAACAAATATAGGTTGATAGTTGTGTTTTTTTCTTGAATTAAATGTTTACATTCATGAAGATGTCCCTGGTGTTACTTTTGTTATATGTGGTGTTACCTCTTGTCAATGGTGTTACCTCATGTAAATTGTTTCATATAAAGGATAAATGACATAATTGAAGTAAATTATATTATAGTTGAATAAAGTTGACTTTGATAACTATGTATAAGTCATCTTTTCTTTATATAAAGTGAAACAAAATACAATTATGAAAACTTGTTTGTTTCATAATGCAGCTTAAACGGAACTCCGCAACTACATATCCAAATATTGTGAAAAAAAATAGTGCTCCAAAGAAAATATTCTACATTATGCATAATTTCCCTGTATATTATGTATGTAACCACTTTTTACATAAAAATTATTTTTCATTTTCCTAGAAAGAATAATGTTATGTTGGTAACACCACGGACTGAAAGGTATTAGGGGGTGCTACATATCTAGAAATAATTATTTTCGTGGTGGTTTCCCTGACTGCATATTATGTGAATATGTCATTGTAATGTAGGGAAAACTAATAGGCTAAAGCAAAACGGGAACGAAAATATTTGATGTCACCAAAATATGAACAGGAAAAAGTGCGTGTATTTTGATAATGACTTTATACACGTTTGGATCATGTTAATATAAATAGTACATGTTATTTTCAAATAAAATATAAATCTATGAAAATATTGTATATAAACTTCTTGCAGTAATGAATTATAGGAAATCCACTAAATTATTTGACAGGATAATAAAAGTATGTTTCATAGAGAATTTATTTAAAATGCTTTATTGACTTTAAAACAAGATTATTACTTCATCCTCTTTGACTTGTTAATTAATTAACTTTCTTGACACGTCTTTCATTACATTATAGCAGTGTAGGCAGTTAAACAGATGTTTTCTAGTATATAAGTTAAGACAAGCATATGTATTGGGGGTCAGTGATGGTCTTGAATTTATCAACTATGTAGCACCTAGTCACTTACATCAATAGCAATGTTTTAATTCTGAACAAACGTTAGAGAATACCGACGGGGCAATCACTTCACTGAATTTGAGAGACATGATAAGTTTGTCACTATGCCATTTGCTTGTCTGCTATGGTACATATAAATGTGTTGTGTCCTAGAATATTCTTCTAACCGCTTCGGTGGTGTAATGGTTAACGTGCTCCCCTCCAGTGCGGTAGATCGTGGGTTCGAGCCCCGATGGGGTCAAACCAAGCACTTTAAAATTGGTATTTGTTGCTTCTCCGCTAAGCACCCAGCATAAAGGAGAAAGTGCAAAGACTGGTTGGTTCGGAATTACGATAATGTATCCACGGACTCTTGTTTCAGTGAGCTAGTGTTATAGAAATCCAACTCAGTGTGTTGGTCTAGTGTAAAGCGGACATCGTCATCATTTCATTGAATGTAACTTGTTCTCACCATGAAATAGCTGAAAAACTGCTCATTTGGCGTTTAGCAATAATCACTCAGGCACTCTTCTTCAAGTGCACTGACGTATGGTGTTGTCGATAATATCTCTGTACTCTTTGCTTATATCCTGGGTAAAGACGTTCTGAAGTGCAGCCACCTGCTGCCTTGAGACAACCATGAGATAGAAATTGTACACCAATCAGATAATTCTTGGTGGAGATCGTAAAATTTCCTAAGTGAAGACTTCAATCTAACTGTTAACAAATGTCTGGTCTCATTTCAATATGTAATGCATAACCAATGTAATAACAATTATTTATTGCAATCAACACATTCATTTATTTATTTATTGAAAATACTGACTCCAATCCAATATATTTAACATCTGATCGGGAACTGTCAATACAATATGTGTTGTATAATAAGTTGATTTGTTCTCTTGAAAATTAAAGATTGACATTTGATAATGCATGTATTGAAAACATGACGTGACAGATCATGCAAAAGTCATTAACAGCACGAATAAACAATATTTTAAGTTATAGATTACAATTATTACACAATGAAGAACATATTAAAGGGATATTAAAGATCGTTTTAACATATATTTTTTCAACTCGTCACGAAGGTTGTTTCTTTTCAATTTAATTGCAAAAACAATCCAAAAATACTTTGCACGCCCATATAATCCCTAATATCGTTAAAATATCACTTAAAAGGGTCGAAATGAATTTTTGTTCAGGAAGCAAAAATTCAATTAATGCCAATAATGGAAAAAACCGCAAGATATGACAGAATTATCAACGAATTGTGTCACTTTTACCAAGTTTCATTGATAAAAACCGGGTTAATGTTTCATAAATATCATTTATTGAACCAATTGCAAGTTTTCATGAGAAACAACAAATTACCAAAATGAGCTATAGATTACAATTATTACACAATGAAGAACATATTAAGTTATATAACCATGATAACAAGATCCAGTGATAAAATTATAAGATGAGTTATTACTTAATGACAACAACTGGATTGTTAAGTTGTACTGTTAAGTCCGTATTGTTTGTAAACGAGACACCTGTGAATCATCTTTGTGTATTGGGTTAGGATTACACGAGCGTAGCTTGGGGTCAAATATTATCGAGGCAGGAGAGTCTCCCCTTCCCTAGATACCACCGTCATTTTAAGAAAGGAAAACACGTTTTTTCTTCATTTCAAAACAAGTAGTCATGGACTAATTGAATCAAATTTGTATTGTATTGATTCCATTACCACTGAGATATGTCGATTTTTTTTTTAAAGAAAAATGAAACGCCTTTGAACCGATGTTATGAAACGACGTGTCTTAAAGGAGTGCCTAGTTATTGAATACAACATCAAGAATAATGATAAACCATTTTGGTGGTCTCATGTTTATGTCATATATTTTTTCTTCACATGTAAAACTACTCCTGTGCCAATTCCAGGATTCATTGATTACTGGTCAGCCACAAAATTACATTGTTATACTTATTAAGTAATAAAGATGTTATTAGAACAATTTACATTATTTTTTTCTTACAGATTTTTTTTTTACCGCGGCTACTGCCTCGGTTGCCTCAATGGAAGCTACGCCACTGGATTATCACAGTTATTTATATAGCATGTTAGGCGTGTTGGTCCAGGTCCAGGTCAAAGCAACATAATTTTCTCATCAAAAAGTAATTTTCCCACCATGGAATAGCTGGGGAAAAAACCCCGTTTGCTTTAAAAACAAAGGACAATCTCACATCTTACAGTGGATGTCTTCAAACTGTATGGTTTACATTATTTGTTAAGTCGTTAAATTCATTGAATGTTTGTCCTTAGTGAGCAAGAGGCACGAAAATATGTCCAACATGAATAGTATGACAATGGAATAAGTGAGTGATTGTTGTTTAACGCTCACTCATCAATTTGTCAGCTATATCATGGCGAGAAAATTTTAATCTTCAATGAAACGATGATGACATCCGCTTTGTACTAGACCAATGCGCTTAGTTGGATTTTTTTTCATAGTGCTAGCTCACTGAAACAACAGTCCGCCGATAGACATGTCGTCCCACTCGGACACATTATCCTGATTCCGAGCCTACCGGTCTTTGCTCTTTCTTCTTAATAATGTGGGCTTAGCGGAGAAGCAACAAATAGCAATTGCATAGTCTTTGGTTTGACCCGACATTTAATAAACAAATGAAAATGCAGTTGCTACTGAAAGGAAAAACCCGAGAGAATCAAACGGATATACTTCAAGTTCACATGGACGATGTGTTAGCAACAATGCATACAAAGAGAGATAACTATTTTTTATAAATATGTTCAAATGAAATCGTATTAAGGCATGCAATTTCTTATGTTGTTATTTCCCAGAATTGTAGGGTTAGGGTTAGGGATATGATGTTTTACGCTACTTTCAACAATATTTCTGTTATATCGTGGTGGTCAGTTTGGTTCTTGGAGGAAACCAGAGTACCCGGAGAAAACACCGATCTGCCGCAATAAACGTTAGAGAAAACCGAAAGGAGCTGTCAAGAATGGACAATCCAGAGACACTGGCAACATTGGCACACAAGACACATGACGAAGATAAACAAAACAAATCAACAGAAAACCTAAAAAATATGAGCAACACCGACCCTTCCAAAAAACTTCACTGACAAACTTGACCATATAATGTTGTATCGAGTACACCTCACATGAGCGCGGGATTCGAACTCACAACTTCAGTGGTAATACGCACTGATTGCACAGGTACATGTAGTTGTAAATCCAACTACACTACAATACGACCACGATCACGATGGCCCTGAGTAGTATCCTAGTTATATAATGGCTAGTTGAAAATAAGTTTTCAAAATACTTTAACTCTTTGGTGTCTTCTTGACTGTGCTATTGTCGAAAGACGGAAACTGGCGTACAACGGTTTCAAATATTTTTAAAATATTTGGCAAAGGAAACTAGTTTGAGCACGGAAATCAAAATTTTATACCGTTGACTTTCGGTAAGTTATAAAATAAGGCACTGGCTATGATTACCCGGATTTACCTGGATTGGGTAATAATAACGAAAAATTAGGATTACCTGAAAGACTAAGTACCGGAATACAATTCCGGTTCAGGAACCTATTTCACGGAAAAAAATCGGGTAATCGTAATTTTATTTGTTATAATTACCTGGTCTTATTATTACCCGGAATAGTTGTATGTAAATAAAATATTAAATCTTATTTATTGTTGTTGTTGATTTATTTTTATAGGTACCAATTTTATTATAAACTTTCATTTTGAATTTAATTTGTCTGTATTTGTTTGTGTAAAAATATGGCCAAAGGCGCTGAAAAGTGCTCACCGTGTATGTTATCAAGACATGTAGTTCATTTGGGAATCTTAAAATGGACGCGAATGAGGGAGTCCAGTCCTTCAATTTTGAAGTTGGACAAAAGTTTAAGTCATTTAAGAGCCAACTTAAACATTACCAAGATGCAAAATTGAGTCAACGAAGACAAAGCAAACCATTACAAACAATGATCTGATTTTCAGTTAACTTAAATACACATGTATTCATGGAGGCCGAAATTTTGTTTCCAATTCCAAAGGATCAAGACCAAATCAGAGGTAAACATTTGAATTTTGTCTTTGCAAACGTCGTGCAATATCAAGGCAAATATAGTATCATTTTCCATATTAACCCTAGTCAGTAGTGTTGATCGATTGTCCCAAATTGATACTTGAAAATTTCTTATGTAATTCCATCTTTGTAAATATATTTGCGAAGTATATTTCATATCTTTTTGATGTATTGATTTAAAATGTATTATCAATTACAAATTGATATATAATAATAATAATTCTTTCAATTCTTTATGTCTAATAATGAAATCCCTAGAACTTCCGGTTAATAATAAGACCAGGTAACTCTAACAAATAAAATTACGATTACCCGATATTTTTCCGTGAAATAGGTTCCTGAACCGGAATTGTATTCCGGCACTTAGTCTCTCGTGTAATCCTAATTTCTCGTTATTATTACCTCCTTCTTCTTCTTTAGGTATACAATACTCCTTCAAGACGTTGAAGATTACGTACTGTTGCATGCGTGGGTATTTACAAAAATATTTACATAAATTTCATAAAGTGAAATCAAAAGTGTGAATAAAACAAAAAATTTAAAACTACAATGTATGTACAATTGTATTTGAAAGTCTATAGATGGACTTTAGATAATTGTCTGTGGTAAGATGTTCCATTGTACTATAGTGTGTGGAAAAAATGAACATTTGTATGTATCTTGTTGTGTTGTTATATGCCTAAATGTCTGATTGTGTGATTTTCTAGTTCTGCTGTCAGTTGGGATGAGTATGTTGTTTGGGATAGCAATTAAAGCGTGTGTTATTTTATACAACATGATCAATCTGGTTTTAAGACGGCGCTCAGCTAAAGTTGGCCAACCTAGAGTGTCAATCATTGAAGTGACACTGCTAGTATTATGGTAATTGTTTTGAACATAGCGAGCAGCTCGTCTTTGAACCATTTCTAGTTTGATTATGTACCTAATCAAGGTAATCGTAGCCAGTGCCATGAAATAAACGCTAGAGAAAACTAAATGAGCAATAAAGAATGGACAATCCGGAGACACTGGCAACTTTGAGCACACATGACGAAGATAAACAAAATTAAAAAAAAAAACTACTTACACTGGTACTTACAGGTCCGTTTCTGAGCGCTGGCCGTCGACCATCTCGACCACTATGCTCAGTTCCTTCTCTTCATCAATTTCAATTTCTTCTCCGGTTGTGGGGTTGGATTCGTAATTGTATAGCAAATCCTGATCCTTCCAGTAATTGTCTAGCCTGTGTTCGAAGATTTTCGTATCTTTGGCACTTGTGACGTTTTCAGGTAGACTGTTCCAGGTGTTTATTATTCTGTTAGTGAACAAGTTCTTTCTTATGTCTTTGTTGGATCTATGCTGGTACAACTTTTTACTATGACCTCTAGTTCTGGTATTCTTCTATATTTCCAGCAGAGACGGTAGGACAGTGTCGTATAAACCTGATGTTAATTTAAACGCTTCAATTATATCCCCTCTCTTCCTCCTATAGGCTAAAGTTGGTAGTTTGAGTTTCCTTAGACGATTTTCATGTCATATCTTTGAATCCTGGTATCAATTTGGTTGCCCTACGTTGGACATTTTCTAATGCTGTAATATGTTTTTTCTTATATAGGTTCCAGACTGAATTGGCATACTCAAGATGAGGTCATACTAGTGCTTTGCATAACATAAGAAAGGTTGGTACATCTATATACGTGAAGGTGCGGCGAATTAGTCCCATAATACTGTTTGACTTGTTTATTTTTTCATTCATATGATCTTCAAAATTAAGTTGATTATCAATTACGACGCCAATGTCCTTTTCCTTGTTGGAGTATTGTACAACTGTAACTCTGTGTTGCATAGCGTATGCTTGTACTGTTGAGTCTTCCGTTTGCCAGCTGAAAGGACTTTTAAATACATTTATCGGGATGAAATCTTAATAACCACTTATCAGACCAGTTTTCAAGCTCTTGTATGTCGTTTTGTAGTATTTTATTATCTTCTATATTACTTATATCTTTAAAAACTTTGGCGTCATCTGCAAACATATAGCATTCTGACTTAAGGTTATCTGGTAAGTCGTTGATATGAATGACAAACAGGATAGGTCCTAACACGCGACCTTGCGGTATACCACTAGTGACAGGTGCCCATTCAGAATAACTATTCATGACTCTGACTCTTTGTTTCCTGTTCAGTAAGGGACCGACCATTTAACTTGAAGGGGGGGGGGCTATGGTTTTTTGTTTCGTTCAGAATTTTTTTTTCGAACAACACAAGAGTTAGAATATTTATTTTTTTTGTCGCGCTAAGCGCGAATTTTTTTTCCAGAATTTAACATTAGGTTATATGACAAAAACTCTGAATCAGATTTTTTTTTTCCTTCCACCAAAATCAGAATATTTTTTTCAGCAACATTAGGAATCAGAATATTTTTTTTAGAAAAAAACCATACCCCCCCCCCCCTTCAAGTTAAATGGTCGTTCCCTAAGAATGACTGAATCCAACTGGTTATTTCTGGGGATATACCATATCGTTGTAGTTTATATAACAGACGTTGATGTGGCAACTACAAAAAAACTTGGATTCTTTCATGCTTTCGTGTTCACAAACTGACATGTAAAAGAACAAAGATGAAAGGGGTCTTAACATGAATCGACATGTGTACCATAGATAGATCTATTTCACACATATAAAATAAGAGGGCCACCTCAATAAATTATTAAAAGAATTGCGATGATCAAGTGTGGCACTAGGATTTGCGGATTAACAATATAGTGACGATGATGCAAGTCAACTGATACCTGTGTTGCTCTGCTACGCCAACGAGACATGAACTGTAGATCGCTCTTAAAGTTAAAAGTCATTACGGAAAATACAGGTAGGGACAATTGTTTAGTTGCCAACTGGAAGGAATAAACTCATTGGTTAGTAAGGGTCTAATTTTTTCATGGAAACTAGCATATCTACTGTTCATTATGCATCCATTTGACCTTATAAAATGGGTGGTCTCTCTTGAAGGGGACAATTTAATAGTATTTTACTATTTCAGTGTATCTGTGGTGGCCGATTATTGTTTAACACCACACAATTTTTCAGGTATATCATGGCGAGAACATGTTCCATTTCAAGATGATGATGATGTCCGCTTTGTACTAGATCAACAAACTGAAACTTAGTGGCATTTTTTTTCTTTCTAGCTTAATGAAACAACAGTCCGGTGGTAGACATGTCACTACACACAGACACAATATCCTGATTCTGAGCTCTTACTCCACATTGCTGCCTGCCTAGTGGAGTAGCAGCAAATACCAAATTTATAGTCTTTGATTTGACCAGACAGGGTTTCGAATCCATGATCTACCACATTCCAGGCGAGCACCCTAACAATTACACCATTGATGTGGTTTGAGAGCATCTGACAAGAGGAGTTTCCTATGGCATGAGTGGCCTTGTAAGAGGGGAATAATAAAGCTCTAAAGCTATTCACGATACTAAAGAAAATCACAAGTAAACGTTTATCACCTTTAATCTTTAATAGATTTTCTTATACACAGTCTAAGACAAAATATTCATATGGTGTAAAAATTTAATTTGTATATGTACAATGTGTGAAACAAAAGCACTAATAATAAGAGTTTTCTCCAGAGTTATTTCCCCTTGAAATACCTCTCTTTTTGGAGTGATTTTTAACTTAAGATATTTACAGGCTTGCATGAAGATGTACAAATAAGGAAGTTTGCAAAGGGTCACATTAATAAATAAAAGATGTATATTCTGTATCACAATAACAAGGCATCAGAAAGTAGAGAGGTCAAAGTTGAAGGTTGTTGTGTATAGAGTTCAAAGTTGAAGATTGTTGTGTATTTGTTTCAAAAGTTGTTAATTGTAAATAATAATTAGTACAATTATATATACATTGTATATTAAAAAAACAATAAAAGTTTTAAATGCTTGGACAATATACTTCTTATACAGAAATTAAGATCAAAATTTATCTGATTATTAAAACAATAAGCTCCAACTGAACAAACCTTTAAAAAATATGCCTTATTTCAGGAATCATAAAAACAAAAAAAAAGACAAAAAAGTAAGGTTGAGAAAAAAAACCCAATAGGTATACAAGTCAAAGATCTTCTCAATATGAGCAGATTCTGGCTTCAAATAAAGCTGATTTGGACAATTTAAGAATTTTCTATTTTTGGTAATACAAAAAAAGTAGATCGAGTTCTGACATATTGATTATATTTTTGAATGGAATTCACCCATGGACTATTCCCCCGCCTGTAAGTTTTCTTCATGTTAGTCCAATAGTTTCTGAGTAGAAGATTAAAATGCCAAAAGCCAACAATGTATGACAGATGTAGTGATGGCAGAAGCTCACCCTGGCATTTAGTCAAGTGAGCTAAAAATGTTAGCTCCATATTGGCATCATATTTCTGTAATATTCTAGGGATCTGAATTCGCGAAAACTTTATAGCAATAGGCACTGATTGTACAGGTAGTTGTAAATTCAACTACCATATGATCTCAACCACGACGGCCCCCATTTAGTTATGCACTTGAAGATAATGACCAATTGCTAATAAAGAATACTAAGTCTTCGTGCTAACCCACTTGGGCTTTGATAACCCATTTACATGATACCCGGGACAAGTCAAACTGGATTTGGAAAAGCGAAAATTTTGAAAGAATTCGTTTGAATAAATTTTTTTTTTTTTTTAAATTTAGCTTTCGGGAAAGTAGGTGCCAAAAATTAAGACTAGTAACATGTTTTGTATGATTATTAAGCAATTTTGAATGCAGTTAGTGTAAATAGTAGCACAATGTACTTTTATGTTGTTTTTCTGTCTTTTTCTCACAAAAGTAATAACAGTCAGAGTATCCCCAGTACAAAGAGTTCAATTTGGTGTGACCCAATAATGATAATGAGCAATGCTCCCATTTCAACCACAGTTAAAAAAAATCACACACAAAGCTATATACTATCTGTACACAATAATATACTCCTCATACACACAAATTAACACTGTCAAAAACAATTAATAATAAAATATAGCCATTCATTTCACCCACACTTCTATCATTCAATAATTTATATCAATATGTGATTGAGTGTATTTAAATTTTGATGCCTTGCTACAGGGGGTGGGGGAGGGGGGAAACAGAAGTACCCGAGCTTCTATAAGTTAGAGACAAACTTGACCACAAAAGGATGGTTTGGGTGTAATTCGCAAGTACATCCGTAGTGGCACCAGTTACATTGGTAAAAGTACATGTATATCCAACTGCCATATGACCAAATGGTACCAAGGCGGACGACCGTGGAATAAATATGAATATAATGTAGAAAAATATTTGAGCTACATAGTAGCCATGCAAGTATAAACTATCTTTTCATCTGGTTAAGTTTCTGTAGGAGAAATTCAGGGAACTTAAGGTACATCTTACATACCAGAAATTACAACATAAATAGTATGGAAAAGTAGATATTCTGTATCATTATGTAAACATGAGATGTCATTAACATTAATTTAATGGCTAGAAATTTATTATTTTTTAGGTCCTTGTTAAAATCTAACTAATTCAAATCCGTAAAAAAAACTTGATTTGTAAAAAAAAATAATCTAAATGACTTATTTGTTGCGTATCAATTTACGTACATTTCAAGGTGTTTATTTTTCTTCATGAAATTAATTTCATCTCGAATATTTAGAAAGAAAAGATATGGATGCAAAATGAACACAAGAAACTGTCCATCCTCTTAATGTTTGCTTACAAATGTTTAATTGTCATCTTTGAGTAAACTTGAGGTAAAATAGGATTATGACAAACAGAATTGCTTGCTATCAATTATAATGTCTATTATATACAGTAACTAAGTCAAAAGTCTTTCCACACTAAAATATTTCCCCAATAAGGTTGAGGAAGCCAGAGTACCTGGAGAAAACCACAGATCTGCCGCAAGTCACTAATTGCACAGGTAGTTGTAAATTCAACTACCATATGATCACGACGGCCCCTAATTTCCCTATATATTTCATATAAAACCATAATTTTTTTTTAAATTCATTTCTTTCTTGATTTCCATGCAATTTTCAGCTTTACAAGCAGAAATAAATACAGTTTCTTAAAATTTTCCTAATTTTATTTCTACTTTTCCTAAAATATGATTTAAACATGCAGTATCATATTTTCTCCACCAAAATTACTATACTTCAAAATTTGAGATATCAATATTTTACATTTTGTGTTTAAATCATAAATACCAGGGGTTCGTTGTTGAACTTGTGATTAAACTAACCAGATGATTAGCCCTAATTACATAATTAATTCCTAATCGCATAATTAGCTAATGCAATGATTAAATTTTGTTGCTAAACTCTTTTTTATTCAATGTATTAACTAATAATAGTTAATCATTGAATTAGCTTTATATGTGATTAGAAATTAAAAATGTAATTGGGCTAACCATATAATTAGTTTAATCACAAGTTGAACAACGAACCCCTGTAAAATAAAAAAAATAAAACTCCCTATTAATTCTGTTTTGAAAGGTGAAAAATTCAAGAAAATCGAATAAGTAATGAATTCAGGAGTATTTTTTGAAAATATGTGGCTTAATATGAAAAATATAGGGAAACATCTTAGTGTGAAAAAAGACTTTTGACCTGTGAATACAGTTATGAACAACTGGAGGTATTGTACAGCAATTCATCATGTATATATTTAATAACATAACCATGGTAACTGAATTGTGAAAACAAATACTTGTGAATACTGTCTTGTACATGAATGACAATAAATAAATAAATATTGCTGAATTGACAAAATTCCATTTATACATTAACACAAGTTTCCAGAAAACTATACAATTATGGATGATTTGTAAATTGACGTGCCTGGACCAATCCATACCTATCGCTGATATCTTTTGCACGAAATTGACTTCTCATCGCTTGCTACAATATTGCTCTGAGAAATTAATTCTTGCAAAACAAATCAATGATAGTACATGTATATATATATATATATATTTCCTCTGACTGTATAATGAATTCTTCATTATGCTATACAATATATTAAAAATTGCTGAGTTAGATTGCTGTCAAATTATAATATTAAGTATATATGTACCATCTACACACGCTTATACACATGTCTTACGTCTATCCCTAGATTTTCCTTACGATACAAGGTAACACTACGACTATTGAAGCTCCTTTTTAAGGGAGTGGATGTGGTCGAGGGCGCTGGACGTAAGGCTAAGCGAATGATGCTGCAGTGTATCAATGGTGTGGGTTCAAATCCCGTCGAGGGAAGAACAAAAATTTGACAGCTCTAAAATCTAATTCTAACACTGTTTGGTTTAATTTTCAGACGTATATATAT
Organism: Bathymodiolus brooksi; assembly: GCA_963680875.1. NCBI lineage: Eukaryota > Metazoa > Mollusca > Bivalvia > Mytilida > Modiolidae > Bathymodiolus > Bathymodiolus brooksi. The sequence continues at coordinate 87,590,267 of OY804589.1, read as the reverse complement.
ATATATATAGACAACCTCAATAAGCATATCATATTTTTGGGATATCAAATGAATCTACAGTGGTAAATAAAATCAACCAAGATATCTTTCAGGGATGGTTGTGTTCAGAAAATAAAATAACTGAAAATCAATGAAAATAGGTGAAGCCATCTACACCCCCTTTCAAAAGGTCCTTATTTTAACTGTTCTCATCATGTCCTGCAAGATTCGAAATATTTTTGTCAGAGGAAAAAGTTGAAATTAGTTAAATAACTGAAAAAAATCATCTCTGATCTTGACAGTACTTTCGATAAGAATTGTTATTTTTGGGGGGATATTGTTCTTAAATTCTTATATAAACAATAGACGAGATTATTTTCTGAACATCTCCTTGAACAAAAAATAATAAACAATTGTCTAACAATGAAATTATATAAATAAAACTTACAAATAAAAATTTCTTAACTTTTATCAAAATCATACAAGAATTGAGTGACATCAGATCTATAAATAGGTCATACAGTAATATATTGAAAATCATAAATTAACCACATAATTTGACAAAATGCTGAACATGTCATTTTTGTTATTTGAAAACCTACATTTTGTTGCATCAATGCAATACACTACTTTTAGAGTTTTCTTTGTTTTTTTAGAATATCCCTTTCGTCATTTAATATTGTTGAAAGTGGCGTTAAACACCAAACACCCCCTCCCCCTTTTCTTCATTTAAAAAATATGTTTCTACAGTCTAAGATAACAATATATATCCTTTCTTCAAAATACAGTGAAATCTGTCTAAACTGAACACTGAATAAAGCAGAATCCTGTTTAAACCAAACATTAAATAAAGTCCTAATGTAGGATATCTTAATTTCTGAGGTAGGTAAACTGTGTCAGACAGATTAATTACAAAATATCTTTATAAAATGTATAATGTCTGACAAATGGGTTATTAATTCTTTTTTACCTTAATATTTCAACACATATATATTACCCAAAATAATCCTTTTTCTTGATTTATTTTGTATTAATTATTTTTTTTGAGCAGATATATATAGTTGTGATTTAGAAAATGGTGATTAAATTAATTTTCGTCTTCAAGGACGGCTTCTTATAAAAGTAGCCATGTTTTACTATAGGAAACTTTATTTCACACCAGCCATCTTGATGATACTTTTTTTAGTAAACATGAAGTATGTAATTAGGCAACAAACATGAAATACAACGGTATAAAATCGTGACAACATAATATTGTACAATTCTTGAAGTGTTTAATTGAAAATCCTACATACAAAGACATCCATTGCAGGAGGCGGATTCTACGACAATATTGCAGTATCAGGCTTTGATTCACGTTAAATTAATGTCCTTAAAATATCGTCCAGTTCCAGTTTTTTTTCTTGCTGAGTTGTATGTAGAGATGGGACGTAATAATCCAGATACACGATACACAATCACACACAATTTTCAACATCCAAATGTTACTATGACGATGAGGAGAATGGCTGTGATGAAGTAAATGATGGAGGTTTCATGCTCTCTAATTGATGGACTTGTTGATTTAAGAACAGGATCCTGTCAAATAAAATTGAATCAGCAATCAACATGACATACAAATGTAAATATATAAAGATGATTCTGACTAGAAAATAAAATAATTGTAAATCAATGAAAAATAGCTGAAACCATCTACACCTCCTTTCAACAGGTAATGTTGACCTGTTCTGACTATGCCCTGCAACTTTCAGAAAAAAAAATTCAGAGGAAAATAGTTGAAATCAGTTAAATAACTGAAAAAAATCATCCTTGTATATATATATATATATATATATATTACAAGTTGTTTTTTTCTATAATTTTGTCTTTTCATAACTAGAATTATGGATGGAGACTTAAAATTGTTGATCAAATTTGCTATCTGCAACCATAAAATGTTTACTGGTCACTCAACAAGGATTTGTTATTTCTTCATTGAAAATAATTGAAATATAAAAATGCATATCTACCCATTTAACAAATTAAGATAGTGCTGAACAAGTTTTAATCGTCAGAAATTCCTTCTTGGAAGTTAGTTTTTCCTGTTCTATTGAGAACAGTAGCAACAATCACTGGGGGAAAGCAGCTGTTCGTAACTTAAGTTATGTACGGCCCAACGTGGCGGATGGTGACACCGGCAAGTTTTAATTTAACTACAGTATGTTCGCTGAAGGTGGCCATCTTGGATGGAGGTCAGGGTCACTGGACACAATTTTGAAAATTGACCACTTAAGGACCATCCATGCCATGTTTGCTTTAAATTGGTTACTGGTTTCAGAGGAGAAGATTTTTAAACATATTTCCCATAGGGTCCTATGTTAAAACTATGTCCGCTGATGGTGGCCATCTTGGATGGAGGTTTGGGTCACTGATATAATTTTGAAAGTTGCCCATTTAAGGACCATTCATACCATGTTTGCTTTAAATTGGCTTACTGGTTTCAGAGGAAATTTTTTTTAAACCTTTTTCTCATAGGGTCCTATGTTAAAACTATGTCCGCTGATGGCGGCCATCTTGGATGGAGGTCGGGGTCACAGGACATAATTTTGAAAGTTGACCACCTAAGGACCATTCATGCCATGTTTGCTTTAAATTGACTAACTGGTTTCAGAGGAGAAGACTTTTAAACATTTTTTCCATAGGGTCCTATGTTGAAATTAAGTCGAGTCATGGTGGCCATCTTGAATTTCCGATCAACAAACGATTCACAAGTTTAGTACAGGACCACCCAATGATCATTCCTGCAAAGTCACAATTCAATTGGCTTAGTGGTTTCTAACAAGAAGATTTTTAAAATTTCGACCAATCAGAACACATTATGGGCCCTGGCAGCCATGTTGGATTTCCGATCAGCACCAAAAACAAAAATCTTGTATATGACCATCCAATGAACATTTCAGCCAAGTTTGGTTCAAATCTGTCTTGTGGTTTCAGAAAAAACTAGAGGCTCAGGTGAGCCTGTATCGCTCACCCGACATAAATAAGTCCTCTTAAGAATGTCTGCATGCTGAATACATCTAAGTTACTATTCAAATCCCATACTGCCATAGGGTTCTATGTTAAAACTATGTCTGCTCATGGCAGCCATCTTGGATGGAGGTCGTGATCACCGGACACAATTTTGAAAGTATACTACCCAAGGACCATCCATGCCATGTTTGCTTTAAATTGGCTGACTGGTTTCAGAAGAGAAGACTTTTAAACAATTTTCCCATAGGGTCCTATGTTAAAACTATGTCTGCTGACGGCGGCCATTTTGAACCGAGATCGGGATCACTGAACACAATTTTGGAAGTTGACCACCTAAGGACCATCGATGACATGTTTGCTATATTGGCTTACTAGTTTCAGAGGAGAAGATTTTAAAACATTTTTTCCCATAGGGTCCTATGTTAAAACTACAGTATGTCTGCTGAAGGTGGCCATCTTGGATGGAGGTCAGGGTCACTGGACACAATTTTGAAAATTGACCACTTAAGGACCATCCATGCCATGTTTGCTTTAAATTGGCTTACTGGTTTCAGAGAAGAAGATTTTTAAATATATTTCCCATAGGGTCCTATGTTAAAACTATGTTCGCTGATGGTTGCCATCTTGGATGGAGGTCGGGGTCACAGGACATAATTTTGAAAGTTGACCACCTAAGGACCATTCATCCCATGTTTGCTTTAAACTGACTTACTGGTTTCAGAGGAGAAGACTTTTAAACATTTTTTCCATAGGGTCCTATGTTAAAATTAAGTCGAGTCATGGCGGCCATCTTGAATTTCCGATCAGCAAACAATTCACAAGTTTAGTACAGGACCACCCAATGATCATTCCTGCAAAGCCACAATTCAATTGGCTTAGTGGTTTCTAACAAGAAGATTTTTAAAATTTCGACCAATCAGAACACATTATAGGCCCTGGCAGCCATGTTGGATTTCCGATCAGCGCCAAAAACAAAAATCTTGTATATGACCATCCAATGAACATTTCTGCCAAGTTTGGTTCAAATCTGTTTTGTGGTTTCAGAAAAAAAAGATGAAAATGTGAAATTCCCATAGGGTCCAATGTTAAACTAAGTCGAGTCATGGCGGCCATCTTGAATTTCCGATCGGCAAACGATTCACAATTTTAGTACAGGACCACCCAATGATCATTCCTGCAAAGTCACAATTCAATTGACTTAGTGGTTTCTGACAAGAAGATTTTTAAAATTTCAGCCAATGAGAACACATTATGGACCCTGGCAGCCATGTTGGATTTCAAATCAGCACCAAAAACACAAATCTGGTAGAGGACCATCCAGTGAACATTTCTGGCAAGTTTGGTTGATTTCTGTTCAGCGGTTTCAGAGAAGAAGATTTAAATGTGAAAAGCTAACGGACGGACGGACGACTACCCATGACAAAAGCTCACATGGCCTATGGCCAGGTGAGCTAACAAAAGTGAAAATCATCAAAAAAGAAAGGGATCCTCCTCTCTTCACCAGTAAGCAGCTGATAAAATTCTAAAAGATTCTAAGTAACACAACTCAAGTTATCGTACGACATAGGATTTGTCTACAGACGGACGGACATGGTGAAACCAGTATACCCCCCTACAACTTCGTTGCGGGGGGGTATAAAGATGAAAATGTGAAATTCCCATAGGGTCCAATGTTAAACTGAGTCGAGTCATGGTGGCCATCTTGAATTTCCGATCGGCAAACGATTCACAAGTTTAGTACAGGACCTCCCAATGATCATTCCTGCAAAGTCACAATTCAATTGGCTTAGTGGTTTCCAACAAGAAGATTTTTTAAATTTCGACCAATCAGAACACATTATGGGCCCTGGCAGCCATGTTGGATTTCCGATCAGCGCCAAAAACAAAAATCTTGTATATGACCATCCAATGAACATTTCTGCCAAGTTTGGTTCAAATCTGTTTTGTGGTTTCAGAAAAAAAGATGAAAATGTGAAATTCCCATAGCGTCCAATGTTAAACTAAGTCGAGTCAAGGCGGCCATCTTGAATTTCCGATCGGCAAACGATTCACAAGTTTAGTACAGGACCACCCACTGATCATTCCTGCAAAGTCACAATTCAATTGGCTCGATGGTTTCTGACAAGAAGATTTTTAAAATTTCAGCCAATGAGAACACATTATGGACCCTGGCAGCCATGTTGGATTTCAAATCAGCACCAAAAACATAAATCTGGTAGAGGACCATCCAATCAACATTTCTGGCAAGTTTGGTTGAAATCTGTTCAGCGGTTTCAGAGAAGAAGATTTAAATGTGAAAAGCTAACAGATGGACGACGGACGCTTACCCATGACAAAAGCTCACATGGCCTATGGCCAGGTGAGCTAAAAAGGGCGGTAACTCCAATTTAATAGATTACAATGCAATCGCACAAAATAAACTAGAGGATCAGCACTGATGTCGCTCACCTTTCATTCTGCTTTGAGGAAACTTAATACAGAACCTTCCATAGGTGCTTCTCACCAAATTTCAGCTCATTTTGGCCAAGTAGTTTCAGAGAAGATTTTTAAAAATCTGTATGGAGATAAATGCATTTTGAATACAGATATCTATATTTAAACAAGAGTTATCTTTCTTTTAACAGAAGATATTTTAGAAATCGACCAATCTGAAACAAGAATTGCCTGTGGCGGCCATGTTTGTTAACTAATCGGGACAAAATGAGCAATCTTTATAGAGGATCTTCCATAAATGCTTCCTTACCAAATTTCGATTCATTTGGACAAGCGGTTTCAGAGGAGAAGATTTTTTTTATATTGGCCCATCAGAAACAAGAATTACCTGTGGTGGCCATGTTTGTTAATGGTTCGGGACGAAATGAGCAATCTTTATAGAGAACCTTCCATAGATGTTTCCTACCAAATTTCAGTTCATTTGGGAAAGCGGTTTCAGAGGAGAAGATTTTTTAGAAATCAACCAATCAGAAACAAGAATCGCCTGTGATGGCCATGTTTGTTAACGGATCGGGACAAAATGAGCAATCTTTATAGAGGACCTTCCATAGATGCTTCCTATCAAGTTTCGGTTCATTTGGCCAAGTAGTTTCAGAGATTTAAAAAAATCGGCCAATCAGAAACAAGAATTGCCTGTGGCCGCCATGTTTGTTAATGTATCGGAACAAAATGAGCAATCTTTATAAAGGACCTTCCATAAATGCTTCCTACAAAGTTTCAGTTCATTTGGCTGAGGGATTTTGGAGGAGAAGATTAAAATGTGAAAAGTTAACGGACGACGGATGCCAAAAGCTCACATTGCCTTTGGCAAGGTGAGCTAAAAATTCAATGACGTTCGTAACTTATTTTACGGCCGTACGTAACTTGCTAATGATTTATTTGTTAAGGTAGAGACACCCACATTTCATACTAAAATAATTTGTCATTGAAGTTCCTTAAAACTGGCCAGATTTATTGCTTTTGTGGCAGACTTTAAGGAATTTAATTTAAAAATATAGGTCACCAGACTAATTTTCAAAATATAAAGCATTTAAATCTTCAACTTTTATAATGCATTGTATGTGAAATGTATAAATTCTCCTCAAAATTCTTGAATAGCGAAAAATCCTGTCATTCAAAATTTCTAAATTTTTGATATAATATGGTGCATTTTGTTTTATTTTCAGAAGTGTAAGGAAAGTCTGGGGTCATAATATTAAAAACTTCAATATTTAACAAAAACATGCAAAACTCATCATATTCTAATATCATTTGAGACACGATTACCTCCCTTGACGAAATGCTTCATATAGCATGTATTTCTGTTTAATTTGAGAACGTGTACAAATCATATGTAGAAAAGTCAAAAAGCAAAATACCTCGTAAGAAATACTGCAAACAATTAATAATTATTACCACATTTTTATTCAATATTCTTAAAAGTCATGTGACTAGTGTCAGTCTCTACCTTAAATGTATAAAGAAAACTTTTTGGTAAAACGATTAGTGTGATCATTTCACTTGTTTACCATGTTTACATAGAAAATATTTATTTTTGTCAAGTATATAATAAATTATTATTATTATCTTTGATATGGTGTCGACACTTAAATTTAAAATTGGTCATATGGTTTTGAAGTTGAGAATTTTATATCATATCTTTGAAAGCAGATGTTCTGCCAATAGGACTACTCTCTAAATTTGCCACAAGTCCCTTTGAAGTGCAAAAAGCGGTTTATTTCGTCTAGACTGAAAACGAGATAAAACACTGCATGCTTTAGGCTTTACGTTTTACTTCAGATAAAGACGCAAACAGCATGGAAACTCTTGTTGTGATAAGTACGACGCTGTCCGGTAAGGTCGTTCACCTAGGACTTAAGCTTATTTAATATTACTTTCTTTCATCAAATTTTCAAAAGATTTACATTTTAATGATATATAGGTAATGGTATCGATCTTCAATTATCATAGACTGAACTCCGAAGTTTGATCCCTAGCTATAAATGTGAGTTGTCTGAAAGTTACGAACAGCCACCACATATAACATTTCAAGTTACAAACATCTATTGCCAAATTATACGTTCGTGAGAACAAATGATGAAATAATGGTTTAAAATGACTAAAAATATCACGTAACGTGCATCTTCGTGATATTTTGAAAGACCCCTTTGCCATTTATCTTATTTGGAACAACCCTAATTATAGTTCGTGTAAGGAACATATAAATAACACACAGAGATTAATAACAAACATAATCTATACAATTTTTTTTTACAACACATGGAATAAGACCAAACGACTTAGTTTCTACTTAAAATGTATCGTATCATGACCCTTGTATCGTGATACACATCGTATCGTAAGGTAGGCGTATCGTTACAGCCCTAGTAGACATGTTGCTCCACTTCAACACATTAACCTGTATACCAAGCCAACCAGTCCTTCCTCTTGCTCTTTAATCCTGCATGCTTAGTGGAGAAGCAGAAATATCACGTTTTAAAGTCTTTGGTTTGAACCGACCAGGGCTCGAACTCAAGATCTACCACACTTGATACGAGCACCATTACACCACTTATATACAAAATTAGAAATGATGTCAGTCACATTTTAGACTGGTACCTAAACCTAGACACTTACCTTTGTTCATGAAGGGTAGATTGTATTTCAGCCAGCCTAACTAGAGATCTGGCCCTTTTTAAATTAACACTAACTTGGCTACAATGAAAACTACCAATCTTTAAGCCTTCCTCCCAGTATCTATTGGCCTAAAAAAGGAATAAAAATAATAATGATTTATTATCGACATGATTACATTGAGTTATGCTCCTGGGATAAAAAAAAATTCATTTCCTTTATTAAACAGTCAATATAACTGAGGAAAGGAGACATGTTAGGGCTATGGTGTTTAACACCACTTTAACAATTTTTCAGTTATATCGTGGGGGTCAGTTTTATTGGTGGAGGAAACCGTAGTTCACAGTGAAAACCAAAAACCTGCCTCAAATAACTGAAAAACTTCATCACATAATGTTGTATCGAGTACACCTCGCCATGAACGAGATTCGAAATCACAACATTAGGAGTGATAGTCCCTTATTGTTTAGGTAGTTGTAAATCCAACAACCATATGATCATGACCATGACAACCCGAAAGGAGACCTGTAACAGATGTTAGATCATACAATGTATTTCTCTTATGTCTTATGCACAAACAGATATGTTGTCATTTTATCATTAAGTATTGTTTGTTTGTATCGTTTCAATCCAATTGGATTTTTGTTGAGCAAATACGAAATTATTACGCAAAAGAAACAAGTGTGTTTCAGTTTGACCGACTGATCAATCCTAACATTTTATATGGAAAACAAAACTGAAAAAATCTGACAATTTGGTTCTCTTTCTATGTTTTGTTTCCCTCTATCAAAGAAACCACTTTCAACAATATTTCAGTCCTATCGTGGTGGTCAATTTTGTTGGTGGAGGAAACCTGGAGAAAACCACCAACAGAATAATTCTTTATCCAAAATATATTGAGGGAAAGTTAGAAGCAACTAGTTTGTCTGTTTTCTGTATATTATCATGGTCATGCACACACTGGTAAACAATATAACAAAATGGTTCCAGTAAGATCCGACTGCATCATCATACCACATACAAGTTTTTGTTTTTTTTTATTATTTACAACTTTACCTGTCTCTCTGCATGTTCTGCCTGCCAACCTGATACATGGGCCACCAGCTTCTCATTATAATATTGTTTTAAAGAATTCATCATGTCTGTTGCTGGGTCTTTTGTCACCCCCATGTTTGTGAGTGGACCAGCCTCCACACATGCGTTCTGAGAACTTGTCGTGCTATTTGGACTCATACTATATAAAGTAAGAAAAAGATTTACTCATAAAATATTACATCAGGGATCTCGCTGTCGGTCGCCAATGTCGCAATGTCGCAATTTGCGATTTTTTTTTCTTGATTGGCGACTGAAATTGGCTTCTGGCGAAAAACAGAAGTACAATACAGACATTAACATTTGTACAACCAAATCCGGACCATTTATACATGAAACTGAACATGCCAGGTACATGCAATCATCCAGTTTCAGTTCGAACAAATTGGCTCCTTCTAAAAATTTTAGCTGGCTCCTAATCTGGCTCCTAACTTTCTAAACTGGCACCTGGCGATTTTTCTGTTTCCTACTTTTTGGGAGCCAGAGCAGCCCCTGTACATATGAATTTAGAAAAATTAAATTATATAAATTTGTATTATTATCATTACCTTTAGTTGTATAATGCCATATGGTTTGGGGTTTATGGTGTTTAAGGTCACTTTCAGATATATTGTGGCAGTCAGTTTTATTGGTGGAGGAAACTGGAGTATACAGAGAAAACCATTACCTGTCGCAAGTCACTGACAAACTTTATCGCATAATGTTGTATCAAGTCCATCTCGCCATAAGCGGGATTCAAACTCACGACGTTAGTGGTGATAGGCACTGATTGCATAGGTAGTTGTTAATCCAACTACCATACGATCACGACCACGGCGGCCTCTCGCATGAAATATGACACACGATTTTTGAAAAATAGAAGTACAGTCGAACCTGCTTTAGTGACCACCTCTATTAAGTAATATCTTGTATTATGTGACCTTAATTTCAATTTCCCTTCATAGTGCATTTCATATTAATTAAACCTGTATTAAGTGACCACCTGTCTTATGTGACCCTATTTCAATGTTCCCTTGGAAGGTCACATTAGACAGGTTATAAATTCTTATTTTTATCATTACTTTTTGTAAATTGTTGTTTAATGCCATCTTGGAAAAATTTTCAGACAAACTGTGGCAAGAAATTTTAATTAAATACATTAGAATTAAACTATAGCCTTACATGAGCCTGTTTCGTTCATCCAGTTAAGATTTATTGAACTAATGCCTATCACAGCATATGTTATATTTTGATCCCTCAGATCTAGGACCCAATAGACCCTGGGGTGTTCATTAGTACAAGATTTGAGTGATTGGTAAGCAATTTTTCAGCTATACCATGGCGAGAAAAAAAGGCATTGTGATGAGATGATGAGAATGTCTACTTTGTATTACACTAACATGCCAAGTTTAATTTATAAGCACTAACTCACTGAAACAACAGTACATGGGTAGACAAGGACATCTTATTGCTGATTCCAAGCCAACCAGTCTTTGCTCTTACTCATCAATACTGCTGGAGAAGCAGCAAATACTAATTTAATAGACTTTGGCTTGATCTGCCGATCTACAGCTATCAAGGCCAGCGCTAAAAAAATATTCTTCATTTCACAATGCTCATTTGCATAAAATGACAAACAAATGAATATGATGGACAAGGCCAATGGCATAAAGCCACCACTCTACAAGAGTGCAATTGTACATATAAGGGAGGTAATGTGACTTTTAGTTATTTCTGTTAAAGTGTCCAAATTCTCTCGTAAATTTCTTGGTCTGTCATGATGACAGACTACAATTTCATTATGTCCCTTGCATTACCACAAGGCCAGTAATGATAGAAAAAAACATGACTTGTATTGAAGGGACATTTGAATTTAACGTGAGAATTAACATAAGGAAATATTACAACAGCAAATATTACCATGACGATCTCCTACTAGTCTCCGAACCTGGACTTCCTCCTCCACCCGTTGCATCTTGGGCAAATTCTGGATCAGTGTGCTGTGATGTCATGTGATTGGAATTGCCTATTTCATTCGGAATATCCGCATGTGGCGGATGGTGGTGTTGCGTCACCAGTCTCAAATTAGGAGACGGCTGCTGTGCGTGAACTCTTCCGTTCATCGGATGTGCGGGATGTTGCGACACGACACGGCCATAAATTGATCCTTGGTTTTGTACAACGGGTGCCATTTGAATGTTGGGGTTGGACACCGTCTGATGGGCAGGAATCCTACTCGTGGATTGTTGTTGAGTCGATGTGATTGATGTGTGAGAAGGGTGGGCATTCCTCATGACAGGATGCTGATGTGTGGTTGTAACCGGGGTCTGACATTCAGGACCTAAAAAATCAAATAGTGTCTACCTGTTAAAATTAATGTAACTTTAAACCTTGTAAAGCGTCCCTTGTATATGGCAATGTCCCTTTTATTGTTTCCATATCCACATGATGATTTAAATAACCATGGCTACTGATTTACAACTTTAGAAATCTCCCCCAATTCTCTAATAAACATGTCAATATCAAATATAGTGTGCACAACGCGTTTCTGCAATAACCTTCATCAGGTATGCTCAAAGTCAAAATATTTGAAAGCCTAAAAAGAATAACCAAAATCGGCTAAAGTCACCTATGCCTCATATAGTTTGCTAAGTATAATTACAATGAGAGACTAACAACCGAAATAATAACACTGTTCACTGACTCCTGGGTTTGATCTGAGATTCAATTCATATTATATTAAAACAAGTTGACCCCTGTCAAATTTCTGTGCACGACAAAAAATCCTGACCTTGATTCTGTTAGTCGTGTCTATTTTGTGATTTAAAAAGCTATGCAGAGGAATTCAGTTTTTTGTGCTAGGTTGTCTGTTTAACTTATTGAAAAGTATTCACTTAAAATGCCAACAGTAAATTAATATTGAAAAATTTAAATAGAATTTTCACTGTTCCACACAAATGTTGGCAAAACATTATTTTATTGAGACAACTTTAGACCCTTTCATTCTACTTTTTCTCAACCCATTTGTTATAGAATACACTTCACCTATTTCCTCTCTTTCATTCTCTTTAAAAAAAAAATCAAACAAACTTTGCATGATACTTTTGTGAATATAATTTATTGTATTCTGTATATATTTCTAGTAATTCACATTTTATATGATGTATCTATTGATTTGTAACTTGTCGGAACTTGAAGAAAAAACATTATAAATAGTAGAGAAAAACTTATTTGAATTCATATAGTTCATATAGTTAATTTTCAACTAAGATGACAAGATTTTACGTTTTCAAATATTTCTTGATATAATTGTGATATCTTACCAGTAGTCTGTTGCTGTGCAATCTGTCTTTTTATAACTTCTTGTAATTGATGTAAAGTCTGCAAAGCTGTAATCATAAAAATCATAAATCATTGAACCAGAGGCTCCCAGGAGCCTGTAATCGCTCACCTGGATCAAAGCTGCTTTCAATAACAACGCAACTGCACTGTGGCGGCCATCTTGGCGGGAGAGCGCAACTGCCGGACACCATTTTGGAAGAGGACCATCCAATGACTATTCCATCAAAGTTTGGTTTTAATTGAGCTACTGGTTCCAGACAAGATGGTTTTTATGTGAATTTCCCATAGGGTCCTATGTTAAACTAGGTACAGCTGTGCAGCCATCTTGGTCAGAGGGCGGGACCACCAGACACAAATTTGGTTCAGCGGTTTCAGAGGAGAAGATTTAAATGTGATCTTTTATCAAAATATGCCTACTTTGAATAATCGGTATAAATCGGCTGAAAGAAAAATTTCAAAAAAAAAACCCCGAACATATGCTAAACTACTCCTTGCCATGTAGCTGCAGTTCAAATTTGAGCTCATTTTGACTTACACTAAAGCAGTAATGGACAATTGAAGAAATTTCTATTTTTAGTAACAGCAGCCATCTTGAATGGGAGGACGGGGCTGTCGGACACAATTTTGAAAGGGAACCACCCAGGGACCATCCCTGCCAGGTTTGGTTTAATTTGGTTCAGCGGTTTCAGAGGAGAAGATTTAAATGCGATCTTTTATCAAAATATGCCTAATTTGCATAATCGGTATATATCGGCTGAAAGAAACCCGGAATATATGCTAAACTACTTCTTGCCATGTAGCTGCAGTTAAAATTTCAGCTCATTTTGACTTACACTAAAGCAGCAATGGACAATTAAAATTTCATCCCCCCTTTTTTCTATTTTTAGCTTGGTGGCCATCTTGGTTGGAAGTCGGGATCACCGGACACAATTTTGAAAGGGGGCCATCCAAGGACCATTCCACCAAAGTTTGGTTGCAATTGGTCCAGTGGTTTCTGAGGAGAAGATTAAAATGTGAAATGTTGACGGACGAACGGACGACAGATGACGGACGAAAAGTGATGACAATAGCTCACCTGGCTTTTAGGCCAGGTGAGCTAAAAATCATGACAATCAGATAACTAAATAACATATTACAAGGACTTAAATTTGTAGGTCAACATGAATGTATTAAAAATTGACTAATCACACTCACAGTCATTCCGAAGGTTCGTCGGACAGTGGCAAAAGTCTGACAAAAATTGTCTTGGACCGATAAAATAATCTTTATCGTTGGACCAATTGACCGGTTAACATATGACAGGAAGTATTTTATTTTTGGCAAGTTTTCAAACAATTGTCAAATCAAAATATTTGATCATTGCTCTCATTGTAAGTTCAGCTCGAGTTCACAGAAAATCCCATTTCTATTTTCAAAATATTGATATGGGGACTTCAGTAATTGTCGAAAGGGCATTTAAATCCTTATCTTTACTACGCTTTAAATAACGAATCGTGCATGGCCGATTTCAAATAATAATTTGTCACCGATTTTTGGCCGAAATCAAAATGTTGGAGCTCCGATATGTATCCGGGGCTATTCCTGGAAAGAGTCTGAAAAGAAAAACCACGGAAAGCGACGACAAGCGGGAGAAAACGTAGAAGTATGAGGAAAATAGAAAGGCACGTAAATTTAATATGAAGTGGTTGACCAATCACGAATGGCTGGATTAAGATGACAGCAACGACATCATGACATGCAAAATATGGCAGATGATGATGATGATGACTTTTGTGAAGATTGGCATGATGAAGTTGAAAACTGGGCTTACATACAATGTATATGAATATACAAGAGAATAAAATATTGCACTTAAATTGTGTTAATTTTTTTTGGTCCAGTAAAAAGTGATTTGATCCGGTAAAAGTTCTACCTTTATTACTGGACCAAATGTCCAGTGAAGTCCAAGGTACTTTTGGAATGACTTTAATCAGCGACTCTTCTACAAAATCCAGCAGACAAGACAATCATATGTGTTTTGTAATGCATCCGATACACACCCAACGTATTAATGTTTACCCCTGACACGACCCGTAAACAGGGTTCACGAAATTGCATATGGGTTTGGTGGTCCTAGTGAAAAAAAATGTTGGTTCTCATTAATCTTATATTGCAAAATACCAATCTTGTGTCAGTCCTTTGCCCCAAATTCTGACAGGACTGACAAATTTTGTGAACTCTGCCTAAAGGAATGTTTTTAGATCTCCCACGTGGTGACTAGTAAACAACCGATAGAAAATAGGGAGCAAGTGCCGAGATCTAATTTTATTGTAGATTTATATGTAACATACCTTTATTTGTTAAATCCTGGTTGTTTTGCCCACCAGACTGATATGTAACATACCTTTATTTGTTAAATCCTGGTTGTTTTGCCCACCAGACTGATATGTAACATACCTTTATTTGTTAAATCCTGGTTGCTTTGCCCACCAGACTGATATGTAACGTACCTTTATTTGTTAAATCCTGGTTGCTTTGCCCACCAGACTGATATGTAACATACCTTTATTTGTTAAATCCTGGTTGCTTTGCCCACCAGACTGATATGTAACGTACCTTTATTTGTTAAATCCTGGTTGTTTTGCCCACCAGACTGATATGTAACATACCTTTATTTGTTAAATCCTGGTTGTTTTGCCCACCAGACTGATATGTAACATACCTTTATTTGTTAAATCCTGGTTGTTTTGCCCACCAGACTGATATGTAACATACCTTTATTTGTTAAATCCTGGTTGTTTTGCCCACCACTGAGTTGTGTTATTAACTGTGGTAGAGCAGATATCAGAGGTGCTGAAGTACTAGGAGTTCTTGAATTAATAGCCGACATGGCAATACTCAGTGAACCAGGAGTGGTGATGGAGGCAGGCGTGGATGGAGGCCCTATATGTGGGGTACCAGCACAACTGGACTGCCGTGAACTTGTGGGTGTACTACTCGGTGATATGTCCATGTCATCATGGTGCTCTGTAAAAAAAATAAAAGTACAGTCTAATCTGCCTTACCGGTCACCTCTCTCTAGCGGTCGCTTTGAGACCCGCCCAACTAATATTACTATACAATTTAACTCTTTACAACGGTCACCTCTCCAACGGTCACCAATTTCATGCGTGAATTGTGAGATCGTCTTCTAATAACGGTCATTTTGGATATCTTATCACATGACATAAGGTGTACGATCGAACACGTGATACGGTTACTTTTAAGATAATACATAATCGCCGTAGGGAAATACAACTAATTGAGTTGGTAATTTAAATGTTAAATAAACATAGATAAAAAGAGATCCTAATAAATTATTGAATAGGTTTAAACAGTGTTCAATAAGGCTCATTAAAATAATCTTTATGGAAACAGTTGAAAGAAAAAGATGTCTCAATGGCATATACTAACGTTAAATGAGAAACATGAACTTGATGAAGCAATTAAAAAAATGGAAAGTGGGAAAAGTGCCTGAGCAGTATCAAAGGAAATGGGAGTTGGCAAAACACAAATATCGAAACGAAAAGCAGAGATTTTGTGTGATATAGAAAACAATGTTCCCGGCGAAAGAAAAAGAAAATGACACAAAACCAGCAATGAAGAAATTAACAATTTATGTTGGAGTTGGTTCAAGGAGGCTATGACTCGCAAAATAAATGTTATTGGTCCTCTGTTGAAGGAACAAGCCCTGAAGTTTGCCTCCGACTTGAAAATAGAAACTTTTAAAGCTTCAAATGTAGAGAGGCCGATCACGTCCAGAATTGTCCACCATTTTGTTTTCTTGTCTTGGAAGTTGGTGATTTTGACCAACTTGAATTTGAAAATAAAAGGGTTTTTACGATCTTTTTCATCTAAAGCAATGCAGATAAATGTTGTATAAAATGTATTTGTTTACAGGATAATATCGATTGGTAATCGTGAAACTTCGATTCAGAAAGAAAGATCGTTTTCAACCGCAATAAACAACGTTTTCGATCTTTCCGGCACCGAAAATGACCCGAAGGGGCTTCTTTCAAACTAAATGTAAAGTGTGTTCCTGACGTCATATCGTGATAAATTTATTATCCAATGAAATAGGAGATTCCGCTTTAGCTCTTTCCGAATGAGGAATTTCGATTTCCGGTCTATTTCAAGGTCAAAATCTAGTGCAAAACATTCAAGTTCTTGCTGCCCGGAAACGACGAAACGTAAGAAAATTCCTCCTTCTCAATCATAAAATTCAACTATTTTACTTTCTAAAACATTTGTTCTCCTATGAAAAGTACGTCAGGAACGTTCTTTTATTTTTCAGCGAAAAACGCTACGTTTTAGTTTACAGTGAAATGGAGACATTGGTGGAGTCAAACGGAAATTTTCATGACGACGTCACTGATAATGTTAAGCTAACAGATAGTGCAATAGGTAAATATTTTATTCTTTTGTTCATCTATCATAGGTTGAACAGATGAAAGCTCATGTCTTTATAAATGAGCCTGTCCACCATCTGTTCTTTTCTTTCTCTCTCTCTCCCCCCTTTAATTGGCCTGTAATGTGGGAAGGGGGCAAGTTATAAAGTGCCTGGTGCAGGGGAAGTGCTGCCGAATTTTTTTTTAAGAACATGAAAGTTGGTTATTTTGCATAGGATGAGGGATTTTTTTCTACATATATAGATCAGAATCTTGACAACCTGAGGCTTGGTCTTTTTTTTTTTTTTTTTTAGCTTAATCATTTTTAATGGATCAAATGTTGGGGCTGTTATAATAAAAAAAACGAGAAAGAGAAATTTGTTGTCAGATTGTTGAAAAATCTTTACTGGATTGATCCTCATTTGTCATATTTTATATGATCACCAGTTGCAAACATGGTCAAAGTATCATTCAGATGTTTTTGGTTTTTTTTTTCAGTGTCTAAAGCTTGGGAATTGTTGGGTCCATCAGGATTTGGAAATAGCAATACAATTAAAAGACTGCTATGTGATGAGGACTACACCGGTTAGTTTTTTTTAAATTTTATTTCAGGGGCCCAGGTGGCTCAACGAGTTAGGTCGCTGGATATAACGGCTCATACAAGCCTATCACCAATACGGCATGGGTTCGCACCCCGCTTTGTAAATTACAAAAAATGGTGCACTCGACTTGCAGCCGCAAGTGATAAAGTTTACCAGTTGCTTGCCCATGGTCGGTGGTTCTCTCCGGATACTCCAGCTTCCTCCACCACTAAAACGGGTCGCCATGATATAGCTGAAATATTGCTGAAAGTGGCATTAAAACACCAAAAATCAAAATAAAATATTTTATTTCAAAGATTGATTGCTACGAGACAACAAGAACAATAAAAAAATTAAATGGTTACACATATTTTCCATAAACATAAGAAGAAATCAATGAAACTTGAAAAACTAAATTTAATGCATACATGAAATTGATTGAAATCTATAGGCATGTTTATAAAGTTTTAAAAGGGAACAACACATTATGATTTAAGTTATCTGTAAAGCATATCATCGAAACATCTAGGTACCATCTATTTAACTTGAGGGGAAGGGGACAGTGTTTTTTTGGGTGCTGAATTTCTGGAAGAAATTTATTAGTGTTTTTTTGCTCAATGAAATTAATTTCGAAAACATTATTTCAACTCGAAAAAGAGTGGAAAAAATTTCTTCTTTTGCGCTGGATAAAACATGTAGCCCTTTCAAGTTAACTGGTTGGTCCCATAAGAAGTTTAATTAAAGGTTTTGTGATAGGAATTTAAACCAGACTAAACCAAATTGATTTTTGGTTCATTTATTTTACTATTTATCTACTATATAATTTGCAAGATTTATTGAAATTTTCAATCAAGTTTCTGACAATCTATTTTATAACAAATATATGCAATCAAAATCAATGTTTAGTCTGGTTTGATGTATTAATAGCAGTTAAGGAAACTTTGTTCTATTTTCTTTTTTACATTTTTTCAGATGATTGGCCACTTGAAAGAATTAAAGATAAAGTTTATCAAACAGCATATTTCTGGATTTGTGTTCTTGATGTTATTGATCGTGATACCAGTTTAACGTACAAATACAACATTCAAAATTGCATCGCAAACACACATCTGCATTGTGCAAATGTCTCCGCATTTGTCCGAAAAATAAGAAATGTCAAAGAAAGATCACTGAAAAGGAAAAACACAGATGCTCTTAGCATCAATGTAATAGAATGTAGGAAAATGCAAAATATAGGCAAAGAATAACAGAGGCCTGGTTACTAAACCCTATAGAAATAAATGTAGATTTTGTCAATCGCGAATTGGCACTAGAGCTGAGATCTTACAAAAACAGAAATCAAATACTTGACAAAACGTGTGCCCTATGGTTTCTGTATTTGTGTAAGCTACAGACCCTGCCTCACTTAGGCAGACTGTGTCTTTCCATTGTGAGAACATTTAACAAGAAAAATAAATTAAACCAGAGGCTCTCAAGAGCCTGTATCGTTCACCTGGTAATAAAAAAAAACAATTGGTCCTATGTAAAAACTATATCCTGCGTCATCTTGGAATTACGATCAACATAAAAAACACAAAGTTTGTAAAGGACCTTCCAATGATTGATGCACAGTTTAGGTTCAATCAGTGCAATAGCTTCAGAGAAGAATATATTTCTGTATTTTCCCCATATGGTTCTGTGTTAATACTATGACCTGTGGTGGCAGCCATCTTGGATTTCCGATCGGCATAAAAAACAGGACCTTCCAATGATCATTCCTGGGCAGTTTGGTTTCAACTGTCCAAGTGGTTTCAGAGAAGAAGCATTTTGAAACATTTTTCCCATAGGGTCCAATGTTAAACTAAGTCCTGCCGTAGCCGCCATTTTGAATTTCATATCAGAATAAAAAACGTATATTTTGTAGAGGACCATTCAATGAACATTCATGCACAGTTTGGCTTTAATCATATTTGTAGTTTCTGAGAAGAAGGCATTTGAACATTTTCCCATAGGGTCCAATGTTAATCTATGTCCTGCGGTGGTGGCCATCTTGGATTTCCGATCGGCATAAAAAACACACACCTTGTAGAGGACCTTCCAATGATCATTCCTGGGCAGTTTGGTTTCAATTATCCAAGTGGTTTCAGAGAAGAAGCGTTTTGAAACATTTTTCCCATAGGGTCCAATGTTAAACTAAGTCCTGCCGTAGCCGCCATTTTGAATTTCATACCAGAACAAAAAACGTAAAGTTTGTAGAGGACCATCTAATGAACATTCATGTACAGTTTGGCTTTAATCATATTTGTAGTTTCTGAGTAGAAGGCATTTGAATATTTTCCCATAGGGTCCAATGTTAATCTATGTCCTGCGGTGGCGGCCATCTTGGATTTCCGACCGGCATAAAAAACAGAAAATTTGTAGAGGACCTTCCAATGATCATTCCTGGGCAGTTTAGTTTCAACTGTCCAAGTGGTTTCAGAGAAGAAGCATTTTGAAACATTTTTCCCATAGGGTCCAATGTTAAACTAAGTCCTGCCGTAGCCGCCATTTTGAATTTCATACCAGAACAAAAAACGTAAAGTTTGTAGAGGACCATCCAATGAACATTCATGTACAGTTTGGCTTTAATCATATTTGTAGTTTCTGAGTAGAAGGCATTTGAATATTTTCCCATAGGGTCCAATGTTAATCTGTCCTGCGGTGGCGGCCATCTTGGATTTCCGACTGGCATAAAAAACAGAAAATTTGTAGAGGACCTTCCAATGATCATTCCTGGGCAGTTTGGTTTCAACTGTCCAAGTGGTTTCAGAGAAGAAGCATTTTGAAACATTTTTCCCATAGGGTCCAATGTTAAACTAAGTCCTGCCGTAGCCGCCATTTTGAATTTCATATCGGAACAAAAAACCTTAAGATTGTAGAGGACCATCCAATGAACATTCATGTACAGTTTGGCTTTAATCATATTTGTAGTTTCTGAGAAGAAGGCATTTGAACATTTTCCCATAGGGTCCAATGTTAATCTATGTATTGCGGTGGTGGCCATCTTGGATTTCCGATTGGCATAAAAAACATAAAATTTGTAGAGGACCTTCCAATGATCATTCCTAGGCAGTTTGGTTTCAATTATCCAAGTGGTTTCAGAGAAGAAGCGTTTTGAAACATTTTCCCCATAGGGTCCAATGTTAAACTAAGTCCTGCCATAGCCGCCATTTTGAATTTCATACCAGAACAAAAAACGTAAAGTTTGTAGAGGACCATCTAATGAACATTCATGTACAGTTTGGCTTTAATCATATTTGTAGTTTCCGAGTAGAAGGCATTTGAATATTTTCCCATAGGGTCCAATGTTAATCTATGTCCTGCAGTGGCGGCCATCTTGGATTTCCGACCGGCATAAAAAACCTTAAATTTGTAGAGGACCTTCCAATGATCATTCCTGGGCAGTTTGGTTTCAACTGTCCAAGTGGTTTCAGAGAAGAAGCATTTTGAAACATTTTTCCCATAGGGTCCAATGTTAAACTAAGTCCTGCCGTAGCCGCCATTTTGAATTTCATACCAGAACAAAAAACGTAAAGTTTGTAGAGGACCATCTAATGAACATTCATGTACAGTTTGGCTTTAATAATATTTGTAGTTTCTGAGTAGAAGGCATTTGAATATTTTCCCATAGGGTCCAATGTTAATCTATGTCCTGCGGTGGCGGCCATCTTGGATTTCCGACCGGCATAAAAAACAAAAAATTTGTAGAGGACCTTCCAATGATCATTCCTGGGCAGTTTGGTTTCAACTGTCCAAGTGGTTTCAGAGAAGAAGCATTTTGAAACATTTTTCCCATAGGGTCCAATGTTAAACTAAGTCCTGCCGTAGCCGCCATTTTGAATTTCATATCGGAACAAAAAACCTTAAGATTGTAGAGGACCTTCCAATGAACATTCATGTACAGTTTGGCTTTAATCATATTTGTAGTTTCTGAGAAGAAGGCATTTGAACATTTTCCCATAGGGTCCAATGTTAATCTATGTATTGCGGTGGCGGCCATCTTGGATTTCCGATCGGCATAAAAAACATAAAATTTCTAGAGGACCTTCCAATGATCATTCCTAGGCAGTTTGGTTTAAATTATCCAAGTGGTTTCAGAGAAGAAGCGTTTTGAAACATTTTTCCCATAGGGTTCAATGTTAAACTAAGTCCTGCCGTAGCCGCCATTTTGAATTTCATACCGGAACAAAAAACGTAAAGTTTGTAGAGGACCATCTAATGAACATTCATGTACAGTTTGGCTTTAATCATATTTGTAGTTTCTGAGTAGAAGGCATTTGAATATTTTCCCATAGGGTCCAATGTTAATCTATGTCCTGCGGTGGCGGCCATCTTGGATTTCCGACCGGCATAAAAAACACATAATTTGTAGAGGACCTTCCAATGATCATTCCTGGGCAGTTTGGTTTCAACTGTCCTAGTGGTTTCAGAGAAGAAGCATTTTGAAACATTTTTCCCATAGGGTCCAATGTTAAACTAAGTCCTGCCGTAGCCGCCATTTTGAATTTCATATCGGAACAAAAAACCTTAAGATTGTAGAGGACCATCCAATCAACATTCATGTACAGTTTGGCTTTAATAATATTTGTAGTTTCTGAGAAGAAGGCATTTGAACATTTTCCCATAGGGTCCAATGTTAATCTATGTCCTGCGGTGGCGGCCATCTTGGATTTCCGACCGGCATAAAAAACAGAAAATTTGTAGAGGACCTTCCAATGATCATTCCTGGGCAGTTTGGTTTCAACTGTCCAAGTGGTTTCAGAGAAGAAGCATTTTGAAACATTTTTCCCATAGGGTCCAATGTTAAACTAAGTCCTGCCGTAGCCGCCATTTTGAATTTCATATCGGAACAAAAAACCTTAAGATTGTAGAGGACCATCCAATGAACATTCATGTACAGTTTGGCTTTAATCATATTTGTAGTTTCTGAGAAGAAGGCATTTGAACATTTTCCCATAGGGTCCAATGTTAATCTATGTATTGCGGTGGTGGCCATCTTGGATTTCCGATTGGCATAAAAAACATAAAATTTGTAGAGGACCTTCCAATGATCATTCCTAGGCAGTTTGGTTTCAATTATCCAAGTGGTTTCAGAGAAGAAGCGTTTTGAAACATTTTCCCCATAGGGTCCAATGTTAAACTAAGTCCTGCCATAGCCGCCATTTTGAATTTCATACCAGAACAAAAAACGTAAAGTTTGTAGAGGACCATCTAATGAACATTCATGTACAGTTTGGCTTTAATCATATTTGTAGTTTCCGAGTAGAAGGCATTTGAATATTTTCCCATAGGGTCCAATGTTAATCTATGTCCTGCAGTGGCGGCCATCTTGGATTTCCGACCGGCATAAAAAACCTTAAATTTGTAGAGGACCTTCCAATGATCATTCCTGGGCAGTTTGGTTTCAACTGTCCAAGTGGTTTCAGAGAAGAAGCATTTTGAAACATTTTTCCCATAGGGTCCAATGTTAAACTAAGTCCTGCCGTAGCCGCCATTTTGAATTTCATACCAGAACAAAAAACGTAAAGTTTGTAGAGGACCATCTAATGAACATTCATGTACAGTTTGGCTTTAATAATATTTGTAGTTTCTGAGTAGAAGGCATTTGAATATTTTCCCATAGGGTCCAATGTTAATCTATGTCCTGCGGTGGCGGCCATCTTGGATTTCCGACCGGCATAAAAAACAAAAAATTTGTAGAGGACCTTCCAATGATCATTCCTGGGCAGTTTGGTTTCAACTGTCCAAGTGGTTTCAGAGAAGAAGCATTTTGAAACATTTTTCCCATAGGGTCCAATGTTAAACTAAGTCCTGCCGTAGCCGCCATTTTGAATTTCATATCGGAACAAAAAACCTTAAGATTGTAGAGGACCTTCCAATGAACATTCATGTACAGTTTGGCTTTAATCATATTTGTAGTTTCTGAGAAGAAGGCATTTGAACATTTTCCCATAGGGTCCAATGTTAATCTATGTATTGCGGTGGCGGCCATCTTGGATTTCCGATCGGCATAAAAAACATAAAATTTCTAGAGGACCTTCCAATGATCATTCCTAGGCAGTTTGGTTTAAATTATCCAAGTGGTTTCAGAGAAGAAGCGTTTTGAAACATTTTTCCCATAGGGTTCAATGTTAAACTAAGTCCTGCCGTAGCCGCCATTTTGAATTTCATACCGGAACAAAAAACGTAAAGTTTGTAGAGGACCATCTAATGAACATTCATGTACAGTTTGGCTTTAATCATATTTGTAGTTTCTGAGTAGAAGGCATTTGAATATTTTCCCATAGGGTCCAATGTTAATCTATGTCCTGCGGTGGCGGCCATCTTGGATTTCCGACCGGCATAAAAAACACATAATTTGTAGAGGACCTTCCAATGATCATTCCTGGGCAGTTTGGTTTCAACTGTCCTAGTGGTTTCAGAGAAGAAGCATTTTGAAACATTTTTCCCATAGGGTCCAATGTTAAACTAAGTCCTGCCGTAGCCGCCATTTTGAATTTCATATCGGATCAAAAAACCTTAAGATTGTAGAGGACCATCCAATCAACATTCATGTACAGTTTGGCTTTAATAATATTTGTAGTTTCTGAGAAGAAGGCATTTGAACATTTTCCCATAGGGTCCAATGTTAATCTATGTCCTGCGGTGGCGGCCATCTTGGATTTCCGACCGGCATAAAAAACAGAAAATTTGTAGAGGACCTTCCAATGATCATTCCTGGGCAGTTTGGTTTCAACTGTCCAAGTGGTTTCAGAGAAGAAGCATTTTGAAACATTTTTCCCATAGGGTCCAATGTTAAACTAAGTCCTGTCGTAGCCGCCATTTTGAATTTCATATTGGAACAAAAAACCTCAAGATTGTAGAGGACCATCCAATCAACATTCATGTACAGTTTGGCTTTAATAATATTTGTAGTTTCTGAGAAGAAGGCATTTGAACATTTTCCCATAGGGTCCAATGTTAATCTATGTCCTGCGGTGGCGGCCATCTTGGATTTCCGACCGGCATAAAAAACACAAAATTTGTAGAGGACCTTCCAATGATCATTCCTGGGCAGTTTGGTTTCAACTGTCCAAGTGGTTTCAGAGAAGAAGCATTTTGAAACATTTTTCCCATAGGGTCCAATGTTAAACTAAGTCCTGTCGTAGCCGCCATTTTGAATTTCATATTGGAACAAAAAACCTCAAGATTGTAGAGGACCATCCAATCAACATTCATGTACAGTTTGGCTTTAATAATATTTGTAGTTTCTGAGAAGAAGGCATTTGAACATTTTCCCATAGGGTCCAATGTTAATCTATGTCCTGCGGTGGCGGCCATCTTGGATTTCCGACCGGCATAAAAAACAGAAAATTTGTAGAGGACCTTCCAATGATCATTCCTGGGCAGTTTGGTTTCAACTGTCCAAGTGGTTTCAGAGAAGAAGCATTTTGAAACATTTTTCCCATAGGGTCCAATGTTAAACTAAGTCCTGTCGTAGCCGCCATTTTAAATTTCATATCGGAACAAAAAACCTTAAGATTGTAGAGGACCATCCAATCAACATTCATGTACAGTTTGGCTTTAATAATATTTGTAGTTTCTGAGAAGAAGGCATTTGAACATTTTCCCATAGGGTCCAATGTTAATCTATGTCCTGCGGTGGCGGCCATCTTGGATTTTCGACCGGCATAAAAAACAAAAAATTTGTAGAGGACCTTCCAATGATCATTCCTGGGCAGTTTGGTTTCAACTGTCCAAGTGGTTTCAGAGAAGAAGCATTTTGAAACATTTTTCCCATAGGGTCCAATGTTAAACTAAGTCCTGCCGTAGCCGCCATTTTGAATTTCATATCGGAACAAAAAACCTTAAGATTGTAGAGGACCATCCAATGAACATTCATGTACAGTTTGGCTTTAATCATATTTGTAGTTTCTGAGAAGAAGGCATTTGAACATTTTCCCATAGGGTCCAATGTTAATCTATGTCCTGCGATGGCGGCCATCTTGGATTTCCGATCGGCATAAAAAACAGTAACTTGGTAAAGGACATTCCAATGATCATTCCTTTACAGTTTGGGTTCAGTCAGTTCATTAGTTTCGGAGAAGAAGATCTTTGAAATTTCGGCCAATCAGAGCATATTATTGGCCCTGGCAGCCATATTGAATATCCGACTGGAACGAAAAACAGTAACTTTGTAGAGGACCATCCAAGGAACATTCCTGCTAAGTTCGGTTCCAATCGGCCAAGTGGTTTCGGAGAAGAAGCTTGAAATGTGAAAAGTTTACAGACGACAGACGACAGACGACAGACGACGGACGCCAAGTGATGGCAATAGTTCACCTGGACCTTTGGTCCAGGTGAACTAAAAAGGAAGAAAAAGGCCAATATTTAAATGGTTTATTTATACCACCAAAACCAACTGAAAAAGAAAATAAACTTAATGGCAACTTTTGCAAGAAAGACAAAATAGAAAAAGACATAATTTTCAATAAAACTTCTTGCAACTCAAAGATGAACAAATCGCATATGAAACTCAAAAAGGAGAAAATGAGCATGAATCTCGAGATATATAACTTAAAGAGAGAAATTGTGAATCTTACAAAAAAGTTGGACAAATACCAAGAAAAGATAGGCCAGTTAAACACAAGAAATGTGAACAAAAGAATAAAACACAGAAATGTCAAGATCCAGAAGCTTACCGAACAGAACAAAAAGTTATTTGACCATCAAAAGTACTTGCAAAAGTTGATATGTCGCATCAGACAAAAAAATAAACAAAGAACATCTTTACTTAAATACTATAACCAAAGAGTAAACATTATGAAACAAGGCAATACAACAAATTTGAAGCAAAGCAACACAACAAAGCCTGTCCATGACAATAATGATAAACAGGTCGAACATCAGATTCGCGAAGAAAATAATTTACTAAAACAAAATTTACACGTCCTTGAAAATGAGAATGAAGAAATGAAAGAAATTATAGAGGAGTTAATGGAAAATCAAGAAATTTCAACCTTTGAAAAAGGAAAATATAATGATACCGTGCGCGAAGTTTACGCTGCCCTACTGTCAGCCAATGTTGGTGTTAAAAATGTAGAACATATCGTCCGTACAGTCTTGAATAAACTTGGTGGTGTTAAAGTTGGACGTCTACCAAGAAAAACCTTTTCTGAAATAATGCTTATCGAAGCAAAGGCTTTGGCTCAAATTCAGAGTGTTGATGCTATACTCATGTCGAACGATTTATGCACAATTCATACTGACGGGACAAAACGAAAAGGTCGAGAGTATGGAGGTCTACAAATAGGTACTAGCTCAGGGCAATACAGTGTAGGGATTTCCGAATTAGTACAAGGAACCGCAGATTCTTTTTTCACAATGATAAAAGAAATATTTAATAATTTAGGAGAATTAGCTGGGTCGGATAAGGAAAACAAAGACAAAAAGGCAGCAGAAATTCTTTTAAAAGTTAAGAACATGATGACCGACAGACATGTTGTGAATAGCTCTCTAAAAAATATGTTGGAAAAATGGCGGACAGACTGTCTTCCTCTTATCATTGAGAACTTTAACACTTTTAGTGATGATCTTAAAAAATCGTTAATAGACATAAATCATTTCAAGTGTAATCTTCATGTTTTGGTCAATCTTGGCTCCCAAGCTAAAATAGCACTAAAGGAATGGGCAAAAGCTATAATCATAACAGATACATTTGACTGGGGAGTGGCAAGCACTCCTGACTTTATTCGTGCAACAACTAAGCTGTGTGCCCCAGGTGCGGATCAAAAATCTGGATACAGTCTCTTGTTTGAAACCTACTTAAAAAGTTGTACTCCTCCTGTAGCGTTACAAATGTCTACCTTTTATGGGCATCGAATAAAAATTTTATTCTCCATGGCAGCAGCGGTCTATTACCATAATGATCACATCAAAGATTTTTTGTCTACATATTTTGAAGACAAATCAAGTAATAAACTCGTGGTGTGCGTTTCTCATTATGTTAATAATAAGGTTTATTTGGCTGGTTGCAGGGCATTGGGAATAATTGACAAACTAATGACTGGTCCTTTATGGAAACAGATTGAAAATGCAAAGCATATTCTTGACCTTAATAGTATGTAGTTAACCTTTTTTAATTATTTAGATGAATTTTCGAGGGATTCCTCCAATTTACTGAAAGGAACAATTTTATTTCCTGAATTTACTAGACAGGATGATATTTTTGACAGATTATTTTCTGTTCAAGATGAACAATTAAATATTCTTACAGCTGAGGCACTACAAATATTATGCACAAATTTTATGATCATAGTAAGCCGCCAATTAGGAGACTATCTTCCAGACGGAAAATTTAATATTGACAGTTCACCAAATTTTGAAAAATTAAAAGAAACATCAGTAAATGTATCCACCACCAACATAGTTTCAGAAAGAGATTTCGGCTTAGGCGTGAAAAACCAAATGCAAATACCATCGCTTTGGAAGGAATGATCCTTTTTACAAACAATAAAACACTTCATTGGTTAGATAATTTGGATGCCGAAAAAAAATCTAGTGTTAAAGATGGCAAGGGAAAATGCACCAAAAATGTTACAAAATTACAAAGAACAAAAACATGTTATACAACAAAAACATATAGAAATATTACAGAAAAAGAAAGATGAAGCTAGTTTGATTAAGCAACGGAAAAATAATGAGATCATCAAAATAAAACAGGATATCAACACTTACGGAGGGCAGTGGTTAGTAGAGAAAGACATTGAAAAATCTCAGCATGTCACAAAAAGTTGAAGCCATAAAATCTCAGATTAAATACCAAAAAGTTGTTTTGAAAAAATATCCTGAAGACAAAAACTTATTAAAATTTTCAACTGAAGGAAATAAATTAACCCTTAATCAACTACTTTCAAATTTTAGGATCTTGGCTAATATATCCATTTCTAGTATTGCAGTTTCAGATGAAAGTGCTCTAGAAAATGGTGCATGTAATACAGAAGTAAACAAATCATCACTGACAATAAAAACTGTTGAGGAAAGAGAAAATTTCATGATGCAACAAAGGGAAAAAATACTTAAATAAATACAAGAACTAAAATCAAAAAGAAATGTTGTGTCAGAACGAAGAAAGTCGGAGAGCAAAAAAAGAAAAGGCATTAATGAACCTTATAATTCAAAATCATGTAAAAGAAAATGTACTAAAAGTGTAGTTTCAGAACCAGATCATTTTGCAGATCACAAATTTTCTAAGGGTGAAACTTGCAATAGCATATTCAGATGGGTGGTATCCAGGACAGGTTGAAGAAGTTTTGGACAATACTTTTGCTACAGTGAAGTGCCTACATCCTTTAAATTCAAAGCAAACTGTTTTTTGTTGGCCTGTAAAAGATGACATCATAAGGGTGGAAAATATTTTTATATTTTCCAAAGGTTTTGAATTTATACCAAATGACAGTAGTTGTAGAACATGGAAAATATCAGATGTAGACTCTATTTCATCAAAATATTCACTGTATAAGTCTAAATATTTCTGAAAATACAAAATTAATTTTGTGTGTAATGTGTCTTGGTTGAAGGGGAAAAAAAGGAAAGAAACTGATTTTGATTTTTTTTTGTGCTTAACGCCACTTTCAGCTACATCATGGCGACCAGTGTTAGTGGTGGAGGAAGAGAACCACCGACCATGGGCAAGCAACTGGTAAACTTTATCACTTGCGGCTGCAAGTCGAGTGCACCCTTTTTTGTAATTTACAAAGCCGGGCACGAACCCACGCCGTATTGGTGATAGGCTTGTATGAGTTGTTAGGTAATCCATCTACCTGACTCGTTGAGCCACCCGGGCCCTCGAAAGAAACTTTGGTGGTGAACTTTTAAGTCTAATTAGCAAACATACCTAGATTAAAAGCATGCTTTGAGACAAACATTTTGATACCAATTTTGTTGAAATCGGCCTTTTATTAATAATAGCAAGATTTTTATTGCAAATGGGTTTTCCACACGAAAAAAAATTCCTGAAATGGAGGTAATTTTGTGGCAATTGTGAATCAAAATTGCTGCCATTCAATTTGAAAGTAGCATAATTCAAGAGGTGACTCCACACCAAGCATTTTGACACCAAGATTGAAAAAAACGGTTGAGAAATAACCAAGATATGTTGGAAAATGTATATTTCTGACGTTAAAAAATGTAAAATGGCGGCCATTTCACGACTTAGACTACTTTGAATTGTTGTCATGTACGTTATGAAGTCTTTGACTTGTGTTCCAAATTTCAGCTTTCTATCATATATAGTGTTTGAAATATGTCCAGTTTTGTGTGACCAAAGACCTCTTTTCAGCAAAATCTTCATTTCCTTTGTTTGTACGGTGCCATTCAGTTTTTTGATTGCACAATAGTGACAGACCATATTCCTGGTGCAATCAGATTTTTGTGTGTTATTGCTACTGTTGAGCATATTTGGTCTTCAAATCTAGGGACCAGAATAAAACAGTAAAATTAAACCAAAACAATATGCAGGTAACCTATTTTCTGAAAAAAAATAGCTTCAACATGGCCAGAGAGGTCTTCTGGACTATGTCAAAAGAGAGCTTTCGGCATTTTTGGTTGCCCAAAATCTCTGAATTTGAAATTGTCTTTGCGTATATTTGTTACTATTCCAGAAGTATGAAACCCATTCTGTACATAAACAAAAAATTATACTTGAGAGTTTGCTATATTTTAAAAAATGTGCTTCCAAAAATGGGCTTTTCTCCATTTTCACTAAGCGTCCAAGCTGGAAAAAAGGGGGGGATGAAATTCAAAACTTCAAATGCTCATAACTTTCTTATCGATTACCCAATTTTCACAAACAAGGACTCAAAATGCTCAGCAGATCTTTAACAATAACCCCAACAGATCCACATGTCCCCTGTAAATATATAAGTCTGGCCTCTCTATCAAATGGTTGGCTGTCATCGTTTGTCAATAGGCACAATATTGTATTCTGTAAAATGAGTGGTGAGAGAGGAGATGTTGACGATGCGGTAGTATCCGACTGGCTCACAAAACTGCCTTCAATATGTGAGGGATATGAACCGAAAGATATTTTCAAGATGGATGAAACCGGGCTTTTTTATCGGTAAGATTTATATTTTTTTATTTGGGGAACATGTACATGAAGCAAAATCAATACCAAGGAGAACGTGACATAATTACGATATGGTCTTACATAAAATCATCAAAAGAAGTTTTATTTACAGTCGGCAAGACATTTTATTAACCATACTTTGAGAAATATACTGTACAAAGATATAAACGGAATCTGTCCTAAATTTAATGAATATGACAAAGCTAAAAAAAATTACAATTAAATCTGTCATCATCACAAAATATGCGGTTTACGGTACCATTCGTTAAAATCTAAAAAAAAAACTAGTGAAACTTACCATTGCTACATATTACTGAACAGGTTCTGTATTCATTGCTTACTACATTTTAGATGTAAAAGTTGCTGAATGACTAACACAATTTATAAAATTCAAAAACTAAATATTTATCAATGTTTTGACTTTTATCTTTTCAGTGATACAACTAGAGACTCCTACTACGTGAAAGGAGATGACTGTACCGGGGGGAAAACATCAAAAGAAAGAATAACTGTAGGACTTTGTGTGCAAGTATGACAGGTGAAAAAATGACCCCCTTAGTTATAGGTAAAGCAAACAAGCCAAGATGTTTTAAAAAGATAAAGCCAGAAACAATACCAGTACTATACCGTGCTAACAAAAAGGCCTGGACGACACGTTTCTTGATGGAAGAATGGTTGAACCGCTTAAATCCATTAATGAAAAGACAAAAACGAAAGATTTTATTGTTCTTAGATAATGTACCATCACACCCTAAGATCAATTTTGATTCAGTAAAAGTTGCCTTCTTCCCACCAAATGTAACCTCAATATCACAATCTATGGACCAAGGAATTATTCAGGCCACAAAATTGAAATTCAGAAAACGCCAGTTACAATTTATGCTTAGCCAAATGGATAAAGGTGAATCAAAAACAGGAACACAGATCCTCAAGGATATTTACATTTTAGATGCAATTTTTTGGATCAGTAGATGAAGTTGAAATAACAACAATAGAGAAGTGTTTTGCAAAAGCTGGATTTAAGGTTAATAGTTATATGGTATCGACAGACGATGAAAGAAATATAAATGAAAGTGATAATGATGATGACGACGACAGACCCCTTAGAGTTGTACAAATGTCTAGGGATTTATTTGGTTGTGAATTCAAGGAGCTATGTCAAATTGATGAAAAAGTGAAAACATGCAGCGAAGAAATGACTAATTGGGATTTAAGTGCAGTAGACATTCTGAAGGGAACTCCTGATGATGATGACGATGATGATATCGACAATGAAAGTGAGGCCAATGAAGACAGTGAAAGCATTATCAGTGTGGCAGACTTCACTACATTTCTATTTAAAGCTAAACAATTTGCCAAGCATCATGGCAAGACATCACTTTTGGGAACTGTGATGGACTTAGATGACAAATTTACCAATGACTTTTTACTAACAGCCATAAGGCAATGTAAAATCAGTGATTTTTTTAGTACTTGAAAGACATGGTCTGTATTAATTTCAATGTGTACATGTACATTTGTATGACAGATTTAAAGATAGACATCCTAATGAAAAGATAGGGCTAACCAGTTTCATCAGACTAAAGCCACCCTATGTTCGACGAGTATCTGATACAAGTAAGAGATCATGTCTGTGCACAATTTGTTGCAATATAGCCCTGAAGGCAGAAGCTGTGAAAAAATTGATCAATAGCAATGAAGAACTGAAGAAACTAAATCTATTAACAGATAAGAAAGAAATTAGCAGCATGACAGTTTGTGAAAATAGTGGATGTCCAAAGGCAGACTGCTTAGACAGACGGTGTACAAGTTGTGGGGTCAGCATAATAACAAATCACTACAAAAAACTTGTGGAATTTTGCGGAAAGGAGAAAACAGAAGTACCTTGGTACAAGTGGGAGTACATTACTATCAAGAAAGATTCAAAGGAAAAGAGAATAATGTCCTGTTGCCAAAAAGTGTTTGAGATTTCATTTATATATTTTCAGCTTTTTTCTATAAGAACATTATGTTTAAACAATGATAAAAAGGATATTTTACAGTGAATATATGTTACAAATTTTCTAATTTATTTGATTGATTTACAGTCCTTAACTTTACACAGCTGAACCTACTAAAACTGAAGAAAATTAAGCTAAAGAAATGACAGGTAAAAATACATACAATGTATATACATTGTATACTTTTAACTGTAGGGGAGATCATTGTATATTCTTCCACAACTGCTTACATATGTAAATAACGAAGTATTTTCTTTGCCCATATTATTAGAAATTTTTCAATGTTCTTCCTCTATTTTATATACAGTCAAACCTGTCTATAGTGGTCACCTGGGGATAGTTTGACAAAATGACCACTATATACAGGTGACCTTTATATGAAGGGGTTTGATTATTCAACGAAATATTCTACAGTAGTTGTACATAAACATTTTTAATTACTTTTTTCTACATGTTATGTTTATCTCAATCTGATATGATTTGAATAAAACATACAAATAAATAAAGAAAGATATTTAATAAACAAAAGTACATTTTCCAGTAACACGATGTTGAACTGGAAACATTGCTTTCAAAATCGTCGATTGAATCTCACGTTTTCTTTAAAGAATGTTCATTATCTGGGTACGAAAAACACCCTTCTCCACGCCTACAGCCCAACAACTTTTCCCACCATCGATCACAACGATTTATAACCCGTTGTATTAAAGCCCAGCAGGGATTCTACAACGTACTCATACAGATAACTTTCACTTTGTCGTCTAATTTCAAAGCTTTCCTATTTACGGATGTTGATGATTTTGACATGATACACTAGATACAAAATATTTTTGGTGAATGAATTTCTACTCTCGTCGTAATGAATAAATATCTCCAATAACCCCCAGGTATAAACTTTCCTTTCTGTAATGTATTACTCACAAAATTTAATAGTGTTTGTTTATTTAGTTAATTAAATTAAGTACTATATTTTGTAACACCTCGGTATTTTTTGTACATTTGAGAAAAATACCAAACTTTCGAAATCACTTCCGGTATTATTTCAAAAATGAACTTGCCGTTATACAAAGGTTTTACACTGGAAATTACTAATAAATGGTGACCGCTGACCACATTGAACAGGTGACCACTACATATATATCAAATTAAAATATATAGTAAAATGCACAGGGAGAGCACGAAAGTGACCATTATACAAATGTGACCGTTACGACAGGTTTGAGTTTGACTGTACTAACTAATTGTATGAAGATTTAATAATTGCTTGTGATTTACCGGTACTATTAACTTTTATTCTATAGCCTCTGCAGATCATTCTAATTTTCCTGTTTCCTCTGATAATGGTAGTCCTTTGTCCAGGTATTGATTGTTTTGTTTTGTATGCCATTAGTTAGTAAGTTATTCTGTTCATTTGTTGGTCATGATTATAACTCATTTATTTCAGGGGGCCCGGCTGGCTCAATGAGTTAGGTCGTTGGATCTAACAACTCATACAAGCCTGACCTAACACCAATATGGCCTGGGTTCGGGCCCAGCTTTGTAAATTACAAAAGAGGGTGCGGTGCACTCGACTCGCAGCCGCAAGTGATAAAGTTTACCAGCAGCTTGCCCAGGGTTGGTGGTTCTCTCCGGGTACTCCGGCTTCCTCCACCACTAAAACTGGTTGCCATGACATACTGTAGCTGAAATATTGCTGAAAGTAGCATTAAACACCAAAATTCAAATATTTCAATTAATAAGAGTTAGTTATATGTGAATGTACATTAGTCAACACAGAACAAATTTATTAATATGTATTCAATCTTCAAGCAAGTTTGATTTTTAAACAGGTAAAACAATCAAACATGAAAGATGTAATTTAATAGCAGACAGAACAAGTTTCAGCTGTGGTAATATGCTAAGTATTATTTTGTCATTAATTTATTGTTGATAAAAATTCATGTTTGCCATAGTACATACAGGTACCTGTACTTTATTTTTTTCCCAGAAATGTTGTCTTTTGTTGATTATGAATTTATGTGCAGTCTTCGAAATTAGACTTTCGAATTTACTGGCCAGAAAACTTCAAAATTAGAATATTTGTATACAAAAATTTTGGCAAAAGTCACTGGTCCGAATCAATTTCCACTGGCCGTGGGCCATCGGACCACTGCTAAAGTCGATGACTGTATGTGGAAGAGTAGTATGTTCAGGTTAAACTAGTCAAAAAAGGAAAAAACAAGCTGCTTGTTGCTCAGGTAATTTTAAGATACACCATACAGGTACATACATGTACCGTACCTGTAAATTTACTACATTTTAGGAAAATGGTGTAGATCTGCATTTATCAAAATACATTAAAGTTCAAATTTAATTTCCACCATTAGTATGATAAACTTTGATCTTGTTGCCTTTTTGTATTTTAATTTTGTAGTTTTATAACCGTATGACCAATGCATGTGGTCTTTTAAAATGATTTTGTTTGCATTTTATATCATCTTTACAACATCGACAAGTAATTCATATCCTTCTTACAAATCTATTTCACAGGTTCTTGGGAGTGATGTTGAGGAGATTTGTTTGTCTTATATGACAGAGAAAATAAAAAACAATAAAGTATACAACGTTTGGCCCAGTCCTCCAGAAACATCATGGGAATGTAAAGATGTTGTGCTTCAAAAACTGAAGCCAAATATTGATGAACTGATCAGTTCAAACAGACTGCTATATCACTAGGGACATCAAAATCCTAATTTCCTTGGCTGTATATTAATTTCCGTCAGGAAGTGCTAATTATTCGTACTTTTCAGCGGAGATTCCATGTGAAATGTAGGGATTAATACACTTTAATGGAGATCAGATTCAAATCGAGAGATTTATATATGCATCAAGAGATTATAACTTGTATCGGTAAATTATTACTTCGTAGTTCAATTTCATACTTTATTTGGCAGGATTTAATCGATAATCTTTATATATTTATCGATTTTTTACGGATGGGTACGTATATATATACGCGATCGAGTTGAGAAAAATTGGATGTTTGTTTTCATTTAGTTATGTATCGACAGCTATAGTGTATTTATGAATAAAATATGTTTAAAATGAAATAGTGTATTTACCTTTGGCAGAAGTAAAAAAAAACGAATTCGCAACAAATGAAAACGGAATACATATTTCGCCAAAGATCGAGTCTGTATTAATGAATATATATATATGCAATCAAGTATTCACGGCTGACAAAAAATAATAAACGTAATTTACACATTTCACCAAGATCGAGTTTAACAGCCGGTTTAATTTTCATGAATTAAATGATGAATGTTGAAATAAAAATTCCTTCTATGTTTTCCTAAGACCTAAGACTCTTTATTCTCAAATAAACCATACATTACAATGGTATAGAGAAGTTACATATAAAAATACAACACAACACATACATGACAAATAAATAACAGATACACAAATACAATATTTACATTACAACATGTTTGTGTAGTGATCGATCGCGAGAGCTATATATAGCACACAGGTAAGTTATATATTTTAGCTGCAGTACATTAATATGTATATATTTTTTTTAGACATTTCAAGAAAGGGTATCAAAATATAAAATCGTTTGTTTTGTGTTATACCACAAGTTAGTTTTTATCTTATAATTTTTAGTTCTTTTTTTCATTAAACTTTAATTATCTTTATTTCTGTATAGTGTACTAACAACTGTTTTCACTAACAAAACAATTTCTTTTACAAGTTAATTGCTAACCCTTTCATTTGTATAGACAACAGAATATAATTATTGATTTTTGCAGGTGCGTAGGTGTATATGTATCGATGGCCTGTTGACAGAAAATAAAAACCGAATACACATTTCTCCCAGGTCGAGTTTTAAATTTAACAGACTATTTTAATGAATATATATATGCTATCAAGTTATAATGAAGAATGTTGTATTAATCCTGGCGTTTGTTTGGATATTAGGCGGTAGTTTTTGTACTGCACGAAATCGCGGACAAAATATGGTAGAATGACCATAACCCGATCAAGTGAGTTAAAGTATATCACATAGTGTCATTATTGTAGATATTAATTATATGTGTTTATTCAAAACCATGTTTGCTTTTTATTTTTAATGCTCAAGTATAATTGTCTTTAGTGCTTTTTCGGGAAACTGCATATATTTCTTTTATTTTACAGATATTTCAATAAAAAGTATCAAAATATTAAATAGTTTGTTTTATGTTATTTTGTTACCTTCCATTCAGTTTTTTTGTTGTTGTAGTTTGTGTTATATTATTTCTGTTAATGTTTTTTTTTTAATTCAGTTTCTAATACAACTTTTTATGTTTATTATTCTTATTGTTCATTTTTATAACTGTGTTCATTAACAAAACAATTATGTTATAGGTTAATTGTTAATCCTTAGTAAGGTTTGACAGTCTTATCAATGAATTATGTAACTTTTATCAAGTTTTATGAAAGTAAATGATTTTTGTTATCACTTAATTATCTATAATTTAAAAAAATGTAACGTTTCCACATTAGAAAAATGAGCTTCAAATTGTTTCTTGCCAATAATTTTATCATTTTATAGGTTAATGTTGTTTTAATTTTCATATTTCCAGAAAATAAGCTGGTTTGAAGCCTAGTCAACAACAGACCTACAAAGAATTAAATTATTATATACATGTATTATATATATATATGTGTGTGTGTGTGTGTGTGTGTGTGTGTGTGTGTGTATATATTTTAGTTAGAAAAAATTATGGTAGAAGTAAGCAAACACATTTTTGTTCTCCACTTGCTCTTCCTTTCCCTTCATGCAGTTTCTATAGGATAAAACTACCTCACAGTTTATTAGGACTTCTGTAATGAAGGAGAGAACTATATGGTGCCAAGGAGAGTTTATTTGAGGTGCCCGCAACACTGGTATTATAGGAATGGTGATTGTTAAAGACATCACATGATGCGAAGATGAGAATTATGTACCAGAAGTAGTAACATAAACAAATTATAAAAACCCGTTTTTGGTACTGTCGTATATTTGGACATATCAATTTAAACTGGTGCGATGATTGAAAAAAATCAATATGATTTTATTATATTATACAGAAAACAAGAGATTGCTTTGATTGTAGGAAATGCACAGAAAACATGATTTAAACAATGAAAGACAAAACAAAGAAATACTTTCCCAAAGAAATAAACATTTGAAAGGCAAAATAATACTTTTTTTTAATCCACTACAAAATTAAGCCCCGTTTACACAATCAAATTTTTCCATCAAAAATTTTGTCAAAGTTTTTTGACCATGTAAACCTGCATCAAAAACTTTGACGGACTTTGATGGAATAGAACTCCATCCTATTTTTTTAAAAACTTTGATGGACTTTGATGGGAACTAACCAATCAGAATGGTTTTTGGAATCAAGATATTATGTAAACAGAAGCACATGGTAAATATGGCGGGAAACAACAGACAAACAAGTTCAAATAAAATGTTAAAATTTAACTGGACAAATGAGTTAGTAAATGATCTCATGATATATGGTCGGACCTTTTCCAGGAGCATATTAAATGTTTCTTTGCTCATTCTCATATTTTTATATTCATCAATATCTTCAGCCCTCGGCTCTTGCAGTAGAGTGTTATAGCAACTCCTGGTCCTCCTCCTTTGAAGCCAGGCTCTAGACCACATTCTCCTTGGTCTAACACGAAGTCTATGCAGCCTTCGCCTTAAAATCAAAGTGCACAAAATGCACACATACAAAGCAACATACTCCTCAGTCAGCCATGTTTATGTTATCTTTGCATTTCCCGCCAATTCCCATCAAAAACTTTGATCCTGTAAACAGGGCAGTTCTTTATCAAAGTTTTCCATCAAAAACTGGAAAACTTTGATCGTGTAAACGGGGCTTAACAATAAAAAATAAAAGAGAAAACAAATATCAGACTGACAGGAAATTATATAATTCTTATTACTTTGGTATTTCACCCCCATAACATAGTTAATACCTTGACAGTAGTGAAAACAGCACGTTGACATCCGAGAAAGGGGCCTCTGGGCATGACTAACTGTATAAATATCTTTGGGGCAATTCCCCCTCCCACCCCCCAAATAATATCAATATAATTATTAAGAATATAAGAATATTTTAACAAGAAAACAAGGCCTTATACTTTACAAAAAAATTGCATAGTGACATTTTCTATTTATGAACGTTACAGTTAACTAAAATTCCAAAAACGTGTCATGTACAGTACACTCCGGTCAGGTCGGACATATCCCTCCCAAAATGTCCGACTCACTCCAGGGAAATGTCCGACAAATTTGAGAGTCACCCCCTCTAACTCCGACTATTTGGTTGGACATCGTGGGTGCATTCAGAGTATTTGGTCGGACGTGAGAGTGGATATTTAAAGATTTTTTTTTACATTTCTCGAGGTGAACATGTCAAACATTTTGTGATCGATGTGTATTTGTAAGCGTACTTTCTTTCCGGTGTGTAGAATGTCCGGGTACGTAAATACCCTAGTGTATTTCTACCTTGCACCATATTCGTGCCAGGAAAGGTAGGTTAAAGGTCAATATATAACTGAAATATTGTTGAAAAGTGACGTTTAAACACCCATAGCCTCATATAAATTATTGCAATAAAATATCGATTAAGTAACGAAATCGATATAAATTATTTTCCAGTATATTTAGTATAAAAGGCTTGTTCTGCACGCTTACTGTGAGATGTATTGCAACCGCCATTTTTTACTACAACCACGTGCGCATGCTCGTGTTTGATGGGAAAGCTATAGCTATATTTAGATATTTTGTGATAATAATTTTATATTGTAAATCGATCCACTCTGATTTTTTTCAACAAGATACATTTTTTATAGTATATATTTTATTATAAAATACAACATTGAACTGATTTTCGCTAACACTTCAATCATTGAATATTGATTTTTTCGGATGTTGAATATTTTTTCCCCAGAATTGCACCCCCTGTTAGTATACTTTTATTGCTTTATTTAAAAAAAAATAACACCAAGAACATCGATGATACGAGTCTTCTTATTCAGAAATAAACCTACAGCAAAATGAAGGTATACTGTAAACAAAATCGTCATTTTTATCTAGATTTATCGTCCGAAAAATACGGTACTCCTCTACTATACTAATTTGGATTAGGTGATGGGAATTAGGTGCCATCATCAAAATAAAGATTAAAAAAATGTATTTTATGATAATGATGGCTGATTAAAATTGTTTGTCATGCATTAGCTGTCAGTTGTAATATACAGGATGTAACCAATATACAGGAAGAGCCCCTACTGTGAAGCCATCTATTTTGAGATGCCATTCAATGAAAATAACAACCTGACCATATTGTTAAATAAGAATAAGAATTAGATAAGAAATTAAAATTTATAGAAGGCAAGGATTTATATAATTAACACATTAAGTCACATTTCCTTTATTTAGCTTGGGTCAGTTATCAATTAAAAAGACAAAAATGGTTTAAAAAAAATATGTCTAATAAGTATTTACCTAAATAACGATATCATGACGTATAATAATTTCTCACCGTAAATGTATTTATTTTATTAAGATATTTATACACATATGCAAGAAAGAAAAAAATATAAATTTATTTTTTAAGTAAATTAGAATTATTTACCCGGGTTCGTTCGCCCTACATTTGGCAAACACGTAAAAGAGCAAACGCACCCGATATGTAAACCGGCAACTGTCTGCAGCAAGTGAAAGGACCTTGGCATCGATTGTCGCGAGTACATAGGGATATATTAATATTCACTTCTAGTGGACTTAAAACATGGGTACTGCATGTTAATACATTTTATTCATGGATATTATTGTATATATCGCCCGTGACGGCCGTCAACATATCTATACTTTCCATACTGTATATCACTCATTTACTTCAGCTTTACTAAGATACGCATGTTTCTTTATGCACAAATTTATTGATTAGCAGAATTTGGGGACATTTCCTGTTAACAGTTTAACTATCTGAGAGTGGAGACTCTCACTCCGACATGGGAGGATTTTGTCGGACAATTTTAAGAGTGACACTCTCTTCAAGTCCGACAAAACTCTGTATCCGACCTGAGAGTATGATCGTTGATACACTTGGAGTGATCTGTACACTAAATTTGATATATAAGTTTGACACCGCATTACCGATTATTTAAAAACTATACAACTTGCAGTTTTCTAAAAAAAAATTAAAAAATCAATCGAA
This sequence comes from Bathymodiolus brooksi, assembly GCA_963680875.1. Taxonomy (NCBI): domain Eukaryota; kingdom Metazoa; phylum Mollusca; class Bivalvia; order Mytilida; family Modiolidae; genus Bathymodiolus; species Bathymodiolus brooksi. Next base: position 87,549,404 of record OY804589.1, on the reverse strand, counting down.
AACACGATTACAAATCAATTACAGAATTACCAAATCTAATTATGAGGGTTAAATGTTGGACTATTTAGGTCGTGTTCTTTATTTAGCTTGCAATTTTGAAACACGATAATTTAATAAAGAGTGAGTGGTGATCATTGTTATTTAACGCCAATGCAGCAATTTTTCAGCTATATCATGGCGAGAACATGTTAATTTTCAATGAGATGATGATGTCCGCTTTGTACTAGACCAATACGCTGGATTGAATTTTTATAGTGCTAGCTCACTGAAACAAGTCCACGGATAGACATGTCGCCCCACTCGGACTCGTTATCCTGATTCTGAGCTAACCAGTCGTTGCTCTTTCTCCTTAATGTTGGGTACTTAGTGGAGAAGCAACAAATACCAAGTTTATAGTCTTTGATTTTGTCCCGACTGGGGCTTGAACCCACGATCTACCACACTCGAGTATGAGTGATTTTTTTATCAATTTTACAAAAGATCGATCGTTCTACCGACTCTTAATTCACTTATCTTTGCGTATATATATATATATATATCTGCTTTACTTATTCCAAGGGACTGAAATGTTTAACTTTGCTCATAATCGAAACATACACTTGTTAAAATTTCTCAATTTATTATTTGTAAACATCAAATATCATTTATACTTTGTTTATTTTTAATACCCTACATATATATAATTATCAGGGAGAACGGACCCGAAACCCGACTAATGCAGGTAAAAAAAAATTCCACATAAAAAACGTCATCCAACTGGAAATCTCCAAAAATGAAAATAGTCGAAAAATTAGAGAAATTATATTAACTAAAAGGGAAATAAAAAATAACTGATAAAAACGCAACAGAAAATAATAATAACAAAAACTGAATGGAAGGTTATAACAAAATAACATAAAACAAACTATTTAATATTTTGATACTTTTTATTGAAATATCTGTAAAATAAAAGAAATATATGCAGTTTCCCGAAAAAGCACTAAAGACAATTATACTTAAGCATTAAAAATAAAAAGCAAACATGGTTTTGAATAAACACATATAATTAATATCTACAATAATGACACTATGTGATATACTTTAACTCACTTGATCGGGTTATGGTCATTCTACCATATTTTGTCCGCGATTTCGTGCAGTACAAAAACTACCGCCTAATATCCAAACAAACGCCAGGATTAATACAACATTCTTCATTATAACTTGATAGCATATATATATTCATTAAAATAGTCTGTTAAATTTAAAACTCGACCTGGGAGAAATGTGTATTCGGTTTTTATTTTCTGTCAACAGGCTGTCGATACATATACACCTACGCACCTGCAAAAATCAATAATTATATTCTGTTGTCTATACAAATGAAAGGGTTAGCAATTAACTTGTAAAAGAAATTGTTTTGTTAGTGAAAACAGTTGTTAGTACATGTACACTATACAGAAATAATGATAATTAAAGTTTAATGAAAAAAGAACTAAAAATTATAAGATAAAAACTAACTTGTGGTATAACACAAAACAAACGATTTTATATTTTGATACCTTTTCTTGAAATGTCTGTAAAAAAAAAATATACATATTAATGTACTGCAGCTAAAATATATAACTTACCTGTGTGCTATATATAGCTCTCGCGATCGATCAGTACACATGTATGCAAACATGTTGAAAACATGTACATGGCGTGATAATTATAACACCTGCGTGGTCAGGACAGAAGGAATTTTTATTTCAACATTCATCATTTAATTCATGAAAATTAAACCGGCTGTTAAACTCGATCTTGGTGAAATAAGTAAATTACGTTTATTATTTTTTGTCAGCCGTGAATACTTGATTGCATATATATATATATATATATTCATTAATACAGACTCGGTCTTTGGCGAAATATGTATTCCGTTTTCATTTGTTGCGAATTCGTTTTTTTTACTTCTGCCAAACGGTAAATACACTATTTCATTTTAAACATATTTTATTCATAAATATACATAACTAAATGAAAACAAACATCCAATTTTTCTCAACTCGATCGCGTATATATATATACGTAGCCATCCGTAAAAAATCGATAAATGTACAAACATCTATATATATATATATATAAAGATTATCGATTAAATCCTGCCAAATAAAGTATGAAATTGAACTACAAAGTAATAATTTACCGATACAGGTTATAATCTCTCGATGCATGTATAAATCTCTCGATTTGAATCTAATCTCCATTATTGTGTATTAATCCCTACATTTCACATGGAATCTCCGCTGAAAAGTACGAATAATTAGCACTTCCTGACGGAAATTAATATACAGCCAAGGAAATTAGGATTTTGATGTCCCTAGTGATACTACTACTTTGTAATGTGACTTTGACTGTTGAGATTATCTTATAGAATTTTGTTAGTTACAGTAGTTTATGTTCAATTGTTTTATTTTGTATTTAGAAAAATATGTAGTGTCCGTAGACGACATGAGTTTAACTGCAGTGTCTGAAATTTTTTTGGGCCAGTAAAAAATTAGTCACTGGTCCAAAAATTTTGTGACATTTTTTTATGAAAAAAAGACATCAGATATCAATATATAAACAGTTTTCAGGTTAATTGTTTTTTATCAATAACATTAAAATTCATTCTTTCACTAGTCTCACAGGGGTTGGGGGCTCTTCAAGGTAATTTTGGTACAGGTGTGCAGCTGAAATTGCGAAAACACCCCAATGCATATATTGCTATCAAATGAAACCTGAATTTACTTGTTATAACCTTTTCGACAACCTTGACGCCATTGGCTAGGGTGGTCTCAAGAAACGATGCTAGTCTGTCGGATGGGGACAATAAAAGGCTGGTTTGTGTAAGGGGAGATCAATGCCATGATCACATTAAAGACATCCGGAAAAGAGTAGACTAATGCCACTACAAAGGACCGTTCTGGCACATGCACTCCCCATAGTGAAGAGTGACATCACTTGTTTCAATCCACTATGAAGAAGTGATTTTAAAGTAAAATAACCTCTCAGTTCGGGGTAATGTCAGTTGGTTATTCATTCCAAACAAGTATCTTAACTTTGTTGAAATAACAAACGGTGCTGTCATTTTCTGTTATATAAACAACTGTTGACGTTTCCTGTTCTGGTTCCAAAAAAGAAAACACTCCCAATTGTCATTAAAATGTAGCCGTGTACATATAGAGATGAACTATGAAAAGTTTAAAAGAAGTGACAGGCCAGATCGTTTCCGTAGTTTGACATTACTGTCAACGATTTTCTCTCCGTTGTTGGGTAAAGTTTTTCAATGATTACCTAAGGATTGACACAAAAAGGTTTCTGATTTCTGTAAAAATGAAATTCGTACATGTACATTTTGCAGCAGATTGAATGAATAAATTTCCGTACCGTGGAAGGTACCAGATCGCAAACATTATAAGTTGACAGAATTCTCTTTATTGTTCACAACTTTCCACTTCGTCCGTGAAAGTTAACAATTTTAATAATTAAATCATAAAGAAACAAAAAAACACGTTTCTTTTCTAATATTTAGTGAATACTTGTGTATTACATGAAAACGTGTAGGAAACGTGCATTGATTGGCTCGATAAAAATAAATAATTGGGGAGAACAGTAAATTACATTAGCTGTGTATTCATTGGCTACAAAAATGTATTTGGATCAATCGCTGTGCTCGTAACAAACCGTTTTCGACTAGAACAGAAGAGTTATCTACCGTTGAAGTTACAGTTTATGTCTGGTTTCGGTAAAACAACAATTTTTAACGGTCTTTTAGGAAATCGCCCAGACGTTTTTTTTTGGGCCAGCGACTACCTAATTTGGAGCAGTTTTTGGTCGTCTGAAAAGATATTAGTCGCATTTGGCGACTGGGCGACCGTCCATTTCAGGCACTGTTAACTGTATAATAGATGATGTAATATGTTTATTCTTCTAAGAGTTGAAAGAGTGTGTTGATTTAATTCAGTTAAAGATAAAAAGAGGAGTTACCAAACATCTTTCTTGCAAATAATTTTGCAAATAACTATAAAACAGAGTGTTTTTACGTATGAGACATCCAGATATACATTGTACACTGACACTGTAGTTGATTTTTTGCATTCCTTTACTTTATATGTTTGTTAATGTACATTGTAATATTATATACTTAAAAGGCTACATACAATGTACAATTACTGAGCATTGTGGGATAAAGATGGCTGACGAGGTCGTGTCTCGTCTACTTCGACCACGTAACGAACGTGCAAAACAGGTAAATTATCACAATATTTGACAAATTATAAGGCCCAGCCTTAGATTTTCTTGGTTTCTAAAGAATGTAAACATGCAGTAGCGTTTATTTGTTCGCTTTACCCCGAAATTGCATTGCAACTTCGCTGTACAAAATCTCCAGAGCCCACACCCAGTGTTAGCACAAGGAGGCAAGAGTGTTTTCTGTGACGAACATAGCGATAATTACTGGAACCTCCTTGATGTCAATACTACGAATGCTTTTCATGTAATGAATAATAAATATGAAAAGAATGGAAGGCAATTTTGTTTTGTTTTATTGTTAAACATTGTTCCAAATCATGTAATACTTTCACTTTTGATATTGCACGTGACAAAAGACAACATATGTTCACGTCCTGAGTGACAAACATATCAGAAATAGTGAAAACTTGTTTTAATTGAAATATTTCATGGAGACATTCAAATGACAATAATTTGATGTGAAAATATGCTTATGGGTGCATGAATATGTTGGGTTTTTTTTTTTTTTTATATCACTGTTGATTTTGTCTTTAGATTCCATGCGTGTAACAAAGACAGGTAATATTGTGTCTTTGTCGCATGCATAGTCCATCATGCAGTCTTTGAAATAAAAAAAGAAATAAAGTATGTTATAATTCCAAATTATGCTTATATTTTTTAAAATCTTGTGATGAAATGAATCCACACATATACAAAATAATGTTATCATGTTACCATCCTGTGATAATGAAGTTGTTCAACTTTAATTGTTCTCAATGTAGCTAAGAGGAAAATATTGCCCACCAGAAGTGACACAAAAATTAAATTAATGTTCTACAAATTGTCAAGTGTTAAAGATTATTTGTTCATAAATTTGTGTCTTTATAACACGCATGAACCATTTTAACGTCCTTGCATCCAACATTTGAAAAAAAGTTTTAATTGTTTGGAGAATCTGATGTTGTTAAATAATCTTTAAAATTTGCATAATTGTGCTTTTATACAGAATAAGAAATACTATCAACCTTCAATTTAAGATATGTATGCAACTGAGGATACTATATTTTGGCATCTTTGTAATGCACATACCAGATTCGTTATATTACCTGGCAATAATAAACCCAAAAGACATTATATAACATCAGAGTTTTTGAAATTCGTTGGACCGAAGGGGGCAGATTTTCGGTAGGTCCGACAGAAGCCTCATACTTGGCAGTCCTATTGTCCGTCAAACATTTTGTTGTTGTTTTGTATGTAATGGCTTTGCCAAACATGTCCCGTTGTTATTGATTTCTTGTTTAACAGATTGCTTATGCAACCTTGGTTCTATATATAATGGTCGTATTTGTCCAGGTTTCACAAATAGCAAATTCGGTAAACAAAGTTATCCTCAGTTGTTCTGTAACATCACCGTTGATTGGTGGGATTAGGGGAATCTTTTAAAGAATATCACGTACAATCTCGTGATTGCCGAGTTACCAAATATATTCTAACTTAAAACTAGTTCCTACCAATGGAAATTGTTAAGGCGATGACGTCGATTTCTAAAAACTAGACGCTCAGCCCACTGAGCCTGTATCGCTCACCTGACAATAGAATGATACTGAAGCAAATTTCAAAGGGAGATAATCATTACCTTAAAATACAGCAGCCATCTTGAATGGAGGGTGGGGCTGTCGGACACAATTTTGAAAGAGACACACCCAGGGACCATCTATGCCAGGTTTGGACCTTACATAGATGCTTCCTGCCAAATTTGGCTCCATTTGGCCAAGCTGTTTCAGAGGAGAAGATTTTTTTAACATTAGCCAATCAGAAAAAAAAATTAATCTTGGCGGCCATGTTTGTTGGCCGAATGGAACCAAATGAAGAAGCTTTATAGAGGATCTTACATAGATGCTTCCTGCCAAGTTTGGCTCCATTTTGCCAAGCAGTTTCAGAGGAGAAGATTTTTTTAACATTAGCCAATCAGAAACAAGAATTTCCCTTGCCGGCCATATTTGTTGGCGGAATCGGATGAAATGAAGAAACTTTATAGAGGACCTTACATAGATGCTTTCTGCCAAGTTTGGTTCCATTTGGCCCAGTTGTTTCAGAGGAGTAAATTAAAATATGAAAAAGTTAACGGACGGACGACAGACGCAAAGAGATGGCAATACCTCACATGACCCTTTGGGTCAGGTGAGCTAAAAAAGGGATTATATTTTTGTAACAGATTGTTTATTGACTTCACCATCATCAAAACCTTTTACCCGTTTTGAATTTTGATTTTTTTTAATTTACCGGCAATGATTTAAAATGTTTATTTTTTCTACTACTGTATTTTTCGCAGAACGAATGTACCGATGACGATTTTTATCTTAATATCTTACATGTATGTCCTACCAGCTTCAAAGAAATGTCGTGCCTCGTGGCCCATCAAATTTATAAAGGGCGCTCATCCTGGATTAAAAAGGCCGGCACAAGTGACAGTGCAACAAATGCAGAAAAAAGATTTAAATATGAAAAGGAGAAAAGACCTGAACGGATTTTCAATGCAAAATGCTGCGAAGGTCGTCCTTGGTCAAAATATGACCGTGATGAAAATGTCATGACATGTACAATATGTACAAAGTATGGTAAACGAGGGGAAACTAGAAATCTAAAAAAAATTAGCTCTGGAGGTGGAGCATGAAATTGAAAGAGAATTTATTAAATTAAATGTATTGAATTAAATACATCTTAATAACATTTATGTATATACCCAATACATGTAGATTGGTATGGAATAAAAATTACATGCTTTCAGAAATTTCTGTTAAAAGTGTTTAGGTCAGGCAGAAAACTAGTAGGTCCAGCAGAAACTGATATAGTGTAGGACCTATTGTCCTGCAGTCATAATTTTTTTTCAAAAACTGCAACATCAGGACAAAAACCACTGAAGGCTGCAAAACGAAAACAACAGAAATCTGATATGATGGCGGAGAAACCGATGTAAGAAATGTGAGCCTTGTACCATAAAAATTTGGTGGATCAGGAAGGATGAAACAGTGCTGTAAATGCAAGCAGTGTCTTTCTGTAAGTTTGTATATATTGAGTCTGGAAAATTTATATGGACACTGCAGGAGACCAAACATGCCATCATTCCATGTGTGTTATTCATTACAGCCACCAAACATTGCTGTGACAGGTCGCAGATATCATTATGTATTCCAAGGTTTGTGCTACATTTACTCATAATATTATATTTTAAGTAGGAACGACTGTCAGATTATTTTTTTTCCATACACAAAGTTCAATAATGACCTAGAAATATTGATTGGTTGGTTGGTTATGTGGTGTTTAAATACCACTTTTAACAGTATTTCAGTTATATCCTGGAGGACCCAGAGAAAACCATCAGTCACTGACAAACTTTATCACATAATGTTGTACACTTCAACCTGATCGAGATTCAAACTCACAACATCAGTGGCGATAGGCACTGATTGCATAGGTAGCTGTAATTCCAACTACCATAGGATCACTGCCACGATGACCCCTAGAAATATTGATATTTCCTCATCTACTGACCCATTAACATTGGTTTGACTTGAAATATTTCATTGGCAGTTTAAATCTTTAAGCCAATTTGCAATACTTCGTTTGAAATATTGCAAACTAAAAAATCTAATAACTCTTGATATTCATGCACATTGGAATTATTTCAGTATGATTCCATACCACATGTATGTTTTGTTCTTCAATACAAAATGTTGTATAGTCCACATTTCAAATCTGGATAGAACAAAATATGTTTTTAAACAGTTTATTATAAATTAGTTCATATATATCCATATGAAACATTAAATAGTCTATATTGTTTTCAATATATATGTTTATTTTTCTTTAATATTGCTTAATCCTAGATTTTCCTTTTTCAGATCTGGATGGTTAGCATGTTTGGTGGTACCAGCTTGACAGAATTTAGGATTTTATCTTTAAATAAATGTTACAATTAAAAATAAGCACCTTTTTAATGCCATCCCAAACTCCCTCTGACAATAGCAACATATTGGTCTGTCAAATACTGACAATAGCAACAACCTTTTCTGTCAAAATGTTGATGATACCAACATGGGATTTACTCAAATTAACCAAGTATGAAATTTACTTGACTCAGCAGGTCTTTACAAGTCATCATATTTCATGAACAAAAGAATTCCATACAAGCCTTGGTTTCCAGATTTTCTTATTTTCTTTGTTGCTATTGTCATAAAAACTCAGTCAAAATTTGAAAATAGCAACATCATTCTTTTAAACGTTTAATTTAATTGTCAATAAAAAGGGTCCATGTTTTAATTTTTTAATTTTGAGTTAGCTGAAGTTCATATCTACATGTACAACATATATCAACAACATCTCTCAAATCAGTGTTTGAAAAATGACCCGTCACAGTGTGTAAGTGTGCACTTTTTCCTGGAAGATGTCTTCTGGCCTTGTGGAACAGTGGAAAGGAAGATTCTTCTTGGGAACCTCCAGACAGTATTATTAAGACATTACCTGTATTAGTGAAAGAAAAATCTGCAAAAAGGAAGCAACTTTTCAAATTTAATGTGTGATTTCAACTGTTCAAAGACTTCTTTCACGTTGTTTGATTTTTGTGCTGTTTGTTGATGATTTCATTAATTGATTAAATAGATTAAATTGATTTAACCCGATTCTTGAAAGTTAGCATTAGAAAGCTGCATGGTACACTTCACTGTATTATCTGACCAACGTTGGTGTCCACATAATGGAAAAATCACTTAAATTCTACTTAAAATCTTCTGAAACATCCTCATTTTAGATTAAACTTATAGTTAACAGTAAACAAATTATGTCTTTACAATTCCATGATAAATGATTATGCTCTGAAGAGTGCTGGCCATTAAATCTTCCATTGGATTTGTGCGTTATGGTGTCATAATCTTCAGCCGTTGATTTGAAAGAAAAACCGAGAGATGAAAAAAAAATTGAGTTATCTTCAGAAGAAACTGTGTTACAGTCATGATGGAAACAGAAAATTATTTCCAAACCTCGCATTTATTGGGTTATTACAGTGAATAAGACACAAAGTAACATACATAATAGATAAATATTGAAGATCATGGTTTCGGAAAACGGATCACAGAACTATCTTCTACTTGATATATCTTAAAGAGGAGACACAGGAGTTTTAGAAAATGATATTTAAATTTGGCTAGGATCAGTTTGAATTTTCACTGGTGTTGACTGTTGTCACACTTTTGGGTCCAGTTCTGAAGACTTAACTTTCATTTCACACAAAATAATTGATTTGATCCCTAATTTTGTAACGACTTCTTGTTGACAAAATGTCAATTGACACGGCTGATGATTTAATCATTATCAGGTACATTGTACATGTTTGTTGTAGCTAGTGATAATTTTCTAATCGTCAATCTCACAGTAATATCAGTTACTAATTATAAGCCTTGTACAAAATAAACTCTATATGATGGGGTTAGGGTTATAAACTTATGGTTTTTAACGCCACTTTCAACAAAATTTAGGTTATCTTGTGGCGTTCAGTTTGGAGGTAACGGTTGTACCCACAGAAAACCACTAACAAACTTTATCACAAAATGTTGTGTTGAGTACACCTCGCCATGAGCGGGATTCAAACTAACAAATTAAGTAGTGATAGGCAGTGCCGGATTTAGATAAAGAGAGGCCTAGGTTATTCCACTTGTGAGGCCCCTCCCAATTCCCCACCTTCACTACTGGAGGAAGATGGAAGTGTGCTTAATCAATTTGAATAAAGGTGAAGATGATGAGGGGTGTTTAAAATTCTGCAATGGAGTGCAACTGTGTAAGGATGATGGCATCGTTTGATACCAATGACTTTATGACTTATGTTAGTTGTCCGAAGGGACAAGTTGAAAATTAATGTAGAGGCCTAACCACAATTTGACAGTTTTCTGAGTGTATGTATCTATTGTATGATAGTAACAGCATACAGCTTTGCACAACACACTGTTACTCATGACTATTCAGTATTGACATCTATTATGAAGTTTAACTGAAAGCAGACTAAAACACACTCAGAAAAACAAAAGCAGAGTTGACGAAAATCGTCGGACCGATTAATTAATGAAACGTGTCTGTCCCAATATCCGTCACGAAAATATTACTTTGAGGTCGTCCAGTTGGCGATTGAAATTTATTCACTCCCAGTTTCCACTGCCAATGGTATTAAATTCAGTTTTATTAAAATGTCAGACAGAGACTTGAAATTTGTTTATTTATTCTGTCAGACCGACACGTTCCTATTTGTAATCGAAACTCCTATACGTAAATGTAAACATCCTTTTAGTAGGAACGAGCACCTGCAAAACGTGGAACATTAAAACTGAAATATATTACTGAGCACAGAAATAAGTCGACTTCCACACTCCCCAAGTATCAAAGATTGTTTGTGTTTAATTAAATATGTTTTGAGATGCTTATATATTGAAGATGACAACATATTCATATTCTTAACTGAAATTAAAAATGTAGGTAAACCGGAAACTGACATTGATGTATAATATTCAGAACGTGATCGGACCATTAGATACGGATTGTTGGCTATATCTGCCTTATCTTTTTAGATAAAAATATGTATACAGAAAAACATTTAATTGAGTTGTTTAATGATCATGACTATAGGTAATCTTGCATTCAGTTCTGTATAAAAAAACAAAATGTGACAGGTTATATACAATATTACAAAAAAATGGTGGGACAGACACAAAGGCCATGGGTCAGAAAGAACCCCAGTTCCTGTCTGACACAATGTCAGACAGAAAAAAAAAGTTTTCACCAACTCTGCAAAAGGAAGTGCTAGAACTTGAAAACACACGTTTTTCAAAAAAAAAATGCATGTAAAGAATGGCCCATTGGGTTTATGATATGGCCCATTCATTTTCTGAATGGCCCATTGAAATTTTGAGGAAGGGGCCATGATGGGCCCATTTAGTAAAAATCTTTCCCTATCACTGCAGTAGTGGATTTTACCTATTCAAATATAGTATTAATAGGATATTTGTATTGACCAATCAGATGTTTTTTTTTTTTTTTTAAAGTGATCACTAAATTTGAACAAGTATTTCCTGCTTTTGGACAACTAAAACTTCGGGCTACTAGTCCGAATGGACAAATTGTCAAAAAAAAAATATAATGTCAAGCATTGAGACATAAAGCTAAAAATACTTGAATTTTAACAAGTTTTTTCTACCAAACCAAATTTAAATAAAACTTAAATCTACTCACCTACAGTGAATTGAAAAGATCCATATGAATATTATAATCCAGTAGATATGTATTACATGTAGGTATAATACTCCCTTATAAACTCACCATGTTTTTTTGGAGTCTGGTGACCATATGAACGATTCCCTTCACTGTCTCTCCGCCGCCGATGACGGTCTTTATAACTGTCATAATGATCTCGTCTATGGTCAGTCTTAGAATGGTCCGTATAACTTCTATGTGAAGTAGAAGGTTGACTAGTCCGATAAGCATTGGCCTCAATTTGACTGTCTTGAAATTTTTTAAGAAGAAACTGTTTGTCTGGTTTACCACTTCCCGCATCAAATTCAGAATTCTTAAGCAAGTGTTTGTCAGACAACGTCCTATGTTCATTGCTAGTGGAATTAGATACATCTGCAGCTAAATAATAAATATAAATAAAAAATATATTTGCATTAAATATAAATAACAGCTTGGTTTATGGTGTTTATCGCAACTTTCAACAATATTTCAGTTATATCATGGTGGTCAGTTTTATTGGTGGAGGAAACCAGAGTACACTGAGAAAACAACCGACCGACCTGTCCCAAGTCACTGATAAACTTTACCACATAATGTTGTACCAAGTGCTCCTCGCCATGAACAGGGATCGAACTCACAATTTTAGTGGTGATAGTCACTGATTACACAGGTAGTTGTTAATCCAACTACCATATGATAATGACCATGATGGCCCAGATATAAATAATAAAATGTATTTGTATTCAATCAAAATAACAAAATTTATTTGTATTAAATATAAATAATAAAATGCATTTGTATTAAATATAAATAATAAAATATATTTACATTAAACATAAATAATAGGTTAGGGGGTTAGGGTTATGGTGTTTAAATGCCACTTTCAACAATAATTCAGTTATATTGTGGCAGTCAGTTTTATTGGTGGAGGAAACCATCAATAACTAGAGAAAATTGATCTGGTGATCACAGATACCCCTGCATTCCAAATTTTCATCTAGAAACCTTTAAAGTCCCTATCTTCTAAGAGAAAAAGGGCCATAATTCATGAATGGTAAATGTCAATTTCACCATAATCAAATTTAATCTGTATTTTATGGTACATCACATTGTGTTAAAGTTTGAAAAGTTTTGGTCGAGTCGTACCTTAAATATCATAGAGAAACCTAGAAAGTCCCTATTTTCTAAGAGAAAAAGGGCCATAACTTATGAATGGTAAATGTGAAATACACCATAATCAAATTTATCCTGTATTTTATGGTATACAGCATTGTGTTAAAGTTTGAAAAGATTTGGTTGAGCGGTACTTTAAATATCATTCGGAAACCTTTAAAGTCCCTATTTTCTAAGAGAAAAAGGGCCATAACTCAGGAACGTAAATGTGAAATACACAGTAATCGAACTTAACCTGTATCTAATGGTCCACAGCATTGTGTTAAAGTTTGAAAAGATTTGGTTGAGCCATACTTTAAATATCATCCGGAAACCTTAAAAGTCCCTATTTTCTAAGAGAAAAAGGGCCATAACTCAGGAACGGTAAATGTGAAATACACCGTAATCGAACTTAACCTGTATTTAATGGTCCACAGCATTGTGTTAAAGTTTGAAAAGATTTGGTTGAGCCATACTTTAAATATCATCCGGAAACCTAAAAAGTCCCTATTTTCTAAGAGAAAAAGGGCCATAACTCAGGAACGGTAAATGTGAAATACACCGTAATTGTCCTTAACCTGAATTTAATGGTCCACGGCATTGTGTTAAAGTTTGAAAAGATTTGGTTGAGCCATGCTTTAAATATCATCCGGAAACCTAAAAAGTCCCTATTTTCTAAGAGAAAAAGGACCATAACTCATGAACGGTATATATGAAATACACCGTAATCAAACTTGACGTGTATTTCATGGTAATCAGCAATGTGTGAAAGTTTGAAAAGATTTGGATGAACGGTACTTTAATTATTATCCAGAAACCAAAAAAGTGACAGACGGACACGAGGATCCCTATATACCCCCGACTCTCGTCGAGCGGGGGTATAAAAATAATCAAATGTATTTGTATTAAATATAAATAACACAATGTATTTGTATTAAATATAAATAATAAAATATATTTGTATTAAATATAAATAACACAATGTATTTGTATTAAATCTAAATAATAAAGTATATTTGTATTAAATATAAATAATTAGATGCATTTGTATTAAATATAAATAATAAAATGTATTTGTATTAAATATAAATAATAGTGTATTTGTATTAAATATAAATAATAGTTTATTTGTATTAAATATAAATAATAAAATGTATTTGTATTAAATATAAACTAGGAAGAACTGTTTTAGATACCTAAAACTTATGTCTCCCCTTAATGCAGCCATCTGTACAACAATAAGTTACACATTATGAGTTGAATGATACTATTTAAAAAACAATTATTTGACCTTGAGGTCAAGGTCCCACGAAGGTCATTATGGTACGCGACACACCACCTTATGGCCATGCACGCACATACCAAATATCATTGACCTATCTCGAAAGACAAAAATGTTATGGCCCGGACAAGAAAATACTATTTAAAAAACAATTATTTGACCTTGAGGTCAAAGCTCAAGGTCCCACAAAGGTCATTATGGTACGCGACACACAGCCTTATGGTCATGCACCCACATACCAAATATAATTGATCTATCTGGAAAGACAAAAAAGTTATGGTCTGGACAAGCTTCGCTGAGAGAAGAAGCAGAAGTGGAAGTGGAAGAAGAAAAAAATCAGACTAAAACAATATGTCACCCTTCATTCGAAGGGGAGACATAATAATAAAATATATTTGCATTAAATATAAATAATGGGTTAGAGGGTTAAGGTTATGATGTTTAAATGCCACTTCCAACAATATTTCAGCTATATCGTGACAGTCAGTTTTATTGGTGGTGGAAACTGGAGTACCTGGAGAAAACCATCGACCTGTAGCAAGTGCATTAAATATAAATAATAGTGTTCAATCTAGAAATTGGTCACAGGGGGTCATGTTTACTTTACATAAAGCTCTCTACTGACACAGATAAAGACTTTGTAAAAACCGGATGTATTTAGGGACTGATTTCCGGAATATATTACCGGGACGATCTCAAAAGATAAAACAGCAATGCACCCGAATTGGCCCAGTTGACCATTTCAACTGCGCCAGAAAGACAAAATTCTCCGGAATGTCGCACTCTACAGGGTTCTCAAAATGTGCCGGCGACCGGCGATTTTGCCGTTTACTTTCACATTTTTATCGGTTAAAAATTTATCGAGCATGGGTTTTCCAACAATTTTTATGTTTATGTGAATTGTCGTTATCACGTTTTGTTGATCTATATCTTCTCATCGATTACTTTTACTATTGAAATCAACCGAACACTAACAAATCCACCATTTTCTAAATATATCTAACTCCCGGTGACGTCACGGTGGGAACTCCGGACTTCGACTACACAACATTTCGGACTTCACTTGGTTCTATTAAATAGATGCGCGAAGCGTTCTGAGTGGAGTATTTGCTCATGAAGGATGCGCAGTCGTCACATTCCAAAAGCTTTACGGAACGTAAAAACAAGCAAGGAAATCAATGAAGATTTAACAGTTTTTCGGTAATTTAAAGTTTTCAGATAATTTTCAAAGCGAGAACGTTACTATTTATGCTTGGTAGCATCACTCGTGATCCTATTTTTTGTAGTAAAGCACAAATTTTGTTGCAAGTCAAAAATATTTTATTCAGGTCATTGATGATTACAAAAAGATTACTGGACGTTGTCCTGTGAATTAAAAAAAAAAATGTTTAAAGAGGTCCAGTGGAAACAATGAAGGTCTAGTGAAATTTTTATCTATACGGGACCTTCTATCCTGTTAAAAAAAGTTAAGTTTCACTGGGACTGGATTTAAGCCAACATTCCTTGAGATTTCGTTCATTATTCAACGTGAGAGTAATAATCAGATTAAAATATGAGACCTCTAGTTATTTATAGTTATATATTACAACATTTTTCAATTCTTCTTGCAGAAGAGATATTCTGAGGCTGATTTTGTCATGAAAGTTGCCTGGAAAATTGCTTTGTATAACCTTGTTTTTCACTAGCTGCCACTGATACAACATTGTAGTATATTTTACCCAAAAAATGCCTTTCAAAGTACCAAAGAATTCAATGACAAAATATACTCAGAATGCATCACCTACAATCTAGAATTTCAAAATTTTCCAGGGCAGGACCCCAGTACCCCCCCGCCTACAAGAGAGGGGGCAAACCCCCCACTCGGGCTCTCCCCCAATTCCGCCTGTGGCACTCGGTTCGTGCCTCTGGCACTCAACTCTCCCCCTACTTTATAAATTGAGACTCCTACTTCAATTCTTTTTGAGAACCCTGACTCTAGATTGAACACTGTAATATGTATTGGCATTAAATATAAATAATAAAATGTATTTGCATTAAATATAAATAATAAAGTGTATTTTTATGAACTAAATAAAGTGCATTTGTTTTAAATATAAATAATAAAGTGTATTCTTATGAACTAAATACGGTGTATTCATATTAAATATAAATATAAATAATAAAGTGTATTTGTATTAAATATAAATAATAAAGTGTATTTGTATTAAATATAAATAATAAAACACATTTGTATTAAATACCAGTGATACTTTAGACAAGTAAATTTTAGCTTAAATGCACATTAGTTTGTGATATAAAAATATATTGTAGTATAATAGGATTATGGATGTCACTTTCACTTTCAACAATGGTGACTGTCTGATTTGTTTTCTGTCAAACGAATCTTTAGAAAACTACCAGTCTTGTTGCTAGTCACTGACCAACTTTTATCATTTAGATTTGTATAGAGTACACTTTGCCAGGTGTGAGAATCAAACTAACAACTACATGTACAGAGCTCCAGATAAGCTGCGTATTTGCGTTTTTTTACGCTATGAAAACGAGTAAAAATGCATGTATTATCAGATCAGAGTGTACATTTACGTATACATATTGCTGTGTAAGCAAACTTTCCAAATTCGGAGCGTACTTGTACGCAATTGACGATAATACATTGTGTACATAAACAATACATTTTTGACTTTGAGAAATTCCCCGTAATTACTTCTCTTTATACTTTTCGAAAGAGAAAGTGCATACATCCGAGGGGTACCGAATGTTTGCCTTTCTAAGCATCGATGCCAAAAGAGATCTGATTGGATGTTTAGGATAAATCATCCAATCGCGGTCAATATTACAAATAAATGCGGTTTAGTTAAGAACTAAAACGAAAGTGAATTTGGGAACACGTTGTTCGTTGAAAATGAGCAAGAACATGAATAAGCGCGCTACGGAAAATTATATACTTTTTTAAAAGTTCCTGACAGTTTCATCTGTGTCTAGTGACAGTATAGTTAAAGGAATTATTGATGACATTATCAACACGGCTGTGAAAACTGCCGAAGTCGACGAGCAAAAAACAAAATATTTACAACATTTTATTAATAAACATGACACAATCGTGTCAAATTAAACAGAGATATACATTTCACTTGCATCCTGTGTTTATTGAATAACACTTGTGTCAAACATAATTTTAAAAGTGTACATGTAAGCAATCTTTTCTGAAGTAGAGAGTACAACAGTGCAAAGGAAATATGCAAATATGCATCATTTTCAAAAGTAGGGGGTAATTACCCTTTGGACTTGAAAATTATCTGGAGCTCTGCATGTACAATATTTCAGTTATATAGTGGCGGTCATTTTATTGGTGGAAGAAACCAGAGTAAACGGAGAAAACCACTGACCTGTCGAAAGTCACTGACAAACTTGATCACATAATGTTGTATCGAGTACACCCCTTTTGACCTCTGACTGTATACTTACATTTATTAGATGTATAAGATTTGTCATTGGCTGTACTTGTTCTTGGCCTATTAGCTGTTCTGAAAGTTAAAACATATCATTTAATAAAAAAAATTACACTGTAATAATATCTACAATTTTTTTTTTACATTTTGCAAATTATACATTAATTAATCAATTTATGCTCCTATCATATCTTGTGCCTATTGACTGATCTGAAAATTCAAACATATTTAATAAAATTGTATGCTTATCTAGACAAAAAAGCATTTTGCTTATTATAGATTAATTTGATCAATTCATATACATTTTTTGTATAAGTACAAAACTTTCCCAGGATTAAACACCATTCAGTCTATTTAAAAGGTTTATCACTGAATGTGAATTCCTTTGCAGTATATGAACAAGTGTACATATGCTGTTGTAAAACTTCTATGCTTATTTTACAGCCCTATCTCTATATTGTGTGTATTGTTGAATGGCCCATCTTTAAGCCCCAACAGGGATTTGATGTTTATTCCGCTGTGTCTAGTTGTAAAACTTTCCATTAAAATTTTAGATACTGTTTGCCCTGCATGTTTTGTGTGATCAACTTTTCATTTCTTACAGGGATCATTCAGGTCAGGTCGTGTGTTTATTCCTTACAGCATGATTATTTGACACATTATTTTTCAGCAGCTGCAAGATTTTGCAATAGTTACCAAGTGTCATAAAATTACAATTGTCTGTTTCTACGATTTTTGTTATTAGATTTTAGTGGGCATTGTTATATCTTATAATTTTTTCTCTATATAAATGTATTAGGAATAAAAAATCAACATTTTTACTGTTTTTAAAAAAATCTAAAAATCCTTGATTCAGCGATCTGTTGACCGTCAACAGTTTTCGGTCTGTTGATCGCTTGCCCTACTTTTATTGGTTAAATAGAAAGCATTAAATATGATAAGATATAAAAAATCAGTTATAGACTGGTTCCTCGAACAACAGCTGTTTTGTTTGACCCTCTGACTGAACTGTTGCCCTCAGCCTTGGCTTCGGGGAACAGTTCAGTCCTCGGGTCAACCAAAACAGCTGTTGTCCTCGGACCCAGTCAATAACTGTATATTGTTTGCTTTTCATTTTATTGTAACAGTATTTAAATTGTTATACAACCTATTTTCCACTTCTAACAGGTTTTGTAACTGTTTGTACAGTATTTAAATTGTTATACAATCTATTTTCCACTTCTAACAGGTTTTGTAACTGTTTGTAGGCCACTTGCATTGATAATTTGACTTAATAAGGCATTTTACAGGCGTTAGACCACTTTCAACAATATTTCAATTATATCGTGGTTGTCAGTTTTAATGTTTGAGGAAACCGGAGTACCTTGAGAAAATCTCACTGACTGGCCGCAAGTCACTGACAAACTTTATCACATAACGTTGTGAAACACAAGTATACATATTTTTAGCCTTACGTTACAATAAATGATCTTCTATAAGAACTTACTCATCAACCCAATCTTTTGGTTTTGTCCACGTTGATTCTTCAGTCTTACTGTTGTAGTAATACTTTTTTCCCATGGTCTGGGATGATGTACTAATGTGTTCTGACCAATCTCCACACACTCGCAGGGCCATCTTAGTAACCTGTAAAATCAAAGTCTAACTGTATTAAACCATTTCAGGTTTTACTTATAGAATTTTTTTTAAAACTATTTCTAGAATGTTTTTACTACAAAAAAAAATTACAATTTGAAATCTTTGTAGAAAAAAAATAGCAAATGCTTCCCTACCTACATACCCACTTTTCAAATTGTGGGTCGAAGAAGGATCAAACCAACTATTTTTTAGCATGGCCTTATATCATGTAAATATATGATTGTTGTTTAATGCCATGTGGGCAATTTTTCAGTTCTATCATGGCAAGAACAAGGTCCATTTTGATGAGTTAATGATGATGTCCGTTTTAGCACTAGACCGACACACTTAGGTTGGATTTTCATAGTGCTAGTTCACTGAAACAACAGTCAATGGTTAGCCATGTCGCTCCACTCAAACACATTATTCTGACTGAGCTACAGAGTTCGCGAATACCTCAAATTTTCTATCAGACATAGGACTGACAGAATGCAAATTTCTGCCAGTCCCACAAAAAAGTTGGTGGTCCTACAATTTGTGAAACTTTTAACAACAAAAGATGATAAGGCCATATTCATTATTTGAGTGAAACTGGAACATCAACAGCAACCAGCAAACCTGAAAATAAACAGCTAAAGACATCTTTCATTTGTATAATATTTTATTCTTCTGCAGCATTCTTTCTTTTTGTGTCCTCTCCATTTAAATCGGGAGCGTACAGCCATTTCCCTGGCCTTGCACCAGTCGAGAAACAAATCGGCCACGCTGCCATTAATTGAACTGGTATCTGTTAGGAAGTTACGGTGCTAAAAAACATGGCAGCGAAAGATCGGGAACCAGTTCAATTATGATCTAACCAATTACCAACTATTTCTCAACGCACCACAACAGACTTTTTCGCGAGACAAACAGTTGGACAATCTGACCTGCTCAAGACCCTGAATAACCGGACCTTAAGAAATTTTGGAGGTCAGGACCGACGATATACGCGAACTCTGGAGCCAACCAGCCTTTGCTCTTACTCCTTATTACATCGTGCTTAGAGGAGAAGCAACAAATACCAAATTTATAGTCTCGAGTTTGGCCCAACCATGTCTCGAACCCATGATTACCCACATTCAAGGAGAGCATGCGAAAAAATCTTATTTGTGTTTTGCATTCATTAATACAATAATAATTTGAATCCATATCATTTATTGGGTTAGGGTTATGGCATTTAATACTATTTTCAACAATATCTCAGTTACATCGTGATTGTCCAGTTGGTGGTATCCGGAAAAAACTACAGACAGTCACTGACAAACTTTATCACATTATGTTGTATTGAGTACACCTCGTCATGAATGGGGTTAAAATTCACAACTTTAGTAATGATAGGTACTGATTGCACAGATATATTTTATTTATTGGAATCAAATTGTTGCGAATTAGTTTAGTTACATATATAAAGTAATTTATCAAAATTTGATGTTGATGTTGTGATAACTCCCTTTATCAGCAAATTGGACATTTTCCCTTTGATGTATACAAATATTAGGTCAGTTCGTAACCCGCATGTGCAAGAACTGACTCTGATATTGAAAATTAATGTTCACTGTGATGTCAAACACATTATGACATCATCGATTAGAAAAATTAAAAAAATGCTAGTTTTGAAGATCTCGACATACATTATCACAGCCCGTCCTGTTGGACTTGGTGAGATACTAGCGATAATGTCTTTCTCAACCTTCAAACCTGCCGTTATTCTATATTTCTTACCTCTGTCTTCTTCTCTCTGTGGTCTTGGCTATTAGATTTGAAGTGACCTCCATTCTGACTCCTATCATTTGACCTTGACAAGTGATTGACAGGTACATTACTTGATCCTAAAATGGAATAAAAACATTTGTAAATATTAATCACATTCACAGAAAGGTTATGGACAGGGACAAAACTTCACTGCATTTTCGCTGCAATTGCCCGATGGGTCCCTAAAAGAACAAATTTAGTAGCCCAGCAAATATTGACATTAATATTGCACATGAAATATTCAAAATTTCAGTAGCAAGCTGGGCTATTGAAAAAGTATTGTCTCCAATTTTTCAGGGAGACAGGGGGCCAGGCCAAATTTTAGTGGTCTTGGGCTACTTTTATCCCTGTATAGGTATGACAGATGATGATACCATTTTGTTATCCGACACTGAATATACTAGGTTTGAGTCTGATATTGAATAAACTAGATTTGAGCCCTCAATGTCATGATAAGTATTATATATACCCCAGTTCTTTCAAACTTTTTTTTAAACAAATAAATCGGAAGGATGAGTTTGTTTAAGTTAATGAGCAAGACATGCGTGTGGCATATATGTTTTGTAACAGAAATAAAATGATTGTGACATTTGGCACAGATCTGAAGCTATAATACAATATTCAGACCCTCATGTTGTACCATGGTATGATCTATTAAGCCCCATCCATTTGGATTCATTAAAGTTTTACAAGCTGGTTAATTTAGTATGGTACAATATCAATTCCAGAAAATAGACCATGGTTTTCAACAAATAAATTTGTTTAAGCTGAAAAATCAATAAAAGCATTAAAGGAAAAAAAAAGGTCATTTACAAAATGTATGATACAAAACAATTAACACTATATCATTTGTATATCAACCAACTTAGCTTTGATACATGTACATCCTTAGAAATTGTGGTTTTAAAGGTCTGTTAAATAAAATCACTTGTTCAGATGGATAATATTTTGGCTGGCATTAAAAATCACTTGCATTAGTGAATAGTGATTTATCAGCTAATACAGTCGCGTGCCAAAACATTCTGAAGAACTAGCCCTAAAGACATTATACACAATTTTTTTTTCTATTCGATTAAGCATATTTTGTGAAATTTTTCACTAGACTAGGGCTTAGGCTTAGTAGTTTTTTGCACAGACTGAATTATACCCAAAACTCGAAGTTATTACTTGTAAAATCTGATGTTAAACACTAATCAATAAGTAAGTATTAAATTACCATGATTACAGTACAAAATGTATTACAATCTGTTGCAAATTATAGGATGTAAATTTCACAAGGGCAATGAACATGATGAAAGTTACATTTGTAATTCCACCTGAAAGTCAATTAAAAATCAATAGATGTAATGCTAGGAACAATACTCTTAATATTTTGTGTCTACGTAATTACTGTTCTTCATTGATTAATTGATTGATTGGGTTAAAATACCAACTCCAGCAGTATTTTAGCAGACAGAATAGACATGATGAATGGCATAAATTATCAACCTTTAGAAATTTGATAACGACACGAAGATACTAGTCTATCATGACAATATAATAATAAAAAAAGTAATATCTATTATATGAACACAATATTGATGCAAAGAATATGCCCAGGGTTCTCAAAAAGTTTTAAAGTAGATGGGGAATTTTTTGAAGTAGGTGGCCGAGACACAGACATGTCCAGAGCAGGGGATGAGTCCCCCCTCTTGGGTGATCCCCCTGAAAATTTTGAAATTCTAAATGGCAGGAGATGCAATCTGGGCATATATTTGAGGAAAATGAAGCTTTTAATTGGTCTCAAAAATGCAGGTTTTTAGGGTGAATTTTTGTTCCTCTCAAATAGAAATTGAAGAAATCTAAGCTGCAGTCAAAATGCCACAAAATTAGAACCGACTGACAATGCCATGGCAAACACTGAATACACCTGTAGATGTTAGGATAACATCTTGGCATCGTGGTTTTTTATTCATTACCGGAAATCGGTAACTTCTAATACATTCCAATTTCGTGATGACTCCGAAACAAAATCCGCGATCAACAAAACGTTTTGCAGTCATAGGTTACACTGGTTCAAAAAGATCAAGAGCAATCTGTTGTTTTCTAACGCGGAATGAAATTATAACAGAGAACGAGAAAAAAGTAAATATCTTGATAACAATTCCGCTTTACGAACTTCTATTTTTATTTTTGACAAATTTGTAGACGGCATTCAACCAGAAGTAGCCGGCACATTTTGAGAACCCTGTATACCAACACGAAAAAGGTGTTAACACGATCTATGTCTTGCCTGCCCACTGCAAATAGCTTTTTGAAATATTTTAAGGAAAATAAATATGAGTGGGGGTATAATTAAATCAATGTACCATGAAACTGAAATTAAGCTGAGTGACATATGCATGAATGTGCACATACACCCTTTATTATCAATATGTGGACTAAATATAGTGATAACAGTAAATGTATGGTAACAGAGAAATTGGCCAAAACACCAACATTTTTTCAATGTATTTCTAACAGTCAGTAAACAGAGACATGCATGTACCCTCCATGATCAATGTGTGGACCAAAATTGTGAGCCCATGTTGCATACATGTACAAATGTACATATAGCTATACAGAAACTGACCGAATGACATAAATTTAACAATTTCAGTAGACCATAAAAAGAGGTCAAGGTCAGGTGACACATGCACAGGGGCCGCACTGGGCTTCGCCAATGTCGCGATTTTTGTTTCTATCTGGCAGGGGTTTCAAAGTGGGCCGGTACCCGGTACTTTTACCCGTCTGAGATCGTGTATAGTACCGGCAGAAATTACTGAACCCCCCAAAATTAGCGGTGGTCAAAACCACAAGTACGATAGGCTTGTGGAATATTTTTCATAAAAAAATTATGATCACGTCAATTGCTGAATTCTCGCATTCAAATCGAACAACTGCGTCACGACCAAGTTGACGAGATATTCCCTGTTTTAAAAATAACTTTACCTTAGAATCGTAAATAGCAGTTTGCGCATGCTGTAAATAGATATGTTTTCGCCCCAATATCTTTTTATCCGTGTGTAAAACTCGGACCGGAACAAAGCTGACATCATTTCAAAATAAAAAATGACCGATTACAAATTATGTTCAAACACAATTTAGTGTAATCTTCAGTAATATAAGTATGATGTATTATGAATATATGACTACACAATATTTTGTGCGATTTTTTTTATCCATTTAAAACCCAGGGTCGAATCATTTTGGGGCGTACTGTCTTGTTGCTTAACTCCGCCCATATTGTTTAACTTCCGGTATAAAAAAATAAAAACCTATGGCTAATTTATTTACATGTTTTGACGGGGCCCTATCGCGGTTGTTCACAGAAATTAAAGTGTGCTGAAATTTTTTTTAAAAGGGGTACGAGGAGATAAGGGATAGAAAATTACTAGAAATCTTGAAAAAGGACCGGACATGGCTCAAATACGAATTGCATTGTAATGTCAAAACGCCGGCCCCACTTTTTTTCCAAAATAATTTAACTTTTGTGATTCAAATGTTAATAAATGTCTTCCCGCGAATCGTTTTTGTTCGAACATTTTTTTTTGCACATAAGTTGTAAAAGTAACAATATATATTGTTTTTGTTTAATTATATTTGTATTGATCTATTAAAATTATAAATTTTATTAAAGATTGATGATTGCAAATTAAATTTATATGTTTCATTAATTATGACACTTATATGTCTTGATCCGTGCCAATGGTCTTTGATGAGTTTAATTACTGGTAATAAAGTAAAAAAAAAACACACAAGCCAAGGTATTGTGAAAAAGAAAAGGACAAAGCCAACAAAAGAATTTTGAGAAGTCTAAGCTTTGATAACAATGGCTTGGTCAAGCCTAGCTGCAGAACCGTAGCTCTTTATGGTCCTTTTGGTTTTTTTTAAGATATGGCAGACGATCTATGAATAATCTTGGCTGAAGTCTGTAAACTGAAATATTCAATAAAGAAATTGGGGGGGGTATCCAGGCATTATACATGGTCTTCACTCTTGGTGAAATCTTAACTCTAAAAGTTAATGGGATTTTTCTTTCAAAAACACTTAATGTTTTGCAGTCTCTGAAGTACATTTTTTGGTCCACAAAATGCTAGATTTCAGGAGCTTCCGCCCCCTGGACCCCTTACGGCCCTCAGCCTAATTTTTTAGGTACCTCCTAAAATTTAAGAAGTACCTCCTATTATAAAAAAAACTTTAAAACCCCTGATCTGGCTCCAAAAAATGGTTGCTGGCGATAATTTTGGCACCATCATTTTCATTATCAAAAATTATCTAAATTCAATTAAAGGTAATTAAGTGGTGTTTGCAGGTACAGGTAAGCTACTGTTACATGATTGATACTTGAACACCTTGTATAAACATCCTGAGTGACACAATTGTTTATTGTAAATAGCCGGAGGTATGTGACCTTTCACACCTGTCACAGGTAGATGTCATTAAAGAAAATTTAAACCACAGGTAATTGGATCAGTGCTAACTTGCCCGATTGTTTTATGAATGTAAATAAAATCAATAATGCTTATCATTTGGAGATAAAGATCTTTAATCATCATGATCATGGATGTTTACAAATTCACCCACATGGCTCAAGGATCAATTTACGCATGTGTGAATAATAAATGTTTACTTTCAGACTGACATGTCTTTTTATAAATAAATTAAGTTTTCATACAACTGTATCGCTAACATGCACTTAATTTATATAAGCCATGAAATAGTAGATATCATCTGGAATCAAAATATTTTCGTGTCAATCATGATGATAAGTCACAATCCGTAACAGATGTCCGGAATCATTCTTTGTTTACACACTGTAGGTAAACTGCCGGTTGTTGTTCTCAGACGAAGTTTCTGTTTCATTTTCAGCATGAAAATGGCCCCAAAGTAAAAAAAACGTCCAGTATAACAGAAAAGATCATAATAAACATAACAATTTACCCTTTTGACATGTAACCAGTTATAGAACAACAGTATCATGACTTCAAAGCTGGCGTCATGAGTGATAAAATTTGCATGCTTGACAAAGAACGATTTTGTACGAACAAGTTATGGCATCTAAATTTTCTGGCTCAAACTTTTTGGAACTGGCGACAGAAATTGATACCTGGCGATTTTTCTGGCGCCAACATTTTTGGAGCCAGAGCAGCTCCTGCATGCATGCACCCTCCATGATCAATGTGTGGCCCAAATATTTCTATGATGAAAGAAAAACTGACATAATCATGAAAACTTGACATAAATTTTGTGAAAGTTTCAGTCAACCAGATACAAGCAAGCAAGCAAGCCATGATGACAAAAATATCCCATAAAAATGTAACAGCAGAGAAATTTGTAGACAAATCATTTAACATTGAGATAGAAGAGTAGACTGTTTTGGAAATGTGCTGAAAAGCTTTTATGGTTTATCCTTGGACTAATGCTTAGTTGACATTTAATTAAGTGGCTTGAAAATTTCAATTAATTAATAATTAAATTTTCAGTTTTATTTTTAGATAAATTAGAAATCTTTAATCATTTGTGTGGAATGTTGTTATTTTTTCTTACCTAAATATATTATGACATTAAGGTCGTTCTTACTTTCAATGAAAATAATAATTACAATTCATCCTGGAATGACCTATATGATGTGTCAAAATTACTAGCTTATTGTTGTTTTCATCATAGCAACAAGTAATTTTGCAAACTTTAGATGGAACAGGATGAATTGCATGCAACTTATAATTCATTTATTGTGTTGCAGGTCCCAACTATCCTGCTAAAGCAGGGATATCGCTGTCGGTTGCCAATGTGCGATTTTTTTTCTTGACTGGCGACTGAAATCGGCTTCTGGTGATTTTTTCAGCACCTAAATTTCCTTGTGTACCGTAACAAAAATCAATAATCCGTAAAATACAGGTAAGTTTTATCGTCTGCTAGCGCGTATCGGTATCTAATTGTCAAAGGAAAACAGGTAAACAATTTATTGAGGTGTGAAATCTTGATCGCATTATTGTTGTTAACTGAAGTGTAATTAGATGATCATGTTTTGAAAAAAGTTGTTTTACATGAATTATATAGAGGAAAATCGGAGATGACAGACACTTATTTCAAGTTACGGTATATTCAAACTAGTAGCCGAAATCCAGTCAATAAAAAGTTATTTTTAACTTCTTTGCTATTTTTAGCACGTAGTTACCGTGATGCACAACATACAGATTTTCGAATATCATTAAAAATAAAAATTGTACGTCCATGACAATAAATGTGCCATATTTTATTGATATTGGCACTTATTTTTCACTTTATTAAATAAATAAACAACTAATAGTACCGAATGGAATCTGTGTTGAAGAACAATCTGATTCTGATTGCTTAGCGATTTTCTGCTTGTCGCATGTCAGCTGAGCTAAACGACGTTTCTGTGAAGGCATGTTTGAAACTGATGAAATATACTTTATTTTTATGGATATTTATAACAACGAGCGGCTGTGATACTAATCCCGAGTAGCTTGGGAATGAGTCGTGTACCAAGCTGAACACAACAAGCTGCTGACACTTCAATTATTTTATTAATTTCTTTCACCAAAATGAAAGATCGCTAATTAAGGTCAATTGCCTTTGAATTTGATCACCTGTAATTAACTACTCAGACCGTACAACCGGTGTCAAATTTTGTGATGTAATCTGTTGATTGACAGATCATACACATTGATCGATATTTTTAACAAGAGAAAGGCAGTTTTAGTATAATTTTTTTTTTAAATTACGAAAAAGGCATGTGACAGTTCTGAATATATGTCTGTATCATATTGTATGTTAACTCACAGGGGCTAGGTGTGTCCGAAAAGAAAAAAGAAAAAAATACTACATAATACTACAAAGGGGCGAACTCACTTGCTTCCATTTTTTTAAGTCATCGTGTTAAATTGATCATAACTTAATATTTTCAAAAAATGTTTCCACCAGTCGAAAGTCAAGTAATTTTCCTTTCCAAAGAGACCCCAATTGTTAGTGTAGACCTCCAAACTGCTGAGGTATCATACACGAACCAAAACAAAACGGCATGAAAATCCGAAGTCGTACAAACGCTGGGTTGACCACTTCCCATCTGTGTACAGACTTTCCCATGCGTAAACGAGTCATTTTGACTAGCTAAATACTTTCATCCATTCAAATTATGATAAAATTTCTTACCTTACGCCAATTTATATGTCCTTTAAGTCTGTTTTTGAAAGAAATCCCATTTGCATCCTTGACAAACGCCATAGACATGAAAATTGAGAGAGTTCTAACAGGCTTTTTGATTGGCTGAAACAGATTGTTCAGCCAATCAAAAAGCCCGTTAGAACTCTCTCAATTTTCACGTCATTTATACATGAAACTGAACATGCCAGGTACATGCAATCATCCAGTTTCAGTTCAAAAAAATTGGCACCTGACGATTTTTCTGGCTCCTACTTTTTGGGAGCCAGAGCAGCCCCTGTAAAGTTGGAAAATATATTCAATTATATACATGGCCTAAAATCAGAATAAGGTACTTCTACATGTGTATAGAACATGTAGATTTTTTTGCAAGGCATCCCTGACCTAATAGATACCTATACGAGAATGGGAATCCAGAGGTAAATAATCTACTTTCCCATAGGCAAAAGTTTTTTGGGTGTGTACAGGTCGATCATTTTAACAAGAGGCTCTCAGGAGCATGTACATCCTGTAATTGCTCACCTGGTATTCAAAATTGTATAGAAATGTAAGAACATACAAGTAAGTTAAAACAGGTTAAAATTAAAATTACATCCGATTCCACTTTAAAATATATTTTATTATAAATTTTTCATTTAAAGAAATTTATATTTCTAGTAATGACAGCCATCCTGCATGGAAGGCTACTGAACACAATTTTAAAAGGAGACAACACATGGCTATGTTTGTAATTGAATTTTGCCTAATTTGCATATTACCTAAAAATGACAAAATTCTCAAATTTCTCTTTTAGGGTTTTAAATTTGAAATGACAGTCAACTACAATTTCTGATCAACAAGATTGATTGATTGATTTTTGGTGTTTAACACCACTTTCAGCAATATTTCAGCTATATCATGGTGACCAGTTTTAGTGGTGGAAAAAGCCAGAGTAACCGGAGAGAACCGTGTTCCGAAAGCAGCTAAAAATAACCAGAATTATACAAGTTCTAAGTTGAGTATTACGACCCAATCGCAATGATAATTTTACTGCATTTACTAAACGATAACCAGGACCATGTAACGGTTTTTAATAGGAGTTCCGAATGTGATGTTCTTTTCCCCAGTCCAGTCGTATACAAATACGAACCATACACATAGTGCCTAACATCCTTGAAGATACATAATAATAATAAAAAAGACTGTTAGGCTCTGGCGAAAAAGAATCGCCCGAGAAGGTTAATAAATGCAAAGCTCGAGCGGAAAAAGACACAGAATATGAGAAGAAGAAAAAAAGTCAACGCCAATGAACTTTTCAGTCCAAGTGGTTAGCGGATTTCTGCCAGTTACGTCTAGATGCTGATACAATGTAGTATCTCATATCGCCATATCTGGAGGAAATATCCTGCTATTACATTACAGATCAGAAATCGTGAATATTTATTGGCAAAATCAAGAATAGAGTAAATGGTCTTCATTTGGGCAGTGATCATTTATGCAGGGGTACTTACATTAACTTTATTAAAACAATATCTGAATTTTTGGCAATCATACAACAGATCATAAAGCAAGTTCGATTTATTTCAATTGTGTACAGACTCCTCTGTCACTGATCATGAGGCAATACTTTTAAGAAAAGTCAACCCTGACACTCGTGAATCAGCAACTGTGTTTGCAAGTATCGAATAATTAAAAAGAAACAGGACAAGTAGGATTTTGTCCAGACAAGTAACTTTTTTCAGATAACTTGCCCGGGGACAAGCACAACATTTCCGTATTTCCACACCCCTGCAGCCATGCTTTTGCTGGATCATGACGTTTCAAATATAGGTAGTTTAACAGATTAAGACAGAATTTTATCCTATTTTTTGGACTAATGGTCTAAAATTTCTAGCTTAATCTTAGTTTACTCTTCAACCGTATCCAGATCTGTTTACCCCTGTTGACATATAGTAACCTGGTGCATCCAATTTTCTTAGTATAGCAATTATTAATTATTTTGTTTACAAGTGAAAGTACTATGAAAAACAAAGTTAATGCAATTTATTTGGTCAAAATTGGTTAAGTAGTTTCCGAGATATTGAATTTTAAGGTCCGCTATTCTTGATGATTCTGGACATATTCAATGTAATGTTTTTATATGCAAATATGGCACCGAAAAGGTGACATAAATACAAAATATAGCAGAAAAATGACCATAACTTTGAAAATATGAAAGATAATTTCTTGAAACTTGGCATACTTGGAGGTCGTGATGTCCCATTTGATACAAGCCTATTTTCATAAAAAAAAATATTCTAATTAAGCACGTTTCTAGGAGTGTTTACCATGGCAACGGATGAAAAAAAATGAAATACTACTTCCAAACAGCTATTTTTCCATAAATGCAAATAATAGGACATGGTTCTCTTTATACAGACCCTCAAAATTGGTATCCCTTAAATTTTTCAAACTTTTTTACAAATTTAACAGAGAAGCTTGGTTACCATAGCAACGAAATAGGAAAAAATTGAATATTTCCTTTCATACTGTTTTCTTTCACCAAAGAATGACATTGTATGGGAAATAATTGAATATATGATTATGTATAGTTAGTAATAATGTTAAAGTTTCTTCTATTTCTGGATAATTCTAGAAGTTTCCATGGAAACACTCAGAAAAGTGTGATTTTACCGTAATACCATACCCCCCCCCCCTTTTTTCAAGTTAAATGGTTGGTCCCTATTTCATAGTGGGACTTTATATGCTGCATCCCTGTTCCCCAACTTCAATTTTTTTAAATTCCCAAGTCATGAATGTCATTCATAGATGCAACAATTAAAGCAGTTTATAAAGTGGCATACAAATATGCAAGAAGAATTAAGTTGAAGAAAGACATGCAGTTTTTTTAATTTCTCGAGTAGCTCGGTAAACAAATTATGCCACGGGCATTATGGAAATGTGACAGAATAACAAGTAATCTATCTGATTGTGTTAGTAAAATCCCGGTTCCGAATTAATATAAAATAATACCTCGATTTTTGTGCTTCAACGCGTGATCGACAGATCGAAACACGCCATTGATTTTAGTTGCTAATACAATAAGCGCTGTCATTTTTTAGAGCGTCTTTTGAAGGTCGCGACCTTTATTACAAACAGGAAAAGTTGATATCGCTTTATTTTCGTATAAAATGTAAATTAGATGGTTTGACAGAAAAAGCTCTCTAGATTTTAATGATATAATTTTATTCTCAATATTCCGTCATTAACAATACGCAAATTTTGTTTAAAACAATTAAATCGAAAATAAGATATGAAACTCCGCGTATATCATCAATAAAGTGGTACGAAAATAAAGCAGAGAAAACGCAGATTACTACGACACAAATTTTGTTTTTGTAATCCTCGGGGCGATAATGGCAAACATAGGCTGAAGTTTGGTACCGGAAACATTTTTACGGTCAAATTATGACGCCGCGATATATATTCGTAGATAACGTCGTGTTCAAATGCTTGCATTTTCGTTTAAAATGTCACGATCGACACTAAAGTTATATCAAATTAAAGAGCAGAAAACGATCTTTCTAACGACGTAGGTTTCGTCAGAAAAGCCACATGATTAAAACAAGAAAACAGGTTAAAACACAAGGTTAAATCGGCAAAATACTGTTACGTCCACAATGACGTTGTATTAGTGATGCACCAGGTTACATATAGGAGCTTTCTAATTTTAAGAGTAGTTTAAGTCAAATTCAAAGTCAAATATTCATGTTTATATCGTTGGCAAGTTTTTTTTCTTATCACTGGCAGTGGCTTCTTCAAGACCAGTCCCCTTGCGTTTGGGGCCCACCATTACTTTTCTGTCACATGTTACTAGATCACCCAAGTGTTAGTAAGGAGCATGGACATACAATCATTATAAAACACTTAAATGACTAAGACTCAGTGTTGCCTTCAGTTAACTACCATTAGAAACAAAAGTACTTATTGCCAATTTTTTTTATTTTTGCAACTTGTTGACATAGAAATAACTTATGAGGGTGTCGAGCATAAATAAGGGGTAAAAAATGGTAGTTGTAAACAGGTCAGCATATCAGCCAATGATCTATCTTATCCAACAGTCTCAAATTTCAATTAATAGATTGACTGATTGATTGGTATTTAACACCAACTTTAGCAGTATTTCAAATAGCTGTGCACAAATTTCAATTCAATAGTAAAGCTAGTATTCATGTTTCAATACAAATAATCTAAATTAATAAATAAGAAATAATGCTACATAAATTATACTTACCAAGGTTATAAAAAAATCCATGTTATATTAAATATGGATCCAAATAACAGGTTAAGTATAATGAGTAAATATGTAGTAAGTCTATTTAGAAGTCTTACTACAGTACTGTGTAAATGTAAAGTAGGGTATGAGTAAATTAGTACAACAAAAAAGCACACCTTTCTCAAGTCTTTCTTTAGCTCTCTCAATATAAGAGTTTTTGTTGAGATATCTGGGACCATCACGTGATGGACTGTCCCTCGCTCTGTCATAAGAAGAGTCCCGTTTGTATCTGTCAGATTCCCTGTATCCTTCGCTATAGCTTTTGGATGGGTACTGTGATGACTACAAAATAGAGGATATATGCATTTAAAATATGCCTATAATATTAAAGCAAAGTTAAATTTATACTAAAATATATGACACATTTTTTCCCTCAGAGTATTGGGTTGGAGTGAGTGAGTGATTGTTGTTTAACGACAAGTTGGCAATTATTCAGCTATATCATGGCGAGAATAACTTGTATTTCAACGAAATGATGATGATGTCCGTTTCATAAACAGACTCTTTCTGCTACACGTACTGGTGGATTATGATATTTCTACAAAACTTCTCCATTCAATTGTTGTCTGAAGCTTGACACAACACTTATACTACATATCTCTCCTTGTACACATTTGCAGATTTATCATTTTCCCCACAATTCTCTCTGCCCTCTTGGTCAGGCTGACACATGACAAACTACTGTGTGACCAAAAAATACTTTCTTATCCAATTAGATCTTGATGCTACACATGTACTTTTCAATACCTGCACCTCTATGTTTCATACTTTTATCCTTTTTATTTCAATCCCTTTCTTAATTATCTCGTCATTTCTGTGTTCAGATTAATTGGTTTGCTGGCATGTAGTCATTTATTATTCTAAAAACAAATTCAGGAGGCAACGAGTTAAGAGTCAACAAATTAATCCTTTCTTGCAGTAATTTCTCCAAAATAATTTGTAACAGTCTGATTTTCAGCTTTTAAGACACAGATGTTAGTGGATATTATACAAACACAGGATTTCAATGGTATATTACACCCTTATGTACAGACTGGACATAAATATGTTTGAATACAATAGCTGAGCTTGAGATCATTATGGTAGTGGCTTTTTAAAAAAAAATATCCAGCAATTTCATTTCAATTAATAAAGTTGTATTGTTATTTTAAGGTTTAATTTTGATTGTGGTCAAAATTTCTCTTACACCAGTACCATATCTAGATATTGGCACAGTCAATTGAATTTCTATTCATAAAAACACCACCAAAAAAAAACCCAGTCCAAAATCAAAACAAAAAAATTGTTTTGATTTTGTACTGTTCTTTCGTTTATATTGATAGAAATTCAAGCGACTGCGGTATCTGCAAGTTAACCAGGGTTCAACCTACAGAGGTGCTAAGCAGGTCCCTCTCTTAATAGGATGGAATTTTTGGTGTTTAACGCCATTTTCAGCAATATCATGGCGACCAGTTTTAGTGGTGGAGGAAGCCGGAGTACCCGGAGAGAACCACCGACCCTGGGCAAGCAACTGGTAAGCTTTATCACTTGCGGCTGTGAGTAGAGTGCACCCTTTTTGTAATTTACAAAGCTGGGCGCGAACCCACACCGCATTGGTGATAGGCTTGTATGAGCTGTTAGATCCAACGACCTAACTCATTGAGCCACCCGGGCCCCCCTCTTTATAACGGTTGTCACGTTATAATATGAAGTTTGACCGTGGACTGCATAGCGTTTGCAGTTTGTGGAGTGACGCTGGACGTTAAGAAAGTAACAATCAATCAAACAAGGTAGCCCTTGCAATAATTTTGTGTATTTGTTGACAAAAATCTTTCCTAATATACAATAATGGTTAGATAGAGTGAGTGATTCAGATTGTTGTTTAGCGCCAAATCAACAATTTCTCAGCTATATCATGACGAGAACAAGTTAATTTTCAATGAGATGATGATGAGGTCCATTTTGTTCTAGATCAATACACAGAGTTGGATTTTAGTGCTAGCTCACACTCCACTCGGGACACATAATTCTGATTCCGAGCCAACCAGTATTTGCTCTTACTCCTTAATACTGCGTGCTTAGCAGAGAAGAAACAAATACCAATTTTATAGTTTTTGGTTCGACATGACTGGGGCTTGAACCAACAATTTACTGCACTTGACGCGAGCACGCTAACCATTTCTCCACAAATGCAGTTGGTTAGATAGATGGTAGGCTGAATCGTTGAAAAAAACCATTGACTATATTCTTGTATTCATAAATAACCATGTCTTTTTGTGTATTTATCATTTGGATCATTAGTTCTCATACCTAAATAATAAAATCCAAATAATAATTACACCAAAGTCATAATTATTAAGGACGGTGCCTTAATTGATGTCAGCTTGATCAACTAGTTGTCTGAAGGTGCCATAAATATTACTTTATGCACTGTATACACCCTCATACAACTTGTTGAGGACATATATAGACCCTTTCATGATATCTGCGGTCCTGCATTCTTCCGAGACATGTGTAAGTAGTAATAATACTCTTTGCCGTAAACTGACGTCGTAGAACAATTAAATGTGGTTAAGACGTCACAATTTTTCTGTGAAATCGTCGTTTTTCCTCTTACAAATGTACCGGATGAATGTAGGACAGCATTTATCATGAAAGGGTCTATTCTATGAAGAAAGACAGCATGAACTGGTCACAGACACAGACTGAATGATTCACAATGGCTTGTTATTACTGTCAGAGTGAATCATTTCAGTGTGTCCAATTATTTAGCTGTAAATCTCCATCACTACCATGAAGCAGTGTGGTGCACGACACATTAAATCTAGCTTAAAACCACAATTTGTTTCTTGTTGACAGTCAGCATTTCCGAAATTCTCCAGCTTGCACTAGTGTCATTCAAAATTACCTGGTACGGATGGGAGTCTCTCTTGTCTGAATACCTGCAAAATAGAGAAACACGTATTAATTAATTATCTTACGCATATGCAACCAGAAACATGTGTATTCTTCAAAACTTGTAAATATTGACAACAAAATGGCGGAACAAGAGACTGGTCAACATTTAAAAGGGTTTATGAAGAAAGATCATTACCCATCACTGAGTCTGGGCTGTTTCCTTGCATGCATTACCATCAATGCATATGCGGATGTAGTGCGTTGGCGCACAAATTATTGGAATCGAGGAAATGGGCTGTTTTTTGCAGCTCTATGCAGCATTCCCTGACAGTTGACTTGACGCCATATTACATACGGGCAATCGTTGTTGTGACGAAATTAATCCAGATCCGACTTTTTTGAGAATTTTAAAAATATAATGCATACTTGCCAGATTAATTTTAGTAGTTTATTTATCTAATTATTTAATGAAAATGAAATATATATTTCCATAAAGAAATTGAAATTGTAAATTTTGATCATGTGACCATATGACGAAAGAAAATTGTAAACGTGTCCTTGACCCCGACTCTTCTTCCGGGTGAGTTGAAATAACATTAGACTTTAGAGGATTGACATTTCTGTTTATTACATCCGGATTCATTCAAAAATAAGGTTAATAATTACTCTATGAAATAAGGTATTCCTCCTTTTCACACAGTTACACTGTTTGTATTACATATAGGTAATCGAATTATTGTATTTAAAGTATTCTTTTGAATGCGGGTCGTTTCGTAACCTGGTCGTTTCGTACCCCTATATTTTTAGTGGGATTTTTTTTGTATCCATTCAGATATAATTATAAATGTTACCACAAAGGAGGTAGATGAGTTAGAAATATATAAATATTATGTATATAAAACAAGGTACCATATAGTTTAATTTGGAAAGGCTGAAGATTTTTTGTTTGTTTTACAGTGTACTAAATTAAATAGATCTATATAGTATATAAGAACTTTACCCTGCCATCCACCTCAAACACTTTTACATGCATAATGCATAACCATCCTCCTTTTTCACCCGGGATTGAGACTGGCGTTGGCGGAGTTAAAGTTGCACAAAATGTATTCATTTTATAGTAAATACATAGATATGAATGCCTGTGAGTCTAGCAAAATTTATACATTTATTATAATACTTTTACATGCAAAATGCATAATCCTCAGGGCTCCTCATTTTTCACCCGGGCTTGGGACCGGCGTTGGCGGAGTTCAAGTTTTTTGTTTTGCGTATTGTACATATATATACAGAATCTCTTCTTTCCACCAGCACCGTCATAGGGCCAAAAAAAAAATATGTGTGTTTACGGTCACCCGACCCACCCTAACCTTTTTTATCAGCAATTATTCCACCCTAATTTTTGCTAACGACCCTATCAATTTTTACACAGAATTCGGATATTCCATTTTTGTTGTTTAATCAGCAGCAATGTTTTATTTATTCAACCGCTAGCTTTTTGTCGAAATTGAGAGCAAAGAAGGTAGAAAAACTGTGTAACTCGTCATAAAACAAATGATGGCTTACTGGAAATTTCGAAAATGAAATATCGGATTCCGGAACCGGGCACGACCTATTCCGGTTTTGCCGATAGTTAAAAATAATAATTAATACCGACCGACCCTAGATTTTTTTGACATGTGACAGTAAACACACATATATTTTTTTTTGGCCTAGTCCTTAGATCATACACTACCATACTTATACTGGCATAAAGCCTGATTTTTCATATGAAAAACACTGGTACATGTATAAGCATGGATTGGAAGTCAATTAGGGAGAACCGGTAGCTGCAGTTGGTCCATACATAAATGCACACCTCCTTAATAAGGTGCTGGCAGATATCTGGTGCTGTGCGTACTGATCCCACAAGAAAAATATACGGCCTTGAATGTAGCGGGACCGCTTGCGCTGGTACCGTTTAAGCTTGCCCTTGCAAACCAACTTAACTTGTAGAGGGAGCAGCAATGATTCCCTGTGAAGTAATCGGCACAAGCCGCACAACAGGTAGAAAGGTGGGTTCCCAATTACAGCTTGCGTGTTGAGGTCATTGTGGTACCCCTCAATGTCGTTGTTTGTCCAGATGGCTTGATGACTGGAAATCCAACATTTTTCCACATACTGAACAACTGTCTGGAGGCGACCCTGTGCAGTGTCCTTTAATTTGTTGAATGCAAGTGGTATGTGTTCCCGTGGCAAAAATGAAAGCGCCATGAGCTTGCGGAGGAACGTGTACGTGTTACCTTTGGAGTTGTAGGAAACTGCAAGTCCTGACATTTGAATTTTGGTCTGGAGAAGGCTGTGGTGAAGCGGGAATGTGCAGGCTGGATGGTGATAAAACTGGTGAGAAGATCTGTTGCCTTACAGGAGTTGAGTCTGTTGATGCTGAACCTGCAGGTCAGTTGGTGATTCGTCTGATGATATGAACATGTCAGAGTCTGAGTGTGGTACTAGTTGCATAGGCTGGTCTGCTTGATTCTGGATTTGGTCATGGTATTCTGCGGGAAGCAGACCAAAATTATCTGGTTGATAAACGTCAGTGCAATTGTTACACCGCCATTCGATGTCAGAGTTGGTTTTTACTGCTTGTCTATACTCTGCTCTGCTGATACGGGTGTTGCAGGTACGGTGTTGCCACCTGGTACACACTTCGCACTGAAGTGCTTCTTGGCGAGCTCTAACTTCACTTGTGCATTCAATGCACAAGTAAAGAATCATGTCGTTCTCATACATAGGTATTGTGTTATTTCGAAACGAAAAACTATGTGAATGATGTTACAAATTTAGTAGCGTTAAAGCTATATTGTCATATGAATGCTTCTGGGATGCCATACGAAATTCATTGGGATGTCTGCATATTTTATGGTTGTTTATTCAGAAAATATATTGTTTGCATTACAATAAACTAACTGCCATCATAATGATAGAAAGTGGAAGCCTTAGATAGGATGTTTATACAGCAGTTAATTATTCGTCTTCAAGAACAATAAAATTACCTGCAATATAATATAATTGATTGTGTCATTTACTTGTATAATAAAATAACCTTTGAAGTTTTTACTTCAATTGTTTCCTATCAGATTCATAGAATCATACATGTAATTAAGTACTGTTCCATGTAATTTTTTTTTAAATGGGTGACACATGACTACATGTATAACGTTTTTTTTTTTTTTAATATTTTTACTGATTTTGGTTGATATTGTGCCCAATAGAAATATTCTTAAGTAATACGTCATTAGATATTCGTTTTCTTGACATTTTTTGTTATTGAATATAACAAATGCCCCAGTAATTCACTAAAGCCTTATTAACATGATTTTAACGAAATTTCATAATCATAAAATGAGACATAATCAAAATATTGAACGTCAAAAAACTTTAACCTGGTTCAAAAAACAATGTCCAATTTGAGGGTAAAATACGGAAAAAATTGAATTTTTTTTCAAGTTCTTCTGTTATGGATGTAATATTTGTAGCATTAACATCATTTTGACCAAATTTCATCATCTTAAGACGAGTAATAATGAAAATATTGAAATTCCAAAATTTAACCTGGAGTGTTACTGATACATGTAGATGGACGAACGGACGTACAGACTGAAAAACTATATGCCCCCTACTTTGTAGGCGGGGCATAAAAATGATTGATGATCATTTCGGAAATTAAAATAATATAAATAATTATAATAATAACAATAGAATTAACACTATTACAACAACCAAGCTGCTCATTGGTGATTAAAGAAGTGACAACATGTCTTATTATAGTTATGTAGGCTAATAATTTTGTATCCTTGGGTGGTTCAACTTGCAACACCAAAAATATGACAGGTGTGAACTTGTGGTGGCCGCTAATCCCCTGACACGCCCTCCCGAGTCATTAATTCCAATTAGTAGCAAGCTTCACCATTAATCTTATTTAGAGTATAGACCTATGTATTTGAACACTCTTGTGATGATTAAGCGAGTTTCAACTATGCATACAACATTTTAATTAACGAGTTTATTACAAATCTATGAGTTGAAAAGAAAGTACGAAAACGTCCCAATCTAGGTATGAAACGACCTGGTACGAAATGACCAGATTACAAAACGTCCTGCACCCTCGTAACCCATTCTTTTAACTCGGCCTCAGGACGACGACATTTTTATTTGTTTTTCAATATTTACACTGCAACCTTAAGTCTGTATCTGTATCTGTATTGCTACGTCCGACATAGAATCCCTGGCCCTGCTGCGCTATGAAACGATGGGGGAGAGAGCGCAATTAGTCGCATGGGGCTGCTACATGTAGCTAGTACCCCTTTGAACTCCTCTGTGGTTTTTGCTGTTACAAGACTGTTTTCTACATGTAGGTCGAGAGTAGCAAGAAAAAACATACATCAGGGGTGCGTTTAGGATGGTAGAGTCTTAGACTCTTTGAATATTTTCGTGGATTCATTAAGCTGAACCCCTATCTTTATGGATATCATTATCTTGAGATGTCTTTGA
This sequence comes from Bathymodiolus brooksi, assembly GCA_963680875.1. Lineage (NCBI taxonomy): Eukaryota > Metazoa > Mollusca > Bivalvia > Mytilida > Modiolidae > Bathymodiolus > Bathymodiolus brooksi. The sequence goes on along the minus strand of OY804589.1, from coordinate 87,509,701 downwards.
AGATGATAGAACTAGAAGTCTAAGAAGAGGCTAGTTATAGGCCTATTTGGCTACAATGTAAAATGGCGCACAAGAGAATATGTGATTAATAATAGGCAAGTAAACAAGTGATTACGGTCTCAAATTCTTCTTCTTCCAATACAGTGCAGTCCTCTAATTGACTTGAGTAATATGAAACAGGCACGGCCATGAATGCTCGCGAATCTGAAAATTATCTGGCAATTTCACACTCATCCAGTGCATCAAAAAGTGTCGAGATATATCGGGGACAACTTTTTTTAGGGCCGAATTCAATCGAACTGTCGTTCCTTACGAAATCTCAAAAGTTGACTTCTGCGTAGAAACAAAAATTCTTGTCAGTATGTCAAGAGATTTAATAAATTAAAAACTATCAATATAAGTAAAACAAGCTAACAAAATGACTTTTATTGCACACGGGTTCCAGGTTTCAGTGGTATCGGACGTACGAGAGAGGTTGCAAGACTTGGGATCACCTTTGCGCTTTATATTAAGAAGATCTTCATTAGTTGAGTGTGTTAGTGTGTTACACGGAACGTGTTTACAATGCACAGAAAAAAAAATTCAGCCATGTTTGTCAAAAAATCCTAAGTACACATTTTATACCATAAAGAGCTGGTGACGCTCACATATTATCACACTATTGCCCATACTGGGTGTGACAACAAAGGTGCAAAAAATATTTACAGGTGCAAGTTAAAAACAGTCTGATGGTGCGATTATGGGATGCTGCAGCTCAGTATCCCCTGCTTGAAAGCATCCAGGGAGGTATGATCCACTAAAGGTTGTGGAAGGCTGTTCCATATCCTTATGCTGTCTGGGAAGGAGTGCCTGTATGTTGAGGTTTTATTCGGGCTATGTGACCTCTAGCTACGGATGATGTTGTATGCAGTTCAAGCGGTGGTATTGCTACGAGGCCATTTACAATTCTTTACATCATAATAGCTTTACATCTTGTCCTTCTCACGGCTAATGGTTGTCACTGTAGTGTATTTAGCATAGTTGTTACGCTACTGCCTACTGGTTTGTCGATAGTCGGGCTGATCGTATGTACACTATCTAATTTTTGGATGTTGACGTGGGTAAATGGGTCCCAAACTGTGCATGCGTACTCAAGCAATGGTCTTACTAGCGTTGTGTAGCCAGGGTTTTTGCTGGCTCTATTGGGGTAATGGTCTTACTAGCGTTGTGTAGCCAGGGTTTTTGCTGGTTCTATTGGGAATTGCCACCTATTGTACATGTAACCTAAATTGGGAAATTGTATCGACAAAATATGAATCGGAAATGAACTTGGGCAATAATAAACAAAATAACTTTGCAGTAGAATTTATTTCACTCAATTACAGCATAATGTATCTGTCCTTTTTATTTTTGAATTTGTCTACTAATTTGTCAAGATTACTATCTGACAGTTTGTCCTTTCCTTCCATGGATATTTCATTTCATTTCAAATATTTAATTGATAAATCAATAGGATTGGATAACAGGTTATGCCTATACAAATCCTCTCCAATACATACCAATTCATCTTAATTACCAAGCATAAACACATACATGTATATTAATAGCAGAATCATACAAACAAAACAAAAAAGATTTTTCCCTTTCTTTCCCTTCTTCCCTTTCTTTTCTTGTTAATAGGTATAATATACATTGTAATACTATATTAATAGCAGAATCATATAAATAAAGTTTGTTTTCCTTTTTTTTCCCTTTTTCTTCCTTTTTCCCTTGTTAATAGATATGATATAATTTGGAATAGCCAAATTATGGCTTTATATTTAAGCTATTATTATTTATAATATTAATGATGAATTGGCATACATGTAGCATGATGGATAGACTAAACTGTACATTTAACACACAATATATACAACATGTAAACTGAAATTATGAAATCAAAATCACTAATTAAAAGAGGTCCACGACACCATATCAATATGAATTAACTCTTTTTCAGTATATATATTTATAATTGAATAAAGGGAATTTGGGAGAGGTCGAGGAAGAAGAGACAAATAAGTAAATAAAGGGGGAAATATCTAAACAAAATAGTGATATCCATGGATATTCTCACATCAAAAGCTTCCAAATTCCTTTGGGTCAATCTTTACCTCAGAAGAGTTTTAATCAAATTCATTTATGAAAAGCTCCTTTCCACAGAGGCAGGGATGATATTCATCAAGTAAAGGATGGATGAATTAGTGGGATCAGTTTGAAAAAGTTCACAATATTTACACAAATAACCTGATATGATTTAATACAACTATAATATATCCAGGGAAAACTTTGCTCATACTTATGTGAACTATAAGCCTTCTGTAATCTCATTGAGATTAGGATTCCGAAGAAATTTTCAATCTGTTCTTCAGAAAATTTCTTCGGAATCCTAATCTCAACGAGATTAAACCTTCTCATATCCTGCTTAGCGAGCGTTGGATGATTTTCATCCAACTCTGAATTTTTAACGTTATTTGTGCTGTCCGTAATAGAAGATGAACACGATGGTTCCGTTTCACAACTTTAAATAAGAGTAGCTATAGCAACACTATCAGTATCGTCGCCGTGAGTTTGACATTCGACTTCACAAACGCTGATTTCATCATCCTTTTCCTTGGGTTTCTTCTTTTTCGTTGTCACAAAAAAAGAATCAATTGACCGTGTTTGTTTTGCCTCTTTAGGCTTTATTTTTATTCACGTAATATTTACTGTTGTGACACATGTTTATGTCAAAAAAGAACGACGAACGAGTGTAGAGGGCACACCAGTATATATTCCACCATTGACTTGCATTGTAAATTAAAAAAATCATAAAAAATCCAAATGAATTTTCTGGATAACAAGACAACTATTTCCTATTATTTTGATCCAAGGTCCACATTCTGATCCACTTTGAAAGAAACATTGTATGTCAAATAAGAAAATAATCAGCTGTTTTCAATATCCGGTCAAAACAACAGTATTTACAGTATCCAGTAAATCCTTCCACACAGGGTGTAGTAATTTGACATCCATGTTTTTATATGTGGTTATATTTCAACAAATGACATGTTTTTTTGCAGTTAAAACCTGACCAATTATGATAGGATTAACTGTAAAAAATATCATAATCAAGAAACAACTGAAAAAAAAATTCAAAGTTCCTGGTATTCTATTTTGTACTATTTTCGACTGTCTCAATGCAGATTGGCTGGTTTACTGATGTGCCCCCTGTACAAGAAAAGCTTACAGATGACCGGATATGTAATCGTGTAATATAAAAAAACATTTCCGGAAACAGTTACTAAATCCGGATTTTTACCGACAATAACTCCGATCAGTTTGAGAATTATCTGACCGATTTTGGGGAAAATGGACCTTATTTTTCATTGGAAATGCGGCCGAAATTTGGCAGTAAAATAAGGGGAGCAAAAACCCTGGTAGCATACAGCTTTTGTTCTTTGTGGACAGTGTTGCAGGTTTCTTTGAATAAAGGCCCTGGTCGAGTTGGCCTTTTTACTAATGTTTTCAATATGCGTGTTCCAGTTGATGGTTTAGTGGATTGTTATGCCTAAATATTTAGCCGCGTCTACTAATTTCAGTGTATGTCCATGTATGTCGTAACTTGTGGGAGATGGTTTACGTTTGTTGGTAACACGTAGAAGCTGGCATTTACGTATACTGGGATGAAACTCCATTTCCCAGTCAGATTCCCATCTGAGTAAGTTGTTCATATCTTCCTGTAGTAGTTTTGAGTCAGCTTCATTGTGGATCTTTCTATATAATACGCAGTCATCCAGACATTGTGTAATTGTAATCAGTTGTAATTGATTACATTTTTTCATGTAATCTGTAATCAACCATTTTTTAGATTACATGTAATCAACCATTTTTTAGATTACATTCATTTTGACCCTGTAATCATGATTACTTTCTGATTACATTTAGATTACATTTCTTCATTTTGACTTATTTTGTCTTAACTGAAACATATCTCCTTAGATATTTAATGTATGATTTATGTAAATGAATTTTCTTCATGAAATTTATTAAACAAATAATGTAGAATGGCTTACTAGAAAAAATGTAAAGTTTATTGACATCTAAATAAAAAAATATGTTATGAAATTCAATTGTTAAAAACTAAAAAAAATCTATTAAAATAAAGTGGCAATCACAACATGATCAAAAGATATTATTCTATTATTAATTGCAATCAAAACTGTAACAGCTACAAAAAATATTAAATATTAATAATGGCTTTAAAGACTTGATATCAAAACAAATAATATCTCAATTTCAATAGGGTTTCAAAATTTCAGTGAAAACAGTTCATCAACTTGTGTAAAACACAAGCTCTAAAATTTTAAATTATCTGACACAACTTTCAAGATTTCATATATGAAATTGCTTCTATCAAAGACTATCACCATGTCCTCATGATTCCCATAAGATAAATAAATATATTTTATATGAACCAAACCATAGGTATCTCATGAAGATTTCTTATACAAGTTTAAAAAGAGATCTAAATTTCAATAAAGATATTATATAAAAAGCAATATGTAAATTATAATTTTCAATCATACATATTACAAATTAACTGATAAATAGCAAGTTGTAAGATTTTTGATTTTGGGCTTGTATCTGATATTCAGAGATATTTGATATTTCTGCTTCTTATTTTTGGTGTGTATTTTCCTTTTAATATTGAATTATATGATAATTTTCATTATTTATGGGTTATAGTAATACTACCCAACTTGTAATGGATATTTTATTAAATAGACAATAGACAATATTTTATTTGCACGAACACATTTCCTATAAATGGTTATGGCATAAATAAAACTGAAACAATACAGAATAACAGACTCATGCCATGAGTCATGGAATGACAGTGGTATTTAGTGCTATCTTAAAATAGCCACAGTTTCTAAATGGCCTTTCTCATTAAGAAACAATCATTTAAAAAATGGACTAATTTTAAGAGTGACAGACAAACTGCTATTAAAAAGTAAAGACATGTGTCTTAATGAAATATTTGAGTTAACTATTTTAAATCTATTTACATAAATTAAGGATTTAGTTTTCATATTTAGACTGAAAAATTATACATATTTTTAAGCAAGTTTTTAGAATCAGAATGACCTTTGTTTTTTATCTTCTGAATTATGTACACACAAAAAAACATGTATCAAGGACACACATTAAAATGGTGTGAAATTTAGTAATGGTGATTGTTACATAATTTGGTGTCATAAATAAGACCTTAATTACAAATTTTATCTGTGGCACAGGTTAACTGCTAGTTTATTATCCACAATAAACTTTTGACAGGATGTTTGAAATTATTTGATATATATTATTAAAATGTGCAAATGTATGTTATAATATTTACTAATAATACATCTATTTTGCATGTTTGTTTAAATGTACTGTAATTGCTATTATTTTATGTAGTGCTTGACATAAGTTGTTATGTTTATATGCGAGCTTAAGTGAGCTCTTTATGGTATAAAATGTGTACTTAGGATTTTTTAACAAACATGGTTGAACATACCATCGAAGAAAAAAAAATTCTACACTTTGTAAACACCGGTTTCCGTGTAACACACTAACACACTCAATTAATGAAGATCTTCTTCACATAAAGCGCAAAGGTGATCCTGAAGTCTCGTACCCTCTCTCGTACGTCAGATACCACTGAAACCTGGAACCTGTGTGTAATAAAAGTCATTTTGTTATCTTGTTTTACTTATATTGATATTTTTTAATTTATTAAATCTCTTCTGACATACTGACAACAATTTTTGTTTCTACGTGGAAGTTAACTTTTGAGATTTCGTAAGGAACGATAACTCGAATAAAGGAACGACAGCTCGATTGAATGAGACTAGATTCGGCCCTAAAAAAAAGTCGTCCCCAATATATCTCGGCCCAAAAAATCTCGACACTTTTTGATGCAGTGGATGAGCGTGAAATTGCCAGATAATTTTCAGATGCGCGAGCATTCATGGCCGTGCCGGTTTCATATTATCTGTATAGTCGGTTTAAGAAGAATTTGTTATTGTCCAATAGAGGGCCCACAAGGGGCAAAGTCATTACAGTGATTCATTAAAAAATACAAATATAAATATTGTACCTTACAATGAACAAATCTGCCCATAAAATATACTAGATACTCATATGCGAGCTTAAGCGAGCTCTTTATGGTATAAAATGTGTACTTAGGATTTTTTAACAAACATGGCTGAACATATTGTCGAAGAAAAAAAAATTCTACGTTTTGTAAACACCGGTTTCCGGGTAACACACTAACACACTCAACTAATGAAGATCTTCTTAACATAAAGCGTAAATGTGATCCTGAAGTCTCGTACCCTCTCTCGTACGTCCGATACCACTGAAACCCGGAACCCGTGTGTAATAAAAGTCATTTTGCCAGCTTGTTTTACTTATATTGATATTTTTTAATTTATTAAATCTCTTCTGACATACTGACAAGAATTTTTGTTTCTACGCGGAAGTTAACTTTTGAGATTTCGTAAGGAACGACAGCTCGATTGAATGAGACTAGATTCGGCCCTAAAAAAAAGTCGTCCCTAATATATCTCGGCCCAAAAAATCTCGACACTTTTTGATGAAATTGTCAGATAATTTTCAGATGAGCGAGCATTCATGGCCGTGCCGATTTCATATTACTAATGATAATTATAATATGAAACCGGCACGGCCTTAAATGCTCGCGCATCTGAAAATTATCTGGCAATTTCATCAAAAGTGTCGAGATTTTTTGGGCCGAGATATATTGGGGATGACTTTTTTTAGGGCCGAATCTAGTCTCATTCAATCGAGCTGTCGTTCCTTTATTCGAGTTATCGTTCCTTACGAGAGAGGGTACGAGACTTCAGGATCACCTTAGCGCTTTATGTTAAGAAGATCTCCATCAGTTGAGTGTGTTAGTGTGTTACCCGGAAACCGGTGTTTACAAAACGTAAGGAACGATAACTCGAATAACAAATACAAAACGTAGAATTTTTTTTTCTTCGACAATATGTTCAGCCATGTTTGTTAAAAAATCCTATGTATACATTTTATACCATAAAGAGCTCGCTTAAGCTCGCATAATAATATGAAACCGGCACGGCCATGTATGCTCGCTCATCTGAAAATTATCTGGCAATTTCATCAAAAAGTGTCGAGATTTTTTGGGCCGAGATATATTAGGGACGACTTTTTTTTAGGGCCGAATCTAGTCTCATTCAATCGAGCTGTCGTTCCTTACGAAATCTCAAAAGTTAACTTCCGCGTAGAAACAAAAATTCTTGTCAGTATGTCAGAAGAGATTTAATAAATTAAAAAATATCAATATAAGTAAAACAAGCTAGCAAAATGACTTTTATTACACACAGGTTCCGGGTTTAAGTGGTATCGGACGTACGAGAGAGTGTACGAGACTTCAGGATCACATTTGCGCTTCATTAGTTGAGTGTGTTAGTGTGTTACCCGGAAACCGGTGTTTACAAAACGTAGAATTTTTTTTTCTTCGACAATATGTTCAACCATGTTTGTTAAAAAATCCTAAGTGCACATTTTATACCATAAAGAGCTCGCTTAAGCTCGCATAATAATTTAAGAGCACTTTAGGGCTCATGTTGATTTGTTGTCTATATATATATATACCGACTCTAAATAAAATTTACTCACTTACTTACTATAGACGTTTTCAGAAATCGGTGATTACCTAGTTATCGTTCGTGGTCGCTAGGTGGCGTTACTATCGCCCGCCATTAATAAAGTGCAGCAATCGGTTGTTTACACTAGTTACGATTAATCAGTATTCATAATTGGATTAGATAAACACGCTTCAGTTGATATTGTATGGCTTATTCCCGTGATTTTGGCCGAATATTTCGAAATATGGATTATTGAATCGAACTTAAACGGTTATTGTTTAAATTGTTCAGAATCACAAAGCTCAGCACCAGGTCGGACAAATCTATACAGTCATCAATATTATAAAAATTAACTGAGAATTAGCCATTTTGCCAGATGTGGGCTAGCAAATCGATCTGTACCTATTCAGATTTTAACCTTGCTTATGTGGCAGAATTTCAACACAAAGCAGGGTACGCAAAAAAAACCGGTCGGTATGGAAACCCTCGACACACATTTTTTACTAACGGTATATATTTTGTACAAAAGAACTAAGTTCCCTTCGAATATTGTCTTCACTTCACAAAGTCGCATATTTTTATGATGTAGGGAGCACTTGTGCAATTGACCAAAAAATCAATCATTTGCACAATGATAGAGTAGCAAATATGTGGAGGAATAATGTTCCTTCCGTATGCGGTAGAGGATAACCACTGTCTTGATTCCACTCCGACTCCGAATGTTTGGAATCTACTTCCGGGAAAACATGAAGCATTTTTGTTATTGAGGTAAGACAGATTTGTTCATATTTTTACAATGTACATGCATCAAATATTGTAATTTCATGTTCAATGCAACCTGAATATCATATTCTGTACATGGATAGCTTTTCACAGTCTCAAAAACATGCAATAATTTGATAAATCGATTATTTTACTGACAAATGATAGAATGTCGTGGTTCAAAATGCCTTTCAGAGCCGAAATCGTCACAAACCCGTACAATATTGAATGAGACAAAGTATTTATTAAAACATTATTACTTTCCCATGCCTTTCATAAAAACAATAACGTAACATACCTTTAAAATAGTCGTCCAGGCTTCGATAAACATGTCAGGGTGTGGAACATTGTGTACGGTATGGATTTGATAATGTGTACGGTTGAGAAATAATTTCATATGATTTAGTGTACGGTTTTCAAATACTTTAAGCCATCTTATGTAGACCAAAAAGGGAGATTGGGCCCTTTCTCTCGATCTGAAAGATGCATATTTTCATGTTCCAATTCACAAAACTCACAACAAGTTCTTAAGGTTTGGTGTCAACAACCAATGTTACCAATTTCGAGTTCTTTGTTTCGGGCCAACGGCAGCTCCCCGAATTTTCACAAAAGTGTGCTCAGTGGTAGCTGCACACTTGAAAGCTCCAAACATCCGTCTAGCTGCTTACTTATACGATTGGTTTGTAGTAAATCAAAACAAACAAATGTTGATGGAAGATCGAGAGAAGACGCTCAATCTTCTAATAAATCTAGGTTTCATAGTAATTTTGGAAAAGTCAAATTTAATCCCAACACAGACAATAACTTACATAGGAGCAATGTTCTGTTTAAAAGAGGGAATAGTTCGTCTTGCTTTAGAACGAATAACCAAACTTCTGTTAGGAATAGAAAATATCTTAAAAATAGAAAGTCAAGCTACAGCAAGATATTTTCTTCATCTATTAGTTATTATGGCTTCTTGCATAGAACTAATACCGAAAGGAAGGTTGTTCATGCGACCAATTCAGTTACACCTTCTTTTTCATTGGAAACCATCAAGTCAAATTCTGGAAGCAAACGTTCCTTTTTCGAAACTTTTAAAAAGTCATCTAAAATGGTGGTTGAACCAGGAATATCTAAACAAGTGCAGGTCCATAACTCCATTAAACACATCGATAACTCTGACAATAGACGCTTCCAAAAGCGGGTACGGGGGTCACCTAAGCAAAAAAAAGAGACTTTTCAAGGTATCTGGTCCAAAAAAGAGAGTCTACTTCACATAAATGTATTAGAAATGGAAGCAGCAATGCTATCAATACAACATTCCCTTCCAAAATTAGTAGGCAAACATTTTCTGATACGCTTGGACAATTCAACTGTAGTAAGAAACATAAACAAACAAGAGGCCACACACTCTCCTCAGTTGTGCATGAGAACTTGGAAACTATGGCAATTGGCATTAGACAATCAGATGTTGCTGAAAGCAGCACACATTGCAGGGAAAAAGAACATTTTAGCAGACCGTCTAAGCAGGTTCAAGGTTCAACCAACAGAGTGGACGTTGAACAAAAAGATAGTCCTAAACCTGTTCACAATTTGTGAAGTTCCTCACATAGATCTGTTTGCGTCTCATCAAACAGATTTATTATACCCCCACTCATAGAGAGGTGGCTATATTGCAATCACCTTGTCTGTCTGTCCGTCCGTTCACACTTTCGTAACAGATATATCAGCTTCTACTAGAAGAAATGATTTTATATTTGATATATGGATTTGGCATGGTGACTTGTACCGTGTCTCCCCTTTCCAGGCTTACCGCACATCTACTTCCTGTTTACCACGCGACTTAGAATTTGTCCTGTTTGCCGTAATGAAAAAAATTGTAACAGATATCTCAGCTTCTACTGGGAGAAATGCTTTTATATTTGATATGTAGCTTTGGCATGGTGACTTGTACCGTGTCTCCCCATTTCAGGTTTACTGCACATCTACCTCCTGTTTACCGTGTGACTTAAGAATTTTTCATGTTTTAACGGCATTTTCTGGTAATGAGTGTTGAGATATATACAAATTTGACATAAATGAACGAGTGGGGGTATTCTTAGCACGTCGTAGCGTGCAACATCTTGTTGCTCATGGAATCCAGACCATCTAGCTTATGCAATAGATGCACTAACAATTCCATGGAACAACATGTTTGCTTATGCATATCCTCTAATATGTCTCATTCCCAAGATTCTGCAACACATAGCACAATACAATTGTCAACTCATTCTTATTGCCCCACATTGGCCAAGGAGACATTGGTTTCTCAATCTCCTAAAATTAATAACAGACTTTCAGAGAAAGCTTTCAGTCAGAGAAGATCTTCTACATCAGCTAAAATCAAACATTCTTCATCCAAATCCAGCAGTATTCAATCTAACTGCATGGCTCTTATCGACAAACACTTTAAAGAGAAAGGTTTTTCTAAACAAACTAGAAATCTACTCCAAGCCTCTTGGAGAAAAGGTACACAGAAAGATTACTCTTGCAAATTTCGAAAATTCAATAGCTGGTGTAGTAGAAGGGAAGTTGATCCCTATAATGCGTCTTTGACTGATGCAGCAGAATTTCTGACAGAGCTTTTTTCGGAAGGCCTTCAGAATAGAACTATAGCTGGCTATATATCAATGTTATCTTCAGTTATGTCACCCATAGAACAATTTCTTGTGGGACATCCTTATATCACTCGCCTAATTAAAGGCGTTTTCAATTCAAGACCACCTAAAGTAGTCTTATTACCAGAATGGGATCTACCTTTAGTTTAAAAAAAATTGAAATTAGCTCCTTTTGAACCTATGAAACATGCTCATTTAAAATACGTCACTTGGAAAACTGCATTTCTAATTGCCATCACGTCTTTCAGAAGATGCAGTGACCTCCAGGCTTTACGTATTGGTGAGGAGTCAGTAGTTGTACAGAAAAAGGGTGTGGCTTTTATACGTCATGGACTTGCAAAGCAAGATCGACCAAAACATTTTGGTTCTAAGATTTTTATTCCGTCATATTCTGAAGACAAAGTTCTAGATCCAAAAAGAGCTATTTATTACTATCTGAAAAAAAATGAGACCTAAAGAAATTCAGATGACAATGTTGAAAATAGTCTCTTTTTAGCAGCTAACGAACCACATAGACCAGTTAGAACACAGACAATCTCGTCTTGGATTGTAAACACAATTAAGTGTGCCTACGATGAAAAAGACAAATTTCGTGCTCATTCTACAAGAGCCTTGGGCCCATCGTGGTCACTTTTTAATGGTGTTCAGTGAAGTCTATCATGGACACAGCTGATTGGTCTAAGGAATCAACATTTACCCGATTTTATCAGTCATGTTGATGTGGAAGTTTTAAAGTCAGTGTAAATAGGAATTTTTTAACATTCCAAAAAATAAAAAAATAAAAAATTGACAGCTTTTTTAAATGTACAGTGTTGTGTAATTTTTTGAACTGTACAGCGTTGTGTAATTAATATATATGAACTGATATAAAGAATATACAGGTTACAGCACTGAAGGCCACCGCTCTACCAACTGAGATAAAGGAGATCTCTGCTATATCAACTAGCAGAGGGGGCATTTAAATATATTATTATGACACCTGGATGGACACGTAATTAACTCTATTCCGTTACATTAACTCTTCCAAAAGGAATAAATTACGGAAGAATCCCGGGATACGAAAAGAGGGAATAGAGGTCCATTTGTATTTACAAATGTAATTTCATAAACGGTAATTTTTTAAGAAAGACAGATTGAGGATTATTAATTACTGTATTAGTCAATAGTGTATAGATTCAACTAAAACAATAAAATACGAAAAGAAAACCGTACACTTAAAAATGTCCAAACCGTACAACAAACAAAATTTGACAAGTTCCAAACCCGTACCCTATCAACAGACAACGTGTCAGAAATTATGAAAATGTTTCTTTTATAGCAAAAATTAGGAAAATTAGTAAATGTTATTAAGTGTAGTGTATGTTTATTTCAATAAAGATACTATGATTCGTTTAAATTACTTCAGGTCTGTAGCAAAACATGCCATGAAATGATGACAAAACATAGAAATCACAATGTTCACTGAACTTCAAACGTATGTTTTGTAATTATTTTTTCAGTTTATGACTGAATCGAGTTAGTTTGAATAAAGTACATTAGCAACAGATTCTATCGACACATAACTGTTTTCTTTACATGGTTATAAGTCAATATTATCATCAATTTAATAAATGTGTCCTACGTTTGACGTTACAATCCAGACGATTTTTCCAACCGGAAGTAGATTCCAAACATTCGGAGTCGGAGTGGAATCAAGACAGTGATAACATAGAAAGGAAAAAAAACTGAGTTAAATGTTGGTGTGAAACCTATAATTAATTTCTTTAAGGTTTTCTACTAAATTTGTGTTTTTTCGAGCCTACCAGGCCATTTTATCTTAAGTTTAACCTTTCGAAGACCATACATTTTCTGAAACGTCCATGATTCCTTTACGTTCTGTCAAAATATCAGGCCATGTTCAAAGTCTTGCAGTGAAATGCCAGGCTATGGAAAATACCTACTCTAAAAAAAGCTCTGTCATCCCCCAGAAATTCCCTATTTATAGGTCATGCATCAAATCCTCCATATCCATATTAAAATACAATTAAATCAATCATATTTGGGCTCAAAATAATCCTTATACATTTAACTTCAATTATCAATTTAATTATTCCATTCCATTCAGTATTTGTCACAATACAACAAAGTGAAAGGAACTTTTTTTTTAGAAAGGACTACTTTTGTATATGTTCTTAGCTCTGATTGGTTGAATTACTGGTTTGACACCTGTTGTCTTAAATGAAAGTTTAAATAATATAAACAAAGGAAACGGGAACAAAGTGAGCAGTGTAGGAATTATTGTTTTTCATGTAGAAGCCGCATAAAATAATTAATTTACAAAGAGGTATCACATTTCTGTAGATAAATCTTGATTCTGTAAGAAGTAAACATGAACGACATGATGTCCTGCAACAAAATTCGGCGATTTTTTTTTTCTTTTAGTTTTTTGTCATTATAATTCAGTTATATATATTTTTATCATTTTTAACCCTTTGTGGGAAGGGGGTAGAGTTTAACTGTCATATTGCAAATCAAATACATTTAAGAATCAACCTAATACATAAATTAAATATTTGTGTTTTAGTGATGTCTTTGCTATAACTTGTTATGCAATACACAGTTAACTATCAGTTATAATGATAGTTATCTTTCCACAATATGAATTTAACACCTTTGTTACAAAATGACACGACTGTCTATTCCCCTAAGTGCCAAACCCGGGAAGCATCGCATCGCTGTTGATACGGTCGACCTTCAGCAGACTACAAGTCTAGAAAGCGCTACCACTTCCTTAACACGTCAATATTAAATTTTAATTAATCTTCAAAAACATATAAAATTAAAGAATAAATCAATATAAAACTATGAAATCCTAGCAAAGAAATTTAAAAAAGAAGACAAATGGGGTGAAAAATGCCCGTCCGGTTCACGTATCTGAAACCTGGGAGCAAATAGTTATATTAGTTTCCTCATGAAACTTTTTTTTCAGATAAAGAAATTCAGATGTTTTAATTTGATAAAACTTAAATTCCTTTTCATCTTCACTACAGAAATTGACCGACAAAAAGTTTTAATTTGTTTTACAATTTAACAAACAAAAAATAAATAAAAATAAAACAGAATTGAAAAATGCATTCAAAGTTAAGTTATTTCTTATAAGTTAGGCACACTTTTTATCATTATTACTTCACTTTAAATCGTATAGTAATAATTTCAAAAAGCGTATATTATAATTTATATATTTACTTTTTAATTTCATACAAAATATTAATTTGATTACCCCTTTTTTCTTATGCTTGAAAAGCAACAAAAAAAAAACAAAAAATGAAAAAAAGTGCATGCAGTTTTTTATCAAGTAGGATTTATAGTGATTTTGTATGGGGAATATAACGATAATTAAAAAAAAAATACATACCAGGTAATTTATTTGTTGTCATATCATTGTTATTATATCTCCGTTTACAAATCACTTCACAGCAGGTGTTATCATTGAATTTCAAGCCGAAATAACAGTATATTGTGACACCTGTACTAGAGAAACCATACATTAGCGTATCGATAAACACCGAGAACATAATATTTTGGCACTTTACAAATGGCGGACACACTCGGAAATCGATAATGGCCGCGCCCATGTTTTGAAGAATAAAAAGGTCTATAAGATGGAATGAATATTGATCATAGTAAATAAGACACAACATATTTTATTTTATGAAAAAAGGAAAATGAGAATTGCTGTTTATAATTTACAATCTACTGTATGTTATTGCACCATGCAATGATCACATTGAACTGAATTGTAATTCATAGTTCTGAGTCAGAAATACATTAAATAAGAGATATTGGACAGATGCACATGAGACAAAATAACATAAAACACTAATAATATTGGTTGTCATGACATTAAATGTGATCAGTAATGTAATCGATTACATTTACAAAGTAATTGTAATTTAATTGATTACATTTGAAAATTGATGTAATCGTAATGTAATGTAATCATGAAAATTGCAAAGTAATTGTAATGTAATCGATTACATTTGAATGTAATTGACCCCAAGTCTGCAGTCATCTGCAAATAGACGAACTGTAGATGACTATGTAGTCCCGGAGGTCATTTATAAACAGGAGGAACATGAGTGGCCCAAGTACCAGTCCATGTATTAAGTAGTTTGACCCCAAGTCATTCCATCCAAAGTCAGTGCTGTCCCATGAATAAATAAATGATGTTATGGGTAACTGATATATGGATCAATACTAGTTAATATTATTTTGAATCTAAATTTTCTTGCACTACCCGTGACATACACATGATACGATACAATTTATATGTCTCTGACACCACAAAATTGGCACAATTGAAAGATAGCCAACTGTAGACCAATCTTATCCTGTTTAAAAATTATTCAGCAGATGTGAAGCCAAGTTTTTTTTATCACAAATTAATACAGAGGTCATTTATTGTTCAATTTTTCTGAAAACTCAAATTCAAATTGCTTTGCAGTAGAAGTAGAAGTGTTTTAAAATAAAGTATTTATTATTATTATAATATTATTATTATCTCTTCATATTCTTCAAAGAGGCATCATGGTCGTGATCATATGGTAGTTGGATTTACAACTACCTATGCAATCAGTGCTTATCTCCAGTAACATTTTGAGTTCCAATCCCGTTCATGGCATGGTGTACTCGAAACAATATTATGTGATAAAGTTTGTCAGTGACTTGTGACAGATCTGTGATTTAGGGGAAGTTGTGTAGTGTACAAAGGGAAGTTGTGTAGTGTACAAAGGGAAGTTGTGTAGTGTACAAAGGGAAGATGTGTAGTGTACAAAGGGAAGTTGTGTAGTGTACAAAGGGAAGTTGTGTAGTGTACAAAGGGAAGTTGTGTAGTGTACAAAGGGAAGTTGTGTAGTGTACAAAGGGAAGTTGTGCAATGCATTGGTTAGCTAAAAATGTAAATAAAGACCGAATAATTTGTCAGAATGGCTGGATTTTTTTGTCTTCATTTTTATATCTGATTTTGGCAAAATAATTTAACTGTTTCAGTAGTCCATCTTGAAATCATCCTAGAATGACCATGATTGTAGTTCATCTCTAGATAATTCAATTGTTTCACCTTCTGGGTATTGTTTTTTTTTATGAAACCATGGTGATTGCCTTAAAGTTAGATTTTCTTACCTACATATATGAACCCAGTCCTCGAAATGAAAATTTGAATATACTGGTCCAAATCAAATTCTTGAATTTATTTTATATATCTAAATAAAAACTGAAAAAATTAGTGGTCTAAACAAAGTTTTACTGGTCTTGGGCTGGAGGACCGGTGCTCATCATGAGGACTGAACAAAGTTTTACTGGTCTTGGGCTGGAGGACCAGTGTTCATCATGAGGACAGAACAAAGTTTTGCTGGTCTTGGGCCGGAGGACCGATGTTCATCATGAGGACAGAACAAAGTTTTGCTGGTCTTGGGCTGGAGGACCAGTGTTCATCATGAGGACAGAACAAAGTTTTGCTGGTCTTGGGCTGGAGGACCAATGCTCATCATGAGGACAGAACAAAGTTTTGCTGGTCTTGGGCTGGAGGACCGGTGTTCATCATGAGGACAGAACAAAGTTTTGCTGGTCTTGGGCTGGAGGACCAATGCTCATCATGAGGACAGCACAACGTTTTGCTGGTCTTGGGCTGGGGGACCGGTGTTCATCATGAGGACAGAACAAAGTTTTGCTGGTCTTGGGCTGGAGGACCAATGCTCATCATGAGGACAGAACAAAGTTTTGCTGGTCTTGGGCTGGAGGACCGGTGTTCATCATGAGGACAGAACAAAGTTTTGCTAGTCTTGGGCTGGAGGATCGGTGTTCATCATGAGGACAGAACAAAGTTTTGCTGGTCTTGGACTGGAGGACTGGTACTCATCATGAGGACAGAACAAAGTTTTGCTGGTCTTGGGCTGGAGGACCGGTGTTCATCATGAGGACAGAACAAAGTTTTGCTGGTCTTGGGCTGGAGGACCGGTGTTCATCATGAGGACAGAACAAAGTTTTGCTGGTCTTGGACTGGAGGACTGGTACTCATCATGAGGACAGAACAAAGTTTTGCTGGTCTTGGTCTGGAGGACCGGTGTTCATCATGAGGACAGAACAAAGTTTTGCTGGTCTTGGGCTGGAGGACCAGTGTTCATCACGAGGACAGAACAAAGTTTTGCTGGTCTTGGACTGGAGGACTGGTACTCATCATGAGGACAGAACAAAGTTTTGCTGGTCTTGGGCTGGAGGACCAGTGTTCATCATGAGGACAGAACAAAGTTTTGCTGGTCTTTGGCTGGAGGACCAATGCTCATCATGAGGACAGAACAAAGTTTTGCTGGTCTTGGGCTGGAGGACCGGTGTTCATCATGAGGACAGAACAAAGTTTTGCTGGTCTTGGGCTGGAGGACCAATGCTCATCATGAGGACAGCACAAAGTTTTGCTGGTCTTGGGCTGGAGGACCGGTGTTCATCATGAGGACAGAACAAAGTTTTGCTGGTCTTGGGCTGGAGGACCAATGCTCATCATGAGGACAGAACAAAGTTTTGCTGGTCTTGGGCTGGAGGACGGGTGTTCATCATGAGGACAGAACAAAGTTTTGCTGGTCTTGGGCTGGAGGATCGGTGTTCATCATGAGGACAGAACAAAGTTTTGCTGGTCTTGGACTGGAGGACTGGTACTCATCATGAGGACAGAACAAAGTTTTGCTGGTCTTGGGCTGGAGGACCGGTGTTCATCATGAGGACAGAACAAAGTTTTGCTGGTCTTGGGCTGGAGGACGGTGTTCATCATGAGGACAGAACAAAGTTTTGCTGGTCTTGGACTGGAGGACTGGTACTCATCATGAGGACAGAACAAAGTTTTGCTGGTCTTGGTCTGGAGGACCGGTGTTCATCACGAGGACAGAGCAAAGTTTTGCTGGTCTTGGACTGGAGGACTGGTACTCATCATGAGGACAGAACAAAGTTTTGCTGGTCTTGGACTGGAGGACTGGTACTCATCATGAGGACAGAACAAAGTTTTGCTGGTCTTGGGCTGGAGGACCAGTGTTCATCATGAGGACAGAACAAAGTTTTGCTGGTCTTGGGCTGGAGGACCAGTGTTCATCATGAGGACAGAACAAAGTTTTGCTGGTCTTGGGCTGGAGGACCAGTGTTCATCATGAGGACAGAACAAAGTTTTGCTGGTCTTGGGCTGGAGGACCGGTGTTCATCATGAGGACAGAACAAAGTTTTGCTGGTCTTGGACTGGAGGACTGGTACTCATCATGAGGACAGAACAAAGTTTTGCTGGTCTTGGACTGGAGGACTGGTACTCATCATGAGGACAGAACAAAGTTTTGCTGGTCTTGGGCTGGAGGACCAGTGTTCATCATGAGGACAGAACAAAGTTTTGCTGGTCTTGGGCTGGAGGACCAGTGTTCATCATGAGGACAGAACAAAGTTTTGCTGGTCTTGGGCTGGAGGACCGGTACTCATCATGAGGACAGAACAAAGTTTTGCTGGTCTTGGGCTGGAGGACTAGTGTTCATCATGAGGACAGAACAAAGTTTTGCTGGTCTTGGGCTGGAGGACCAGTGTTCATCATGAGGACAGAACAAAGTTTTGCTGGTCTTGGGCTGGAGGACCAGTGTTCATCATGAGGACAGAACAAAGTTTTGCTGGTCTTGGGCTGGAGGACCGGTGTTCATCATGAGGACAGAACAAAGTTTTGCTGGTCTTGGACTGGAGGACTGGTACTCATCATGAGGACAGAACAAAGTTTTGCTGGTCTTGGACTGGAGGACTGGTACTCATCATGAGGACAGAACAAAGTTTTGCTGGTCTTGGGCTGGAGGACCAGTGTTCATCATGAGGACAGAATAAAGTTTTGCTGGTCTTGGGCTGGAGGACCGGTGTTCATCATGAGGACAGAACAAAGTTTTGCTGGTCTTGGGCTGGAGGACCAGTGTTCATCATGAGGACAGAACAAAGTTTTGCTGGTCTTGGGCTGGAAGACCAGTGTTCATCATGAGGACAGAACAAAGTTTTGCTGATCTTGGGCTGGAGGACCAGTGTTCATCATGAGGACAGAACAAAGTTTTGCTGATCTTGGGCTGGAGGACCAGTGTTCATCATGAGGACAGAACAAAGTTTTGCTGGTCTTGGGCTGGAGGACCAGTGTTCATCATGAGGACAGAACAAAGTTTTGCTGATCTTGGGCTGGAGGACCAGTGTTCATCATGAGGACAGAACAAAGTTTTGCTGGTCTTGGGCTGGAGGACCAGTGTTCATCATGAGGACAGAACAAAGTTTTGCTGGTCTTGGGCTGGAGGACCAGTGTTCATCATGAGGACAGAACAAAGTTTTGCTGGTCTTGGGCTGGAGGACCAGTGTTCATCATGAGGACAGAACTAAGTTTTGCTGGTCTTGGGCTGGAGGACCGGTGTTCATCATGAGGACAGAACAAAGTTTTGCTGGTCTTGGGCTGGAGGACCAGTGTTCATCATGAGGACAGAACAAAGTTTTGCTGGTCTTGGGCTGGAGGACCGGTGTTCATCATGAGGACAGAACAAAGTTTTGCTGGTCTTGGACTGGAGGACTGGTACTCATCATGAGGACAGAACAAAGTTTTGCTGGTCTTGGACTGGAGGACTGGTACTCATCATGAGGACAGAACAAAGTTTTGCTGGTCTTGGGCTGGAGGACCAGTGTTCATCATGAGGACAGAACAAAGTTTTGCTGGTCTTGGGCTGGAGGACCAGTGTTCATCATGAGGACAGAACAAAGTTTTGCTGGTCTTGGGCTGGAGGACCGGTACTCATCATGAGGACAGAACAAAGTTTTGCTGGTCTTGGGCTGGAGGACCAGTGTTCATCATGAGGACAGAACAAAGTTTTGCTGGTCTTGGGCTGGAGGACCAGTGTTCATCATGAGGACAGAACAAAGTTTTGCTGGTCTTGGGCTGGAGGACCAGTGTTCATCATGAGGACAGAACAAAGTTTTGCTGGTCTTGGGCTGGAGGACCGGTGTTCATCATGAGGACAGAACAAAGTTTTGCTGGTCTTGGACTAGAGGACTGGTACTCATCATGAGGACAGAACAAAGTTTTGCTGGTCTTGGACTGGAGGACTGGTACTCATCATGAGGACAGAACAAAGTTTTGCTGGTCTTGGGCTGGAGGACCAGTGTTCATCATGAGGACAGAATAAAGTTTTGCTGGTCTTGGGCTGGAGGACCGGTGTTCATCATGAGGACAGAACAAAGTTTTGCTGGTCTTGGGCTGGAGGACCAGTGTTCATCATGAGGACAGAACAAAGTTTTGCTGGTCTTGGGCTGGAAGACCAGTGTTCATCATGAGGACAGAACAAAGTTTTGCTGATCTTGGGCTGGAGGACCAGTGTTCATCATGAGGACAGAACAAAGTTTTGCTGATCTTGGGTTGGAGGACCAGTGTTCATCATGAGGACAGAACAAAGTTTTGCTGGTCTTGGGCTGGAGGACCAGTGTTCATCATGAGGACAGAACAAAGTTTTGCTGGTCTTGGGCTGGAGAACCAGTGTTCATCATGAGGACAGAACAAAGTTTTGCTGGTCTTGGGCTGGAGGACCAGTGTTCATCATGAGGACAGAACAAAGTTTTGCTGATCTTGGGCTGGAGGACCAGTGTTCATCATGAGGACAGAACAAAGTTTTGCTGGTCTTGGGCTGGAGGACCAGTGTTCATCATGAGGACAGAACAAAGTTTTGCTGGTCTTGGGCTGGAGGACCAGTGTTCATCATGAGGACAGAACAAAGTTTTGCTGGTCTTGGGCTGGAGGACCAGTGTTCATCATGAGGACAGAACTAAGTTTTGCTGGTCTTGGGCTGGAGGACCGGTGTTCATCATGAGGACAGAACAAAGTTTTGCTGGTCTTGGGCTGGAGGACCAGTGTTCATCATGAGGACAGAACAAAGTTTTGCTGGTCTTGGGCTGGAGGACCAGTGTTCATCATGAGGACAGAACAAAGTTTTGCTGGTCTTGGGCTGGAGGACCAGTGTTCATCATGAAGACTGTAATTCAGTGGTTTCACGTTTTGAGTATTGTTTTATGAAACCATGGCAAAATCAATTTCCTTAAAGTGAGATTTGCTTTCTTACATAACCCTTTTTTTTCAAGAATGTTAGCTGAAAGTGAAACACATGTAAATTTGTCCTTGGTTTGATCACAACCATGTTGATCCCTACATTATTTTTGCATTAATATTAATTCTAATTTAAAATTATTTGAAAAATCTCTTTCAGTTCATCTTCAAATCCTATATTACCATGATTACAGTTCATCCCTTTGGATAATTCAATTGTTTTACCTTTTGTGCATTGTTTTATAAAACCATGGCAATTGCCTCAAGGTGAGATAGTTGAAACAATAAATCAGCTTTGGAAGGAGTTCACAGCTTCATGGTGTGATGGTAAGAATAAGGTACATGTAAGTATGAAAAACAATTAAGAATAAGGTACATGTAAGTATGAAAAACAATTAAGAATAAGATAGGAGAAATGATTAGGAATAAGGTATATTTGTTTGTAAATATGAAAAAAGGTTAGGAATTAAAGGCAAGTATGAAAAATGATCAGGAATAGTATAAAAACAATTAGGAATAAGGTACAAGAAAAGATTAGGAATACGGCAAGTATGAAAAACAGTTAGAAATAATGTACGAGAAATGATGAGGAATAAGCTAAGTATGAAAAACAATGTTTTTGTCAATACTTTCAGTCATAACATTGAGTTACAGTAAGGAAATAACCATTTCACTTTTAGGGAGTAGATATGTTGGTTTTTTTTTCTATGGCTCAAATTTATGGAAAATGATAATTGACCTTAAAGATACCAAAAACAAATAATTTGATCTTACAGTTTTCAACAAATTTGGTTTGTTTGAAATTTGAATACATTTTTTTATAGACTTTAATTTACCCCCTATAAGTTTAAAAATGGTCGATCCCTAATATCATGATAATTGATTTGTGTTTCTGTCTTATTGCTGGAGGAAACTAATCATGTACTTGGAGAAAATCATCATCTAACTGTAAGGCACTGAGTGACAAACTACACATAATATTTTAACAGGAGTTAATTCTACGACAGGTTGGTGGTTTTCTCCAGGCACTCCACCAATAAAATTGAATGCCACATATAACTGAAATATTGTTGAAAGTGGCGTTAAACACCATAAACCAAACCAAACCACCATTTACAAGTTCAATACAAGTTGGGTTTTTTTGCATTTAATTTTGTGCATATATGTTGGTCGACCGGATATCCAAGATGGCCACCGCTGCATGGCATACATATTTGAAAATGAAAATTTATTTGCTCAGAAACCGTAAATTTGATTGAACCCAATCTGTACATTAATAAGCCTGTACAAAATTTTATAAAATTTTTGTGTATAGGACATTCAAGATTGCTACCCATACATGTACAGGGAAAATACATAATAGGACATGGGAAAAATATTTTAAAATTACTTTGATCTGAAACCACTGCTCCATTTGACAGATACAAATGTACATACGGTGCATGTAACTTGGTTGGAATGAGTTTTGGATGTTTTTTTGAAAAACACCCACATGCAGGCTTCAGAAACTCTGTAAGCGAGCGCAAAAAATCTCGGCGGCTGCTCCATCACGTGTAATGGCATCCCGTTAAAACCCTTGCGAATAAGCGAGCATTTAGGGTTTTATTATTAGAACTAAAATTTGGCAGGAATATTCAACTACTTGGGAATTTGCCGTGATGGCTGCAAGGTCCAAAATATGTTACGATTGTCTGAAATTTTCAAAGATCTTCTTGTCAGAAACCACAGTCTATGGATGTGTTACATTGTGTGAATGATCCTTAGATGGTTCTCTGCCAGGTTTGTGTTTCTGATCCCAATTCACTTTTGTCTGTCCAACTTCCAGCATTTTGAATTTTTCTGTTCGAGTTGTCTTTCTTTGAATATTTATTTCAGCAAAGATATGCCAGATAGATGTTTAGATTGAAGGAATCAAACTAATTGTTTTGGGAAAAATCTTCTTTTTTTCTTTTCTTTTTTTTTTTATTAATACATGGATTTTGAGAATTTGGTGTTGTTAGTTATGAGTGAAAATTATTTGTTTCTAGTTGCATTGCAGGAAAGGCCTGCAAATGTGAATATCTTGGATGAGTTGTGGTGTGTGTCTGAAAGACAGTAAATGAAATTTTGGTCAGAGACACAGGCACTTGGGTCCAGGATATTTGTTTTGTTCAATTTTATCAATAAAATGTGCATCTACAACGTATATGAACACGTTTGACATGTTTCGTTGTGAAATAAGCGCCTTTATGAATTATGCCCCATTTTCCTAATATCTTCCTAATACAATATATCTACTCTATATTGTATTAGGAAAATATTAGGAAAATGGGGCATAGTTGATAAAGGCATTTATTTCACAACGAAGCATGTCAAACGGGTTCATATACGTTGTAGATACACATTTTATTGATAAAATCGAGAGGAAAAAAATCCTGGACCCAAGTGCCTGTGGTCAGAAGCTGGTGTCCCATTACAGTTAGTTTTTGGACGCAATTCAACTGCTGACGCAAAAGCTACTCAAACAAGGCTACGTTGTTTCTAAGTTAAATCCATGCTACAAAAATTCTACGCCTACGGTCATTACCAAGGACTGTTTGATCGTAACGAAATATCTATATCTGAAATATGGCAATGAATATTCCCTTTTATGTAGATGTTTTCTTTCCTTTGTCACAGACAATACTTTTACCAGACTTAATTATGACTAACTTGTCCATATTTTTCTTATTCCTATGTTGAAGTGTATTCATGCAACAAATTTGAATTTATCTCATATTTATTAGCTTTTCAATAAAGAAAAGTACCGATTTAAAGGAAAATCGTAGCGCCACCTGTCAAATTTGTTTACCTTCCTTTATTATTCTACTGTTCCCGTAGAAAACATAGGTACCAGTCGAGAAGTCATTACAGAGTTATCGAACCTAATTATGACCGTAATAGTTGCATATGGGGTGCCTTATAAGAAACAGACACTCGTCGCAACTTCGGCTGATTCCGTACCTTCATCAAACCTCGTCCGTATTACAATAGCTCCCATTGGAACTACTTTTGGAAATCTTCAATGGAGGAGGTATTAAAATAATTTCACTTTCGAATTTTCATCCAATAACAATATATTTTCAATCGTCGCAATGTCGGCTGATTCCGTACCTTCATCAAAGACCAATATTTTTCAAAGCAAACTCTATACGCTCATCTATTGTCGCCATTTTAGAACTTATTCGCGGTGCGTAATGTTTGTTTGAAGTGATACGGTCTTCCGACGAAGTAATGTGACGCGTAGACGCATATCAAATACCGTATTACAGCCGAGGTATTGAGAAAGCGAAGCGGACTCACCCGAGGTTTGCCGATTGAAGAAACAGATAATGCTTTTCCTTCGCGAGCACACGGAACCACCATCGGTTTTAGTACTTTATTCGGTTCTACTTTCGTGACGTTACCAGCTTGGTATATGGGGGAAATCCCTAGGACGTCTTCCTTAATAAATACAACATGACATTTAGTAATATTTCAAACTGATGCTTTATACGTTCGTTTCATATTGCAGGGAACTGTACCATGCACAATTCTAATGCAATTATAATGTAACGCGTATTTTCATTGGCTATCGAGAGTTGTCAAATCTGCAGTTTACATGCCTGCAGGAATGCTATATTCCTACGCCGAATGCACTTGTTTGTAAACAATATGGCTGACCCAGATATTTCGGACTATGAATTTGACGCTGACGACCTATTTAGGAGATAACTGTATTGTATTTGAAAATTTCACGGCATCAATTGGAGATTTGATGGTCGCAAATCGAATTTACTGTCCATTTTAATGCAATACTGAACATAAAAATGTATTCTTGCATATCCCTGGGTATAAAAATCACACAAAAAAATAAAATTCTGGCTAATATTGTTGATAAGGGTAATAACAAAATTACCGAACTCCGAACAATCTAACAAAGGGAAAGTCAAAACTCATAAGTATATAAACAGACAAAATCAGTCAACAACCGGAAAACTGTGAAAACCGTAATGACCCTGACTTGGTACAGGCATTTCTAAAGAAATGGTGGGTTGAATCAGATTTTAAAGTGCCAAATCTCCCCCTTTCATTGAGGCTCAAAGTTTCCGGATGTCACTATAACAGTATTTACAACAATACTTGAACAAAACAGGTAAAACAGTTGTCAAATCAGCGCCAAACTCAGTGAAGTAAATGTCAAAAACACTTTTACGTCACACATTGATAGAAAAAATATTTTTGACATTTTTGTTGAAACCTTATCTTTATACATTTTCACTATATGAAAATCCATCGTTTATAATCTTTTCTGCAGAGACGGAATATATTTCGACAAGATCTTGGTATCGGAATATAATCTTTTTAAGAGATCGAATAAGGCGAATCTTTTTATAGCCCTGGTCCAGTAACCTGTTTCTCAGATGAAGATGACGTTTCAGGAAATCAGAATAATTGCTACTGGCCCTTGCATAACGAATCAATTGCGAGATGTAAACACCATATGCAGGAGAAGCTGGTAAATTGCTGCACATATTTGGAAAATTTATGATCTTAAAATTGAAGTCGTCCCGTTTATCATAAATTTTAGTACTGAACGACTTTGGCACATAAACAACGTGACGTCATATGAAGACTTCCAGTTTAAAATATAAAGATCAGACGTTATTTGGCTTCGTGTACGCTTCAATTTAGATAGAATTTAACTAAAATAACAACACAATAAGCATGATAATGTATGTTTATTTTCAAATACATTTACGATATGTAATTTTCCCATTGTATCCTCTCGTTCGTTAAAATCGGTGCGCCCCCCCCCCCCCCCCCCCCCCCCCCCCCTCCCTAAAATTGGATAAAATAAGATTTTTTGGCGTAAAATCGTGATTTTTCACACGAAATACCCCAAAAATTTTCGCGCCTCCCTCCGCTCTGCGCAATTTTTTTAAGTGCCCCCCCCCCCCCCTAACTTGAAATCCTGGATCCGCCCCTGGATACTGTAGGAGGTAGACAATTACACAAGTATTGAGGACATACTTTATTATGCATTTTGTAAAATGTTGTCAGTTTGCGAGATTTACGTCTACAAGACAAAGGTTCCCATCCCGTTTCATAGTAAAGAGAGTCTCTACTTGCAAATTTTGTTAGTCCTGTAACTATTCTAGCTGATTCTAATTGCACTTTTTCGAGTTTTGCTACTTCTCGTTCAAAACACCCATCCCATACCTCGCAAGCATATTCTAATGTTGGCCTTATAAAGGTAAGATATATATTTGATAGAGTTTGTTTGGAAAGAGTAAATTTTAGTTTTCTGAGAACATTAACCTGTTTGAAAGCGGCATTTACAATGTTATCAATATGATTTGTCCAATTTTTATCTGATGCAAAAGTTAATCCCAAGTGTTTATGGTTTTTTACAATTTCGACCGGTTCCCCATTAAATCGTAGGTCTAAATGTGGCACAGCACTAGTTGAGATAACTAGGGCTTTAGTCTTTTTAGGATTAAAATCTACTAAGGCCAAAAAAAAAATATGTGTGTTTACGGTCACCCGACCTACCCTAATTTTTGCTAGCGACCCTATGCATTTTTACACAGAATTCGGATAACCATTTTTGTTGTTTAACCAGCAGCAATATTTTATTTATTCAATTGCTAGCTTTTTGTCGAAATTGAGAGCAAAGAAGGTCGAAAAACTGCATAATTCGTCATTTTACCGGAATTTTCGAAAATTAAATACCGGAACCGGGAACGACTATTTCCGGTTTTGTCGATAATAAAAAAAAAATTAATCCCTACCGACCGACCCTAGATTTTTTTGACATGTGACAGTAAACACACATATATTTTTTTTGGCCTAACCACAGTTTTGCCCATTCGTTTAATTTTGATAAATCATTATTAATATCAGATTTCATAATATCATGGTTTCTACCGAAGTAAGATAGTGAAGTGTCATCAGCAAATAAGCGTGCTAGATTACCCAAGTTGTCTGTTATATCGTTTATGTAGTGTAGAAAAAGAAGGGGGTCAAGTACTGATCCTTGGGGAACACCAGCTTTGACAGTATTGGGGTTTGAACATTCATTATTAACAACTACCTTTTGCTTTCTATCACTAACATAGTCATCTAGCCAGTGTAGGAGATCACCAGTGATACCATAGGATTGCAGTTTTTTTTATCAAGGCTTTATGCCTAACCCTATCAAATGCTTTTGATATATCACAAAATACAATAATTGATGATAATCTATTATCGATATTTTTGCAAATATTATGGTAAATTTCAAGTAATTGGTAAACGGTGGAATGTCCAGGTAAAAATCCAGACTGATATGAATATAATAATGAATGTTCAATAATATAATTGTAGATATATTTATATACTACACGTTCCATCACTTTCCCAACACAGCTAAGAAGTGAGATGGGCCTATAATTTGAGGGACTGCTTTTGTCATCCTTTTTAAAAGAAGGCATGACTCTAGCTAATTTCCAGTCAGATGGAAATTTACAGGTTCGTAAAGAATACCTAAACAGAATACTCAGGGGTAAACATATAGTTTCAGAAGTTGCCTTGAAATTGGATATGAATAAAATTGTAGATCTACGTGAAAACAGATATTATCTGCTGAAAACAAATGACAGCAGCAAATACAATTTAATGCAAAAATGAGGAAATACAGAAAAAGCAAATTAAAAAATATGGTAAAATACAATCTCCTAGACCTATTTGTGTTCCACGTGACTATTTTATGGTTGACCGATTTCAGGTAACGTGACTTGATCGCCATTACAAAACATATGCAAACAAAAAAGGTCAGCGAGCCGACATTTCTTCATAAAATTAAGCGATGTTTTGGTATTTTATTTGGCTTAAGTGCCCAAGTAAACATGGCATTTATCTTTGAGATAAATACCAATTTGAATGAGAATCATGATAAGGAAATGTCTTAACTGACCGATTTACGGTCACATGTGGATACATACTAGAAATTCATGAATATCGGCGTTTAATGTGACGCACAGCTTACGTAACGTAATTGACAATACTCTTGGCAACAAATCTCAGAGGGCATATCGAATCCTAGAGCAATTAAATTAAGCCGACAATTTGTCATTCCTTATCGACATGTTCGGCTGATTAGAGTCAAACTTGGGTCGTAGCGATTTAGTTAATCGATTTACCATATATTATAGCTATAGATCTCCGATCATCTACAGACTTTATTGCTTAATAGTAGAAGACAATCACATTTGATCCTCTATTCGGATGACGGACGGAATTATGTTTTTTTTTTGTATTGAAGGAACTATATTTTACGCTAGTGGACAGGAATTGCTAACCCTTCCGGAGCACCTGAGTTCACCCACGGATTTCGATCATCATCTACAGACTTTATTGGTTAATTGTAGAAGACGATCACATTTGATCCTCTATTTGGATGACGAGAGGAATTGTGGGTTTTTTTGTATTCAAGGAACTATATTTTATGCTAGTGGAACAGGAACTGCTCACCCTTCCGGAGCAGCTGAGTTCACCCACGGATTTCGATCATCATCTACAGACTTTATTGGTTAATAGTAGAAGACGATCACATTTGATCCTCTATTTGGATGACGAGAGGAATTGTGTTTTGTTTGTATTGAAGGAACTGTATTTTATGCTAGTTGAACAGGAACTGCTAACCCTTCCGAAGCACCTGCATTCACCCCGGTAATTAGTGGGCTCGTGTTACTCAAATTGTAGTTTTCTATGCAAAGAAAATATATGGATTGCTTTGAATTTATTTTGTGATTAAAAGAAAATAGAGTTTTGTACTATTTTTTAAAAAGTCCTTTGTTAAATATTTTTTTTTATATATTGAAAATAATAAATGTACATTTTATTCTAAGACAGTTTGAATACATGTGAGAAAATGTACGCTGAAGTTATCCTGCTCAAAAACTCTATACTGTCGTGAAATACATTTTAGGTCACCTAATATACCGGGGCCGTCGGTCGTGGTCGTGATCGTATGGTAGTTGGATTTATAGCTACATGTACAATTAGTGCCTATCACCACTAACGTTATGAGTTCGAACCCCGCTCATAGTAAGGTGTACCAGATGCAAAATTAAGTGATAAAGTTTGTCAGTGACTTGCGACAGGTCAGTGGTTTTCTCCTGGTACTCCTGTTTCCTGCACAAATAAAACTGACCCTGATATATTAATGTATGTCAAATCTACATTTCTTGTGTCCTAAAACCCGGGTCGCACACCTGTCATCTATCAGTTCGGTCCATTGTTCAATAATATGTCGCTTATCTGAGCTACCAATTGGGCATTGCCCAAATGCCCGTGTGGTCAGTCTACCTCTGGCTACTTGCAATTATCAACTGGTTTGTGTTAATAGCATCTGTCAAATTGAAGTACGTTTTACTAACATCTACACTGTGCAATTAGTGCTTATCACCATTAGTGTTGTGTGTTCGAACCCCGCTAAGGCGAGGTGTACTCAATACAACATTATGTGATAAAGTTTGTCAGTGACTTCCGACAGGTCGGTGGTTTTTCTCCGGGTACTCCGGTTTCCTGCACCAATAAAACTGACCGCCACGATATAACTGAAATATTGTTGAAAGTGGTGTTAAAGACCATAAACCAAACAAAACCTTAAATATAATTTATTTAAACATTACTATGTAAGTTATAGGTAAAATTAAATACAAAATAGGACCCTGAATCAGGTTGGTCCGCAATGTTATAAAATACATTTTCGGTAGAATTCCCATTTCACAAAATTTATGATGGAAGAATCTGTAGTTTGCAAAAGTATGCATCTATGCGAACTACTTTCATAGTTGAAACCGTTGCAGTTATACTGTCTTGAGCATAACATTGCACATTCCATATTATCGCCGCTATTCGTCATTGTAATGATATCATCTGAGGTATATTGCCCAATAGTGGTGCAGAAATGATCAGAAAAAGCCGTCGTCAAAATAGCGTTGCCTGCATTGTTCTCAATGCCACCAGTTTGGTATATCTTGTTAAATATCCACGTACCGGTAGACCCGAATCCCGTTCGTATGCCCATTATGTCAACATCAAATGGACTAGGATCGGTCCACAGTACGAACACCGAACTAATATCATTTACGTCATATCCGTGTCCAACCCTTACTTCCCCACCCTGCCAGCTTATCCAAAATGTCCTAAATTCAAAGCAGCTTAGTAGACCGGGATGGGCACGATCATCAACCTCGTTGTCGGGTGGAACATTGGAACGTCTAATGTAATTTCTTTCATTGTTGTGTCCACCAATTACTACCTCGTACACTCCACTTCCGGTAACAGATTGTAAGACAATCCTAGCATCATGACACGCCTTGACATCAAAGGTAATTGATGACGTATCACCTGGAAATATGACTTTCGCTAATACATTCCAAACGTCACCGTCTCCGGTTTCAAACTGAATCTCCGATCCCAAAGTTAGACCTGTAAAATATCAGATGACATATTTTATGCACATGCGCAAATGGTATTCTATTCATAACTGAATAGAATCAAATATTTAAGAGGGTGATACTGTTCTTTGCCGTCAAGGGGCCGTCGTAATCGTGATCGCATAGTAGTTGGATTTACAACTACTTGTGCAATTAGTGCATATCAGCACTGAATTTATTAGTTCGAATCCCGCTCTTTGCGACTTGTAATTGATTCAACATTATGTGATAAAGTTTGTCTGTGACTTGCGACAGATCGGTGGTTTTCTCCGGGTACTCCGGTTTTCTCCACCAATAAAACTGACCGCCACGATATAACTGAAATATTGTTGAAAGTGGCGTAAAACTCCATAACCCTAACCCCCTAATACAAGACCGTCAATCGTTAAATGCCTTATTTTTCAATGTTATTGTTATGTGGGCCATTGATTCTCAAATAAACTCAAACAATAAATTGGTATGTGTTGCTTCTCTTGTAGCATGTAGCACTTATGAGTAAGAGCAAAGATTGGTTGGGTCGAAATCAGGAGAATGTGTCCAAGCGGAGGGAAATATCTATCTGTGGATTGCTGTTACAGTGAGGCAAACATCAACTAAGCGTATTGGTTTAGCATAACACAAATGTCGTCATCATCTCATCAAAAATTATTTTGTTTTTACCATGATATAGTTGACAAATTGTTAACTTAACCCAACACAGAATCACCCGTTCAACAATCCCTCAATTATAAGGAGCAGTACAAAAAATAAGAACCCGGATAGAAAAAAATGACAGCAGTAAAAAAAGGTAATAACAAAACTACCGAACTCCGAACAATCTTACAAAGGGAAAGTCAAAACTCATAATTATATAAACAGACAAAATCAGTCAACAACCGGAAAACTGTGAAAACCGTAATGACCCTGACTTGGTACAGGCATTTCTAAAGAAATGGTGGGTTGAATCAGATTTTAAGGCGCCAAACCTCCCGCTCTCATTACGGTAAAACATAAAATTACAAATAAATGAAATATTGAAATAGCAAGCAAACAATATGAACTCCTCACAAAATGCGACAGTCATACCAGGTGTCTTGAAAAGTCCTTTCCTGCTTTTAGCACCACCCCAGTCTAAAATTCCCATTTAAAAGTCGATACATAGCACAAACTGCACCGCTCGAATAGTTGCATTAAAACAAAACGTTTGCAAACCGTTGAAAGAGGGAAGGATGTCTGTTTCCGCTAAATGATAACGTGAATGTGATATTTGTAAAGACAAATAACATTTAGTTACACAAAAAATGCATGAAGTATTTCCGGTGAAATACGAGGCAGATGTCATTTGTCTCGTATAATAATATTACTTTTTGATTTCAACACCAGTATGTTAGGGCACCGCCGTGGTCGTGATAGTATGGTAGTTGAATTTATGACTACCTGTGCAATCAGCGCCTAGCACCACTAAAGTTGTGAGTTCGAATCCCGCTCATGGCGAGGTGTACTTGATATTATGTGATAAAGTTTGTCAGTGACTTGCGGCATATCGGTGTTTTTTTTCCAGGTACTCCGGTTTCCTCTACCAGTAAAACTGACAGCCACGATATAACTGAAATATTGTTGAAAGTGGCGTTAAACACTATAACCCATACTCCTGCATATTTGAAAATTACTTACCAATCGCCAAGCCAACAAGTCCAAGACAGTACATTACTTTTCTGGAATGAGGAAACATTTTTTTGTCGTTTCAACGAAATTTGTTTCAATTACAGCAGTACAATCACTATTCCACTACCGTGTTGGTGATATATTTCTTTTCATGTTTCTTTACATCTGGACCAAATCCTTATGAGCTAAGTTGTTTAAATTAATTCAATTTATTTTGCTTGTTATAAGAACTATTTTCACTGTCCTTATGTATAATTAATGCTAATTTGTACCCAAAAAATCAATTACTTTGCAAGTAGAATATTAAATAATTTGAGAAGGAATGACCAAGTACCATTGAGACAATAATTGAAACATAAGATGAGGAAGGATATTTCATTGTCTACCAAAATTTGGTGTGAACTTTAATTGGTGTTATGGATTATTGTAGGATTCTATTAAAATGATTGACACCAACGTAATTTCCATTTATATGCTAAATCTAAGCCAATTAAGAAATATTATTTAACAGTTATGTACAATTTGAAGTTGATTCTGCGCTCAAATAAAACTGCTTTGGCCCATTTGAAAATGTTCTATTATAAGAAACGAAGACAATCTACTTCTGATCTTTTCGGATACAGCTTAGAATGAGACCATCACAACTACTATTCTTGGCAAGCCGACAAGATAAGATAAGATAATATTAAATAAGAAAAGATGAGATAAGATAAGATAAGTTTTATTTAAAGTTGGCATGTTAAAATAACGAATACAACACAAGCCCTAGGGGTTTTTTGACCGATGAGAAGATCATAATGCAAAGAGCTCACGACGGTCATCAAGAAATGGTGAGCAAAAATTGATCTGATATAGAAAAAAGAAAAACCCCAGGAGTTTTTTTATAATAAAAAATGAAAGCATTAATAGTAAAAAGGCGTCTTTTAAATAATGCAATGTATTTTGATTGATTGATTGATTGTTGGTGTTTAAAGCCACTTTCAGCAATATTTCAGCTATATCATGGCGACAAGTTTTAGTGGTGGAAGAAGCCGGAGTACCCGGAGAGAACCACCGACCATGGGCAAGCAACTGGTAAGCTTTATCACTTACGGCTATGTATTTTTGAAAACTGGTCCTTTATGTTCATTATCATATAAATATTATATCTTACATTGCATTTGAATAGAAGATTTGTTAATTGTTAATAATATGTTCATCAATATTGCTTAACGCTGACACGTTACATGCACACATTTGGCACAAAGGCCTAGTTTTATAAACTCGACAACTGTTTTACCCCACACAAGCCAGTTTTTTAATTGAACCAGGAATTTGGTAATGACAGGCCATGCCAAGTAATTACCGTTCAGTAGTTGTTAGGTAATTGATGTCAAGTCGACCGATGGTGTCGACACCTGTTAAAAGATCAGACCGTGGGCATACCAAGCCATTATCGTTTAGCAGTTTTTCGGTAATTAGATATCAAGTCGATCGATAGTGTCGCCATCTGTTTTTTAAAGAGATTACCGTCTGTAATATATAGAATTCCTTGCCGCATTTCTAGTTTTATGTCATTATAATTGAAAATATAATAAAACTCATTAAGACATATTTGTTTTGCAATACCTAACGAACGATATCAAATTAAATTGTTAAATAAAATATCGTTTTAATCTATATTATCTGTCATTTTGTAACCATATATCAAACACATCTTTTTGTTCTCAGTCAAATCCATAGTGCACGTACGCAAGATAATTAATATTAGATGTTTGTGGGGTCTGGTTTTTTTTCTTTTATCCTACGATTCACTATATAACAATACCTTTTATCTGACAACGCCAAGTAATCTTTCATTCAACCGCATCGGCGCAGTGTTGTCTCAGTGAACTAGCATTATAAAAATCCAACTAAGCGTGTTGGTCTAGTACAAAGCAGACCTCCTCAGCATCTCAATGAATATAATTGGTGCTCACCGTGATATAGCTGAAAATTGGTGAGTTGGTGTTAAACAACAATCAATCACTCACTCACTACACAAATTAGATAAACGTATAATGTAAAGGTTAAGAGGTAAACAACGGTAATTTATATCGACTTTGCTTCTGCCTTAATCATCTTTCCTTCTACACAAACTTCAATATTCATTTCTGAAACCACTAAGTTGGGTGAAGCCAATGATTTATATAGTAGAAAGGATATGAATCTCGCGAGATTTAACATAGATAGTATGTAAGTATGTTGCGTGGCGAGAACAAGTGAGATTACCCATAGTGCAATTCGTTGACGATGCGCGTGCCTTGATCAATGGTGGAAATTTTCATCGCTTCAACATTTTAAATCAGTATTTGTAAATATATAAAACCATAATTACAGGTATAAAGTGAAACTATTTGTCCTAAATACCAATCATTAATAAAGTATCGACTTTTTGTAGATGTATCACCCATATTTCATCAATAATTGACATTAATCGATTTGCCCTTTTGACCTTCATAATCCCACCTATTATGGGCGGTCAAGACTCTAATTTAAATTTCAAACTCCTCTCTTCTCTCATCATACCGAATATTGAAGCGGAGTTGTCATTTTTGTGATAATGTAAATATTTTCCAGTGAATAGAAGGAGTTTTATTGAAAACCGTGCTCCCGATTTGTATTTATTAAGGATTGTTTACCATCATTATTTGTCAAAATGGCGGTGTTCTGGGCGGAAATGGGGGTGGCCTATTTAGAAATCAATAAACTTCCTTGTTTACATGAAATCGACATACCAAAGTGTATAAATGTGTATTCGATATATAGAACAAAACTTGTCGTGATTGGTTTCTTTGTTTTATCATTTTTAATATGTTTTTAGATGTATGAAACTCTACTGTACTTTTTTTTATTTTACGTGTATGAGCGGTGATACAGAAAATATCAAAAAAACTTTTCCATTCGAAGGATTGTTTGGATTGTTTTGTGTATTGTAGTACATGTATATAGACGATGTATAACATGAACTTTTGTGTATACTACCGGTATTGGTTGATTTTCCTACGAATTCTCAAGGCATTACAAAATGAATGAATTAATTTTTGCTCTGTTGTAGCATAAAACCTCGCCACGCGAGATAAAGCGAGAAAATACGAGATTCGCATCCTTTCTACTATATAAATCCTTGGTGAAGCCAAACTTGGCCAGCTGCAATAATGTAGCTCCTGTCCTGTGACAAACTTGTGTCTCGGCAGAGCTACAAAGCGGTCACAATGGAGCAAAAAATAAATTGCAGTTGAAACATAAAAACTCACTATTTACGCTTCAAACATTTCATTATAACTATTACTGATGATCCTAGTCCTTGTTAAATCGGTTTGGCTGAGAAATGTATGCTTTTCAAAGGTAGTGCAACAACCTTGTTCAAATTTATCGATCGTTCGCCATAACCGGAAACTACGGAAGGCGGAGCTTTTCTAAATATGTTATTTCTTACTACATGTTTACTACGGCCGATGTAAACATTCACGCCTCAAATCGCCAAATATGGTATCGACATCCAAATAAGGAAAATACCGGAAATGATCAATTTCAAAATGTCCAGAGAGAAAGTAAACATGGATTTTTATTTTGTGGGAATTACATTCTAAAATACTGGTAGGTGATAAAAACATGTTATAATAGTGGACAAAAGGAAAGGTTATGTCTTATTATTGATAAATGCAGGCTTCAGAAACTCTGTAAACGAGCGCAAAAAATCTCGGCGGCTGCTCCATTACGTGTAATGGCATCCCGTTAAAACCCTTGCGAGTAAGCGAGCATTTAGGGTTTTATTATTAGAACTAAAACTTGGCAGGAATATTCAACTACTTAGGATTTCCGTGCCAATATTGGGAATTTGCCGTGATGGCTGCAAGGTCCAAAATATGTTACGATTGTCTGAAATTTTCAAAGATCTTCTTGTCAGAAACCACAGTCTATGGATGTGTTACATTGTGTGAATGATCCTTAGATGGTTCTCTGCCAGGTTTGTGTTTTTGATCCCAATTTACTTTTGTCTGTCCAACTTCCAGCATTTTGAATTTTTCTGTTCGAGTTGTCTTTCTTTGAATATTTATTTCAGCAAAGATATGCCAGATAGATGTTTTGATTGGGTTATTAGATTGAAGGGATCAAACTAATTGCATTGGGAAAAATCTTCTTTTTTTCTTTTTTTTTATTAATACATGGATTTTGAGAATTTGGTGTTGTTAGTTATGAGTGAAAATTATTTGTTTCTAGTTGTATTGCAGGAAAGGCCTGCAAATGTGAATATCTTGGATGAGTTGTGGTGTGTGTCTGAAAGACAGTAAATGAAATTTTGGTCAGAGACACAGGCACTTGGGTCCAAGATATTTGTTTTGTTCAATTTTATCAATAAAATGTGCATCTACAACGTATATGAACACGTTTGACATGTTTCGTTGTGAAATAAACGCCTTTATGAATTATGCCCCATTTTCCTAATATATTCCTAATACAATGTATCTACTCTATATTGTATTAGGAAAATGGGGCATAGTTGATAAAGGCGTTTATTTCACAACGAAGCATGTCAAACGGGTTCATATAGGTTGTAGATACACATTTTATTGATAACATCGAGAGGAAAAAAATCCTGGACCCAAGTGCCTGTGGTCAGAGGCTGGTGTCCCATTACAGTTAGTTTTTGGACGCAATTCAACTGCTGACGCAAAAGCTACTCAAACAAGGCTACGTTGTTTCTAAGTTAAATCCATGGTACAAAAATTCTACGCCTACGGTCATTACCAAGGACTGTTTGATCGTAACGAAATATCTATATCTGAAATATGGCAATGAATATTCCATTTTATGTAGATGTTTTCTTTCCTTTGTCACAGACAATACTTTTACCAGACTTAATTATGACTAACTTGACCATATTTTTCTTATTCCTATGTTGAAGTGTATTCATGCAACAAATTTGAATTTATCTCATATTTATTAGCTTTTCAATAAAGAAAAGTACCGATTTAAAGGAAAAACGTAGCGCCACCTGTCAAATTTGTTTACCTCCCTTTATTATTCTACTGTTCCCGGAGAAAACATAGGTACCAGTCGAGAAGTCATTACAGAGTTATCGAACCTAATTATGACCGTAATAGTTGCATATGGGGTGCCTTATAAGAAACAGACACTCGTCGCAACTTCGGCTGATTCCGTACCTTCATCAAACCTCGTCCGTATTACGATAGCTCCCATTGGAACTACTTTCGGAAATCTTCAATGAAGGAGGTATTAAAATAATTTCACTTTCGAATATTCATCCAATAACACTATATTTTAATTCGTCGCAATGTCGGCTGATTCCGTACCTTCATCAAAGACCAATATTTTTCAAAGCAAACTCTATACGCTCATCTATTGTCGCCATTTTAGAACTTATTCGCGGTGCGCAATGTTTGATTGAAGTGATATGGTCTTCCGGCGAAGAAATGTGACGCGTAGACGCATATCAAATACCGTATTACAGCCGAGGTATTGAGAAAGCGAAGCGGACTCACCCGAGGTTTGCCGATTGAAGAAACAGACAATGCTTTTCCTTCGCGAGCACACGGAACCACCATCGGTTTTAGTACTTTATTCGGTTCTACTTTCGTGACGTTACCAGCTTAGTATATGGGGGAAATCCCTAGGACGTCTTCCTTAATAAATACAACATGGCATTTAGTAATATTTCAAACTGATGTTATATACGTTCGTTTCATATTGCAGGGAACTGTACCATGCACAATTCTAATGCAATTATAATGTAACGCGTATTTTCATTGGCTATCGAGTGTTGTCAAATCTGTAGTTTACATGCCTGAAGGAATGCTATATTCCCTACGCCGAATGCAATTGTTTGTAAACAATATGGCTGACCCAGTTATTTCGGACTATGAATTTGACGCTGACGACCTATTTAGGAGATAACTGTATTGTATTTGAAAATTTCACGGCATCAATTGGAGATTTGATGGTCGCAAATCGAATTTACTGTCCATTTTAATGCAATACTGAACATAAACATGTATTCTTGCATATCCCTGGGTATAAAAATCACCAAAAAAAAATAAAATTCTGGCTAATATTGTTGATAAGGGTAATAACAAAATTACCGAACTCCGAACAATCTAACAAAGGGAAAGTCAAAACTCATAAGTATATAAACAGACAAAATCAGTCAACAACCGGAAAACTGTGAAAACCGTAATGACCCTGACTTGGTACAGTCATTTCTAAAGAAATGGTGGGTTGAATCAGATTTTAAAGCGCCAAATCCCCCCTCCGTTTCATTACGGCTCAAAGTTTCCGGCTGTCACTATAACAGTATTTACAACAATACTTGAACAAAACAGGTAAAACAGTTGTCAAATCAGCGCCAAACTCAGTGAAGTAAATGTCAAAAACACTTTTACGTCACACATTGATAAAAAAAATATTTTTGACATTTTTGTTGAAAACTTATCTTTATACATTTTCACTATATAAAATTTTGTTTATGTTAGGATGTTCAAGTTATAAATTTTAGCTTTCAAAACATACCTGTGTTTTTTCTGCTAACTTCCGTAACGAAGTTGATTAACTAAATATTTTACATTATTATTTCCAGTAGCTATACTAGAGTCAAAAGATGTCTTTAACGAACCTGTTCTTGCTTATTTCATTACATGGTATTTCTACCATGCCTTGCAACTGTAGAAATTCAGGGTAATCAATAAAAATCGGGCTCATTTCATCACAATGAAAAAATATACAAAAACGATAGTAATACGACATGGTGACAAAATGTACATATTTGACACGTCTTGTTTCATTAAATCTGATGTAAAAATTCTTAAGACATTCTATAGCAATTCATTTTCCCTATAAAAGTTGCACAACAAAATATTGGTATGTTTCCATAACCTCCGTAACAAATTGTTCCTCCTCAATAAGGTTCGCTCCTATCCATTCTAGTGGTATAATATGGTCATCCTCTGTAAATTTATGCAGCTAAACATTTAAAGTATATGTTCGTGGACAAAATAACTTCATGTGAACGAAACAAAATCAATTTGATAATCTAGAACATATTAATTTTTCTTATGATAATATATACGGAATCTGTAAATGTCTTTCAACATCAACAATTTTGTTATTTTGATTTGTTGCAAAACACTTGGACATTTTTCTATTGTTTCATGATTGTTTCTGATTATATGAATGATAAAAGGATGAAAAATAATTTGCAAATTCCATACAAACCCGATTGTGGTTCTACATAACCTCCCTAACGGTGTTTCAACCCCATGTAAATTGAAATTGTCATATATTTGTTATAAGTAATATTTAACGTGTGAAAATTTAACATAAAAGAGGTGAATAGTTCTGAAATATCATTCAAATTTTATTTTGTCATTATCATGAAGTTCATTTTTTCACATAGTCTGGCTGCTATTGGTACCATTATCTGGGAATTACTGTATATGAAAATCCATCGTTTATAATCTTTTCTGCAGAGACGGAATATATTTCGACAAGATCTTGGTATCGGAATATAAACTTTTTAAGAGATCGAATAAGGCGAATCTTTTAATAGCCCTGGTCAGTAGCCTGTTTCTCAGATGAAGATGACGTTTCAGGATATCAGAATAATTGCTACTGGCCCTTGCATAACGAATCAATTGCGAGATGTAAACACCATATGCAGGAGAAGCTGGTATATTGCTGCACATATTTGGAAAATTTATGATCTTAAAATTGAAGTCGTCACGTTTATCATAAATTTTAGTACTGAACGACTTTGGCACATAAACAACGTGACGTCATATGAAGACTTCCAGTTTAAAATATAAAGATCAGACGTTATTTGGCTTCGTGTACGCTTCAATTTAGATAGAATTTAACTAAAATAACAATACAATAAGCATGATAATGTATGTTTATTTTCAAATACATTTACGATATGTAATTTTCCCATTGTATCCTCTCGTTCGTTAAAATCGGTCAACACCTGAAATCGGTCACCATTTTGGAATGCACTGTCACGTGAGTTCAGATGTCGATGACGTCATTTATCCTGCAAACTGCGTTCAGAAATAGATAATGGATTTACTTTCACTTTGATCAAGTCAACAATGAGATTTAAACAGATAAGAATATATATCTATAGGTTTTGGTGCCAAAATGGTGTCATTTTACCACTACCATTTTGACTTAATAATGAAAGTCAAATATTTCCAGAAAAACACAGTCCCTAATAGATAATTTGGATATCCTGTGTTTGTTTACATTCCACTGCGCATCTTGACCTATATGTACAACTCAATTAGGCAACGGAAATTGCATTGTTTTTGTTTTGAAATTCAGTAATTCCTTAGACAAATTTCAGATTTTTAGCGGGAATATTTGTGGGTAATATATATATGATTTAATATAAATTCCATAGTTTAATATTATTTTATTGCAAATAAAACAGTAATGGGATTGGACAAAAAGTTATCACAACTTATGGACTGTCCTCTCCCTACAAATAATACACATATAATAATGTCAACAAAAATAGCACATACACAAATATAAATAATATTTAACACAATATAGTGAAACATGGGAAATAAATTGATGTTGATGTAGACCAGATGACCGACCACTGATTAGAATCTGTTTGTTTGTCTAATATATGCTCGAACTTTATTGAAGGTATTAGAATTTTCGTTTATACTAATTTCATCGTTTCCAAAGAGTAATGTTTCTATATTTTTGTTGGTTTCTCTTAAGTTTCTAAAAAGACAATATCTCTCGTTTTGGTATAATGGACATTCCATTAGATAATGAATTGAATCTTCATACGGTGCACCACATTGACATTTGGGGTCATTTGTAATGATTATGCGATATAAATCAGAATTCAATGAGCTACATTGATGTCGTAGTCTAGCATGGAGTATGCTTAGTTTTCTGGACCCTTCACCATAATACTCCGGAGATTTAACAGTTTTTTCTTTAATTCTAGATTTAAAACATGATATATTTGGGCTATTTCTAACATTTAGATGTAAATTGTTCTATAATGAAACAGTAGATGGTATAAAGGATGTCAAAGACATTCTGAGTCTATTTCTTGGTGTTGTATAGTTTTCATTGTTTCGGAGATTATGATCACTGATACTAGATACCCCCCCCCCCCCCCCCTAAAATTGGAAAAAATAAGATTTGTTGGCGTAAAATCGTGATTTTTCACACGAAATACCCCAAAAATGTTCGCGCCACCCTCCGCTCGGCGCAATTTTTTTAAGTGCGCCCCCCCCCCCCCCCCCCCCCCCCCCCCCCAACTTGAAAACCTGGATACTGTAGGAGGTAGACAATTACACAAGTATTGAGGACATACTTTATTATGCATTTTGTAAAATGTTGTCAGTTTGCGAGATTTACGTCTACAAGACAAAGGTTCCCATCACGATTCATAGTAAAGAGAGTCTCTACTTGCAAATTTTGTTAGTCCTGTAACTATTCTAGCTGATTCTAATTGCACTTTTCCGAGTTTTGCTACTTCTCGTTCAAAACACCCATCCCATACCTCGCAAGCATATTCTAATGTTGGCCTTATAAAGGTAAGATATATATTTGATAGAGTTTGTTTGGAAAGAGTAAATTTTAGTTTTCTGAGAACATTAACCTGTTTGAAAGCGGCATTTACAATGTTATCAATATGATTTGTCCAATTTTTATCTGATGCAAAAGTTAATCCCAAGTGTTTATGGTTTTTTACAATTTCGACCGGTTCCCCATTAAATCGTAGGTCTAAATGTGGCACAGCACTAGTTGAGATAACTAGGGCTTTAGTCTTTTTAGGATTAAAATCTACTAAGGCCAAAAAAAAAATATGTGTGTTTACGGTCACCCGACCTACCCTAATTTTTGCTAGCGACCCTATGCATTTTTACACAGAATTCGGATAACCATATTTGTTGTTTAACCAGCAGCAATGTTTTATTTATTCAACTGCTAGCTTTTTGTCGAAATTGAGAGCAAAGAAGGTAGAAAAACTGCATAATTCGTCATTTTACCGGAATTTTCGAAAATTAAATACCGGAATCGGATTCCGGAACCGGGAACGACTATTTCCGGTTTTGTCGATAATAAAAAAAAAATTAATCCCTACCGACCGACCCTAGATTTTTTTGACATGTGACAGTAAACACACATGTATTTTTGTTTGGCCTAACCACAGTTTTGCCCATTCGCTTAATTTTGATAAATCATTATTAATATCAGATTTCATAATATCATGGTTTCTACCGAAGTAAGATAGTGAAGTGTCATCGGCAAATAAGCGTGCTAGATTACCCAAGTTGTCTGTTATATCGTTTATGTAGTGTAGAAAAAGAAGGGGGCCAAGTACTGATCCTTGGGGAACACCAGCTTTGACAGTATTGGGGTTTGAACATTCATTATTAACAACTACCTTTTGCTTTCTATCACTAACATAGTCATCTAGCCAGTGTAGAAGATCACCAGTGATACCATAGGATTGCAGTTTTTTTTATCAAGGCTTTATGCCAAACCCTATCAAATGCTTTTGATATATCACAAAATACAATAATTGATGATAATCTATTATCGATATTTTTGCAAATATTATGGTAAATTTCAAGTAATTGGTAAACGGTGGAATGTCCAGGTAAAAATCCAGACTGATATGAATATAATAATGAATGTTCAATAATATAATTGTAGATATATTTATATACTACACGTTCCATCACTTTCCCAACACTGCTAAGAAGTGAGATGGGCCTATAATTTGAGGGACTGCTTTTGTCATCCTTTTTAAAAGAAGGCATGACTCTAGCTAATTTCCAGTCAGATGGAAATTTACAGGTTCGTAAAGAATACCTAAACAGAATACTCAGGGGTAAACATATAGTTTCAGAAGTTGCCTTGAAATTGGATATGAATAAAATTGTAGATCTACGTGAAAACAGATATTATCTGCTGAAAACAAATGACAGCAGCAAATACAATTTAATGCAAAAATGAGGAAATACAGAAAAAGCAAATTAAAAAATATGGTAAAATACAATCTCCTAGACCTATTTGTGTTCCACGTGACTATTTTATGGTTGACCGATTTCAGGTAACGTGACTTGATCGCCATTACAAAACATATGCAAACAAAAAAGGTCAGCGAGCCGACATTTCTTCATAAAATTAAGCGATGTTTTGGTATTTTATTTGGCTTAAGTGCCCAAGTAAACATGGCATTTATCTTTGAGATAAATACCAATTTGAATGAGAATCATGATAAGGAAATGTCTTAACTGACCGATTTACGGTCACATGTGGATACATACTAGAAATTCATGAATATCGGCGTTTAATGTGACGCACAGCTTACGTAACGTAATTGACAATACTCTTGGCAACAAATCTCAGAGGGCATATCGAATCCTAGAGCAATTAAATTAAGCCGACAATTTGTCATTCCTTATCGACATGTTCGGCTGATTAGAGTCAAACTTGGGTCGTAGCGATTTAGTTAATCGATTTACCATATATTATAGCTATAGATCTCCGATCATCTACAGACTTTTTTGGTTAATAGTAGAAGACAATCACATTTGATCCTCTATTCGGATGACGGACGGAATTATGTTTTTTTTGTATTGAAGGAACTATATTTTACGCTAGTGGACAGGAATTGCTAACCCTTCCGGAGCACCTGAGTTCACCCACGGATTTCGATCATCATCTACAGACTTTATTGGTTAATTGTAGAAGACGATCGCATTTGATCCTCTATTTGGATGACGAGAGGAATTGTGGGGTTTTTGTATTCAAGGAACTATATTTTATGCTAGTGGAACAGGAACTGCTCACCCTTCCGGAGCAGCTGAGTTCACCCACGGATTTCGATCATCATCCACAGACTTTATTGGTTAATAGTAGAAGACGATCACATTTGATCCTCTATTTGGATGACGAGAGGAATTGTGTTTTGTTTGTATTGAAGGAACTGTATTTTATGCTAGTTGAACAGGAACTGCTAACCCTTCCGAAGCACCTGCATTCACCCCGGTAATTAGTGGGCTCGTGTTACTCAAATTGTAGTTTTCTATGCAGTGTTTTGTTGATCATTGTTTTTCTCTTTGTTCTTGTCTTTTGGCCACTGTATTGTCTGTTCTTCTATTTACGGTTTCTGATCTCCCATTTGGTACCTTCAAACGTTTTTTATGATCCACAATATGAATATTTCAAGATGTATCAGAAATTGAGGGTTAGGGTTATCATGATTGGT
The DNA here is from genome assembly GCA_963680875.1 of Bathymodiolus brooksi. Classification (NCBI taxonomy): domain Eukaryota; kingdom Metazoa; phylum Mollusca; class Bivalvia; order Mytilida; family Modiolidae; genus Bathymodiolus; species Bathymodiolus brooksi. The sequence continues at coordinate 87,465,101 of OY804589.1, read as the reverse complement.
TTTTAAAACCGCTTGATGCATCACTAGTTAAGTTATATCATGGTGGTCAGTTTTGCTGCAGGGGGAAATTCACCACCAACCTAGCTCGTTTCACTGGCAAACGTTATCACATAAATTTCTATATATCGAGTACATCTTGCCACCGACGGGAATGGCACAAACGACGATAATGGTTATCAATATGATTATATTTAGATCTCGAATTTCTTTTTCTTTTTTCTTTTTTGTTTGTTTGTTTTTTGTTTTTTTTTTAGTTTGTTGCGATTCACCAACATCTAACGACAACTGATACGGGATCATATTATCAACTGACCAATCAGCGACCAGACTTCCAAATGTTGAGGTGATAAAGCCAAGCACACACCGAAATATGTTGCCCGATAGGTCAATATGTAGTATCTTTCTTTAATTGGTCAATGATAAAAGAAACGTTATCCCCGTTCAAAGTTAAATGATCGGCACCTAATGGGTGTTAGGTTTAGTGATTTTGGTTAATGTTGATAGTTGCATTGTCGTTTTTTATGCATCCGTCGCTAGGCGTCGGGGACATTAGTTTTGCCCATGTACAAACAGTACGTCCCTCATTTGGTTTCCGACCAATAACTTCATTTCCTCTTCAGAAAATCATTCAAAATTTAAACACATGGTCCGGAAATATAAGGAAGGTCAAGTTTGATTTTTGATTTTAATACTTTTCATTCTGGAGTTATGTGACTGTATTTGTCGTGTTAAAGTTCAATAATTTAACCCCTCACCCCTTTTAACTAAATCATCTGAAATCAATGTTTTTGGTCACAATACACAGGTCAAGTCTTGATTTGCGTATTATCCATTACATGGCTATATGGTTATACCTATTAGCTTATTTTTAAAGATATGAAAAAATTGCAATTTTCATGCCGTAGCTTCCGTTTCCTTTGGCCAAATAATTCGATATTATTACCCAATGTTTTTGACCACAATACACGGGTCGAATTCAAGAATTAACAATATACCGTTCACGGTTCCACATAGCTGCGAACCGTAGCTTTTATGGTCCTTGGTTAGTTTTCTGATATTGACCAGACATCTAGCTGCGGAACCGTAGCTCTTATGGTCCTTGGCCAGTTTTCGGATATTTGCGTAGTAAGTCCGCAAATATTAGAAAACTGTTCAAGGACCATAAGAGCTATACGGTTCCACAGTAATGCCTCTGTTTATACAAAGCTTTTAAGCGGGTTTACCTGTCCTATATGCAAGACACATTTTCCCATTTTTCAATTAAATATTATTTACTTGTTTTTGCTTTAGCTACACAAAGAAATAATTTCAAAAGGCTATGAATATTATATTTGATGGCAACTCAAGGAAATAATGGCTGCATCGATATCTAATTACAAATGTCACTTGAAAAGATTCTTAGAAATAATGGTGTGAGAATCTGACATGTGGTTTCTATTGTAACATAAATTTCACTTTTTACATAATATATTTCTTTCTTAAATAACAATGCGATATATTAAACAACATTTGAATATATATTAAAAGGTTTTTTTCCAGTATAAATATATTTTAAATAAGATCTGTCAAGAAAACGTGGAATTACATTTTTTTTTAAGAAAAAAGAAAATATATGGATTGCTTTGAATTTATTTTGTGATTAAAAGAAAATAGTGTTTTGTACTATTTTTTAAAAAGTCCTTTGTTAAATATTTTTTTTTATATATTGAAAATAATAAATGTACATTTTATTCTAAGACAGTTTGAATACATGTGAGAAAATGTACGCTGAAGTTATCCTGCTCAAAAACTCTATACTGTCGTGAAATACATTTTAGGTCACCTAATATACCGGGGCCGTCGGTCGTGGTCGTGATCGTATGGTAGTTGGATTTATAGCTACATGTACAATTAGTGCCTATCACCACTAACGTTATGAGTTCGAACCCCGCTCATAGCAAGGTGTACCAGATGCAAAATTAAGTGATAAAGTTTGTCAGTGACTTGCGACATGTCAGTGGTTTTCTCCTGGTACTCCTGTTTCCTCCACAAATAAAACTGACCCTGATATATTAATGTATGTCAAATCTACATTTCTTGTGTCCTAAAACCCGGGTCGCACACCTGTCATCTATCAGTTCAGTCCATTGTTCAATAATATGTCGCTTATCTGAGCTACCAATTGGGCATTGCCCAAATGCCCGTGTGGTCAGTCTACCTCTGGCTACTTGCAATTATCAACTGGTTTGTGTTAATAGCATCTGTCAAATTGAAGTACGTTTTACTAACATCTACACTGTGCAATTAGTGCTTATCACCATTAGTGTTGTGTGTTCGAACCCCGCTAAGGCGAGGTGTACTCAATACAACATTATGTGATAAAGTTTGTCAGTGACTTCCGACAGGTCGGTGGTTTTTCTCCGGGTACTCCGGTTTCCTGCACCAATAAAACTGACCGCCACGATATAACTGAAATATTGTTGAAAGTGGTGTTAAAGACCATAAACCAAACAAAACCTTAAATATAATTTATTTAAACATTACTATGTAAGTTATAGGTAAAATTAAATACAAAATAGGACCCTGAATCAGGTTGGTCCGCAATGTTATAAAATACATTTTCGGTAGAATTCCCATTTCACAAAATTTATGATGGAAGAATCTGTAGTTTGCAAAAGTATGCATCTATGCGAACTACTTTCATAGTTGAAACCGTTGCAGTTATACTGTCTTGAGCATAACATTGCACATTCCATATTATCGCCGCTATTCGTCATTGTAGTGATATCATCTGAGGTATATTGCCCAATAGTGGTGCAGAAATGATCAGAAAAAGCCGTCGTCAAAATAGCGTTGCCTGCATTGTTCTCAATGACACCAGTTTGGTATATCTTGTTAAATATCCACGTACCGTTAGACCCGAATCTCGTTCGTATGCCCATTATGTCAACATCAAATGGACTAGGATCGGTCCACAGTACGAACACCGAACTAATATCATTTACGTCATATCCGTGTCCAACCCTTACTTCCCCACCCTGCCAGCTTATCCAAAATGTCCTAAATTCAAAGCAGCTTAGTAGACCGGGATGGGCACGATCATCAACCTCGTTGTCGGGTGGAACATTGAAACGTCTAATGTAATTTCTTTCATTGTTGTGTCCACCAATTACTACCTCGTACACTCCACTTCCGGTAACAGATTGTAAGCCAATCCTAGCATCATGACACGCCTTGACATCAAAAGTAATTGATGACGTATCACCTGGAAATATGACTTTCGCTAATATATTCCAAACGTCATCGTCTCCGGTTTCAAGCTGAATCTCCGATCCCAAAGTTAGACCTGTAAAATATCAGATGACACATTTTATGCACATGCGCAAATGGTATTCTATTCATAACTGAATAGAATCAAACATTTAAGAGGGTGATACTGTTCTTAGCCGTCAAGGGGCCGTCGTAATCGTGATCGCATAGTAGTTGGATTTACAACTACTTGTGCAATTAGTGCATATCAGCACTGAATTTATTAGTTCGAATCCCGCTCTTTGCGACTTGTAATTGATTCAACATTATGTGATAAAGTTTGTCTGTGACTTGCGACAGATCGGTGGTTTTCTCCGGGTACTCCGGTTTTCTCCACCAATAAAACTGACCGCCACGATATAACTGAAATATTGTTGAAAGTAGCGTTAAACACAATAAGCCTAACCCCCTAATACAAGACCGTCAATCGTTAAATGCCTTATTTTTCAATGTTATTGTTATGTGGGCCATTGATTCTCAAATAAACTCAAACAATAAATTGGTATGTGTTGCTTCTCTTGTAGCATGTAGCACTTATGAGTAAGAACAAAGAGTGGTTGGGTCGAAATCAGGAGAATGTGTCCAAGCGGAGGGAAATGTCTATCTGTGGATTGCTGTTACAGTGAGGGAAACATCAACTAAGCGTATTGGTTTAGCATAACACAAATGCCGTCATCATCTCATCAAAAATTATTTTGTTTTCACCATGATATAGTTGACAAATTGTTAACTTAACCCAACACAGAATCACCCGTTCAACAATCCCTCAATTATAAGGAGCAGTACAAAAAATAAGAACCCGGATAGAAAAAAATGACAGCAGTAAAACATAAAATTACAAATAAATGAAATATTGAAATAGCAAGCAAACAATATGAACTCCTCACAAAATGCGACAGTCATACCAGGTGTCTTGAAAAATCCTTTCCTGCTTCTAGCACCACCCCAGTCTAAAATTCCCATTTAAAGGTCGATACATAGCACAAACTACGCCAATATATGCACCGCTCGAATAGTTGCATTGAAACAAAACGTTTGCAAACCGTTGAAAGAGGGAAAGATGTCTGTTTCCGCTAAATGATAACGTGAATGTGATATTTGTAAAGACAAAATAACATTTAGTTACACAAAAAATGCATGAAGTATTTCCGGTGAAATACGAGGCAGATGTCATTTGTCTCGTATAAGAATATTACTTTTTGATTTCAACACCAGTATGTTAGGGCACCGCCGTGGTTGTGATAGTATGGTAGTTGAATTTACGACTACCTGTGCAATCAGTGCCTATCACCACTAAAGTTGTGAGTTCGAATCCCGCTCATGGCGAGGTGTACTTGATATTATGTGATAAAGTTTGTCAGTGACTTGCGGCATATCGGTGTTTTTTTTCCAGGTACTCCGGTTTCCTCTACCAGTAAAACTGACAGCCACGATATAACTGAAATATTGTTGAAAGTGGCGTTAAACACTATAACCCATACTCCTGCATATTTGAAAATTACTTACCAATCGCCAAGCCAACAAGTCCAAGACAGTACATTACTTTTCTGGAATGAGGAAACATTTTTTTATCGTTTCAACGAAATTTGTTTCAATTACAGCAGTACAATCACTATTCCACTACCGTGTTGGTGATATATTTCTTTTCATGTTTCTTTACATCTGGACCAAATCCTTATGAGCTAAGTTGTTTAAATTAATTCAATTTATTTTGCTTGTTATAAGAACTATTTTCACTGTCCTTATGTATAATTAATGCTAATTTGTACCCAAAAAATCAATTACTTTGCAAGTAGAATATTAAATAATTTGAGAAGGAATGACCAAGTACCATTGAGACAATAATTGAAACATAAGATGAGGAAGGATATTTCTTTGTCTACCAAAATTTGGTGTGAACTTTAATTGGTGTTATGGATTATTGTAGGATTCTATTAAAATGATTGACACCAACGTAATTTCCATTTATATGCTAAACCTAAGCCAATTAAGAAATATTATTTAACAGTTATGTACAATTTGAAGTTGATTCTGCGCTCAAATAAAACTGCTTTGGCCCATTTGAAAATGTTCTATTATAAGAAACGAAGACAATCTACTTCTGATCTTTTCGGATACAGCTTAGAATGAGACCATCACAACTACTATTCTTGGCAAGCCGACAAGATAAGATAAGATAATATTAAATAAGAAAAGATGAGATAAGATAAGATAAGTTTTATTTATAGTTGGCATGTTAAAATAACGAATACAACACAAGCCCTAGGGGTTTTTTGACCGATGAGAAGATCATAATGCAAAGAGCTCACGACGGTCATCAAGAAATGGTGAGCAAAAATTGATCTGATATAGAAAAAAGAAAAACCCCAGGAGTTTTTTTATAATAAAAAATGAAAGCATTAATAGTAAAAAGGCGTCTTTTAAATAATGCAATGTATTTTGATTGATTGATTGATTGTTGGTGTTTAAAGCCACTTTCAGCAATATTTCAGCTATATCATGGCGACAAGTTTTAGTGGTGGAAGAAGCCGGAGTACCCGGAGAGAACCACCGACCATGGGCAAGCAACTGGTAAGCTTTATCACTTACGGCTATGTATTTTTGAAAACTGGTCCTTTATGTTCATTATCATATAAATATTATATCTTACATTGCATTTGAATAGAAGATTTGTTAATTGTTAATAATATGTTCATCAATATTGCTTAACGCTGACACGTTACATGCACACATTTGGCACAAAGGCCTAGTTTTATAAACTCGACAACTGTTTTACCCCACACAAGCCAGTTTTTTAATTGAACCAGGAATTTGGTAATGACAGGCCATGCCAAGTAATTACCGTTCAGTAGTTGTTAGGTAATTGATGTCAAGTCGACCGATGGTGTCGACACCTGTTAAAAGATCAGACCGTGGGCATACCAAGCCATTATCGTTTAGCAGTTTTTCGGTAATTAGATATCAAGTCGATCGATAGTGTCGCCATCTGTTTTTTAAAGAGATTACAGTCTGTAATATATAGAATTCCTTGCCGCATTTCTAGTTTTATGTCATTATAATTGAAAATATAATAAAACTCATTAAGACATATTTGTTTTGCAATACCTAACGAACGATATCAAATTAAATTGTTAAATAAAATATCGTTTTAATCTATATTATCTGTCATTTTGTAACCATATATCAAACACATCTTTTTGTTCTCAGTCAAATCCATAGTGCACGTACGCAAGATAATTAATATTAGATGTTTGTGGGGTCTGGTTTTTTTTCTTTTATCCTACGATTCACTATATAACAATACCTTTTATCTGACAACGCCAAGTAATCTTTCATTCAACCGCATCGGCGCAGTGTTGTCTCAGTGAACTAGCATTATAAAAATCCAACTAAGCGTGTTGGTCTAGTACAAAGCAGACCTCCTCAGCATCTCAATGAATATAATTGGTGCTCACCGTGATATAGCTGAAAATTGGTGAGTTGGTGTTAAACAACAATCAATCACTCACTCACTACACAAATTAGATAAACGTATAATGTAAAGGTTAAGAGGTAAACAACGGTAATTTATATCGACTTTGCTTCTGCCTTAATCATCTTTCCTTCTACACAAACTTCAATCTTCATTTCTGAAACCACTAAGTTGGGTGAAGCCAATGCTTTATATAGTAGAAAGGATATGAATCTCGCGAGATTTAACATAGATTGTATGTAAGTATGTTGCGTGGCGAGAACAAGTGAGATTACCCATAGTGCAATTTGTTGACGATGCGCGTGCCTTGATCAATGGTGGAAATTTTCATCGCTTCAACATTTTAAATCAGTATTTGTAAATATATAAAACCATAATTACAGGTATAAAGTGAAACTATTTGTCCTAAATACCAATCATTAATAAAGTATCGCCTTTTTGTAGATGCATCACCCATATTTCATCAATAATTGACATTAATCGATTTGCCCTTTTGACCTTCATAATCCCACCTATTATGGGCGGTCAAGACTCTAATTTAAATTTCAAACTCCTCTCTTCTCTCATCATACCGAATATTGAAGCGGAGTTGTCATTTTTGTGATAATGTAAATATTTTCCAGTGAATAGAAGGAGTTTTATTGAAAACCGTGCTCCCGATTTGTATTTATTAAGGATTGTTTACCATCATTATTTGTCAAAATGGCGGTGTTCTGGGCGGAAATGGGGGTGGCCTATTTAGAAATCAATAAACTTCCTTGTTTACATGAAATCGACATACCAAAGTGTATAAATGTGTATTCGATATATAGAACAAAACTTGTCGTGATTGGTTTCTTTGTTTTATCATTTTTAATATGTTTTTAGATGTATGAAACTCTACTGTACTTTTTTTATTTTACGTGTATGAGCGGTGATACAGAAAATATCAAAAAAACTTTTCCATTCGAAGGATTGTTTGGATTGTTTTGTGTATTGTAGTACATGTATATAGACGATGTATAACATGAACTTTTGTGTATACTACCGGTATTGGTTGATTTTCCTACGAATTCTCAAGGCATTACAAAATGAATTAATTAATTTTTGCTCTGTTGTAGCATAAAACTTCGCCACGCGAGATAAAGCGAGAAAATACGAGATTCGCATCCTTTCTACTATATAAATCCTTGGTGTAGCCAAACTTGGCCAGCTGCAATAATGTAGCTCCTGTCCTGTGACAAACTTGTGTCTCGGCAGAGCTACAAAGCGGTCACAATGGAGCAAAAAATAAATTGCAGTTGAAACATAAAAACTCACTATTTACGCTTCAAACATTTCATTATAACTATTACTGATGATCCTAGTCCTTGTTAAATCGGTTTGGCTGAGAAATGTATGCTTTTCAAAGGTAGTGCAACAACCTTGTTCAAATTTATCGATCGTTCGCCATAACCGGAAACTACGGAAGGCGGAGCTTTTCTAAATATGTTATTTCTTACTACATGTTTACTACGGCCGATGTAAACATTCACGCCTCAAATCGCCAAATATGGTATCGACATCCAAATAAGGAAAATACCGGAAATGATCAATTTCAAAATGTCCAGAGAGAAAGTAAACATGGATTTTTATTTTGTGGGAATTACATTCTAAAATACTGGTAGGTGATAAAAACATGTTATAATAGTGGACAAAAGGAAAGGTTATGTCTTATTATTGATAAATGCAGGCTTCAGAAACTCTGTAAGCGAGCGCAAAAAATCTCGGCGGCTGCTCCATTACGTGTAATGGCATCCCGTTAAAACCCTTGCGAGTAAGCGGGCATTTAGGGTTTTATTATTAGAACTAAAACTTGGCAGGAATATTCAACTACTTAGGATTTCCGTGCCAATATTGGGAATTTGCCGTGATGGCTGCAAGGTCCAAAATATGTTACGATTGTCTGAAATTTTCAAAGATCTTCTTGTCAGAAACTACAGTCTATGGATGTGTTACATTGTGTGAATGATCCTTAGATGGTTCTCTGCCAGGTTTGTGTTTTTGATCCCAATTCACTTTTGTCTGTCCAACTTCCAGCATTTTGAATTTTTCTGTTCGAGTTGTCTTTCTTTGAATATTTATTTCAGCAAAGATATGCCAGATAGATGTTTTGATTGGGTTATTAGATTGAAGGGATCAAACTAATTGCATTGGGAAAAATCTTCTTTTTTTCTTTTTTTTTATTAATACATGGATTTTGAGAATTTGGTGTTGTTAGTTATGAGTGAAAATTATTTGTTTCTAGTTGTATTGCAGGAAAGGCCTGCAAATGTGAATATCTTGGATGAGTTGTGGTGTGTGTCTGAAAGACAGTAAATGAAATTTTGGTCAGAGACACAGGCACTTGGGTCCAAGATATTTGTTTTGTTCAATTTTATCAATAAAATGTGCATCTACAACGTATATGAACACGTTTGACATGTTTCGTTGTGAAATAAACGCCTTTATGAATTATGCCCCATTTTCCTAATATATTCCTAATACAATGTATCTACTCTATATTGTATTAGGAAAATGGGGCATAGTTGATAAAGGCGTTTATTTCACAACGAAGCATGTCAAACGGGTTCATATACGTTGTAGATACACATTTTATTGATAAAATCGAGAGGAAAAAAATCCTGGACCCAAGTGCCTGTGGTCAGAGGCTGGTGTCCCATTACAGTTAGTTTTTGGACGCAATTCAACTGCTGACGCAAAAGCTACTCAAACAAGGCTACGTTGTTTCTAAGTTAAATCCATGCTACAAAAATTCTACGCCTACGGTCATTACCAAGGACTGTTTGATCGTAACGAAATATCTATATCTGAAATATGGCAATGAATATTCCCTTTTATGTAGATGTTTTCTTTCCTTTGTCACAGACAATACTTTTACCAGACTTAATTATGACTAACTTGACCATATTTTTCTTATTCCTATGTTGAAGTGTATTCATGCAACAAATTTGAATTTATCTCATATTTATTAGCTTTTCAATAAAGAAAAGTACCGATTTAAAGGAAAATCGTAGCGCCACCTGTCAAATTTGTTTACCTCCCTTTATTATTCTACTGTTCCCGGAGAAAACATAGGTACCAGTCGAGAAGTCATTACAGAGTTATCGAACCTAATTATGACCGTAATAGTTGCATATTGGGTGCCTTATAAGAAACAGACACTCGTCGCAACTTCGGCTGATTCCGTACCTTCATCAAACCTCGTCCGTATTACGATAGCTCCCATTGGAACTACTTTCGGAAATCTTCAATGAAGGAGGTATTAAAATAATTTCACTTTCGAATATTCATCCAATAACACTATATTTTAATTCGTCGCAATGTCGGCTGATTCCGTACCTTCATCAAAGACCAATATTTTTCAAAGCAAACTCTATACGCTCATCTATTGTCGCCATTTTAGAACTTATTTGCGGTGCGCAATGTTTGATTGAAGTGATACGGTCTTCCGGCGAAGAAATGTGACGCGTAGACGCATATCAAATACCGTATTACAGCCGAGGTATTGAGAAAGCGAAGCGGACTCACCCGAGGTTTGCCGATTGAAGAAACAGACAATGCTTTTCCTTCGCGAGCACACGGAACCACCATCGGTTTTAGTACTTTATTCGGTTCTACTTTCGTGACGTTACCAGCTTGGTATATGGGGGAAATCCCTAGGACGTCTTCCTTAATAAATACAACATGACATTTAGTAATATTTCAAACTGATGTTTTATACGTTCGTTTCATATTGCAGGGAACTGTACCATGCACAATTCTAATGCAATTATAATGTAACGCGTATTTTCATTGGCTATCGAGTGTTGTCAAATCTGTAGTTTACATGCCTGAAGGAATGCTATATTCCCTACGCCGAATGCACTTGTTTGTAAACAATATGGCTGACCCAGTTAATTCGGACTATGAATTTGACGCTGACGACCTATTTAGGAGATAACTGTATTGTATTTGAAAATTTCACGGCATCAATTGGAGATTTGATGGTCGCAAATAGAATTTACTGTCCATTTTAATGCAATACTGAATATAAACATGTATTCTTGCATATCCCTGGGTATAAAAATCACAAAAAAAAATAAAATTCTGGCTAATATTGTTGATAAGGGTAATAACAAAATTACCGAACTCCGAACAATCTAACAAAGGGAAAGTCAAAACTCATAAGTATATAAACAGACAAAATCAGTCAACAACCGGAAAACTGTGAAAACCGTAATGACCCTGACTTGGTACAGTCATTTCTAAAGAAATGGTGGGTTGAATCAGAGTTTAAAGCGCCAAATCCCCCCTCCGTTTCATTACGGCTCAAAGTTTCCGGCTGTCACTATAACAGTATTTACAACAATACTTGAACAAAACAGGTAAAACAGTTGTCAAATCAGCGCCAAACTCAGTGAAGTAAATGTCAAAAACACTTTTACGTCACACATTGATAAAAAAAAACATTTTTGACATTTTTGTTGAAACCTTATCTTTATACATTTTCACTATATAAAATTTTGTTTATGTTAGGATGTTCAAGTTATAAATTTTAGCTTCCAAAACATATCTGTGTTTTTTCTGCTAACTTCCGTAACGAAGTTGATTAACTGAATATTTTACATTATTATTTCCAGTAGCTATACTAGAGTCAAAAGATGTCTTTAACGAACCTGTTCTTGCTTATTTCATTACATGGTATTTCTACCATGCCTTGCAACTGTAGAAATTCAGGGTAATCAATAAAAATCGGGCTCATTTCATCACAATGAAAAAATATACAAAAACGATAGTAATACGACATGGTGACAAAATGTACATATTTGACACGTCTTGTTTCATTAAATCTGATGTAAAAATTCTTAAGACATTCTATAGCAATTCATTTTCCCTATTAAAGTTGCACAACAAAATATTGATATGTTTCCATAACCTCCGTAACAAATTGTTCCTCCTCAATAAGGTTCGCTCCTATCCATTCTAGTGGTATAATATGGTCATCCTCTGTAAATTTATGCAGCTAAACATTTAAAGTATATGTTCGTGGACAAAATAACTTCATGTGAACGAAACAAAATAAATTTGATAATCTAGAACATATTAATTTGTCTTATGATAATATATACGTAATCTGTAAATGTCTTTCAACATCAACAATTTTGTTATTTTGATTTGTTGCAAAACACTTGGACATTTTTCTATTGTTTCATGATTGTTTCTGATTATATGAATGATAAAAGGATGAAAAATAATTTGCAAATTCCATACAAACCCGATTGTGGTTCTACATAACCTCCCTAACGGTGTTTCAACCCCATGTAAATTGAAATTGTCATATATTTGTTATAAGTAATATTTAACGTGTGAAAATTTAACATAAAAGAGGTGAATAGTTCTGAAATATCATTCAAATTTTATTTTGTCATTATCATGAAGTTCATTTTTTCACATAGTCTGGCTGCTATTGGTACCATTATCTGGGAATGACTGTATATGAAAATCCATCGTTTATAATCTTTTCTGCAGAGACGGAATATATTTCGACAAGATCTTGGTATCGGAATATAAACTTTTTAAGAGATCGAATAAGGCGAATCTTTTTATAGCCCTGGTCAGTAGCCTGTTTCTCAGATGAAGATGACGTTTCAGGATATCAGAATAATTGCTACTGGCCCTTGCATAACGAATCAATTGCGAGATGTAAACACCATATGCAGGAGAAGCTGGTATATTGCTGCACATATTTGGAAAATTTATGATCTTAAAATTGAAGTCGTCCCGTTTATCATAAATTTTAGTACTGAACGACTTTGGCACATAAACAACGTGACGTCATATGAAGACTTCCAGTTTAAAATATAAAGATCAGACGTTATTTGGCTTCGTGTACGCTTCAATTTAGATAGAATTTAACTAAAATAACAATACAATAAGCATGATAATGTATGTTTATTTTCAAATACATTTACGATATGTAATTTTCCCATTGTATCCTCTCGTTCGTTAAAATCGGTCAACACCTGAAATCGGTCACCATTTTGGAATGCACTGTCACGTGAGTTCAGATGTCGATGACGTCATTTATCCTGCAAACTGCGTTCAGAAATAGATAATGGATTTACTTTCACTTTGATCAAGTCAACAATGAGATTTAAACAGATAAGAATATATATCTATAGGTTTTGGTGCCAAAATGGTGCCATTTTACCACTACCATTTTGACTTAATAATGAAAGTCAAATATTTCCAGAAAAACACAGTCCCTAATAGATAATTTGGATATCCTGTGTTTGTTTACATTCCACTGCGCATCTTGACCTATATGTACAACTCAATTAGGCAACGGAAATTGCATTGTTTTTGTTTTGAAATTCAGTAATTCCTTAGACAAATTTCAGATTTTTAGCGGGAATATTTGTGGGTAATATATATATGATTTAATATAAATTCCATAGTTTAATATTATTTTATTGCAAATAAAACAGTAATGGGATTGGACAAAAAGTTATCACAACTTATGGACTGTCCTCTCCCTACAAATAATACACATATAATAATGTCAACAAAAATAGCACATACCCAAATATAAATAATATTTAACACAATATAGTGAAACATGGGAAATAAATTGATGTTGATGTAGACCAGATGACCGACCACTGATTATAATCTGTTTGTTTGTCTAATATATGCTCGAACTTTATTGAAGGTATTAGAATTTTCGTTTATACTAATTTCATCGTTTCCAAAGAGTAATGTTTCTATATTTTTGTTGGTTTCTCTTAAGTTTCTAAAAAGACAATATCTCTCGTTTTGGTATAATGGACATTCCATTAGATAATGAATTGAATCTTCATACGGTGCACCACATTGACATTTGGGGTCATTTGTAATGTTTATGCGATATAAATCAGAATTCAATGAGCTACATTGATGTCGTAGTCTAGCATGGAGTATGCTTAGTTTTCTGGACCCTTCACCATAATACTCCGGAGATTTAACAGTTTTTTCTTTAATTCTAGATTTAAAACATGATATATTTGGGATATTTCTAACATTTAGATGTAAATTGTTCTATAATGAAACAGTAGATGGTATAAAGGATGTCAAAGACATTCTGAGTCTATTTCTTGGTGTTGTATAGTTTTCATTGTTTCGGAGATTATGATCACTGATACTAGATACACCCCCCCCCCCTAAAATTGGAAAAAATAAGATTTGTTGGCGTAAAATCGTGATTTTTCACACGAAATACCCCAAAAATTTTCGCGCCTCCCTCCGCTCGGCGCAATTTTTTTAAGTGCGCCCCCCCCCCCCAACTTGAAATCCTGGATACTGTAGGAGGTAGACAATTACACAAGTATTGAGGACATACTTTATTATGCATTTTGTAAAATGTTGTCAGTTTGCGAGATTTACGTCTACAAGACAAAGGTTCCCATCCCGTTTCATAGTTAAGAGAGTCTCTACTTGCAAATTTTGTTAGTCCTGTAACTATTCTAGCTGATTATAATTGCACTTTTCCGAGTTTTGCTACTTCTCGTTCAAAACACCCATCCCATACCTCGCAAGCATATTCTAATGTTGGCCTTATAAAGGTAAGATATATATTTGATAGAGTTTGTTTGGAAAGAGTAAATTTTAGTTTTCTGAGAACATTAACCTGTTTGAAAGCGGCATTTACAATGTTATCAATATGATTTGTCCAATTTTTATCTGATGCAAAAGTTAATCCCAAGTGTTTATGGTTTTTTACAATTTCGACCGGTTCCCCATTAAATCGTAGGTCTAAATGTGGCACAGCACTAGTTGAGATAACTAGGGCTTTAGTCTTTTTAGGATTAAAATCTACTAAGGCCAAAAAAAAAATATGTGTGTTTACGGTCACCCGACCTACCCTAATTTTTGCTAGCGACCCTATGCATTTTTACACAGAATTCGGATAACCATTTTTGTTGTTTAACCAGCAGCAATGTTTTATTTATTCAACTGCTAGCTTTTTGTCGAAATTGAGAGCAAAGAAGGTAGAAAAACTGCATAATTCGTCATTTTACCGGAATTTTCGAAAATTAAATACCGGAATCGGATTCCGGAACCGGGAACGACTATTTCCGGTTTTGTCGATAATAAAAAAAAAATTAATCCCTACCGACCGACCGACCCTAGATTTTTTTGACATGTGACAGTAAACACACATATATATTTTTTTGGCCTAACCACAGTTTTGCCCATTCGTTTAATTTTGATAAATCATTATTAATATCAGATTTCATAATATCATGGTTTCTACCGAAGTAAGATAGTGAAGTGTCATCAGCAAATAAGCGTGCTAGATTACCCAAGTTGTCTGTTATATCGTTTATGTAGTGTAGAAAAAGAAGGGGGCCAAGTACTGATCCTTGGGGAACACCAGCTTTGACAGTATTGGGGTTTGAACATTCATTATTAACAACTACCTTTTGCTTTCTATCACTAACATAGTCATCTAGCCAGTGTAGAAGATCACCAGTGATACCATAGGATTGCAGTTTTTTTTATCAAGGCTTTATGCCAAACCCTATCAAATGCTTTTGATATATCACAAAATACAATAATTGATGATAATCTATTATCGATATTTTTGCAAATATTATGGTAAATTTCAAGTAATTGGTAAACGGTGGAATGTCCAGGTAAAAATCCAGACTGATATGAATATAATAATGAATGTTCAATAATATAATTGTAGATATATTTATATACTACACGTTCCATCACTTTCCCAACACAGCTAAGAAGTGAGATGGGCCTATAATTTGAGGGACTGCTTTTGTCATCCTTTTTAAAAGAAGGCATGACTCTAGCTAATTTCCAGTCAGATGGAAATTTACAGGTTCGTAGAGAATACCTAAACAGAATACTCAGGGGTAAACATATAGTTTCAGAAGTTGCCTTGAAATTGGATATGAATAAAATTGTAGATCTACGTGAAAACAGAGATATTATCTGCTGAAAACAAATGACAGCAGCAAATACAATTTAATGCAAAAATGAGGAAATACAGAAAAAGCAAATTAAAAAATATGGTAAAATACAATCTCCTAGACCTATTTGTGTTCCACGTGACTATTTTATGGTTGACCGATTTCAGGTAACGTGACTTGGGCGCCATTACAAAACATATGCAAACAAAAAAGGTCAGCGAGCCGACATTTCTTCATAAAATTAAGCGATGTTTTGGTATTTTATTTGGCTTAAGTGCCCAAGTAAACATGGCATTTATCTTTGAGATAAATACCAATTTGAATGAGAATCATGATAAGGAAATGTCTTAACTGACCGATTTACGGTCACATGTGGATACATACTAGAAATTCATGAATATCGGCGTTTAATGTGACGCACAGTTTACGTAACGTAATTGACAATACTCTTGGCAACAAATCTCAGAGGGCATATCGAATCCTAGAGCAATTAAATTAAGCCGACAATTTGTCATTCCTTATCGACATGTTCGGCTGATTAGAGTCAAACTTGGGTCGTAGCGATTTAGTTAATCGATTTACCATATATTATAGCTATAGATCTCCGATCATCTACAGACTTTATTGGTTAATAGTAGAAGACAATCACATTTGATCCTCTATTCGGATGACGGACGGAATTATGTTTTTTTTGTATTGAAGGAACTATATTTTACGCTAGTGAACAGGAATTGCTAACCCTTCCGGAGCACCTGAGTTCACCCACGGATTTCGATCATCATCTACAGACTTTATTGGTTAATTGTAGAAGACGATCGCATTTGATCCTCTATTTGGATGACGAGAGGAATTGTGGGTTTTTTTTGTATTCAAGGAACTATATTTTATGCTAGTGGAACAGGAACTGCTCACCCTTCCGGAGCAGCTGAGTTCACCCACGGATTTCGATCATCATCTACAGACATTATTGGTCAATAGTAGAAGACGATCACATTTGATCCTCTATTTGGATGACGAGAGGAATTGTGTTTTGTTTGTATTGAAGGAACTGTATTTTATGCTAGTTGAACAGGAACTGCTAACCCTTCCGAAGCACCTGCATTCACCCCGGTAATTAGTGGGCTCGTGTTACTCAAATTGTAGTTTTCTATGCAAAGAAAATATATGGATTGCTTTGAATTTATTTTGTGATTAAAAGAAAATAGAGTTTTGTACTATTTTTTAAAAAGTCCTTTGTTAAATATTTTTTTTTATATATTGAAAATAATAAATGTACATTTTATTCTAAGACAGTTTGAATACATGTGAGAAAATGTACGCTGAAGTTATCCTGCTCAAAAACTCTATACTGTCGTGAAATACATTTTAGGTCACCTAATATACCGGGGCCGTCGGTCGTGGTCGTGATCGTATGGTAGTTGGATTTATAGCTACATGTACAATTAGTGCCTATCACCACTAACGTTATGAGTTCGAACCCCGCTCATAGTAAGGTGTACCAGATGCAAAATTAAGTGATAAAGTTTGTCAGTGACTTGCGACAGGTCAGTGGTTTTCTCCTGGTACTCCTGTTTCCTGCACAAATAAAACTGACCCTGATATATTAATGTATGTCAAATCTACATTTCTTGTGTCCTAAAACCCGGGTCGCACACCTGTCATCTATCAGTTCGGTCCATTGTTCAATAATATGTCGCTTATCTGAGCTACCAATTGGGCATTGCCCAAATGCCCGTGTGGTCAGTCTACCTCTGGCTACTTGCAATTATCAACTGGTTTGTGTTAATAGCATCTGTCAAATTGAAGTACGTTTTACTAACATCTACACTGTGCAATTAGTGCTTATCACCATTAGTGTTGTGTGTTCGAACCCCGCTAAGGCGAGGTGTACTCAATACAACATTATGTGATAAAGTTTGTCAGTGACTTCCGACAGGTCGGTGGTTTTTCTCCGGGTACTCCGGTTTCCTGCACCAATAAAACTGACCGCCACGATATAACTGAAATATTGTTGAAAGTGGTGTTAAAGACCATAAACCAAACAAAACCTTAAATATAATTTATTTAAACATTACTATGTAAGTTATAGGTAAAATTAAATACAAAATAGGACCCTGAATCAGGTTGGTCCGCAATGTTATAAAATACATTTTCGGTAGAATTCCCATTTCACAAAATTTATGATGGAAGAATCTGTAGTTTGCAAAAGTATGCATCTATGCGAACTACTTTCATAGTTGAAACCGTTGCAGTTATACTGTCTTGAGCATAACATTGCACATTCCATATTATCGCCGCTATTCGTCATTGTAATGATATCATCTGAGGTATATTGCCCAATAGTGGTGCAGAAATGATCAGAAAAAGCCGTCGTCAAAATAGCGTTGCCTGCATTGTTCTCAATGCAACCAGTTTGGTATATCTTGTTAAATATCCACGTACCGGTAGACCCGAATCCCGTTCGTATGCCCATTATGTCAACATCAAATGGACTAGGATCGGTCCACAGAACGAACACCGAACTAATATCATTTACGTCATATCCGTGTCCAACCCTTACTTCCCCACCCTGCCAGCTTATCCAAAATGTCCTAAATTCAAAGCAGCTTAGTAGACCGGGATGGGCACGATCATCAACCTCGTTGTCGGGTGGAACATTGGAACGTCTAATGTAATTTCTTTTATTGTTGTGTCCACAAATTACTATCTCGTACCTTTCACTTCCGGTAACAGATTCTAAGCCAATCCTAGCATCATGACACGCCTTGACATCAAAGGTAATTGATGACGTATCACCTGGAAATATGACTTTCGCTAATACATTCCAAACGTCATCGTCTCCGGTTTCAAGCTGAATCTCCGATCCCAAAGTTAGACCTGTAAAATATCAGATGACATATTTTATGCACATGCGCGAATGGTATTCTATTCATAACTGAATAGAATCAAACATTTAAGAGGGTGATACCCAGCTAGCACACTACGTATTCACAACGTTGCAGTTTGGTTGCTGTTTGGTCAGGTCCCTTTCTTACGTGAAAATTACGTTGCCACAACGTATTTTAGATACGTGATATGCAAGTCGTTGTGACAACGTATTTTCCAACGTTTTTGTTACGTACGGATATGGTCTTGATGCTAACGTAAAAGCTCAAACGTAATGTGTACGTCCTGGTAACGTATTTAAAATACGTTATATGCAAGACGTTGTGACATCGTACTTTCCAACGTTTTTGTTACGTACGGATATGGTCTTGATGCTAACGTAAAAACTCAAACATAATTATTACGTCCTGGTAACGTATTCAGAATACGTTATATGCAAGTCGTTGTGACACTGTAGTGTGAACGTTTTTGTTACGTACGGATATGGTCTTGATGCTAACGTAAAAGCTCAAACGTATTTTTTACGTCCTGGTAACGTATTCAGAATACGTTATATGCAAGACGTTGTGACAACGTACTTTCCAACGTTTTTGTTACGTACGGATATGGTTTTGATGCTAACGTAAAAACTCAAACGTAATTATTACGTCCTGGTAACGTATTCAGAATACGTTATATGCAAGTCATTGTGACACTGTAGTTTGAACGTTTTTGTTACGTACGGATATGGTCTTGATGTTAACGTAAAAGCTCAAACGTAATTTTTACGTCCTGGTAACGTATTTCAGTATATATTTTATATGCAAGTCGTTGTCAGACAACCGTATTTTAATATAAAGATAAATCATTAAGGTATTTCACTGAAAAAGGGAAAGGATCTTAATTAAAAAGTGAATTGTTCAAATTGGAAGGTATTCCCTAGTCCTAGATATGACTTTGAATTTGATAGTAGTTGATCTCCTGATTCCAAAAATGCATGGTTGATAGGGACTTTTTGCATTTCCAGGTTCATCAGTAAAAATGTGACTAAGTTGTGTTGTTATTTAGCTACATTCAAAGTTTGCGTTAAGATGATACAACTGGCTATAGTTGTATATCAATAGCAATAAAAAAAAAAAAAAACATAATAAAAACGCCATGTACGAGGATCGAATCGGTGGCAAAGACAAAGACAAAGGTGGCCTCTTGATCGTTAATCGTTCTTCTTTCCACTGAACTTAGTAGAACGTAATGTATAAGGCAATATATACAAATGTACAGACAATGGACAAAAGTATTCGCATGCTTCCAATTTTCCCTATATATTTCATATAAAACTACAATTTTTCAGAAGCTTATCCTGAAGTCAATTCACACCCGATTTCTATAATTTTTATATCAATAAAAACAGAATTGTATGTAGTTTTACTGTATAATTTCAAAATAATTTTCTATGATAAACATTTTTAGAATATACAAGCTAAACACACAACTGAATTAATTTCTTTCGAAATACAATGCTTTAATAGATAGTATCTTTGTAGAAAAATTATTTACGTTTGTGTTTAAATCATGGCGATTTGAAAAACATGCTTCAAAAAGTTATTTCAAAATTACTACTATAAACTACATATCTTTCTGCTTTCCTTGATGAAATAATGATTAAAATCGGACGTGAATTGATTTCAAGATAATATTTTGAAAAACTGTAGTTTTATATGAAATATATAGGGTAAATTGGAAGCGTGTGCATACTTTTGTCCATTGTCTGTATCTCCAAGATTTAATTACTTGCAATAAAATTACCATATCCAAAAATTAGAAGTACTTTTCCTACAATGCGGAAATTCAGTGTGTCCGTCAACGATTCGATAATAGAAAGTTATTGCTATTTCCGGAGTTTGAATTTGCTACCAAAATTCAAATCATTTTGATGTTTTGTGACAATTTTAACAATTTCTTTGATGTCCCGAACATACAACAGCCTCGAGTTTAGAAGCTAGAAATATAAGGTTAGTCAATAGAATTACATCTATGAATGAGCAATCCAAATTAATTTAAGAAAATACTGTGTTGACCACAGCCACAGGCTCATGGGGCATGTATTTCGTTTCCTCCTCCCCCCTTTTTTCAAAATTTTCATATAAAAGGGGGGTAGTAGAGAAAAGGGAGGAGGAGGAAACGAAATCCATGCCCCATGCGCCTGTGGTGTTGACGCCAAATGTCATTCAGAATTTCAATCATTGTTAAATGGGGTAATCGTAATCGGTTGTAATCGATTACATTTTTCATGTAATCGAATGTAATCTGTAATCGGACATTTTTTAGATTACATGTAATCGTAATGTAATTAATTACATTCATTTTGACCCTGTAATCATGGTTACTTTCTGATTACATTTAGATTACTTTTCATCATTTTGACTTATTTTGTCTTAACTGAAACATATATGTCTTTAGATATTTAATGTATGATTTATGTAAATGAATTTACTTCATGAAATTTATTAAACAAATAATGTAGATATTATTATATGCTTAATTGCAATTAAAACTATCACAACAAGCTCTAAAAATTTAAATTATCTGACTCAACTTTTAAGATTTCATATCCTACCGTGACATCTGCTCGGTCATGCAATAATGTTGGTCATTTGTTTTGATTTACAATTTTCGCGCAGCACGAGACCAATGACGTCATTCTGTATATTCATAGCGTACATAAACATAGAGGGAATACTTTTCAACGTCAAAATTACAAGATGAGATTAAAACAGAAGTTTGAATTGAATAAATTCCATGCAAGTAAAAAAGATCCTTTTTACTAATGTCTTTTTTTCCTGATCATTATGCTTGATAAATATGTTTCCATCGATGGTATTCCCCAAACATTTGTATTTTTCCGGTTTGTTGACATAATCGACATCACAGTTCATGACCGTTTCTGGAATGTAGGCTAAGCAAATTGTATTTTAAAATACTTTGAAAATATGATGATTGATCATTCAGATTCCACCATTTTCTAGAAAATGGCAGATTTTACCGGGAAAATACATGCAAGTGCTCTCCATTAGTCACAAAATGGCAGATTATTTTGCATTTCCACTGCTACTTTAATAACAAATATACCCCTTACTTCTTGGGGTAATGAAATGAAATTCACAGAGAAGATAGAAAAAGAATTAATTTAACAGCAATAATACAAATTTATAGCATAAATTGAACAGAGAATTAAATTAAACCAGACAGAAAAATGAGATTGTCTGGGTAAAAAAAAACTGTCATTATTACAAATAGCATCAACAAAACTGTATTGTTACCACTCTGTGATAATAAATGTGATTAAAATAAATTGAAATCAGTCATTAATTGTTTTACCAAAATATGTCGGTCTAATAGATTGTATTGACAAAAGCAAAAACACCAAATTCACTGGATTAAATACTTTTTATGTGGGTAAGCAAGTTTAATATTTGCATCAAATAATTAATTTTTAATACTTCAATTTCAAACTATTTAAAAAAACATCTTTTGAAATTTTTCAGACAATTCAATTACACTGAAAAAGCTAAAATACTGTACTTTCTTAATCTGGTTTACTTTTTAAGTTTGGTTGGCCTATGACAAAATCATGTGCTTTATTGAACTTTGACCGACTTTATGTGACGTCATTTGGAAAAGGGAGGGTAAACAAATATGGGTCAGTATGTAATTATTATCGATCTTTTTTCCATGGAACTTTACACATGTGAGCAAGAATAGATGAGGAACATAATTAAAAAGAAAAAAATGTTTACTTTTCAAACATGAAAAAAATAATCAAACATTATCCAATGACTGACCGACTTATTGTCAGACGAGGATATATGAAATTGCTTCTATGAAAGACTATCACCATGTCCTCATGATTCGCATAAGACAAAGACATGTTTTATATAAACCAAAACAGGTATCTCATGAAGATTTCTTAGTTTAAAAATGTAGCCCGGGGTTCTATGGTACTGCGGTACTTAATGTTTAACGTCTGTGTAACGTAACTAGTTTTCGGAATTAATCCAAAAATGTTATATTTTATTCCCCGATATAGAAACCTATTTTCCCCCACAATTCATTTTATTCTTTGAATTTGTTTAAAAATACGTCGCCACTTTTCTCTATGACAACGCCGATGTACCTCCCAGAAATGGTTTCCTATGATATCGCGGTAATTGCAAAATTAATGTTATGGGACACAATGTTTGATAAATCAAGACATCGTTTATAAATACTAAATCAAGGTGAATATCTGGCAAACTTATACCATAAAGAAAATCTTGATAATTTATCACATTTAATAAAGTAAAGTTTCTTTGAAATAACAAATGTAACAAAGTTGAGTCAATTTCAATTTGATGTAACGTTATGTTGGTTAATATGTTTTCATAGCTTAATTTTTCCATCAACTTTGTCAGTCTAGAAAGTAACTAAAAATAGCACCAATAATCCCAAATCGGATTGAAATGAAACGTAAACAAACGGACGACATTTCTAAAAAAAATAGCAGACGAATTATGACAACTATGGTTTAATTATTGGACATTTTACAAAGCATGGTATCAGGGTAAAATAAAAATGTCCGCTATTTCTAAGGAAAAAATAAAAATACGTGTACTTACAAAAATTCAAGACATTTGGACAGAATGACCAAACGTTCCGATAAATGTGACTTGTGTTTATGAATATATAAATAGAAAAACCGGCGGGTGGCTCTGCAGTGCATAGGAACAGACAAAATAAATACTGCGGTATCATAGAACCCGCGGTACCATAGGAAGGGAGTATACATAATTTCTCAGTCTAAATATGAAAACTAAATCCTTAATTTATGTAAATAAGTTTAATAAAATATCCATTACAAGTTATATAAATTAAGGATTTAGTTTTCATATTTCTTAGTTTAAAAAGAGATTTAAATTTCAATAAAGATATTATATAAAAATGTAAATTATAATTTTCAGAAACATTTATTTATGATGCTCGTACATGTATACATGTATATTACAAATTAACTGATAAATAACAAGTTGTAATATTTGTAAAAAAAAATTTTTTTTAAAGAATATTCTAATGGGGCTTGTATCTGATATTCAGATATATGTGATATTTCTGCATTTTATTTTGGTGCTGATTTTCATTTTAATATTGGATTATATGATAATTTGTTCATTACTTGTGGGTTACTATGCAACTTGTAATGGATATTTTATTAACCCTATTTACATAAATTAAGGATTTAGTTTTCATATTTACTAGACTGAGAAATTATGTACATTTTTAAGCAAGTTTTTAGAATCAGAATGATTTTTGTTTTATTATCTTCTGAATTATATATCAAGGACAAACATTCAAATGGTGTGAAATTTAGTAATGGTGATTGTTACATAATTTGGTGTCATAAATAATTCCTTAATTACAAATTTTAAGTGGTAAAAGTGGTAAACTGCTAGTTTATTATCCCCAATAGACTTTCACAGGATGTTTGAAATTATTTGATATATATATATTATTAAAATGTGCAAATGTATGTTATAATATTTACTAATAGTATAAGATGGAATCAATATTGGTCATATATAGTAATAAGAGAAGACATATTTTACGAAAAATTGGAAAATGAGAATTGCTGTTATTAATTTACAATGTACTGTTTGTTATTGCATGTAATGATCACATTACAACTGAATTGTAATTCATAGTTCTGATTAAGAAATACATTAAAAAAAAAGAAGAGATATTGGACAGATGCACACGAGACAAAATAACATAAAACACTAATATATTGGTTGTCATGACATTAAATGTAATCAGTAATGTAATCGATTACATTTACAAAGTGATTGTAATTTAATCGATTACATTTGAAAATTGATGTAATCGTAATGTAATGTAATCATGAAAATTGCAAAGTAATTGTAATGTAATCAATTACATTTGAAAGTAATTGACCCCAAGTCTGCCTCATTGGCCTCAATTGCATGTATTACAGACATTTTTACATAGACTTAAGATCAGATGAAGGTTAGAGGCATCCGATTTTCATTTTGTCCAGGAACCTCGAACATTTAATTTGTATTTCATTTATTTTATTAATTCAGCTTGATTTAACTTAAATTTTTATTTTAAGCCAAAGGTATCATTTTCAAGTTCAGAAAATAACATGCATGCAATTAGAAATTATATCTTTAATGTAGATCATATGAAAATTGCAGACTTCCTTATGATGTCCCCATCTTAGATATGCAAATTATCAAATGGCACCTCATTTCTGGCTATACTACATTTGTATTAGGAGGCAGGGGGCAGTAGCCTCTTTTTTCTTTTCTTTTTTTATTGTTAAGACAGTATGATGATATATATAAATGAGACTGAATAAAATAACTTAAATTTCTTCTTTATAATTTCAGAGCTGGTTCATTTCTGTAAAAGTGGTAAACAAGTACAATTGGATTTGAGGTTATAAGCTGTTATAGGCACATACATGTACAAATGTAACTGATCATGACCATGTGACTTTTCAACATAGCAAACCAGTCGAAATAATTCCTGCCCCCATGTAATATTGGAAACCACAGATGTCACCTGCTTTCATGTCCTGTAATGTCAGACCGATCAACACATAGCTATAGCTAGACAACAGCAAATTTCACCATCATGTAATCAGAGGTAATCAATTTCATGTTCTTCTAGCCAGACATCAACATTATATTTTACTATCAAATAATCTAGTCCTGAGGCAATTTTATAGGGATTAAACTCTATCGGATCACGAAAGCTACCATGATGAACCAGAAATTAGATTTCATGCACAAAGGACATATTGATATATATAAAACTAATGAAAGTAAGTTAATGATACATTATTTGTACATGCATACACTTATACCAATAGAGCTCCTCCCATATTTACAGTGTGTGGCTATTACAGAAACAAAGGGTTCTTTAGATGAACTTGTTACATTTAATTACATGTACACAATCTACTTCAAATACAGAACATTTCTTAAGAAGAGATTCACATGTATGTTATATATCATGAGTTACAGTTGACTATAAAATCAAAATAAACAAATTTTAAAAAGGTCAACCTACAAAAAATGTATCTGATAGAGATCCCACCTCAAAAACAAATTAACTACAGTACCTGTAATGAAATTTTGAGAAATCAATTAATAAGGAATATAGTTATGTAAAAAAAAATGCAGAAAAAATGCCTAACATTCCCAAGAGTAAATAATTATATTAAATATGATCCTTTGTCAGAGCTTTGTAACGTGGACTTATTTTTTTGGTTCATTTCTTCTTTTCTTTTTAAAGTTTTCTATATTAAGTGTAGAAATAATAAAAGTATAATAAATGAAGATACTTTTTTTTTTTGTAATATTGGTCAGTAGAGCAGTCATTGACTTTAGCAGTGGTCCACGGCCAGTGAAAATTGATTCGGACCAGTGACTTTTGCCCAAATTTTTCAATAGAATCTATATAAATATTCTAATTTTGAAGTTTTCGGGCCAGTACATTCGAAAGTCTAATTTCGAAGACTAGAGAAGTACTGGGCATGGGTGATTATGCAGCTTAATTGCTATTTAATTAGATCACACCACTGATTGATCGATATAAATTTCCTCCCCACTGATTGCTTATATGTGCTTTTGTAATTTTCGTAATTTCTCGTTAATGAAATGAGATCATGAAAAACATTTTATATGATATGTTTATATCAACAACAAATATCAAAAACTGCAAGATAAGTGCTGTCTTAAATCAATTTTTAATATAGAGATATTTAGTTTGTTGCATATTAAGTGTAAGTTCCTTTCCGAGTCTAATGTTTTACATACTGTAATGCTTCTTATAAAATTAGGTTTTAATTTTGATAATATTGTAGTCTTGCAATAGATCTAAATGTTTGAACTGCACTTTTTTTGTACTATTTCTCTTCTAATTCTCCTCTGTTCCCATGGTGTTTTTTTTACATAAATGGAGATGTATCTTTTCTAGATTTGTCCTATCAATAAAATTTAACATAACTATATGTTTGGTCACTGTTTTTGGATTTCTTTCTTTAGCTCTGTATTCTGTAATATATATCCATGCAATATATTTCCGAGTTATAATCAATTAATTATAGGTTTTACAATGTGTCTTCACTTACAGTCGCAAATATCTGTTTACCTAACTACGCTATGCGTCGCTAGGTAAACACATTTTGCGACCGTTAAACCGACGATTTACATCCACAAAGCTTAAAATACAATACAGTTATGATCTCCTAAATATAATAATTTCAAGCCCCCTAAAGTTGTTCGATTTAGCTGAAAATATTAATATCATATTATTTTTTTCAGAACCAATCCACCAATGAGGGGAGCTTTCCAGATGCTTGATGGAGAAAAAATACTTTATAGTTTAAGGAAACCTTTCATTGTTCATTTAACTTTATTGTTTTTTATATCTTACATTTTTTTGCTGACCAAATGTTAGAATTTGTATGTGTTTTTTTTGTATGCAAGTTTTGTGATTTATATCAGTATCAGTATGGTTGAGATAATGTGGGTTAGAGTTAATTATAAGGTTATGTTTATAATGGTAGACAGGTAGAGGAAACCGGAGTACCCAGGATAGTATGATATAATATAATGTTGAATGAAAATTGATTGGTTGAATGAGAATCATGATTTGTATGCCAGTATATAAATTGAAATTTAACATTTAAAGTACAAATGTATTTGATTTGTTTTCAGATTTATATGATTGTGTGTATTTATACAAGTTTCGTGTTTTTCTTATTGGATTTATCATGTTAAACGGATAATTAATAGATAGAGTTAGGGTTATGCCATATGGTGTTTAACACCACTTTCGACGATATTTAATTTATATCATGACGGTCAGTTTTATTGGTTGAAAAACCGGAGTACCCAGAGGGATTTGAATAATTTTTTGCATGTGGCTTGTAATTATCATTATCTTGGATGAGTTCTTACATGGTAATATTTGAAGCAAGGGTTTTGGGGGGAAATCATAGTTTTTGGTTGAAAAATCACCAATTTTGAGAATTGTGTCTTGTTTATGCAATAACTTTAGTAAACATGGATAGATTTGAATAATTTTTTGCATGTGGCTTGTAATTATCATTATCTTGGATGGGTTCTTACATGGAAATATTTGAAGCAAGGGTTTTGGGAGTAAATCTATATTTACATCAGAGGTTTACACAGTGTTCAAAGTGGAATACTTCGTGTATATTATTCAGGTCATGCTGCAATTTACTCCATCCTTCAATAAAGTATGTTATACATTAAGACTGCAAGGCTGCTTTCTATAAATATATAAAACTAAATATTATGCAAGTGCCTGGGATACGTCATGCATTTATGCGCTAGGCAGTTCTTTTATTTCTTTAAGAAAGAAAGAAAAATTAGGGTTATATTTTTTTCTCTGTACTGTGTAGGGGATGTGATATATTGGTTTTGATATTTTTATTTTGAATTGCTAAGCTTAAAAGATTATTGTTCTTTGTTATATTTTTATATACAATTAACAAGAATATTTTGGGGTTACAGCTTTTTCAGGATTGGGATGTGTACACTGGTAGATCTTACGCTTACGCTTCAGGGCCCCTTATATCCTGGAAACAACTTTTTTAATGAACTAACTTTTCAACAAAATTAATGGAGTTTTTTTAAGTCTTTGTTATTAAAATAAGGCTATTTTAGTAATAGAATCATAAGTCAATGGGTTAAAATACTTAATATTGACCTTAGAATATGCTCCAATTCCAATTTCATATGGCCTCAAAATGTCCCTGTAATTAGTAAAATTTCCAAACTTGTATGGGGGGTTTCAGCACTTGAATCCCAAGCTGTATGGGCTCCTTGACTTAACCAGAATCTATTCATAGCCTACATTTTGGCAGTTGGATCCTCGAATCCTTCGTTGGTGCACAGCTTAATAGTTTGACAGCTCACTCCTTATATTAGAACCAATCAGAACCACAAACAGACATATGAATTCTTAATTCAGGCTGCACTCCTCTGGCTTGTGCATTCAAACACCAAAAATCAAGACTATCATCTCTTTATCCTAACGATCCCCCTCTAATGACCTTCATCTCTAGTAATTTAAAGAATGAACAAATTCTTTTTTCTGTGTATTGATGTTGGGTGGTGTGATCTTGGTTCCTACAAATTTTTCTTTTTTTTTGGTAATTTTCTATTATATCATTTTTAGTGTTTAATGTTAAACTAAAGAATAGATGTACAAGTCAAGTTGTTCTTATAAGTTTGGTCCATAGTTAGCAGGGTGATATTTTTATATGTATACATGTATTTCTGCTGTTTCCTTAGCCAGCAACTAGTGCTTCAGTTCCCATATTTATTGAGCTATTTCTGTTTTCTAGCATAAAATGCTTATAACCCAGTACAGTAATTTTAATAAAAATCTGAGATATAGTGGTTAAATTTAAAAAAAAACAATTATCAGGATCTCCCATGGAACAACACCATTGAAGAAGATATCTTCCATTACCCAGACCTCTTTGCTGGTGGGAAAGGGATCAATGTTTGGCCCATTGTCAAGGACTCCACCCCAACACCATGTTCATGGCCCTTTTGACCTTGTTGGTTATTCTTGCTGGCTGCAAAAGGGCCCACATAATAGTTCAGGGAGCTTAAAATGTATGTCCTCCACTGGATGTGTACCTATTCATTACTTCTAGAGATGTTATCTATATACATCTAAAATTTTGTCAAATGCAACATTCACAAGATAAAGATTTTTAGTACATTTATTATACATGTTTTTTAATCTGATATATTTATTATTACTGGACATATTTATATTTGTATAATAATTACATCTAAACATTTTGGCATCTTTAAAATAGATTATGATGGGAAGAGTCTGAGAGTAGAAAGAGTGTTTCATCATCTGTAAAAGTTGCAATAATTTGGATTAATAAATGTTTAGAACTTTATATTTTATTTGTTAACTCAAAAAAATTAAGAACATGGGATGGAAATAAGAACATCACAAAAGGTCCTTAAATACACAAAAAATAATGTAGTTGGTAGTTGCATGGTGTAATGGTCTTAATGTGATTATAGTTACCCTACTATCCAAATTAGGTTGTCACAATGCTTTGACAACGTAATTTGGCTATAAAAGTCCTTTTAGGGTTGTATATTGTAGTTGTATAACTATAAAGAGATGGTTGTAGTTGCGTCGTCTAAAGGTCTTTAGGTCGTCGTAGTTACATTGTGTAAAGCTCCCTAGGTGGTCGTAGTTACGTTGTGTAAAGATCCCTAGGTGGTTGTAGTTACGTTGTGTAAAGATCCCTAGATGGTTGAAGTTGCGTTGTGTAAAGGTCCCTAGGTGGTTGTAGTTACGTTGTCGAAAGGCCCCTATGTGGTTGTAATTACGTCATGTAAAGGTCCTTTGGTTGTTGTAATTACCTCGTATAAAGGTCTTATGATGGTTGGTAGTTACGTTGTGTAAACGTCCTTAATTAGTTGTAATTACCTCGTATAAAGGTCTTGTGATGGTTGGTGGTTACGTTGTGTAAACGTCCTTACATGGTCATGGTTGTCGTTTGGTTATAGAATGGTCTTTTACTACGTAGTACCACAACGTGGTATTTACGTCTAGGGGAGTCTACAAATCGGCGTAGTTAAAACGTAAAATTATTACGTTGTAACAACGAAAAAGTTACGTTGTCACAACGTTTTGACAACGTAATTTGGCTAGTAGGGTACTGTTCTTTGCCGTCAGGGGGCCGTCGTGATCGTGATCGCATAGTAGTTGGATTTACAACTACTTGTGCAACTAGTGCATATCAGCACTGAATTTATTAGTTCGAATCCCGCTCTTTGCGACTTGTAATTGATTGAACATTATGTGATAAAGTTTGTCTGTGACTTGCGACAGATCGGTGGTTTTCTCCGGGTACTCCGGTTTTCTCCACCAATAAAACTGACCGCCACGATATAACTGAAATATTGTTGAAAGTAGCGTTAAACACAATAAGCCTAACCCCCTAATACAAGACCGTCAATCGTTAAATGCCTTATTTTTCAATGTTATTGTTATGTGGGCCATTGATTCTCAAATAAACTCAAACAATAAATTGGTATGTGTTGCTTCTCTTGTAGCATGTAGCACTTATGAGTAAGAGCAAAGATTTGTTGGGTCGAAATCAGGAGAATGTGTCCAAGCGGAGGGAAATGTCTATCTGTGGATTGCTGTTACAGTGAGGCAAACATCAACTAAGCGTATTGGTTTAGCATAACACAAATGTCGTCATCATCTCATCAAAAATTATTTTGTTTTCACCATGATATAGTTGACAAATTGTTAACTTAACCCAACACAGAATCACCCGTTCAACAATCCCTCAATTATAAGGAGCAGTACAAAAAATAAGAACCCGGATAGAAAAAATGACAGCAGTAAAACGTAAAATTACAAATAAATGAAATATTGAAATAGCAAGCGAACAATATGAACTCCTCACAAAATGCGACAGTCATACCAGGTGTCTTGAAAAGTCCTTTCCTTATTCTAGCACCACCCCAGTCTAAAATTCCCATTTAAAAGTCGATACATAGCACAAACTACGTCAATATATGCACCGCCCGAATAGTTGAATTGAAACAAAACGTTTGCAAACCGTTGAAAGAGGGAAGGATGTCTGTTTCCGCTAAATGATAACGTTAATGTGATATTTGTAAAGACAAAATAACATTTAGTTACAAAAACATGCATGAAGTATTTCCGGTGAAATACAAGGCGGATGTCATTTGTATAAGAATATTACTTTTTGATTTCAACACCAGTATGTTAGAGGACCGTCGTAGACGTGATAGTATGGTAGTTGAATTTACGACTACAGGGGGGGGGCGCACCCGGAGCGCGCCCCCCCTAAAATTGGTAAAAATATGATTTTTTTGGCGTAAAATCGTGATTTTTCACACGAAATACCTCAAAAATTTTCGCGCCTCCCTCTGCTCGGCGCAATTTTTTTAAGTGCGCCCCCCCTAACTTGAAATCCTGGATCCGCCCCTGGACTATCTGTACAATCAGTGCCTATCACCACTAAAGTTGTGAGTTCGAATCCCGCTCATGGCGAGGTGAACTTGATATTATGTGATAAAGTTTGTCAGTGACTTGCGGCATATCGGTATTTTTTTTCCAGGTACTCCGGTTTCCTCTACCAGTATAACTGACAGCCACGATATAGCTGAAATATTGTTGAAAGTGGCGTTAAACACTATAACCCCTAACCCTGCATATTTGAAAATTACTTACCAATCGCCAAACCAACAAGTCCAAGACAGTACATTACTTTTCTGGATTGAGGAAACATTTTTTTTGTCGTTTCAACGAAATTTGTTTCAATTACAGATATACAATCACTATTCCACTACCGTGTTGGTGATATATTTCTTTTCATGTTTCTTTACATCTGGACCAAATCCTTATGCGCTAAATTGTTTAAATTAATTCAATTTATTCTGTTTGCTATAAGAACTATTTTCCCTGTCCTTGTGTATAATTAATGCAGTAGAATATTAAATAATTTGAGAAGGAATCACCAAGTACCATTGAGACAATAATTGAAACATAAGATGAGGAAGGATATTTCATTGTCTACCAAAATTTGGTGTGAACTTTAATTGGTGTTATGGATTATTGTAGGATTCTATTAAAATGATTGACACCAGCGTAATTTCCACTTATATGCTAAATCTAAGCCAATTAAGAAATATTATTTAACAGTTATGTACAATTTGAAGTTGATTCTGCCCTCAAATAAAACTGCTTTGGCCCATTTGAAAATGTTCTGTTATAAGACACGAAGACCATCTACTTCTGATCTTTTCAGATACAGCTTAGAATGAGACCATCACAACTACTATTCTTGGCAAGCCGACAAGATAAGATAAAATAAGATAAGTTTTATTTATATGTGGCATGTTAAAATAACAATACAACACAATCCCTAGTGGGATTTTGACCGACGAGAAGATCATAATGCAAAGAGCGCACGACGGTCATCAAGAAATGTTGAGCAAAAATTGATCTGATATAGAAAAAAGAAAAACTCCAGGAGTTTATTTTATAATAAAAAATGAAAGCATTAATAGTAAAAAGGCGTCTTTTAAATAATGCAATGTATTATTGATTGATTGATTGATTGATTGTTGGTGTTTAAAGCCACTTTCAGCAATATTTCAGCTATATCATGGCGACAAGTTTTAGTGGTGGAAGAAGCCGGAATACCCGGAGAGAACCACCGACAATGGGCAAGCAACTGGTAAACTTTATCATTTGCGGCTATGTATTTTAGAAAACTGGTCCCTTATGTTCATTATCATATAAATATTATATCTTACATTGCATTTGAATAGAAGATTTGTTAATTGTTAATAATATGTTCATCAATATTGCTTAACGCTGACACGTTACATGCACACATTTGGCACAAAGGCCTAGTTTTATAGACTCGACAACTGTTTTACCCCACACAAGCCAGTTTTTTAATTGAACCAGGAATTTGGTAATGACAGGCCATGCCAAGTAATTACCGTTCAGTAGTTGTTAGGTAATTGATGTCAAGTCGACCGATGGTGTCGACACCTGTTAAAAGATCAGACCGTGGGCATACCAAGCCATTATCGTTTAGCAGTTTTTCGATAATTAGATATCAAGTCGATCGATAGTGTCGCCATCTGTTTTTTAAAGAGATTACAGTCTGTAATATATAGAATTCCTTGCCGCATTTCTAGTTTTATGTCATTATAATTGAAAATATAATAAAACTCATTAAGACATATTTGTTTTGCAATACCTAACGAACGATATCAAATTACATTGTTAAATGAAATATCGTTTTAATCTATATTATCTGTCATTTTGTAACCATATGTCAAACACATCTTTTTGTTATCAGTCAAATCCATAGTGCACGTACGCAAGATAATTAATATTAGATGTTTGTGGGGTCTGTTTTTTTTCATTTATCCTACGATTCACTATATAACAATACCTTTTATCTGACAACGCCAAGTAATCTTTCATTCAACCGCATCGGCGGTGTAATGGTTAGCGTTCTCGACTCGAGTGTGGTAGATCGCGGGTTTGAGTCCCGGTCGGGTCAAACTAAAGACAATACAATTAGTAGTTGGTCCTTTTCCGCTAAACACTCAGCGTTAAGGAGAAAGAACAAAAACTGGTTGGCTCGGAATCATGATATTGTGTCCGAGTGGGGCAACATGTCTATCCACGGACTGTTGTTTCAGTGAGATAGCACTATTAAATTCCACCTAAGTGTGTTGTTCTAGTAAAAGGTGGACCTCATCATTATCTCATTGAAAATTAGCTTGTTCTTGCCATGATATAGCTGAAAAATTGCTGAGTTGTTAAACAACAATCCCTCACTCCATTTGCATTCCGAAGCTCTATATCCTTTATAAAACTACCACACCATTCAATACATAAATATGCTGTAGGCTTGTCGTTAATTAGTCGCTTCACATGTGCCTTCTAACGTGGATGGCTGGATGCAGTATGCCGCTCTTCAATTAAAATAAAAACAAACAAAAAACATTCATAGAATGTCAAATGTTTGTTGTACTGCACATTTCGAATTATTGGTAATCTGTGGGACGATACACTAACATCTGACGACATCCCGTTTAAGGTCACGTCAGGGTTCATATTTTCAACCGACCAATCGACGATGAGCCTACTTAATCTTTAGGTATCAAAATCGACTACACGCCCAGAGCTGTTGACGGATTGCTCAATGTATTTAACCGTCTTGCATCTGACTGGACGGTCAAAGATGTAAGGTATCAAAACAATCGTTCGACTTGTTATTCGCTGAAAGATTTTTTTTCTTTCGTCGAATTCAAATAATATGAGACAGGCAACCTATTTGAAGGACAAAGTCCTAAAATTTCAATAATACGATGATCCGTACAAGTTATTATCTTTTATTTTGAATGAATTTTGTAGCCGATTTGTTATGGCTGTTCCGTTCATTTTACCTACGCCGCTCTTCCGTCGAGAGTTTCGTAGAAAGAGATTTTTTTATTAGAATTTTATTTCAAGTTTATTTCGATTTTGCATGGAATTGGGAATTTTTCATTGGAATATATTTCTTTTGCGTTTCTAAATATCAATTGATCTATTTTTTTTTAAATTTCCGGTAAACAGATATTTGGCTATCAATATAGAAAGAAGGAAAAATCGGACAGCCTACCGTTAAAAGGACTTCGTCCTTTATTAATTCAGTCATTCTAATAGTTCTATTATAATTACACCGTATCATCTTACACCTCCGATGGTGTGACGACTGTAGCGGAAATGAACTTTTGTTCCGGGATCCCTTGCGTTTTTAGGAATCGGACGATGAATTAACTTATGGCACGAATAATCAATAATAATCAATTGGAACGATCGCGAACAAAATGTATCATAGGCTATTTTGCTGAAAAACCAAGAATATTAGACCTTTTCAGTTCCAATTTTATATCCCTGGCTAAAAAAACTGCAACCGCACTCTAGAAAAACAAATGTTAAACAACGGATTTCATGATCGGACAGCAAATAAAAAAAAATACACTCTAATACTAGAATATCATCTACAACATTAGTATTGATCTAATTATATCGTTAACGATCATTGATGTTCAGCACTCATGTAATAAAGAGGTTTTCTTCACAATGGATGGCAGTAAATAATGCTAATTGGACGTTATTTTGACAGAAGTGAGGAGTCGTTTCCATATGATATAATTTATACTTGACGGCGTTCGCTTGATTACAGTGTAAAAATTACACAAACGGTGCCAAAAGAGGAGGGAATTCTATTTTGTTTTTCATGGTTTTTTTTGCCACTGTTTTTGATTATAGAATCCCGATTACCACGATTAAATTAAGATGTCGTAAATAAACGTTGGAGAAAACTGAAAGGGCAATCACGAATAGACAATTCACAGACACTGACAACTCTAGACACAACACACAGTTAGACCGAAGACAAGCAAAGCAAAAACACAACAAATGACAAGCAGAACGTACCACAACAAAAATCGTAGGTAAACCCATGTGCTCTCGAACCGAAGAATTTTAGTAGCGATGATTGCAACCTAGGAGCAATGTAGCCTTGTAAGCTGTGCTTTATCTAGAAAATCGTTGTACTGTGCACAAACTCTGGAAAAGAAGAGTTTGAAGATACCAAAGAGGTAATTAGAATCCATGAGTCAAAGAAGGACAAACAACACAATGGCCAAAGAAAAAGAAGAAAAAGACAAACAATGATCTTCTGTATTCACTAACGTTTATTTATCTACAAAACATTACACAGAAAACTAAAGAACGAGCAACACTAACTCTACTAAACACTGGGGGTGAACTCATGTGCCCCGGAAAGGTAAGCAATTCCTGTTCCACTAGTGGCATCGTCGTGTTGCTTCAGTTACAAACCCTGTAATAAGTCATGAATAAGGAATGGAACGGGAAGTGCCTATGACATATGGAACATACCCATGGTCATTTGTGACACATATATTCCTTTACGGTTAACCAAGTAATGGTGGCGACCATAAATCTTTCGAAATGATGACTTGGTTCAATAGTTTCCTTGTTAGCAGCAACCCTCGATCAAGGAAATCCCGATAGAAGCCACACGCTCTGGAATATTGGATCAACTGAGAGATACATACTCCATATATAGATAACGCATGAATTTTGAAATGTAAACTACATACGCTGGTGCTGCTTGAATATTGCTATTGATGAATGGGAAGTGGAATATTGTAAAAGTAAGGTCATCATGTTTGTCGTAAAGGTTTGCTTTAAATCTTCCTCCATTGTCTATTCCAAGATGAAGGCCAGGATAAGAAGCAGACTTTCGATTATTAGTAGTATCATTTACTTCAAGCTCAAATGGATAGATAAGATGCAGATAATCACCGAATAGAGAATTGTTCAGTAACAGAACATGAAAGCTTTCTGTACTGAATTTGTTGTATAAAATGTTATTTTATATGAAAATAATATAATTGACCAAAAGGGAGATGATTGTGTATTGATAGTACGTAAGTGGTTATGGTGTTAACAACACTTTCAACAATATTTCATGACGGTCAGTTTTATTGGTTGAGGAAACCGGAGTACCAGGAGAAAACCATTGGCCTGCCCCAAGTCACTGACAAACTTTATCACATAATTTTGTATTGAGTACTCCTCGCGATGAGCAGGATTCAAACTCACAACTCTAGTGGTGATAGGCACTGATGGTATAGGTAGCTTTGATATAAGCTTATTTTATTGTTCATAATAACAACAAATGGATCAGCCACAAGATTTACAACTTAGAAATGTCTTCTCCTCTAAGAGGTAGCATTACATCCAACTACCATCCAATCACGACGGTCCTATAACATTAAAGAAGAAACTAAAAAGAAACTAAAATAAGAGGGATTCCTATTACATCCCTGCTCACTCAGTTATAGGTGATTGTTGATATGTTACTCGCACAAGAAGACACTAAAATAAGAGGGATTCCTATTACATCCCTGCTCACTCAGATATAGGTGATTGTTGATATGTTACTCGCACAAGAAGACACTAAAATAAGAGGGATTCCTATTACATCCCTGCTCACTCAGTTATAGGTGATGGTTGATATGTTACTCGCACAAGAAGACACTAAAATAAGAGGGATTCCTATTTACATCCCTGCTCACTCAGTTATAGGTGATTGTTGATATGTTACTCGCACAAGGAGACACTAAAATAAGAGGGATTACTATTACATCCCTGCTCACTCAGTTATAGGTGATTGTTGATATGTTACTCGCACAAGAAGACACTAAAATAAGAGGGATTCCTATTACATCCCTGCTCACTCAGTTATAGGTGATTGTTGATATGTTACTCGCACAAGAAGACACTAAAATAAGAGGGATTCCTATTACATCCCTGCTCACTCAGTTATAGGTGATTGTTGATATGTTACTCGCACAAGAAGAAACTAAAATAAGAGGGATTCCTATTACATCCCTGTTCACTCAGTTATAGGTGATTGTTGATATGTTACTCGCACAAGAAGACACTAAAATAAGAGGGATTCCTATTACATCCCTGCTCACTCAGTTATAGGTGATTGTTGATATGTTACTCGCACAAGAAGAAACTAAAATAAGAGGGATTCCTATTACATCCCTGTTCACTCAGTTATAGGTGATTGTTGATATGTTACTCGCACAAGGAGACACTAAAATAAGAGGGATTCCTATTACATCCCTGCTCACTCAGTTATAGGTGATTGTTGATATGTTACTCGCACAAGAAGACACTAGAATAAGAGGGATTCCTATTACATCCCTGCTCACTCAGTTATAGGTGATTGTTGATATGTTACTCGCACAAGGAGACCCTAACATGACCGCATCATTTCACTAAGATTGGAGATTTGGGTCCATGCAACTAGTTTAACCCCGCCACTTGTTTGTATTGAAGTGGCTGTAGCAAGCCAGGAAAGTGAGCTCTAGCGGTCATGTATACGTGTATAGGGGTATCCATTTTCCCTCTGTTTTTATGTTTTCCGATGATTTCGTAATTGTTCCGACAGTGTTGTATTTTTTGTTTTTGTTTTTTTATTAATTCCTTTAATGACAAAAATAATAAATTGGTGAAAAAATGAAATATATTTATTTACTTAATTGACTATTTTTCATTGTTGTTCCACGTGTAAATTTTGGATTTGACGATAGCAATAATAAATTCCGGGTATTCGGAATAAATATATAAATATATAACCGCTTTATCCAATC
The DNA here is from genome assembly GCA_963680875.1 of Bathymodiolus brooksi. Lineage (NCBI taxonomy): Eukaryota > Metazoa > Mollusca > Bivalvia > Mytilida > Modiolidae > Bathymodiolus > Bathymodiolus brooksi. Next base: position 87,426,627 of record OY804589.1, on the reverse strand, counting down.
AGGAAGTGGCATCAAAACAAAATACGGTGAAATTAGTGAACATGCTGGTTAATAGCACAGCGGATATTAAATTAGTCTTGAAAACTAACTATTGACCGGTCAACAGTTCAAACGCAGAAAAAAACAATAAAATAACAAATTTATTGTTAGTAAAATAATCATAAACATTAAATATATATATTTAATTATACAGACTTCAAACACAAGTTAGCAATATAATGAATAATAATTAACCCCCCCCCCCCCCCCCCCCCCCCCCCCCCCGCCGAAGGTAACAAATTTATTGTCAGTAAAAAAGAAATCAAATACACCAAATATGTACATGTATATATAATTATACAGATTTCAAACCATAACGTTTTGATATGCCATGTCAAAATATATGATCTAACTGAGCACAAATAATTGATTTTCCTTCCATTTTGGCAAATTAATTGTAACGGTACTTTGATATGTTGTATTTTCAGCCATAGCTCTTAATTACTTTTGCAGGGAGTAAAAAGACGTAAAGACTAAAAAATAATTTAAACCACAAACAAAAATTGACATGTTGGTGCGCAATGATAAGGGAAATAAATTAATTGCTTTTTTCCCCTTTGCTTTAAGCTTGAGAATTGAATGTAAAATTCAAACGAGGGAAAGAAATCTACAGCAATGCAATATTTGTAAATATCGATCTTGTATTGATCTTTGTATGGCGTAGACTGAGTCAGTCAGCTACAGAACACGGAGAAGAACACGGGCACTGTGGTTTTCACAGAGATGGACATTAATACAGTTTAGACTGTGATTGTATGAAAGGCTAGTAACTGTAACAGATGACTTAGTAAGGTAATCAGATTATTTATATCGTTTTTGTGTGTTCAATGTTATAATTATCTCTTTATTATTGTAATCTAAGTGGAATTGTTTTTGTACGGTAAATTCATCTTAATTGATAAAACGCATTTTCTTAAATTATACAAAAGTGAAATTCAAGAAACCATCATTTTAGTCATTGTTGTAATTTAAGTGTAGTGTTTTTGTATGGATTGCATGGTAAATTAACGATCATTTTACTTGTAAATAATTATTGATAAAACGGCATTTTTTCTTAAATTATACAAAGATGAAATTCAAGGAACCATAATTTTAGTCATATTATATCTTTATTCCTCAACAGACCATATACATAGGTATAGAAAAGTACTTATTAGATGGTATTAACAATATTTACACTTACAGTAGATAAATAATAGTTGGTATGTTTCAGCCTGGATCGCAAATACCTTTTCTATTATATTTATGAATTTGCATAATTTGATAAGTACATTTTTGTTATAAATGCTTTTTTTCTCTTGAGAAGATTTATAAATATGCAACCAGTTGGTGTTTGATTAAAAGGAAAAATAAATAATCTGTTGAAATATAAATTACGTAATATTTTATCAATTTTGTGTAAAAGATATTAATATTTGAAATACGATATCAAACCTATGTTCTGTGGATCTGATAGTCAAACGCTCCGATATTCCGACAATCCAATATTCCCACGGTCCGATAGACCGACAAATATTTTTTTAAATATGAAAAAAAAAAAAATGTTTATATACTTCATGCATATATAATTTATAGCTTGTTCATTTAATTGATTTGGTGGTGCTTAATTGAAATCAAAGGGTAATGCAACATTTTGGCAGTTTATATTGAACCAGATATATTCTGGAAGGAGCAGTTATTTCTATATGTTTCGCCAATAACGACACTGTCGCAGGCGATATTAAAAAAAAGTGAAAATGAACAGTAATTAAGGTATAGACGTTTTAGACAATATGAAATATTTGGAATATCAAAATTTCATGACTGGAAACCAAATTAATGGCTACATGAGATTTTCCATCATTTAATGTCCGTCGCCCGTGCACAGTGACATATCACAGTTCAATCCTTTTCTCAGAAACCACTAGTTCATTCGAACCGGAAAAAGTGCTTGCAGAAGATGTCAATGGATATCTGTTCTTGTTTCCCATACCATTCTTATCTAACTTGTGGGATTTCAATGTGAAATGGATGTATTATCTTTTTTTGTCTAATTACCAACTTATTTCTGAAGATGGTTTTCGTAGATTTTATGATGGATGTCATATTAACAAATGGTAGCACACACTCATCAATGATGGCAGCACACACTCATCAATGATACTTCAATTATGTTAAAAAATCTTCTGGGGGCAAAGTCAAATAAATCGACGAAAACGTTTTTTTGAAGTTAACAAAATAAAATGTCTTATGGACTTTGATATTATATCTTCGTTCCCAGTCTCTGTATTAAGAGGTCGACATTTTATTTTATTTATGTCCACGTATTTTGAAATCGTCTGCCTATTCTCATACAATCATTTGTGTATATTATATTACACAGACATTTTGGTTTTATTTTTCTGCACATACAATATGACTGTCGGCAAGTTCATATGTTCTCATATTAAATTATTTGGCTTTCCTATTATTAGACTTTGAGTGTACCTGATTATGATGTTCACCGCAAGTGTAGGCAATAATTGTTTTATTATACCGAAACTCTATTTACAATAATGTTGGATGCAATAAACACTTATTTGTGTGTTTTTATCTTGTGTTTTCATAAACTTCATATTTTTGTTTTTAACTTCCAGTCAAGATTGTAATTCTGGAATGCAAAAACGGATACATTTCCGGACAGACATGGGACATTACATACACTAGTTGTGTGCACTATATAGATATTTACGTTTTGTTGTCCATATTAAAGAAATAAACTTAAAAAGGGCCCGTTGGAGTTACAGCTGTGAGTTCGATTCCCGAATGGCGAGGTGTACTCGATAAAAGATTATGTGATGAGGTTTGTCAGTGACTTGCGGCAAGGTCGGTGGTTTACTCTGGGTACTCGCGTTTCCTCCACCAATAAAATTGACCGCCACAATATAGCTGGAATATTGTTGAAAGTGGCGTTAACCACAATAATCCTATCCCCTCAGAAAAAAAGGTAGATATTAATAAACTTGTAGAGATCTAATTTAGTGCGCATGATGCTTGGTCGTCTGATAGCTGATTACACATATCGTCCTAATCAATCTAAGGACGAGTACATCTGAATTTCTATAGCTTATAAAGTTTTGGTCACTTATGTCATTTGTCAACCCTGGCGTGTTCAATGGTTGTACTCTTGTAACTATTTGATGACGTCAGACCAATCAAAGTTGTGCTTTTGAGTATGCTGATTCGAGGCCAAAACTCGAGATTTATTAGAGTCTAACTATTTGGTAACTCGAATAATACTGCGCCCTCTATCGGCACTATCTTTGGACGAGCGACCAGCGGGAGCGTAATGTAACGACTGGATTATTCGGGTTAACTATTTGGGAGAGTTTGGTGATCAAAGGGAACTCTAGGAGCTGAAGTTTGTGAGTTGGTCTGCTGATTCAACGAACATATTTGGTAAAATTTATGATCTGTCGTGTCAAAAAATGAAATGATTTTATTTTTGATTCGTGTGCAAAACATGTTACGGCTCGGGTGGAAAACGTAGTCTCCCATTTAAAAGTTAAATGGTCAGTCCCTTACAGAAAGTTGGTAGATTACTTTGGGTTTCATCCACCGATGAAATTGACTACCATGAAATATATAACCGAAATAGACACAATCTATATATATATATATATATATATATACGTCTTAAAATTAAACCAAACAGTGTTAGAATTAGATTTTAGAGCTGTCAAATTTTTGTTCTTCCCTCGACGGGATTTGAACCCACACCATTGTTACACTGCAGCACCATTCGCTTAGCCTTACGTCCAGCGCCCTAGACCACTCGACTACATCCACTCCCTAAAAAAAGGAGCTTCAATAGTCGTAGTGTTACCTTGTCTCGTAAGGCAAATCTAGGGATAGGCGTAAGACATGTGTATAAGCGTGTGTAGATGGTACATATATACTTAATATTATAATTTGACAGCAATCTAACTCAGCAATTTTAAATATATATATATATATATATATATATATATATATTTTCATTGAAGTGCTACACCTGTAGCATGTTGATGCAAACACGTGGTTTGTTTCGTCAGATAAAATGAAAACCTATTATCTTGTACTCAAAACCCATCAATATACAAATAATCCTAAGTAACAGATGCATTTTTTAAATTAGTTTGACTTGAAACATATCAAATATAGATATTTTATGTCATAAATTGTATGCGCTCATGTTTATTGATCACAAATAAAACACTAATTTGAAGAAAAAAAACTTCCATCAAATGAATTTTCCATTTGAAAAAATTGAACAGAAACGAATCCAGTGGACTGGTAAATTATATTATTGTAATCAATTAGTTTTGAGATTAGATAAGGAGGCTATTTCACAATTTAAATTGCACATCAATTATTAAGCCCGATTGCACTCGTGTTCATTTGAGGATACATTTTAATGTACGTAATCCTCGTATTGTAGGATGAGCTTTCACAGAAAATTGCTATCTATGCAATGAGTGCTTATCACCACTGAGGTTGTGAGTTCATATCCGGCTCATGGCAAAGTGTGCTCGATACAACATTATGTGATAAAGTTTATCAGTGACTTGAGACAGGTCGGTGGTTTTCTCCGGTTTCCTGCACCAATATAGCTGAAATATTGTTGAAAGTTGCGTTAAACATCATAACCCTAACCACAGAAAATTGTTATCGCATAGAAGACATAGATAACTAAGGTGGTATATATCTGGAAAGCATACAGTGAGACAAATGAGGCCCTGTGCTAGTTACGTTATAAGGCCCCTACTTGTGCCCTGAAGGAGGTAGACCCGGTAGACCTACACAGGCAGTCAAACATCTGGAATCGCTTCGAAATAGAACGCCTTTAAATTTAAAATTGTACCAAATAAGCAAATATCCATCGTAAAAAAATTTGGCAGGAAGATGGGGCTCTGTGCTTGAGCACACATAAGCACAATGGTAAATCCGGCACTGAAGGCATAGATCACAAAGACTTGTGAATTAGTTGGCTTTCCAATCTTTTGACAATGAGTGTACCTAGGATAACCTGCTTCTGGTACGCTCATGATCTAGACAATGGGAAGCCAAATAGCTTTTAAAAGTTTTTGGGAGCAAGTGAACCAAATGGCCTAAACATTGTAGCCAAAATCGGCTGATATTACCAATTCCTTAGGGTTGATTGATTTTTGGTGTTTTAACGCCACTTTCAGCAATATTTCAGCTGTATCACGGAGACCAGTTCTAGTGATGGAGGAAACCAGAGTACCCGGAGAGAACCACCGACTATGGGCAAGCAACTGGTAAACTTTATCACTTTCCTTAGGGAGATTGGCATTAGTATTACTAAGGTAAATTATTTAGCAACTGGAAATTTCAAACATAAATATATATTCATATAAAGAGACATTTTTTTTAAGTTATCTAAATGTTTGTATGCCCCGGTCGCTAGAAGTCGGGGCACTAAAAATTTTACCGTCCATACGTCCGTCAGTCCTGAATTTTATTTCCACTCGGAAATAATTTCCCTTAAAGCAAATCCTTTGAGAATTATACACAAGATCAGGGACCACAACAGAAAAGTCAAATTCCAATTCGGACTTTACTACCACTTTTTCCGTTCTGGAGCTATGCCCTTGTGTATCAAACGGACACATACTTCCATTTTTTAATCTGGTAATTGCAAAAGAAGAAACCAGAAAAACACAGTCAGCAAAAAACCAAAACCAATAGATCTAATACATGATAATGATGGTGAAATATATCCATTGATCGTATCTGTTAATTTGATTCCATAGAAACCACAGATCATGACGGTAACCATCATATTTATAGCTATTACTAAAGACGTGTTTGTTTTTCTGATAAAGAATTTATTTTTCTTAGTATTATGGTAGAGGTAAAATGAGGCTAAATGTTTCATAAAATCTTAATATATTATATATAATATAACAGGCCCTTCAGGGACCGACAATTTAACTTTTAGGAGGTGGGAGGGGGAGGGGGGCTATGCTTTTACTAAGAATCTGTGGACCAGCTTGAATAGTCTATTGATTAAACTGACCACCATTGTTGAACGAGATGCACAGCAATTATATTCCCAACATGTGGAAATTCTTACAGATTTATTTTGATTTAATTTGATTTCACAATGTAGATATTACACTTAAATAATCATGAACGTAGGAGCCGGGTGCAAGGGGGCACACTCCCACCCCAATTTGTTTTTACAAGAAATTAGAAGAAGTTGAAATTTTATCGTGGAAGACAAACATAATAATTAAATCAAGCGGTGAAAGGGAGTTTTAAAGCCAAATGAGTTTTGTTTACTCGTCAGATTTGGAAGCGTGCCCCTCCCCACTTTCCAGACCACTTACATTTTTGCAAACCACCAATTTTCCAGTCCACTTAAAAAGCTTGCCTCCCACGTTCTGATCCCTACAGAAAGCATGCCCCTCACTTCAATACAGTCCTAAGCATCTGATAATGTATGGCAAAGGCAAAATGTCAAGTGATGGATGATGATATATTATTAGAGGTCGTCATAGTCGTGATCGTATGGTAGTTGGATTTACAACTACTTGTACAATGTCTACCACCACTAAAGTCGTGAGTTGTTCGAATACCGCTCATGGCGAGGTGTACTCGATACAACATTATGTGATAAGGTTGGTCAGTAACTTGCGTCAGGTCGGTGGTTTTCTTCGGGTACTCCGATTTCCTCCACCAATAAAACGGCCCGCCATGATATAACTGAATTATGTTGAAAGTGGCGTTAAACATCATAACACTAACCCCTATATTTTTGGTTAGAATATTTTACCTTTGCGACATATAAATGTGAGATTTTACTTTAGTAATAATTAATGCATTTCCTTACTATAATTTCGAGTTTCCCCCTCCAAAACATCGACAAGAACCGTATGTAGCTGTCAACTGCACGCCGATTAAATACATCTTGTTGCTTAGTCAATTAGGTTCTTGATTTGTTAGGAAGGCTTCTTCTCTTTATCGGAGATATGTCTTAAAGTCATGTATAAATTCTGCTTCATTTAGACGTCAGACTGCAATGTCACACTGATATTTACAAGATGAATCTTAATTGGGAATTTTAGCGATTTATTGGACTGTGTGTTAACCAAAAAAGAAATGTTTATCCTTGATGTTTATTTATTTCCCGTAGTTTTGTTTTATTTAGATAACATTTTTTCCTGTGATTTTGCAATAATTTTAATTTCCCGTGATTAAATATTTCGATTACATATTTTCCTGTGATTTTGAAATAATTTTAATTTCCCGTGATTAAAAATCAAATTCTTATACGATTTTCAAATATTTCATTTACAAATGTCGATGAAAATACAATTATTCGATTTTTAGAATCTTAAGGGAGGTTTTCATCTCTAGGAGAATTAAAAATGGCGGAACATCAGCATTTATTAATGGTTTTGATCTGACAGTGAGCCGTTGATCTTAAATGATGAGCATTACCCATCACGGAAAACGAGTATGACACTTTTACATCATGACATATTTTTGAAAATAACTAATTTTTCTTCTTGTGTTGATGAATATAATCTTAGCTTAATAAAAATAAAAATTACTAAAGAGATAACCAGAAGGCTTAAATCGAAAAAGGACTGACAATACAATGGCCAAAAAGAAAAGGCTAAAAAGACAAAGAGTGATCCACAAAAAACTACACAGAAAACTAAAGATTGAACAACACGAATACCTCCACAAATTGGGTGTGAACATCGGATGTTCCAACTCTAAATTGTATCATCCTGACAGTGCTAGGTTGTGAACATCGGATGTTACAGCTCTAAATTGTATCATCCTGACAGTGCTAGGTTGTGAACATCGGATGTTCCAACTCTAAATTGTATCATCCTGACAGTGCTAGGTTGTGAACATCGGATGTTACAGCTCTAAATTGTATCATCCTGACAGTGCTAGGTTGTGAACATCGGATGTTCCAACTCTAAATTGTATCATCCTGACAGTGCTAGGGTGTGAACATCGGATGTTCCAACTCTAAATTGTATCATCCTGACAGTGCTAGGTTGTGAACATCGGATGTTCCAGCTCTAAATTGTATCATCCTGACAGTGCTAGGGTGTGAACATCGGATGTTCCAGCTCTAAATTGTATCATCCTGACAGTGCTAGGTTGTGAACATCGGATGTTCCAGCTCTAAATTGTATCATCCTGACAGTGCTAGGTTGTGAACATCGGATGTTCCAGCTCTAAATTGTATCATCCTGACAGTGCTAGGTTGTGAACATCGAATGTTCCAGCTCTAAATTGTATCATCCTGACAGTGCTAGGTTGTGAACATCGGATGTTCCAACTCTAAATTGTATCATCCTGACAGTGCTAGGGTGTGAACATCGGATGTTCCAACTCTAAATTGTATCATCCTGACAGTGCTAGGTTGTGAACATCGGATGTTCCAGCTCTAAATTGTATCATCCTGACAGTGCTAGGGTGTGAACATCGGATGTTCCAGCTCTAAATTGTATCATCCTGACAGTGCTAGGTTGTGAACATCGAATGTTCCAGCTCTAAATTGTATCATCCTGACAGTGCTAGGTTGTGAACATCGGATGTTCCAGCTCTAAATTGTATCATCCTGACAGTGCTAGGTTGTGAACATCGGATGTTCCAGCTCTAAATTGTATCATCCTGACAGTGCTAGGTTGTGAACATCGAATGTTCCAGCTCTAAATTGTATCATCCTGACAGTGCTAGGTTGTGAACATCGGATGTTACAGCTCTAAATTGTATCATCCTGACAGTGCTAGGTTGTGAACATCGGATGTTCCAGCTCTAAATTGTATCATCCTGACAGTGCTAGGTTGTGAACATCGGATGTTCCAGCTCTAAATTGTATCATCCTGACAGTGCTAGGTTGTGAACATCGGATGTTCCAGCTCTAAATTGTATCATCCTGACAGTGCTAGGTTGTGAACATCGGATGTTCCAGCTCTAAATTGTATCATCCTGAGAGTGCTAGGTTGTGAACATCGGATGTTACAGCTCTAAATTGTATCATCCTGACAGTGCTAGGTTGTGAACATCGGATGTTCCAGCTCTAAATTGTATCATCCTGACAGTGCTAGGTTGTGAACATCGGATGTTCCAGCTCTAAATTGTATCATCCTGACAGTGCTAGGTTGTGAACATCGGATATTCCAGCTCTAAATTGTATCATCCTGACAGTGCTAGGTTGTGAACATCGGATGTTCCAGCTCTAAATTGTATCATTCTGACAGTGCTAGGTTGTGAACATCGGATGTTCCAGCTCTAAATTGTATCATCCTGACAGTGCTAGGTTGTGAACATCGGATGTTCCAGCTCTAAATTGTATCATCCTGACAGTGCTAGGTTGTGAACATCGAATGTTCCAGCTCTAAATTGTATCATCCTGACAGTGCTAGGTTGTGAACATCGGATGTTCCAGCTCTAAATTGTATCATCCTGACAGTGCTAGGTTGTGAACATCGGATGTTCCAGCTCTAAATTGTATCATCCTGACAGTGCTAGGTTGTGAACATCGGATGTTCCAGCTCTAAATTGTATCATCCTGACAGTGCTAGGTTGTGAACATCGGATGTTCCAGCTCTAAATTGTATCATCCTGACAGTGCTAGGTTGTGAACATCGGATGTTCCAGCTCTACATCGTATCATCCTGACAGTGCTAGGTTGTGAACATCGGATGTTCCAGCTCTAAATTGTATCATCCTGACAGTGCTAGGTTGTGAACATCGAATGTTCCAGCTCTAAATTGTATCATCCTGACAGTGCTAGGTTGTGAACATTGAATGTTCCAGCTCTAAATTGTATCATCCTGACAGTGCTAGGTTGTGAACATCGAATGTTCCAGCTCTAAATTGTACCATCCTGACAGTGCTAGGTTGTGAACATCGAATGTTCCAGCTCTAAATTGTATCATCCTGACAGTGCTAGGTTGTGAACATCGGATGTTCCAGCTCTAAATTGTATCATCCTGACAGTGCTAGGTTGTGAACATCGAATGTTCCAGCTCTAAATTGTATCATCCTGACAGTGCTAGGTTGTGAACATCGAATGTTCCAGCTCTAAATTGTATCATCCTGACAGTGCTAGGTTGTGAACATCGGATGTTCCAGCTCTAAATTGTATCATCCTGACAGTGCTAGGTTGTGAACATCGAATGTTCCAGCTCTAAATTGTATCATCCTGACAGTGCTAGGTTGTGAACATCGAATGTTCCAGCTCTAAATTGTATCATCCTGACAGTGCTAGGTTGTGAACATCGGATGTTCCAGCTCTAAATTGTATCATCCTGACAGTGCTAGTTTGTGAACATCGAATGTTCCAGCTCTAAATTGTATCATCCTGACAGTGCTAGGTTATGAACATCGAATGTTCCAGCTCTAAATTGTATCATCCTGACAGTGCTAGGTTGTGAACATCGAATGTTCCAGCTCTAAATTGTATCATCCTGACAGTGCTAGGTTGTGAACATCGGATGTTCCAGCTCTAAATTGTATCATCCTGACAGTGCTAGGTTGTGAACATCGAATGTTCCAGCTCTAAATTGTATCATCCTGACAGTGCTAGGTTGTGAACATCGAATGTTCCAGCTCTAAATTGTATCATCCTGACAGTGCTAGGTTGTGAACATCGGATGTTCCAGCTCTAAATTGTATCATCCTGACAGTGCTAGGTTGTGAACATCGAATGTTCCAGCTCTAAATTGTATCATCCTGACAGTGCTAGGTTGTGAACATCGGATGTTCCAGCTCTAAATTGTATCATCCTGACAGTGCTAGGTTGTGAACATCGAATGTTCCAGCTCTACATTGTATCATCCTGACAGTGCTAGGTTGTGAACATCGGATGTTCCAGCTCTACATTGTATCATCCTGACAGTGCTAGGTTGTGAACATCGAATGTTCCAGCTCTACATTGTATCATCCTGACAGTGCTAGGTTGTGAACATCGAATGTTCCAGCTCTACATTGTATCATCCTGACAGTGCTAGGCTGTGAACATCGAATGTTCCAGCTCTAAATTGTATCATCCTGACAGTGCTAGGTTGTGAACATCGAATGTTCCAGCTCTACATTGTATCATCCTGACAGTGCTAGGTTGTGAACATCGGATGTTCCAGCTCTACATTGTATCATCCTGACAGTGCTAGGTTGTGAACATCGGATGTTCCAGCTCTACATTGTATCATCCTGACAGTGCTAGGTTGTGAACATCGAATGTTCCAGCTCTACATTGTATCATCCTGACAGTGCTAGGTTGTGAACATCGGATGTTCCAGCTCTACATTGTATCATCCTGACAGTGCTAGGTTGTGAACATCGGATGTTCCAGCTCTACATTGTATCATCCTGACAGTGCTAGGTTGTGAACATCGAATGTTCCAGCTCTAAATTGTATCATCCTGACAGTGCTAGGTTGTGAACATCGGATGTTCCAGCTCTACATTGTATCATCCTGACAGTGCTAGGTTTATTTTATATATTAATGTTTCATATTAACTAATGTATAATTTAATAAATAAACGTTAGAGAAAACAGAAGGGCAAAACAAAAAATGTATAATCCAGAGAAACTGGCATTAAAACTAAGATGAATCTCCCTCAGACATATGAAACCTTAGACGATTGTTAGTGATTGTTGGTCGATCTTTACCTCAGACATATGAAACCTTAGACGATTGTTAGTGATTGTTGGTCGATCTTTACCTCAGACATATGAAACCTTAGACGATTGTTAGTGATTGTTGGTCGATCTTTACCTCAGACATATGAAACCTTAGACGATTGTTAGTGATTGTTGGTCGATCTTTACCTCAGACATATGAAACCTTAGACGATTGTTAGTGATTGTTGGTCGATCTTTACCTCAGACATATGAAACCTTAAACGATTGTTAGTGATTGTTGGTCGATCTTTACCTCAGACATATGAAACCTTAGACGATTGTTAGTGATTGTTGGTCGATCTTTACCTCAGACATATGAAACCTTAGACGATTGTTAGTGATTGTTGGTCGATCTTTACCTCAGACATATGAAACCTTAGACGATTGTTAGTGATTGTTGGTCGATCTTTACCTCAGACATATGAAACCTTAGACGATTGTTAGTGATTGTTGGTCGATCTTTACCTCAGACATATGAAACCTTAGACGATTGTTAGTGATTGTTGGTCGATCTTTACCTCAGACATATGAAACCTTAGACGATTGTTAGTGATTGTTGGTCGATCTTTACCTCAGACATATGAAACCTTAGACGATTGTTAGTGATTGTTGGTCGATCTTTACCTCAGACATATGAAACCTTAGACGATTGTTAGTGATTGTTGGTCGATCTTTACCTCAGACATATGAAACCTTAGACGATTGTTAGTGATTGTTGGTCGATCTTTACCTCAGACATATGAAACCTTAGACGATTGTTAGTGATTGTTGGTCGATCTTTACCTCAGACATATGAAACCTTAGACGATTGTTAGTGATTGTTGGTCGATCTTTACCTCAGACATATGAAACCTTAGACGATTGTTAGTGATTGTTGGTCGATCTTTACCTCAGACATATGAAACCTTAGACGATTGTTAGTGATTGTTGGTCGATCTTTACCTCAGACATATGAAACCTTAGACGATTGTTAGTGATTGTTGGTCGATCTTTACCTCAGACATATGAAACCTTAGACGATTGTTAGTGATTGTTGGTCGATCTTTACCTCAGACATATGAAACCTTAGACGATTGTTAGTGATTGTTGGTCGATCTTTACCTCAGACATATGAAACCTTAGACGATTGTTAGTGATTGTTGGTCGATCTTTACCTCAGACATATGAAACCTTAGACGATTGTTAGTGATTGTTGGTCGATCTTTACCTCAGACATATGAAACCTTAGACGATTGTTAGTGATTGTTGGTCGATCTTTACCTCAGACATATGAAACCTTAGACGATTGTTAGTGATTGTTGGTCGATCTTTACCTCAGACATATGAAACCTTAGACGATTGTTAGTGATTGTTGGTCGATCTTTACCTCAGACATATGAAACCTTAGACGATTGTTAGTGATTGTTGGTCGATCTTTAGTTTTCCGTGTAATGTTTTGTGGATTGCTGTTTTCTTCTTTGTCTTGTTTCTTTTGTCGTGTTTCTTTAGGCCATTGTCTTGTTTGTCTTTGTTCTATTCACGGATTCTAATCATCCCTTTGGTATCTTCAAACTCTACGGTTTAGACTCTTTCACTTTCTAGCTCCAAAATACTATTGTATTTCCAATCTTTTGACAATGAGCGTATTATTCCAGAAACGTGAGTCAGAACAAAACCTCGATTTGATAATTTGCTTGTAATTTAAAGTGTGTCTGTGTGATGTCTGTGTGATGTCCTGTCTTTTATATATTGTCTTGTCATTTTAATATTTGTAATAACATTTTATTGATTCAACTTATATATTCATGTATGTATCTTGAGGAAAACCGCTCGTAGCCATCGGCTGTCGGTAATCCTCGTTAAATAAATAAAGAATTAGATTAAATTAAACGCATCGCTCGCACTAAATTAAATATCTACGTTTTTATCAAACAAGAAGTATTAAAATAAAATATTCCTGACAATCCTATGCATGTTTTTGATTGTCTCTGAATATTTGCTTATGACAAAAAGAGAAGGACATTTTGGCCTACCAAAGGAATCCTATGAAAACCACTTTCATGACCGCATTTTACTAAGAGGGGAGGAGGGTTGGATCTATGAATTTTGCTTAACCCGCCACTTTTTGTTGCAGTGCCTGTATCAAACCAGGAAAGTGAGCGATCATTTATATGTGTATTGGGATGTAGATGTTGCCCCTTTCTGCAATTTTTCAATAAGATTTGTACATTTTCCGACAGTGTGGTATTTTCCGTTCTTCCCTTTTGCTTTCTTTCTTGGAACTACACATGTATACAGAATTAACTGAGGATACTCAATATAGGACATTACAACTAGCAATATAAGAAACACATGTATTTTTACAGTATATACACTGTATAACGATATATATAATTGATCTATCAACGATAAAGAAAAAAATCTTCCTTTTAATCGTTTACATCAGACAAAATTAGGGGATGATTAAGTATACTGAACATATATTGATATATCGTTTTAAGACCAGACCAGCTAATAGACAGAACGTGACAAAATTGGATCCTTAATAAGTAGAATTACCATTCAGACGTTCATGTCAAAATCTGATATGTTTTCTTATCTACTGGTTTTTTAGCCACAAGACTTTGATTTTCGATATCGTTTGGCAGAATGCATTTCCATTAAGGGTAATTGTAAAAGAAGATATAAAAAGGAACATCGCTGTTACGTATCACCTCAAAGACATAATGTCATTTATAGATGCTTCTTAATAAAAACGTAGATATCAAAATTGATGTTCACGATACGTTTGGAATAACCTTTATCAGGTATCGCTCAATACCGAAATATTGGAAAGCCTAATAATTCAAGTGTTTGGGAGCAATAAAACCAAAGGACCTAAACAGGATAGCCAAAATCGGCAATTGTCACACACAGACAAGCATAGGCAAAAAGGGGGAGGTTTCGTGTGTTTCGTGCGAACCTTTGATTATGACTATTAAAATCGGTATAGGAGTCGACCGCAGCTTTCCCATTTGAATACCGGTAATCCTACCCACTGGTCTGCACATAGCATGGAAAAGCTTTGCTCACCAGGGCATTTTGAAGATGTTAACTTTGAAGTCCTCGAGAGGTAATTTCTTACTAACTAGCGCATGTTGACAATATGCCACACCACTACTAAGTCATCCCAATTGCTTACAGAAATTGAGTACTCTGTAGGTGTAAAGTACATTTACTATTACATTTAATTATTTTTCATCACAGTTTCCCATTTATGTCGTCCTATAGTTTTGTGTTCTATCTAATATTTAAGTAAATGTCAAGGACATCGGCTTTTTTAATAGAACTAACAATACACAAATGACACCTTTTGTGTCACGAAGATTAAATTATTAGGAATACAATTCAAGATTAGGACTTGGTGTTATTTAGAACAACGCTACTCGCCAAGTTATATATGAGAGATTGCCTTTTACACACATGTGGGAACCACTTGGATTACCGCATCATTTCACTAAAAGGGGAGGTTTGAACCATTAAAGTAGTTTTACTACGTATTTATTTTATTGAAGTATCTGTACTAAGCCATAATACGGTCATACATATGTGTGCTAGGCTATAACTTTTACCTATGTTTCTACCATTTTTCTAATTGTGATATTTTTTGTTTTTTATTTTATTGTTAGATGATTAACAAGATCTAGTCCCTTGTGTGACAATGCAACAATAACATTCTATTATTATTTTGATTTGAGCATACTCTAGATAGTGTATTAACTCATGAAGACGTAATTGAAACTTTTAAATGAACATTAAGAAACTATTTTGCACGTTTTCTTTCTCATCTTACTACCAAATTTCTATGACAGGACAAGAAAAGAGTGGCCTTTTAATACTGGTGACTGCTTAATAGAGGTGACCTCATGGGTAGGTTTGACTGTATATCAAATTCAAATCGACGAAAAGGCTGTCAAAGAAAATGCTAGAGTGAAAGTGTAAGCGAGTCAATGTGAATTTTTCACCTTCTATATTAGATTTAACAGAATTTCAACCTACAGGATTTAAACCAATATAATTATATAATTAAAATCATTATGTAATGATTTGCTAATTTCACATATCTCAGTTTTATCTTATAAGAGACAGGAAATACTTACCATTGGCGAGCACATGGGTTCAGCCTTGGATTCTTGGTTGGGTCCATGTTGTTCATATTTCTGTTTTCTGTGTGGTGTTTGTTTCCGTCCTATGTTTTCTGTGTGGTGTTTGTTTCCGTCCTAGGTTTTCTGTGTGGTGTTTGTTTCCGTCCTATGTTTTGTGTGTGGTGTTTGTTTCGTCCTATGTTTCCTGTGTGGTGTTTGTTTCCGTCCTATGTTTTGTGTGTCCAATGTTCTCTGTGTCTCTGGAGTGTTTATTCTTCATTGCACCTTCTGTTATCTCTAACGTTTATTTCTGTTTTCTGTGTGGTGTTTGTTTCCGTCCTATGTTTTCTGTGTGGTGTTTGTTTCCGTCCTATGTTTTCTGTGTGGTGTTTGTTTCCGTCCTATGTTTCCTGTGTGGTGTTTGTTTCCGTCCTATGTTTTGTGTGTCCAATGTTCTCTGTGTCTCTGGAGTGTCTATTCTTCACCTTCTGTTATCTCTAACGTTTATTTATCTGAATGGTATATTTTGAGATTTTATATAATGTTGCAATTTGTGTTTTTAAAAATAGGCATGTACCTATACGATTTTCTATGCAGACAGATTTGATATCTGACATACTTCATTTAAAAAATGCTGAACTCAGCAAATCACTATTTCAAGCCAATCAAATAATGATATACAAAAACAATGCAACCAGAAGCTGCAATTAGATTGAGTGATCTATTACATATAACACAACCTACTATTACACCGCTACAATACTGTTAACAGCTTATTCTTAAGTGTATGCGATACCTCATTAATCTAGGTTATATTCTGATGGAAGAATTAATTGGACGAGTTTATTATATAATTTTGCAATTTGTGTTTTTAGAAATAGGCATGTACGTATACGATTGTCTATGCAGACAGATTTGATATATAGCAGACCTCATTAAGAAAACACAAAACGCAGCAATTCTCTATTTCAAACCCAATCAAATAATGATATATAGAAAACAAGCCAACTAGAAGCTGCAATTAGATTGCAGTGTTCTATTACATTTAACACAACCTACTATTACACCGCTACACTACTGTTAACAGATTATCCTGAAGTGTATACGATACCTCATTAATCTAAAACACAATTTGTTACAATACTGTTAACAGCTTATCCCGAAGTGTATACGATACCTCATTAATCTGAAACACAATTTGTTACAATACTGTTAACAGCTTATCCTGAAGTGTATACGATACCTCATTAATCTAAAACACAATTTGTTACAATACTGTTAACAGATTATCCTGAAGTGTATACGATACCTCATTAATCTAAAACACCGTTTGCTACAATACTGTTAACAGCTTATCCTGAAGTGTATACAATACCTCATTAATCTAAAACACAATTTGTTACAATACTGTTGACAGCTTATCCTGAAGTGTATACGATACCTCATTAATCTAAAACACAATTTGTTACAATACTGTTAACAGATTATCCTGAAGTGTATACGATACCTCATTAATCTAAAACACCGTTTGCTACAATACTGTTAACAGCTTATCCTGAAGTGTATACAATACCTCATTAATCTAAAACACAATTTGTTACAATACTGTTGACAGCTTATCCTGAAGTGTATACGATACCTCATTAATCTAAAACACAATTTGTTACAATACTGTTAACAGCTTATCCTGAAGTGTATACGATACCTCATTAATCTAAAACACAATTTGTTACAATACTGTTAACAGCTTATCCTGAAGTGTATACGATACCTCATTAATCTAAAACACAATTTGTTACAATACTGTTAACAGATTATCCTGAAGTGTATACGATACCTCATTAATCTAAAACACAATTTGTTACAATACTGTTAACAGCTTATCCTGAAGTGTATACGATACCTCATTAATCTAAAACACAATTTGTTACAATACTGTTAACAGATTATCCTGAAGTGTATACGATACCTCATTAATCTAAAACACCGTTTGCTACAATACTGTTAACAGCTTATCCTGAAGTGTATACAATACCTCATTAATCTAAAACACAATTTGTTACAATACTGTTGACAGCTTATCCTGAAGTGTATACGATACCTCATTAATCTAAAACACAATTTGTTACAATACTGTTGACAGCTTATCCTGAAGTGTATACGATACCTCATTAATCTAAAACACAATTTGTTACAATACTGTTAACAGCTTATCCTGAGGTGTATACGATACCTCATTAATCTAAAACACAATTTGTTACAATACTGTTGACAGCTTATCCTGAAGTGTATACGATACCTCATTAATCTAAAACACAATTTGTTACAATACTGTTAACAGCTTATCCTGAAGTGTATACGATACCTCATTAATCTAAAACACAATTTGTTACAATACTGTTAACAGCTTATCCTGAAGTGTATACGATACCCCATTAATCTAAAACGCAATTTGTTACAATACTGTTAACAGCTTATCCTGAAGTGTATACGATACCTCATTAATCTAAAACACAATTTGTTACAATACTGTTAACAGCTTATCCTGAAGTGCATGCGATACCTCATTAATCTAAAGCACAATTTGTTACAATACTGTTAACAGCTTATCCTGAAGTGTATACGATACCTCATTAATCTAAAACACAATTTGTTACAATACTGTTAACAGCTCATCCAGAAGTGTATACGATACCTCATTAATCTAAAACACAATTTGTTACAATACTGTTGACAGCTTATCCTGAAGTGTATACGATACCTCATTAATCTAAAACACAATTTGTTACAATACTGTTAACAGCTTATCCTGAAGTGTATACGATACCTCATTAATCTAAAACACAATTTGTTACAATACTGTTAACAGCTTATCCTGAAGTGTATACGATACCTCATTAATCTAAAACACAATTTGTTACAATACTGTTAACAGCTTATCCTGAAGTGTATACGATACCTCATTAATCTAAAACACAATTTGTTACAATACTGTTAACAGCTTATCCTGAAGTGTATACGATACCTCATTAATCTAAAACACAATTTGTTACAATACTGTTAACAGCTTATCCTGAAGTGTATACGATACCTCATTAATCTAAAACACAATTTGTTACAATACTGTTAACAGCTTATCCTGAAGTGTATACGATACCCCATTAATCTAAAACGCAATTTGTTACAATACTGTTAACAGCTTATCCTGAAGTGTATACGATACCTCATTAATCTAAAACACAATTTGTTACAATACTGTTAACAGCTTATCCTGAAGTGCATACGATACCTCATTAATCTAAAGCACAATTTGTTACAATACTGTTAACAGCTTATCCTGAAGTGTATACGATACCTCATTAATCTAAAACACAATTTGTTACAATACTGTTAACAGCTCATCCTGAAGTGTATACGATACCTCATTAATCTAAAACACAATTTGTTACAATACTGTTAACAGCTTATCCTGAAGTGTATACGATACCTCATTAATCTAAAACACAATTTGTTACAATACTGTTAACAGCTTATCCTGAAGTGTATACGATACCTCATTAATCTAAAACACAATTTGTTACAATACTGTTAACAGCTTATCCTGAAGTGTATACGATACCTCATTAATCTAAAACACAATTTGTTCTCATCCAGGGTGCTCTTTTTTTTAGTTTTCTTTGCTGTTTTTGTTGTTGTTTGTTTGTCTTTGTCTTTGTTCTGTGTCCTGAGTCGTCAGTGTCTCTGGATTCTCAATTCTAGATTGCACATTCGGTATTCTCTAACATTTAATTAGCTGAAGGTTATATTCTGTTTGTAGAATTAATTGGAGGAGTTTGCTATATAATTTTGCAATTCGTGTTTTTAAATAAACGTTAGAGAAATATGGACAATCCAGAGCAACTGGCTACAAAAGAGACAAGAGGAAGATAAACAAAACAAAAACATAACACAATATGGTGGACATAACTATGAACAAACAAACACAAATAATAGCCATGTACGTGTACGATTTTCTATGCAGACATATTCGATATATAACAGACCTCATTAAGAAAATGAAAAACTTAGCAACATCTCTATTTCAAACCCAATCAAATAATGATATGCAAAAACAAGCCAACCAGAAGCTGCAATACGGTTGTTTCGAATCATTTCCATTCCGTCAAAATTTTGTTATTTTCGTCCGCTAGATCACGTGATTTCGATGGACTAATCGGCATATAACTTCCGGTGTCAATGTACACAACAAAAACACCAATCGATTTGTGCCGTTTTAACGTTCGATCCTCAATTAAAAAAAATCTTAGCATTTTCTGTAAAAGACAGATATCAATTAAATTATTTTATTTGTATCAAAGACTTCAATGCAGAGACAAATACTTCTTTATAATTAAATTTGCTTTCTTTCTTTATTTGCGGCTGTCAGCATCATCAAAGGAAAACGATCTGCCTTTATGTATATATTTCTGATATCAGACAGATAGTGGGATATCGAACACCAGTATTTATTCAGCGGTTTCCTCGGCGTCTCCATATTACAATTACTTATAATCTACCGCATCTACGACTATGATATGCTGACGTTGTCATAGTAATAGCGTAAACACCGGAAGTCGCCTGCCGATTTGTTCAGACGTCAAAACAAGAAAAAGACGGAACGTGGTCGGAATTGACATGATTCGAAACAACCGACTTAGATTGAGTGTTCTATTACATATAACACAACCTACTATTACACCGTCACAATACTGTGTATGCAATACTTAATTAATCTAAAACACAATTTGTTCTGTACAACTCCGGTTTTTGGTGGGATCCGTGCTGGTCGTCTTTTTATTTTTTTTGGGTTGTACATTCTCGATTTTTCTTTCGGTTTTCTCTAACGTTTATTTATCTGAAGGGTATATTCTGTTTGTAGAATTTATTGGACGAGTTTGATATATAATGTTGCAATTCGTGTTTTTAAAAATAGCCATGTACGTATACGATTTTCTATGCAGACAGATTCGATATTCAACAGACCTCATTAAGAAAATGCAAATCTCAGCAAAATCTCGATTTCAAACCCAATCAAATAATGATATACAAAAACAATCCAACCAGAAGCTGCAATTAGATTGAGTGTTCTATTACAAATAACACAACCTACTATTACATCGTCACAATACTGTTAACAGCTTATCCTGAAGTGTATGCAATACCTCATTAATCTAAAACACAATTTGTTCTGACAAAATAATAGTATTCTATTATATTATCGCTTTGTATCGTTACTACGCACATTTTTATTGGTCCCCGCGGAACAGAAATCAATCGTTTTGACAGACATGCGTTATGAGTCCGAGTGAATCCCGGCGTCAATAGCTCTGACCGATAATTTAATGAAACACCAACTAGGCATTTTATAGAACAGACGTTCAAAGTCTTTAGCCTATTTGATACCATCTGTGCTAATAGGTTGATTGGGTCTGTAATTCTTTGTAGCAGAAATTACTCTAATGTTACACAATACGTGATGTATAAAGAAATATAACCTTGTGAAACATTCCTCGTATTGTTTCACATGAAAGATCTGGAGACCGCCTACACTTGGTAAATAAAAGAGATTCTCCTTCTCATGGAATAATCATTTGCCATGTATGTTTTTGTCTGTATTGTGGATGCGAAATTTAAACTGTAAAACATTTCAACATTTCATACTACTCAGGGGATATATACTAATACGGTATGACAAGTAAGTTTCACGTTATTCATCATGTTTGGTGTAGGCCACGTTATTAAGTTCCCTAGATGTCAATTTTGAACTGTTCTTTCCCTACCAAGCAAGCTTGTGAAGTATATTAAAATAGTTACTGATTGTTCAGGTAGATGCAAGGACCGCTTCAGCGCATAGTGTTGTCCAACACATATAGATTATAAGAATGGGTAATCCAGAGAAACTGGCTATTATGTTTGAGGCCTGGGCACAACAACATGGACAATGTTTACATTCTAGAACTACTTTATAGATAGACAAAAAACTAATTAACATAAGATTTTCATACGCGCGGCGTGACTAATTATAGAATCGGTAACGGTAAGATAATTCGGAGTAGTACAATACATAACACTGGCAGCATTGTGCACAAAAAACACAGGACGAAGGCAAACAAAGCAAAAACACAACACAGAAAACTGAAACGATGAGCAACACGGACCCCACCAACATCCGGGTATGAACCCAGGCGCCTGCGAAGGGAAAGTAGTTCTTGTCTCTTGTAATACACCCGCCATATTACTCATATACAGTACAGTCAGAGACATACCATGATAAATCACTGTGATAGACGTATCACTCTTCTTAGTGATACTGATATATCTTTTGTTCTATTTAATACATCTTCCAAATTTCTTCTGTATTTAGAGTATTATTTGCTATCACCCAAAATGCACAAGAAAGTAAGTAAATAAATTAAACACAGCATAAAATATATGAGTACCACCAAGAAGAGTGATACGTCTATCACAGTGATTTATCATGGTATGTCTCTGACTGTACTGTAGTCAATATGTCTTGTGCTGGACACCACTATACGCAAACAAACACAAATAACGTAAATAAGACCTGAACACTACTGTAAAGTTGATTTTAACTCCTTAGAAACATAATATCACAGAGACTAACTCCTAGGTCAAAAGCAAGAAATGGATGTCGGATGTGTGGTTACGATAAATTTTCTGAGACCATCATTTATATGGTATAACACCAAGCATAAGTGTTTCTTGTTAATGATGGTAATGGACAATGTTCTCTCCCTATTCAAGACGCATTTCTTGTACCGCGGAAAGATAACATTCCTCCCTTTAATCCAATGTACGCAATTGTTCACTTAGTGTCCCGTTGGGGAAAAACAGAAACACATTACTTTCCACCTACTGACACTTTAACCACTTTCTCATTGTCAACATAAAAACGAAGACGCCTTGTCTAATTTATATTTAGCTCTTGTGAAATCAATTCACTCATTTTATCGTGATGTCTGATATAGTTAATTTGATTTGTGTCCTTGCATGTGCCTTTTAAAATTGTATTAATTTGATTTGTGTTCTTGCATGTCTCTTTTAAAATTGTATTGATGAGTTTTGTTTTCGGAAAGTGGCAGTGTCTCAAGAAAATGTTGAAGATACCAAAGGGGTAATAAGGAGCAGTAAGTCGAACAAACATAGAATAGCAATAAAAACGCTGTTCCTTTACGTTATTATTATGTGTCTTAAGTGTAAACATGGATAGTCTATCATGTTCATTTACATCCACATCCTTTATTACTAATTGAGTATTAGTTTTTGTCTTTCGTGCAGTGCGGAATTGGAAAAACATACCCGTGCTTAAGATGCAATGTATAGTGTTATTCTATGCACTTTTAATTTTTAGGTGTTATTTAATTTGTGTCTATAAAGTGTAAAGTTGAATAATCTCTCATGTTCATCAATATCATTTCTTACTACAATCTGTTCCTCTACTTTAATTTGTGTCTAAGTGCAAAGTTGGGTGGTTTCACGTTAATTTACATTCGTATATTTTTTTACTACCGGTATATGTATATAATTTATACAGGTGCGGACGTATTGTGCGTGATAGAGTGGTTAACTGTCAATTTTTATATGTAATATAGCTTTCTTCTAAGTGTAAAGTTGGATAGTCTTACGTTCATTTACATCCATATCCTTTATTTAGCACACAAAACTATTTTAGCGACGCCACTTTTAATTGAAATGCATGTACCAAGCCGGTACAGTCAGCGGTCGTGTATTGCTGTGATAGGGGAAATGATTTTGCCTCTTCCTGCAATTTTTCTATTGAATTTTGAAGTTGTTCCGAAAATATGTTTTTTTTTCATTTTTCATTCTAGTCCTTATTATCTAGTTCTGATCCTACTGAATTATTGTACCAAATACGTTGTAGTCAATGCTATAGTGTAATGGAATCATACCACAATCAAATGCACAATGTATTACTTACGACGTGAAATCGATAAAACGTGGTGGGACTGTGAGTGCAATTTTAAGGGACAACTGGATTAAATCTGATCGGCAATTAGAATTTGGACCAATGTTGGCCATTGTTTCCATAATATGCCTTACGATGGCCTTTTGTACTATCTAATATCTAAATGATGTTTAAGGCTGTTAGATTTTGGATTAATGTTCACCATTGTTTCCTTGTTATGTCTTACAATAGTCTGTTGTACTATCTAACGTTTAAATGATGGTTAATGCCATCTCCTCTCTTTTATAGAACTAGTAGTATACATATGACTACTTCTATGACAAGAATAGTATATAAGAAGATTACTCACTGGGTCGATGCTACTGCTGGTGGACTATTAGTCGCCGAGGGTATCATCCCCCAGTAGTCAGTTCTAAAATATACCCAACATCAGACATAGGTGACATTAGCTGATTTTGGTTGTCCTGTTTAGGCTCTTTGGTGTCATTGCTCCCAAAACTTAAATTATTTGGCTTTCTAATATTTCGATAAATTTGATATCTACGTTTTTATTGAAGATACCAAAGGGGTTATCATAATCCGTAAATCGAAGGACAGGCAATACCATGGCCAAAAGAAAACAAATGCTGCTTAAAGTTTAAGATTAGGAGAAACAAAAAGGTCAAATGGTTGAAATATTAAACAGGCATAGAACAATGAGATATTGAAAGAATATATTTAGAAGATGTTATCTGCAACTATGTTGTATCTGACGATAGTACCAAGACAACAAAAAAAGTGTTGAAACCCAATGTCAATTATTGATATAAAACAAAATGCAAGGACATGTAAAACCCAATTGCATAATGTGACCTAGAAATGTTTATTGGTCAGGTGGGTACTATATAAGTGTAGCATTAACCTAGATGATATGAATTCCATTCCTTGAGTATATATATTTAATGTAAGCTGTGCTGCGATTGATAATGAGTTCTTTATTTGTATATTTTGTTTATGGTCAGAGGTCGTACTATACATTGGCTTGATATATAAGCAGATGGCAATGTAAGTTGTGTTGCAGTTGATATGTAATTCTTTATTTGTATTTTTGTTGAAGGTCAAAGGTCGTACTATACATTGGCTTGATATATAAGCAGATGGCACCAGTAAAGAATACCAATGAATCTTCCATTGAAGTCCAACCTACCAACTGACCCAGGTTAGTTGCTTTACTCTATAGCCTACCAACTGACTCAGGTTAGTTATTTTACTTAATAACTTACCAACTGACCCAGGTTAGTTGTTTTATTATATAACAAAATGTAGATATTTTATTTAGTGCAAACAACGCGTTTCTGAAATATTCGTCATTACATCGGGTATATTCAAATCAAACGATATGAAAGCCAAATAATTCAAAAGTTGTATCACGTACGCTGAATTTCAAAAGAGAATCAAATAATTAAAAATTCTTCACGGAAGTTCAAGACCAAAATATTGTATAGCAAAATAATTCAAAAGTCCTTGGGAGAAGGGAAACCAAAATGTCTAAGCAGGATAGTCAAGATTATCTATCCCTTAGGATGTACAACCTTAGTTTTATAATAATTCTAATCAGAAGTCCTTCATTGACTATTTTATATGCAGTGATAAAACTCCCAATATATTTTAATTCGCACCTACGTCTTGTCTGACAAATGAAGGATACATTGTGTTGCGGCTACCTATTTCCAAGGGTTTTATTTTGATTAGTTTTAATATCAGTTTTCTACTGAATAATAAACGTTCAGCTATCTGATATATAATTCTTAGCCAAAGTATGTGACTTGACCGAATATATACATTGTCTAATAAAAGCCGACATTTGGATTAAACAATGTCAGTCACAACTCTTAATATATATTTTTTAAATGCAACCAAATGATACAACTGTAATGTGTACAAGTTGACTTGTGTTACTAAATATAGATTCACTAATGGCTCCCAACGTTAATTACATCAAATTGAAGTATAATACGAAACCATCACGACATTTCAAATATGAATTGAATGCAATTTGAAAACAATATGTGATGCACTTAAAGCAAAGAAAATGGAGCTTGAAAATATTGGATGATTAAAGTGGATGAATTTAGCATTACGTATCAAAACCTACTTTATTTGTAAAATGATGCACACGGAAGTAAAATAATAGACTCAGTAAGAGGAATGATTAAATTTAACACTGACATCAAACTTCCAACAGATATATGCATAATGCTAGAAATGATTACTCGGGTTACATAAATCAGAAGTCGGGAATGTGACATATTATGCCCTGTATGGAAGATGAATAAAATACAAAATATATAAAGTAACCAAAAGCAAGCAAACAGTATATTACCCGATCGATTTTTGAACTAGGGGAATATTTCTTCAAAGTAAAGAATATGGAGAGTAAAAAGACGTTGAAAGTAGATATATAAAGAAGAAGTCGGAATGTAACATTATATTACGGATTTAGTTTGTTTCACAAATTTTCATTGGTCGTTATCGTTCAACCATGAATGCCAGCATATATTCGGAAAACAGACGGGGTATATATTTCAGTCGTCTAAAACTATAAAAAACGACAAAAAACGGAATAATAAATGTATTTTTACCAAATTAAATGCTGTTTATATACTCAAAACGGCTGTATGAACAAACAATATTACAACAGACAATTCCGTCACAAATACCTGATCGATTCAGCAAACTCCTATGTTCCACGGCTGTACCATAACGTGATGAACACCACAATAAACAAAACGTTGAGCCTTGAAAACTTTCGACGTCATGGGGCCACACCAAGGTTTTATTTACATGTTAATATCTAAATTATTGAAACTGTTTCGCAAACCCGTTGTTTTGTTATGTGATATATTAATATTATATTTATAAAGTTTATAAAATTTACTACTTATGAAATTGTATTGATTTAGAAATTTAGTAAGTATTTTCCTTCATGCGACATGAGATATGACGTGACACATATGTTGACGTCATTGAAGAATGACGTCAAAGGTACGGAAAGGGACATCTAGAAATACGAAAAAATGAAAATAAAAGACACAAATATATTTAATACGGTTGGATTCTGTATTAAAAAAACCCAATGGTTAAATCCGTAATATTATCTGTTATTCAGCTATCAGATATATAATGTCACATTCCCGGCTTAGGATATATATTCCCTTCGGCTGCGCCTCGGGGAGTATAGAACCTATGCCGGGAATGTCACATTATATACCCTGTCTGATAGCTGAATAGCATATAATATACCCAATCTAGAACCTGGGCATTTTAATCACATGTGAAAAGCACTTGTATTACCGCATCATTTCACTAAGAGTGGAGATTTTTTACCCGTAAAAGCAGTTTGACTCGCCACCACTTTTATTGAAATGTTTGTTCTAAGCCAATAACGTGAGAGGTAATGTATTTGTGTGTCAAGGGTATCAATTTTGCATCTTTTCTACGATTTTTCTAATGGATTTTTAGAACCGTTCCGACAATGTGTTTTTTTTCTTCCATTCAATTATATAACCTGTCTAGAACCTGAATAAAATACAAAATCTATATTATATAGCAAAAAAGCTGGAGAAACAATAGTTCCCGGTCGATAATTGCACTAGGGCAATATTGCTTCAAATCACGATATAACAAATATTATATACATTGTAGAAATTTAGTGTACAGTGACTGTGTTCATATAAATCACTGTAAAGAAAAATAAATGAAGATTTGACAACAAATACATTAATCAATGGTCATGCTGATAACTAATGGTTCACTGATATACAATATAGGCATAGTGTCTTTAAATATGAGATTTATTGCTTGAGACGTAGAAGAGAGGGGGGATTGTGAAATTCACCGTAATGTTCGGAATAATCAATTTACATATAGATTTTTTATAAATCTATCCAAAGAAAAATAAATCAAGAATTGACAACAAGTACGTTAATCAATAGTCATAATTACTAATAGGGTTTACGTATACAATAGAGGTATAGTGTCTTTAAATATGAAATTTATTGTTTGGGGCGTAGAAGAGGGGGGGAAAGGGAGGTTCACCTACAATTTTCGTAATAATTAATTTACACCATATATGTATGGTGTCCTTAAATAGGAGATTTATTGTTTGGGGCTTAGAAAGAGGGTAAATGAGAGATTCATTGAGGGTTCAAAAAGTAAGTATGCATCCCGAATATATTCGGAATAATCAATTTGCATAATATAGGTATATATATAGTGTTTTTAAATATGAGATTTATTGTTTGGGGAGTAGAAAGAAGGCGGCAATGTGGGTTCATCGGGGCTTTTGAAAAAGTAATTGTGCAGCTCAATTTTATTCGGAATAATCAATTTACACAATATAGCTATAGTGTCTTTAAATATGAGATTTATTGTTTGAAGCGTAGAAGAGGGGAAAATGTGACGCTCACTGAAGTTTCGAAACTAAGAATCTTCTATAACCGAAGTAAATTCGGAAAATTTACAGGGAGGGGGGATGTGAGGTTCACAGAAAATGTTTGGAATAATGAATTTACACAATATAGGTATAGTGTCTTTAAATATGAAATGTACTGTTTGAGGCGTAGAAGAGGGGGAAATGTGACGTTCACTGAGGGTTCGTAAAAGTTACTTATGATGGATTTTGACGGCGACTTTCTCGAAAAATTAATTCTGTAACTCGATTATATTCGGAATAATCAATTTGTACAATACAGGTTTAATATCTTTAAATATGAGATTTATTGTTTGAGGCGTAGAAAAGGGGGAAAGTGAGGTTCACTGAGGTTCTCGAAAATATGAGTCTTCTATAACCGTAATAAATTTGGGAAATTTACAAGGGGACATGTGAGGTTCACCGAAAATATTTGGAATAATGAATTTATCCAATATAGGTATGGTGTCTTTAAATATGAGATTTATTGCTTGAGGCGTAGAAAGAGGGGGGAATGTGAAGTTCATTGGGGTTTTCGAAACTAAGAACCTTCTATAACCGAAATAAATTCGGAAAATTTAATATTAAGAAACCCAAGAACTTATTCAGTTTTTAATCTTCTATTTCAGACACCCAAAAACTAATTCAGTTTCAACTCTTCTTTTTTAGACGCACAAAAAACAATTCAGTTTTTAATCTTCTATTTCAGACACCCAAGAACTAATTAAGTTTTTACCACAGATTCAGACTCAATTGTGTGAAAATCACCATGATGCATCATTTCTAAGGAGGTTCTTCAGAGGACGAGACATACAATTAATAATGAAGGTAACAGATCAATACGTTTGTCATTTACGATATTAAAACCATAAGTGTTGTGTGAGGTCATTGGTGTTCACAAGGTTAACACCAGCTGAAATTGTGAGTTCGAATTCCACTCATGGCCAGGTGTGCTCGATACCACATTATGTTATAGCATTTGTTAGCGACTTGTGACAGGTCGGACGTTTTCCTGGAGGACTCCGATTTCCCCCACAAATAAAACTGACCCCCACGAGATAACTAAAATATTGTTGAACGTGGAATTAAACACATAAACTCCCTAACCGCCCATTGATGTAAGCTTGTACCCACATCAACTGCTATTTCCAGCCAATATCCAAGGACTAGCGTTTCAGTTTCAGTTCGTTTTAACTTTCTTGGCCTTCCTCCTCTACAAAGGTTAGTAGTAGCGATATAGCTGAAACAATTGCTGACATTGATACTACAGACACGTAGTACAAATAGACATGTAGATATCAAATTTAATGAAGACGACACGTTTCTGGAATAACGTTCATCATGAACACTCAACATTGGAAAACCAAACAATTTAAATGCGTTTGAGAGCAAATAAATCAAACCACATAAACAGGATAGACGACAGAAACATTTAGCACCATATCTTTTAGAAGTAATTTACAGGAAGTATTTCACCTCAATGATAATAAGTCAAGGTAAATGTTCCTGTCACCAGGGCCAGTCCCATTTATCATGGCCAGAAACATTAAGCACCATATCTCTTAGAAGTAATTTACAGGAAGTATTTCACCTCAATGATAATAAGTGAAGGTAAAATGTTCCTGTCACCAGGGCCAGACCCATTTATCATGGCCAGAAACATTAAGCACCATATCTCTTAGAAGTAATTTACAGGAAGTATTTCACCTCAATGATAATAAGTGAAGGTAAAATGTTCCTGTCACCAGGGCCAGGCCCATTTATCATGGCCAGAAACATTAAGCACCATATCTCTTAGAAGTAATTTACAGGAAGTATTTCACCTCAATGATAATAAGTGAAGGTAAAATGTTCCTGTCACCAGGGCCAGACCCATTTATCACGGCCAGAAACATTAAGCACCATATCTCTTAGAAGTAGTTTACAGGAAGTATTTCACCTCAATGATAATAAGTGAAGGTAAAATGTTCCTGTCACCAGGGCCAGACCCATTTATCACGGCCAGAAACATTAAGCACCATATCTCTTAGAAGTAATTTACAGGAAGTATTTCACCTCAATGATAATAAGTGAAGGTAAAATGTTCCTGTCACCAGGGCCAGACCCATTTATCACGGCCAGAAACATTAAGCACCATATCTCTTAGAAGTAATTTACAGGCAGTATTTCACCTCAATGATAATAAGTGAAGGTACAATGTTCCTGTCACCAGGGCCAGACCCATTTATCATGGCCAGAAACATTAAGCACCATATCTCTTAGAAGTAATTTACAGGAAGTATTTCACCTCAATGATAATAAGTGAAGGTAAAATGTTCCTGTCACCAGGGCCAGACCCATTTATCACGGCCAGAAACATTAAGCACCATATCTCTTAGAAGTAATTTACAGGCAGTATTTCACCTCAATGATAATAAGTGAAGGTAAAATGTTCCTGTCACCAGGGCCAGACCCATTTATCATGGCCAGAAACATTAAGCACCATATCTCTTAGAAGTAAATTACAGGCAGTATTTCACCATATCTCTTAGAAGTAAATTACAGGAAGTATTCCACCTCAATGATAATAAGTGAAGGTAAAATGTTCCTGTCACCAGGGCCAGACCCATTCATCATGGCCTGAAACATTTAGCACCATATCTCTTAAGTAAATTACAGGCAGTATTTCACCTCAATGATAATAAGTGAAGGTAAATGTTCCTGTCACCAGGGCCAGACCCATTCATCATGGCCAGAAACATTAAGCACCATATCTCTTAGAAGTAAATTACAGGAAGTATTTCACCTCAATGATAATAAGTGAAGGTAAAATGTTCCTGTCACCAGGGCCAGACCCATTCATCATGGCCTGAAACATTTAGCACCATATCTCTTAAGTAATTTACAGGAAGTATTTCACCTCAATGATAAGAAGTGAAGGTAAATGTTCCTGTCACCAGAGCCAGACCCATTCATCATGGCCTGAAACATTTAGCACCATATCTCTTAGAAGTAATTTACAGGAAGTATTTCACCTCAATGATAAGAAGTAAAGGTAAAATGTTCCTGTCACCAGGACCAGACCCATTCATCATGGCCAATACATTATTCTGTTGATAGATGATATTTTAGGATTTAAATGGATTTCCTATTCGTGTAGAGAAGGTTCCTGACAGATATTAGCGACAGAATCGATATGTTGTCGCATTAATGGCGTCAATGTGAAATTAATGAAATGGAATGAGATTTGGAATTCTGGATGTTTAACATCACTTTCAACGAGATTTTAGTTCCATCATTGTTTTACTGTGTACAGATGAAGTTTCGTTTGGTTCTGAACCACAGGGCTGCCCATTGCGGTTGAGCCACGGGTGCCACTAGTGGTATATGAACTGTTTAATCTCCCTGTGTAGTGTTCTGTCCACCAGTGCCACTAGTGGTATATGAACTGTTTAATCTCCCTGTGTAGTGTTCTGTCCACCAGTGCCACTAGTGGTATATGAACTGTTTAATCTCCCTGTGTAGTGTTCTGTCCACCAGTGTGGTTGAGCCACGGGTGCCACTAGTGGTATATGAACTGTTTAATCTCCCTGTGTAGTGTTCTGTCCACCAGTGTGGTTGAGCCACGGGTGCCACTAGTGGTATATGAACTGTTTAATCTCCCTGTGTAGTGTTCTGTCCACCAGTGTGGTTGAGCCACGGGTGCCACTAGTGGTATATGAACTGTTTAATCTCCCTGTGTAGTGTTCTGTCCACCAGTGTGGTTGAGCCACGGGTGCCACTAGTGGTATATGAACTGTTTAATCTTCCTGTGTAGTGTTCTGTCGACCAGTGTTTGTCTTTTTCTCCTTTGTCTTTTTTATTTTGGCAATTGTAATGCTGGCTGAGAGAGGTGTCCTTTCTATGGTTATAATTTTGAATCTTGCCCGTCAGCCATAATGGGCAATATGGATAGAAAATTCCGCGCTCTCTACATTTTTATTTAGATTTCGAATGATAAAAAATGATTGTTACTGCTACTGAGGATTTAATTTTTAGTCATTATCCATAATTGTCTTGTGGCAGTCAAAATTCGTTGTTCCGATTGTCCCATTATTTTCACTTTTCTTGTTGGTTATGGGTTTCTTGTTGCTCAATTGTTATTTTTCTGTGTAGTGTTTTGTCGACCATTGTTTTACCCACCATTATTATCATTGTGACGTCATCACTTATGCTGATCATAAATCATTTTTAATATTGTAATGGATTCAATCTGTATTAAACACATAAACTCCTTAACCGCCCATTGATGTAAGCTTGTACCCACCTCAACTGCTATTTCCAGACAATATCCAATGACTAGAGTTTCAGTTTCAGTTCGTTTTAACTTTCTTGGCCTTCCTCCTCTAAAATGCTTAGTAGTAACGATATAGCTGAAGCAATTGCTGACATTTATACTACAGACATGTAGTACAAACTAGACATGTAGATATAAAATTTAGTGCACATGACGCGTTTCTGGAATAACCTTCATCAGGAACACTCAAAATTGGAAAGTCAAACAATATAAAAGCGTTTGAGTGCAAATAAACCAATCCACATAAACAGGATAGACGACAGAAACATTTAGCACCATATCTCTTAGAAGTAATTTACGGGCATTATTTCACCTCAATGATAATAAGTGAAGGTAACATGTTCTTGTTACCAGGGCCAGACCCATTCATCAGGGGCAGAAACATTTAGCACCATATCTCTTAGAAGTAATTTACAGGCAGTATTTCACCTCAATGATAATAAGTGAAGGTAAAATGCTCCTGTCACCAGGGCCAGACCCATTCATCATGGCCAGACCCATTCATCATGGCTAATACATTATTCTGTTGATAGGTGATATTTTAGGATTTAAATGGATTTCCTATTCGTGTAGAGAAGGTTCCTGACAGATATTAGCTACAGAATCGATATGTTGTCGAATTAATGGCGTCAATGTGAAATTAATGAAATGGAATGAGATTTAGAATTCTGGATGTTTAACACCACTTTCAACGAGATTTTAGTTCCATCGTTGTTTTACTGTGTACAGATGAAGTTTCGTTTGGTTCTGAACCACAGGGCTGCCCATTGCGGTTGAGCCACGGGTGCCACTAGTGGTATATGAACTGTTTAATCTCCCTGTGTAGTGTTCTGTCCACCAGTGTGGTTGAGCCACGGGTGCCACTAGTGGTATATGAACTGTTTAATCTCCCTGTGTAGTGTTCTGTCCACCAGTGTGGTTGAGCCACGGGTGCCACTAGTGGTATATGAACTGTTTAATCTCCCTGTGTAGTGTTCTGTCCACCAGTGTGGTTGAGCCACGGGTGCCACTAGTGGTATATGAACTGTTTAATCTTCCTTTGTAGTGTTCTGTCCACCAGTGTGGTTGAGCCACGGGTGCCACTAGTGGTATATGAACTGTTTAATCTCCCTGTGTAGTGTTCTGTCCACCAGTGTGGTTGAGCCACGGGTGCCACTAGTGGTATATGAACTGTTTAATCTCCCTGTGTAGTGTTCTGTCCACCAGTGTGGTTGAGCCACGGGTGCCACTAGTGGTATATGAACTGTTTAATCTCCCTGTGTAGTGTTCTGTCCACCAGTGTGGTTGAGCCACGGGTGCCACTAGTGGTATATGAACTGTTTAATCTTCCTGTGTAGTGTTCTGTCGACCAGTGTTTGTCTTTTTCTCCTTTGTCTTTTTTATTTTGGCCATTGTAATGCTGGCTGAGAGAGGTGTCCTTTTTATGGTTATAATTTTGAATCTTGCCCGTCAGCCATAATGGGCAATATGGATAGAAAATTCCGCGCTCTCTACATTTTTATTTAGATTTCGAATGATAAAAAATGATTGTTACTGCTACTGAGGATTTGATTTTTAGTCATTATCCATAATTGTCTTGTGGCAGTCAAAATTCGTTGTTCCGATTGTCCCATTATTTTCTCTTTTCTTGTTGGTTATGGGTTTCATGTTGCTCAATCGTTATTTTTCTGTGTAGTGTTTTGTCGACCATTGTTTTACGCACCATTATTATCATTGTGACGTCATCACTTATGCTGATCATAAATCATTCTTAATATTGTAATGGATTCAATCTGTATTAAACACATGTATTATCGTTGTGACGTCATCTC
The DNA here is from genome assembly GCA_963680875.1 of Bathymodiolus brooksi. Taxonomy (NCBI): domain Eukaryota; kingdom Metazoa; phylum Mollusca; class Bivalvia; order Mytilida; family Modiolidae; genus Bathymodiolus; species Bathymodiolus brooksi. The sequence continues at coordinate 87,392,240 of OY804589.1, read as the reverse complement.
ATTTGATTTTTATGGAGCATTGCTGATTTCCTAATGGATACAAGCTGTTTTACACAAATGTATTATCATTGTGGCGTCATTACATTTGATGGTCATCAATTGTTGCTTTTCTATACAATGAATACAACATATTCTTAAACACTTTCATTAGCGTTGTGACGTCATTACCTTTGCCGCTCATCAATTATTTCTTATTTCACAATGAAAACAATCTGATGACGCACTCTTATTATCACTGTGGGGTCATCTCTTTTGGTGGTGATAAATATTGTAGTGGATTCAATCTGTATTGAATATCTGTATCATCGTTGTGACGTCATCACCTTTGCTGTTTATTACTTATTTCCCAATGAACACAAGTTTATTAGCAACTTGTAAAAGTACTGATATAAATCTGTTGAGGTGTAAATACATACCGCCATATTTTTATAACAACCCAAATGTATATAAAATGAAAGGAATACTATCAATATGTCATGTACAATTGCTGACAAATGTTTGTAAATTTGTCAGAGAATTTTCAAAACTATTGTAATTCATGTCATATACATATATATCTTAATTTAAGTAGTATTTTGTATTCGTTATTATTAGTTGAACATATCTTGTATATGTCTGAAGACTTAATATCAATAAAGTTCAATAAAGTTAAATAAAAGCATTGTGGTGTCATCACATTTGTTGGTCATAAGTTGTTGCTTATTGTGACAACAGATGCAATATGCTTTAGCCAATTTAGTTATCATTGTGACGTCATCACTTTTGGTTGTCATAAATTATTTCTTATTTCTTAATGAAAACAACTTCTTTTAACCACTCTTATTATCATTGTGACGTCATCGACTTTGCTGATCATAAATGCTTTGTAATTCTATGAAGGATGTAATCTGTCTTAAGTAGTTTCATTACTACTGTGACTCATTAAATTTGCTATTTATTAATTATTCCTTTTTTGCGCAATAGACGCAATCTATTTTAAGCATTTTTATATTACGTACGACTACTACATGGACAATATTATTTAGACAATCATTCTTTACCAATATAAATGCTAATCTTGTAAAGCCCCCATATATTCAACAGTCCACCAAATTATTCATGATCTCAACAAAATTTCACTATAATTTACCTGTAACACATAATTGGTAAAATAAAATATAGAAAATACAATTTCTCCAGCAATTTTATTACTAACAGTAGGCATATTCCTTGATTACTTCACGCATGACTGATTTGTCATAATTGGCTAGTTCAAGCAAAGCGTTGAGATATATATACACTTATTAACATGGTATTGATAAAGTAGAAATGAAATGCAATAAATTACTGATGGTATAGGTTTAGAAGTCTAACGAATCATCAATTTTACCCAAAACTCTATGATTAACGACACATTTCCTGTATTATGAACGTCCATGTGAAATATGATAGAAAACGACTGCCATATAAATAGCTTCAACGAACATCTTAAGAGAGATTTATATCTTAAGCGCTTCCAATTTTAAATTTCTTATTCTCACGTATTTTGTCCAGTTTTTGAAGCTGGGTATGAAAATGTGAAGAACAAAGTTTTAATGTGTTATTACGAATATCACATGTGGAACAAATAATAATAAACGGTGTGAAATATGAGAGAAACAGATCGACACGTTTTGTGCACAACGTCAACGCTATGCACTGTGACGTAATCTCTTTTACTGGTTGTAAGTTATTAGTTATTTTTCAAAGGAGGAAATCTATCTGAATCAGTTTTGTTATCATTGTGATGTCATCACATTTGCTAATCGTCAAATTTTGTTTTTTAACACAATCTATGCTATATGTTTTAATCACTGTTATTAACATTGTGACGTCATTATATTTTATAATCGTCAATTGTTTGTTTTTTAACACAATCTAATGCTATATGTTTTAATCATGTTATTAACATTGTGACGTCATTATATTTTGCTGGTAATACCGGTAAGTTATTGCCTTATTTTACAATGCACATAGCCAGGGGTGCGTTCAACATCGTAGCTGCTAGGTTGTGCTACGTAGAAAAATCCTACTGAACGGAAAGCTAGTCTAGCCGCTACATAGCTTTAGCTAGCATAAACAAATTCTGCTAGCTTTTGAATCCAAGATGGCGACAATGATTCTATTTTCTTTACCATGAAGTGAAAGTAGTTTTAATCAATTATTTATATCCGGGCACATTTGTTAAGCAAACAAAAAAATGAGCACATAGGTATAAGATAAATGATAAACTCTTTAAACCATGACCTTCCCATCCCCGAAATTTGATTTCGTATGGTAAAAATAGTGGCAACGCTTTTAATACGGATGATAATTTATCAAGGTAACTAGACAAATACGATTAGCTAAAATGTTCCAAGAAATATATTCCATATTGGCGCCATATTTGCTGCTACGTAGCTAATCGTTCAATAACGTTATTGCTATTTTACCTAGCAGCTAGGCTAGCTGCTACGATATAGAACGCAACCCTGTTTAATTAATTGTACTAGTATTGTGACGTCATCACTATTGCTAACATTAACTATCAGTTATTTTGTTATGACTGCAATCTGTTTTTATATGACACTATCATTACCCTTGAAGGGCCCTGGTGGCGCAATGAGTTAAGTAGTTGGATTATCTAACAGCTCATACAAGCCTATCACCAATACGGCGTGGGTTCGCGCCCGCTTTGTAAATTACAAAAAGGGTGCACTCGTCTAGCAGCCGCAAGTGATAAAGTTTACCAGTTGTTTGTCCGTGGTCGGTGGTTCTCTCCGGGTACCCCGGCTTCATCCACCACTAAGAAGAGTTTGAAGATACCAAAGGGGCAATCAGAATCCGTATATCGAAGAAGAACAGACAACACAATGGCCAAAAGAAAAAGTACAAAAGGATAAACAATGATCTACAAAACATATATATAAAACTAAAGATCGAGTAACACGAACCCCACTAAAAACCGGGGGTAAACTCAGGTGCTCCGGAAGGGTAAGCAGTTCCTGCTCCACTAGTGGCACCTGTCGTGTTAATCCAGTTACAAACCCGATAATAAGTCGTGAATGGTCGCCATGATATAGCTGAAATATTGCTTATGTTGATACTTATTCTACCCTTTGCTATTTATAAAGTTTGCTTTATTTGTACAATGGACGTAATCTATTTTAAGAAGTTTAGTTTATATTGCAGAATATACCACTACTGCTTAGACAATATATCCAGACAAGTATTATCTACCAAAATAAATGCTAATCTTGTAAACCTCCTTATATTCAACTGTCCACCAATGTAGTCATGCTTACAGTAGAATTTCACCATAATTACAATATACCACATAATTGGAATACAAAATAGACAATATAATTTCCGTTAAATAACTCCAAGTTTATTGTCCAGCAATTTATTCATCCTCACAGCAGAATTTCACTATAATTTCATTACTAACAGTGGGGCATTTTCGTTGATTACTTCACGCATGACTGATTTGTCATAATTGACTATTTCAAACAAAGCGTTGAGATATATATAGGCTTATTAACATGGTAATGATAAAGTAGAAATAAAAGCAATAAAGTACTGATGGTATGGGTTTAGAAGTGCATGCTCTGTCTGACCAATAATAATTTTTTACCAGAAGATGATGATTTACGACAAATCTCCTGAATAATGAACGTAGGTGTGAAATATGATAGAAAACGATTGTCATAGACAGCTTCAACAAAAATACTTCTTAAGAGGGCTTTATATATTAAGCGCTTCCAATTTAATGTTTCTTATCCTGAAGTATTTTGTCCAGTTGTTCAAGCTGGGTAGGAAAATTTTAAAACAAAATTGTTAATTTGCTATTGCGAATATCATCTGTGGTGCACATGATAATAAACGAATAAGCCTATATTTTCATATAATCACGAAATAACAAGGTGTGCATAATGAAATTGCCCCTTTTTGCCGTTTTCGTAGTCTGAGGTGCAACGCATTTCAGTAAAATATGCACAGTAAATAAAGTACAACCAAGTTCATGTAATTTGTTCCGTATTATATTTCGGAACTCGTCTGTGGTATTATAATCAATTTAAGATTTTTAGACATATAATACTCTCCGATTTTCATTTCCACCATATGTAGCCCTTGGAAAGGTCATGTAAGGAAACTTTTTCGATGATAGTGGCTGGGATTTGAATTGTTTTGCCTAGATAAAACTGTTATGGATATTCCTGACCTATTGATACAAATGGGTGAAATTCTGATATCAACTACTTTATTCCATAGAAAACTAAAGCATCAATATTGTTTTGGTTTTTTTTATGACGCGGGAGCATAAGTGGTCGAGCGGCTATGCTAATTGACCCCTGACAACAAGCCTAGCAAATCTGACGTTGCTTAGAACCCCTAAAACCCCTCTCTAGAGGAGGAGGGCTGGAATTAATTTAACCACTATATATAACCCCGCCAATTATTTATATTTATCCCAAGTGAGGACCCAGATTTCCAACACAATTTCTGATGGTTTGTTTGTGATTGGTTACTAGTGGTGAGAGGTTACTGTTCGTTTTATTGATATTTGTGGAATTGTTGATCATTACTTACTTTTTTTAAATATTATTTTCGTGATCATTTCCTGACTAATCCTAAAGTACAACCATTTTTCTTCAGAATGGACAGTTGATCGGGCCAAACAGGTAAATGTAAAGGTGTCAAATGATTTTGAGATTTTGATAATTGTCTTAAAGTAAGGTTGCTTTAGAGGTTCTGTTTCATTGTATATACATGTATATATATATTATGTCAACATACTTAACAGATACAGATACTGAACACTACAAATATATGCCAGATTTAGATTTTTAATTGATAGCAGGTGTACAGTCAAAACTGTATTACAAGGTCGCATTTGGGACAAAGATAAAATGGCCTTATAAGACAGGTGACCTCTTAAAAGAGATTCAATTCACATGAAATCTCCTATAACAGGACAAGAAAAGGTTACATTTAAACTGCTTTATAGAGGTGAACGTATTGGCAGGTTTGATTACATATTTCGGTTGTCAATAGCATTATACAAAGTATGATTTCTGATTTCAGATATATCGACGTCTTTGCGTAGTATCGTCACAAAGATTGAGACCAGTAACAAAGTCTAGTGTCGCCCTGGCAGCAAATGTAAGTTTCAACATCAGTCCTATATGTAAGTTTCAACATCAGTCCTACATGTAAGTTTTAGCATCAGTCCTACATGTAAGTTTCAACCTCAGTCCTACATGTAAGTTTTAGCATCAGTCCTACATGTAAGTTTCAACCTCAGTCCTACATGTAAGTTTCAACATCAGTCCTACATGTAAATTTCAACCTCAGTCCTACATGTAAGTTTCAACATCAGTCCTACATGTAAGTTTCAACCTCAGTCGTACATGTAAGTTTCAACATCAGTCATACATGTAAGTTTCAACCTCAGTCCTACATGTAAGTTTCAACATCAGTCCTACATGTAAGTTTCAACCTCAGTCCTACATGTAAGTTTCAACATCAGTCCTACATGTAAGTTTCAACCTCAGTCCTACATGTAAGTTTCAACATCAGTCATACATGTAAGTTTCAACCTCAGTCCTACATGTACGTTACAAAATGTAGGTAACGTTGATACAGCGGTTGTTTGACGGGGAATTATTACTTCTTTCTTGGTGTTCAATGGTTTGAGGGGAGATATGGTTATTCGTTTGGTTGAAATTGTTGACTATCGCTATTTAAGCTCTCTTTTTATAATATAGGGTTGTACAAAGCAATTAATCTAAATGCATTGAATTGTTTTTCTGGTGATTGGAAACGGGTAACGCCTGATGTCATATTTAAATTAATAAGTTAATATCATTTGAAATTTGACAAAAATAAAAATGTAATTGTTTTCAGTCATTGTGACCGCTAATTTTGCTATTAGGATTGTAACACGTAGATTGTATCCAGTTTTTCGCCATATCTGATTTTAACGTTCAGTGCAGACACCATTGTAATAAATAAAATGTATTTCAAAGACATATTGACATAATAGTGTTATTTGTTACCAATAAATTTACACAACAAAGCATTAATTTTCCGACAAAGGAAAGAGATATATTACATGATCATGTTGACTATTTATTTCTTTGTATACAATTTTGTTTGAAAGATGAACGTCACACAAACAATACAATCCATCCCAATGTATTATCAATATACACAACAATGCATTTCTTGCCGATCTGACAATGGAAATAGAAATATTACTTGAACATCAGTCTATTTGTTTCTTTGTATGTAAATTTTGCTTGGACGAATTAAGTCATACAAACAATAAAACCCATCACAATGCATTATCAATACATCTTAAGACGTTTTTCTTTATAAATTGTAGACATATTGTGTACTAAGACACTTCAAAGAAAAGACTGAGGCTCAAGAACTATTAAACATCCTATCTAAACCACATGTGCAGGTATGTATTAAAGAGATTGTTAAACATTCTATCTAAACCACATGTGCAGGTATTTATATTAAATGATTGTTAAACATTCTATATAAACCACATGTGCAGGTATTTATATTAAATGATTGTTAAACATTCTATATAAACCACATGTGCAGGTACATTGTACTTTTAAAAGATGCAAATATTATTAGCGGGGTTTGTGCTACTCGATCTTTGGTTTCTACATAGTGCCTTTAGATCGTTGTTTGTACTTTTTCTTTTGGCCATTGTGTTGTCTGTCCTTCTTCGATTTACGGCTTCGGCTTACCTCGTTGGTATCTTCAAACTCTTCTTATACAATTGGGCTTTGAGTGTGCAGTATTTTCATATTCACAATCCACATATTGACAGACGTTTTCATTAAGACAACAACGTTTGATGATGCAATAGGTCTAACCAGAAGCCGTAAATCGAATAAACCCAAAAAATACATTAGTAAAAAGAAACATGAGAAAAAACAAACAATGATATACAAAGTACTACACAGAAAGATAAAGATTGCCTTGGGTCGATAATGTGTTCATAAATATGATTGATTTGATTTGATTTTTGGTGTTTAACGCCACTTTCAGCAATATTTCAGCTATATCATGGCGACCAGTTTTAGTTGTGGATGAAGCCGGAGTACCGGAGAGAACAACCGACCATGGGCAAGCAACTGGTAAGCTTTATCGTTTGCGGCTGCGAGTCGAGTGCACCCTTTTTTGTAAATTACAAAGCCGGGCGCGAACCCACGCCGTATTGGTGATAGACTTGTATGAGTTGTTAGGTAATCCAACTACCTAACTCATTGACCCACCCGGACCCTTATGTATCTATATGATAACTAGGCTGATATGACAAAAAATATCATGTTTTAATCTGTATCTAATGCCACGGTAACTTCAGACGATAATTCAGTTAATCATGGAGGTCAGTTTTATTGATGGAGAAAGCAAACCGTATGTTACTCAATTAGAACTAGCATACAAAAGCGGCCATGAAGCCTTTACTGCCGACTGATATATAGCAAATTAGGTGATAAAAAAGACTTAATCTGATTGCACAATGCTGCTAAGAATAGCACCTTACAATGCCGTCTATCGATCGATCACTTGTAAGAGCACATATTAATTCAGCATCGTTTATTGATTGTCAATAAAAAATAAAGAGAGAAGCTATGTTCGCCATACAATTCATAATGTCATTATCACATTCTTGTCACGTTGAGAGAAAAAATCTGCAACGTTAGTTTTATTAATATGACCAAAAGTAAAGAGCGCTGTATAACTGAAGGCTAACCATACCAAACTAACTTTGGGTTTAGGGTCATAGGTTTTTTAATGTCACAATAAAAATATTTCGGTTATATCGTGGCTGTCACCAGTAGAGCTGGAACTGTTTATTCCCTGGAGGTCACGAGTTCACCCCCTGTTTAGTGGGGTTCACGGTTATATCGTGGCTGTCACCAGTAGAGCTGGAACTGTTTATTCCCTGGAGGTCACGAGTTCACCCCCTGTTTAGTGGGGTTCACGGTTATATCGTGGCTGTCACCAGTAGAGCTGGAACTGTTTATTCCCTGGAGGTCACGAGTTCACCCCCTGTTTAGTGGGGTTCACGGTTATATCGTGGCTGTCACCAGTAGAGCTGGAACTGTTTATTCCCTGGAGGTCACGAGTTCACCCCCTGTTTAGTGGGGTTCACGGTTATATCGTGGCTGTCACCAGTAGAGCTGGAACTGTTTATTCCCTGGAGGTCACGAGTTCACCCCCTGTTTAGTGGGGTTCACGGTTATATCGTGGCTGTCACCAGTAGAGCTGGAACTGTTTATTCCCTGGAGGTCACGAGTTCACCCCCTGTTTAGTGGGGTTCACGGTTATATCGTGGCTGTCACCAGTAGAGCTGGAACTGTTTATTCCCTGGAGGTCACGAGTTCACCCCCTGTTTAGTGGGGTTCACGGTTATATCGTGGCTGTCACCAGTAGAGCTGGAACTGTTTATTCCCTGGAGGTCAGGGGTTCACCCCCTGTTTTGTGGGGTTCACGGTTATATCGTGGCTGTCACCAGTAGAGCTGGAACTGTTTATTCCCTGGAGGTCACGAGTTCACCCCCTGTTTAGTGGGGTTCACGTTGCTCAATCTTTTGTGTTCTTTGTAATGTTTTGTAAACAAATGTTTGGCGCTTTAAAATCTGATTCAACCCACCATTTCTTTAGAAATGCCTGTACCAAGTCAGGGTCATTACGGTTTTCACAGTTTTCCGGTTGTTGACTGATTTTGTCTGGTTATATACTTATGAGTTTTGACTTTCCCTTTGTAAGATTGTTCGGAGTTCGGTAATTTTGTTATTACCCTTATTTGTTCTTTTTATTTTGGCCATTGAGTTATTTGTCCTTCGAATTACGGCGTATGATTACCCCGCTGGTATGTTCACACCTTTCGCAATAAAATTCTACTAACTCGAAGTACATAATGTACGTACAACTATGCATAATACGGCAATCCATCTTGTCTGATTTTCGCCTCGTTCATCTAATAAAACAGTGTTCTCGTTGACTTATTTCTAGAATCACCATGATGTTTTACATAAGATATTTTAGATTCTATCAGTACACGTTAAATGATGACACTTAATAGACTTGACAATTGTGATCGTGTGTTAAATCTAAACTCCCAATGTGGTCTCTTTTAACGATGACCTATACCAGAGTTAAAGGATAATCAATATTACGTGGCCACGTGGGATTAAAAAGTCAAGTTTCATACGTATCAAACAATACGCGATAATTATTACTAGATAAAAGAACAAATTAAATTATATTTTCTGTACAAAGAATCACAATGCAGCTTTTAAGAAGAGTTTGAATATACATGTACCAAATCGATGAAGGACAGAAAGCACAATGGTCAGATGAAATAGGACAAAAGGACAAACAACAATCTACACAGAAGATTAAAATCTAGTACACCGACATGATCGTACCTTTCACTACTAACGTGTTTTTCCTTAACTTGAAACAGAAATCATTTACTCTCTGTCCTGGTGTTGTCGTTGAAATATTTAAATATACATCAACTGCTAAAAAAAAAAATATGTTACCTTTTTTGGACATTTTGCTATCTGTACTTCTTCGATTTACGAATTCTGATAACCTCTTTGGTATTCTCAAGCTCTTCGTAATAGATTATCATGCTAGTTCTTATATAGTAACAGTCGTCATACAAGGCAGCAATATAAATTATTGAACGATATGGACAAATGGACCGCACATCTTACTTCCATTGCAAAAGGGGGTTTTTGGTATCTACCAACATGGTAGCTCGGAGTTTAACGTCCCATGCGACGGACATCAAAATATAGAACCAACTTAACTAAAACCAGACCAGTTTGAACTTCTAAAAGAGCGAGTTTGCACATGTACTTCTGAATGTGAAAAATGTCCTGTCTAGTTGTTGAATAACGTTGTAAAGTAATCTTAATAGAGCATGCATAACATATTATACACTGTATAGAGGAGTATCAAATCGCATAGACCCTATCTGTAAAATAACCGTATTTACCACAATGAAATGAAGGCCCGCATCACACGAGACTGGTGGAAGCATATCATTACCAAAGTGTTCGTGTATTTTATACAATCAAAAAAAATAATACGGGCTTTTATTTACCATTTTTCTTTTTATCAATCCATCATCATGACATTTCATGGATATTTTTATATTTCAAAGATAGTTGTTTGCTTAAAAACAACATACAAAGGTTAACATATAATCATGTATATTTGTTAATACACTAACGATAGAGTTATATTATTGCGAATTAGGGTTATGGTTATGGTATTTAACGCCGCTTTCAACAATATTTCAGTTAAATCGTGGCGGTCAGTTTTATTGGTGTTCATATCAACGGGGATTTTTTATGATAAGCTCCGCCCACAAATTTTGTTGGTAGGCACTACCGCAAATTCCCCTTTAAAGAAGGTAATATTTAAACCCGTAGCCTCTTACTAACAGTATATAGTATATCTCTGTCGTTACTGTTCAACATTGTTGTCTCTGTCTATAGTAATAAATTTGTAGATATCTAATAGGCGCTTTGGTTTGATTGTCCCAAAACCTTAAATTATTTGGCTTTCCAATCTTTCGATTTTGAGCGTACCTGATGAAGGTTATTATTTGGCGTTCCAATCTTTCGATTTTGAGCGTACCTGATGAAGGTTATTTTGAGCGTACCTGATGAAGGTTATTCTGAGCGTACCTGATGAAGGTTATTCTGAGCGTACCTGATGAAGGTTATTGTGAGCGTACCTGATGAAGGTTATTGTGAGCGTACCTGATGAAGGTTATTCTGAGCGTACCTGATGAAGGTTATTTTGAGCGTACCTGATGAAGGTTATTTTGAGCGTACCTGATGAAGGTTATTTTGAGCGTACCTGATGAAGGTTATTCCAGTAACGCGTCGTGCGCACTATATTTTATATCTACGATTTAATTAGCGTGCACTATGCGTTCTGGAATAACTTTGATGCGCTCAGAGTCCAAAGATTGGAAAAAAATGAAAGTCTTTGGGAACAAGAAAACTACAGAGCCTAAACAAGATAGTACTAAAATATCAATTGATAATATAAAGACACAGAAACAAATCTCCAAATATCTTCTGTATGCACTATGAGTTCTTTAATAACTTTGATACCCTCAATATCCATTGAAAAGCAAAATAAATCTTTGGGAGGAAGAAAACCAAAGGGTCTAATCTCCAAATTTATTCTGTAACAGGCTCTTCTATATTCACACGACAACATAGCATCGAAGGAGTACGAACCAGAACTAGGTACATTTATATCAAGAACAACAGACAAGGAAGAAGAAACAATAAAACTTGTACAGTTAGTAAAGAGTAACGAACCCTTGGTAAGTCATCTAGATGTAGCTTTATAACGGTAACGTCCCTTTGGTATGTCATCTATATGTAGTTTTATAACGGGAATGTCCCTTTGGTAAGTCATCTAGATGTAGTTTTATAACGGGAATGTCCCTTTGGTAAGTCATCTAGATATAGCTTTATAACGGTTATGTCCCTTTGGTATGTCATCTATATGTAGCTTTATAACGGTTATGTCCCTTTGGTATGTCATCTATATGTAGTTTTATAACGGGAACGTCCCTTTGGTAAGTCATCTAGATGTAGTTTTATAACGGGAATGTCCCTTTGGTAAGTCATCTAGATATAGCTTTATAACGGTTATGTCCCTTTGGTAAGTCATTTAGATATAGCTTTATAACGGTAATGTCCCTTTGGTAAGTCATCTAGATGTAGTTTTATAACGGGAATGTCCCTTTGGTAAATCATCTATATGTAGTTGTATAACCACAATGTCCCTTTTGCAAGATGGTATTGTAGTTTGATAACGGTAGTAGCCCATTGATACGATAATAATGTTTTAGGTAGTGTAAGACCAAGTAATATAGGATCGCATCGCCTTTTGCGAAAATCAATTGTTGTCTTAGGTAGCTGCAATGCCAACTAATATACGATCGCAGCCACTTTTACAAATTAATTGTTGACTCACAAAGGTGCAAGGCAAATTACTGTACGACCCCAACCACTTTTCCAAATTAATTGTTGTTTCACGAAGATGCAAGGAAAACTACTGTACGATCCCGTCCAATTTTACAAAAAGTAATCGTTGTCTTAGGTAGCTGCAAGGCAAATTATATTATCCCGGCAACTTTTACAAAATAGTGTATCACGAAGATGCAAGGCCCACTACCGGCCGACCTTGCCACTTTTCCAAAAAGTAATTGTTGTTTCACGCATAATCTTAGGTAATCGTCTCATTTCAGGGAATAACACTACAACTTAATGACGTCACAGGTGGTATTGAAATTGCTAGAATTTTACATGGCGGAGCAGCACATAGAAGTGGTAAATTGTATTCTGTTTAATCTACGGTAGAACCGAACCTAGATATCTCAAACTCTGATAAGTAGCCACCGCATTAACCTAGTTTTATGTCCAAATAGCAATGCCGGGAATGTATTTATGAGTAGTAGTTTAGTAGACAATGATCGCCATGCTTTATTAGAGCAAATACGAGTTACGACCAAGATAAATAGCTTCACAGACTACTCATTTCCGTTGAGATTTCGTATTAAATAGCCAATTATGTAAATCGTTAGTGAAGGCAGGACTTCGATTTATAATTAAATAGATAGTGATCTGTGGAATTTAGATGTATGAAAGAATAAAGGACATGTTTTATGGTTTGATGGTGTTTATCGCCACTTTCAACAGTATTTCAGTTATATCGTGGCATTTAGTTTTATACGTTGAAGAAAGAGGAGTACCCGTAGAAAACCACCGACCTGTCGCAAGTTACAGACAAACTTTATCACATAATGCTGTATCGAGTTCATCTCGCCATAAACTGGGTCGAACTCACAACGTTAGTGATGATAAGAGTACACAGGTAGTTGTAAATCCATCTATCATACGATCACAGCAGTATCGGTATCTCCCTCACAATTGGTAAGCTATGCATATTTGAATAAATTGAATGTTCCATTTTCTATGCGTTTGTTAAACATTTGGAAGATATTGTCTTGTAACAGCTAGTTTGTAGGGAAATCAGTTGCTTGTTTGTCTTTCTCAATGGCCATCATTAAATATACAAAACCGTTTTTCTTTTTTATTACCATCTAATAATATTGGTGATGACATAATTTGTCAAAATGAGAAGAAATGTATTGACCTTTTATTATTGATTTGTATAACCCACACCATGCTAGAAATTCTACAATACATCAGAGGGTTAATATTTATCTATTTTCATGTAGGTCTAATCAATGTCGGAGATGAAGTGAAGGAAATCAATGGAATCAAGTTCCAAGGGAGAGATCCAAAGGACATGACAAAAGTACTGGTACGGATGATAATTTAGATTGACATATTCTTAAATTGTAGTGTTATTTATCATCAGTGATATCATATTGATAAAACACTACCAAAAAAGTAAATATAGCAGAACATTAAAAAACAAAACAAAACAAAGACAAGACAAAAACAAGCAGATAGACAAAGAAAGAAAGAAAATTAAAAAATTATTTTTTAAATTATCCCCCCCCCCCCCCCCCAAAAAAAGATAAAGCAAAAAAAAAACAAAAAAACATAGAATTAATAAATAAATACACAAAAACAAAACAAAAGACAAGCAGACAGTCAAACTAACAAGCAACAAATAAAAAAAAATATGTTTTTGAATGATGCAACCACCCCCTCCCCCCACCAATGAAAAAAGCAAAAAATAAATAAAAACAACAAACAATAAATAAATAAGGATACAAGACAACCTTACAAAAATAAAAATTGAAAGCAAACAAACAAACAAAAATAAAACAAAGACAACAACATTCTTGATCTGAAATTGTTTTGATCAAATTCTAAGGGATAGATCTAAAATACATGACAAAAAATACTGGTACAGATAGAAACATTAATGATAATTCAGTTTGACAGCTAGGGGTGTGGTACTTAAGGAAAAGTTGGTAACGGTGGTGCCGCTAGAGTTTGATCACCACACCAACCGCATGTATATTAAAAACAATATCCATTCATGTATTATTCTGTTATTGGCGACCTATTCATATATTAGACTTAACTCCACAATTAAGACACAGATCAATTTTGCATCTTATTATATTAAATTAGAAATTATTAATAGAAGAATTTGTCTTGGCAATAAAGAAGATTCATGAGCTTCTAGAAATATAACCTATTGATACATCATAGCTTACAAATTCCCACCCATTGATATATTGAAGTAGGAAATTTACGACCAATTAATATATCTAAAAGCTGCAAAAGTCGACCAAATCTAGCGGCACTCCTTATTATAGGAATTCACACCACCCTGTGTTTGAAAGAATTTCAAATTGCAATGCGATTAATTAAGAAAGATATCAATTTTGTTGATATAAAAGAACAAATATTTTATGAAATTGTATTATTCACATTTTTCAAATGAAGATAATATTGATCATTGTTTATTTTATTTCGCTGTCATTATTATTTCTCTCTGGATAGTCAAATATGATTTGTCAAGAATTATTCTGTTTATTAAATGTCAAGATGTCAAAGGCTATTTAACAATCCGCTATGGTTTACTATAGAATGTTTGACTAAGACAAATAAAAAATATTAATCATACAAAAATTATCAATCTGGATAGACAAGACAATAGGAATGAAAATACAACTTGATGTGATAAGGCTTGTCAAACACTTTTAGAAGCTCGATGGTTTTCTGTGGATACGCCAGTTTCCGAAACCAATACAACTGACGCTATGATATTATGAAAGTTTGTATAAAGGTCGACTCAACACCTCTAATAAATATACCGTTATCCTCCTGCAGACATTGGTACTCTCGTTTACTATAGAACTGAAATTGTCTAAACGTCAGAGAATACCGAAGAGGCAATCAAAAAGGGACAATCCAAAGAAACTGCCAGCAGGGTACACAAGACGAAGAAAAACAAAACAAAAACACAACACAATATGTGTTGGACACCACTATGCGCAAGCAAACATAAATAACGTAAATAAGACATGAACCCTCCTGCAGCCAAACAAACTGGAGGTAAAGACGAACCGAACATACTTTTTATACGGAAATCGTTACAGACATCACAACACGGAACTCAGAATGTAAAATAAAACAACATGGACCTCACTAGAAACCGAGAGGGTGAACTCAGGTGCGCGCGAAGGGTAAGCAGTTCCTGCTTCTTATAAGACGACCGCCATGTTAATTTATGATTTCATTAGTACTGCTTTGACTATCTTGATTGCGATTTAGGACGAACCGAACGTCGTTCTTATTCGGAAATCGTAAAGGACATCACAACACGGAACACAGAACGTTAGATGGAACACTTATAAGCATACCGCTATCCTCTTGTAGAACTTGTTACTCACGTTTACTATATAATTGACATTAAAAATTAATTGATATTTCCGGACGTGTTAGGCTAATGAAACTCAAATATGACTTTTTCTTTTAAGTCAGAACTCCAAGGAGCGGTGTCTATGAAACTTGGTACAAAGAAAAGTGCAACAACAGATCAAAGGAGTAGCAGTGTAAGTGTAAATATATAAAAATGAGTGAGTGATTGTTGTTTAACGCCAACTCAGCAATTTTTCAGTTATATTATGGCTAGAACAAGTTCATTTTCAATGAGATGAAGATGAGGTTCACTTTGTACTAGAAAAACTTGCTTAGTTTGATATGCATAGTACTAGCTAATTGAAACAACAGTCCGCGGATAGACATGTCGCCCCACTCGGACATATTATCCTGATTCCGAGCCAACCAGTCCTTGATCTCTCTCCTTAAGGATGCGTGCTAAGCGGAGAGGAAACAAATACCAATTTAACAGTCTTTTGTTTGACCCGATCGGAGCTCGAACCCACGATCTGCCACAATCGATGTGAGCATACTAAACATTACTCCACCGATGCGGTAAAATATATATAAAAGAAAGGTAGATGCGCTTCATGGGATATATACAGGCAAACCTTCCCATGCAGTCACCTGTATTAAGAGGTCACCTTTTTCTTGTCCTGACATAGAAAATCGCATATGAATTGTACCTCTATTAAGAGGTCACATGTCTTATTAGGTCACTCATTCTTTGTCCCAAAGGTGACCTCTTAATACAGGTTTGACTGTATATAGAAATATAAATCGAATCGAAAAGGAACTACTTGATACAAACACTTATTTATAATTCGGCGGATAAAATAACGAAACAACAAAAATAATATTCACATCAATGTATTATCGCTGCCTTAGATTACCACCATCATATAGTGAGACAATTCTGTTTTTGTCTGTTACAAGACACATCTCATTTACATCGCGTTCCATCAGTATATAGCATTTTGTTAAAAAAAATATTCTAATAAAAATGAACGAGAAGATGTTATTATTTCTACTTTAAAATAATATTTTTCATAAACGACTTTGATTTAAAAAAAAATTAGCATGTAATTATTAGCACCATGTCTCATTATACGTAATTTGTGTTGCACACCTACTTTGCTAAATGAGTATTTCATGACAGAAGCCACGCAGACATCTGGAGAAGATTACCACTGTCGACACAACTGGTATAGGAACAAAAGAGAGGCGGTGGTGTTTAACAGCAACAATGTTTCAGTTATACCGGAGAAAGCTACCGACCTGCCGCAAGTCACTGACAAACTTTATCAAGTTTGCAAATACCAAAGGGATAAATCGAAGAAAAAGGTCAAAGTGACAATCAATGATCCAAAGTAAATAAAAGATTGAGCATCTGACGAACCCTACTACAATTCGAGGGGACCTCAGGTGCTCCAGAAGGGTTAGCATTTCCTGTCCCACTAGCGACACGCGCCATGTTACTGTTAAATGACAAGAACATACTCTGATATGGAAATCGTGTTGGACACCAATATGCGTAAATAAATACAAATTACATCAATAAAACAAACGGGAGTAAAGACGAACCCAATGCCTTTTTATGCGGAAATCCATGTATCACCCGTCGTAGTGCTCTTGTTACAACCTCGATGATAAGTCTTGAAGTGTGGGATCTAATCTTATTTCATCTAACTGTAAGTAAACGTTAGAGAATACCGAAGGGGCAATCAACGATGGAAAATCCTGAGAAACTGGCAACATAGGGCACACAAGATGAAGACAAGCAAAACAAAAACACAGCACAATATGTGTTGGACACCACTTTAGGCAACAAACACAAATAACGTAAATAAGACATGAGTACTCCTACAAACAACTGGAGGTAAAGACGAACGGAACATCCTTTTTATGCGGAAATCGTAATGGACATCACAACACGGAATTCAGAATGTAAAGACACACAATAGGACAACACAAACAACTAAATAGATGAGCAACATGGACCCCAGCAGAAATCGAGAGGGTGAACTCAGGTGCGCGCGAAGGGTAAGCAGTTTCTGCTTCATATAAAACCACCGCCATGTTAACTTATGATTTCATAAGTACTGCTTTGACTATCCTTGATTGCGATTTCTGATGCTGTTCCATATAATTTGCGTTTTACCTCTTTTCATCGGGTTTGTAACTAGATTAACACGACGGATGTCACTAGTGGAGCAGAAACTGCTAACCCTTCCGGAGTACCTGAGTTCATCCCCGGTGTTTAGTGGGGTTCGTGTTACTCGATCTTTTGTTTTATATGTATGTTTTGTAGATCGTCGTTTGCCCTTTTGTTCTTTTTCTTTTGGCCATTGTGTTGTCTGTTCTTCCTTGATATACGGATTATGATTACCCCTTTGGTATCTTCTGTGTTGTCTGTTCTTCGATATACGGATTATGATTACCCCTTTGGTATCTTTTGGCCTTGTGTTGTCTGTTCTTCTTCGATATACGGATTATGATTACCCCTTTGGTATCTTTTGGCCTTGTGTTGTCTGTTCTTCTTCGATATACGGATTGCGATTACCCCTTTGGTATCTTTTAGCCATTGTGTTGTCTGTTCTTCGATATACGGATTATGATTACCCCTTTGATATCTTTTGGCCATAGTGTTGTCTGTTCTTCTTCGATATACGGAATGCGATTACCCCTTTGGTATCTTTTAGCCTTGTGTTGTCTGTTCTTCTTCGATATACGGATTATGATTACCCCTTTGATATCTTTTGGCCATAGTGTTGTCTGTTCTTCTTCGATATACGGAATGCGATTACCCCTTTGGTATCTTTTAGCCTTGTGTTGTCTGTTCTTCTTCGATATACGGATTATGATTACCCCTTTGATATCTTTTGGCCTTGTGTTGTCTGTTCTTCTTCGATATACGGAATGCGATTACCCCTTTGGTATCTTTTAACCTTGTGTTGTCTGTTCTTCTTCGATATACGGATTATGATTACCCCTTTGATATCTTTTGGCCTTGTGTTGTCTGTTCTTCTTCGATATACGGATTATGTTAACCCCTTTGGTATCTTCAAACTCTTCCACAATTCTTATGCTTGTTTTCTTTTGTAGACTAAGGTCAGGGCGCTCTTCGATTATAACCCTTTTCAAGACAATATGATACCATGTCCGCATGCTGGGCTAGCTTTTCATAAAGGAGATATTCTATATATAGTATCACAGGAAGATCCTCTCTGGTGGCAAGCCAAGAGAGCTGGAGAAACTAGAGCAGGATTGATACCGGCCAGATTGCTACAAGAAAGGTATAACTAATAAATGTTGAAACACTGAAAAATACGTTGTATATTTGACTCCAGTCCTCAAATCGGCATACACTGACGTCATTATCTCAAATCACGGTCCGATTTATGGGTATTCTCAAATCGGCGTTCTTACCAAATTCGCAGATCTATGGCCGATTTATTGGTTACAGTTAGGGTTAGGATTAGGGCATACGTCTGCGACTTCATTTTACGTCGATTTGAGAAAATGGGACACGTCCATAGATTTGAGAATTGGACGCCGATTTGAGAATTTGAAAAAAGGACATAGTAGTAACCAGACATGGGTTTGATGATAGGACGTGGATTAGAGGCTGTACGTCGATCTGAGTTTTACATATTTAAAGCACTTATGAATTATAATGTAAAATACCCTCAACACAGTTCCTAAAATCCAGTCGAGCACTCAGATCTAAAATCATTGTGCTTAGGTGTGCTTAAACACATGGACTCGTTGGCCAGGGGGCCCTTCCTCCTGCCAAAAAATGTCTTTACGATGGATTTTTGCTTATGTGGTGCAATTTTAAATTTGAAGGCGTTCTGTTTCGGAGCGATTCCAGATATAATGATAGAGTTGACTGCCTGTGTAGGCCTACGGGGTCTAACCCCTTCAGGGTCCAAGTAAGGGGCCTTATCATAACTTAATTAGCACAGTGCCTCATTTGTCCTAATTCTGGCACTGGGTACATGCACTCCAATAAAAAGTGGCGGGGTTAAACTAATTGTGTGGACACATAATGGGTGATCAGCCTTGTTTGTACAGCGCTGAGTCCTTAATGGGTGATCAGCCTTGTTTGTACAGCGCTGAGTCCTTAATGGGTGATCAGCCTTGTTTGTACAGCGCTCAGTCCTTATTGGGTAATCAGCCTTGTTTGTACAGCACTGAGTCCTTAATGGGTGATCAGCCTTGTTTGTACAGCGCTGAGTCCTTTATGGGTGATCAGCCTTGTTTGTACAGCGCTGAGTCCTTAATGGGTGATCAGCCTTGTTTGTACAGCGCTGAGTCCTTAATGGGTGATCAGCCTTGTTTGTACAGCGCTGAGTCCTTAATGGGTGATCAGCCTTGTTTGTACAGCGCTGAGTCCTTAATGGGTGATCAGCCTTGTTTGTACAGCGCTGAGACCTTAATGGGTGATCAGCCTTGTTTGCACAGCGCTGAGTCCTTAATGGGTGATCAGCCTTGTTTGTACAGCGCTGATTCCTTAATGGGTGATCAGCCTTGTTTGTACAGCGCTCAGTCCTTATTGGGTGATCAACCTTGTTTGTACAGCGCTCAGTCCTTAATGGGTGATCAGCCTTGTTTTAACAGCGCCGAGTCCTTAATGGGTGATCAGCCTTGTTTGTACAGCGCTGAGTCCTTAATGGGTGATCAGCCTTGTTTGTACAGCGCTGAGTCCTTAATGGGTGATCAGCCTTGTTTGTGCAGCGCTGAGTCCTTAATGGGTGATCAGCCTTGTATGTACAGCGCTGAGTCCTTAATGGGTGATCAACCTTGTTTGTACAGCGCTGAGTCCTTAATGGGTGATCAACCTTGTTTGTACAGCGCTGAGACCTTAATGGGTGATCAGCCTTGTTTGTACAGCGCTGAGTCCTCAATGGGTGATCAGCCTTGTTTGTACAGCGCTGAGTCCTTATTGGGTGATCAGCCTTGTTTGTACAGCGCTGAGTCCTTAATGGGTGATCAACCTTGTTTGTACAGCACTGAGTCCTTAATGGGTGATCAGCCTTGTTTGTACAGCGCTGAGACCTTAATGGGTGATCAGCCTTGTTTGTACAGCGCTGAGTCCTTATTGGGTGATCAGCCTTGTTTGTACAGCACTGAGTCCTTAATGGGTGATCAGCCTTGTTTGTACAGCGCTGAGACCTTAATGGGTGATCAGCCTTGTTTGTACAGCACTGAGTCCTTAATGGGTGATCAGCCTTGTTTGTACAGCGCTGAGACCTTAATGGGTGATCAGCCTTGTTTGTACAGCGCTGAGACCTTAATGGGTGATCAGCCTTGTTTGTACAGCGCTGAGCCCTTATTGGGTGATCAGCTTTGTTTGTACAGCACTGAGTCCTTAATGGGTGATCAGCCTTGTTTGTACAGCGCTGAGACCTTAATGGGTGATCAGCCTTGTTTGTACATGAGTCCTTAATGGGTGATCAACCTTGTTTGTACAGCACTGAGTCCTTATTGGGTGATCAGCCTTGTTTGTACAGCGCCGAGACCTTAATGGGTGATCAGCCTTGTTTGTACAGCGCTGGGTCCTTATTGGGTGATCAGCCTTGTTTGTACAGCACTGAGTCCTTAATGGGTGATCAGCCTTGTTTGTACAGCGCTGAGTCCTTAATGGGTGATCAGTCTTGTTTGTACAGCACTGAGTCCTTAATGGGTGATCAGCCTTGTTTGTACAGCGCGGAGTCCTAATCTTAAACAATATACATAGACTGTAATATATTTAATCTTCGTGACACAGACGATATTAGCCCAGTAAAAGAGAGCCTATTGCGTTGGAATTCGTTATAATTCGTTTTTCTGGATAACCTGAAATAATCTTGCTGCCTATTTGTATTAGTAGTATAATATATTGACCATGGTTAACTGGAATACTCGATTATTGCGAATTTCATTTATATTCATGGATGCAAATTGTCGTGGTTTGGGGGAAAATAACGTTTTCGTGGAAATGTAATTTCCAGGGGCGGATCCTGGATTTCAAGTTAGGGGGGCACACTTTAAAACATTGCGCCGAGCGGAGGGAGGCGCGAAAATTGTTGGGGTATTTCGTGTGAAAAATCACGATTTTACGCCAAAAAATTATATTTTTTTCATTTTTAGGGGGGCGCGCGCCGGGTGCGCTGCCCTGGATCCGCCTCTGAATTCGTGAATTCCCATCTACTAATAAAAAAAACAATTTACAGTAAAAATGTCTGGTATCAATTTTATAGTAACGTCGCACATAAATTCTCTGCATGTTGAACGACACTGTGCTAAGTCAGTGTATCGTGTCAGATAATCGCTGTATTCTAAATCTGGTGGTTTGGTGTTTTGGGTTAAGGTTAGAGCTATGGTGTTTAACGAAGCTTTCAACAATAATTCAGCTATATCTTGGAGACCAGTTTTATTGGTGGAGGAAACCGGAATACCCGGAGAAATCCACTGACCCGCCGCAAGTCAATGACAAACTTTATCAGATAATGTTGTATCGAGTACACTCCTTCATGAGCAGGTTTGATGTTTGGTATATATATATATATTATTTTGAAGGAGAGAGATTTTAAGGAATGCCGAGACTTTAGAGGAAGATGATAACAGGAAAGGAGCACGTAGGTATATATATTTATATCTTATATCTTTGTCTATATCTTTCCTTTCCAAAATGTGTGAAAATAATTCTTACATGCAATGTAGCTTCTCTTGACCTAACGTGGGGTGAAATGTAATTATAGTCAAATAGTGTTTAGGACAATTGTTTCACCTTTGTGATTTATTGGAGGAAACAAATTCGCTTATCATCATTCTGGATCGTAAACAATTGCGTCAATTACTTATCTGTACATACTATAAGAAACACGTAAATGTGACTTGTTGCTAACTGAATTGCCCATACGACAAGATTTTAACCTGACTTGACAGTGAATAACACGGATTGAGTCTTATAAGAAACAGGAACTGCTTTCCCTTCGGAAGCACATGGATTCACCACCGTTTGTTGGGGGAGGGGGGAAGGTTACGTGTTGATATTCACCACCGTTTGTTGGGGGGAGGGGGGAAGGTTACGTGTTGGTATTCACCACCGTTTGTTGGGGGAAGGGGGGAAAGTTACGTGTTGGTATTCAGCACCGTTTGTTGGGGGAGCGGGGAGGGTTACTTATCTTATTTGGTTTTCTGTGTTTTCTTTTGTTTGTCTTCGTTCTGTGTCTTGTGTCCACTGTTGCCCATGTCTCTGGATTGTCCATTCTTGATTGCCCCTTCGGTTTTCTCTAACGTGTATTACATGTATGCAGTAACACACTAATAATGGTATTGATATATTTTTAAGGCTCAATCAGTCCGTGCAGAATCAGTCCCAAGAGTGTCAGGTCAAGGAGAGTCCGGAAGATGATGTATCATGCTGTGCTAAATGCCGATTTTGATCTAGGAGAAATACCTACGTATGAAGATGTTGAACTGCTGCCTCCAAATAAAAACCATAAACGTCCACTGATTCTGATAGGTAAGCATTATATGAAGATGTTGAACTGCTGCCTCCAAATAAAAATCATAAAAGTCCACTAGTTCTGATAGGTAAGCATTATATGAAGATGTTGAACTGCTACCTCCAAATAAAAATCATAAACGTCCACTTGTTCTGATAGGTAAACATTTGTTTCAATGTCTGTTATGCATCACGTGGAATCACATTGATTACAAATTGGACATAGATTCTACAGTCAATGTAGCAAAAATTAGTGAGAATGTTACACTAGTTTAAACATATTTTATTGTCCAAAAACATGACAATAGGATCAGATACAAGTTTTTCAACTTAGAACATCTACACTGTTACATTGGTGGTAGAAGCAATCACTACCACAGTTATCGTTCTTAGCTCGCACATCAAAATTCTTTAATGTTTTAACTTTAATAAGAATCTTGTAAAAAAAACCGGGAGCTATTTACAATATGTATTAGTTTTAACAAGACTAATGACATCAGTTTTCATATAATGGGGACTACATTTAGATAAGGGTAATAACAAAATTACCGAACTCTGAACAATCTTACAAAGGGAAAGTCAAAACTCATAATTATGCAAACAGACAAAATCAGTCAACAATCGGAAAACTGTGAAAACCGTAATGACCCTGACTTGGTACAGGCATTTCTAAAGAAATGGTGGGTTGAATCAGATTTTAAAGCGCCAAACCTCCCGCTCTCATTACGGTTCAAAGGTTCCGGCTGTCACTATAACAGTATTTAAATACAGGAATAAAATAGGTAAAATAGTTGTCAAAGCAGTACCATATTCGGTGACGTAAATGTCAAAACTATTTTTACGTCACACATTGATAAAAAAATATCCTTGACATTTTTCTTGACTTCTTTATCTTTATACATTTTCACTATATGAAAATGCATCGCTTATAATCGTTTCTGCAGAGACGGAATATATTTCGACAAGATCTTGGTATCGGAATATAAACTTTTTAAGAGATCGAATAAGGCGAATCTTTGCATAGCCCTGGTCCAGTAGCCTGTTTCTCAGATGAAGTTGACGTTTCAGGAAATCAGAATAATTGCTACTGGCCCTTGCATAGCGAATCAATTGCGAGATGTAAACACCATATGCAGGAGAAGCTGGTATATTGCTGCACATGTTTGGAAAATTTATGATTGAAGTCGTCCCGTTTATCATAAATTTTAGTACTGAGTTGACCACTGTCGTTAAATTCGAGGTATAAGTCCAAAAATGATGCGGACGAAGCTGTATCTGTGGTCTCTTTAACTTCCAGCTCTGGAGGATAGACATTGATAAACTTGGTTTGCTAGCAAAGAACGATAACTCTGGCAGAGATTGGTTAAACCTGAAGATTTAAACTTAAGATACCATTCTCACAAAAAGGAAGGACAAAAATCAGCTGAGACTTTTTTCTATTTTTCTCGGTTACACGAATAGACTTAGCGATGCTGCTATCAAGAAACCAGCAATCGAAAAATGATCATTGTAGCTTAAAATTTTATTTGGAAAGATGATCGTAATTACATTCTTATAATGACAAAACAAACGATCTCCCTAAATTTTGCGTATTTAAGTGGGGATCATCTGATTATCCCTAGGGATGTAGGTTAGTTTGAAATGGGCAAAGAATGATCAACTGGAACCAGATAATGTGTTTCCATACCTCACCTATAGTAGTTAGAATCTCCGCTGATACAATGTACTAACAATTTACAACATGGTAAAACACTTCAAATATTTGCTAAGCTTATGCAGACTAGAACTTACTCACTCATGTATGACGCTAGGTAATAAATAGAAAGTAGTATTCTGTAGAAGCTATGCATTTGTATCACCTTAGCATCCATGGTTCATCATTGTAAGGGTTGTATGGATTAACACCTTGCTATACAATACATCCCTATCACCGCTAGATTTTTGAGTTAGATTCCGCTCGAGGTGTACTCGATGTGTTCAGCTCTATATGGTCAAGTTGGTAAATGACTTGTGGTGAGTCGGTGATTTCATCCGCGTATTATTTTGGTTTCTTTCGACACGATATAACTGAAATACTATCACATGTGATGTTAAGCAGACATAACCATAACAACATACTAATATAATTGACATCTAATCTATTGCTTAAATAATAGACAATTAATTTCAAAAGTAATAAAGTCTCTATGATGATCCAATCACACACATGTGTTTAACAAACGTGAAATTGTCTCTCTTTATATATTTTTACTATAGGTGCTCCTAAAGTAGGAAGGAACGAACTGAAGAGAAGATTAATGGTATCAGGTCCGAAAATTTATCAAGATGTAGTACCTTGTAAGTTTTACTTCTACCTGTATTTAAGATAATGCACGTGTAAGCCACCCATATATCTATGTCGTATTTCACGTTTGGGAGCAGCCAATTAATGGCACATATTACACCATTCACCCCTATACGATAAGAACTACAGCCCAGTCTGTCCATGCAGTCACCTGTTTTAAAGGGTCGTACTTTCTTGAAGTGATACAGACAATTTCATATGAATTGAACCTCTTTTAAGACGCCACGAACGCCGATTTGACAACAATATTGTGTTGGACACATTGACAACGTATGAATATTAAATACTAGAAAATATTAGTAATTAGTCGATTTTTTCTACAGTAACATGAATCTGTCTCAGATTAATCATGATATTCTAATTAGTTTCTAAATATATTCCATCGTAAGTATTTAATTTCGTCGAGTTATTACACTGATCTACAACTAAATGTTAAGTGCACTTATTTTAGCAAACATAAATAATTCATGATATTTGATATACAAAAACCGGAAAAGGGGTGAATCTAGAAACGAACAAACGTTAGCGAAAACTGAAGGGGCAATTAAGAATGAACCACACGGACCCCACTAAAATACCGGGTGTGATCTCAGGTGCTTGCGAAGGGTAAGCAGTAACTGCATCTGATAAGTCACTCGGCATTTTACTCGTAGTCAAGACATGATGGACACCACTATATTTATAAGCAAGCATAAATAACATTAGTACAACATGTGCCCTCCTACAAAAATGTATGTTTATATCGTCTTTACAGATACCTCCCGTCCAAAGAAAGCGACAGAACTCAACGGTGTAGAATATCATTTTATAACTAGAGAAGAAATGGAAAGTGCACTTGTAGCACACAGGTATTTGCTTTATGTTATGCTTCCTTGTTCCAACCCAACTTACTTTTTTCTTTGTTTAATATGTGACCTCTTAATATAGTTTTGACTGTGTTTTGAACATAACTGCATTTATGAGAATTTATTTAAATATTTATAATATTGAAGTATGTCTAGAGGAAGACAACATAATAATTAGACTATCACGTTCCCTTATAAGCATTCACGGAACGCGATGCATGAGCACACAAATGAGAACAACAAACCCAATAGACTTTATCGCCCAAATAAGAATCGAAAGGTCATGTAAAACTGACTTGTTGCCAACACTTTTTGTGGCATGAACATTTTCTTTTAGCCACTTTCATCAATAATAGTTTGAAGATACTAAAAATGTAATCAGAAGCTGTAAAGCAAAGAAGGACACGTGTTTCGTCAGTCCTTCTCTTTACGGCTTACGAGTCCAAGAGAGAAAAGAGAAAAAGGCAAAAAATTGTCAACATAACATTACATAGAAAACTAAATATGCCTCTACAAAGCTATGAAAAAAAAACGGTTCTCACTGCTAAGAATTTTCGGCGTGAAGAACAAGGTAACAACAAACTTGGACGCCCACGTCACATAATTTGTAAAAAGATATTGGTCTTTGTAGAGAGTGGATAATTTTAGACCATTATTTGATGGTTCCTTCATTTTACACATGAAACATTACCTGGTTAAATTTCTGTATTTACTATTCAGAAGTAAGAACAAATACGTATTGGCAAAACGGTGTGTTTGAGTGCAGCAATATGTCCAATTGCGGAATGGTTTTTTTTAATGTAATCTAACACTATGAAATACCGTCTCTGAATGATGGTCTTATGCACAACAGGCATCAACATTTAACCCCGAAACATTTGTGTGCCTGTCCCAGATCGGGACCTGGAATTTCAACGTCAAATGTCGTGGTCGGTTTGTGTTATGTGAGATCAGTTAAGATGAGAGGTGATTGTACGTTTTGTTGATATTGGTGGAATTGATGACTATCACTGTTTAAACTTTCTTTGGATGAGAGGTGATTGTTCACTTTGTTGATATTGGTGGAATTGATGACTATCACTCTTTAATCTTTCTTTAGATTAGAGGTGATTGTACGTTTTGTTGATATTGGTGGAATTGATGACTATCACTCTTTAATCATTCTTTAGATTAGAGGTGATTGTACGTTTTGTTGATATTGGTGGAATTGATGACTATCACTCTTTAATCATTCTTTAGATTAGAGGTGATTGTACGTTTTGTTGATATTGGTGGAATTGATGACTATCACTCTTTAATCTTTCTTTAGATTAGAGGTGATTGTACGTTTTGTTGATATTGGTGGAATTGATGACTATCACTCTTTAATCTTTCTTTAGATTAGAGGTGATTGTACGTTTTGTTGATATTGGTGGAATTGATGACTATCACTCTTTAATCTTTCTTTTCATAATTATCTCATGAAAAACTGCTTGCCATGATATTGCTATACAGTACTCCAATTAAACAATAAATTAATTAGGAAACTGGACTAAATAAATATTTTTAATTGTAGATTCATAGAACACGGAGAATTTAAAGGAAACTTATACGGGACGAGAAAAGACTCAATTTTATCTGTGATATACTCAGGGAAGGTGTGTGTACTCACACCTAATGCACAGGTTTGCATAATATGTGTGTTTGGTATTATTGTACTGGTATTTACTGGTATGGACAATAGTTGGTGTCGTGGGGATCAATACACTTGTTAAAGAGATTACAATACCATAAACACCCAGAAACTGTTCCCCATGTCTTCTGCGGGTGTCTCGATTTTAGCTCAGCATTGGGAAAAACCCAGAATGTTGAATGTCTATTACCTGTTTCCTCCAATGAATAGAGAGGATTAAAACTTCCGCGAAAATATATTGCGTCTCCTGTAAATAGCACAGGAGATGCGAATAGTTCATTACACAATATACCAGTAAATAGAAAATTTATCAAAAATATATAAAAAAAATGATATCACTCTTAACCGAACAACAACGAAAATGCAATCATATACTAACGCGTATTCCTGAATTAGTGCTCTGTTCGGGTACTCGTCATTTATTTTGATATTCGGAATGTAATTACATGTATGCTAAATGTCAATGCTATGCTAATTAGTGGGAGGTATATGTATTAATAAACTTAGTGGTTCATAAGGTCTAGTACAAATGTTTAAGGTCCATATAATATGTCATTAACAATCATTATATTCATGTATTGCATGACACATAAATTTCACTTAGTATTGATAATCGGGGTTAATCTCGACCATTAACATTTAGGTTGTAGGAAATTTTTGAACGTCAAACAGACCACTAATAAGGTTGGTTTTTTTTAAATTGTTTTGTAACTTCAGAGGTGATGTGTGGCCTAAATTCGTACAACATTTCATTTGTCGTATTGCACATATGTAAAATACCAAAAGAGGGAAAAATAGATATACAAAACAAAACCAGACACCCGTCATGTTATTTGTATACTAAATACGTATTGGAAGCTTCTGAATCCCTTAGGTCGGTAATAGTCTACACAAGAAATGTTCCATGTTAAAACATTAACACTTGATTTAAAAAAAACTGCATATTTTTTCATGTTCATTGCTTTCTATTTTCAAGGCCTTGAGATTCATTAGGACTGCAGAAATCAAACCATATGTCATTTTCATCAAATCGCCGCCATTCCAAACATTACAACAAAGAAGGCAGAAACATAATGCTGTTTTTGTTTATGAGGGAAATGCACGACCATTCACAGTTAGTATTAAACAATAGTTATTCATCAAATTATTATGCAGTATGCATTTACAATCTTGATTTATTTTTACGAATTAATTTAAATTCTTATTTTTATCGCATGTATTACATAGAAGAGTTTGAAGATGCCAAAGGGATAATCATAATCTGTATCACGAAGAAGAACAGACAACACAATGGCCAAAAGAAAAAGTACAAAAGGGCAAACAACGATCTACAAAACATACATATAAAACAAAAGATCGAGTAACACGAATCCCACTAAAAAAAACCGGGGGTGAACTCGGGTGCTCCGGAAGGGTAACCAGTTCCTGCTCCACTAGTGACACCCGTCGTGTTAATCTAGTTGCAAACCCGGTGATAAGTCATGAATACAATTGTTGATGTATCCTTATTTTTGCAATAATTGATTTCTCACAATATTACATTGAAAGCATAAGTTTGAGATGTGAGTTTCGATGAAAATATGTATCCAGCAAACCACACCAACGATATCATTTTATGGATACATTTACAACTACTTTTTACTTGTTCTTCAATAACAAATAAGGTAATAACAAAATTACCGAACTCCGAACAATTTTACAAAGGGAGAAAGAAATTTCAAGATGATACGATTTTCTTGTCTTGTTATACTCTCATTTTATCTTATTGTCAGTGGTCGAAAATTCCGGCAATTTGCTTATATAAAATTATCAGAAATACACATTATTTATGCAATGACAAAACGTTCATTTCTGAATGTAACATGCTTTGTTGTTGATTGATTGATTTAACGCCAACTTAAGTAGTATTTCAGTGCTTTGTTTCAGTAATTCTGTTTTCATTTAAAAAACTCTGTGCACTGAAATAACAACCTTTTTATCTATTGCATAAATGGAACTGACAAATCCATGTGCTGAAAATAAACGTTAGAGAATACGGAAGGGGCAATAAAAAGTGGACATTCCAGAGAAAGTGGCAACAAGACAAAGAAAAAGAAACCAAAACACAATATGTGTTGGACACCACTATACGTAATCAAATACAAATAACGTAAATAAGACAAGAGACCTCCTATAAACAACTGGAGGTAAAGACGAACGGAACCTCGTTTTTATTTGAAATACTTTTTGCACTAAAATAACAACCTTTTTATCTATTGCATAAATGGAACTGAAAAATCCACGTGCTGAAAGCAATGTGAATAGTTCAGCAGTAAAAATATATATACAGTCAAACCTATATTAAGAGGTCGCCTTAGGGACAAAGAAAAAGTGGATTTATAAGACAGGTGACCTCTTAGAAGAGGTTCAATTCATATGAAATGTTCTATGACAGGGTAAGAAAATGACTGTATTTATGTTTTTTTCTCTATTTGTTCTATTTGTAGTCTAATGATTTCGACACGATTGTGCAGACATCTGCAAAAATAGAAGAAAAATATGCACACCTCTTTGATGCAGTGATAATAAATGATAATTTAATGAAGGCAGCATCCGAACTTATAGATATAGCAAAACAAGTGGAATCAAATTCACACTGGGTACCAGTATCTTGGGTATAATCCAGTCCAAAAAATAACAACATACAGAAAATTGCAACGCAACATGGAGCCGATGAGTGAAAACATGAAAAAACTCTAAGAATGGCTAAATGTTGCTTCAAGTAAGATGTTCATGCAATTTGAATGTAAAAATTGTGAGAGGATGCGACACAAGGAAAAAGACCAAACAAGAGATTTAGAGTACGAACACCAATGAAAAGATAACAAGAGGAAAATTTGTTATATCAAAAGCAGAAGAGGTTGTAGATGGTGACATGTTTTACGTAGCAAGAACATTTATTATATTTTAATCTATATGATAGATTTTGATCCGATTAAATTAGTCATGTGATAATAAAATAATTGAGATGTTTTGCCAAAATTTGCGCAGCCGGGAAACAACTCTATTGTTCACCGCCGAACAACACCTATTGTTCCCCGCCGAACAACCCAAGTTTTCCCCACAAGGGAGATAACCTATAAAACATTGGGGAAAATATTGCGGTGCCGGGAAACAACCCTATTTTTCCCCGCCGAACAACCCAATTTTCCCCCACAAGGGAGATAACCTATAAAACATTGGAAAAAATTTTGCGCTGCCGAGAAACAACCCTATTGTTCCCCGCCGAACAACCCAATTTCCCCCCACAAGGGAGATAACCTATAAAACATTGGCAAAAATATAATAAAACAATTACGACCCTCTGTGTAGCTCTCGGGAAAACAACTTCCCCATCAAGTTGACAAATCTGGATGTTTCCCTACACAGAGGGCCGTAATTGTATAGTGTTGATCCCAATAAAATATTATATAATTTATCGAAGTTATTTCATTGCGTTCTTTCTTTGAACAGAAACTACCTTTGAAAAACTTTATTTTCCTAGTATACTGTGAGTGGACATAATCTTTCATCACCTCCTATTTTACCTTAGTGTTTCACAAAAATTCCATAATATTTCAAGAAAAACAAATTGGAGAAATTTAAGCCCACAAATGCCAACAGCATAATTGACCAATACATGACTTCTGATCAAATTAAAAAAAAAAAGTGGCATTACGTGGAATATATAGGGTCAAAATCGGACGTGACAAGCAATTATGTCCACTGTAAATCAGTTGATTTACGTTTGAAATCAAGGAATGAATTAATTACACAGAAAACCCAAACTATTTTTACAGAGCGTGGTTTCCGCTATAGCATGGCGAGATCATAGTACTTTTTGATGAAATAATAATGCTCTCTGACATGCTTTGTACATGTAGTTCATTAACAAGCAGCAGAGTTGGATTTGTAGTGCTAGCTCACTAAGTAGATATGTCGCTCCTCTCTAACATACTGTAGTGCTAGCTCACTAAGTAGATATGTCGCTCCTCTCTAACATACTGTAGTGCTAGCTCACTAAGTAGATATGTCGCTCCTCTCTAACATACTGTAGTGTTAGCTCACTAAGTAGATATGTCGCTCCTCTCTAACATACTGTAGTGCTAGCTCACTTAGTAGATATGTCGCTCCTCTCTAACATACTGTAGTACTAGCTCACTAAGTAGATATGTCGCTCCTCTCTAACATACTGTAGTACTAGCTCACTAAGTAGATATGTCGCTCCTCTCTAACATACTGTAGTGCTAGCTCACTAAGTAGATATGTGGCTCCTCTCTAACATACTGTAGTGCTAGCTCACTAAGTAGATATGTCGCTCCTCTCTAACATACTGTAGTACTAGCTCACTAAGTAGATATGTCGCAACTCTCTAACATACTGTAGTACTAGCTCACTAAGTAGATATGTGGCTCCTCTCTAACATACTGTAATGCTAGCTCACTAAGTAGATATGTCGCTCCTCTCTAACATACTGTAGCGCTAGCTCACTAAGTAGATATGTCGCTCCTCTCTAACATACTGTAGCGCTAGCTCACTAAGTAGATATGTCGCTCCTCTCTAACATACTGTAGTACTAGCTCACTAAGTAGATATGTCGCTCCTCTCTAACATACTGTAGCGCTAGCTCACTAAGTAGATATGTCGCTCCTCTCTAACATACTGTAGCGCTAGCTCACTAAGTAGATATGTCGCTCCTCTCTAACATACTGTAGTGCTAGCTCACTAAGTAGATATGTCGCTCCTCTCTAACATACTGTAGCGCTAGCTCACTAAGTAGATATGTCGCTCCTCTCTAACATACTGTAGTGCTAGCTCACTAAGTAGATATGTCGCTCCTCTCTAACATAATGTAGTGCTAGCTCACTAAGTAGATATGTCGCTCCTCTCTAACATACTGTAGTACTAGCTCACTAAGTAGATATGTCGCTCCTCTCTAACATACTGTAGTGCTAGCTCACTAAGTAGATATGTCGCTCCTCTCTAACATACTGTAGTGCTAGCTCACTAAGCAGATATGTCGCTCCTCTCTAACATACTGTAGTGCTAGCTCATTAAGTAGATATGTCGCTCCTCTCTAACATACTGTAGTGCTAGCTCACTAAGTAGATATGTCGCTCCTCTCTAACATACTGTAGTACTAGCTCACTAAGTAGATATGTCGCTCCTCTCTAACATACTGTAGTACTAGCTCACTAAGTAGATATGTCGCTCCTCTCTAACATACTGTAGTGCTAGCTCACTAAGTAGATATGTCGCTCCTCTCTAACATACTGTAGTGCTAGCTCACTAAGTAGATATGTCACTCCTCTCTAACATACTGTAGTACTAGCTCACTAAGTAGATATGTCGCTCCTCTCTAACATACTGTAGTGCTAGCTCACTAAGTAGATATGTCGCTCCTCTCTAACATACTGTAGTGCTAGCTCACTAAGCAGATATGTCGCTCCTCTCTAACATACTGTAGTGCTAGCTCATTAAGTAGATATGTCGCTCCTCTCTAACATACTGTAGTACTAGCTCACTAAGTAGATATGTCGCTCCTCTCTAACATACTGTAGTGCTAGCTCACTAAGTAGATATGTCGCTCCTCTCTAACATACTGTAGTACTAGCTCACTAAGTAGATATGTCGCTCCTCTCTAACATACTGTAGTACTAGCTCACTAAGTAGATATGTCGCTCCTCTCTAACATACTGTAGTACTAGCTCACTAAGTAGATATGTCGCTCCTCTCTAACATACTCTAGTGCTAGCTCACTAAGTAGATATGTCGCTCCTCTCTAACATACTGTAGTACTAGCTCACTAAGTAGATATGTCGCTCCTCTCTAACATACTGTAGTACTAGCTCACTAAGTAGATATGTCGCTCCTCTCTAACATACTGTAGTGCTAGCTCACTAAGTAGATATGTCGCTCCTCTCTAACATACTGTAGTGCTAGCTCACTAAGTAGATATGTCGCTCCTCTCTAGCATACTGTAGTACTAGCTCACTAAGTAGATATGTCGCTCCTCTCTAACATACTGTAGTACTAGCTCACTAAGTAGATATGTCGCTCCTCTCTAACATACTGTAGTGCTAGCTCACTAAGTAGATATGTCGCTCCTCTCTAACATACTGTAGTACTAGCTCACTAAGTAGATATGTCGCTCCTCTCTAACATACTGTAGTACTACCTCACTAAGTAGATATGTCGCTCCTCTCTAACATACTGTAGTGCTAGCTCACTAAGTAGATATGTCGCTCATCTCTAACATACTGTAGTGCTAGCTCACTAAGTAGATATGTCGCTCCTCTCTAACATACTGTAGTGCTAGCTCACTAAGTAGATATGTCGCTCCTCTCTAACATACTGTAGCGCTAGCTCACTAAGTAGATATGTCGCTCCTCTCTAACATACTGTAGCGCTAGCTCACTAAGTAGATATGTCGCTCCTCTCTAACATACTGTAGTGCTAGCTCACTAAGTAGATATGTCGCTCCTCTCTAACATACTGTAGTGCTAGCTCACTAAGTAGATATGTCGCTCCTCTCTAACATACTGTAGTGCTAGCTCACTAAGTAGATATGTCGCTCCTCTCTAACATACTGTAGTGCTAGCTCACTAAGTAGATATGTCGCTCCTCTCTAACATACTGTAGTGCTAGCTCATTAAGTAGATATGTCGCTCCTCTCTAACATACTGTGGTGCTAGCTCACTAAGTAGATATGTCGCTCCTCTCTAACATACTGTAGTGCTAGCTCACTAAGTAGATATGTCGCTCCTCTCTAACATACTGTAGTGCTAGCTCACTAAGTAGATATGTCGCTCCTCTCTAACATACTGTAGTACTAGCTCACTAAGTAGATATGTCGCTCCTCTCTAACATACTGTAGTACTAGATCACTAAGTAGATATGTCGCTCCTCTCTAACATACTGTAGTGCTAGCTCACTAAGTAGATATGTCGCTCCTCTCTAACATACTGTAGTACTAGCTCACTAAGTAGATATGTCGCTCCTCTCTAACATACTGTAGTGCTAGCTCACTAAGCAGATATGTCGCTCCTCTCTAACATACTGTAGTACTAGCTCACTAAGTAGATATGTCGCTCCTCTCTAACATACTGTAGTGCTAGCTCACTAAGTAGATATGTCGCTCCTCTCTAACATACTGTAGTACTAGCTCACTAAGTAGATATGTCGCTCCTCTCTAACATACTGTAGTGCTAGCTCACTAAGCAGATATGTCGCTCCTCTCTAACATACTGTAGTACTAGCTCACTAAGTAGATATGTCGCTCCTCTCTAACATACTGTAGTACTAGCTCACTAAGTAGATATGTCGCTCCTCTCTAACATACTGTAGTGCTAGCTCACTAAGTAGATATGTCGCTCCTCTCTAACATACTGTAGTACTAGCCTCACTAAGTAGATATGTCGCTCCTCTCTAACATACTGTAGTACTAGCTCACTAAGTAGATATGTCGCTCCTCTCTAACATACTGTAGCGCTAGCTCACTAAGTAGATATGTCGCTCCTCTCTAACATACTGTAGTGCTAGCTCACTAAGTAGATATGTCGCTCCTCTCTAACATACTGTAGTACTAGCTCACTAAGTAGATATGTCGCTCCTCTCTAACATACTGTAGTGCTAGCTCACTAAGTAGATATGTCGCTCCTCTCTAACATACTGTAGTACTAGCTCACTAAGTAGATATGTCGCTCCTCTCTAACATACTGTAGTACTAGCCTCACTAAGTAGATATGTCGCTCCTCTCTAACATACTGTAGTGCTAGCTCACTAAGTAGATATGTCGCTCCTCTCTAACATACTGTAGTACTAGCTCACTAAGCAGATATGTCGCTCCTCTCTAACATACTGTAGTACTAGCTCACTAAGTAGATATGTCGCTCCTCTCTAACATACTGTAGTACTAGATCACTAAGTAGATATGTCGCTCCTCTCTAACATACTATTTTTTATTCCGAGCTAACCAGCGATTACTTAACCCATAATTCCATATGCTTTGCAGAGCAGGAACAAATATAATTTATATTCTTTGGCTTGAAGGAACTCAATGGCCAAAAGAAAAAGAACAAACGAACAAACAATGATCTACAAACCACTACACAGAATACTAAAGATCAGGTAACACGAATCTCACTAAAAACCGGGGTAACACGAATCCCACTAAAAACCGGGGTAACACGAATCTCACTAAAAACCGGGGTAACACGAATCCCACTAAAAACCGGGGTAACACGAATCTCACTAAAAGCCGGGGTAAAACGAATCCCACTCAAAACAGGGGTGAGTGACAAAAAAGAATGGTAGATATCTGGAAATCTTAGTACTTAATGTCGGTATCCAGGGGCGGATCCAGGATTTCAAGTTAGGAGGGGGGGGGGGGGGGGGGGGGGCGCACTTAAAAACATTGCGCCGAGCGGAGGGAGGCGCGAACATGTTTGGGGTATTTCGTGGGAAAAATCACGATTTTACGACAAAAAATCTTATTTTTTCAAATTTTAGGGGGGGGGGGCGCCCTGGATCCGCCCCTGGAATCAGGGCTCGAACCCACGTCAGTCGTAGTAACCTATTATAATCGCACGTACTAAATAATAAGATTGTTATACTTTACAGTTACCTCCCTTAGTACATGAAGCGTCCTAACTTACGCTATTTCATTTAAATATATCTACAGTTACACTATTTATACATATCATCCGTTTGCATTATAGACACATATGTTTAATATTTAAGGATCTTGCAGGTGTCTGAGTTAATATGACATTTGTTCAAGCCACGATATATAGCTGAAATACTGCTAAACACCAATCAATCAATGAATACACCATTTATAACATCAAGTCTGTTCTAACTCTTTAATGCTTCGCGGAGAAGCAGAAAATACCAATTTAATTATCTTTTGATTTGTCCCGACCGGGGATCGAACCCACGATCTACGGCACACGAAGCGAGTCACGCTAACCGCATTACACCATCGATGTGGTTTTTATAATATTATGAATGAAGATCTTATTAAAATTTACACTTGTGATACAAATCGAACGCACGATCTACCGCACTCAAGGAGCGCACGCTAACCACACACCACCGATGCGGTTTTTATAATATTATGAATGAAGATATTGTTAAAATTTACACGTGTGATACAAGAAAAAAAAAAGACAAAATTTAAACAAATTCACAAAAAATATCTCAATTTTGGATGTCAGATTATGACAGTTTAATTTAATGTAAAAGGTCATTTTGGCAAACAAATTAAAATGAATTATATAATATATATACATAAAATGTTAAAAACCAATAGCATGTACCGTAGACGAAAACAATTAATAACTAACAAAAACATCTTCAACGTTTCGGCGACATGGCTGCCATCTTTTTTTTTTACAAGAAGAATAACATGGTAAAGTGTATTACATAATGTTATACATAATATGTCTTAAACCAATAAAATATCTTGTACAGGAAAAAACAACCAATCAAAATATTTTTTAACGTTTCGGTGATGTGACTGCCATATTCTTTTTTATAAGTAGAATAAAAAGGTAAATATTATTTTATTGCAAATAAAACAGCAATGGGATTGGACAAAAAGTTATCACAACTTATGGACTGTCCTCTCCCTACAAATAATACACATATAATAATGTCAACAAAAATAGCACATACAAAAATATAAATAATATTTAACACAATATAGCGAAACATGGGAAATAAGTTGATGTTGATGTAGACCAGATGAACGACCACTGATTAAAATCTTTAAAAACCAATAAAATGTCTTGTAGACGTTACGCGCGCTATTGGTGATACTTTGACTAAATAGAACATGAAATAAGTAAAACGAATGTAGATTTTTTTTAGATTAATGGATTTTTATTTCTGATACATGCTTGTATAGGGAATTATACGAATAATTGTTTTACTATATTAGATTAGGTTTATTTTTGCTTTTGAAAACGAATTTATTGGAAGAAAACGTCGTTAACGCACAATTTTCTCATGTAACGCGTTACAAAATATTCGTATGTCTTTTACATTTTTCTCAGTAAAAACTTAAAAATACGTTTTTCGGACCATTTTTTTTTTGTGAGACCGGAAGCAGAGTCATCGTGCTCTATGACCCCATTAACGATTTCTGATTAAAGCAATGCTTGAAGGAAAAAAATGGTAAGTTCATGGAAAGAAAAGAACGTAACGCTGAAGGAAAAACATCTGCATGCCAAATACCAAGCTTTATTTCAGCTATGTTTTACACAATTTTCACAAAACAAGTATACATATCAAATGTTATTATCTTCAAAAATGAAAACGTCTTTTCAAAAATGATTTTTTTAAAGCAAATTAAAAAATATTCCTAAAGGAGTAAGGTCAACAAAATGTCCAGTTGCAACTTGACGTACAAAAAACACGAAGTATAAAACTTTACACATTCGAAACTATATTTTTCGCTCATAATTTTCGTGCTAAATCCAAATAACAAATGTTCATTTTCAGTGGCAGAGAATGAACTTAACAAACTTGATTTCGGATAAAAATTACGATTTTTACGTAAAATTGTAGAAGGTTACCGAATTTGTCCAGTAAACGTTTTTTTCTTATCAACGGCAAAATAACGTCGCGCTTCTATATTTTCCTATAATTTTCTATTAAAATTAAAACTAATAAACAACAACTAAAAAAAAGCGAAGCTAAAAACAAACAAACGATATCAAAACTTGAAAAACAACAAACAAAAGAGCGAAAACAAAATACAAAAATATACCAAACCTGAAAAAATAACGATGTGTTTCCGCTTACTCAAGCGACCCTAATTAAAAATGAATTCATGACCTTAATTTTTATGTGTGTCATTTTTGAACAAGTATTGCAAAAAAGAATGTGTGCATTGCATTGTCGCGAAATATAATTGATTTATATGAAAATTAAAAATGTGAACTGAATTATTTTATTTTAATTATAATTTCACTAGATTATACATAAGATATTACGAGAAATTTTCAAGAATACAACAAAGAATTCAAAAATCAATCAATAAACAAACAGAATATGATAATCTCGTTTTAGAGCAAGTTATACTTTCAAAGAAAAAATGATAAAGTACAGTCACATAACATAAACAATAAATAAATACAAAAAGGGAATACAAACGAAATAAATAAGCAAACAAACAAACATTGAAATAAACACCTAAAGGAAAACACCAACAACACAAATATATACAAGCAAGCCAAAATAAAATAAAAATCAATAAAAACAAAAAGTGAAATTCCGAAATAAAGAACAATAGATCAAAACACACCCACACCACCTCCATCCTAACCAAACCCACGGTATGTAAACACAAATAAGGAATAAACAAAATGAAAAAGAAGCCGCGAAACGTTCTTTTCGACGTTAATTATGTGTAATGTCAAGTGTCACCAACATCGCGCGTAACGTCTGTACAGGAAAAAAAATAACCATACAAAAACTGCTTCAACGTTTCTCGCGGCGACATGGCTGCCATATTTTTGTTACAGGAAGAATGAAAATTGTCGGTCACGATCTTGTTCTGGTCTGGTGGACAGAGAAGACGTCGACATTAATAATTATAATAATTGGTTTGAGCTAGTGCTATGGGTGTTTGACATGTTATATTAATGGTTTATGTTCTATTTTATTTGCTGAAGAAAAATCCAATTGGATTGTAGCAATATAAATTACAATCAAACAAAAAGACAAAAAAAGAAATGTACTGTATAATTATATATATACTATATATGCAGTGCCGGATTTAGGTCAAATGAGGCCCTGTGCTAGTTAAGTTATGTCTGGAATCGCTCCGAAACATGACGCCTTCAAATTTAAAATTGCACCACATAAACAAAAATCCATCGAAAAAAAAAATTGACAGGAAGATCGCTCCCCTCCCCCTGGCCAACGGGTCCCTGTGCTTTAGCACACCTAATTACAATGGCAAATCCGGCACTGTATATATGATTATATGTCTTCTTTCCTCAGTCCTCATGATTGATGAATACAAGAATCCACTGTTTTGATATCTTTAGGGTGTTGATGGATGTAAAACTATATTTGATTTTTCAATTGTATTAAAGCTATTAAAATTATAGTGAGCTTCTTTAAATTGTTTTCTAAAACGTTGTTCTTATGTTTTTATCAATAGTTAAAATAATATAGCGCCACTTTCAAAGATATGTAGGTATATATAGAATTGTCAAGTTCAGTTTAAGTGGTTCGTAGAGTAGACACGAGTTATTAGGAGTAAACCATAGACACTGACAAACTTAAAATATCACATATAGTTGTATTGAGTACACACCACCACACATTATGTGACGAAGTTTTTCAGTGACTTGCGACAGGTCGGTGGTTTTCTATGGGTAGGCCGGTTTCCACAACGAATAAAATTGACCGCCACAATATAGATTGGCGTTAAACACCACAACCCTAACCCTATATTGCGACACACTAACTTATTGGTAGAGAAAAACCTGGATAGATATAACGAACACACATGTGAAATTCTCGTCCCTGAGTAGGTGTCTCAACACCATAACACTGGACGTGGGTAGCGGTAGTTCTAATAATAAAACCCTAAATGCTCGCTTACTCGCAAGGGTTATAACGGGATGCCATTACACGTAATGGAGCAGCCGACGAGATTTTTTGCGCTCGCTTACAGAGCTTCTGACGCCTGCATTTATCAATAATAAGACATAACCTTTCCTTTTGTCCATTATTATAACAAGTTTTTATCAACTACCAGTATTTTAGAATGTAATTCCCACAAAATAAAAATCCATGTTTACTTTCTCTCTGAACATTTTGAATTTCGTCATTTCCGGCCTCACTATTTGGATGTCGATACCATATTTGGCGATTTGAGGCGTGAATGTTTAGATCAGCCGTTTACTACGTGTAGTAAGAAATACCATATTTAGAAAAGCTCCGCCTTCCGTAGTTTCCGGTTATGGCAAACGATTGATAAATTTGAACAAGGTTGTTGCTACCTTTGAAAAGCATATATTTCTCAGCCAAACCGATTTAACAAGGACTGGGATCATCAGTAATGGTTATAATGAAATGTTTGAAGCGTAAATAGTGAGTTTTTATGTTTCAACTGCAACTTTTTTTTTGCTCCATTGTGGCGAATGGGACCGCGTTGTAGCTCTGCCGAGACACAAGTTTGTCACAGGAGCTACATTATTGCAGCTAGGGTAGCGGTACCCGAACCTCCGTCAGTGATCAAATGTCGATGACCTTAACCTCTCGGCCATATACCGGTAGGACCCTTCGCCGCCTTTGCGCCGAACGGAATTTTATTCAGATAAATGACGTCATCACCAAAACCTACAAAAACCAAACCAACCCATAAGAAACAAGTCAGAATACTCAACATCAACTTCCAAAGCTTGAGGAAAAAGGAAAAACTCCTCGAAACAATCATAGAATCTACAGACCCAGATATCATAATTGGGACAGAAACGTGGCTTGACCCAACTTTTAAATCAAGCGAAATATTCCCTGACTACTATCTATATGATATAGAACGCAGAGACCGCCCAAAAGATCCACATGGAGGAGTGCTAATAGCGGCCAAAAACAACTTCAACTAGGAAACATCACAAAAAGCAAAGACATAGAACTGATAACGGGAAGTGTTAGCTTAGAAGGAAAGAAGAAAATGCTTGTAGGTGCATTCTACCGCCCTCCTGATAAAACAGATGAAGACTACCTAAACAAGGTCAAAGAAGAAATAAGCACCATCAAAGACAAACACCGCAGAGGCATCTTTGTAATTGGAGGAGACTTCAATCTACCTGATATCAACTGGGAAGAACAAACCATCATAAATAGACAATATCCAATCAAAACCAACCAAACATTCCTTGAAATTGTAGCTGACAATGGTTTAGAGCAGATAGTCGATTTTCCTACAAGAAAAGATAACACCTTGGATTTAATGCTCCTATCACATCCTGCTTACAAACTTAGATGCAAACCACTCCCATCGATAGGAAACAGCGATCACGACATCGTACTACTGGACAT
Source organism: Bathymodiolus brooksi (assembly GCA_963680875.1). Lineage (NCBI taxonomy): Eukaryota > Metazoa > Mollusca > Bivalvia > Mytilida > Modiolidae > Bathymodiolus > Bathymodiolus brooksi. The sequence continues at coordinate 87,350,360 of OY804589.1, read as the reverse complement.
TCAAGCCAAAACCAGTGAGACGCAAAATATATCTATGGAAAAAAGCAGATATTTACAAGATAAAGGAAGATCTAGAATCATTTGGAAACACATTTCGAAACATCGGAAAGAGAGATATTGAATCACTTTGGCACGCTTTGAAAGACGCAATACAAAACACCATTGATAAAAGAGTACCTTCGAAAATGACACAAGGGCGACACACACATCCTTGGATCAATACAACCATCAGGCGAAAGATCAACCGGAAGCAAAAAGCTCATAAGAAAGCTAGAAAAACCAAGAAGAAAAAAGATGTCGATAGATATAAACGACTCCAGCAAGAAGTTCAATATGAAGTAAGACAAGCAAATAAAAAGTATACGGAAGATGTCAGCACTGACTACAAAGAAAATTCCAAAAAATTCTGGTCATTTATCAAGAGCAAGGGTCAAGAATGGACTGGAGTTGCCCCATTGAAAAACAAAATGGGGTTCCTACAAAGTGATAACAAGAGCAAAGCGGAAATATTGAATGAACAATTCCAATCAGTGTTCACAAAAGAAAACCTGAATAACTGCCCAAATAAAGGAAATAGTCCATACCAAACAATGTCTGACATAAAGATCAACTGTAAAGGAGTAACCAAACTACTGAAAAATCAGAACATACACAAAGCAACTGGTCCAGAGTCAATTCCATCGTTTATTTTAAAATCAGCGGCAGACCAACTAGCTCCAATCTTGACAGACATATTTCAAACATCGATTGACACAGGAGAAGTACCACAAGACTGGAGAGATGCTAATATTGTACCATTATTTAAAAAGGACGAGAGACATCTAGCCTACAACTATAGACCTGTTTCCCTCACCTCCATCACATGTAAGATACTGGAGCATATAGTCCACAGCAACATCATGGACCATTTCGACAAAAACAAGATCCTCACCAATGCTCAACATGGATTCCGCAATAAACGATCATGCGAGTCCCAACTCATAGTAACCATCCATGAAATAGCATCAAAATTGGAAAAAGGCTCACAAGTAGATATCATCTTGCTAGACTTTGCAAAAGCGTTTGACAAAGTGTCACACCAACGCCTTCTACATAAATTAGAATATTACGGAGTCAACGCCAAGACAAAGAACTGGATTCAATCATTCCTACAAAATAGACAGCAGAGAGTCATACTAGAGGGAGCAGCATCAGAGCAAGCCCCAGTCCTGTCTGGTGTACCCCAAGGAACCGTCTTGGGCCCATTACTGTTTCTGACCTACATCAATGACATGCCAGAAATGGTTAAATCATCAGAAACAAAGCTATTTGCCGATGACAGCCTACTCTTCCGTACCATCAACAACCAAGCTGACAGCGTATTATTACAGAATGACTTAACATCGCTACAAGATTGAGAAGACAAATGGCAAATGAGCTTCAACGCCAAGAAATGCCAAGTCATTCGAATAACACCTAAGAACAGACCACCACTGCCAACAACTTACAAACTACATGGACACACATTAGATACAGTAGACGCAAGTAAATACATAGGTGTCACCATCTCTAACAACCTCACCTGGGACAGGCACATAGACAATACAATTGGCAAAGGCAACAAAACATTGGGATTTATTCGACGCAACTTAAAAGACTGCATCAAACCAGTGAAATCAGCAGCATATACATCCATGGTGAGACCAACAATGGAGTATGCAAGCTCAGTATGGGACCCGACAAACCGGAAAAAGATTGGCAACCTTGAAAAAGTACAGAAAAGAGCAGCAAGATTCGTTTTCAATAATTACACAGACCGAACACCTGGCTGTGTTACTAAAATGGTAGAATCCTTGAAGTGGGAAAAATTAGAAGAAAGGAGAAAGTCTAATAGACTATGCATGCTGTATAAAATCAAAAATGGATTAATTGATATAGACAGCCACCAATATATCCAAGCCAACGACAGCAGGACTAGAGGCAACAATCGCCTTTATCAAGAAAGAACGAGCAGTGAGGCCTTCGGAAATTCGTTCTTCCCCAAGACCATCAGGGACTGGAACCAACTGCCAGCTAATACAACTCCGGCCAACACAGTAGAGGGATTCAGGAGCGCCCTCAAGGCGCATCCTGCAAGCAACTAGACCAGCTCCCACCTGTATATAGTTTTACCTGTAAATAGTCGGTAGAAGGCTGCTGTGTTGCCCGACACTGCGCAAAGTTTTCGCGGAACCTTATACATTTACGTGTGAATCCGGTTCCTAAATTGGAAGAAGAAGAAGAAATTGTTTGGAATATTAACATGACACGGAAAATGCTATAAATAGTTAACGTAAACAAATATTTATCGTAAACAAATACCGGTCGTTGTAAGATATTATTACAAGAATGTAGTGGTTGTTTACATGGTCAAGTGGGTCAATATAATTGAAGGATAGCCATTAAAAGACATGTTGACATGATGTTATACATTGTTTTCATGATGTCGGAACATACATATTGGCTAATAGGCTGACCCATGATCGTGCGGGTCAGTGATGTACTTACGACCGAGTTTTCGTGATGTGGGAACATTAGTATAAACATAATTTATTAATTAATTCAATATTACACATTATGATAATACACATATAAATTGTGTAGACATTTAAATTAATTAATAGGATACGGAAACAAGTGGTTAGTACTTATATTAATCCGTATCCCTGTTGTTATCTGGTTTTCAAGGTTTAATTAGTATCGAAAGATAGAAGTGTATTGAGAATTAATCAAGTGTTAATCAGTCGTTGTCAATGTTATTTGGAACATTCAAATTGGTTTATAGTCTGACCCATGAACGATCGATCCAGTGATGTTCCTACGACCGAGTTTTCATGATGTCGGAACATACATATTGGTTTATAGCCTGACCCATGAACATCCTGGTCAGTGATGTACTGACGACCGAGTTTTCCTGATGTCGGAACATTCATATTGGTTTATAGACTGACCCATTAACGATCGGGCCAATGATGTTCCTAAGACCGAGTTTTCATGATGTCGGAACATACATATTGGCTAATAGGCTGACCCATGAACCTCCGGGTCAGTGCTGTTCCTACGACGGAGTTTTCATGATGTCGGAAAATACATATTGGTTTATAGGCTGACCCAGTCCGGGTCTGTCATGTTCCTACGACCGAGTTTTCATGAAATCCGAACATACATATTGGCTAATATGCTGACCCATGAGCATCCTGGTCAGTGATTTTCCTACGACCGATATATGTATATACTTTTTGTTGATAAAGTAAATGCTTTGAGAGGTTCATTGTGCCATTCAAAATGCATTATGATAAAATAAAAAAATAATAAGGGTCATTTAACTTTTAGAAGGGGCTATATTTCCCCTTAGCCATATTTTTTCTTCAAATTTTCCCCAAAAATATCTTGTTACATCTGTGGGAGCAGTTATTTTATTTTTTTTATAAAATTCGACCCCATAAATTTTTTTTCAGGGGGAAAACTATAGCCTATGAGTTAAAAGGTTGTTCCCTAAATAAATTTTAATCAATGTGAATATGTTTTATATTGAACAGATGATAAAAAATAAAACAGAGTTATGCATAGGTTTAAGGTATTTAACGCCACTTTCAACAATATTTCAACTATATCGTGGTGGTCGGTTTTATTGGTGGAGGAAACCGGAGTACCCGGAGAAAACCAACGACCTGTCGCAAGTCACTGACAAACTTTATCACATAATGTTTTATCGAGTACTCCTGGCCATGAACAGGATTCCAACTCACAACTTGATTGGTGATAGGCACTGATTGCATAGGTAGTTGCAATTCCAACCACTATAAGAGCATAACCACCTCGGCCCTAGGGAAGGTTTTGATTTTGAGAAAATTGCGTTAAAAACGGGATAATTTATAAATACTGAGGGACCGACCATTTAACTTGAAGGGGGGGGGGGGGGGGGGGGGGTTATGGTTTTTTGTTTCGTTCAGAAAATATTTTTCGGACAACACAACAATTAGTATATTTATTTTTTTTGTCGCGCAAAACGCGAAGTTTTTTTTCCAGAATTTAACATTAGGTTATATGACAAAAACTCTGAATCAGATTATTTTTTTTTTCCTCCACCAAAATCAGAATATTTTTTTCAGCAACATTGGGAATCAGAATATTTTTTTAGAAAAAAAACATACCCCCCCCCTTCAAGTTAAATGGTCGTTCCCTTAAATATACACTTGGCGGGTCCACCAGTTTTTCTCTGCAACTAAAATATTTTTATCAAATGTGTGGAAAAACCTGCAGTTGCGCACAACAAAACCTTTTATGGATGAAAACAATATAACCCAGACCACCAAAAAAGATCAGGTATTTTTTCAAAAATAAGTAACAGGAAGTACTATAGCTCGCTGAAGTAAGTATGCAAAATTGAACAAAAAATTAAGTGTAAAATGTTTCAGTTTGGACATCTGATAACAAAAACTTGCACAACCAAAACACGTTTAATCTGGTTGGAAGATGAAAACTAATGCATTTTCAAAATTTATTACTCATGATACAGTCAATAACGATTCTAACCGCCTCGCATCCCGTACAGTTCCTGAACACGTCTCCTCATTCCGTGAATCAAGCGTCTGATTCTGCGTTGAGGGTACTATTGCCATTCCTGAACCAAAGCAGTCCCCAATTCCTGAATGTTTTGACACATTGTGGTATGTGCGTTCACTTTTCGTCTTAGATAGTGCCATAAATGCTCTATCGCATTCATATCCGGAGACATGGCTGGCCAATGCATAGCTCTATTGCCTCCTGTTGCAGATAGTCTTGCACTATTCGGGCCCTATGTGGTCTAGCATTGTCACCCATTAGAATTGGTCGACTTGCTAATGGATGACAGTCAAAATGAGGCACAACTAATGGGCACAGGGTCTGATCATGGTACATTTGTCCTGTTAAAGTCCCATCAAGGACATACAAGTCAAGCCTACAGTTTAGAGAAAATCATTCCCAAACAGGAAAACCACCTCCACCAAATGCAGTTGTGTCCACAATATGTTCCTGTAGAAATGCTGTGTTTCTCTGTCTCCATACGCGTATGCGGCCATCAACTGGATTCAGCATAAAACGACTTTCATCCGACCAGTGCACTCTCTGCCACGACCTGATATTCAATCTCATATGGTCACGTGTCCATTGAAGCCTGACTGTTTTGTGGCATATTGTCAGTAGCGAACGTTTTATCGGTCTCCTAGCACGAAACCTTGTGTTGTTAAGACGTCTATTGATGGTCCGTCTGCTAATGCGCCCGTTGACAATCCATCGGCTTCGCAGCGTGTTTGCAGTGCTAAATGGTTGTTGTCTGGCGAGCCCTATAAGGAATCTATCTGCTCTTGGAGTCGTTTTCAGAGATTTTCATGTCCTTTGGTGTTCTTGTACACTCCCAGTTTGATTCACGCGCTGCTTCAATCGAACAATGACGGAGTGGCTTACATTGAATCGTTCAGCAGTTTGTCTGTAGGACATACCACCCCTTACCATTCCAACCGCTTGTCATCTCTCTGCATCTGACAGTTTTCGACGTGCCATGTTGAAATAAAATTTAGAATGTTTAAAGTTGTACTTGTACTGTACGTGCAGATACCGATTTGAAACCCCCGCCAAACTTGAGTTTTGTTAAGGTGCAGGTGAACTTATAAAAACCTGTTTTGTTGTTCTTGAATTAATCGATCGATGAAAAATTACAGGTACCATGAAAGAATATATGATTATGTATAAGACATATATATTTTAGCAAGAAAAAAGCGCGATATAAAATATATTTTCCATTTCAAATTTGGTGGTCCCTAACTTATGGCCAAGTGTATATAGTATATGTGTTCCATGTGTCTAGTAAATCTATTTGGAATAGACTACACATTACCAGGAATTAATACTGTATATACTAAACATTAGAAAAGACGGAAGGTACAATCATGAATGGGCAGTGCTGAAGCATAGGCGACATTTGGCAACAAGACACAGAACGATGGCAAATAAAACAAAAAGCACAACACAGAAGAGTAAAAAGATGGCAACAGTTGACACCGAATCAAAAACAGAAATGAACGTAGGTGTCCGCTAATGGTAAACAGTTCAAGTTTCTGATCAGAAAACTGCTCTGTTACTCATAGCCAACTCCAGTAAAAGCTGGTCTTGTCAATGATAGAGAAAAGAAAATAAAACATGGTAAAAGGGAAAAGATCCTTTGCCATTTCAGAAATGGACATTTTGTAACGGTCAATCAGTCCGTCATTTATTTATTTTTAATATTCTTTAATTATTTTTTTTTTAATTTATGTTAGCAAGGATGGTGTTTTTCAAAGAAAGAAAATCACGATATGAACTTTTTGTCGTAAAAAAAGAATCTTGACTAGGTGCGGTTTTAACAATCAATCAATTAAAAATGTCATTAAAGAATGCAAGAATAACAACAAGGAAGTGTATTTAATATTCTTGTTAATTATGTGACCGCAACTTTGTGTAATATGCAAACATTATCAGACTGAATAATCTATCGAATCGTATCTTTTTCTGGCTGTTCGCATTGCAAATCAATCATAAAATGTATTTTTTAGGAGAACAGTATTCGATGGAATATCGAATCCTATATTTTTCTGGCGACAGTCGTGGCGTGATCGCAGGCCCTATGAGAGAGGGTGGTTCAGCCGTTGCATCGGTCCGGGGCCCGGAGAGCCAAGAAGGGGCCTGTGAATCTCTGAAGGGCCCCGTAGCCTTAGCTATAGACATTTTATTTTGATTTTGTTTTCACTTTTTGAGGGTATTTTCAACTATTTTTATTAAAATTCACTTAGACCTCTGAATTATGTTTGTCACTGCTTTGTGTAAAGTATATGTTATCTGGACATTCTGCTGCACAGGAAATACAGCATTTATGAAAGTTTACCAGTGGTTTTATTGAACCGCAAATCCTCTATTTTGAGAGAAGTCTCAGCATGTCCCCAGGGCCCCAAAGCAGTCTTGTTCTGCCTTGTAAAATTTCTCTTGGAGGCTCTGCGTGATCGTATGGTAGTTGGATTTACAACTACCTATGCAATCAGTGCCTATCACTACTGATGTTGTGAGTTCGAATCTCGATCAGGGCGAGGTGTACAACATTATATGATAAAGTTTGTCAGTGACTTGCGACTGTCGTGGTTTTCTCCGGTTCCTCCGGTTTCCTCCACCAATAAAACTTACCACCACGATATTATTGAACTATTGTTGAAAGTGGCGTTAAACACCATCAAACAAACAAACAAGCATTGAAAATCAGTCATCAAAATATTTTAGGTGAACAGTATTCCACGGAATATCTTGTTTTTACTGGGTGTTGCAAATTGCAAAATAGCCATCAAAATATATATTGCAGTTAATATATCATGGACACCAACACCGCCTTCTTATTATAACCCCGAGGGACAATAAAAATATAATTATACAGATATAATGTTATTAGTACATCGTCCGGCATGTCACTAAATGATTATGTCACTATCATAATTGGTCATAAATTCGTTGCTTGTTTATGTAGAAATATATTGTCACAATAAATGTGACAACTGGACAATAAATATAATTGACCAATGAGATGACATATATATACATTAGTCGGTCAGCCGTAACAAAATAAGGCAATTTTTTTTCTGGGAATTATTTTTTTTAATTACATTGTAGCTTTAAATATATGGAGTAAATTCACAGTAAATAAAAAACCAAAAATACCACACTGTAGAAATAGATACACGTTTAAAAACGCAAATACAAGGCAGTTCACTTTAAATTTCCTGGCTTGAAACATACAATTCAATAAAAGGTGGCGGCTTAAGCTACCTTGATGGGACCAAAACCTCCACTCTGAGTGACTTATTATACAATATGTTTTAACAAATATGTTAAATGGGTGAATTGCCAATTGAAATTTTAATAAGTTTTGTCATGTTTGTAAGAATTTCAGCCATCAGGACCGGCCGTAAACCAATTGACCAATTGCTCCCAATTGGGTCTCGCGCCTAAGGTGCTCCGTGCTGGAGTTGTCTACTCTCGGCTGTTCATGTACACAACAAACACACTGCAGGTTTTACAGAGACCAGCATTGGACCCATTATCTCCTCAGGCCAGCCCTGCCAGCCATTATCCATCATATGTGTAGTGCGATATTATGTACATTAGGTCAATCGTAGCAAAAAAAAACCCACAATACATATAATACATATAATCGAACGATTTCTCTATAGCTCTTAATAAATAATAAAAATATGCAAAGTTGTAGTGAAAAACGTAGATATCAAATTTAGTGCGCACGACGCGTTCATAGAATCACCAATACAATACAATACAATACAATACAATACAATACAATACAATACAATACAATACAATACAATACAATACAATACAATACAATACAATACAATACAATACAATACAATACAATACAATACAATACAATACAATACAATACAATACAATACAATACAATACAATACAATACAATACAATACAATACAATACAATACAATACAATACAATACAATACAATACAATACAATACAATACAATACAATACAATACAATACAATACAATACAATACAATACAATACAATACAATACAATACAATACAATACAATACAATACAATACAATACAATACAATACAATACAATACAATACAATACAATACAATACAATACAATACAATACAATACAATACAATACAATACAATACAATACAATACAATACAATACAATACAATACAATACAATACAATACAATACAATACAATACAATACAATACAATACAATACAATACAATACAATACAATACAATGTAATGCAATACAATGCAATACAATACAATAAGCTTTATTTAAAGTCGGAAAGAATCAAACAATTATAACGCAAGCTCTAGTGAGTTTTTATAGAACTACCTATACAACCATTGCCCATCATCACTGATGTTGTTGGTTCGAATCTCGATCAGGGCGAGGTGTACAACATTATGTGATAAAGTTTGTCAGTGACTTACAACATGTTGGTGGTTTTTTCCGGGTTCTCCGGTTTCCTCCACCAATAAAACAGGTACGCTCAACATCGACAGATTGGTAAACCAAATACTCTAAAAAATACTTGGGAATAATTTATAAAGCAATCGTTAGAATTGCGAAAACGAGGTTCACATTGGTCAATGTATAACTTTAACTATGAATATATGACATTTCTTTATGTTGTTCATGTATGTATGTTTTGTAATGTTGTATTGTATTGTATTGTATTGCTTTACACACAAGGGTTTTATTTGCAATGAATATTATTATTATTATTATTAATAAAACAAAAGGGTCTAAATAGGATAGCCATAAATCAGCTAAGGTCACATGTGGTTGAAGGAAGAGAACCTTAGTTTTAAAAATAATAGTTCATTTTTATTTAGGAACTGTAAATTTCAATAGATTACCATTAAGTTAATGATCTCGTTTGTTATGTTATCACTGATGAGACATTCTGACTGTAGGGCAAATATTAATGTTATGAGGAATCAATCAATTTTTCAAGCTAATTAAAATTAAATCTGTAATGACTTCCCCGACAATAACGGATCTAACTATATGGCGTATGTAATCATGTTCAGCTGACATGTACCAATCTAATCAAAAATGACTGCTCACCAAATCATGAGGTTTAACTGTAGGATTCTGATTGGATGACTATTTACCCCATTGGCTGTTCTGCGTTTATAAGAAATGCATGATGCGGAAAAACATGGCGATATACATGTTGGCCCATAGCCGAATGCTGATAGCTACTCGAAGCGAGACAAATTTAGTCGGTTTAAGCAAGTAATGCATCTGGAGTCTCTCCGGAGAAAACTACCGACCTATCACAAGTAACTGTCAAATTTGATTACATAATGTTGTGTCGCAGGGGCCCTCTTAAAATTGGAAAAAATATGATTTTTTGGCGTAAAATCGGGATTTTGCACACGAAATACCCCAAAATTTTCACGCCTCCCTCCGCTCTGCGCAATTTTTTTAAGTGCACCCCCTAACTTGAAATCCGGGATCCGCCCCTGTGTCGGGTACAGGAGCAGGATTCGAACCGACAACTTTAGTGGTATTAGGCACTGATTGCATAGGTAGTTATAAACCTAAGTACCATACGACCACAGAGAGGCTTTGGTTGCATAGGTAGTTATAGACCTAAGTACCATACGACCACGGCGACTCCCCTTTTTGTGTTATTAACGTTAATACTACAACTGTTACTGATATTGCATGCCTTTGGTATCTAAGCTATTATTTTAGCTTTTATTAATATTTTTAACACAAATAAATATGTTTTGATACCAAAATGCAGTTTCGCAAACCAAATTTGCAGTCCGTTATATCAAATTGTTTGATTATATTCTATTCGTCCATTACCTCATTTGCACTCATCAGAGAGAGAGAGAGATATACCATCAGCAGAATTAAAGTGTCAGGTCAGTGATTGATAGTAAACAAACAAAAAACCAATAGCTATAGTCGCTTAGCAAAAAACATATGACTAATATTAGTATGGTTAACACGTGGTAATAATTAAGTGACAGCACCCACCCAACATGGTCAGAAGGGATGATCCAAAAAAAATATTAATAGCTATTTATTGTATTTGTACTACGACACCACATTCCTGTTATTATCATTTAATCGGTAGATATTTAGTAAATACATATAAACAACATATCACTTTGTCTTCTATAATTTTGACCGATTGCACAATTCTTCGTACATGCTTACTACATTTGTATGACGCATATCATTGGGAACGAGGCAATGAGGCTCATAGTACCAAATAAGAAATGCCAAATAGTTCAAAAGTATTTGGGACCAAGGAGACCAAAGGGCTGAACAAGTATAGCCACAATTGGTTACGGTCATCTATGGCTATGGGAGATTTACCCATTTAGTTTTTAATAAATTACATTATCTAGGAACTGCATATGTCAAATATAAATATATCTAATAGACCTTGTCAGTGTCCAAGAATTTATTATTGGCAGGAAGAGGTTGTTTGTAATGTTGTTATAACTTGTGCCCAATCCCATGAATTGACTACTGGACTACTAATATTCTAGTAGCAGAGGTATCGACACAGTAATATTCAAGAGAACGTAATAAGAGATAGTAAGTCTCCTTCATCTCTCAAATCCTATTATAAATCAAAATGTATAAAGAAACCTATTTATTATAACTCAGGAACTCGAATTGGACAAATCCTTCACATGAGATTACGAACTGCATGTAGCTCTCTAAACCATCATCTATTCCTAAAAAATGTAGTAGATTCGCCCAACTGTAGTTGTCATCAAGGGGTCCCTGAAACTAACTCGCATTATCTTTTTTATTGTCATAGATTCAACGATTCTAGACATCGGTATATCGAATCAATTGATATTCCTATGAACTTGACAGTTGACCGTTTACTTTTTGGATCACCTGACCTCACAGACGATCAAAATAACAGTTTATTTTTAAATGTACAAAAGTTTATAATAAACAGTAAACGTTTCATCTAACATCAGCAGTACCTAGTTCCCTTATTTCATTCTTCTTTTTTCTTCTTTTTTAATTACTTTGAATCAAACATTTTTTACATCAAACACCAGATCACTTTCTTTGTTTTATCTTCTTATACCTTCTGTAATTTATATCAAATTTGTTAGTTAGTTCTATTTCCTTCTCCCCTTAGAGATTCACAGTATAGTATATATGAAATTTATTCCTACGAATAGGGATTAATATAAGTTCTTGTAACTTGTTTCCCAATCCTATTAATTTCTTCTTATTATGTTATGTATATAGCTGAATATTGTAATGTTATATTGAATTAAGTAATAAAATATGTTTAAACTAAGAGAACGTAAATATCCAATCTATTGCGCACGACGCGTGTCTGGAATAACCTTCATCAGATACGTTCATGTAGAGTCAAAAGACTGGAATGTCAATTAATTCAAATATCGTGGTAACAAGAAACCCAAAAGGCCTAAACAGGAGAGCCTAATGAAGATGAACTATATAATCTTTCTAAGATTTATTATTCTTGTACAACCTTCTTGTTGATTTGTTGCTTGTAATAAAAACCGTACACACCCAATGTAGTATGTACGACTCGTTCCTGGAATAACAGTTATCAGGTATGTTAAATGTCAAAAGATTGGAAACTCAAATAAATTAAGATTATTCAATAATGTTTGGAAGTGAGTAAGTCAAAGTACATAAACAGGATAGCCAGCCAATTCAGACTAAAATGAAATAAAATAAAGGGAATTAAAATATCGAGGTGGAGACTGATACGATACAAGACTATTATATACAATGTAATTATTGCCTTCATATAAGGTGAACATCGAAAGTTGTAAACCCGAGGGTGGTTGTGCTCCCGAGGGTCGACACATTGATGTTCACCTCATATTAAGACAATAACTGTTTTTTTAATCAAAACTACTCAAAAGATGTTTAAAACTTGACTGTTTTGCTTTGTAGTAGATAGGAAATAATATACCGGCATAGAAAATACAATTACGGAACCCAACTGAAACAAAATACGAATTTTCAATACACTTCCGGTTGTCAAGGGTTGTAGACGGGGCGACAACCTATTGTAGACCGGGCGAAAACCTATTGTCTCCCTCTACATTATAGATATTTGGGTTGTCCACCGGGTTGTTTCACCTCGTCTGCAAATTTTCCGTAAAACATCCAAATTGTCAAATTACTTTTATATAATTCAATTTTAGTTGAATACTGCATTCTGATTGGCTAATCCCCCTGGAGAAAATGTTGATTATGCTGGGTTGGTATTTTGACAACACCAACGTATTCATTCGCCAACGACAAATTCATATACATGAAATAATCGTAATTAAAATGGAGGAATCATTAAATTTTGCTGTAAAAACTAAATTATAAGGAACATTTGAATTTTTGAACAGGTTATATCGTATAACCTGTTCAAAAATTTCAAATATTCCTTCAATAGTAAAAAAATATGTAAGGTATAATAATAACTAGCACAAAACATGTGAGAAATGCTGTTAAGGTCTACAGGTGGTAATACTTAAATGACAGCACCCACTCAATATGGCCAGAAGGGATGATACCAAAAAGTATAAATAGCTATTTATTGTATTTGTACTACGACACCACATTACTGTTATTATCATTTAATCGGTAGATATTTTGTATATACGAGTAAACAACATATCACCTTGTATTCTATTATTTTGACCGATTGCACCATTCTGTGTAAATGCTTACTATGACGTATATCCTTGAGAATGAGACAATGACGGTCATAGTCTAAAATTCGGAATGCCAAATAATATAGCAAGGAGACCAAAGGGTCTAACAAGTATACCCACATTGGGAATGAGGGTATGATGTTAATAGTAAAAAATTGGGAATGCCAAATAATCTAAAAATAAAATATGTTTAAACTAAGAGAACGTAAATATCCAATCTATTGCGCACGACGCGTGTCTGGAATAACCTTCATCAGATACGTTCATGTAGAGTCAAAAGACTGGAATGTTAATTAATTCAAATATCGTGGTAACAAGAAACCCAAAAGGCCTAAACAGGAGAGCCTAAAGTCTGAGGAAGATGAACCATAGTCTTTCTAAGATTTATTATTCTTGTACAACCTTCTTGTTGATTTGTTGCTTGTAATAAAAAAACGTACACACCCAATGTAGTATGCACGACTCGTTTCTGGAATAAACGTTATCAGGTACGTTAAATGTCAAAAGATTGGAAACTCAAATTGATTCAGATTATTCAATAGTGTTTGGAAGTGAGTAAGTCAAAGTACATAAACAGGATAGCCAGCCAATTCAGACTAAAAAGTTATAAAATAAATGGAATTAGAATATCAAGGTGGAGACTGATACGTTACAAGAATGTATGCAACTATTGCTTTCATATTAGGTGAACATCGAAAGTTGTAAACCGGAGGGTGATTGTGCTCCAGAGGGTCGACACATTGATGTTCACCTCATATTAAGACAATAACTGTTTTTTTTATCAAAACTACTCAAAAGATGTTTAAAACCTGACTGTTTTGCTTTGTAGTAGACAGCAAAATAATTACCCGTATAGAAAATACAATTACGGAATCCAACTGAGAAAAATACGACTTTTCCATACACTTCCGGTTGTCAAGGGTAATAGACCGGGCGACAACCTATTGTCTCCCTCTACATTATAAATGTTTGGGTTGTAAATACGGATTTTCCATACACTTCCAGTTGTCAAGGGTAATAGACCGGGCGACAACCTATTGTCTCCCTCTACATTATAAATGTTTGGGTTGTCCACTGGGTTGTTTCCCTCGTCAGCATATTCTCCGTAAAACATCCACATATTGTCAAAATACTTTTATATAGTGAAAAAAATATGTATTGTGTAATAATAACCATAATAGTTTAGCCAAAAACATGCGAGAAATGTTGTTGCAGTTAACACGTGGTAATAATTAAGTGACAGAACCCACCCATTATGGCCAGAAGGGATGATACAATAAAATATAAATAGCTGTTTATTGTATTTGTACTACGACACCATATTCCTGTTATTATCATTTAATCGGTAGATATTTTATAACTATATATAAACAACATACCACCTTGTCTTCTATAATTTTGACCGATTGCTCCATTCTGAGTACATCCATGCAATGACGCATAGTATTGGCAATGGGACAATACAATGAAACGAAAAATACCACACTGTCGGAATAGTCCCGAAATCAAATTGAAAAATCATAGAAAGAAACAAAATCGATACCCCTAACACGAAAATACATAACCGCTCACATTCCTGGATTGGTACGGGCATTTCAATAAAAAGTGACGGGGTTAAATTACTTTTACGGCCCCAAACCTCCCTCTTAGTGAAATGATGCTGTCATACAGGTGTGTCTGTACGAACAACACGAACGTGTCTATGCGAACGCTAAAAGCGTGCATCTACATGTGTACGATACTGTTGTTCGTTTACAAATACGAACAATTTCAATATCAATTCGTTCATTTGTTTTGTTTGTTGTATTATATATTTGTTCTTTGTTCGTACATTGTTCTTTAAGGAAGTATTATACGTATCAGAGGCTACTTTCTTGTAACATGAATGCATTCTTTTCCCTTGTTCTTTTTATATTTTCTATACCAGAATTAAGATAACATATAACAGATAAGAACTATGAAATCCAAAAAATGTAATACACGCAGATACGAGATATTGCACACTTTAAATATGGGCTGTAGTGTTATTATTCCCACGGAGCCGTGCAATAATAAACGACCTAGATGTGATATTGCATGGCCTCATATTACAAATCAGTTATGCCATGGTTGTTTAACCTTTAACTCGGAAAACCGTGATAGAAATATTACATATAACATTTACTCACGTGTTACAAATCTGAAAATGTTTCATCAAACCTAGTATTATTTATTTTTTGTTTGTTCTTTTTGTGAAATTGACACATCCTGCAATAAAATTATTTTGACAACATCTTTATACTTACATTGGTCTATTAAAGGCATACAGGCTGTCAGAATTGAATTTGTTTGTTTATATTAAAAGTTGTCAATATTCGATGTTTTATACTAATAAAATGTTCTGAACAAGGAGCCAGATTAAAAAAATATGTTATAATATCGTAATTAGTGAAAAGAATTCGAATGTATGTTGGTAAAATCGCCATTAACACGACCCAATTATAAGTCGGCTGCTTTTCCGAAGTTTGCCGAATACTGATAACTGCTATGGATAACCAGGAAGCATGTTGCATGTACATTCGTTAGAATTAATATAATTTAAGAAATATATCTATGAAATTGGATCCCGGGGAAATCAGTTAATATTATATAATGGTATTTAGTAAGAATGACACTTAAAATCGGAAATACGTGATGAAATCAATAAAAACAAACCCAAACTCTGAAAACGGGCCCGATAAAGGGAAAATAGTAAACAAATTGTATTGCATATTATTGACGACACTTGAGTTGGATTGATTATATTTTTTTTAGAAAAAATCAGACATGAATTTCATTATTTTAGTCTCTAATTTAAAAGACCTAGCGTTTTCTCCTGAAAAAAAGAATATATAAAAAACTACGATGCAATTCTACTGTTAAAATATGATTCGGCCGAAAAAATATACTAAATTATGCTTACGTGTTGAAAAATGAAGTAGATCGGTATAACATCTTTTTTTAATTTTTACACAAAGCTTGCTGAATCCTCCTTTTTGTGTCATTTTCGTATAGAATCCGTCAATGTTTTTGTTTAATTCCACGATTCGATTGATGCCATGTGCTTTCTTCATCAACAAAAAATTTTGCACATGCGCAAATGCTTTCCCGAATGAGTTCACTGTCAGGTCGTATGACTATTGCGCGGGTAAACATTGGATTCTTTACCGGATTCAAGAAAATAAAACAGCGACGTATTTCCTTCGTTCTAGGCTATTTACGGATGATATTATGAAAAATTTCAACTGCAATTAGTATAAAACATCGAATATTTGCAACTTTTAATATAAAAATAAAAATCAATTCTTGACAGCCTGTATGCCTTTAAAGGTTATGTTTTTAATATTTGCATGGGATCTTAAGGAAGCAATGAAATTAACAAGATACAGACAAACTTTTGTATCTTAACGCATAGTCATCTTACTCATGCACAGTAGTTGTACAAATGAAGAAAAAACCACTTAAAATGTCAAATTTACAAATCTTTATTGTAAAGTAATATATGTTTTGTTATGTCACATTTACAAATAACTGTTTTAGGATTTAAGGAAAAATATTAAAAGTCACATAAATATATAATGATTGCCATTACAGTAACATTTTGGCGACTGTATTTTCATGTTTGGGAGATATTTATTTATTTTTAAGCATAGAAGGGTCATGTCGTGTCAATAAATGAATCATTCAAAAGCCCTAAATATGATGAATATGAAAGAAAATTGAAGATAAATAATAAATATAAAATGCTTGAATACAAGATATGGCCATTAAAATACCCATCATGTTGTTATACAGGATGAAAGAGGATTTGAAGACATCCTTGTAAAATATTTATATTTCTGAGAGTTCAGATTTGTCGTACATTTCTTAACCATACCAGACCCCCTCCCCCCTCGATCCACTGTATTTTCATAATTATTCTTTTCTTCTTTTTTTGAATAATTCTGTCAGTATTGCAATTAAATGTATAGTTCTTTTTACAACAATAGGCATTAGGTGAGTTCGACTCCTGCTCAATGATGCATTCGATACAACAATATGCCATAATGAAAATAAAAAAGGAGATATCTATACAATATTCGTACATTGTCGGAAAATATCAAATTTATTTGTACGAGCCTTAGAAACAGGTAGGAAAGCAAGTCCTTTGGCGAGCTTCTCTGGCCTGTTTGGTAGCGAGTACAAATTAATTTTATATTAACTGACAATGTACGTATATTGTGTTTACGCCAAAAAATCCAAAACAATTGCCAAATTGTCTGAAACTTGCAGAAACAATCGTCGTTCTAATTGTTTTCAATTGTTTCGTCTGTGGCGTCCGTGCTTATATATGTTACCATATTTTAACGTAGCTTTAACTGAATCAGGTTACCAAAAAGTTGTATTAGGTCCATGACTGAATGATACTGAAGTTTATTTGAACCCTTTATTAATCCTCAAAAGCACACAATTGCGGTATAAATATAATTTAGTGCGCACGAAGCGTTTCTGCTATAACCTTCAACACGTAAGTTCAAGGTCAAAAGTCAAAAACCAACGTACTCAGGGTGGACAACGTACGTCATACATCCGGGTATTTTTTTCATTGAAAACTTTATAATGACGGAAATTTTCCAGCGTGACGTCAGAGAAATGTATTATTTTTTGAGGATCCAGCATCAAAAGGAAATGTTGTCGGAATGATTAGACAAATGACAACAGCTTTTTGAATATTATCGATGTAAATATTATCATACAAGTCCGTAGGGTACTTTGGTCTGGCTTTTATCATACAGGTTCGTTGTTAAAATAGTATAAAAATGAGTTTTATTTTGACAGATAGTTGAAAAATTTCCGCCATTATAAAGCTTTCGATAAAAAATACCCGGATGTATGACGTACGTTGTCCACCCTGGTACTTGTACAGATACAGATACACCCGTTTCACGGTATTTCGTCAGTATGGTGGGTACACGTATAAGATAGTGTACTATTGAAACAAAAGAAGCCTATTGGATAAAACGGGTGTCTTTTACCGCACTACCTGTGATAGCCGTCCCGGACTTGGACGCATGCAAGGTGGCAGTCAAGGGAGTATTCTAAACTTCCATATACTTGTACAGTGTAAATATGTTGTTTCTTTTACACTTTGAGGCTCTGCTGTGCGCGCGTGTAAATATAGTCCTTAGTGAGATGTCTACTTGCGGATGTTACTAAATAACCTGATTGAAGTTGAAGTTGAAGTACTCAGGTGAAGGACGAAGTCCGTATAAATTATAAAAAAAAGTCATATAATGAGAACAGTTTGATTTGTGAATGAGTGTACCTACTTTTTATTATTACAACATTGGTCAAATTCTTAAACTCGTTCATAAACAGAACGACAAATCCATCGGCTTGTAACATCGGTCTGTATCAGCGACCTGTAACAAAAACGGCAAAATCATTGGCTTGTAACATCGGTCTGTATCAGCGACCTATAACAGAACGGTAACATCATTGGCTTGTAGCATCGGTCTGTATCAGCGACCTGTAACAGAACGACAAAATCATTGGCTTGTAACATCGGTCTGTATCAGCGACCTGTAACAGAACGGCAAAATCATTGGCTTGTAACATCGGTCTGTATCAGCGACCTGTAACAGAACGACAAAATCATTGGCTTGTTACATCGGTCTGTATCAGAGACCTGTAACAGAACGACAAAATCATTGGCTTGTAACATCGGTCTGTATCAGCGACCTGAAACAGAATCGCAAAATCATTGGCCTGTAACATCGGTCTGTATCAGTGACCTGTAACAGAACGACAAAATCATTGGCTTGTAACATCGGTCTGTATCAGTGACCTGTAACAGAACGGCAAAATCATTGGCTTGTAACATCGGTCTGTATCAGTGACCTGTAACAGAACGGCAAAATCATTGGCTTGTAACATCGGTCTGTATCAGCGACTTGTAACAGAACGGCAAAATCATTGGCCTGTAACATCGGTCTGTATCAGCGACCTGTAACAGAACCGAAAAATCATTGGCCTGTAACATCGGTCTGTATCAGAGACCTGTAACAGAACGACAAAATCATTGGCTTGTAACATCGGTTGTATCAGCGACCTGAAACAGAATCGCAAAATCATTGGCTTGTAACATCGGTCTGTATCAGTGACCTGTAACAGAACGACAAAATCATTGGCTTGTAACATCGGTCTGTATCAGTGACCTGAAGCAGAACGGCAAAATCATTGGCCTGTAACATCGGTCTGTATCAGTGACCTGTAACAGAACGGCAAAATCATTGGCTTGTAACATCGGTCTGTATCAGCGACCTGTAACAGAACGGCAAAATCATTGGCTTGTAACATCGGTCTGTATCAGCGACTTGTAACAGAACGGCAAAATCATTGGCCTGTAACATCGGTCTGTATCAGCGACCTGTAACAGAACCGAAAAATCATTGGCCTGTAACATCGGTCTGTATCAGCGACCTGTAACAGAACGACAAAATCATTGGCTTGTAACATCGGTCTGTATCAGCGACCTGAAACAGAACCGCAAAATCATTGGCCTGTAACATCGGTCTGTATCAGTGACCTGTAACAGAACGACAAAATCATTGGCTTGTAACATCGGTCTGTATCAGAGACCTGTAACAGAACGACAAAATCATTGGCTTGTAACATCGGTCTGTATCAGCGACCTGAAACAGAATCGCAAAATCATTGGCCTGTAACATCGGTCTGTATCAGTGACCTGTAACAGAACGACAAAATCATTGGCTTGTAACATCGGTTGTATCAGCGACCTGAAACAGAATCGCAAAATCATTGGCTTGTAACATCGGTCTGTATCAGTGACCTGTAACAGAACGACAAAATCATTGGCTTGTAACATCGGTCTGTATCAGTGACCTGAAGCAGAACGGCAAAATCATTGGCCTGTAACATCGGTCTGTATCAGTGACCTGTAACAGAACGGCAAAATCATTGGCTTGTAACATCGGTCTGTATCAGCGACCTGTAACAGAACGGCAAAATCATTGGCCTGTAACATCGGTCTGTATCAGCGACCTGTAACAGAACCGAAAAATCATTGGCCTGTAACATCGGTCTGTATCAGCGACCTGTAACAGAACGACAAAATCATTGGCTTGTAACATCGGTCTGTATCAGCGACCTGAAACAGAACCGCAAAATCATTGGCCTGTAACATCGGTCTGTATCAGTGACCTGTAACAGAACGACAAAATCATTGGCTTGTAACATCGGTCTGTATCAGAGACCTGTAACAGAACGACAAAATCATTGGCTTGTAACATCGGTCTGTATCAGCGACCTGAAACAGAATCGCAAAATCATTGGCCTGTAACATCGGTCTGTATCAGTGACCTGTAACAGAACGACAAAATCATTGGCTTGTAACATCGGTCTGTATCAGCGACCTGTAACAGAACCGAAAAATCATTGGCCTGTAACATCGGTCTGTATCAGCGACCTGTAACAGAACGACAAAATCATTGGCTTGTAACATCGGTCTGTATCAGCGACCTGAAACAGAATCGCAAAATCATTGGCCTGTAACATCGGTCTGTATCAGTGACCTGTAACAGAACGACAAAATCATTGGCTTGTAACATCGGTCTGTATCAGTGACCTGTAACAGAACGGCAAAATCATTGGCTTGTAACATCGGTCTGTATCAGTGACCTGTAACAGAACGGCAAAATCATTGGCTTGTAACATCGGTCTGTATCAGCGACTTGTAACAGAACGGCAAAATCATTGGCCTGTAACATCGGTCTGTATCAGCGACCTGTAACAGAACCGAAAAATCATTGGCCTGTAACATCGGTCTGTATCAGAGACCTGTAACAGAACGACAAAATCATTGGCTTGTAACATCGGTTGTATCAGCGACCTGAAACAGAATCGCAAAATCATTGGCTTGTAACATCGGTCTGTATCAGTGACCTGTAACAGAACGACAAAATCATTGGCTTGTAACATCGGTCTGTATCAGTGACCTGAAGCAGAACGGCAAAATCATTGGCCTGTAACATCGGTCTGTATCAGTGACCTGTAACAGAACGGCAAAATCATTGGCTTGTAACATCGGTCTGTATCAGCGACCTGTAACAGAACGGCAAAATCATTGGCTTGTAACATCGGTCTGTATCAGCGACTTGTAACAGAACGGCAAAATCATTGGCCTGTAACATCGGTCTGTATCAGCGACCTGTAACAGAACCGAAAAATCATTGGCCTGTAACATCGGTCTGTATCAGCGACCTGTAACAGAACGGCAAAATCATTGGCCTGTAACATCGGTCTGTATCAGTGACCTGTAACAGAACCGAAAAATCATTGGCCTGTAACATCGGTCTGTATCAGAGACCTGTAACAGAACGACAAAATCATTGGCTTGTAACATCGGTTGTATCAGCGACCTGAAACAGAATCGCAAAATCATTGGCTTGTAACATCGGTCTGTATCAGTGACCTGTAACAGAACGACAAAATCATTGGCTTGTAACATCGGTCTGTATCAGTGACCTGAAGCAGAACGGCAAAATCATTGGCCTGTAACATCGGTCTGTATCAGTGACCTGTAACAGAACGGCAAAATCATTGGCTTGTAACATCGGTCTGTATCAGCGACCTGTAACAGAACGGCAAAATCATTGGCTTGTAACATCGGTCTGTATCAGCGACTTGTAACAGAACGGCAAAATCATTGGCCTGTAACATCGGTCTGTATCAGCGACCTGTAACAGAACCGAAAAATCATTGGCCTGTAACATCGGTCTGTATCAGCGACCTGAAACAGAACGACAAAATCATTGGCTTGTAACATCGGTCTGTATCAGAGACCTGTAACAGAACGACAAAATCATTGGCTTGTAACATCGGTCTGTATCAGCGACCTGAAACAGAATCGCAAAATCATTGGCCTGTAACATCGGTCTGTATCAGTGACCTGTAACAGAACGACAAAATCATTGGCTTGTAACATCGGTCTGTATCAGTGACCTGTAACAGAACGGCAAAATCATTGGCTTGTAACATCGGTCTGTATCAGTGACCTGTAACAGAACGGCAAAATCATTGGCTTGTAACATCGGTCTGTATCAGCGACTTGTAACAGAACGGCAAAATCATTGGCCTGTAACATCGGTCTGTATCAGCGACCTGTAACAGAACCGAAAAATCATTGGCCTGTAACATCGGTCTGTATCAGAGACCTGTAACAGAACGACAAAATCATTGGCTTGTAACATCGGTTGTATCAGCGACCTGAAACAGAATCGCAAAATCATTGGCTTGTAACATCGGTCTGTATCAGTGACCTGTAACAGAACGACAAAATCATTGGCTTGTAACATCGGTCTGTATCAGTGACCTGAAGCAGAACGGCAAAATCATTGGCCTGTAACATCGGTCTGTATCAGTGACCTGTAACAGAACGGCAAAATCATTGGCTTGTAACATCGGTCTGTATCAGCGACCTGTAACAGAACGGCAAAATCATTGGCTTGTAACATCGGTCTGTATCAGCGACTTGTAACAGAACGGCAAAATCATTGGCCTGTAACATCGGTCTGTATCAGCGACCTGTAACAGAACCGAAAAATCATTGGCCTGTAACATCGGTCTGTATCAGCGACCTGTAACAGAACGACAAAATCATTGGCTTGTAACATCGGTCTGTATCAGCGACCTGAAACAGAACCGCAAAATCATTGGCCTGTAACATCGGTCTGTATCAGTGACCTGTAACAGAACGACAAAAGCATTGGCTTGTAGCATCGGTCTGTATCAGTGACCTGTAACAGAACGGCAAAATCATTGACCTGTAACATCGGTCTGTATCAGTGACTTGTAACAGAACGGCAAAATCATTGGCCTGTAACATCGGTCTGTATCAGCGACCTGTAACAGAACCGAAAAATCATTGGCCTGTAACATCGGTCTGTATCAGCGACCTGTAACAGAACGACAAAATCATTGGCTTGTAACATCGGTCTGTATCAGCGACCTGAAACAGAACCGCAAAATCATTGGCCTGTAACATCGGTCTGTATCAGTGACCTGTAACAGAACGACAAAAGCATTGGCTTGTAGCATCGGTCTGTATCAGTGACCTGTAACAGAACGGCAAAATCATTGGCCTGTAACATCGGTCTGTATCAGTGACCTGTAACAGAACGGCAAAATCATTGGCTTGTAACATCGGTCTGTATCAGTGACCTGTAACAGAACGACAAAATCATTGTCTTGTAACATCGGTCTGTATCAGCGACCTGTAACAGAACCGCAAAATCATTGTCTTGTAACATCGGTCTGTATCAGCGACCTGTAAAAGAACGGCAAAATCATTGGCTTGTAACATCGGTCTGTATCAGCGACCTGTAACAGAACGGAAAAATCATTGGCCTGTAACTCGGTCTGTATCAACGACCTGTAACTGATATTAGAGGTCGCATTTACAATAGAGTTACTGGGGTATTATTGTACAAACATTAATGAAGATTACTAAAGGCATTGCATTACGTGGGTTGTAATACTTAACACATGATTGTCTTGTTAATATGAAATATACCTTGTACAGTCTGTACTAGTACAATAATGGGCCGATATCTAAATGGTCATGGAGGTGTATATATATGTAAGACAGTTATTACAACAGAAACATTCGTGTTTGTATGAACAACCACGTATCTATATTGTAAATATTATAGGTACACGACCGACTGAACATGCATGATTCTATCTGTCAACAACCTTATCTTAAATTGGCCACATGTAACCTTAGCCGATTTTTGGGATATCCTGTTTTTAGGTCCTTTGGTATTGTGACTCCTAAAGATTTGACATTATTTTGGCTTTCCAATCGCTTGACTATGAGCATATCTGATTAAAGCTGTTCCAGTTAATTAAATTTATAAGTTTTTGGACTAAATTTATATCTTTTTGTTTCTAAAAGGAATAAAAAACCTAAAAAAGGGAAAGTGAGCGGTAATGTACAGTTGAGTTATGGGTATAAATTGTGTTATGATTTTTTTGTATTGGATTTTGGAACTGTTCCGACAGTTTAGTATTTTTAATCAGGTACGTTCAAAGTGAAATGATTATTGAGCCAATAAAAATATAGATATCGTATTTAATGCGCACGACGCTTTTCTGAGAAAACCTTCACCAGGCAAGTAACTCAAAGGGTATAAACAGGATAGCCAAAAGTGGTTAATGTAACCTATGCCTGAGTAGATTCATCTTAGTTTTTATTAATAATAAATTATTAAGGAACTGTGCATTTCAATAATAAATAGTTATTTATTGCAGAACCACAACAAACAAAAGATTTTTCATCTTAAGTCTTGATTACCACATCAGAATGAAAGAAAAAAAAAGATTAATTAGTGTATTAAAATAAATCATGGGTTTCAAAATTTAATTAAAATCTAAATGTTAATTTTTTTTATTTTTTTTTTTTTTTTTTACCTTGTTAAAACTTAACACGAATACGAATACGATTACGAAAACTTTATTTTGATTCGACACATACATAAAACAAACATAAGCTCTAATGAACTTTTTACCGAATATAATCAAACACATAACATTAGAACACATAAGACATACAAACATAAATGGCAAGCAGAACTAAAATAAATAAGAGCTATAAAGCACAGATAAGCGAAACACTAGGTATAAGCTACATGCATAAAACAACATAAAATTGAAAACATAGTAGGAATAAGCAGATAAAAGCATAAAAACAAACATGAAAATTAAAAATGAAGCAATTTTGGCTTATCTGCAAGCAGAACAGCGACACGCTGTCCCATTCCAGGACTGTATGAGACTCTTAAACTGGGAAAAACTGCTCTCAGTCATGAAATGGTCCGGGAGGCTGTTCCACATTGCAGCAGCTGCATAGCGAAAGCTCTTCTTACCATAGGTTGTCGTTTTTACCTGAGGAATATCCACAATGTTGTTATACCTGAAGGAATATTTAGATCTTTTAACATTAACCAGATTTTGTAAACATACTGGAGTATGTTGATTAATAATTTTAAATGTTTCTAATGCCATTGTTCGCTAACACCTTATCTGTATATACCATTAATTGTCCAGTTATACAATAAAAAGACTACTAAAATTCTCATTCATCTACAATGCAAAACACAAATTGAAGACAGCAAAGGGGTAATCAGAAATCATATATCGACGAGGGACAAGACAATACAATGGCCAAAAATGAAATGGTCAAGAAGACAAACAATGATCTGAAATACACTACACAGAAAACTAAAGGTTGAGTAAAACGAACTTCACAAAAAACTATGGATAAACTCAGGTATTCCGTAAAGGTAAGCAGTGATCGACTAGTGACACTTGATAATTGTTTTTTGCTGTTGTGACCGTTATGGGATATCTTTGTCACAAATGACCACGGACTTATCCACTTGTAAACACTTCCCGGTCCTTTCTTCATTCATGACTTATCACCGGGTTTGTAACTAGATTAACACGACGGGTGTCACTAGTGCAGCAGGAACTATTTACCCTTCCAGAGCACCTGAGTTCACCCCCGGTTCTTTAGTTTTTAGTTACTCGATCTTTAATTTTATGTTTATGTTTTGTAGATCGTTGTCTGTCCCTTAGTCCTTTTTCTTTCGGCCATTATGTTGTCTGTTCTTCTTCGATTTACGAATTCTGATTACCCCTTTGATATCTTCAAACTCTTCTTGTACCGGTATATCCTGCATCTTATATCGGGTTTAAATACTATTTAATATACTAATTTTTATTTTGCTGATGCTACGAATCTTTTTCTTTCCCTTTTAAAATAAGAAGGACAGATGTCAGTTTTGCTTCAGGAGTGCGAATCATATATGGTATCAACTGGTACCACTCCCAGATTGTTATTTGAAGATCGTATTGACTGTGTTTTATCTATTATTTTGTTATTTGTCCTTTGTTTTTATTTACTTTCCATATTTTGACTTTAAGGCATTATATATTCTGTATTCGTCTATTTTTGTGTAGTTATCCTTTAAAAGGGTAACACAAGTCAAGAAATATATTAAAAATATGACTTGGTATTATCTTTTGGTGCAGTACAACCTCCTCCCTGTACGGGACATTTGTTGATATTGGGCGACTTATCATACACAACTCCCCATTAAAACGTCTGCCGTAAATTTGTGCATTCGTGCTTCGGTGCGTTTACACGGTCAAGAGTTTCTGTCATATTCGATTCAATCGTTACCTGCTGGAAGCAAAAACATGACGTCAAGCAGGTTTGATGTATCCATGAAATATTATAAAGTTTAGACTGTCACAAATTGTGCTTAAAACAGGTTCACATGTAAAGTCTGAAGTGAATTTCGAGGGAATTAATGCGCAAGAGAACATTTAGAAGCACGCTACTATAGTAGTTTGTTTGTAGTGGTGGTTGGTGATAGCTGCAATACAATATCTGTTTACCCTATCCATCATCTCCCGTCTTTGCCCTATGCTAATCAAAACATTCGCCCAGAAGTTCATCCCACTGCTACCTCTCATGTTTATTGTTGAAGATCCTACTGTGACTACTCTGAAATGCGAGAGAGCTGTTCTTCCTTTACTTTAATTTTTGTCTAAGTGTGACGTTGGACAGTCACTCGTGTTCAGTTACATCCATATCCTTTCTTACTACAAGCTGTCCCATTTCTTTAATTTGTGTCTAAATGTAACGTTGGACAGTCACTCGTGTTCATTAAAATCTAGATATCCTTTCTTACTAATGTACTATTTGTAAGCTTGTTCTTGTCATGGATATAGCTGCTCTTGTGACGTTGACCAACACATCAATCAATCAATCAATCAATCAATCACATTTTCGTAATGATCTAGTATTATTAGGTACATTTGGGGGTGTAACAATTTTATTCGACATGGAATATTATGCTGCTATACATTAATATTGCATACACATTACAACACGCAGTGTAGACGTTGTTTGTATAATGTACCCCGAATAATTGAACGAAGTAAAATCTTTGTCTTTCAACTATGACACATCTAGATTCAAGCGCTCGGGTAGTATTTAGCATGATTGCCTCTTGTGTGGTCGCGATCGGGTCAAGCCAAAGACAGACTATATATAAAATTTTCTCATTGAAATGTATCTTGTTCTCACTATGATGTAGCTGCAAAATTGATCATTTGGCGTTTAAAAATCAAGCGCTCACTCATGTGCATCTAGATTCAATTATAAATCACCTAATGGTATAATAAATAGTATGAGTGAGTGAGCGATTGATTGTTGCTTAACGCCAACCCAGCATTTTTTCAACGATCTCATGACGATTAAATACTATGAAAAGTATATGGATCATACAAAAATATGATGATAAATTTTCATGTAATCGTGTTTCATTTCTGTATCTAGTGTGTAACTTTCATCTTTTTCTGATAAACCAAACGAAATGAAAACCATCATCTTTTTCTGATAAACCAAACGAAATGAAAACCATCATTTTTTTCTGATGTAATAAGACAAAGTAAGGTTTCAACATCATTTATTTATGAAATGGCAAGTTTTTGGGAAAATATAATAAATAATTTAAGTTAGAATTCACATTTAACAATCTAAAATTCCGTGATGCAGATCTTTCTGAACAAACGACGAAAATTCGAAACTTTTGAAAGATCTGTACTATTATGTATATAAAAACAATAAATTTTGGCTATAACATTCGTGACATTCTGACGTCAACATAGTCATCTGACAGGAAGTCCTCAACACAATCAAAGTCTACATTCACTTTCGTAAGTCCAAATATTCGCATCAATCGCGAGAGAAGACCTTTTCCAGTTTGTGTAAATTTTTTGTACAAGTCTTTTGACAACCAATCAGAATCATTCTCAGCATCGTATCCGTATTTGAATAGTTTCTGGCACAACGTAAGAGACGGTGACGTTGACCTATGAACTGCAAAGTATAACGCACTTTGTCCAAGGTGATCAATAATATTGACGTCACATCCGCTTTTAATAATGTATCTAGAGAGTTTATCGTGACCTTCTTGTAATCCAATCAAAAGAGCGGTTTTCCCTGTGCAGTCAGTTGCATCTAAGTTTGCACCTGAAATAAAAGTAAAAAATATAATGAACAGTAACTTTTACAATGTTATTTTTAATGCAAAATTGAAATCTTATAACAATTCAAACCTCAAATATCACACGCTTATATAATTAGATGTTGTGATTGAAAACAAATACTTTTTTAAATCTTGATGTCGATACAAAATTGCAATAATATTTTATTTGTAATAGAAAACGGTTAAATTTTAATAAATAAAAACCCACATCTACCTCTCATTAGTCGTATATGAATGAAAAGAAAATCTTTTGTATGAATTTAATAAATGTAAACTATATAAGTCCTCGTCTATCAAGTTGCTTATTGCTTTTTTAATATATATATATATATAACTATTTTAACCCTGCCACTTTTTATTGAAGTGCCTGTATGAAACCAGCAAAGTGTGCGGTATGTGGTTTTATTACTATCACTGGGTCGATACCTCTGCTGGACTATTAGTCCCCGAGGGTATCATCCGCCCGGTAGTCAGTGCTTTGTCACTGACATGGTTTATTAGATATATTTATTATTGAAATTTGCAGTTCCTAAATAATGTAATTATTAATAAAACTAAGGTTCTCCTTTCTCAGGAATAAGTGACCGTAGTGAATTTTGGCTATTTTGTTTAGGCCCTTAGGTTTTCTCCAAAAACGTCATAATTATTTGGCTCTCCAATATTTGGACTTAGAGTGTACCTGGTGAAGGTTAATATAGAAACGCGTCGGCGGTCTACGTTTTTATTCCGACAGTGTGTATATTTTTATCCCATGTTTAATACCTCTCAAATACCTCTCAAATTAACCTAAATACCTCTCAAATTAACCTAAAGTTGTGTTTTAACTAATTGATTGACTTACCTGATTTTATCAAAAGCTTTGCAGCATCTAAGTCATCAAAAAGAACTGCACGTATCAGTGGAGTCTGTCCGGAGAGATTTTGACAATTCAAATTACCTCCTGAAAAAGATTAATATTTTGTTCATTATATTTATATTGACTAAATTTACCTTCTGTTTTATATACTTATGTACACTGATAATTAAAATATGAAATATTATTTGTCACTGAAATATACCAAAATTATTTACTTTTGACAATATAATCACAAGATCGAGTTTCAGATCTCTCTGTAAGCTCGGCCTTTCACTCACAAACTTTACTTCAAAATGTCGCTACTGAAGTCATTTTGTGAGTGAGCAGGTCTAGTTTTCATATGAATAAACTCATACAAATGCTCTATAATATACTTAGACCAAATAACTATACTAGTTCAACGTTTAATAAAATAGCTGTTAACAGCAATTTGAATTGGAAAAGTCAACACGTCTTGATACTATCAGCAAAGACAGATCTTAAAATACACTTTTATTTAAAGACAAATGTGGAATTGTTTCTTCTTATTTAAAAAGATGACATTTCATTTTATCAGGTGTGAAATTAATTAAAATAGGAAAATGCAACTTTTTTTTTTTATCTCATTCCAAAGATAGATGTAAAACCAATTAAAACAGAAAAATACATATCGTATGTCCTATAATAAAGACACGTGGAATTAGTTAAAGAAAAATATATGCTTCATATTATTCCAAAGATAGAATATCATCCAGACATTAATTTTTAAAAATCATATTTTTAAGAAAGATTTTAAATAAATTAGCATAAAATATGCTTACCATGTCTTAACAATAACTCTACCACTTCTAAATAGGCGCCATCAATAGCTTCATGGATTGGAAAATTCAATGTTTTATCATGAGTATTTGGATCAGCACCAGTTTTTAATAAATGTCTGACGATTTCCACTTCTCCGTATTTTGCAGCATAGTATAGCGTTGTTCTTCCTTTGCTGTCCGTAGAGTTAACGTTTTTCCTTTTATCTACACTGATTGATGGAGCTGAATTTGATCTCCGTTTTCCCGCCTTTCTATGTAACATAACATTTTCTTTCGTATGCTCCCGGTCGTCGGTTAATGATCGAAAACTCATCTCGATTTTTTAGATAGAGTAACTACACACAAAAACTATAACCCAATAAATACAACGGTAGGTGGTAAAAGTATTACGCTAAAAAAAGACAATTCCAAAATGAGATAAAATTAAAATTGTGTTAATGTCTATCTCAATGCAAGCCGTAGTCTGGTATAAGTGTTGCGCAAGAAATTCCAACTCCAAAAAAACAAATGAGATACAATTAATAGTGATCCGTGTGTTAACGTGTATGTCAGTGTAAATGTCGATGAAAACTAATCGTCGGAAATAGACAAGTTCTTTATATACCAAAGGTAAGCCATAAAATGTCAATCATCTCTTTACACGACAATTAGAAGACAGTCAATACACGTTACCGAATGGCGGAAACATTTTGATATATCAGGGAGTTCTGTTCCTCTTATTGATTATATGGAAAAATTAAAAATGCATAATTAATTGTGAACTAATGAAATTCATTTTTACATGGAATTAAATAATACGAATTAACCTGTCAAAATAAAATTGCGGCCACTTACTAAGTCCTACTTATATGAAATAAATAAAAATGCATAATTAACTGTGGACTAATGTAATTCGTTTTTAAATGAAATTATTTAATATAAATATTAGTATATTAAAACTGATTAGCATATGCTAAAAAAATAACGACCCCCTACTCTTTTTCATAAGTATACGAAGAAAAAAATACATGGTGAACTGTGCACTGATGAAATTCGTTTTTACATGAAGTTAAATGATATGAATAATAGTATATTAAAACTGATTAACCTCTGGGAAAAAAATCGGAGGTACTGGGGGTTATGGTATTTAACGCCACTTTCAACAATATTTCAGTTAATTCGTGGCGGTCAGTTTTATTGGTGGAGGAAACCGGAGTACCAGGAGAAAACCACCTGTCACAAGTTAATGACAATCGAAAAAATCGGAGGCCACCTAATAATTCGGTCATAATGGTCGCATTAAATATACAATAAACATTTTTATTGATAACAAGATAATAATAATTGTTTACGTATCGTTGTGTATAACGTCACAGGAGAGAGGTCATTAAATAGCACTAAGTATTTATACGTTACAAAAACGGACTGATAGTAAATATTGTATAAAAACCTAAGAATAAATACATTGATTGATTATTTGTTTGTTTATTGTCAATAAGAACTATTTCAGCTATAGTAATGACGGAAAAACATTGCAATAAATAAATGGGTGACAATGTAATGGTGTCTTCAACCTGTGCCAAAATTTTGAAATATCGTATTCCAGAGGGCCCGGGTGGCTCAATGAGTTAGGTAGTTGGATTACCTAACAACTCATACAAACCTATCAGCAATACGGCGTGGGTTCGCGCCCGGCTTTCTAAATTACAAAAAGAGTGCACTCGACTCGCAGCCTCAAGTGATAAAGTTTACCAGTTGCTTGCTCATGGTCGGTGGTTCTCTCCGGGTACTCCGGCTTCTTCCACCACTAAAACTGGTCGCCATGATATAGCTGAAATATTGCTGAAAGTGGCGTTAAACACCAGAAATCAAATCAAATCGCATTCCAGGTATCCCAACAAAAGTAGTACAATAGGTGTGTATATAACAATTGATGAGAATTACAGGCGAGTTAATACATATATGTTAAAACGTAGGCATAGGCTGAATGAACCATCCAGATGATGGTTTCGGTGGGTCGAACAACCAGCCCGTCACCCTCCCCACCCTACTTTTTGCCTGGCAAAAAACAATAAAGCTTAATAATAAGTGAAATTTTAAAATAATGGCGAAAATGGCGACAGTGTCCGTATCTCCCTTATCATCCTTAGAAAAACAAAAACCTGTATCCACGCCTGTACTCAATCGTAACTACTCGGCCATTCTCACTACCCTACAAATAACTTCGTACGTAGATAGTAGAAATTCTTCTCAAATTGTTTGCCGGAAGTTAAGTTAAGTTAAGTCGCACAAAAATATAGTCCACGAAAATCCAATATGGAAGACATACTAAGTAAAATCTAATCATGCAAAACTAATTAAAACTTTAACTTTTATCCATGAAAATAATTGAAATATAGAAAATTGTTTAAAATATAACTTTAACAAACTTTCATGTAACTGACATGTGAAAAGTAGTGCGATTTATACGCCTAATGCATACGAGGTTATTTGTAGGGTAGCGAGAATGGCCGAGTAATTATGATTGGCCTGTACTTTGATGGACATAAGGATGTATGTTTTCACTATGAGAGGTCAGAAGGAAGGTAATGGACACGCTCGGAAAATGTCGCCTAGCAACGGATCAGTAATGTCAACAGTATTACTACAGGCTTTCGTTTATGTCCAAGGGACGTAGCATTCTGTGTAAACAGACACGATAAAACGTTAAGTCCCTATTGCGTTAACCAGCGGTTTAGTCAATAGAAAAAATCTTGCAAACAGTTCCATATGCTGTGAAATGTAATTTCATATAGAAATATAAAACAGTATGCTATCTAATGGATGTACACAGAAAGTGTTATTACCGGAAAATTCGAAAAAAATATCGTCCAAATGAAGCTCACCAATGAAATTATTGCTTTGTTTTGAGTCATCATTTGTAGAAGGTTATTCATGAAACGCAGCATGTGCACTAATCTAGATATCTAAGTTTTCATTGGTAATCTTGTACAAGAAGAGTTTTAAGATATCAAAAAGGTAATCAGAATCCGTATATCGAAGAAGAACAGAATATTGTATATAAACCTAAGAATAAACGCATTGATTGATTATAAACCAATGATTAATAAGTGAAATTTTAAAATAATGGCGAAAATGGCCAGTGTCTGTATCTCCCTTATCATCCTTAGAAAAACAATTTCACCATGGCCAAAAACAAAAAATACAAATGGACAAACAACGATCAACAAAACATACATATAAAACTAAAGATCGAGTAACACGAACCCCACTAAGAACCAGGGGTGAATTCAGGTGCTCCGGAAGGGTAGGTAGTTCCTTCTCCACTAGTGACACCCGTCGTGTTAATCTAGTTACAAACCCGGTATTAAGTAATGAACGAGGAAAGGATCGGGAAGTGTTTACGACGAGTGGAAAAAAAAACTTGTCTTTTGTGACATTTCAAGGGAACATTGAAATAGGGTCACATAAGACAGGTGGTCGCTAAATGCAAATTTAAATAATATGAAATAAATCATCATAAACGAAATAAGAATTAAGGTCACATGGTACAAGTTTTTGCTTAATAGAGGTGGTCACTAAAGTAGGTGTGACTGTAATTTACTACATGTTCTCTCAACTGTATCGGAGAGTTCATTGAAGTGCAGATATGTATGTATGCTTGTGATATCAAAACCAACTAGAAATCTAATTGTATTGGAACGTTGAACCTCTACATTATTTATAAAGTCACACCTGTAAGACATATATCATTTGCCTCTTGACAATCGGAACAAGGAAATAATCAATAAATTAACATTTTTTATGAGATATTTTTTTAATGGCGAGATTATTGGTCTGTGTGCGGAGGCAATCCTGTTAAGGCTGCTATTTGTCCAGGACCAGTAAACTCTGTCACAGAAGAAATGAGTAATGCCTATAGATATATGTGCCATTAAATAAGAGCTGCTTTTCGAAACCTGGACTGAATTGCACAAACCTCAATTAAACTTAAGTGTCAATTAAAACTTAATTGACACTTAAATTTACTTGAAATGTACATGAAATTAATTTAAACTTAAGGTTTAATTGAGACTTAAATTTAATTGAGGTTTGTTCAACCCAGTCCAGAATTTACAAATAAAAATGTTTATATTGCAACTGGTTCGGACATTTGTTTCACATTTAAATGCTAATAATTCCCATTTAGTTGTTGTAAGATGAAAGTTTACAATCGTTGAGCGTAGACACAGATAAAAACACAAAAACACAAAGCAAATAATACAAATACTAATATTTTTGTCTTTGGTTTGACCCGACCCGACCCCACGATCTACCACACTCAAGGCATGCAATACAGTTACAAGATTGCCTTCTTCGCCCTCCCCGAAATGACACTAAATAATACCAGTCTTGAGTCTCGTACAAGTCGAATATTTAGCTGAGACCCTTTTAGTTTGGCTCCTCGGGGTTCCACTCTATATACGTATACCAACTTCCTACCTATCTTTCGATTTTGAGCATGCATGATGGTTATTCTAGAAACGCGTTGTGTTCACTAAATTAGATATCTACGTTTTTATTACTATCACTGGGTCGACACCTCTGCTGGTGGACTATTAGTCCCCGAGGGTATCATCCACCCAGTAGTCAGTGCTTCGACACTGACATGGTTAATTAGACTTATTTATTACTGAAAGCACAGTGCCTAAACAATGTAATTATTAATAAAAATAAGGTTCCCCTCCCTCAGGCATAGGTGACCTTAGGCGATTTTGGCTATCCTGTTTAGGTCCTTTGGTTTTATTGCTCCCAAAGCTTTAAATTATTTGGCTTTCCAATCTTTCGATTTTGGTCGTATCTGATGAAGATTATTCCAGAACCGCGTCGCACGCACTAAATTTGGTATCTACATTTTTATTCAAGCGGGCTGGGCAACCAGATATCAAGATATCTCAAATAACTAATTTAGGTATGCTGTGTTGAACTGGTGGCAATAGACTATTGTTGGTAAGGGACCGACCATTTAACTTGCAGGTGGGGGGTGGGCGGTTCAGAATTTTTTTTTCGGACAACACGAGAGTTAGAATAATTATTTTTGTCGCGCAATGCGCGAATTTTTTTTCCAGAATTCAACGTTAGGTTATATGACAAAAGCTCTGAATCAGATTATTTTTTTTTCCTCCACCAAAATCAGAATATTTTTTTCAGCAACATAGGGAATCAGAATATTTTTTTCAGCAACATTGGGAATCAGAATATTTTTTTAGAAAAAAACCATAACCCCCCTCCTACCCACCCCCCCCCCCCCCCCTTAAGTTTTTCTTTAAAAAGGTATTCTGATTTCCGATGTTGCTGAAAAAAATATTCTGATTTTGGTGGAGGAAAAAAAAATAATCTGATTCAGAGTTTTTGTCATATAATCTAATGTTATATTCTTGAAAAAAAATTCGCGCTTTGCGCGATAAATAATATTTTTTTCTAACTCTCGTGTTGTCCGAAAAAAAATTTCTGAACGAAGCAAAAAACCATAACCCCCCCTTCAAGTTAAATGGTCGGTCCCTTATTTCCTTTTGCTTTGTAAACGCAAAATATATATACATGTATGAGTATAAAAATAAATTTTGATATGCTTCCTTTGTAGATTACTAAAAATAAACGAAGATGAAATGCTCTACATTATCAACAGATACATTTTCACTCTATTGGAATTTTCCTTTAAAGACTTTATGCTTGCATTTTTTTAACAAATCATCGTCAAACTACCCCAAAATTAGAAATACGATAAAAATAACCCGTTTTACCACTTCTGAAAGGAGTAGTAAATTAAATGAGTCTAGAGCTGTATTACTAAAATTATCATTTTCTCGTTTGCTCAAATCCTATTTAGTATCTTTATGTTCTGGTTGAAAAGTTCTATAATGGCTGCCGTAGTGCTTATGCTTTTCAATGGCCTATCAGACATTATCACATGCGTGAACATTCGTGGACATTCTCGCATAATAGTCAGATTTACATGTACTATCAATGTCTTTCTCCTATGAAGTGGATCAATTCGATTCGATACAAACAAACGTTAGAGAATACCGAAGGGGCAGACAAAATGGACAATCCAGAGAAACTAGCAACATAGGGTACACAAGACGAAGAAAAACAAAACAAAAACACAACACAATATGTGTTGGACACCACTATACGCAAACAAACACAAATAACGTAAATAAGAAATGAGCCCTCCTACAAACAACTGGAGGTACAGACGAACCGAACATCGTTTTTATGCGGAAATCGTAAGTACAAAGCAAAATAACATAAAGTGAGGCCAAGTGATTTGAATTAATAATATCATTTTAAAGGGCCCGGGTGGCTCAATGAGTTAGGTAGTTGGATTACCTAACAACTCATACAAGCCTATCACCAATACGGCGTGGGTTCCCGCCCGGCTTTGTAAATTACAGAAAGGGTGCACTCGACTCGCAGCCGCAAGTGATAAAGTTTACCAGTTGCTTGCCCATAGTAGGTGATTCTCTCTGAGGACTCCGGCTTCTTCCACCATTTAAACTGGTCGCCTTGATATTGCTGAAATATTTCTGAAAGTGGCGTTAAACACAATAAATTAAATCAAATCAAATTAATAAAAAAAAATTTATAGATACGTGTATCTGGAGTGTGAAAGGATTGAGGTATTAGATCTGTCTAATCAGTATTTTATGTTTCTATTTCAGGTTAGAGGACTTTCACGTCTATCCAGGGTTAAAAGTTAATAAATTTTAAAGGCATTATCAACAGCAAGTGTTCTTGTTATCTTTGACCTTATCACCTCCGCCTGTAATAAATAGACCCCCGAATGAATTAAATAGTATGCACAATATGTTAAGTGGGTTTGAGACAAATTACCTTTGAATGCCAAGCGATACATTTTCAGCTATATCATGACTGGAACCAATATTATTATTATTCCAGAAACGCGTCGTGCGCAATCAATTAAATATCTACGTTTTTATTATTGTTGTTGTCTTGGTTTGTCAGTCGTCTGTCGTCGTCCATAACTATCCATATTTTAATCTCAAAAACTGGTAAATCAAACGGATTCAAACTTGGGTGGTCCTCCTTGGAAGAAGGAAATCAGACTTGTACAAGTACCTTTGATCTTTCTTGAGGAGAGGACATAATGAGGTCTAAAAGATGAGAAATATACAATTCTTTAAAATTGTTGCAACAAACATCAATAAAATTGTACACTATGCTGGCATAGGTATATTTATATTTGTACAAACGAAGGTCCCTGGGTCTAACGAGCTCAAACCCTACGGTTCAAAATTTAACATGTTTACAATGTGGGAAATCAAATATAAAAGATTTTCTTATGAACCAGTAGTGGATATTCAGGTATAATTGGTATGTATCATCATTTGTATAATCATTTTCAGGCTTGCATAAAAGAAGACCCCCGGTCTATGGGGTCCGAGCCTTCCGGTCCAACATTTTAAATAGACTACCATGGAACAAAATATAAAACACGGAATTATCTAATTTCTTGTTTTTGCTTTTACATACAGTTTCTTTCAGAAATGGTAATTCAACTTTATTCACATATATAACCAAGATTTTTATGCAGACCGAGCAATTGAGATTCAAAATTATCCCGACAGAAAAATAGGGAATATATTTAAACAAAATAATTTTCTTTAGACTAGTGTTGGAAAAAATCTTATTGTGAATGAAACGAATGATCATATTGATGCGCCGATTTGGACATGCATATGAAAATACCTAGTACCTAGTGGTATGTGAGTGTGAGGACAAAACCCTTGAGATGAAGTGCTTCTTCTTCTTCTCTTCGTCCCATGAAGTTCATCCCTCAGTGATCCTGAGTATTATCAAACTTGTGATATGTACATTCGCCGACAAGGAGGCATGTGACTAAACACACAAAAATGTAATATATACAGTTAAAACTATGATGTGAATGTCTACACATGCGCCAGCTCCACCTTGAACGCTTCAAGTGTGTGAACACTTATTAACACTGCTGGCAAGTTATTCCATGTTCGGATTGCTGAAGGGAAGTATGAGTTTTGGTGGTGCTTAGCATGTACTACAATAGACGAAAGTGTAAAATATGGTATTCATCATTATTGTGATATGTATATTCATGTTTGTATACAAACTATGGTTTCGAAGACCATGTGGCCTAAAACGTTATTCCAGAATCGCGTCGTGCTCACTAAATGCGATATCTAAGTTTTTGTTACTATCACTGGGTCGATACATCTGCTGGTGGACTATTAGTCCCCGAGGGTATCATCCACCCGGTAGTCAGTGTTTCGGCACTGACATGGTTTATTAGATATATTTATTACTGAAATTTAGAGTTAATTTCTTATGCCTGAGGGAGAAGAATCTTAATCTTAATAATGATAACATTATTTAGGAACTGTAAATTTCAATGATAGATATATCTAATAAACCATAATATAGATAAAAACAAATTGTATGGTATCGCCTCTAGTTATATAGGTACAATAGGCCCAGGGTTACAAAATAAAGTTGTTTAAATTGTTACAATTTCTTAGAATTCATGTACAAGTATATACAAATTGTATGGTATCTCCTCTAGTTGTATATGTACAACAGGCACAGGGTTACAAATTAAAGTTGTTTAAATTGTTACAATTTCTTAGAATTCATGTACAAGTATACAATGTATACAAATTGTATGGTATCACCTCTAGTTATATATGTACAACAGGCCCAGGGTTACAAATTAAAGTTGTTGAAATTGTTACAATTTCTTAGAATTCAGGTAGAAGTATGTAAAGTGAGCGTTCAACATTTCCCTCACAGAAACATGAAATTGTAGGTTTACTACATAACTTTAAACGTACTGTGGTGTCTTCCGTTTGTTAAAACTGGTTAGAACACGCTTTATGTGTTAATACATAGATGTTTTCTTTCTTAATTAAGATTCATACAAATTTTCTACAAATTACAGCGGATGTTCATTACATATACCAGAGGTTGTTAGAAGGTTAGGGTTATGGTGTTTAAAGCCACGTGCACCTTCAACAATATTTTAGCTATGTCGTGGCGGTCAGTTTTATTGGTGGTTGTTAGATTATCTTAGCATTTAATAGGTGACCTTAGTCGATTTTGACTATGTTATTTAGACCCTTTAACTTTATTCCTCTCAAAACTTTTAATTATTTGGCTTTCCAATCTTTCGATTTTGAGCGTACATGATGATGGTTATTACAGAAATGCATCGTGAGCACTAAATTTGATATCTACGTTTTTTTTTTTATTGTAGTTGTATTATAACTTGAGGGAGTTAGGGTAACGGACTAAGCGTATTGGTCTAGTACAAAGCAAACCCCATCATCATTTCGTTAAAAATACCTAACTCATTGAGCCACCCTCCCCCACCCACTTTATAGGTGATAGGCACTGCTTGTGGATGTAGATCTGACTATTTTCTCGAATTTCGAATTTTTGTGTATTTTGAGGATTTGCTTAATAAAATAAAATTAGAAAAAAATATATCAGTCGGAACATTTCTATAATTCAATAGAAAAATCATAGAAAGAGGCAAAATTGACACCCTTAACATTCAAATAAATAACATCTCATTTTTCTGACTTGGTACAGGCACTTCAATAAAAATGTGGCAGGGTTAAACCAGTTTGTGGGCTCAAACTTCCCGTCTTAGTGAAATGATGCGGTCATGCAGGCACTTTCCATATGTGAGTAAATTGTCAAACATTTTAATCACTAAAGCAAAATGCTAAATGATAAGGTAATCGAGGGTTAGGGCTATGGTGTTCAACAATATGTCTACTATATCATGGTGGTCAGTTTTATTGGGGGAAGAAACTGGAGTATTCGGAGAAAACCACTGACTTACCGACCAGGACACGAATCCACTTTATACTGCAGTTGAGGCTAGCATGCATGCTGACCAATACATCACTGATGCAGTTTGCATCATTTCATGGTTAAAATATGCACCTGCATAATATACCATAGATAGATTGATTGATTAATTGGTGTTTAACAGTTTAATAACACTAGAACTTTAACATAATATATCATAGAAAAATTCACAACAATATAATAAGAATAAGATAAATCTGATATGTTTTAATCAACTGGCAGTTTAATATATATATATATTAAACATAAACATTGTACCTGAAGATCTGCAACAGCAGTGAAAACGTTAGTACAAGAATGTTGTGAAAAATCCGTTTTGTTCTTTTTTTAATAATTTCTTTTAAATATATATATATATATATACAATATGATAAAACTACCATATTTCATAAAAAAAATTAAAACAATTAACAAAAACAAATATAAATGTAAAAAAAAATAGAAATGTTGTCAAATAAAAAGACTTGTGTGATGTCACACTGTCTTGTATTTGATCATACATGAATGTTGGGTCATCAGAGAATGCACTTTTATCAAATGTGAATCGTCAGGTCATATAAGGTCATCAGAGAATGTACTTTTATCAAATGTGAATCTTCAGGTCATTAAAGGTCATCAGAGAATGCACTTTTATAGTCCTTTATAATATCTTCTATTACTCCATATGCCTCTCCAAAATCTTCCTGCAAAAAAAAGGATGAAATATTTATAAATGTTTTTGATGATCTAATGCTTATGTAAGGATATTATTGGATTCTTGTTTAAACAAGTAATAAAACTGGGGCCGTTGTGGTCATGATAGTATGGTAGTTGGATTTACAACTACCTATAGTATATGCAATCAGTGCCTATCACCACTAAAGTTGTGAATTCGAATCCCACTTATTGTGAGGTGTACTCAATACAACATTATGTGATAAAGTTTGTCAGTCACTTGCGTCTGTGGTTTTCTTCGGGTACTCCGGTTTACTCCACCAATAAAACTGACCACCACAATATAACTGGACTATTATTGAAAATGACTTTACATACCATAACCCTAACCTTAAAATAAAGTACCTTTTTTAATACAGAAAGGATGGCCTAATGTCTTTAAATATGTACCACCTAGCAATATGATTCTACTATATCACTCTCATTAATATTAATGAATTATGCTCATGGTTTACAAGATATATTTATTATTGAAATTTACATTCTCTAAGAAGAGTTTGAAGATACCAAAGTGGAAATCAATATCTGCAAATAGAATAAGGATGGTCACAATGTTCAAAAGAAAAAGGACAAACAACGATCTACAAAACACACACAATACTAAAGATCATAATAATGCATGTTAATAATTGTATCGTCTAATTGTGTATATTATGATGAATTGTAAAAACAAATGAATATGAAATATGTTTAAGTGGACTTTAAAAAAAAAAATATTTTCACTTGCTACTCCTGAACAAGTGAGATTGATGTAATATAGGGACCCTTAATGTGCATTCCTGGGCCATTAAGGTTATTGTAAACAGGTGATTTTTGAATAAACTTTATTATGAT
Source organism: Bathymodiolus brooksi (assembly GCA_963680875.1). Taxonomy (NCBI): domain Eukaryota; kingdom Metazoa; phylum Mollusca; class Bivalvia; order Mytilida; family Modiolidae; genus Bathymodiolus; species Bathymodiolus brooksi. The sequence goes on along the minus strand of OY804589.1, from coordinate 87,308,826 downwards.
TTAAAAAAAAAATGATATCTAAAAAAAAACAACGTAATAATTTAATAATTAAAACTAAGGTTGATCTACCTCGGGCATTGGTAGCCGATTTTGACCTTTAGTTTTTGTGCTCCCAATGACTTTTATATTATTTCATTTTCCAATCTTTTTACCATGTGTGTACCTAAAGAAGGTTACTCCAGAAACGTGTTGTGTATACTACATTAGATATCTACATCTGTGTGTAGTTTAGCACCACTGAAAAGCTAAATGCTGTAATTTTGTGTACATCTGGTGTATTAAATTAATATTGGTTTCTTTAATATTAAATTGAAATGTATAAACATGCAATTTCATGTTTTAATTTTATTTGGTCTGTTCGTAAAACATGCAAGAAACTCAAGTGATAAAATTGATAATCAGACAGCCCAACATTCAGACTTATAGCTGTATATTTACATCAAACATCAGTGCTACATTCAGGGTTCACCACATTTGGTAAAAACATGGTGACTTGACTTCTCTCTCAGTTGACTTGAGGGCGAAGTGAGTAAAAATCTGGGACACTTCTGAAAAGCTAGCAAAATTTTAACGTTTCTTTCCCAGCTTCCCCATGTCTCCCTACCTTACACAAAACAAACATACCGCATAACAATCTTAACAAGTACCGGGTATGCAATCAACGAGTTTGGAATAAAATATTGAATATCAAACCCTGTATGGGTAAATTTAAGGAACATGGGAGTTTCCTTTGCATGAATATTGAATAAAAAGATTAACAGAGAAACAAAAGCTTTGGTTTCAATGAAACAAGGGCGAAAAAGTTGGCCACTTTGCCTGGGTGGCAAGCACTGTACATTTCTTCTACAGTTTAGTACGTTAATACTTACATTTGTGGTACCATACTTATTGTACCAGTGTAGATAGGCTTTAGCGTTGAATTTGAGCTTTGACCTTTCATAAACTGTTTCCAGATATTCCACAATTGATTCAGAATTTGATGCCACTGTGATAGATGCTGTGTCTTTTGGTCCAATGATGTTGGATTTTGCTAAAAAAAAAAAACATTAAAAAAAGAAATTAATTTAGTTTTCAATAAACTACATGTACATGTAAATGACAAAAATAAATTGATATCAACTTCAATGTTTGTTTTATGTGGCAGGTGGTTAGAAAGGGTGTAAATGAACATTAGTTAGAAAGGGTGTAAATGAACATTAGTTAGAAAGGGTGTAAATGAACATTGTAAATGAACATTAGTTAGACAGGGTGTAAATGAACATTGTAAATGAACATTAGTTAGACAGGGTGTAAATGAACATTAGTTAGAAAGGGTGTAAATGAACATTAGTTAGAAAGGGTGTAAATGAACATTAGTTAGAAAGGGTGTAAATGAACATTAGTTAGACAGGGTGTAAATGAACATTAGTTAGACAGGGTGTAAATGAACATTAGTTAGACAGGGTGTAAATGAACATTAGTTAGACAGGGTGTAAATGAACATTAGTTAGAAAGGGTGTAAATGAACATTAGTTAGACAGGGTGTAAATGAACATTAGTTAGAAAGGGTGTAAATGAACATTAGTTAGACAGGGTGTAAATGAACATTAGTTAGACAGGGTGTAAATGAACATTAGTTAGACAGGGTGTAAATGAACATTAGTTAGACAGGGTGTAAATGAACATTAGTTAGACAGGGTGTAAATGAACATTAGTTAGAAAGGGTGTAAATGAACATTAATTAGACAGGGTGTAAATGAACATTAGTTAGACAGGGTGTAAATGAACATTAGTTAGACAGGGTGTAAATGAACATTAGTTAGACAGGGTGTAAATGAACATAGGGTGTAAATGAACATTAGTTAGACAGGGTGTAAATGAACATTAGATACTATCCAATGTTACACTTGGACACAAATTAAAGTTAAGGAACACAGCTTTGATATTGAGATTATACATTTCACAATCACAGTAGGGTCTTCAATAATAAGTATAACTCGTATCCCAAAATGAGTGTGAAATGACCCCTAGTCTGCAGTTGAGTAGAACTCTTTACTTGTGTAATGCTATATGCTACATTTGGGTATCTTTATCATTTTAATGTTATTTGGGGCACAGAATTTTATTTCCAAGATGTGGGTTAATCAACAAGAAAACAAATATGGTTGAAATTTAAGTTATTATACATGCAATTCACCTACTCAAAGGGAGGTAAATCTTGCATTTCAAGAAATCATGAAAATCACACATAAAATTTAGTCAAGTATTTCTGAGAATGATTAATGCTATACAAACTAACTTAAGTACTTCAGTGGTGTAATGGTTAGTGTACTTCTCTTGTCAGTGGTAGATCATTGGTTCAATATCACATCAGGGCAAACCAAAGACTACAATGTATATAACTAGTATTTGCAGCTTCAATGATTAGCATGCAGCAATAAAAAGACTGGTTAGCCTAGGATCAGTATAAAGTGTCAAACTGCAATAAATTATTTGTACACTGTTTGCTGCCAATAATACTGAATTAATGATGCAAATGGGTATGAGATGCTGGTCTAAACCAAACAAGGGGAAAACACACATGACTGTACATAATAGTGCCCCACCCCACCCGTATTATATGGCCACTCCAACCAAAGGCCACCTCTCTTATCAGGCCAGATTTCTAATGCACTGAGAAGGTAAAATACTACTATATCATCCCTCTCAAGAGAGGTCATATTCTTATCACGCCAATTTTGTATTACAGAAAGGGTCAGGCCTTATAAGAGGGGGACTATTATATAATTATTTAGACGGTTATACCTTACCTGTCCACACATCTATGGGATAAGGACTCCAGTTGACTGTGTTGAAGGTTTTCTTGAACTTTTTCTCCAGTCCTTGGGTCATTGTAGGATAAAACGTTTCTGTGCTGTCACCTCTGGCTATCACTACATTAGCTATACTACCAAACTTATCAGGAGTTCAGGAAAAATTATAACATAATTTTCAGGAATTTTAGAAATATACCATAATCAGAAGTTAACAGTGTCAACTTTTTTTGCAGAAAAAATATTTTTAACCAGTCTAAGTTAGTATTATACACAAGTAATTATGATTACAAACAGGGCTCACAAAACCTGGTAAAGTGGGCGACTTTTTTGGTCTGGTTTCTATGAAATCTCTACTACTTCCTCCCGTTATGCAAAGTTTTCGTTGTCCTGTCAATTTTAAGAAATCAATATTTTTTTCACCATTAATACTAAATTTTGTGTTTATTCATGCATTAAAACCCGCTAACCAATATAAAATGTAACATTTCTAAAAAAAAACAATGAAACTCTGCTGATTTAAATAGAAAAAAATATGAATAAAGCATCATGTCCTATTTGATGTAGTTTTCTTGTATGCAAGATCTTATTAGCTAATCAAATGGGAAGTGGGGCCTTCGTGGTCGTGATTGTATGGTAGTTGGATTTACAACTACCTGTGTAATCAGTGCCTATCACCACTGACATTGTGAGTTAGAATCCTGTTCATGGCGAGGTGTACTCGACACAACATCATGTGATAAAGTTTGTCAGTGACTTGGAACAGGATGGTGGATTTCTCTGGGTACTCCGGTTTTCTCCATCAATAAAACAGACCGCCACAATATAACTGAAATATTGTTGAAAGTGGCGTTAAACACCACAGCCCTAAACCTAACGTACAAATGAGAAGTATTTCTTATGAATTAATCAAAAGACAAAAACAGAAGAAAAACCATGACAACCAAGTGGTTTAAAAATCACTTGTTCCAGTAATACTCTTGACTGTAAAAATTAATGTTAGTTTAAGCTTTATATTCATCTAAGGATACAACGGTTCCTTTTGAGCTGTGACGTCTGATCCCTTGACTTAACTGTTTTGTGAGTCCTTCCCACGACAGCTTACTGAAAATATGCAAATAATTGATAATATAATTGTTCTCAATCTTCACACAAAGCATTCTGGGAAATCCTCTTTCAATCACTATCACCTTGGCCACACCATTGGTTGATGCCATGAGATGTATCTCTTCTGACTGACAAGCCATGCCTTAATACTCAATCTTTGTTTACCAACATCACGAGCAGACAATCTGGGAGGAAAAAAATTCATCAGTGACTTGCGGCAGATTGGTGGTTTTCTCCAGGTACTCTGGTTTTCTCCACCAATAGAACTGACCGCCACGATATAACTAAAATATTGATGAAAGTGGCATTAAACACTATAACCCTAACTCCTATTGACATACTATGCCTCAATAATAATTGCACAACTATCACTGTTGAGACTTACAGGAAGTACAATAATTCTACATACCTTCTTGCTACTTGATAAACATGTACAAATTTATTAGCAGGCAACGGACAAACAGATCTTATCATCTCCCACGGCTCCATTCCAATACTTGGGCCACTGTAAAATAAATAAATCTAGTTTAACATCATTATCATAAAAAATCAATCAAGTAGATGTTAATTGATTGGTATTTAACACCAACCTCAGCAGTATTTCAGCCATATCGTGACATACAATTAATTCCAGTAAAACCTGCCCATACTGTCACCTCTATTAAAGCAGTCACCTGTTTTAAGAGTCACCTTTTTTCTTGCCCTGTCATATAATATTTCAATATGAATTGAACCTCTTTTAAAAGGTCACTTGTTTTATAAGACCACTTTTACTTTGTCCCAAAGGTGACCTCTTAATACAGGTTTGACTGTATGTAGAAGTTAAATGAGATGATGAGGATGTCCGTTTACTTGGATTTTCATAAAGCTAGCTCACTGAAATAAGTTTGTGAATAGATATGTCGCTCCAATCAGACTTATTATCCTCATTCAGAGCCAACCAGTCTTTGCTCTTTCTCCTTAATGCTGTGTGGTTAGCATAGAAGCAACAAATACCCATTTAATAGCCTTTGGTTGGAGCCAATCAGGGTTCAAACCCAAAATCTACCATAACTCAAAGTTACCATGCCAACCATTACACAACTCATGCATTTATCTGTTTTTTACACACAAGATTTGACTGTAAAATAACATCACAGAAACAACTAAAATTTGACTCCGAAGTTTATATCTTCAAATTCTGAATTCAATATTTGAGCACTCATTTCAAATTGCAAAATTAGGTCTAAAATTTTTGTTAATGTTAACCGTCACTCTATAATGTGCCACTCTGGAAAACATATTCACAAAAATATGATCTACCCTTGGTTAAATCTCCAATTAAACCATGGGATACCATAAATTTTTTCTTTTTTTAGCATTTGAATTTGCATTAGACAAATATATCTCTGCACAGTGAACCTAACGACAACATTAACTATGATTATTTATTTTTATCGTTACCTTTTTGGGGTCAAGGTATCTGTGGGAAGAAATACACCAGTTAATTAAGAAGCAGCTATGGAACTGTTCATGCTATTAAAGGACACTTTGTATTAGAAAATACATATATGTGCAGTGTGAACCTAACAGCATGCATTTTATGGTGATTTATTTTTGTTCCAACCTTTTTGGGGTCAAGGTATCTGTGGGCAGGAATACTCCAGCTAAAGAAGAAGCTATACTACTGTTCATGTTATCGAAGGACACACTTTCCATCTTTCTCTGTAGCTTACTTAAAACATCATCATTGTGGATTAGGATTACACAGTCTGTGTTCCTGGAAATGATAAAGTGTGAAAGTTATATAAATGTCAATAAACAGTAAATTGTACATGCACAGACAGTGGACGAAAATTGTACATGCACAGACAGTGGACGAAAATTGTACATGCACAGACAGTGGACAAAAGTATTGCACGATTCCAATTTTCCATATATATTTCATATAAAACTACATTTTTTCAATACATCATCTTGAAGGCAATTCATGTCCTATTTTGATATTTTTTTTAAAAACAAAACCATAATTTAATAATGATTTTCTCTATAATTTAGATATAATGTTATAAACTAAATATTTTGAGAATAGACAAGTTATACACAAAACATAATTATCTTTGACAAACAATTTCCACAATGCAATCACATATTAAATTAATGATGACACTTATTATTTGACATGATATAGTACAGTATTTCCCCTCTTATATGACCAATCAAATTATAGGTCATCCCTCTTATAAGACCAATTCCAGAAGCACTGAAATAGTAAAATATTACTAAATTGCCTCCCTCAAGTAAGGGGGAAACGATTCAATCACCGTATGTACCGAAATCGCGATTATTTTGGGGACGGTTCGGTTCACGATACGTGGAGGCCGCTTACGATACAAATGATATGATGCTCATTTTTTTTTAAAAAGTAGTGTTGAACTTCCATTTTCTTCTTTTGGAGATCATTTAATTAATATTTTGAGAAAAGTGAATCGATTAATTTACGCTATTAAAATTAATTAATCAAATATCAAATATTTATAATTCCCGCTAGTACGTAAGCGACTTCATATAAAAAAACATGGCAGCGCCCATGTCGACCAGCATGGACTTCAAGGAATAGTTACAGTTTCCTATAAAACGTATCGTAATACATATCAAATATCGCGATACGTATCGCTTGTGGAAAAAGTGTATCGTTACACCCCTACCCTCAAGAGAGACCACTTATTGATTACAGAGGAGATGGACTAATAAAAGGGGGTCTATTGTACCTAGGTTTCCCTATCTATAAATACATCTTACCTCTGTAGATGTACCTAGGTTTCCCTATCTATAAATACATCTTACCTCTGTAGATATACCTAGGTTTGCCTATCTATAAATACATCTTACCTCTGTAGATATACCTAGGTTTCCCTATCTATAAATACATCTTACCTCTGTAGATATGCTAAGGTTAACAAAGCATTATAATTCTGTAGAGGACTTTCACCAGTCGCACAGGGAGATACAGTACATGACATCAGATGGTTCATAGGATACTCATCTCTCATAGTCTCACACAGACGAGAACCCAGACCTAAAATACATGTATAAAGCATTATAATTCTGTAGAGGACTTTCACCAGTTGCACAGGGAGTTACAGTACATGACATCAGATGGTTCATAGGATACTCATCTCTCATAGTCTCACACAGACGGGAACCCAGACCTAAAATACATGTATAAAGCATTATAATTCTGTAGAGGACTTTCACCAGTCACACAGGGAGTTACAGTACATGACATCAGATGGTTCATTGACATTGGATACTCATCTCTCATAGTCTCACACGGACGGGAACCCAGACCTGAAATACATCTATAAAGCTGCTCGCATGTCCAAAATAGATTTGTCCTAAATTCAACACAAAGCATTAAAAATCTCTTTGTTTATATACTCAGAGACTACCTTAAATGACACACTAAATTAATTCATTTAAAATGAAAAGATGTACATTTGTATGTACAATACTAACAAGGAGTTTTTGTTGAAAATCGTTTTGACTTGAGATTTTTCAAGGTGGAACCACTGTGGGTGTGGATGGGTGAAATACCAGCAAATTAAAAGACAGTGATATCCAGTTAATAACAATTTCATTGTTGTTTATTAGAAATTCCATTAGAATTGAGATATTTGTAATATGTGTATGATTGAAGATTTGCCAGCATAATTGTGATATGTTGGCCATGTTGCCAGTAAACTCAATTTGCAACCATCAAATCAACAACTGATGTTGACAAATACAATACAGTTATTTCCTAAATATAGATCAACCATCGCCAGTGATAGCTCTCTAGTCAAACCTAATTTATCCTGATGAGTGATTTCTGGTATACATCAATATAATGTAATGGCATGGTCCATTCATAGAAGTCATTAGTTTTATTTATAATATACTTGTATATAATACATTGTATAGTTAAAATATTACCCTGTGAAAACATTTTGAGTTTTGTTTAGAATAATAAGAGGAATCATGTTTATTTCACCCACTAACCAGTTTCACAAGAATGGACCAAGCAGGCTGATAAAGCAAGTTTATCAACTGCTTCCGGAATGTTATTACATGCCTTTTCGTCAATGTCCGTAAGTTCACTTCGTGAATTTCCGGAAAATTGTGTTTACAATTATTATGGACTAAACTGTTTTATTGAAAATATGCACAGAAAATTATTAGCTGCCAATTTTCTCTCTTATGATATTGAAAGTCCTAAAAAAGGTGCATTTATTGAATTTGCATATCAAAACAATAAATATCTTGTTCTATAACTATGTATTTAATTCTAGCCAAAAATGACTAAACATTTTGGTACAAATCAGTTATTTCCTCTGTTGAAGTATATGATAAACACATCATAACATGTCATTGATCATATCATACCCTTTATCAACCCCCATTCAGATATCATCCCTTGAGCCTTTCAGCTCTCAGGCTGATATCATGACCTAGGGCTGATAAAGGGTATGATAAGAAAAATGCCATGTAATAATCTATATTTATCAAGATATTTCAAATACACTGTATTTTTTACTATGAAATGCAAAAAGCAATAAAATCGCTCTTCTTTTACTTTAATTAGTGTCTAAGTGTAAAAGTTGGAGTGCCTCTTGTCTTCATTTAAATCCACAGGCTGTCGTGGTTGTGATCATATGGTAGTTGGATTTACACCTACCTATGCAATCAGTGCCTATCACCACTAACGTTGTGAGTTCGAATCCCGTTTAGGCGAGGTGTACTCGATACAACATTATGTGATACAGTTTGTCAGTGACTTGCGACAGGTCTGTGGTTTTCTCCGGGTACTCTGGTTTCCTCCACTAATAAAACTGACCTGTAACCACATGACTGAAATATTGTTGAAAGTTGCATTAAACACCATAAACCAAACACAAATGGTTACTGTGAAGTAAAACCAGTGATTACTTCCCCTTAAACATTACAAGGTTAAAATATAGTACAACTATTTATACAAACCAGAGCCTGTTCCTCCTGTTAGACTGTGCATCATTATACAACCACTGTACATATCACATCTATAAAGTCAATAATATTTTTCTAATATGTTACTCCAATGAAATTGATTATTTCCCTAGGTGTTCATTTATAATCATTTCCATTTTTGTAAGGTATTAAATCCATGTAAAGTGTTGCCAATCTTGTTATTCCAGGAATATGCAGTGTTTCCCAAGGTAAATTGAAGTCAAAGTTATAAAGGAGTACGAATTACTGGATGCAGCATCAAGTTTACAGGACATTCACATACTTCACAGAGGAGGCGCTCAGATTCCTACTGGTCACTTGGTTCAATAATGAATAACCTTTTACTGGACCAAACCAATTTTTACTGGATATTGCCACATGTTGGACGGACCTTGGGAATGACTGAACTTGTTGTATACACAGTTTAATATCTACGTTTTTTTTGTACATGTATGTCCAGTTCGGAAAATTATTATATATGTACTAAATTATATGAATATTCATTACCTTTCAATTTCTTTCCTAACTTGATTCATTGTATCTTCTAAGATATGGTCTTCTCCTTTATTCTTCATCCCATGGTATCCTATAACATCACAACAAACAAAATGGTATGTTAATTTTGATCTATCTACAAAAATCCACGTTGAACTATCCTTAAAAAATAAAATTTTGGATCACCGACAGGGCTCTGTACAATTGAATAATTGTATCAGGGATTGATTGATTGATATATTGTGTTTAATGCCATTTTCAGCAATATTTCAGCTATATCATGGCGACCAGTTTTCATGGTGGAAGAAGCCGGAGTACCCATAGAGAACCACCGACCATGGCCATTCAACCAATAAACTTTATCACTTGCAACTGCAAGTCGAGTGCACCCTTTTTGTAATTCATAAAGCCGGACGCGAACCCATGCCGTATTGGTGATAGGTAATCCAACTACCTAACTCATTGAGCCACCCGGGCTCTTAATTGTATCAGGGTTTAAAGTTAATGGTACAATATGACTATAGTAAACAAGTTCTTTATAAATATGAAGTTTGGTTTTTTGGATGTTGAAGGAAAAATAAATATATTTAAGAAATAAATCATGGAAGCCAGAATGTGTTGGGAGTTTTAACATGGATTGGCAGATATTAGTATTTTATTCAGAGCCAGAAACGAGGGATAAAATTTACTAATATCCACCAATCCATGTTAAAACTCAAAACACATTCTGGCTTCCATGATTTATTTCAATTCTGATATGTCTAAGAGTACAAATACGGTAGTATACTTTGATTGGAAGACAGTAATTTATACATACGCTTGCGGAAAATGTCGCACACAATTTATGTAACTCGAATAATACTGCGCCCTCTATCAGCATTATTCGGGTCACAATTTATGCTGCCAATGGAAACGTCAGTCACATTCATTGGCGCATGTGCCAATGAGATAATACGAAGAAATAATTCTGGTTTTTTTAAACAAAGGGAAAGAGTGAGGTCATGTTAGAATTTCCTATATATTTCCTACTCCTTTAAAAATGTATACAGTGTGTTTTGTGCTAATCTAACCACAGGGGCTCACTACAATTGAATAATGAATAACAATCCAAGTGAAACTGGCAGAGCCCAATTCAAAAATTATACAACATGTATTATAGAATGGGGATCTGCCAGTTTTTTTGGGTTGTTATTCATTTTTCAATTGTACAGATCCCTTGTAATACAATATATTAAATCAAGTTAGAATTGTATTGTAACCAGTTTAACCCTACCACATTGTTGTACCTGTCCCAAGCCAGGACCTGGATTTCCAACATCATATTATAGTGGTTACTTTTTTTTATCTTCCATGGTTTGAGGTGAGAGGTGATAATTAGTTTTATTGATGTGGAATTGTTGACCATCACTGCTTAACAAAAATGTTTTCATAATAGTATTAACTTTTACTTAAGGTGGTACCATACACTTCAGGTCAAATTTGATCTGCTCGTTTAATTTTCTTAGTTTTTTGGCAGTGTGTTTGAATATATCCACTGTAATAAATATCAAAATTTTAGCAAATTCTAACCAACAGACTCAGAGCTATAAATTCACTAGCCACATAGCAGCTTTTCTCTCTGTGGTTTTGATCACCGAGATGCTTAAAATCTGCATACAAACATCATATGATCAAAACGCTCAACTGATTTTAAAGAGTTATCTCCCTGTAGTGTATGGTACCCCCTTAAATTGTAGACTTCTTGGTCCTCGTGCTGATTATGTTTTTATTTATATATAATTTGAAGATAAATGAATTTTGGGGCTTTCACATATATATATATGTACAATCAAAATAGTCAAGTGTTCTGGTGTGAGTATGAGTCAGTAAAGAGCAAACCAACAACAGTATTTGCCTTAATTTTTTTTCACCTACTTGCCCAAAAGCCAAATTTAGAAAAATTTTCTATTTATTCAACCAAATTCTGTAATAATTTTCACTTGTCAAAATACAGGTTTACTTGTCCCTGGCTTAGGGCAAGTGGGTTAGCGCAAAGACTGCAACAATTACATTGTATCTAATTTAGACTTTAGTAACAATTTGTGTCCATCAACGTATTTCAAACTTCCATACACTAAATAAGCATTTTTACCAAGAGCCCAATTGCTTCCTCTTCCTCTCTTGCCAAATACAATATTACCATCTCTGTAATAGAGAATATTATAAAGAGATTGGTTTATGATGCAATTTTGAGTGACTGTGAGTGATTGTTGTTTAACGCCAACCCAGCAATTTTTTAGCTATATCATGGCGAGTACAAGTTAATTTTCATTGAGATGATGATGAGGTCCGCTTTGTACTAGACCAACATGCTTAGTTAAATTTCTATAGTGCTAGCTTACTGAAACAACAGCCCGCGGGAGACATGTCGCCCCACTTGGACACATTATCCTGATTCCGAGCCAACCGGTCTTTGCTCTTTCTCCTTAATGCTTCGTGCTTAGCGGAGAAGCAACAAATACAAATTTTATAGTCTTTGGTTTGACTCGATCCCACAATCAACCGCATTCGAGATGAGCACAATTACACCACAGATGTGGCTAGGTTCTTTTATGAAACAATTTGAGATGAGCACAATTACACCACAGATGTGGCTAGGTTCTTTTATGAAACAATGTCGAAAATCTATTCTATTCTATCTAGTACGAAAGAGAATGGATGTAAATGAACATGAGAGACTATCAAATATTACACTCCCACACAAATTAAAATAAAGGCCCAGTGCATTTATTTCTGTTCTAAAAATTTCAGTATGGTTTTCAATACATGCATAATGAGCATGGTAGCAATGTACATTGTATTCATGATCATGGTAGCAATGTACATTGTATTTCTAAATCAAATTAAATTGTAGGCTACATCATTTTGAAGAGAGAAACAAATTTTCTTTTCTAAGCATTTCCTGACACTATATGCCAACAAAATCTAAGACTCTAAATAAACAATAATGTCTGTCCTGTGAACTGCAATTTTGGTAACTTTCCATTCTATTAAAAATTTGCTTAAAATCATCAATTCTTTAAGTAGAATCCTTCAAATAACAATCTATAATAATTGATCTTTTTACTTAAAAAATAATTAACTGTACAGTAGTAGCTTGTATTACTTCTTTGATTGATTGATTTGATTTATTGGTGTTTTATCAATATTTCAGCTATATCATGGCGACCAGTTTAGAACCACCGACCACGGGCAAGCAACTGATAAACTTTATCACTTGTGACTGTGAGTCGAGTGAACCCTTTTTTGTAATTTACAAAGCTGGGCGTGGGTTCGCGCCATATTGGTGATACATGTACATGTAGGCTTGTATGAGTTGTTAGGTAATCCAACTACCTAACTCAATGAGTCACCCGGGCCCTCTGTATTACTTGTAAATTGGTTGATTGATTGATTGATTTGATTTATTGTGCTTAATGCCACTTTCAGCAATATTTCAGCTATATGATGACGACCAGTTTTAATGGTGGAAGAAGCTGGAGTACCTGGAGAAAACCACTGACCATGGGCAAGCAACTGGTAAACTTTATCACTTGCGGCTGCGAGTTGAGTGCACTCTTTTTTGTAAATTACAAAGGCGGGCGCGAACCCATGCCATATTGGTGATAGGCTTGTATGAGTTGTTAGGTAATCCATCTACCTAACTCATTGAGCCACCCCTCTGTATTACTTGTAAATTGGAGATTGTTTTAAATGTAAATAATTTATAGAGGACTTGTTGTGTTGCCCAAAATGGCGCAGAGTTTTCAAGCGGAACCAAATACATTCGATAAACAAATCCGGTTCATTACATGGAAGAAGAAGAAAACTCTAAAATTTTGTACCAAGGGAAGTAACTCAATTTGAACAATCATTTACTCGTTTCTAACAAAGACGTAAATTTCCATCAGCTCTTTACATGATATGAAGTTGGGATTAAGTTTGTGGATCATGCCAGAAGTTCTTGTAACCTTGTCAACCGAACCAGATGAATGTTTAAGATGTTGCGGTGCATTTTTTTAATGTAAGATTGTTGACCAACCCTGATTAACTTTTTCTTCTTTAAAAGTTCAAGCAATGTTATATGTAGTTGAAGGGGCTGTCCTGGTCATGATAGTTCGGTAATTAGCTTACAACTACCTGTGCAATCAGTTCCTATTACCACTAAAGTTGTGAGTTCAAATCCCGTTCATGGCGAAGTGTACTCAATACAACATTATGTGATAAAGTTTGTCCGTGATTTACTCTGGTTTCCTCCACCAATAAAACTGACTGTCTTGATATAACTGAAATATTGTTGAAAGTGGTGTTAAACACCATAAATCCATAAACCCTATATGTAGTCAATAAAACACATAAAAAATATTGACAAAACACAGGTCGATGGACAAAAGAAAAGATGAGCTGCAACAAGAACCATATCACTTCTTGTTTACTTTGTCTTAAATTTTACCTGATTTTGAGACCTTTGGTGGCCTTCTGTACAACTTTAGGTTCACTATCTACATGGACTGATCTCAACTCTCCATTAGGGTGTACAAAGGTATGTCTGGAAAACAAACAAACAGTTAAAACACACAGAAAACATATATTGAATATTACATAAATAAAATGCAATAAAATATAGTTAAATACTGGATCTATATCTATGTCCTTAATTAGGATAAATGCATACAAATGTACATTCATCAGGGCTCATCATACATAGTAAAAACAGGGCGACTTGACTTCCCTCTCAGTTGACTTAAGGGCGAAGTGAGGGAAAATCTGAGAGACTTCTGAAAAGCTAGCAAAATTTTAACGTTTCTTTCCCCACTACCACATGTCCCCCTACCTTTCACAAAACGAACATGCTGCACAATGATCTTAAAAAGGATGCAATTAACGAGTTTGGAATAAAATATTGAACATCAAACCCTGTATGGGTCATATTTCAGGAACATGCTTCTTTTATGTGAATATTGAAGAAAAAGTATGATTATTGGTGAGAAAAATACTGACTTGAAAAGACTGACAGGGCGACTAAAACTTCGCTTTTTGACAGAAATTGGGCGATTTCATTGAAACCAAGGCGAAAAAGTCGCCCACTTCGCCTGGTATTGTGAGTCCTGATTCATGTGTTCTTATCTCCACCTACTTATTAACTACGTGAAATGTACATGTATAAAAATATAGAATCAACTTTGGAAGGTGCTTCACTTTACTCCTTGTTTTCTTGAAATTGCATGTCAGAATTAACCAAACTGCTTGAAGTTGCTTCTGAAATTCCAGAAAGATCTTGATTGATTGATTTGATTTTTGGTGTTTAACGCCACTTTCAGCTATATCATGGCGACCAGTTTTAGTGGTGGAAGAAGACGGAGTACCAGGAGAGAACCACTGACCATGGGCAAGCAACTGGTAAACTTTATCACTTGCGGCTGTGAGTCGAGTGCACCCTTTTTTGTAATTTACAAAGCCGGGCACGATCCCATGCCGTATTGGTGATAGGCTTGTACGAGTTGTAATCCCATTTATGGGGGTATATATAAATAAGTAAAGGTATTAACTACATAAGATGGTAGAAAATATTGAATGAACCCAACATATAGCAATTTAACCATTGAATCAGCAAACTATACAACTCGAAAGGACTGATCACGATCTCAGTTGGAGTTGGAACTTGTCCAGTTTAAAAATGGGTGAAATCCATAAATTACTGTTATTCAGCCTTACAATAAATTAACCAACTTTGGTTTTTACACCTCCCACTTCAAATCATTTATTTAACATTGATATATCCCCTATTATTTTTTGAAACATCCTTGGTCGCTTAGGTAATCATAAAGGTGTAAAAACCACAGTTTTTGACCTTGTAGTAAGCTGGAGGTATGGACTGTACCATTTTTGCATGAAGTCCCTGTGAATATTAGTTTTTATTACCCTTCATGGACTGATGAATCCTGACAGGTTTTCTTCCAGAAAGCCTTTCCTATTTGATTTCCACATTGCCCAGCGTGTAGAAAAATAGTTGACATGTTGAGCAGGAAAACTCATCACAACAGTTCTTCCTTAGATCATTTATCATGAGAAAATATCGTGTAACTTTCAGTCTTTCTTCAGCCAAAATACCGGAAGTATAATTTTGAAACTAATTTTTACCAATATTGAAAGGGAAACGTATTTTTCCGGAAATGTTGATAATAGCTAATCTCGATTATTGAGTTAGATTTAGCAGGTGTTTTCCGCAATATATAAAAGAAATTATCTATTGTTTAAGAAATTATCTAATTTATCACTTTCCTAGTAATACATTATTAATTATAATATTGTTTATTGTTTGTTTTCACATTCTTCAACCGCCACAATATAACTGAACTTGAATATTGTTGAAAGTGGTGTTAAACACCATAAACCTTACCCTTACCGGCACAATTTGGCTGCTGGGGATCTACATGTAGCATTAAAAATAGAGGGTAGGGTTTATGGCCATTACCGACTTAATCTTGTCATATAGGTTATACCTTTCGCTGACCCAATTATATCGTTACACTCCCGAGATATTTCTCTTTTCGACTGCCACATTTAAATATAAATACCGGGCCCCCCTCAGACGAATTGGACAAGAATATTCAGCGAAAGTCGCATTTTCTATTTTTCAGTCACTGAAACGGATACAGTCACTTCCGGTTCGTTCTAAATTGATTTAGAAACTAAAAAAAAAGGTGTTTTAAAAATCAAATGTCAGCAATTTGGAGTTGAACATATTTTTATAATCTGCATTGGAACAATTATCTGTATTTTAAAGGCTTACTTTACATTTGAGAGGAGATGATCATGATGGCATTGTTAAACATGGCCGGTCTAGAGAATTCCGAATGCATATGAAAAATCCAGCGCAAACCGGAAGTGGTTGTATCCGTTTCAGTGACTGAAAAATAAGCGAAAAATATTGAGGCGAAGTGTGGAAGAGGTAAAGGGCAGATGTTTACCTTGAAGTAAGGAAGAGGAGGGGGCATATCTTTTTTGAATGAAACAAGTGCCTGTGCCTGTAGGTCATGCCACTGTAATGCTTACAAGTAGATAGCTTTAAAGCATAAATTTATTTATTTATTTGTTTTGTTTATCTGTGATGCTTTTGAAACTTGTGCTTTGTCTTTACTTTAATAATAGTTACTTTTTAGGCTGCTAATTTTGATTTATTTACTTAGTGCTTGAAATTTTAAATAGTTTAAATTATATTTAATATTGATGTTTTAATTTTTGCTAGTATTTTTATGTATGTATGCATGATATATATATATTGTTTTGTTATATGTATAGTCGATTGTAGAGCTTGTGTTTTTATGTATATTATGATATCTATCGAGCTTGTGTTTTTATGTATGTTATGATATATATCGACTTTAAATAAAACTTTATTTATTTATTTATTATTTATTACTTGTTCCAATGATTCAGGACCTAGCTATATTTCAATCAGTTTCTGTTGTTATTTCTGTGTTGTGATGTTTCGCCGGAGGAGTGGCCAAGTACGTCGATAATTGTGCTTGGTAGTTATATCGCTGAACTTTTTTCTCTCCAAATATTTGGCTAAAATAAATACAATGATTAACGTATGTTTCTGAGGTATAAAAGGAAAAACCATGCATATCTCTGATATAATAATTACTTAAGGGCTTTAACCCCTCATTTATGACTATTATTTGTTAAACTTAACAGTTTCCCCACTAGAGTATTGATGAATTTGGAAGATTAGGTTTATAGTGTTTAACGCCACATTCAACAATATTTCAGTTATATCGTGGAGGTCAGTTTTATTAGTGAAGGAAACTGGAGTACCCGAAGAAAACCACCGACCTGCCACTAGTCACTGACAAACTTTATTACATATTGTTGTATCGAGTACACTTCTCCATTAGCGGGGTTCGAACTCACAACGTTAATGGTGATAGGCATTGCTTTCATAGGTAGTTGTAAATTCAACTACCATACGACCATGACAATGACGATCCCTGATGGATATAGATTATACTTTTTCTTCTTATTGATTTTCTTAAGGAAATCCTTGATAATCATTAATCCGTGTTGTTTTTTGGGCATTTTCACCCATGTTGTGGATAAGTGTCTGTACATTCAGGAATAAATTGCTGGGTCAGCCTGTATCAAGTCGGCCTCACTCGAATGTAAGAATCAGTCGGCTGGAAGAGGAGTTCAATAAATTGGTACCCATTGAATATGCAACTATCCGTTGATCTGTTCTTGTAGACCTGCTTGACTTGATTTAGTGTCTTACTGCATATATATAAGCATTGTATGTACATATCACATCATACAAATGGTTGTCCTGGTTTAGTTTTGTAATTGTTTGTTTGTTGTTTATTTGTCTCTCAATGCGTTTGGGCAGGGGGGAGAATGTACGTCATAACGTAGGATGTCGGAGCCGAAATTTGGAAGCCATTTATGTCGCTTGAAGGAAATGTTTTACCTGTAGCATTAGTTATTGTAAGGACAATATTAAATATGATAGTGCGTCAAATGCCACTAAATGTCCGCTAAACAACGATGTGTCCATCGTTCAAAAGCATGTTGTCAAACTCTCAAACACTTCAACAATGTTTTCGCAACAGGTGAAAATAACGTAGGATATCGGAGGCACTTTCACTAAAAATGACCGATTTCTCCTTCTGTCACATATATATTGACCACAATCACATGGAATATTTGTATACTATCAAGCTATGTATATACACGCGGGGGTATTATCACGATTTCGTCTTGTTTGTGTTTAAAATTGATGATTTCATTGTGGCAAAAGTTTTATGATTCGAAAATAGAAATTAATGGAAAAAATCGCTCGCTCTTCCTAATTCTCACACGGCAGTTGCATTTCGATCCCTTATAACGGTTTTGTTGGTTTTTTTTTATTCTTCTCCGTTTTAACCATAACCTTCCCCATTATCCACCATTCCCCTTTCCCCAACCTTCACCTTTCCCTATCCTTCACCGTTCCCCTCCTGCTTGCCCTACCCTTAAGCCTCCCCTCCCGCTTTCCACACCCTTTAACCGTTCCCTCCAGCTTTCCCTACCCTTAACCCTTCCTTCCCGCTTTCCCCACTCTTAACCCTTTCCCTTTCGCTCCCCATTACTCAACCTTCTCCTTGACCCACCCTTAACACTTCTCCCGCTTTGTCCACCCATAACCTTCCCCATTACCCAACCTTCCCCATTTCCCACACTTCCCTTTTCCCCTCCCGCTTTCCCTACTCTTCACCTTTCCCTCCCGCTTTCCCCACCCTTTACCGTTCCCCTCCCGCTTTCCGTAACCTTAACCCTTCCCACCCGCTTTCCCCACTCTCCCCGACACCCTTAACCCTTTCCCTCCCGCTTTGTACACCCATAACCTACTCTTCCCATTTTCCCACGCTTATCCCTCCCCCTTTGTCTATCCCAACCTTAACTTTCACCCTTTTGTCTATCCCACACTAAGCCCTCCCCCTTTGTCTATCCCAACCTTAACCCTCCCCTTTTTGTCTATCCCACCCTTAACACTCCCCTTTTTGTCTATCCACCTTTTTACCCTCATCCTTTTTTCTATCCTCCCACTTTTATCTATACCACCCTTATCTCTACCCCTTTTCACCCCTTAATCCCCATTCCAGGCTTCGTTCCTTATGCCGGGGACCAGATGTACAGATAGTGCTATAAAGACCAATGTGCAATGGACCCATAACATCTATAATGATTTGGAATTGCAAAGGACGAAATGTAATATAAGATATTATAAAATTTATGATATTTGAAAAGAAGAGGTAAACGTGGCAAACCATTTTAGCAAAGAAACTATTTTTTAAAAGGCCATTAAAACGGAAATGTGCTTAATATGTTTAGGTTGTCATTATAGATTTTGTTCAATTTTTGACAAAGATGTCTTGAAAAAATGCTAAGCTAGAATTTTCGAAATACTGTTTCTAAATAAGGGCAGTAATTATTTCAGTAATAGGTATACATGTACATGTACTGTCTTTGCTTTGCTGTATGGCCTGTATACGGTTAGTTAATTTATACTCACTTGATAATAACATAAATTCAATGCTAATTGTCTTGCAGTATGAAAAGGTAAATATATTGTAAACATTTCTGAAATAAGATGGAAATTATGGATGTTTATGTGTTCAGTTTGTGATTTCATGGATTGTTATACTTTTCTTGAATGGAGCCAAGTGCGAAAATGATGCACACACGTATATCGTTAAATTGATACTTATTTAGCGGAAATTCACGAAAAAAATAGAAAAAGGTACACATTGTTGGTTAAAGACAAATAATACCGAGAGGTAAACTTTAGTTGAAATTAATAATGGCAATGTCCAGAAGCACAATCAACTGATGATATTAATGAGGTCAGATTTCTGTCATTCTATAGAGAATCAAAATAAGATCTTTAGATCTAGAATTTGTTCACTTTTATACCAACACTTACGTGATCTTTTTTAGAGTGTTTGATTCGCAGTATCCATTATTTTGTCATAAGTGAATCAGTCACCCTCCTTCATGCAAATTAATATTAAAAGGAAAATAATCAATTAACTGACTAAAAACATGAAAACGGGTAAAAAAAGTTTGATGCATTATCCAAATGGGGTAGGTGATCTTATTTATTTTTAGAATTCACAGCTATGTCATGTCATTTGTTTTCTTTACAAGTGAACACATGCAAAATGTAGGTCAAGTACCAATTGACATCAATTATAGTTATTCTGTACACCAAGTATTGGTCTGGCACGAGCTATAGTTATTCTCTAAAACAGGTATTGGTCTGATACAAATTTTAGTTATTCTCTACACCAAATATTGGTTTGATACCAATAATAATTATTCTCTAAAACAAGTATTGGTCGGGCATTAGGTATAGTTATTCTTTAAACAAGTATTGGTCTGACACCAATTATGGTTATTCTCTAAGCCAAGTATTGGTCTGATACCAATTATAGTTATTCTCTACACCAAGTATTGGTCTGACACCAATTATAGTTATTCTCTACACCAAGTATTGGTCTGACACTAGTTATAGTTATTCTCTACACCAAGTATTGGATTGACACCAGTTATAGTTATTCTCTACACCAGGTATTGGTCTGGCACCAATAATAGTTATTCTCTGCACCGAGTATTGGTCTAGCACCAACAATAGTTATTCTCTACACCAAGTATTGGTCTGGCACGAGCTACAGTTATTCTCTAAAACAAGTATTGGTCTGACATCAGTTATTGTTATTCTCTACACCAAGTATTGGTCTGATACCAGTTATAGTTATTCTCTACACCAAGTATTGGATAGAGACTAGTTATAGTTATTCTTCAATCCAAGTATTGGTCTGACACCAGTAATAGTTATTCTCTACACCAGGTATTGGTCTGGCACTAGATACAGTTATTCTCTAAAACAAGTATTGGTCTGACACCAGTTATAGTTATTATCTAAGCCAAGTATTGGTCTGATACCAATTATAGTTATTCTCTACACCAAGTATTGGCCTGACACCAACTATTGTTATTCTTTACACCAAGTATTGGTCTGACACCAGTTATAGTTATTCTCTGCACCAAGTATTGGTCTGACACCATTTATAGTTATTCTCTGCACCAAATATTGGTCTGGCACCAATTATGGTTATTCTCTACACCAAGTATTTGTCTGGCACCAATTATAGTTATTCTCTACACCAAGTATTGGTCTGACACCAGTTATAGTTATTCTCTACACCAAGTATTGGTCTGGCACCAATTATAGTTAAGCACCAATTATAGTTATTTTCTACACCAAGTATTGGTCTGGTACCAATTATAGTTATTCTCTGCACCGAGCATTGGTCTAGCACCAATTATAGTTATTATCTACACCAAGTATTGGTCTAGTACCAATAATAGTTATTCTCTACACCAAGTAAAGTTTCCGGTTTTTAATGATGCAACACGTAGCTCAGTGGTAGAGCGTTCGCTTTGCATGTGAAAGGCCCGGTTTCGACCCCCGACATCTCCACATCTATATTTTTGTTTCTCTTTTCATTATGTTTCCACTGTACAGTCAGTTTTCAATTTACAGCTATTAATTGATGACAAATTGTGTGTATATCAATGCTGATTGTTTCAGATTATTGATCAATCCCGGCAAGAATAATGGTTTTATGTAATTTATTTTAGGAATAAAAATATAAATATGATTTATCACTTAAAACTAAATAGAGTGGTTAATTAGTTTCATATGGTATGTTCACTGTGACTATTGTTGTACAGATGGTCGAGTTGTCACTTGGAAGATGTGATAACAAATTACATCGACTTATCATCATACTACGATAGTGTGAAATGTTATAAATTATTATTATTATTTACAATATTTATATAGCGCATTATCTAACTAATATTACCCTTAGCGCTTAACATGGTAAAAAAAATAGTACAATAGAACTGAACATAGAATACATGTATAACAAGAAAATAATTAATTAAAAGAGAGATTAAAAATTGACACACAATAAAAAGGGGGGAATGATAAATATAAATATAGAAGTTGTTAAAAAAAACCACGTAAAACTGTCAGTGTAAGAAGTTTACATAAAATCACAATCAGCAAGTCTAAAAAGAAAAGTTTTCACAATTTTTTTAAAGGGATATTTTCTACCACAATCGTAATTTTTTCATACCCATAATTATTGTCGTTTTCCGTACTGACCTTCATTAAAATGAAGATTAAACACCGAATTATTGGCGAATACGCTACGAAATGTTGTTTTTTTCGATTTAAAAAAGCTGACCATCGTTACTGGAAGCTAATTAATTATGCACTGACCTGAGCGAGGCCAAATCTATTTTTATCTATTTTTATGCCAGTAGCCCGGATGCTGCAGCATGGATGTTAAAATTCGTGTTTCCTTACCTCGCAAATACGGTCGTTTTATGCTATTCATTGACAATAATTTGCTGTTGCCAGGTGCAAGATTACATATATTGAATAATATCTACCGAAAATGATCATAGCCATCATCATAAATTCATAAAATATGAAAAACGATTGAGAAAAGAAGGAAAAAATATGCTCGGCTTACCTATCAAGCAAAATCTTTGCCACTTCAGCGCGAGTTTGGACGCATAGCACTTCCTTGAGTTCGTTCCAACGGTCCAACTGATCCCCTACATATGTCCTGCATTTGTTCCATTTGGAAGATACTTCACTTCTATTCATCTTTCTCTCTGAATCCGTCAAAGTCCGCTTTCTTCCACGCGTTGACACTTTCTCTTTTGCCCAATTACCACATGTTGTTTATTGTTTCTAAACAGTGCGCATGCTCAAGACGGGTTCACATAGAAGGTAATATGAATAGATTTGAATTCTTTTTTATCCTGGACAATAATTCCGATAATGATAGTTTTGGGTCTTTTTTGTCACAAAATCGTATCTTTTGCAGCATAACTCGGTGTTAATCTTCATTTTATGAAGGTCAGTACGGAAAACGACAATATTTTTGGGTATGAAAAAATTACGATTGTGGTAGACAATATCCCTTTAAAAAATTCCAGGGACTGTTCATTTCGGGTTTCACTAGGCAGGTTATTCCAAAGTGTGGAAGCTGTCTTGTCAAATCGTCTATCACCACAAGTTTGTGTCCTTACTCGTGGTTGTTGAATCATCATGGCGGTCTCTTACCGTAGCGACCTTTATGGTTGACAAAAAGTGATCAGTTCTTTAAGATATATCGGAGCTTGACCATGAAGAGCTATGAAAGTGCATAATGATAATTTGTATTGGATGCGATACTGCACCGAAGCCAGTGAAGTGACATGAGAACTGGTGTAATGTGATCATGTTTCTTGCTACGAGTTATCAATCTAGCTGCTGTATTTTGAACACGCTGTAACTTCGAGATTATGTTGGGTATTTACTCCATACAACAAAGCGTTGCCATAGTCCAAACGTGACGCTACAAGCGAGCAAGCTAATGTTTTGCACGCATCTTCGGAGGTGTACGATCGATTACATTCGATGTTGCGAATTTGAAAGTAGCATGGCTTTGTAATTGCACTTGCTTGTTTTTGCATGCATAATGTCCTGTCGAAAAATATGCCAAGGTTTTTAACAAATGAAGCATTGGTTACTATATTTCCGTCGAAAGAGAGACAACATTCTGAAAATTCCTTTTGAGTTTGACAACATGTTTTTGAACGATGAACACATCGTTGTTTAGCGGACATATAGGTGCATTTGACGCACTATGACATTTAATATTATCCTTGCTATAGCTAATGCTACAGGCACAATATTTCCTTCAAGCGACAAAAATGGCGTCCAAATTTCGGGTCCGACATCCTACGTTATGACGTACATTCTCCCTCCTATGATTGGAATTTCCCGCCAATGCCATTGGTTAGATCAGTTTACAAATTGTATGTAGTTTAGCCGTATTGGTTTTACTTTGAAACCACCGACTAGGTGATGTAATGGTCAGAGTTCTCAGCCTCGAGTGTGACAGATCGTGTGTTCACATGATACTCTGTCGCGTAAAATCAAAACTGATTAAAACTTACATGCTGATTTTCCGTTAAGCTCATAGCATTTGGAAGTAAGATGAAAATACTAGGAGTCGATATAATATTTCCGAATAGAGTAACATGTCTACCTCAATCGTAACTACTCGGCTATTCTCGCTACCCTGCAAATAACCTCGTACGTACATAGCAGAAATTCTTCTTAAATTGTTTGCCGGAAGTTAAGTTAAGTTAAGCCGCACAAAAAAATAGTCCACGAAAATCCAATATGGAAGACATACTAAGTAAAATCTAATCATGCAAAACTAATCAAAACTTTAATTGAAATATAGAAAATTGCTTAAAATATAACTTGATCAAACTTTCATGTAACTGACATGTGAAAAGTAGTGCGATTTATACGCCTAATGCATATGAGGTTATTTGCAGGGTAGCGGGAATGGCGAGTAGTTACGATTGATGTCTACCTGTGGTTTTTGGCGTCAGTGATATAACCCTATAACAAACCCCAATATTATATGATATAAGCGCGTTGATATAGTACGAAACAGACTTTCTCACCATCTCGCGAAAGGTAACTTGTTCTCCTCGTCATGATATAGCTGAAAAATTGGCGTTAAAGAATAATCACTAACTTACTTTACAATGAGAATATTAAAGAGAATTAGGGAGAAATAACAAAGATTGATTGGCTCGGAACTGCTTCGGAGATTGGTGACTTGTCTATCCGCGGAGTGTTGTTTCAGCACTATGAAAATCCAACTAAGCATTTTGGTCTAGTACAAAGCAGACCTCATCATCATCTCATTGAAATTTAGCTTGTTCTCACCATGATATAGCTGAAAAATTGCAAGGGTTGACGTTAAACAACAATCAGCCACTCACAGCACATAAACTGCAGGAAAATGAAATTTGAAATAAAAACGATTTTTTTTAGCATTTTCTAACTTTAGCCAGTGTCTTGCTTTAATGTTTTGGTCTGTTTTTGTTGAAATTGTACTGGTATCGTGTTCTTATTCAATATTTGTTTATTTAACGTTTAAGATATATATTGTTTTGATACAATCTAATTAAAATTAAATCTTGAATTGCTCCTCCATTTTCTGATATACGTACAATTCAATGATTTAATTTTAATTAGATTGGTTTTGATATTGAATTAAGTAAGAAATGAAATGGATGTAAATGAACATGGGAGACAATCCAACTTCATACATCGATACAAACAAAGTAAAATTCTGCTGTACATGTGTATTCTTTTCTTAAATACAAAAAAAATGCATGTTAACTCGTTCACTGCCGCTCTACATTTCTGTCACAGTAACGCCTTTAAAATTAGCATAACACACTCGCTTCCCTGAAATGACAACGAAATGGTTCATACCGTGCAGCTGAGCTGTACATCTGAGCATCTGTGTCGTTTTGATGTTATTTAATGTCAGGGGTGGATCCAGGATTTCAAGTTAGGGGGGGCGCACTTAAAAAAATTGCGCCGAGCAGAGGGAGGCTCGAAAATATTTGGGGTATTTCGTGTGAAAAATCACGATTTTACGCCAAAAAATCTTATTTTTCCAATTTTAGGGGGGGGCGCGAAATTTTTGGGGTATTTCATGTGAAAAATCACGATTTTACGCCAAAAAAATCATATTTTTACCCCCCCTGAATGTGCATAATATTATTTCCCAGATGCTATATTGTCAACAAGGGTTAGGATTATGATGCCTAACGCCAATATTTCAGCTATATCGTGACGGTCAGTTTTATTGCCGGGGGAAACCGGAGAAAACCACCGAACGTCCGCAAGTCACTGACATAATATTTAATCGAGTACACCATCCATGAGCGGGTTCGAACTCACAACTTTAGTGTACATCCAACTAACATACGATTACAACAACGACGTCCCTAGATTATCAATAATAACAACAACAACCTGGGGTCCGTTGTTGAACTTGTGATTAAACTAACCAGATGATTAGCCAAAATTACATAATTAATTCCTAATCCCATACTTGGCTTATGCAATGATTAAATTTTGTAGCTGAGCTGAAATTTAATCAATGGATTAAACTAATCATATTTAATCATTGAATTAGCTAATTATGTGATTAGAATGAATCATGTAATTATGGCTAATCATATGATTAGCTTAATCAAAAGTTCAACAACAGACCCCAGATGTTTAGCAAGAGTAACATGACGGTTGCCACTAGTGCAGCAGCTACTATTTACCCTTCTGGAGCTCCTGTGTTTACCCTCGATGCCTAGTAGGATTAGTGTTGCTTAATCTTTAAGTTTCTGTGTGGTGTTTTGTGAACCATTGTTTGTCTTTCTGTCCCCTTTATTATATTTTTTTGCCATTGTAGCAATTAAGGATTTATCGCAATTTTTGGTCGGTTCATGAAGAAATAACTTCAATCAGGTTGTACACACCGTGTAACCCGCGTAGCGTAGCGGGTTACGCAAGGGTGTGTACAACCTGATTGAGGTTATTTCGAATGAACCGAACAAATAATTTCGATCAATCCTTATAAATTAATTCAACCTTTTTTTATTATGATATTGAAAAAATATATTTATTTTTTCAAAATAAGGCAAATAATCGGAAATAAATTTAAATAACCCCAAAGGTGCCTCATTTAAAGAAACTCTCCTGATGACAACGGCACGCGACGCATTGGGAACGACGTCTATTTTCAGATTCAGTACATACGAAAATAACTTCAACTTTTTAAACCAATCAAAAAACGTATTTAATGACATGTGACTCTAAAATTAATTTATTTGTACTTGTTAGATTTACAGCTTCTGCTTGTACCTCTTTGATATTTTCCAATTTGTCTTATTGCTATAGAATTTAATGCTATGCATTTGTACTGGAATGTTGGTGTCTTGTTTAGATATATACTGATTGTTTACCACATTGTCTTGGTAGTTATATCGTTGAACTTTCTTTTTTGAAATATTTGGCCAAAATAAATACAATGATCAACGTATGTTTCTAAGATATATATAAAAGGAAAAAACATGCATATCTCTGATATAATAATTATTTAATGGCTTTATCCTCTCATTTATAACTATTATTTGTTAAATTTAACAGTTTCCCCACTAGAGTATTAATGAATTTAGAAGGTTAGGTTTATAGTGTTTAACGCCACATTCAACAATATGTACATTTATATCGTGGCGGTCACTTTCATAAGTGGAGGAATCTGGAGTATCCGAAGAAAAATCACTGACAAACTTTATCACATAATGTTCTATCGTGGAACCATGTAATCGTGACAAGATAAACGCAGAATGTATATGTATATTGACAATGTAAAGACAGTTGTGAAACAGAATAAAAACAAAAACAAAAAGAAAACAAAAACAGAAAATAAAAAAAACAAAAAGCCACTCATGGAAAAAAGGAAGAGTGACATAATTTTTCAAAGCGTATCTAAATCTTAGGGAAAAAACAGAAAACAGAAGAAGAAAAACCAAGAGTTATATAACCAACGTGTTCTTATCAAGATATTTTTACGATCAGTTGCCAAAAAAATAGCCTGCAATGGACTAAAAAACTACACGTTTCATCAAGCTGTAGATGACTACATTTAATATATTGTATCACTAACTAGACTGGACATATTTATTTGTATACTGTACATGACTATTAAGTATTCTGTACATTAACACATTTACAACAACCAGGAAGATAAAAGAAGTCAATTTCTACATGGTCCATGTTGTTAGCTGTATCTTTATTATATCCTTGTTTGTATACTACTGCTGTTACTAATTCCATTTGGTGCATGCATGTGCATCCTGTACACCCAACAGCATGACTGTAAATAAAATAACGAAGTTCGTAATACTTTTATATACATGTAGATATAATAATATGAAAAACCAAAAAAGACCATAGTCAGAACAGTTCCAAAATCCAATTGAAAATAGAACAAAGAGGACAAATTCAATACCACTAACACACATGCATGTATCTACATGACCACTCACTTTCCTGGCTTGGTTGATTTGATTTGATTTTTTGGTGTTTAACGCCACTTTCAGCAATATTTCAGCTATATCATGGCCACCAGTTTTAGTGGTGGAAGAAGCTGGAGTACCCGAAGAGAACCACCGACCATGGGCAAGCAACTGGTAAGCTTTATCAGTGCACCCTTTTTGTAATTTACAAAGCCGGCCGCGAACCCACGCCGTATTGGTGATAGGCTTGTATGAGTTATTAGGTAATCCAACTACCTAACTCATTGAGCCACCTGGGCCCTTTCATGGCTTGGCACAGGAACTTAGATAAAAAGTTTTAATTGACACTTTGGGTTCTTGCTTCGTTTTTAAACAATGCATGCTATATCGGAAGTTCAGAAAATAATATTTTGGTAAAGTGTTGCATAACTTCAATGTACTAATATATAACTCTTCATGATTTTGGCGAAATTGATAGGTTAAAGAATTCTTAGATTCGCAGATATTCACATCATTCTTTTAATTGGAACTTTGAATTATAACTGATGATTTGATTGATTTTTGGTGTTTTAACGCCACTTTCAGCAATATTTCAGCTATATCATGGCGACCAGTTTTAGTAGTGGAAGAGGCTGGAGTACCCGGAGAGAACCACCGACCATGGGCAAGCAACTGGTAAGCTTTATCACTTGCGGCTGCGAGTCGAGTGCACTATAACTGATGAAATCATCCTAAATGGTACCCCAAGAAGAATGTCTTTGAAGTAGAATGTACATGTTTACGGTGTCACACTTCCATAGTCATCTATTAATGATATTCATTTTGCATACCACACTACACTTAGGAGATAACTGTATTGTATTTGACTATTTCACGGCATCAATTGGAGACTTGATGGTCGCAAATTGAGTTTACTGGCGACGCGATACCGGAGTCGGTAAACGAATATTTGCGACCATTAAATCGACCATTGATGCCGTGAAATTGTCAACTACAATACAGTTATCTCCATTCTAATGTAATTATGTGTATTGCCACATTATTGACAAGATGACGTAAGCGGTAATCTGCTAAAATTCTAAAAATATCTCATGATATTTCAACCGTGGAATTGATACCTTGAAAATTACAGCATTGTCCAATTACATATCAGGAATATAAAACAATTACATTAGAATGAACATTTCGTTGCCTAGATACGATCACTTCGGATGGCATTGGATCTTTTTCCTTTCAAGTTGATGTTTTCTTTCCTCTATTACCGAAGTTGACTATATGAGTAACACGGCGAATGTCTAATAAGAAACAAGAACTGGTTTCAATCCCTGTGCTTTTTTGGGATCGATGTTCCCAATCTTTTTGTTTTCTATGTTGTGTTTTGTTTGTCGTTGTTCTGTGTATTGGGCTTTCCAATCTTTCGATTTTGAGCGTACCTGATGAAGGTTATTTAATCTCCGTGAAAGCTCTAAGTGTAATATATGCGATGACGATATAGTAGAAGATTTGCATCATTTCTTATTTGAATGCAAAACCTTAAGTGGTATCAGACAAGAATTATTCGAAGAAATAGAAACAGTAATGAAATCGTTTTATCCGGATCTCGCGTTTTCACGAGTTACCGCCCTTTCAAAAGCTGCAGTTCTTCATCGGAGACTTTTGTCTTAGTTTTAACACTGAGCTTGGTTTCTCGCTTGACCAGTTTAGTAAAAAAATAGTATGTAAAATGATGAAAGAGCGAGCTATTTTAATTGAGTCATGTGTGGATGATCAGGAACTCGCTTAATACTGTGTTTCTTTTATTTTATATGTCATTCTTATATTTTACTTATAATTAAGTGCAATTAAAATAATGTGATACATTGTATATAATTTTGTTTTAATGAAGAATGACACATTTGTTTCTGTGATAATATGTTATGACTTTTATCACAATAACTTTGATATGTTTTTTGTTCTTTGATGAAAATGTCCGTGTATGATTTATGCTAATTTTGATATAGTTGTTTATTTATGATTATTAGACGCAAACATTAGTACCCCGCTGATGTTTTCCCCCATTGTAAAGAGGTAGTTTCTGAATAATATATATATATATACGTCTGAAAATTAAACCAAACAATGTTAGAATTAGATTTTAGAGCTGTCAAATTTTTGTTCTTCCCTCGACGGGATTTGAACCCACACCATTGTTACACTACAGCACCATTCGCTTAGCCTTACGTCCAGCGCCCTAGACCACTCGACTACATCCACTCCCTTTAATAATATATATATTATTCCATAAACACGTCATGCGTACTACATTTGATATGTACGTTTTTATTGCCTTTTGTCCCTGGATTGTCCATTCCGGGTTTTTCACAAATGTCTGTTTTCTCTTACCTGCAATTGTCGTTCTTGAATATTTGACGATATGGTGTAAGATGGACAAGTTCTCTTTGTACCACGATTATATTATGCATATAATCAGGTGAAATAAAATTCACGTTCCTGAAAAATAAAATAAAATAGAATATAATTATTTTAGCAATAATAATTATTATTATGTACATCCTTTTAAATTATTTGGCTTTCAAATATTTTGGCTTTGAGCACACTTGATGAATGTTATTCCAGAAGAGCGTCGTTCGCACTCAATTTTATATCTACGTTATTATTTAACTATGATTGAGTTGCATACAAATCAGTAAAAATAAACCTGATATACATATACATATACATGTGTGTCACTATGAGAAACAATACTTATTAAAAGAAAGTTTTACGGAGATTGTCAACAATGTCAACATTATTAAATACACAAACAACCTCTCACCTCCAATTATTGATCAGAAAATGACCAGGATGGAAATCCAAGCTCTGGTTTGAGCTAGATGAAAGGTTAAGCCGGTTAATAGGAAAACACAAAATAACAATGACATGTAATGGAAATCACGATCCTGATTCGGGACAGTCCCGAAAAATGTGGCGGGGCTAAAGGAGTTACTGTGTAATTCGTACATTCATATTAACAAAACGAAGTGGAGATAAATCTACTATTTCTACTCCAAATCTCTCCTATAGGAAAATTAGCACAGCTACAGATTGTATATATAATGTAACATTTTACAAAAGATTATTTTTTAAGTGAAAAATCAGAATTTGTTTGTTTTCAAATTTACCAGAACTAAAAAAAATTCGCTGAAAACTGCATCGTCAAATTATTTTCTTTTGCATCTTTCAGGTCAATTTATATTTTGCCGACGGAAAATGCTTTAAAAAAATGTAGCCCCTCTAAAAATTAAATGGTTGATTCCTCAATAGACAAACAACAGTAGCGAATCACTGTTCTTTCTATAACTAATTTATCCACTGACATCTCAACTCATCTCATGTTACGATTTCCGCATCAAAACGAAGTTCGGTTCGTCCTTACCTCCAATTATTTGCAGGAGTACTCATGTCTTATTTACGTTATTGGTGTTTGCTTACGTATAGTGGTGTCCAAAACATATTGTGTTGTGTTTTTGTTTTGCTTGTCTTCGTCTTGTTGCCAGTTTCTCCGGATTGCCAATTTTTGATTGACCCTTCGGTATTCTCTAACGTATATTTATAATAAATCCAAGTCTACTTACGAGACACAACACGCATGGTATACGTCATTAGAGGTGGCACGTTTACGACGACCATTGGTTGACTCCTTGGTACAGGAGAACGAACACTTGTTACCGTCGTCAAATGTTTGGTTGACCTTAGTAAATGTGTTACATCCTTGTACAACTAAATTCTCCAGGTTATACTGTGTCGAATAAATGTGGAATATAGATGGATAAAGGCGAATAAGATTATCTTTTGTTAACTGTTTGTCAAGTCTGTGAACGCTAAAATGAAAACAAACATTTCAGATTATTAGACGAGTGTATTTTATCTAATCTAGAAAGGTTATTCGAGTAAAGGAAGGATCTAGATACCCCCCTCCCCCCTCCCCCTCCACACACACAACCAAATAAGCAAAAAAAAAGCAAAAAAAAAGCAAAAATAAATAAAAATAAAACAATACATTACAACAACAAAATTAGTAATAATAAAAAAAAAAAAAAACATTTTAAGCACACAAAAAACCCGCATTTCTCACGTACACTTGGAATGAGACCGACTTATACTTCCGTCTTTTGCATTTTTAAACTTATTTATAATACATTTAAATTGAGTACAAACTCAGACTAAGACTGTAAAGTGTTTTTTTCTCTCTCCAGAAATAGAAGTCAGTCGTCTGTGAGATTGCGTGTTATCCGATCCATTTAGTTTTTGTTTAGTTTTTACGCGTAATATTTTCGAGTTATTCTGTATTCAATACTTGTTTTACTTATCCATATGTGTACAATATTTGCGAGTTATGTTCCCGCTCGAGGAATGTTGAAATCACAAGAGTAATTTCAAGTTTGTTGGTGACCTGCGAAAGGTCGGTGGTGTTGTCTTGGTTTTCTCGCTTTCGCTTCACGTGCGGTAGATGGGTTGAATCCCCCGTCGGGTCATAGCAAATACCAAAACTGCTATTACTGGTATTTGTTGCTTCTCCGCTATATACTCACACCATTAAGGTGATAAGACAAAAGTTTACATGTTTCTATTTCAGGATAATGTGTCCAAGTGTCAGACATGTCTAATTGTGAAATGGTGCTTTAGTTTTTGCAAGGCTATTGCTCTATAACAATATTATTCAGCGTGTTGGTCTAGCTCAAAGCAGACATCATCATTATCTCATAAAATGTTATTGTGTTCTCGCCATGAAATAACAGTCATTTAAATATATTAAAGATCAGTGTGTTGTGAAAGTGCCAAATACTTTCATCAATTGGATCACGTTTACATCAAGGTGCATGTTCATGACTGATTAATACTAAATCTGTTAGAAGTATCAATATCAGAAGTAACCAACATGTGCTACCTTCTTAGCTACTAGTCGCTTAACTACGAATATTCATTGACTCTGCTATTGTACTGTCCATGTTTATATATTCTACCTTCTTAGCTACTAGTCGCTTAACTACGAATATTCATTGACCCTGCTATTGTACTGTCCATGTTTATATATTCTACCTTCTTAGCTACTAGTCGCTTAACTACGAATATTCATTGACCCTGCTATTGTACTGTCCATGTTTATATATTCTACCTTCTTAGCTACTAGTCGCTTAACTACGAATATTCATTGACTCTGCTATTGTACTGTCCATGTTTATATATTCTACATTCTTAGCTACTAGTCGCTTAACTACGAATATTCATTGACCCTGCTATTGTACTGTCCATGTTTATATATTCTACCTTCTTAGCTACTAGTCGCTTAACTACGAATATTCATTGACCCTGCTATTGTACTGTCCATGTTTATATATTCTACCTTCTTAGCTACTAGTCGCTTAACTACGAATATTCATTGACCCTGCTATTGTACTGTCCATGTTTATATATTCTACCTTCTTAGCTACTAGTCGCTTAACTACGAATATTCATTGACCCTGCTATTGTACTGTCCATGTTTATATATTCTACCTTCTTAGCTACTAGTCGCTTAACTACGAATATTCATTGACTCTGCTATTGTACTGTCCATGTTTATATATTCTACCTTCTTAGCTACTAGTCGCTTAACTACGAATATTCATTGACCCTGCTATTGTACTGTCCATGTTTATATATTCTACCTTCTTAGCTACTAGTCGCTTAACTACGAATATTTATTGACTCTGCTATTGTACTGTCCATGTTTATATATTCTACCTTCTTAGCTACTAGTCGCTTAACTACGAATATTTATTGACCCTGCTATTGTACTATCCATGTTTATGTTGTCATTCATTGACTCTGCTATTGTACTGTCCATGTTTATGTTGTCATTCATTGACTCTGTTATTGTACTGTCCATGTTTATATATTCTACCTTCTTAGCTACTAGTCGCTTAACTACGAATATTCATTGACCCTGCCATTGTACTGTCCATGTTTATGTTGTCATTCATTGACTCTGCTATTGTACTGTCCATGTTTATGTTGTCAATCATTGACTCTGCTATTGTACTGTCCATGTTTATGTTGTCATTCATTGACTCTGCTATTGTACTGTCCATGTTTATGTTGTCATTCATTGACTCTGCTATTGTACTGTCCATGTTTATGTTGTCATTCATTGACCCTGCTATTGTACTGTCCATGTTTATGTTGTCATTCATTGACTCTGATATTGTACTGTCCATGTTTATGTTGTCATTCATTGACTCTGCTATTGTACTGTCCATATTTATGTTGTCATACATTGACCCAGCTATTGTACTGTCCATGTTTATGTTGTCATTCATTGACTCTGCTATTGTACTGCCCATGTTTATGTTATCATTCATTGACACCTGCTATTGTACTGTCCATGTGTATGTTGTCATTCATTTTTGTGATGCTATGAGGTCTTCATGAGTGGAAGCGAATCTTTGCATGTTGTTTTTCGTTTGTATATAAATGTATTGCCGTTGGAGATCCAGTTATCAAGTGAAGATGGCTGGGATTCCAATTGCTTATTTAATGCAGCTACATTTGTGTCCCTGTCCATTGCCAGGACATGGATTTACAACGTCATATGTCCTGTTCAGTGAGTTAAGCTGAAAGGTGGTTGTTCGTTCCATTGATATGCAATAGTTGGAATAGTTGACCATCACTTTTAAAGCCGGCAGTTGTTTGTAAAGGGCTCATGTTTTATCTATGTTTGCGTATAGTGGTGTCCAACACATATTGTGTTGTGTTTTTGTTTTGTTTTTCTTCGTCTTGTGTACCCTATGTTGCCATTTTCTCTGGATTGTCCATTTTTGATTGTCCCTTATGTATTCTCTAACATTTATTTGATAAGTTAATAAATTTGTAATATAGAATTACTTACAAGAATTCCCTCCAACATAATACCCCAACTGCTGCCAAAGTTGTTAGTGTAAAAAATACAGACAATCCTATCTATAAATAGACAAAGCTTACGTTTAATAAATATAGTCAATCTCGTATAAATTTATTCAATGTGAATACTACAATCTGATTGGCTGATCCGCCTGGAGAAAAAAAAAGTTATATCTGATAACCTTGGGTTGGTATTGTGACGTCATTAACATATTCATACAACAACGACAAATTCAAATAGTCACATGAAATAATCGTAATTAAAATCGAGGAATAATCAAATTTTGTTGTAAAAATTAAATGATAAGGAATATGTTCAATTTAATACAGATTATACTTGTATAACCTGGTTTGGAACAGTTTACGCTTTTCATAAATTGCTTCGCGGATGTCGTAATACGACAGAAAACCAATACAGCCACAATGAACGGATAGTTGCAATACAACAGGAAACCAATACAACTGAACAGAGCAGATTGGGCGTAATGCAATGCAGCTGAAAGAGCGGATTGTCGTAATAGGTATATATGAATGGTGGCAAACGTACATGCAACTAGAAAGAGTTGATGTCATTGAAACATGTTATTCGTGTAGACTAATAAACATATAATTATTCTGGTGGTATATTGAAAAGAGATATCAACCTTTAATAAGCTGGAATACTTTAAAATTAACTTCCATTGTAACAATTTATTATTATAGATTATACCATATACCTAGCATGAATATGATAGTTTTTGCATATGTGTAACGACCGGAAGTAAACTGCGTCTCGGACTGATATGGGGGTCTCGGGATGATATCCGGGCTGATATGGAAAAGGTCATGTATTAATCTCTATTTATTAATAAGAAAGCTTCAGTCTACTATAAATTGCACAAATTGTAGTGTTTTTACAACTGGTATCATCATATTTATTGCTTAGAAAACAAACTGCAAGAATTACGATCTTTGACAGGAAAACATGACCAAAAATTATTACACAAGGAATACTTACAAATATTCTGTCACATTTTGGTCCCATGGCTTTTATGACAAACTACAAATTTCATTCTGAAAAACAAAATATCG
Organism: Bathymodiolus brooksi; assembly: GCA_963680875.1. Lineage (NCBI taxonomy): Eukaryota > Metazoa > Mollusca > Bivalvia > Mytilida > Modiolidae > Bathymodiolus > Bathymodiolus brooksi. Next base: position 87,272,920 of record OY804589.1, on the reverse strand, counting down.
ACTTAATAATCAAATGCTAGGTTTACGGATGCAACTATTGGATCAGGAACTACTTTACTCTTCCGGATCATCTGAGTTTACCTCCACCCCCTCCTCGTTCTTGTGATCTTTAGATTTGTTTTGTATTTGCAGTTCATTATTTGTACTTTTTTCCTTTTACTTTCGGTAATTCAACTGGCTATCATTCGATTGGGTTTATGATTACCCATTTATCGTCTATAAATCTTTCCTTCTTCAATTTTTGACTTTGAAAATGTTTTGACCTATGGCGTACGCGATAAGGGCAATTGCAAAAACACGTCGTACACATCAAAATTAAATATCTACGTTTTATTAAAAGACTAGAAAGTCTCAAGTATCCGTGTGAGCCCCCATCAAAACATTTTGTTGCCACCAAGAATGCAGTAACGTTATTTATTGTCGATCAAACACGTTTTATGGGTCATTAAATTCAATAATTCGACAGATAAATACAGTATTAAATATATCTGCATTATGTTTCAACACACATATATCTATACCAAATCGAAGTGCACTCGATACAACATTATGTGATAAAGTGTGTCAGTGACATGCGACAGGTCGTTGGTTTTCTCCGGATACTCCAGTTTCCTCCACCAATAAAACTGACCGCCACGATAGAACTGAAATATTGTTGAAAGTGGCGTTAAACCAAACAAAATCAAACCAGACTGATGGATATTAAGAAAAGTTTGAAGAGCCCGTAGGTATAATCAGAAGCCGTAAATTTGTTTGACATTTCAACAAAATCGTATACAATGTATATATCTTCCTGCCAAAAATATTTTTTTACGATTTACCTAATATAATGTAATATTTTAACTATTCCTAAATTTCCTGAGCATGTATGCCTGACAGCCTGTGTAGGACTACCGGGTCTACCTCCTTCAGGGCCCAAGTAAGGGGCTTCATAACGTAACTAACACAGGGCCTCATTTGTCCTAAATCCGGCACTGTATATAGTACATGTATATATTATATATATATCTTCATTCACATTGAAAATTTATCACTTATATCTATAACTTTCATTTTCCGGAGGCGAAATCCGGATTACGAACAGACGTAATAAAAACGTAGATATCTATTTTTAGTGTCCATGACGCGTTTCTGTAATAACTTTAATTATTTTGTACCACTCAGTGCCAAAATTTGGAAAAACCAAATAACAAAAGTCTGTGGGAGCAGGTAAAGCAATGGTCTAAACAGGATGTCCAAAAATTGGCTATTGACACCTACATAATATGCCTGAGGGAGAATGACGTTAGCTTTGAATAAATTATATTATTTAGGAACTGTAAATTTAGATATTACGTTTAACCTTGTCATGTTGTAATCTTGATCGCAATCATTCGTCACTCAATATAGTGTATTGTCATCACATACAAATGTTGATTTCATTTTCTTTACTCAGAGGAAAGTATGAAAATATATTTTAAGAGACACTCAGTAACCTATGAAAATACATAATCAAAAATATAAATTTCGGAGAGCCCACCATTCGTACTAGGGATAAGTTGATTTTGTAATTCAACTTATTGTTTGAAATATATCAAGATACAACTCGTTCTTACATGATTGCCTCGTGGTAAGAGAAGAACCTACTCTTTGCAAGTGAAAGTTACATATAATTTCGAACATCTCCTAATGACACTAAGGAGTGTCATTGAAAGCCCGTTGCAAGGCAAAAAGTCATGATCATAATTATACTAGATCGATCCTTTTAAAACGCACTTGTATGGTAATCAAAGCATCCACTGATAGATCCATCACAGTGGATGGGTCTGTCAACGGACATTTTACAGCAGCAATTTGTTAGGTGTTGCAAGGAAACTGTTACTATCGGAATTCTCTATCCAAGATATCTCCTTTTACAATTTACTTGTGGTAATCACAACACCCGTCCGTCCATAGACTCATCCTTTACGCAGATTGAGAATTTTAGGATAGTGCGACAACCTGGAAACCGAGGGTTTAAGGTCCCCACCGTGCCCAGGTCAGCGCCTGGCGGGGGTTCTGGAGGGATGAGGAATTTGAGGCACTAAATGAGAATGTCACTGATTTAGCAACTGTTACTAATGATCGACAGACAATCTTTTGTCTTTAGGGGAGGGGGAGTGGTGGTTTAGGCGAGTTCGTCGCCTCTGATTTCACGCCTGAATCCCAGTGGCTCCTTTTTATCTATACAATTTATTGTTTGTCAGGGACCGTCGTGACCGTGATCGTATGGTAGTTGGATTTACAACTACCTATGCAATCAGTGCTTATCACCACTGATGTTGTGAGTTCGAATCTCGATCAGGGCGAGGTGTACAACATTATGCGATAAAGTTTGTCAGTAACTTGCGACAGGTCGGTTGTTTTCTCCGGGTCCTCCGGTTTCCCCCACCAATAAAACTTACCGCCACGATATAACTGAAATATTGTTAAACACCGCCAACCAAACATGTATTCTCGTCATAAATATTGCTGAAATATTGGGGGCCGTTGTAATCAGTGCCTATCACCACTAACCTTGTAAGCTTGAATGCTGCTCGTGGCGAGGTGTACTCGATACAACATTATGTGATAAAGTTTGTCAGGTATTTGCGGCAGGTCGACGGTTTTCTCCGGGTACTCTGGTTTCCTCCACCAATAAATCTGACCGCCACGATATAGCTGAAATATTGTTCAGGGTGGCGTTAAACACCCCAACCCTGACCCTAATGGGCAACGTGTTCAGAGGAAGTCGTTCTTGGCCCGTTATAAGGCAAAATGTACCGATAGTATCAAAGATCTGTTTTGTTACAATGTACTTACAACGTACAGGAATATCATCGTCATTAATATAAAATGTCAACATTTACTATTCTTCATAGATACTTTAAAACTAACAAAATTTTAATTTTTATGAGAGATAACTTGTGCAACTTCAGATTGAGGCATTTTTTTTCTTTGTCAATAACAATTGTTTGAACTTTAGGTCCTCCAAAATCCGTGAGAAAAACAATGTTTACGCACAACAAAGGCAGGTAAGGGTATCCATATATGGGTCATCCGGTGATGAAATCATTTTACGCTTGACCTGAGATTGAAATATTTTGTACTTTTTTCCCAAATATTTGGAATTAATTTGATTAAACATAACGTCTTACCTTCACTTAAGTAATTGAAAGAAATGTAAAAATGGTTTAGTTCCCTTTCCTTAAATAATTAACAATAATGACACATCAACACACAAAAACTGCTGTCATCGTCCCGTCATCGTCCCGTATCACTCAATGATTTTGATCTCACCTGTACATAATAACAATAATCAATTTCTATAGGTAAAATTCACATCCCGGAGACAAGTGATCCATAAAACGAGTATTATTGTCATAAAGATGGGATCTTTTAACGTTAAATCTAAATATTGTTACGACTTTATATTCGTAGCCTCTAGAACATTTGTACGTTGAATCTGAAATAAAGCGTGTCTGAGATATTTGGCTTCCTTTTGTATAACCCATGGCATTCACTAGACGAATAATTGTATTTTCTTGTTCTTGTTTTATTATTTTCTTAATATCCACAGTAGCAGACGTATGTGTCTATACCGGATATCCGTCTATACCTACTACCAATCGTCCATGAGCAGTGCCGGATTTAAAAAAAATGAGGCCCTGTGCTAGTTAAGTTATGAGGCCCCTTACTTGGGCCCTGAAGGAAGTAGACCCGGTAGGCCTACAAAGGCAGTCAGGCATGCCTGCTGAGGAATAGTTAAAATCTTAAAATTGCACCACATAAGCAAACATCCATCGTAAGCATTTTATTTAGTAGGAAGATGGGCCCCCTGGTCAACGGGACCCTGTGCTTAAAGGCCCCCTGGTCAACGGGGCCCTGTGCTTAAAGGCCCCCTGGTCAACGGGGCCCTGTGATTAAAGGCCCCCTGGTCAACGGGGCCCTGTGATTAAAGGCCCCCTGGTCAACGGGGCCCTGTGCTTAAAGGCCCCCTGGTCAACGGGGCCCTGTGCTTAAAGGCCCCCTGGTCAACGGGGCCCTGTGCTTAAAGGCCCCCTGGTCAACGGGGCCCTGTGATTAAAGGCCCCCTGGTCAACGGGGCTCTGTGATTAAAGGCCCCCTGGTCAACGGGGCCCTGTGCTTAAAGGCCCCCTGGTCAACGAGGCCCTGTGCTTAAAGGCCCCCTGGTCAACGGGGCCCTGTGCTTAAAGGCCCCCTGGTCAACGGGGCCCTGTGCTTAAAGGCCCCCTGGTCAACGGGGCCCTGTGCTTAAAGGCCCCCTGGTCAACGGGGCCCTGTTCTTAAAGGCCCCCTGGTCAACGGGGCCCTGTGCTTAAAGGCCCCCTGGTCAACGGGGCCCTGTGCTTAAAGGCCCCCTGGTCAACGGGGCCCTGTGCTTAAAGGCCCCCTGGTCAACGGGGCCCTGTGCTTAAAGGCCCCCTGGTCAACGGGGCCCTGTGCTTAAAGGCCCCCTGGTCAACGGGGCCCTGTGCTTAAAGGCCGCCTGGTCAACGGGGCCGGGCCCTGTGCTTAAGCACACCTAAGCATAATGGTAAATCCGGCACTGTCCATGAGGATGTCAATGAAAGTTATTGAGAGGACTGCTCTGTAGCCCAATGGCATTAGACAGACAAGTAATTTTTTGGTGTTCTTGTTTTATTATTTTCTTAATATATATCTACAAAAATATCTAGTGGATTTATGTGTCTATTCCAAGTACCAAACAACTATGAAGATACCAAAATGACAATTATTGAGCGAACTGTTCTGTAGCCCAATGCTTGTCACCCATATGCAACGAACAACCATCGAGAATGCTGTTATCCGAGCACATCTCGCCAGCCGTTCTGAGTTCCATGTTGTGATGTCCGTTACGATCTCCGCAAAAAAACAATGTTCGGTCTGTCTTTACCCCCAGTTGTTTGTAGAAGTACTCATGTCTTAATTACGTTATTTGTGTTTGTTTGCCAATAGTCGTGTCCAACAAATATTGTGTTGTGTTTTTGTTTTGTTTTTCTTCATCTTGTGTGACCTGTGTTGTCAGATTCTCTGGATTGTCCAATTTTGATTGCCACTTCGGTATTCGCTACCATTTATTCACACGGAAACACTTGTCGTAAATATTAATTCTAATTTTTAGAGATAGGTCTTTTTTTCAACAATGTTAGTAGTTATATCATCAACTTCCGATGAATCCACAATAGTCGAAACCTTTATTGTCAGAAAGTTTTAGATACATCGGGGAGGTAGATTATGAAAGGAGAATTTAAATATTAATGATCAACAATTCTACCAGTATCAACAAAACGTACAACCAAATCTCACTTCAAACCAATGAGCATATACAAGTATCACGACATATAGCGTTGGAAATCCAGGTCCTGTCTTGGGACAAGCACAAAAATACGACGGGGTTGAATCGGCGATTTGGATCTCGAATGACAATACAAAAAAACAAAAAACAATTGAAAAACCTTCATAGAATCACTTTCACTAAGAAAACTACACATCATCACAAGAATGCATGGTTACCATAAACATGACCAGTACAATAGAAAAGTGTGGTGAATGCAAAATCCAATAGCAAAATCGTAGGTATATGATTTGTTTGGTGTTTAACGCCACTTTCAGCAATATTTCAGCTATATAACGACGACCAGTTTTAGTGGTGGAAGAAACCGGAGTACGCGGAGAGAAGAACCGACCATGGGCAAGCAACTGGTAAGCTTTATCACTTGCGGTTGCGAGTCGAGAGCACCCTTTTCTGTAATTTTCAAAGCCGGGCGCGAACCCACGCCGTATTGGTGATAGGCTTGCATGAGTTGTTAGGTAATCCAACTACCTAACTCATTGAGTTACCCGGGTCCTAATCTCTTGATCCACCCGGTAGATAGAAGCAAACTCGATACCCATAGCACATAAGACTAAGGATCTCATCCCGCAGGCATATGTGACCGTGGTTGATTTTGGCTATCCTGTTTAGGACCTTTATTTGTTTTTTTTTGCTCCCGATGATTTTTAAATTATTTGGTTTTGCAATCTTACGACTTTGAAGGTGATTCCAGAAACGCATCATGCACACTCAATTTAATGTTACGATTTTATCTATTTTACACATATACTAGGTAAGAAGGTAGAATCTGTTAGTTTAAGATCATTAAGGTGGATTTATTCTCCGGGAGCGACAGCGATGCGACGATCAATGAAATTGTTGCGATGGAGAAGCGATACTATTGCGAAATCATTGCTTTTTTGTCGTGTCGCTACTATCGTGTTTAGTTCGTATTGCTTACTGATGTTGATAACATTTTTGCTATGATTTCAGATGGCAATTACTCAGCCATTGTAGCGATATCGCTAAAAAGTTAAAATCATTTCAACTCTGCTGCGACGGCTTGCGACGAAAATTTTCGCTAGGGATGGTCAGCGATGACGTGCGTTGTCGCTGCGATGAGATAACGATGTTGAAAGCGACATCACAAATCCGTCGCATCGCTGTCGCACACGGAGTATAGTACCGACATATCACAACTGATAAATCTAACAAATAATATCAATTAGTCATAAACATTGAAAGAAATCTGGTGGTGCAGTGTGGTGTAGCGGGGCCATGAGTGCGATAGATCGTGGGTTCGAGCCCCGATCGGGTCAAGCTAAAGACTATAATATTGGTTGTTGTTTTTTTGTTTTTTTACAGCAATATGATATTTTTATTCAAAATGCTTGTTACATTCTTACTTCAAAAGCCCAAGCTACTTATGAAGTATTTCATATTAATATTTTTCTTATTTAATACAATATTGTTTTTATCAAACGGTGGTAGTTGTATTTGTTTATATATATACATTGCTTGTTTAATGTCAGTTTATGTTTGTATGTACATGTATTGGTATACCCAAAAGGGTTTTATATGCAATAAAGATTATTTAATTAAATTGATTTCAAATAATATAATGCAATTGATAAGAATCAGACTTTAATTGAAATTGCCTATAAATATATACTTACATCTACATGTACAATTAAACGTTTTACGTACAATTATGCAAGAGAAGATTTAATATGATCATTTAGATTATTTGCTTTTTGAAATAGAATGATGTATCACTAAGAAAATACCATTGCTAGTATACAATTACAAAGATTCATGATTTTCTATTACCACAAAATTAGTTTAACCCCGTCACTTTTTATTAAAGTGTCTGTACCAAGCCGGGAAAGTGACCGGTCATGTATTTGTGTGTCAGGGGTCAGAGGTCATGTATTTGTATGTCAGGGGTATTGATTTTGCTATAATCCGTCCAATAGTCAGTGTTTCGGTACTTACATGGTTTATTAATTTGATTTTTTTTTATATTTGGTGTTTCACGCCACTTTCAGCAATATTTCAGCTATATCATGGCGACCAGTTTTAGTGGTGGAAGAAGCCGGAGTACCCGGAGAGAACCACCGACCATGGGCAAGCAACTGGTAAACTTTATCACTTGCGTCTGTGACATGGTTTATTAGATATATTTATTATTGAAATGTACAGTTCCTAAATAATGTAATTATTATCAAAACTAAGGTTCTCCTCCTTCAATCACATGTGACATTAGAGGATTTTGGCTATCCTGTTTAGGACATATGGATTTATTGCTCACAAATATTTCGCACCTAATGTAGGCTATCCCAGAAACGCGTTTTTATTAGAACTGTTCCGACAGTGTAATATTTGTTTTTATTTTTCATGTCATTACAACGATACTAATTTTGTAGCAGAGTTGAACAGGTACACCACTAGCTGCAATAATGTAGTTCCTGTGACAAACTTGTGTCTCGGCAGAGCTACAGCGCGGTCCCATTCGTCACAATGGAGCAAAAAAAAGTTGCAGCTGAAACATAAAAACTCACTATTTACGCTTCAAACATTTCATTATAACTATTACTGATGATCCCAGTCCTTGTTAAATCGGTTTGGCTGAGAAATATATGCTTTTCAAAAGTAGCAACAACCTTGTTCAAATTTATCGATCGTTTTCCATAACCGGAAACTACGGAAGGCGGAGCTTTTCTAAATATGGTATTTCTTACTACACGCTGATGTAAACAATCACGCCTAAATCGCCAAATATGGTATCGACATCCAAATAGTGAGGCCGGAAATGACGAAATTCAAAATGTTCAGAGGGAAGATTTTTATTTTGTGGGAATTACATTCTAAAATACTGGTAGGTAATAAAAACTTGTTATAATAATGGACAAAAGGAAAGGTTATGTCTTATTATTGATAAATGCAGGCGTCAGAAGCTCTGTAAGCGAGCGCAAAAAATCTCGGTGGCTGCTCCATTACGTGTAATGGCATCCCGTTATAACCCTTGCGAGTAAGCGAGCATTTAGGGTTTAATTATTAGAACTAGTACACCACAGGCTATGGAAGATTTTTTTTTTTATTAATGCACACAAGTAACCCATTTGAGCTTTAGCATTACAATTTAAGCATACATGACTACATAAAAATAATACAATAACATGAACTGCAATTATATCTGTGATGAGTCTCTCAGTTCTAATGATTGTCTTATAAAATACGTAACAGTCCTAATTTGTTCGGATGTTGACGGTGATGTTATATGAAACTTCTATTACCAATTATACGCTAATTTGTGTTTGATATCAGTCATGAAAAGAAAGTAAGATCTTAAAATTACAAACTTAGTATAAATGTTGAGCTATAAATTATGAAAAAAGTGCGGACTTTGATAGCCATTAATTGAAGTCATTTCTTACAATAAAGACAGACCGCATTTCTTTTGTAATTCTGAATTTTGCAAGTCGTTACATGTATATTCTATCATTTATTATTTCTTTTCCACGATAAATTTTTAGTTGAAACCTTCATGACCACATATGGTTGAGATTGATGGTTATGGTGTTTAACGCCACTTTCAACAATATTTCAGCTATATGGTGGTCAGTTTTATTGGTGGAGGAAACCGGAGTACCCGGAGAAAACCACAGACCTGTCACAAGTCACTGACAAACTTTATCACATAATGTTGTATCTAGTACACCTCGCCTGAGCGGGATTTGAACTCGCAACGTTAGTGGTGATAGGCACTGACTGCAGATGTAGTTGTAAATCCAATAATCATACGATCACGATAACGAATCCCCTCTTTTAGTATAAAATATACAAAATGTAGTTCAACTATAATAAATGTTAAGAATGTGTTTCAAAGAATTCAAGGAATTAAAAAAAAAACTACAATCAGTTAAAAACAAGATTTTTAAGATAAATGTTTATTTCAATCTTAAGAATAAATTCGTCGAATGTTTGGACATCTTGCAATTGTTTGACATATAAATATCTCATTACATCTTTTTTATAAGATTGATATATATCATTGAAACCTTTACGACTATTTTAAACTTGTCATGGCTGGCGATGAAATATATCTAGCACGTGTGAGAACATCTAAATTATATTAATTATCGCGGACTTTCTCTCGCCATTTCTGAATTTATTTTCGAATATATCATGCTATTATCGCGGTTATTAATCAAATTTAACGACTTGTTTTTTTTTTATCTACTCACAAATTAGAAAATATAATAAACCTAGAGATGTCCCGAAATAACCCACCACCGAGTAGAAAGGAGAACATTGTTCTACAGTCTTACCACGTTTAATCTGCCATGATAAGATAAAAAATGAGTGATAGAGAGCCTTATGTTTTCTGTAACGAGCTGCAAGTATGTCTAAATTATCACAATTAGATTCCGTAAAGCGGCTACACACATACTTATGGAGTAGTGGGAAATGTTTGGAAATGTTTATGTTTTCCCAACGAATGTATGATGTATATTTATAAAATTCCATTGTAAAGAGAGGATGCTTTTATAAAACAAATACCGATGATCTTATTCCTATGTTTTACTAACAAAAATGTATTGACATGAACATATTTAGTACTTTTCAGATAAAAAAAACAAACTTCTGAACTCGAAATAAAAACCAGAGGCACTCTAGTGCCATGTTGGCAGTTTATTAATGTAAATTATATAAATTACATAACTGCAGCTTATGGTTAAAAATTCATTGACTGCTGTTTTCTAATTAGACAAAAGTTGAACATACGCCATGCAGAAAATCTATAGTTAGCAACGACAGCCATCTTTAAATTCTATTGAAATAAATATTGTATTACTTCGTTTGTATTTTTTTTTAATATACCTTATTAAATTATTCGGCTTTCGAATATTTTTAGGAGCCCGGGTGGTTCAATGAGTTAGGTAGTTGGATTACATAACAACTCACACTAGCCTATCACCACTACGGCGTGGGTTCGCGACTGACTTTGTAGATTACAAAAAAGGGTGCTCTCGACTCGCAGCTGCAAGTGATAAAGTTCTCTCCGGGTACTCCGACTTCCTCCACCACTAAAACTGGTCGTCATGATATAGCTGAAATATTGATGAAAGTGGCGTTAAGCACAATAAATCAAATCAAATATCTTTACCATGAACGTGTCTGGTGAAGGTTATTCTAGTAACGCCTCTTTCCCACTACTAAATGAACTTTCTACGTTATTGGCCAATTCAGGAAACATCGAAAACATGCTTCATGGTTTTGCTAGTTTTGGTTACAACAGCTGTACGTGTATCGAGCTATAAGCCTCGATTTTCCACCCTAGTGATGGCATAAAATAATTGAGTTGTAGCTGATAACACACGGTAAATAGAAACAATACTTTCTTTTTTTATAGTGAAAACCTCTGAACTGGAATTGTATAATAGCAACATTATAATGTACGTATTATGATAGAACAAGTGATGCCGGTTCCGCAGCTAGTTTATACTTAGAGCCATATATGTTTACACTGCAAGACAATAGCCCGACAGCAGTCCTATGGACGGTCAATGACAAACTTGTAAATGTATCAATTCATTTCTAGATTCAGATGTTAAAAAGCGTGTGAAAAACAAATTGTGTTTTATTTTATGTAAAGATAAAGCCTTTGAAGATAAAATGAATTGTCAACTTCAAAGAGTTAGTTAAGGTCACAGTACTCATTGCAAATGTTTATCTTTCAACTTGTGGAAGCTTGTCATCAGTACAATAAACATAAAACAGACATAATTAAAATATATAATGCGTTGTTTGTCATTTTTCATCAATAAAAACATGTTGGGGAAAAAATTATGTGTAATGCTCAAAGTCAATAAATTGGAAAGTCAAATAATTTGATATTTTTGGGAAGAATGAAACCAGAGCCTAAGAATGGTAGAAAAATTCGGCAATAGGTCACATATCCCCGACGGAGGTCAACCTTGATTTTAATAATAATAATAATAATAAAAAGCATTCTTAATAATATCCCAACCTCAAAGATGAAAATATAATTGGTTTCCTAAGATGTACAAAGATAAGTTCCCCTACAGTGGGATTGCATGGGCTTTCAAATATAAGAAAACAACAGTATTATTATCTTTGGTAGCGAATAAAAAATCTACTCTGTCATCAGATCATTAGTTATCATGGTTTTGTTTATACTATTGCACATTCATGCAATGACATTTGGGTTAAAGGTTAAATCCATTCTAATAAATTTACTATTAACCGGATACGTTGGTTCCGCATGCGTAAGCATATGTCTGACGGCATCAATATTGTAAATATTTGACACCGTCCAATCACAAAAGGTGTTCTTAGCCAACTGTGTCATAATGGCGGGGTGGTGGGGATATGGTACTTAACGCCACCTTCAACAATATTTCAGTTACATCGTGGCGATCAGTTTTATTTACATTAGAAAACCACCGACCTGACGCAAGCCACTGACAAACTTTATCACATAATGTTATATCTAGTCCACCTGGCCATGAGCAGGATTCGAACTCAGAACTTAAGTGGTGATAGGAACTGACTGCACCGGTAATTGTAAATCCAAACTACCATGCGGTCACGACCACGATGGCCCCGTATTAGAATGGTGCATATATTATCAACAATTGTTCAGCTATTTTGTGAATACCAGACTTATTGTAGAAGAAAAGCCAGGACAGATGACAGAAAGAGTTTAAACATACAAATAGGGTAATTAAAATCCGCGAATCGAAGAAGGACACAATAATATGGCCAAAATGAAAAAGGACAAACAGCAATCTACAAAACATTACAAATATAGCTAAAGATTGAAAATAACAAGAACCCCACGTAAAACCGGGGGTGAACTCAGGTGCTCCGGAAGGGTAGCAAACCCCGGACTTAGTATGTGTCTAGTAACCAATTCTAAAGACTATAAGAGCTACGGTTCCGCATCACTTCGGATGTTTTAAAACGTTTTCTGACTGCCATAGACTGTAGAATGACAAGAAAACAAGTTCAATGTATTAATACAATAATACACACAATGTTTAAACCACTTTGCTTACTGTGATACACGATATTGGTGAAATACTGCTAAAGTTGGCGTTAAATACCAATCAATCAATCAACTTACGGAGATAAGGATCCAAACCAGTGTTTCGATTTTGAATCAAAAACAATATACCCATTTCTCCCTTTACATAATTATCATCCCCGCGCCAACGAGGTTGCGAAGGGATATAATAACGTTACCGTTCGTCCGTCCTTCCGTAACATCCTTGTGAACACTCTAGAATCAACATCCTTCAGTGGATTTTGACCAAACTTGGTACATACTTAGTCCTTAAGAGAATCTGGAACCCTATTGATTTTCAAGGTCAAAGGTCAAGGTCACTGGGTCAAATTTTTAGGCGAGGGGATACGCCACGCTTTGCGTTGCCCTTGTTCTATTTGCATTGATACATCCCGCATCTGCCCAGCGAAGCAAATATACTTGAGCATTTTATCAATTCTATTCTTTTTTCATTCAGAAAGTCGGAGACACTAGACAAAATTTCAAATATAGGATTTAATTTGTATATTATTTTTTGTAATGTTAAATTTTCAGTAATACCTGGGAAAACTGCTTCGAATTGTCTAAGAGTAATTGAGACTTTGTGTTACAAGAAGAGTTTGAAGATACCAAGGAGGTTATCAGAAGCCATGAATCTAAGGACATACAATAGCAAAGGAAAAATGACAAACAATGATCTTCAAAACTAAAGATGGAGCAACAGGACTGAATCATTTTTAAAATAGTTCAATAGGCAACATTTGTTCTATCATGCTACGTGCACCATAATGTCTATATATTCTGCCAAAATGTGACTATTTTGATAATCGATGTCGAAGGACAGATAATACAATGGCCACAAGGACAAACACAGACATAACCGGACGGCGAATGGCGACAACCACATGACGTAGTTTTTCACCTCTCGGGATTTTTTGTACAAGTGTAAATTTTCTGGGTGCAAATGCTTAAAGAACAGAACTATTGTGAAGTTTCTTTATAATTCTATCGAACCATTTTAACGTGAGGTGATTTTCATAAAACGAAAGCCCAATATTTCAATATCTAATGACACTGAACCTGAATGTAAACAAACAAAATGGACGACTCCCCTCCAACTAGTTTTTCAACTCAAGAGGCCGCTGTTGATAACACACCAGACAATAGAGGAAGAAGTTCCTCCCGTAACGTCAGTTGTCATCAACCTCTGCAGACCTAATGAAACCACCTCAAAGTCGTCAAAGATCATTATCAGTAACACGTCAGTCTGTCAAGTCGAGTGGTCCGTTATCTAACCCAGTCACATTCAAAACTCAGGGCGAGTCCTTCAACATGTCTAAACAGTCCAAGAAACTTTATTAAAACCAGACTTGATCAAAAATATTGTTCCATCCTTATTAAATGAAATTAAAGCTGAACTAATTAGTGAATTAAAATCGGCTATCAGATCCACAGTAGCAGAGGCCATTGAAGAGGTGGTCAACCCCCTCCGTCAATTAATTAATGAACACCAAAACAAAATAAAATGTCTCGAAAATGAAAATAACCAACTAAAAGAACATGTAAAATCCAGCATAGCCAGCGTCGAAGCCAGATACGAAAAATTCAGAAATGTGACAAATAACACCGCCACCTTTATTGCTGACAATAAAAAACTAAAAGCCGACAATCTAAAGCTCATTCATGAAGTGTCGCAACTAAACGGCAATATTGAGGAACTGGAACAATACGGACGCCGAACATCGCTCCGATTTCACAACGTTCCGATGATGCAAGGGGACCTCCAAAAAACCGACCAGCTAATTGTGGACATTGTCAATAAAAAACTGAAAATCACTCCACCACTTTGTGTTGATGATATAAATAGATCTCATATTATTGGAACCATCAACAATGGCAAAGGTCAACTCATTTGCAGATTTAAAAATTGGAAAATAAAAAATGCTATCTACATGTTAAAAAAAAATCTGAAAAACAACCCTGAGAAGATATTTATCACAGAGGACCTGACAAAAACTCGTCAATTTATTGTTAAAGAACTCAACACTCAAAAGCGAGATAATAAGATCCATTCGTTTTGGACTTTTGACGGCCGTATTTTCGCAAAAAAAAATGCAAACGGTCGAAAACAGCTCATCAAGTGTGTTCAGGATATTGACTATCTGATCAATTCCGATTAAAACACCGACTTTTGTGTTTTTCAAATACGGAACATTCGGACTTTTGATTTTTACAACAATTTTTTTTCAGTATTATCCAAATCTTGCTTTATCAATTTACCTGAATATCAGTATATCTACTTGAATCACTCCTTGAAATAGTTTACTTGATAAATTAGATATATGTATATTCTTACTTACCTACTTCATGTATTATATCCAAGTAATTAAATATATGTTCACTGTTATAATCATTTTGTCAACAACATTGTATAGTCGACACGTGGTTTTTATTTATTTACCTTTGTACACGTGTTTGCATGTGACCGATTGAAAAGGAGCACTCGATTCCAAACACTAACTTCTAAAATCAATATTACTAGGTTTGTTTTTGTTTTTTTTTGTTGTTGTTTGTTTTCTGTTTTTTTTTAAAGAACTTGCTAAAAAAACTAAAGACAGTTGTCTTAAATATAAATTATTGCTCCTACATAAAAATGATAATAATAATAAATGAAAAAAAAAAAATGTGTAATTCCAAACACATAACTAATTGCGTACCACGTGTTCCATGTTACCAAATCATCAATCACTATTGATAAACAAATCACCTTAACCATATTTGTTCTGCTTTTAATGGAAATTCTTATGAATAATATTGCTCATGTTTTTTGTTTGTTTGGTTTTTTTTCATTTCTTTTTTCTTTAAATTTTTCAATACCCCCAATTTTTTTTTTCTTTTTTTATATGTTAGCTATATTGTACAAAACCCTTACCATATCAATGATACAGCTTGAATTAGCTGTTGTTTTTCTATTGTCACAATCCATGTATTTTTTGACTATCTGTTTCATGTATGTACCTTACTTACTTTTTAATTATGCATTGTATATATTTGTTCATATTTTCACTGGAGTTGAGATGCTATGTTTATTTGTTTATCAGTTGTTTATTGACTTATCTTGTGTTTTCATATGTAATTTAGATATATTTGACAATGGATAATGACTTACAGTCATACCGCTCTTCGATAGGTCATTTTAACTTCAATACGCATTCTGGGTTTTTCAAAAGACATTTCTATAGATCAAATAATCATTTAGTGTTATATATATTATTAATGTTAATAATTAGAATATGTTTTCAAAGATTTGTTAATTTTTGTCATTCAATTTATCTGGAACTTCTATTACAGAATCCAGTTTCAACATTTATAATTTTATTGCTGATACTGCTTAGTAATGATGTTGAGATAAACCCAGGCCCTACAAAGGAAGGTGAACTCTCAATTTTTCATTTAAACACTAGAAGCATGCGTCATAAATTAGATTACATAGAAAGCATTTGTAATGAAGCAGATATTATATGTTTAACAGAAACACATCTTGATCAAAATATAACAAATGATGGCATTTTTATAGAGGGATACTGCAAAGATCCGTATAGGAAAGATCGAAATAATTCAGGGGGAGGTGTAATAGTATATTTTAGTAATCATCTAATTGTCCAACCCAGAACAGATTTAAATTTTGATAGTGAAGCTATTTGGCTGGAAATTGTTTTTCCTGCATACAAAATGCTCCTTTGTGTTGTATATCGCCAATCTAATGCGAACTATCCATTCTGGGACAAGTTTCAACAGTCCGTGGAAAACGCCACGAATTACTCGTCAAACGTTGTGATAACGGGAGATTTAAATGTAGATTTTCTTAGTGAACATTCTCACAAATTATTTGATATTATGAGGTTGAATGATCTGAAAAACATGATTACTGAACCTACCAGAACATGTAACACGCGCCAATCTTTACTTGACCCTGTTTTAGTATCTGATAATTGTAATGTCCTTGAGTCGTATGTAATTCAAGTAGATAGAAAATATAGTGACCATGAAGCAACAATTGTCTACCTAAAAGTCCCTCTTAAATCAATCAATACTTATAAACGATTGGTCTGGGATTATCGAAATGCTGATTTTGAGACCTGTAACGATTGTATATCCTCCTTAAATTGGAACTCAATTATATCTCCAGAAAATAGTATGGACGAAAACTGTCAAACATTTACAAAAACATTTATTGAAATAATTAAAAATTGTGTGCCCCAAAAAGAAGTTACAATAAGACTAAAAGATAAAGTTTGGTTCAATTCCGAATTAAGAAGGGAAATAAGAAAACGAGACAGACTTCGAAAACTGGCTCGTAGATCTAATAGTGATTCCAATATTAATAAATACAAGAAGCAAAGAAATCATGTAAATAATTTAAAAAAGCATGCTAAAGAACAATTTTATTTTAATGTTAATACTATACTAGATGATTTTTCAAGTTCAAATTCAAAATCTTACTGGTCATTGATTAAAAAATTGGTTAAATCGGCTGGTGATATGCCACCAATTAGTCAATTAAAAAAAGAAAATAATGACCTCATCTCAGATGATTACGAAAAAGCATGTCTTCTAAATAATTATTTCTGTTCTATATCTACATTAAATGACAGTAATACATCAAAACCAGACTTTCCTCTCAGAACAAATGCAACACTAGATTTCTTTCAAATTACTCCGAGTAAAGTTCTTGATATTTTACAAATTTTAAAACTTGGAAAAGCGTCAGGTCTGGATTCCATTAGTCATCAAATGCTTAAGAAAACGTGTAATACTGTTTGTGTTCCCCTCTCTCTCTTGTTTAATTTATCGCTTTCTAAATCAGAATTTCCAACACAATGGAAAACCGCATCTGTTATGCCACTCTTCAAAAAGGGAGACAAATCATTAATATCTAACTATAGACCAATATCATTACTATCAGCAGTTGGCAAAGTATTCGAAAGAATTGTTTTTAAGGAAGTATTTAATCATTTAATATCAAATAATTTATTGTATAAATTTCAATCAGGTTTCATCCCAGGTCACTCTACCGTTCACCAGCTAATAGAAATCGATTACAGAATATGTATATCTCTGGATGATCATTGTATTACTACCCTTATTTTATGTGATATTTCTAAAGCATTTGATCGGGTCTGGCATACAGGGCTTTTACTGAAACTTAAAGCTTACGGGGTAGATGGTAAATTACTTAAATGGTTTGAAAGCTATATTTCCAGTAGGAAACAATGTGTATTTATAAACAATTCCAAATCCCCCTTAGTAAATACAAATGCAGGAGTCCCCCAGGGCTCAGTGCTACGTTTCTTATTATATGTTAATGATATTGCAGATAACCTTTTAAGTCTTACTAGACTGTTTGCAGATGATACTTCTCTTTCATATTCTAGTCAAAGTCCATATACTATAGAAGATGTAATAAATAGTGATTTGGAATCTATATCTATATGGTCTAAGCAATGGTTAGTAAATTTTAATCCTCAAAAAACTAAAGCAATGGTATTTTCCAACATTAATCTTCCCAACGATATAGAAATAACATTCCAAGACAAATTAGTAGAATTTGTTACCTGTCACAAACATTTGGGTATTACTTTTGACAGCAATGGAAAATTTCATACCCATATAGTTAATATTATTAAATCAGCAAGTCAGAGGTTGTGTGCCCTAAGAAAACTTAAATATGCATTAAATAGACATTATCTTTCTCGTATTTATTTGATCTTCATAAGTCCTATGTTGGAATACGCATGTGAACTTTGGGATGGTTGTAGTCAACAAGACTCTGCTGATTTAGAAAAGCTTCAAATAGAGGCAGGACGAATAGTAACCGGACTGCTTCTATTTGCAAGTCGTCAATCTATCTATTCTGAAACGGGTTGGGAATTACTATCTGATAGGCGAAGGGTAAGAAGGCTCAGCTTATTTTATTCTATTCACAACAAATCTGCCCCAGACTATCTTTGGGATTTGATACCCCTTCCGGTTGGTAGTGTTTCCCAGTATAATTTACGAAATAGTAATAATTATGTTTTACCTAATTGTCGATTAGAAATTACCAAAAAGTCCTTCTTCCCCTCTACTACCCGGGACTGGAACAATTTAAGTCCGGAAATTAGAAATTCTGGTAATATTAACATATTTAAAAGAAAAATTAAAATATTGCTTGAAAAAGTGCCTTTTTATTTCGGTTGGGGTGATAGAAAACTAAATATTATTCATAGCAGACTTAGAAATATGTGCAGTTCGCTAAATGCAGATTTGCACCTTGTCAATTTAAAACCTAGTCCTGCATGTATCTGTGGTCATGGTTTTGAAGACTGTATACACTTTTTCCCTGAATGTCCCTTTTACAATGAAAATAGGGCAATCTTGTTTAATAAATTAAAGAATTACGTAGTTACAATTGAATTGATATTAGCTGGTGATGAAAATTTGACTGCTACCCAAAACATTGAAATCTTCTCTGTTGTTTATTCTTTTATTAGAAGCACCCAGCGCTTTAACTAATATACTAGCTTACTCACTCCAGTCCATGTTGTTTTTTGTTGTTTTTGTTTGTTTGAAACCTTTCTTCTTCTTCCTATCCTTCTTTCTATCCCTATGTTTTGAATATTTTATTTCACCTTATTTTTCTTTATATTTACTTTATTATTAACGTCTAAATATATCATGTTGTAAAATTTATTTGTATAATTATCGCCATTATGTACAATTATTTTTTGTTTATATCTTTGTAAAAGGGAAAGGACTTCACTAATGTTGTCATAACTTGTGTCCAATCCCATTTGCAACTTTTATGCAAATAAAATATGTTTAAACTAAACCGATCTGCAAAACATTACACAGAAAACAAGAGATCGAGCAACACAAATCCTGCTAAAAATATATGAAAATAATATGGGCATCGATTTCTTTACATGTTTTGCATAATCTGTGTTCTCTGTATATTTTTGTATCGGTCAAACTTGATAACCAGTGATACGACAATTTGTTAACCGTTGTCTTTGTTAAGAACTATTTACACTTTTCCAATCATTTTCTAGTTTTATATCTGTTTACAATTTACTATCAAACAACTTGGAGTATTTTTCCAATTGTGTTTTTGTACTATAATAGTTTTTTGTAACAATATTGTTATATCATTGTAACAATATTTGTTTTTATTTTATAAAAAGGTCAACAATCTATTACAATTTCCATATTCTCTAAAATCTATGTCGAATTGTTCGAAAATGAAAGAGATAAAGCTAAGTACGAAGCAAAAACAAGATCTGACTAATTTCGCCCCCCTGTGGATTGACTGGTTATCTCTCTCTCTCTCTCTCTCTCTCTCTCTCTCTCTCTCTCCAAAAACAGATTCCGCAACGGAACCTCAAACAATAACAAAAAAAAAAAAGAGATCTGTATTCTAATTTAAATGACAATTAACATGAAACAGATTTCGATGGTATTCAAATTCATTCGTTTCAGAAATTTTTCAGAGAATCATTCGTCAGGGGCGTAAAGCGTCTGTGTGACTTGCTTATCTGTAAAACGTTCCTGTGACTTGTTTATCAATGTCAGTTGGAAGTAAGAGATAGTTCGTTATCAGGTCTGTATAGAGCCAATTTGTAGTCGGTAGAAATGTTATATATTGGAAATATTTCTAACATTTGAGATGTGGTATTGTTTATGGAAAGAAAAGAAGGGAGAAGAAAGGTAGGTAGGTGCATGTACATGTATATAGCTTGTTTCGCTTATAAATAGCATTTAAAATGTTAGGACAAGTTTAAAGCTACCAAAGGGGTAATCAGAAGCCGACATTCGACGGACAGACAACACGATGGCCAACAGAAAAAAGACAACAATGATATACAATACAATACACGAAAATATAAAGATTGAGCTACACGAACCGCACAAAAAACCGGGGGTGAACTAAGGTGCTCCTTAGTTTGGAGAAATTTGAATACTTTTAATGGTATTTCCCTCAAAATATTTAAGATGTCCAATTTATATCAAACAGAGAAAGAAGCTAGATTTTGTGTCTTGGATATGTAAATAGTAAACATTATTGTGCAAACTAAACAACAATACATTGCCTCGTCCATGTATCAGACAGCCAAAGAAAACATACAACTTGTGATAGCATTGTCATTCTCCCTCATTTGCCATTCCTGTGATGTTTTTATTATCATCATTGACCTCATTTGACCCCATATGATGAATTATACTTTCTTAAATGACCGAAGTGCAAATTGGAATATTGGATACAATGACTACAATATCCGTTTCACCATGATTACTGATTATGATTGATTGGTTTTATTTATGAAGTGAGGTGTGTTTCATCTATTGTTAAAACGATAGCTTAGTAACAAGAAATCGCAAAGTAGACGATTTTGGTTGCCGAGTGGGTATGTTCATTGACTTCTTATCACAAACACAAGCCGTCACGATATAACTGAAATATTGTTGAAAGTGGCGTTAAACACCATAACCCTAACCCCTATCACAAACACCACTAACGTGGGTTAAGTTTTAAGATTTGATTTGATTTTTGGTGTTTAACACCACTTTCAGCAATATTTCAGCTAAATCATGGCCACCAGTTTTAGTGGTGGAAGAAGCGGAGTACCTGGAGAGATCCACCGACCATGGGCAAGCAACTGGTAAACTTTATCACTTGCGGCTGCGAGTCGAGTGCACCCTTTTTGTAATTTACAAAGCCGGGCGCGAACCCATGCCGTATTGGTGATAGGCTTGTATGAGTTGATAGGTAATCCAACTAGCTAACTCATTGAGCCACCCGGGCCCTTTAAGTTTTAAGGGTTCCATACCACCTACCCAAGGTTGTGAATTTCACCTGTCAGTTCTTTTTTTCGCAGAATGATTTTTACTAGAGAAATTTCCTCGAGGAAAATTTAATGCTGAAATTTCTCATTAAAGAAATATAAATTTTGTGGAGGACAAATTAGAATTGACCTTTTACCTTAAGGAAATTTAAAAATCAATTATAATGGCGCAAATTTCCTCAAAGCAAGTAAAATAACACAAATTTCGTCGAGACAATTCAAAAATGATAGTTCCTATTGGAGGAATTTAAATTTTTCCTACAGGAAAAGTAATTTTCCTAAATGAAATTTCAAATAATCTATTGGAAATTTAAGCGAAATTTTGTTTGTTAGCCATACCAGGAGGCTTAGCGGGGAAAAAAACAAACAAAAATTAGCTGAAAAAATATAATAAACAAAAAATGACCCTACTTTGAAAGTCAAATATTAAAAATCACGCAACCATACTTGCACTCAATCGGATGTTCAAGCCTATGCCGGACACTGTTTATATCTGAGAGGGTTTTCTTTCCGCAATATCTCTTGTAGTCATGATATTGCTGAAAAATTACTGAAAGTAAAGAAAAATATATGACCCAAATCAAACCATTCCAATCACCAGATAAAGTTCAAAAGATGAGCAACACGGACTCACCTAAAACCGGGTGTGAACCTATGTGCTCTCGAAAGAGAGGCAGTTCCTGCATCTTAGAAGACACCCACCATGTTGCTCATATAGAACTCAACGCTAGACTTGCGAGTGGTATATTTAACAATACTTTACCAATATTTTGGTTCTTTTATTCTTAGAATAATTTCGCGACTTGTAACTTGGGGATTTGAGCCTTAAAAACGTACATACTTGTTATTATCTACATATACTAACTATGGTAGGCCCCTTTGTTCTACTTGCTACCAATGACTTTTAAATCTTTTTGCTTTCCAATCTGTTGACTTAGAGCGGAACGGATTAAGGTTATTTCAGAAACGTGTAGTGTGCATTAATTCGGACATCTACGTTTTTAGTAGGCATGTCCGTCAGTATACATTGTAGATATTCTGCCAAATTTAATAATGAATTACATTATACTAGTGTATATAAAAGCTCTGTTCTTAGCACTTTAATCAAATATGCCAAAAGTATGTGACGCTGATAAATGAAAAATAAATTACTTAGTAGTGAAATTTATAGAAGCATATATCCTGAATGTAGTCAGCCCTTCGAAGTCGGCATTCATTTTGTTAATGCTGCGATACATAGTCAACCAGCCATTCAGTGAAAAAATAATCTACCACTAAAGTATGCAATTTAGTGTCTGTGTATGACGCGTTTCTTAATTCTAACATGACGTCCTTCTTTAGCTTTGTAAACAAACGGGCGATTTATCGATTGGGTATGATCTCATTAGCACATGCGCCGTTGCATGTGACTGACTTTCCCGTCGTAAATGTACATGTTGATGAATTATCGTCTGCTCGAATTTAGCAGCATAAATTGTGTGCGACATTGTCCGCAAACGTAAATATAAATTACCGTCTTCCAATCAAAGTATACTACCGTATTTGTACATACCAAAATCGAAATAATTCCTGGCAGCCAAAATGTGTTCTGAGTTTTAACATAGGTTGGCGGATATTAAATAAATATTATCCGCCAACCCATGTTAAAACTGAAAACACATTCTGGCTTCCATGATTTATTTCTTAAATAACCTTCACCATGTACGCCCAACGTTAAACTGTATCCCATGGTCTATAGGGTTCAAATCCTTGATGACCAAAATGCAACATTTACAATACAATATGCAATTATTTTTCAATAAATCCTCTTTAATACCAGGTGATCGATACTGGTTCATGCGAGCCTTTAATTCTAATTAAGAAATAATTCACGGAAGTTATAATTTGTTGTGAGTTTTAACATGGGTTGGTAGGATGTTAGTATTTTACACCGAGTGCTGCCAACCCATGTTAAAACTCACAACACAGTATGGCCTCCATTAATTATTTCGATATAATGTCAAACGTTATAAATACGGTAGTACACTTTGATGAGAAAGGCGGTAATTTACGTTTATGTTTGAGGACAAGGTCGTACACAATTTATGTGACGCAAGTTGGCTGTTCTATCCTGTTTCATCCTGACAAATTTGAGCAGACGATCACTCATTAACATGTGCTTTTACGACGGGAAAGTCTTACTGATGGAACAGCTGTAACAATAATATGGTGTTTTCACTTTTTAATTACACATCGCATATTTATTAATTTTGGATATGCTGATTATTTTTGTGAATATAGAAGCTTTTTAAATGTTAACAACAGTGTTAATAATTTTATTGTGTGCTTTTATCATATGGCTTAAATGTGTGGACTGCGCATGTGACAATGAGAATGTACGAAGCGAAAGAATGACGTCATATTAGAATTACATGTAGATAATAAATCGAAATTACATGTTGTATATATATTGGAAAAATTAATATTCAAACGACTTGTAATTTGGGATATTCTTCTAATACTTATCATAATATACAAATGTTCAGTAAAATAATATTATCTTTGATCTACATGTACGACGTTATATTATTTGGTTTTCCAATATTTCGATTTGAGCGTACATCGATGGAGGTTATTCCAGAAACGTGTCATGTGCACTAAATTTGATATCTACGTTTTTATTACTATTACTGGGTCGATACCTCTGCTGGTGGACTATTAGTCCCCGAGAGTATCATCCGCCCGGTAGTCAGTGCTTCGACACTGACATGGTTTATTAGATACATTCTTTACTGAAATTTACAGTTCATAAATAATGTAATTATTAATAAAACTAAGGTTCTCCTCCCCAGGTATAGGTGACCATTGCCGATTTTGGTTATCCTGTTTAGGCATTTTAGTTTTATTGCTCCCAAAACTTTATATTATTTGGCATTCCAATCTTTCGATTTGAGCGTACCTGATGAAGGTTATTCCAGAAACGCGTCGTGCGCACTAAATGTGATATCTACGTTTTTATTGGTAAGAAACAATGAAATTATATAAACCACTTGATAAACCAAGGATGAAAGGGGAGGTATTACTTATGAAATTGTGTTATTAGAGATGATATAAAAGACTTGACGTTACACTGCAAAATTAACAATGGTTTAAGATTTACACAATTTCTACTTTTCCGCTTTGAACCAACAAAAGAAATGGTCTCTCGTTACTTATACGTACATTAACACCAATACAGGCAGAAATAGGGTTTTTGTTCGTTTCATATTTGATGTCACAAGAAAATATTTTATTTCAAATTATGCATAGATCTATATGCAATATACGATTAAGATACATTTACCACCGAGAACATTGAGTCATCGAGCAAAGATTGAATTGTGTCCCTTTATTCAAATTATGGACATTTAAAAATGATTTACATTTTTGTAATTTGATTTGAATACTGCAATCTGATTGGCTGATCGGGTTGGATACATTTTGGTTATACTCGATAACCTGGGTTGGTATTGTGACGACCAACATATTCATTCGCCAACGACAAATTCAAATAGTCACATGGAATAATCGTATTTAAAATCGAGGAATCATTAAATTTTGTTGTAAAAATAAAATTGTAAGGAATATTTGAAATTTTTGAACAGGTTATACTTGCATAACCTGGTTTGGTACAGTTTACGCTTTTCATAAACCGCTTCGCGGTTTAATAAGCGTAAACTGTCCCAAACCAGGTTATATCGTATAACCTGTTCAAAAATTTCAAATATTCCTTAGATATTGAACTTTTTACAAGTATACTCTATCTTGATGAAAGAAATATTACTGGATTATTTATTTGTTATTAATTGATCTAAAAAACATCAGTGATTGAGAACCAGATCGGTGGTGTAAGGCTTAGCGTGCTCGCCTCGAGTGTGGTAGACCGTGCGTTCGAGCCCAGGTTGGGTCAAACTAAAGACTACACAATTGGTATTTGCTGTTTACTATAAGGATCATATTAAGCGTGTTGGTCTAGTCCAAAGTGGACAACAACATCGAATGTAACTTGTTCTCGCCACGATATAGCTGAAAAATTGCCCATATTGGCGTTAAACTACAATTACTCACTCACTCAATGATAGACCATACGAAGTAAGCAATGTAGTTCACTCCCTTGTGCTATAAACTTCTAATAAGACGTACTTCTATCCTTATCGTGCTTAAATTGTCAAAATATGTTTAAACACCTCAGTAGTTAAAGGCACACAAGCTATCAGAATTGAATTTTTTGTATATATTAAAAGTTGCCAATATTCGATGTTTTATACTAATAAAATGTTCTGAACAAAAAGCCAGGTTTAAGAAATCTGTTATAATCTCGTAATTAGTGAAAAGATTTCGAATGTTTATCATTGGGCGGGTCAACATTGAATTCTTTCCTGGATGGAAGAAAATCAAACGGCGACGTATTTCCTTCGTTCTAGGCTATTTACATATGATATTATGAAAAATTTCAACTGCAATATATCTTTATGGTTTTTTAAATCAAAGTTTAGGTCTTATATTAGGAAACATTTTTTTAAATTAAAATAACGGCCTGTGTGCCTTTAGATTTCTAAATGAGAATTCCTGCCATTTACATTTCGACGGAAATTAACAATTAACTAGAAAAGAAGTATGCCCCCGCAATTGATAAGTATGGACAAAGTTGTTTTGTTAGGAGTGATTTTTAAAAAAATGAAGTGTGTCTGTAAGACACAAAGGATGCCCCCGCCTGACCATAAACAAGTCAACCTCCATTATGTGTACAAACATCATACAAAATATTAAAGCTGTAGCTCCAAAACTGTAGGAGGAGATAGCCAAACAAACCATGTATCTATATCCGGACGGACAAACGCACGAACGGACGAAAGGACGGACGAACGGACGGACAGGGGTAAATTAATATGCCTCCCGACTCTTCGTCGCGGGGGCATAAAAAAAAAACCATTTTGTATGTTATTGTTATACGAGAAACATATTTCCTTTTGCTACCAGTGAATTACGATATGTATCCACTCTCGATACTTATTTTTTTAAATGTTAATGTTCTCGCTATTGTTATTTTTAAAATATGACAATTTAACTGTCTTGAGTGCAGACATATCGTAATCCATTGTTAGCAGAAGTAGAATGTATTTTTACATGTCGAGATCGGTAAACTCATTTAATTTTTCAATATGTTTTGACTGTCAAACAATATTGTGTTGTGTTTAAGTTTCTAATTTATTGCTATGTGTTGATCCCTCTGTCATTACAATCCACTTTACGTCTTCTTTGCGATTATTTGATGTAAAAAGGAGTGGGTGAATGATTGTGGTTTAAATCCACAATGAGCAATGTTTCAGCTATTTCATGGACAGAATATGTTACATTCCATGAAATGATGATGATGATGATGATGATGATGATGATGATGATGATGATGATAATGGTGTCCGCTTTGTACTATAGCAACACGCTTTATTGGATCTTTTTAATGCTAATTCAATGAAACAACAGTCCGCGTGTAAACATGTCACTCCACTTTGAAACATAATGATTCCGAGCCAACCAGTGTACGTTCTTACTTCTTAAAGCTGCGTGCTTAGCAGCCAATACCAATTGTATAGTCATTTGTATGACCAGACTGGAGCTCGAACCCACGACATCCCTCACCCGAGGCGAACACGAAAATCCTTACACCATTAAAACGTTTTATAAAAGGGGAGTAATTTCTCGCTTTGCAATAAAAACTCGAGTTTACCATTATAATATTTTATATTTAAAACATTAAAAAAAAACCACATGTTCTATGGTTATCGTGAGTTAATACAAATGTTCTAAATAATTTATCGATATTCTCGATATTCATTAAAATGTAATACAATCCCCGTTTCTCAAATCACCAACCTGATATTCACAACAGAAAGAAAATAATATCATATTTTTTTTACTGAAAATTGATTCCTTGTTATTACATTGATAATATAATAATAGTATACACTACAACAGCTTATAACAAAGGAATGTAAAGAAACCCGTAGGTATCAGGTAGGTGTGTGTTTGTTTGTTTGTTTGTCAACAGTTTCATCAATATCAACAAAGCGAACAATCACCTTTGACCTCAAATCATTGAGTGGGTTGGTTTGTGGTGTTTAACACCACTTTCAACGATATATCAGTTATTTCATGGTGGTCAGTTTTATTGGCGGAGGAAACCGGAGTACACGGAGAAAACCACCGACCTGTCGTAAGTCATTGACAAACTTTATCATACAATGTTTTATCGAGTACACCTCGCCATGAACGGGGTTCGAACTCACAGTTCTAGTGGTGATAGGTAGTTGTAAATCCAACTACCACACGAGCACGACGTCTCCCAAATCATTGAACATACAATGACATATGACATTGGAAATCTAGGGCAGACACAAGACACACACATGTGGCGGGGAGAAACCTGTTAATGGGATTCCAACCTTCTCTTGATAACTGCATCTCCAACGGATATATTGGGGCCATCGTGACCGTGATCACATGGTAGTTGAATATAATCAGAGCCTATCACCACTAACGTTGTGAGATCGAATCCCACCCAGGCGAGGTGTACTCGATACAGTATTATGTGATAAAGTTTGTCAGTAACTTGTGACAGGTTGGTGATTTTCTCCGGATACTCCGGTTTCCTCCACGAATAAAACTGACCGCCACAATATAACTGAAATATAGTTGAAAGTGGCGTTAATCACCATAAAATCTAAATCAAAACCAAACCAACGGATATAAACAAACGATAAAATAAACCTGCACATATACGCTTTGTTTGTTTTTATTTTGTTAGCGTTTTCATCGGTAATTCTGATCATGGGTAGATCCAGAATCGATTTTGTGTTTTGTGACATAAGAGGCAAAACCAATACATTTGTTCTCAAATCAAAAACATCTTCTCGGAAGGAAACCAATCGGTTGTTGTCTAAGATTAAAAATCATACTATACACTGATGTCCAATAAAGAGTGCCAGAGGGGTCCATCCTACACCAAGCTTGTTCCTGCTCTACATTAACGATATGCTGGTCAAATACACATTAGTTATAGCACAATTATATAATTAACTAACCGCATCGGTGGTGTAATGGTAAACATACTCGCCTCGAGTTTGATAGATCGTGGGTTCGAGCCCCGATCGGGTCAAACAAAAGACTTTAAAACTGCCAATTGCTATTTTTACACTAAGCACGCATTATCAAGGGGCAAGAGGTAAGACTGGTTGACTCGGAATCACAATAATGTGTCTAAGTTGAGCTACATGTTTACCCATGAACTGTTGCTTCGGTGAACTAGCACAATATAAATCGAACTAAACGTGTTGGTCAAGTACAAAGCGGACATCATCCTGATGTCATCAAAATGTAGCCATGTTCTCGCTATATTTTCAGACAATGTACGTACATTGTGTTTATGCTGCAATGTCAAAAAGTCAAAAATAACTGCCAACTTGTCTCAAAATAGCTGAAACCAGCGTCATTCTAATAGCTTTTAGTAATGTCCCCTGTGCAGTACGTACTTATACCGTTATCTTTCTTTCTGTTGCTCTACATGAATTAGGTATCATAAATGCTTTATTAAGTGACGTCCATGACTAAATAACACCGAAGTTTTTTAATCCCCTTTATAAGTACTCAAAATCGCACAATAGCAGGATAACAATTATAAACAGTCTCTTTTAAACTGACGACAGGGTGCGTACGCATAGATATTTTTGCTTGCTGTGTCATGTCTATTGCAGTATATTTGCATTGTTTATTTTGTGGCTATTTGTAATGGTCAGTTTGTATATTGTTATTGTATTGTGTATTACTGGGAGTGCTCGTGTGTTAATTGGGTACACGTCGTGATTAAACAGGTTAATTGGTGACTTGCGAAATAGCTCTGTTTCTTTCCGGATATACAGTGAAACCTGTCTAAACCGAACCCTGAATAAACCGGAATCCTGTCTAAACCGAACCCTGAATAAACCGGAATCCTATCTAAACCGAACCCTGAATAAACCGGAATCCTGTCTAAACCGAACCCTGAATAAACCGGAATCCTATCTAAACCGAACCCTGAATAAACCGGAATCCTGTCTAAACCGAACCCTGAATAAACAGGAATCCTGTCTAAACAGAACCCTGAATAAACCGGAATCCTGTCTAAACCGAACCCTGAATAAACCGGAATCCTGTCTAAACCAAACTTTATATAATGTTCCTATGTAGTAAATCCTTATTAATTTAATCTACATATATATCGATCACCTGTCCATTCCGAACATAAACGTTAGTCCCAAGAATATCCTGTTTAGACAGGTGTTACGGTATCAGTTTCTTCCTCCAACAATAAAACTGCATGGCCGCCATAATATAACTGAAATGTCGATGAAGATGGCGTAAATCATTCATAATGCCATTATTTTACCTGGTCATTCTGGCATTTTACAATTGAAGAAGTTGAATCTAGCATGCATCCTCGGGCTTTTACCTCTATTTCAATGGGAAATTTGAATTATATTTTCATAATCTAAAATAAACATCTATTTTATAATTTAAAAAAAATCAAAATATAAATATTATTTCGTGTCAACAAGGACTAGAGGTGAATTTAATTACTATATTTATCTTCTGTTAATAGATGTCAAATAATTAACATAGAAAAACTTAAAATCAGGTTTTGACTGGGCGGCGCTCAACACAATTTGAGGTTGAAATTAATACTAGTGTAGTTGGGAACGTCTTTCACAACCACTTGAGATGTTTCAATTGCTCTAATTTGTCATTGGATAGATAAATGAAGACGTTCTATACATTTTCTTTGAGAATGTCAAGATAGAGAACTTTGTTATCAAAGAGAGATAATTCAGTCGCCATTGCATCAAACAGTTTCATAAATTATCTAGATGGTGTCGCTCAACACTTATAAATAATGTACATACGCACAACATGAAAAGGTTTTTTTAAGACGGCCAAAAAAAAAATAAAAAAGATTTTAAAAACATATGTACCATTTCACATTGCATCTATAAGACTCGAAGAAACGTACTTTTTTTTAAAAAATGTGTAAAAGGTAGTTTGTACGTAGGTTTTACAGAGTGCTCAGGGTTAAAACCCCGTTATAGAACGACGAGGCTTAGTACTGTGTATTAAGTACAGTCAAACCTGTATTAAGAGGTCTTATTTGGAACAAAAAAAAAGTGGCCTTATAAGACTGGGGTATCATGTAAAAGTGTCCACGGGAGATATGAAAAACGATTCGCGGTAATTTTTGGCTCATAATAACGGTAACGATAAACATTTCCTGGTATGCAATCAGTCCATATCACCACTAACATTGTGAGTCCGAATCCCGCTCATGGCGAGTTGTACTCGATACAACATTATGTGGTAAAGTTTGTCAGTGACTTACGGCAGATCGGTGGTTTTCTCCGGATATTCCGGTTTCCTCCACCAATAAAACTAACTGCCACGATATAACTGAAATATTGTTAAAAGTGGCATCAAACACCATAACCCTTTCAATTTGACACAAACGGTAACTCTAAAAATGAGGTTTGACGAATCACGGCAAAAAATTGAGATCCATATGACCGTAGTGAAAAAGGCATTTGAGGCATGACGGTAAAGGATTTAATTTGTTTTAATTTTTGGTGTTTTAACGCCACTTTCAGCAATATTTCAGCTATATCATGGCAACCAGTTTTAGTGGTGGAAGAAGCCGAAATACCCGGAGAGAACCACCGACCATGGGCAAGCAACTGGTAAACTTTATCACTTGCGGCTGCGAGTCGAGTGCACCCTTTTTGTAATTTACAAAACGGGGCGCGAACCCACGCCGTATTGGTGATAGGCTTGTATGAGTTGCTAGGTAATCCAACTACCTAACTCATTGAGTTACCCGGGCCCTTGACGGTAAAGGACATTCCTAATCTCTTCATTAACAGTAATTTATGGTATCCCTTACACTATCAACTACATGTAGTATCAAATCTGTATATAATGGCCTCATAAGGGCACCTGAAAATGTAGCCTTTAGGCTATGAGCAGTTGCCCTCCATATACAGAGCAAAATTATATGCACTATTCATTAATGGGGAAAATGAGATTGCCCTTTATAAACAGTGATTTGTTATATAAAGGTGCCATTTAAGGCAGGTTTGACGGTAATTAGATATTTGTGTCTTTTATTGCAGTAAGGGATGTAGAATTGCTACAGCTTGGGTTATTTTGGAATTTTTAAATGAAATTTTAAAATTTATGTAAACGTAGCTTAAGCTTAATGAATCTTTCCATAGTTATATGATTGTTATATTCCTTTGATAAAATCTTCCTCGGATAAAATAACGGCATCGGTGGTGTAATGGTTAGCGTGCTCGTCTCGGGTGCGGTTGATCGTGGGTTTTGAGCCCCGAGTCACGGGGGTGACGTGTCTATCCGCGGACTGTTGTTTCAGTGAACTAGCACTATATAAAAATCCAACTTAGCGTGTTGGTCTAGTACAAAGCAGACCTCATCATCATCTCATCGAACATTAACTTGTTCTCGCCATCATATGGCTGACAAATTACTGGTTTAGCGTTAAACAACAATCGCCCTCTTACCTACTCAACTCCTCGGATAGCAGGTAAATTACAAACAGATTTATAGACATACATCCAAAACATTTTAAAAAGTTGCGAATTGTGGGAAGGATAATTGTTTCGTTAACAAACCATAAAATCAATTTATTAAAATAAGTGGTTTGGTTTTGCCCCATTACAACTGCCAGAGTATGTAGCATGCATGTACCAGGTAAAAAAAAACCAGTTTAAATTTGTGAATAGAAATCAGCAGTTATAGTTAAGATGTAGGTTCAACGAGTCATCTCTGCAAATCTATTGTCCGTGTCTAACTGTATTGGATTAATATATGGCGTGCGTTGGCAAATTAGTCTAGAACAATTTATCTAAGTCAATTTTTGCTCAACTTGTAGCAAGTAAATAGTTTAAGATGGTTGGTTTTGTGGTGTTTAACGCCACTTTCAACAATATTTCAGTTATATCGCGACGGTCAGTTTTATTGGAAACTGGAGTACACAGAGAAAACCACCGACCTGTCGTAAGTCACTGATAAACTTTATCACATAATGTTGTATATATATATATCTTTATTTCTGGTAACCTTTGTTAACACAATGGTATACAGATAACAAATTAAATACAATCGAACACACCTCGTCATGAACGGGGTTAGAAGTCACAACTTTATTGGCGATAGGCACTGATTGCATAGGTAGTTGTATATCCAACTAGCATAGGATCACGACGGCCCCTGAAATAGTGTAAGAAGGTAAACCAGATATAACCAGATATTTCCTGATGATCGATGTTTTTAATCGTTGTACGGTTTCAAGATAAAAATAAAAAAAATAACTTCATAATTTTGTCACTTAGCAAATTGAAGTAAACTGCTAAAGAAGAGCGAGTGACTTACAGTCTCCATGGAGCCTCTTGTAAAGATAAACGTCAGTTATAACTAATATAAAACATTTGCATTTTTTTCAGTACATAATCGACTGTGAAAACATCTCTCGACAAGTGTTTTATTAACAGTACCGATTTAAAATATTATGATTCTGTATTTTATCTTCAATACAAAAAAAATATTCAAAAATGTTCAGGATTTGTTTTTTGCTTGCAAAATATCTGTGGATTTTGAGATTTCTTCACTCCTATCAAGCATTCCCCCATGTTTTGGCAGTATTTTAGATGCATTTCCACTGTGCATCCGTTTATCATGAGATAAGATTATCACACGCTATCAGTGGCAATCAACACGTGTAAATATTAGGAACATCAGGGATTTTATCGATGATATCAGAGAAGTTTATTCAGTGCCGTTTTACATCAAAATCGTGATTCATATACATGTATGAATGAAAACAGGTAACTTGTAAAAAAAAATGGAGGCCCCCCCCCCCCACCCTCCCTGGATTGTTCTTTTTTGTTGTTGTTGATTAAGAAATTATTCACGTTTTCAAAGCCATAATATGTTGTGAGATTTAACATTGGTTGACAGCATATTGGTATTTCATATCCCGAACGATCACATAGGAATTGTGTCTTTATTCTGTCAAAATATATGCATGTGCGAATTTAAATATATCGCGAGTTTTATCACTGCATTATTTATATAGCCAATGAAGGACGTCATGTTAGAATTGTAAATAAAAGATAGATTGTCATTCAGGAGTAATGGTTCTTGGACATTTGAAAAATACTAGACTTCTGTTTCCTTTCTGATAAACTTATACGAACCCTTTAATAGCTTCCTTACATTTTGTTACATTTGTTAAACGATTTACGGATTCTGATTACCCTATGGTATCTTCAAACTCTTCTTACCGAAATATGTGAGCGATTTTATTTTGACAATTATCTTTTATCGTTCAGGAGTTTTGGGTTCTAGGTCATTCAAACAATGCATTGTTCTAGTTTCGGTTCGAGGAATTGCATTTTATGTTTCCTCACGTTCAGGAATTATGGTTCTTCAATCTTGATCACTTGTAAATTGTGATAGGACGCAGCCCTGCATTTTCTGTTACTGTACGACCAGGAGTTATGGTTCTTGATCACTTGTAAATTTTAATAGGACGCAACCCTGCATTTTCTGTTACTGTACGACCAGGAGTTATCGTTCTTGATCACTTGTAAATTTTAATAGGACGCAACCCTGCATTTTCTGTTACTGTACGACCAGGAGTTATGGTTCTTGATCACTTGTAAATATTAATAGGACGCAACCCTGCATTTTCTGTTACTGTACGACCCGGAGTTATGGTTCTTGATCACTTGTAAATTTGAATAGAACGCAATCCATGACATAATAGTGGCGATAATGTTCTCTCACCTTTGAATATTATCATATTATCATACGTTCTAGTTGTCAGTTATACTATCACTTTCATTTTTTATATCTTGGGACAGTCATTCGCGCAGGTTCCAAATGGCCGCGTCGAACTATACATGCATGCTTGTAACATGAATGTATTATTTTCCTTTGATCTTTTTATGGTTTATATACCAAAATGTAAGCAACAGTTAAGAACAATAACAAAAAAAAAATACACGCAGCTACGAGATATTACACACTTTAAATCTGGCCTGTAGTTCGATTGTTTAACCGTTTATCTCGGAAAACCGTTGTACAAATAATACATAAATGTACATGTAAATATAAATATGAACATAAATATTTTAAGAACATACACGAGAAAGCGTTAAAAACACCTGTAATAAATGTCAATGCGACCATCTAAAAATAGCTAAGAAAATAATATATATATAGTTATGAAAACATAGTAGACTGGAAAATTGATAAGATCATTTGCAATATTTCTACACACTTCTGATCGTATTGAAATAATCATTTGTGCTGGTTAAAGGGATATTAAAGCTCATTTTGGTAATTTTTTGTATCTCATGAAAACTTGCAATTGGTTCAATAAATGATATTTATGAAACATTAACCCGGTTTTTATCAATGAAACTTTGTAAAAGTGACATAATTCGTTGATAATTCTGTCATATCTTCCGGTTTTCTCGGGGTTTTTCCAATAATTGAATTTTGGCGTGCAAAGTATTTTTGGATTGTTTTTACAATTAAAATGAAAAGAAACAACCTTCGTCAGGAGTTGAAAAAATATATGTTAAAACGAGCTTTAGTATCCCTTTAAATAGGCTATACATAGTATATTTTACTTGTTGTGGAACCTTCGTTCTTGTGTCGTTTTCGTTTTTTTTTTGTTTTTTTTTTTTTATTTTGCTTTGTGGTTGTCACATATTAGCTACGGTTCCACAGCTAATTTTGTACCCAGTGTCCCCCTGCATTCAAATCCAATGTCGTCAATTAACAATTGTAACTAAGTTATGGGCGACAACCCTGAAATACTCTGAAACTCGTGTCCATTATAGGCATACCATAAAGACTTACCATATACGTGTCTTCTACAAAAGAAGAGAACACGTTTTTGAAGTAAGCAGTGGTCTAGGGTTTCGTCTGAACATCATCAGCAAGATGTATTCTAGTAAGAGTTTGATAGACAAGTTGTCCTTGTCAAGAATTTTAATCTACACGTCTTTTAGCATTCGATATGTAATGTTGCCCCATGTTTACAAATAAAACTATTTATAGAGAGGGGCGTATTTACGTGAGTAGTATTATCTCATTTTATTTAATGAAAAATCACCACAGAACTCTTTTTATTCAGCAATACTAGATCCTTTGAACTAGCACAGTGAAACGTATTAAATGTGACCATATTAAAATGGCCTCCGAAAATTTGAATTATATCACGTGACAGTGTATTTTTGAACGGTTAGGTTGACATTTGACATAGTACAAGTTTACATTGTGATGACATATATACACGTAAATCATCCACGGTGATCATGTCGTCATGGACTTGTGAAAATGGTGTTGATTTAACAATGGTCGATCATGGCGTCCTTGGTAAGTTAAATTTTTATTCCGCTTCAACTTCTACTGTTGCAAGATCTGATTTATTAAGTGCTTGGTAAGTCAATTTTTATACCGCTTTAACCTATACTGTTATAAGATCTCTGTAAGAAAAGCTTACTTTCCTATCTTTCGATTTTGATGAAGGTTATTCCAGAAACGCGTCGTGCGCACTAAATTTGATATTTACGTTTTTATTACTATCACTGGGTCAATACCTCTGCCGGTGGACTATTAGTCCTCGAGGATATCATCCGCCCGGTAGTCAGTGTTTCTATCACTGGGTCAATACCTCTGCCGGTGGACTATTAGTCCTCGAGGATATCATCCGCCCAGTAGTCAGTGTTTCTATCACTGGGTCGATACCTCTGCTGGTGGACTATTAGTCCTCGAGGATATCATCCGCCCAGTAGTCAGTGTTTCTATCACTGGGTCGATACCTCTGCTGGTGGACTATTAGTCCTCAAGGATATCATCCGCCCAGTAGTCAGTGTTTCTATCACTGGGTCGATACCTCTGCTGGTGGACTATTAGTCCTCGAGGGTATCATCCGCCCAGTAGTCAGTGTTTCTATCACTGGGTCGATACCTCTGCCGGTGGACTATTAGTCCTCGAGGATATCATCCGCCCAGTAGTCAGTGTTTCTATCACTGGGTCGATACCTCTGCCGGTGGACTATTAGTCCTCGAGGATATCATCCGCCCAGTAGTCAGTGTTTCTATCACTGGGTCAATACCTCTGCCGGTGGACTATTAGTCCTCGAGGATATCATCCGCCCAGTAGTCAGTGTTTCTATCACTGGGTCGATACCTCTGCTGGTGGACTATTAGTCCTCGAGGATATCATCCGCCCAGTATTCAGAGTTTCTATCACTGGGTCGATACCTCTGCCGGTGGACTATTAGTCCTCGAGGATATCATCCGCCCAGTAGTCAGTGTTTCTATCACTGGGTCGATACCTCTGCTGGTGGACTATTAGTCCTCGAGGATATCATCCGCCCAGTAGTCAGTGTTTCTATCACTGGGTCAATACCTCTGCCGGTGGACTATTAGTCCTCGAGGATATCATCCGCCCAGTAGTCAGAGTTTCTATCACTGGGTTAATACCTCTGGTGGACTATTAGTCCTCGAGGATATCATCCGCCCAGTAGTCAGTGTTTCTATCACTGGGCCAATACCTCTGGTGGACTATTAGTCCTCGAGGATATCATCCGCCCAGTAGTCAGTGTTTCTATCACTGGGTCAATATCTCTGCCGGTGGACTATTAGTCCTCGAGGATATCATCCGCCCAGTAGTCAGTGTTTCTATCACTGGGTCAATACCTCTGCCGGTGGACTATTAGTCCTCGAGGACATCATCCGCCCAGTAGTCAGTGTTTCTATCACTGGGTCAATACCTCTGCCGGTGGACTATTAGTCCTCGAGGATATCATCCGCCCAGTAGTCAGTGTTTCTATCACTGGGTCGATACCTCTGCTGGTGGACTATTAGTCCTCGAGGATATCATCCGCCCAGTAGTCAGAGTTTCTATCACTGGGTCGATACCTCTGCCGGTGGACTATTAGTCCTCGAGGATATCATCCGCCCAGTAGTCAGTGTTTCTATCACTGGGTCGATACCTCTGCTGGTGGACTATTAGTCCTCGAGGATATCATCCGCCCAGTAGTCAGTGTTTCTATCACTGGGTCAATACCTCTGCCGGTGGACTATTAGTCCTCGAGGATATCATCCGCCCAGTAGTCAGAGTTTCTATCACTGGGTTAATACCTCTGGTGGACTATTAGTCCTCGAGGATATCATCCGCCCAGTAGTCAGTGTTTCTATCACTGGGCCAATACCTCTGGTGGACTATTAGTCCTCGAGGATATCACCCGTCCAGTAGTCAGTGTTTCTATCACTGGGTCAATATCTCTGCCGGTGGACTATTAGTCCTCGAGGATATCATCCGCCCAGTAGTCAGTGTTTCTATCACTGGGTCAATACCTCTGCCGGTGGACTATTAGTCCTCGAGGATATCATCCGCCCAGTAGTCAGTGTTTCTATCACTGGGTCAATACCTCTGCCGGTGGACTATTAGTCCTCGAGGATATCATCCGCCCAGTAGTCAGTGTTTCTATCACTGGGTCGATACCTCTGCTGGTGGACTATTAGTCCTCTAGGATATCATCCGCCCAGTAGTCAGAGTTTCTATCACTGGGTCAATACCTCTGCTGGTGGACTATTAGTCCTCGAGGATATCATCCGCCCAGTAGTCAGTGTTTCTACCACTGGGTCAATACCTCTGCTGGTGGACTATTAGTCCTCGAGGATATCATCCGCCCAGTAGTCAGAGTTTCTATCACTGGGTCAATACCTCTGCCGGTGGACTATTAGTCCTCGAGGATATCATCCGCCCAGTAGTCAGTGTTTCTATCACTGGGTCAATACCTCTGCCGGTGGACTATTAGTCCTCGAGGATATCATCCGCCCAGTAGTCAGAGTTTCTATCACTGGGTCGATACCTCTGCCGGTGGACTATTAGTCCTCGAGGATATCATCCGCCCAGTAGTCAGTGTTTCTATCACAGGGTCAATACCTCTGCCGGTGGACTATTAGTCCTCGAGGATATCATCCGCCCAGTAGTCAGTGTTTCTATCACTGGGTCAATACCTCTGCTGGTGGACTATTAGTCCTCGAGGATATCATCCGCCCAGTAGTCAGTGTTTCTATCACTGGGTCAATACCTCTGCCGGTGGACTATTAGTCCTCGAGGATATCATCCGCCCAGTAGTCAGTGTTTTGGCACTGTCATGGTTTATTAGATATATATTTATTACTGAAATTTACAGTTCCGAAATAGTAAATCAAAATAAAGCTAAGGTTCTCCTCCCTCAGGCATAGGTGACCTTATCTGATTTTGGCTATCCTGTTTGGTGACCTTGGGTTTTATTGCTCCCAAAGCTTTATATTTTTTGGCTTTCCTATCTTTCGATTTTGAGCGTACCTAATGAAGGTCATTCTAGAAAAGGCGTGGTGCGCACTAAATTGGATATCTACGTTTTTATTTGAAGATGCCAAAGAGATAACAAAAAGCTGCATTGTGCGAAATCTGTGGGATTTTTTTACGTTTTACTTCCATAGTATAGATGAAACAAATGTTAATTTGGCGTTAAGCAACAATCACTCACTCTATGCGTTTACTTGGTTCTAACTCCGGGTTGTGACAGATCTTTTGGTTTGGTTTTATGATGTTTAACGCCACTTTCAACAATATTTCAATTATATCGTGGCGGTCAGTTTTATTGGTGGAGGAAACAGGAGGACCCAGAGAAAACCACTGACAAACTTTATCACATAATGTTGTAGACCTCTCCCTGATCGTGATTCGAACTCACAACATCAGTGGTGATAGGCACTGATTGCATAGACAGTTGTAAATCCAACTACCATATGATCACGGCCACGAGGGCCCTGACTGATCGTACTTCATGTTTACATTCATAAAAAATATAGCTGA
The DNA here is from genome assembly GCA_963680875.1 of Bathymodiolus brooksi. Classification (NCBI taxonomy): domain Eukaryota; kingdom Metazoa; phylum Mollusca; class Bivalvia; order Mytilida; family Modiolidae; genus Bathymodiolus; species Bathymodiolus brooksi. Next base: position 87,233,625 of record OY804589.1, on the reverse strand, counting down.
AATAAAATGATCATTTAGAGTTAAACAACAATTACCCACTTCATGCGTGACTTGGTTCTAAGTCCTGGTTGTGACGGATCACACGTTAGGCGACTTTCACGTATACGTAGACTAAGGTCTGATACAATTTCCACATACAAGCAAAAATAAGACATTTTGAATTCTAGCGGATAATGAATGACTTCACTCACGGTCACATTCTTACATGTAACTAATCAAATTTGGCGATAGGTGTAGAACCGCAACCGATGATTAATATATTGCGAGGTAGACAGCATATGAAATTTGGATTTATCATGTACTGCAGTTTTGCTAAGAGCAGTAAAACTTGTGTTACATCCTGCACTGGTAAGAAAAGGTAGGTGAGGGTAAATACAGATAGTCCGCGCTAAACTCTATAAACTCTATGCTCTTTTTCAAAACATTGTGTATGAATAAGTCTTCCATAGTCCAGATGGGCGTGATATAGACCAACTATTATTTATAACAACAGGCCATATTTCTGAGTCATATAGTGAAAATGTATAAAGATAAGGAAGTCAACAAAAATGTCAAAAATATTTTGTTTATCAATGTGTGACGTAAAAGTGTTTTTGACATTTACTTCACTGAATTTGGTACTGCTTTGACAACTATTTTACCTATTTTGTTCCAGTATTGTTATAAATACTGTTATAGTGACAGCCGGAACCTTTGAGCCGTAATGAAAGCGGGAGGTTTGGCGCTTTAAAATCTGATTCAACTCACCATTTCTTTAGAAATGCCTGTACCAAGTCAGGGTCATTACGGTTTTCACAGTTTTCCGGTTGTTGACTGATTTTGTCTGTTTATATAATTATGAGTTTTGACTTTCCCTTTGTAAGATTGTTCGGAGTTCGGTAATTTTGTTATTACCCTTCGTGACTACAAAAAAAAAAGAAAAAGGTCGCATTAATTTGAGCCTGTAGTCTATTTTATGAATACATGACGGTTGCGCGAATCATAACAATATCTCATCAAGCAAACATTTTTAATTGTTAAAATGTGTTACCTATGTCATATTTATTTTCGTAACGGAAATATATATATATATATTATGTATAAAGTTCAAGATTATTTATGCTGCTCATCCAGTTACACAAATGTTGGCATTTTAAATAATCACATGTGGAAATCAACCGCAGGACCGCATCATTTCGATAAGAGAGGAGGTTTGAGACCACAACACTAGTTTAACACGCAACGTTTTAATGAAGTAAATGAACCAAGCCAGACCATTGAGTGGTCATGTATAAGTGCAAGTGGTGTCGATTTTGCGTCTGTTTCTAGATTGGATTTGAAACTGTTATGACGGTGTGGTATTTTCTTAAATTATCCATTGTATTGTTTATTATTCAACAAATTCTTTGCATTCTTTTTCATGGTAATTCGATGCCTCAATTTCTACTCTGTAGCGGATGAATCTGTTATCGAATTAAATGCGATTGAAAACAATTCTTTCAATAATTGTAGATTAAGATATATTTTTCGCAGTAAAGAAAAAAGACGTGTGTCAAAAAAATAAATAGCTTATTAGCATGTCAGTGAAAGATCTGCCCTGCTTCCTGTCTATGAGGCATGTATTCATAGCTTTCATTTATCGTAAGCTATGAAAACAGTTGTAACATATTTTTCTCTATCAACCATTACTCATAATTTACAATAAATTATCGTTAAACTTGGCTTTTAATTATAAATTTATGTTCTCACCTACTGTGGAGAGCATGCAGATTGCAATATGAGATATTACTTCTAATCATAACATACATACATAAATGCTAAATTATAAACAAATTATTACACACTTGTGGAATTAATGATAACCAGCTGGGTCGGGTCCCGCAGACATAATTTGATGCCAAACAGATATTCTGAATCCTCGCGCTTAATGCATTGTTGTTTATAAACGACGCATTCCTCTTTGTCCAGTATGAACGGTATTAACGTATTGTTTTTATAACGGTTTTCTGGTCATAATTTTCGCTTGCAGACAAAAAATTGTTATTTTCAAACATTATCATGACCCAAGGTTACAATTGGGTCAGTATTTGGTACATACAAAAAAAAATGTAATATGGAGTTATTGAAATTTTGTTAGTACTTCATTCATTTTTGTTTCGTCTGTAACAAAAGCTTAATAATATTTCATTGTAAATAAACAATAGGATCGGACAGAAAAAAGGGGTGTTGGCTTCGGCTTCTCATTTGGAAAAGGGTTAGAGCTAGAATCCCCAAAGATAATAGGGTCATTGTATGATTGTTCAAATACAACTTATATAATGTGTGTAGGGGAACATTTATAAATGTCTACAGATGCAAAACGACCGCACAACGTACATATAATCTTGAAATCTTTGAAAACTTAATGAAATTTATGACAAACAAGCTGATTTCGATGCCTCAAATCTACATAAAGCGATGGAATGTTAGGTCGAAAATGCCACAAATGCTTCTATCGGAGCATACTCCATCCCCCGCGTTTTGTTTTTTGTTTTTTCTCACAAAAATGATAATAAACAGTTATCTTATGTATTGTGGTATCACCTGTATCAGACTTCCGTCAGATCATACACCCACCCCCTCTTTTCCCTTTTTTTTTTGTGTGTTTTTTTTGTTGTTTATCTTATTTCTTTACAAAATTGATTATAAACGGTCATCTTCTGCAGTGTGGTATCACCAGCATCAAGCTTCTATCAGATCTCTCTCCTCCCCCCCCCCCCCCTCCCTCTTTTCCCTGCTTTTTTGTTTTGTTGTTTATTTTTTCTTAACAAAATTGATTATAACCAGTGACCTTTTTCAGTGTCGTATCATCAGTATCATATATCACTGTATTTGTAATACAATCACAATACAGAACAAAAACATTACCAACCATATGTAAATAAGGGTAATTACAAAATTATAGATAATTTGTTTTTGATTAAACAAATAATATCTTGTATATATCCTAAACAGACATTAAATAACCACAAATGCTTGTTCATATGATTTCCCTGTTGTGTTTCCCTCAAATTCTTTTGTATTTAGATGTCTGTGTTATGTATTATTTCAATGTATGTAGTATAGTGTCCTATGGTACCGTGGTATCTTTAATAAAAACTGCGGAGTAATTTAGGGTAGGGTTACATGGTGATTAACGCCACTTTCAACAATATTTCAGTTATATCCTGGTCGTCAGCTTTATTGGTGGAGGAAACTGAAGTACCCGGATAAAACCACCAAACTGTCGTTGAAAGTCATTGACAAATTTATCACATAATGCTGTATCGAGTACACCTCGCCATGAGCGGGATTCGAACAACTTGAGTGGTGATAGGCACTGATTGCATAAGTAGTTATAAATCCAACTACCGTACGATCACGACTACCCTCTGTATTATACAATTATGGCCTTCATGAGAAGTTAATATCCTTCGGACCTCGGGAAAATAACCCTTTCTCAATTTATTATTAATAGGACCTCGGGAAAATAACCCTTTCTCAATTTATAATTAATAGGACCTCGGGAAAATAACCTTTTCTCAATTTATAATTAATAGGACCTCGGGAAAATAACCCTTTCTCAATTTATAATTAATAGGACCTCGGGAAAATAACCCTTTCTTAATTTATAATTATATACTGAACTAATATGAGGGAAATAACTAGTTATTGGTTCTACGTGCCCAGGAAAATAACTAGTTATTGGTTCGACGTGCAAAAGCGCGTCAATTTCAAACAGTTATATTGTGTTACGTGCAGATGCCCTCACAGTTATTTGACTTGCGTGCAGTTTGTCGCGACAATAATGAGTTATTTCTTGTTCCATGAAATAATATCTTAATTATTTCTTGCTTGGTTTCTATAGTAAAGTATAATCATATGTATTATTTCCAATGTACCATACTGTCCCATGGTACAATGGTGTAAAGAAATAGTGGCTAAAAATTTTCAGTATAAACTGGTTTAAATTACTCAAAAACTGACATATCTTTAAAATAATTAAAAATCGTTGCTTGTTTTTTACCAGATAAATTGAAACAGGCGATACGAAGTTTCGTAATATGGTGATAATTAAATCGATACAATACGGCATTTCTTGAGCTGGAAATCGATTATATAATTGATATCTGATCTCTATTGATTGTTTATTTGTATTCAATTATTTGATTGTTGTAGCTTTGTTGTGCATTAGGAACTGATATAGAATAGATCTTTTTTATTCAGAAATGCAACTACACATCTGTTTTCTGATAACGCTTACCATATGCAGTGCAATGTGCGAGGATAGATCGATGCTATCTATGTTTGATGAAATTTAGATAAAGTTTATTTTATCAAAATTTCGAAAAAAAAACATTGTATGCACATTGTCGGAAAAAAAATTGGGAGTGTTTTCTTTTCTTTTTTATTTAAGAAAAGCACGTGTTTTCTGGCCTGCTTCACAGTGAGGGTAAATGTATATAATTTTTTTCTCACATTATACTTGTGTTTATCCTGCAGTGCCAACATGTCCAAAATAAATGCAGAAATCAGAATAAAACGTTGTTCCAATCGTTTCCATGGGTGTCAATAGAATCTGTCATGTACACAATATAATTATATTTGTGTATTGGTCTCAATTTAGGAATAATGACATTGCAAGATATATCTGCAATACTACTAACGTTAGCGTTAAACACCAATCAAACTATCTATCAAAATAATACGTGGAAAAATGAAAATGATACATGATGATTATATGCCTCAGTTTGCTTCATTATATAAGAGCTGGGCACTACATTGTATTTTCAAACCTGCCCATGCGGTCATCTCTATTCAGCAGTCACCTATATTAAACGGTATTTCTTCTTGACCTGTCATAGAAAATTTCATATGAATTGAACCTCTTTTAAGAAGTCACCTGTCGTAAAAGACCACATTTTCTTTGTCTCAAGGGTGACCTATTAATACAGGTTTGATTGTACAAGGTTTCAGGTATTTTTTCTCTGGAAAATATGCGCCATTTTGTTTTTTGGAGCATGATGCATTAGGAAAGGATGTAATATGGCATACTCATGTTAGTACAATGTACTGTTCAGTACATATTGTTTATTTATACATGTTAATGTGCTGTCATGTACCACTAAATTGATCATACATAACTCTTGATTCTTAATGTGTTATGTATACAGGTTTGAGTAATATCCTGTCTTAAAAATGCAGGGGTGCACCGCACGGTCAATACCTGAAGAAAGGAAAGTTGCAATAATCATTTACTACAGCATACACCCCCCATTTTCCCCTTAACTGGAAAATTATAAAAACAAATATGTGCCTCTTTCTACGTATGTCGATTTGATTTTGGATATGTTCCGACAGGGTGGTATTTGTTTTTTTCAGCTTGCTTGCCAAATTATGCCAATCTCCCTTTCTTATTTAGAGCTAAGAAATGAAGCGGGTCTCCTCTTTTCAGATAGTTATGATCCCCCTCTGCTTGTAGGCCCCTAATTGGAAGTAAAATATCATTGATATTATATAAGATTGACTCGTATGTTATCAACCTCCCTTCCTTTTTACGTGTTTTCGAAATACAATATATGCACATCACTTATATATATATATTTACTTTTTACTTGAAAATGTACACAACACGGTAGAGTGTAGAACATTTTTGTTTGGGAGCAGTTCGGTATTACCATAGGCCAATTATGCAGTCGCATAGTGCGCACACGTCAGAGAGGCGCAGAACCTTAAACTTATATTTGAAATTTAAAAATGAATTTAGCAGTTTCAAGTATTTTTATTTTTTCTACAAATATGTTTTGAAAATTCGAAATTGGCATTTTTTGTATTGGGTGAGTGGGGGTGTATATACAAGCAGCTGGTCTTATCTAGATCTCAAAATAACCAGGGACCGACCATTCTTGGCCATGATGATCTCGTGATTTCAATAATTGCAAAAATTACCACAGTTAGCCACTGTTTCTTTAAATCATAATAATTAAAGTTTGGTTTACAAAATTTTGATAATTATTGAAATTTAAACCATCATCAATTACCATGTTTTGTTTACATTTTTTTTCATTCCAAATTTCATCTTTTTTTTTACTTTTTTTTTTTGTTGCTTTTTTATCTTTTAACAAATGAGATTTTTACAGAAATCTCACAGCGTTTTACGAACGCCCCGCTGTTGTGTTATTACACGGCTGTCATACGGCCGATTTACATTACACAGATAAAGTTGCTAATGTCTTTATCATCGACTGGCCCTCGTGGTGTGTTTAGTATAAGCAGATATCAAACAGATTAGTTTATACCGTTGTACGCTGCATGTTGTATATTTGTGGGATTAATTACTGCACATGTTTTGTGACGTTATATATTATTGATTCAATAAGAAGTGTGACGGATTACGGTAAGTTTAAATCTATTATTATGTATTGTGAGAATGATGTTGAGAGGGAGAATTGAGAATAATACTTGATTGATTTGTTTGGTTTGACGCCACTTGAATAAGACTTGAAAGCTATCGATGTCAATAGACGGACAGTCAATGTTAATGGAGGTATTTGTGAAGGTATTATTACCTCATTTGTAATGTATGTTCCCCCCCACCCCCACTCCCCATACACATGTAGTATGTAGTTTTGCTTTGACGAAAAACCTACCCAAAAACAAACCAAATTTTAAACTTTAAACTTTGATTATGAATTTAAGGAAAAGTGATGCAGCTTTTTAATTATGCACTTTTTGCTGAAATTACATGTATGCACACCACGTTTTACAGTATTTATTTTTTACGAATGACTTCCACCAAATTAAACAAACCAAATTTTCTTAATGAAACGTCGTGCGTGAATTTGATGTAAAACGGTGACCCCCCCAATCCTATTTTTGCATTTGCTTTGAAATTATACATCTTTTAATTTGTTTTATCATGTATATATCATGTATATATATACATATTGTCGTATAAAAATAGTTTTATAGAGTTTATGTGCTATTACTGTTATCAGATGCTATCGACTCTAAATAAAACTTTATTAATTTTCATATATTTATTTTGACATTTTCTATGAAAAGAAAATAGCCGGACGAATTTCGTAAAGTACTATTAAAGCGGAGTTCGTATTTAAAATAGATTTGATCAAAGCTCATATTTTAGCTTAGTGCTATTAGGCCATGTTTTTTTAATTTATTTTTGAATTTTTTTTATTATGGGATACATGGGGAAAGTGAGGGGTTGGGTGTCCGGTGTTCATGTAACCGTAATTTTCGTACATGTCTTTTAAGTAAAAAAATACAACGTCAAAGAAAATATTACTTTGCTATAATATATCAATATTGTCAGAGAAAATAAACCCGTAGATTGTCAAAAAGCATTACTTCGGTAACATTGAAAATGTAGGGAAATTACTTAATTTTGTACCTAAATAACAAGGATAAGAAATTTGTCTACACGAATGGCATGTAGTGTCAACACCGCGACATTAACACGCCTGTAAATCATAAACCTTGTTAACATAGCACTTTGGGCGCGGTAGTGTTTTAATAAACATTTTTCACCAGGCTCTTTAATGGATTACATTTTTCAAAATGTCACATTTTAAATTAGTTACATTTTTTATTTTCTCTTTTTTATCTTTTTTTTTGCACTGACCCAAAACTGTCAGCCGACAAGTGTATTGTATCAAACTCTGCCCTTGTCATGTTATATTCACATAAACAAGGAAATTAATTCTTTCCATACACAAATTAGCGAGCTTTAATCATGTACACTATCTCATCGAGATAGGTCCGTAATCTAGGGTCAGGTTTTCAGTAAAGATTATGGATAATACAAATAATAACACATCGATGTTGACTTTAATTAAACATAACAGTATCGGGCCAAAATCTGATCCCAAACAGTCAGATAAAAAACAGGTCACGATTTTCATCACCTCACTCGATCAGAATGGAGGAATCTCAAACAGTCAGATAGAAAAAGGTCACGATTTTCATCACCTCACTTCAAATCTAATCAGAATGGAGGAATCTCAAACGGTCAGATAAAAAAAGGTCACGATTTTCATCACCTCACCCCAAATCTGATCAGAATGGAGGAATCTCCTCAAACAGCCAGATAAAATTACCTCACCATCACCTCACCCTTCCCCCATATCTGATCAGAATGGAGGAACCTCTCAAACAGTCAGATAAAAAAAGGTCACGAATTTCATCACCTCACCCTTCCGCCCAAATCTGATCAGAATGGAGGAATCTTAAACAGTCAGATAATAAAGGTCACGATTTTCATCACCTCAAACCCCTCCCCAAATCTGATCAGAATGGAGGAATCTCAAACAGTCAGATAAAAGAAGGTCACGATTTTCATCACCTCCCCCTCCCCCCAAATCTGATCAGAATGGAGTGATCTCAAACAGTCAGATAAAAAAGGTCACGATTTTCATCACCTCAAACCCCTCCCCAAATCTGATCAGAATGGAGGGATCTCAAACACTCAGATAAAAAAGGTCACGATTTTCATCACCTCACCGTCCCTCCAAAATAAAGCAAAAAATACAGACATACAGCGCCGTCGAGTAAAAAGAGGCATTTTCTCTTCCCGCCGTTTTTCTAATAATCGGTTTACACATTAATTTTTCATAGCGATTTATTTTCCAATAATATTTAGAGATTTTAATCACTTTACGTAGAATACTTAGTGATTACATCTCATCCCTCCTCGCTGATTACATCTTCACTCTCTTCCCAAATAAAACAAATCGTTCTTGAGCTGAAGGAGGTACATTTAAACCTGTCTAAACTGAACTTCATTGGGATCAGCTTTTTGTGTTCGGAATAGATAGTTGTTCGGTTTATGCAAGTTAAATTAACCGATATTTTCTATATTGGGACTTTATTTTAAGTACGCTTTATACAGGTAAATTAACAGGTATTTTCTACATAGAGACTTTAGTAAAAGTACGGTTTATACAGGATAAAATAACATAATTTTTTTACATTTGGGTCTTTATTTAAAGTTCGCTTTATACAGGTAAATTTTCCCGGCATTTTCTACATTGAGACTTTATTTAAAGTTCGCATTACACAGGTTAAATTAACAGGTATTTTCTACATAGGGGCTTTATTTAAAGTTCGCTTTACACAGGTTAAATTAACAGGTATTTTCTACATAGGGGCTTTATTTAAAGTTCGCTTTACACAGGTTAAATTAACAGGTATTTTCTACATAGGGACTTTATTTAAAGTTCGGTTTATACAGGTTAAATTAACAGGTATTTTCTACATAGGGACTTTATTTAAAGTTCGGTTAATACAGGTTAAATTAACAGGTATTTTCTACATAGGGACTTTATTTAAAGTTCGGTTTATACAGGTTAAATTAACAGGTATTTTCTACATAGGGACTTTATTTAAAGTTCGCTTTACACAGGTTAAATTAACAGGTATTTTCTACATAGGGACTTTATTTAAAGTTCGCTTTACACAGGTTAAATTAACCGGTATTTTCTACATAGGGACTTTATTTAAAGTTCGGTTTATGCAGGTTAAATTAACCGGTATTTTCTACATAGGGACTTTATTTAAAGTTCGGTTTATACAGGTTAAATTAACAGGTATTTTCTACATAGGGACTAAAGTTCGGTTTATACAGGTTAAATTAACAGGTATTTTCTACATAGGGACTAAAGTTCGGTTTATACAGGTTAAATTAACAGGTATTTTCTACATAGGGACTTTATTTAAAGTTCGGTTTATACAGGTTAAATTAACAGGTATTTTCTACATAGGGACTAAAGTTCGGTTTATACAGGTTAAATTAACAGGTATTTTCTACATAGGGACTAAAGTTCGGTTTATACAGGTTAAATTAACAGGTATTTTCTACATAGGGACTTTATTTAAAGTTCGGTTTATACAGGTTAAATTAACAGGTATTTTCTACATAGGGACTTTATTTAAAGTTCGCTTTACACAGGTTAAATTAACAGGTATTTTCTACATAGGGACTTTATTTAAAGTTCGGTTTATACAGGTTAAATTAACAGGTATTTTCTACATAGGGACTAAAGTTCGGTTTATACAGGTTAAATTAACAGGTATTTTCTACATAGGGACTTTATTTAAAGTTCGGTTTATACAGGTTAAATTAACAGGTATTTTCTACATAGGGACTAAAGTTCGGTTTATACAGGTTAAATTAACAGGTATTTTCTACATAGGGACTTTATTTAAAGTTCGGTTTATACAGGTTAAATTAACAGGTATTTTCTACATAGGGGCTTTATTTAAAGTTCGCTTTACACAGGTTAAATTAACAGGTATTTTCTACATAGGGACTTTATTTAAAGTTCGGTTTATACAGGTTAAATTAACAGGTATTTTCTACATAGGGACTAAAGTTCGGTTTATACAGGTTAAATTAACAGGTATTTTCTACATAGGGACTAAAGTTCGGTTTATACAGGTTAAATTAACGGGTATTTTCTACATAGGGACTAAAGTTGGGTTTATACAGGTATTTTCTACATAGGGACTTTATTTAAAGTTCGGTTTATACAGGTTAAATTAACAGGTATTTTCTACATAGGGACTTTATTTAAAGTTCGGTTTATACAGGTTAAATTAACAGGTATTTTCTACATAGGGACTAAAGTTCGGTTTATACAGGTTAAATTAACAGGTATTTTCTACATAGGGACTTTATTTAAAGTTCGCTTTACACAGGTTAAATTAACAGGTATTTTCTACATAGGGACTTTATTTAAAGTTCGGTTTATACAGGTTAAATTAACAGGTATTTTCTACATAGGGACTTTATTTAAAGTTCTCTTTACACAGGTTAAGTTAACAGGTATTTTCTACATAGGGACTTTATTTAAAGTTCGCTTTACACAGGTTAAATTAACAGGTATTTTCTACATAGGGACTTTATTTAAAGTTCGGTTTATACAGGTTAAATTAACAGGTATTTTCTACATAGGGGCTTTATTTAAAGTTCGCTTTACACAGGTTAAATTAACAGGTATTTTCTACATAGGGACTTTATTTAAAGTTCGCTTTACACAGGTTAAATTAACAGGTATTTTCTACATAGGGACTTTATTTAAAGTTGGGTTTATACAGGTTAAATTAACAGGTATTTTCTACATAGGGACTTTATTTAAAGTTCGGTTAATACAGGTTAAATTAACAGGTATTTTCTACATAGGGACTTTATTTAAAGTTCGGTTTATACATGTTAAATTAACAGGTATTTTCTACATATGGACTAAAGTTCGGTTTATACAGGTTAAATTAACAGGTATTTTCTACATAGGGACTAAAGTTCGGTTTATGCAGGTTAAATTAACAGGTATTTTCTACATAGGGACTTTATTTAAAGTTCGGTTTATACAGGTTAAATTAACAGGTATTTTCTACATAGGGACTTTATTTAAAGTTCGGTTTATACAGGTTAAATTAACAGGTATTTTCTACATAGGGACTTTATTTAAAGTTCGGTTTATACAGGATAAATTAACAGGTATTTTCTACATAGGGACTAAAGTTCGGTTTATACAGGTTAAATTAACAGGTATTTTCTACATAGGGACTTTATTTAAAGTTCGGTTTATATAGGTTAAATTAACAGGTATTTTCTACATAGGGACTTTATTTAAAATTCGGTTTATACAGGTTAAATTAACAGTTATTTTCTACATAGGGACTAAAGTTCGGTTTATACAGGTTAAATTAACAGGTATTTTCATCATAGGGACTAAAGTTCGGTTTATACAGGTTAAATTAACAGGTATTTTCTACATAGGGACTTTATTTAAAGTTCGGTTTATATAGGTTAAATTAACAGGTATTTTCTACATAGGGACTAAAGTTCGGTTTATACAGGTTAAATTAACAGGTATTTTCATCATAGGGACTAAAGTTCGGTTTATACAGGTTAAATTAACAGGTATTTTCTACATAGGGACTTTATTTAAAGTTCGGTTTATACAGGTTAAATTAACAGGTATTTTCTACATAGGGACTAAAGTTCGGTTTATACAGGTTAAATTAACAGGTATTTTCTACATAGGGACTAAAGTTCGGTTTATACAGGTTAAATTAACAGGTATTTTCTACATAGGGACTTTATTTAAAGTTCGCTTTACACAGGTTAAATTAACAGGTATTTTCTACATAGGGACTTTATTTAAAGTTTGGTTGATACAGGTTAAATTAACAGGTATTTTCTACATAGGTACTTTATTTAAAGTTCGGTTTATACAGGTTAAATTAACAGGTATTTTTTACATAGGGACTTTATTTAAAGTTCGGTTTATACAGGTTAAATTAACAGGTATTTTTTACATAGGGACTTTATTTAAAGTTCGGTTTATGCAGGTTAAATTAACAGGTATTTTCTACATAGGGACTTTATTTTAAGTTCGGTTTATACAGGTTAAATTAACAGGTATTTTCTACATAGGGACTTTATTTAAAGTTCGGTTTATACAGGTTAAATTAACAGGTATTTTCTACATAGGGACTAAAGTTCGGTTTATACAGGTTAAATTAACAGGTATTTTCTACATAGCGACTAAAGTTCGGTTTATACAGGTTAAATTAACAGGTATTTTCTACATAGGGACTTTATTTAAAGTTCGGTTTATACAGGTTAAATTAACAGGTATTTTCTACATAGGGACTTTATTTAAAGTTCTCTTTACACAGGTTAAGTTAAAAGGTATTTTCTACATAGGGACTTTATTTAAAGTTCGCTTTACACAGGTTAAATTAACAGGTATTTTCTACATAGGGACTTTATTTAAAGTTCGGTTTATACAGGTTAAATTAACAGGTATTTTCTACATAGGGGCTTTATTTAAAGTTCGCTTTACACAGGTTAAATTAACAGGTATTTTCTACATAGGGACTTTATTTAAAGTTCGCTTTACACAGGTTAAATTAACAGGTATTTTCTACATAGGGACTTTATTTAAAGTTGGGTTTATACAGGTTAAATTAACAGGTATTTTCTACATAGGGACTTTATTTAAAGTTCGCTTTACACAGGTTAAATTAACAGGTATTTTCTACATAGGGACTTTATTTAAAGTTCGCTTTACACAGGTTAAATTAACAGGTATTTTCTACATAGGGACTTTATTTAAAGTTCGGTTTATACATGTTAAATTAACAGGTATTTTCTACATATGGACTAAAGTTCGGTTTATACAGGTTAAATTAACAGGTATTTTCTACATAGGGACTTTATTTAAAGTTCGGTTTATACAGGTTAAATTAACAGGTATTTTCTACATAGGGACTTTATTTAAAGTTCGGTTTATACAGGTTAAATTAACAGGTATTTTCTACATAGGGACTAAAGTTCGGTTTATGCAGGTTAAATTAACAGGTATTTTCTACATAGGGACTTTATTTAAAGTTCGGTTTATACAGGTTAAATTAACAGGTATTTTCTACATAGGGACTAAAGTTCGGTTTATGCAGGTTAAATTAACAGGTATTTTCTACATAGGGACTTTATTTAAAGTTCGGTTTATGCAGGTTAAATTAACAGGTATTTTCTACATAGGGACTTTATTTAAAGTTCGGTTTATACAGGTTAAATTAACAGGTATTTTCTACATAGGGACTTTATTTAAAGTTCGGTTTATATAGGTTAAATTAACAGGTATTTTCTACATAGGGACTTTATTTAAAATTCGGTTTATACAGGTTAAATTAACAGTTATTTTCTACATAGGGACTTTATTTAAAGTTCGGTTTATACAGGTTAAATTAACAGGTATTTTCATCATAGGGACTAAAGTTCGGTTTATACAGGTTAAATTAACAGGTATTTTCATCATAGGGACTAAAGTTCGGTTTACACAGGTTAAATTAAGAGGTATTTTCTACATAGGGACTTTATTTAAAGTTCGGTTTATACAGGTTAAATTAACAGGTATTTTCTACATAGGGGCTTTATTTAAAGTTCGGTTTATACAGGTTAAATTAACAGGTATTTTCTACATAGGGACTTTATTTAAAGTTCGCTTTACACAGGTTAAATTAACAGGTATTTTCTACATAGGGACTTTATTTAAAGTTCGCTTTACACAGGTTAAATTAACAGATATTTTCTACATAGGAACTTTATTTAAAGTTCGGTTTATACAGGTTAAATTAACAGGTATTTTCTACATAGGGACTAAAGTTCGGTTTATACAGGTTAAATTAACAGGTATTTTCTACATAGGGACTTTATTTAAAGTTCGCTTTACACAGGTTAAATTAACAGGTATTTTCTACATAGGGACTTTATTTAAAGTTCGCTTTACACAGGTTAAATTAACAGATATTTTCTACATAGGAACTTTATTTAAAGTTCGGTTTATACAGGTTAAATTAACAGGTATTTTCTACATAGGGACTAAAGTTCGGTTTATACAGGTTAAATTAACAGGTATTTTCTACATAGGGACTTTATTTAAAGTTCGGTTTATACAGGTTAAATTAACAGGTATTTTCTACATAGGGACTATATTTAAAGTTTGGTTGATACAGGTTAAATTAACAGGTATTTTCTACATAGGTACTTTATTTAAAGTTTGGTTGATACAGGTTAAATTAACAGGTATTTTCTACATAGGTACTTTATTTAAAGTTCGCTTTACACAGGTTAAATTAACAGGTATTTTCTACATAAGGACTTTATTTAAAGTTTGGTTGATACAGGTTAAATTAACAGGTATTTTCTACATAGGTACTTTAATTAAAGTTCGGTTTATACAGGTTAAATTAACAGGTATTTTTTACATAGGGACTTTATTTAAAGTTCGGTTTATGCAGGTTAAATTAACAGGTATTTTCTACATAGGGACTTTATTTAAAGTTCGGTTTATGCAGGTTAAATTAACAGGTATTTTCTACATTAGGACTTTATTTAAAGTTCGGTTTATACATGTTAAATTAACAGGTATTTTCTACATATGGACTAAAGTTCGGTTTATACAGGTTAAATTAACAGGTATTTTCTACATAGGGACTTTATTTAAAGTTCGGTTTATACAGGTTAAATTAACAGGTATTTTCTACATAGGGACTTTATTTAAAGTTCGGTTTATACAGGTTAAATTAACAGGTATTTTCTACATAGGGACTAAAGTTCGGTTTATGCAGGTTAAATTAACAGGTATTTTCTACATAGGGACTTTATTTAAAGTTCGGTTTATACAGGTTAAATTAACAGGTATTTTCTACATAGGTACTAAAGTTCGGTTTATGCAGGTTAAATTAACAGGTATTTTCTACATAGGGACTTTATTTAAAGTTCGGTTTATAAAGGTTAAATTAACAGGTATTTTCTACATAGGGACTTTATTTAAAGTTCGGTTTATACAGGTTAAATTAACAGGTATTTTCATCATAGGGACTAAAGTTGGGTTTATACAGGTTAAATTAACAGGTATTTTCTACATAGGGACTTTATTTAAAGTTCGCTTTACACAGGTTAAATTAACAGGTATTTTCTACATAGGGACTTTATTTAAAGTTCGCTTTACACAGGTTAAATTAACAGATATTTTCTACATAGGAACTTTATTTAAAGTTCGGTTTATACAGGTTAAATTAACAGGTATTTTCTACATAGGGACTTTATTTAAAGTTCGCTTTACACAGGTTAAATTAACAGGTATTTTCTACATAGGGACTTTATTTAAAGTTCGCTTTACACAGGTTAAATTAACAGGTATTTTCTACATAGGGACTAAAGTTCGGTTTATACAGGTTAAATTAACAGGTATTTTCTACATAGGGACTATATTTAAAGTTTGGTTGATACAGGTTAAATTAACAGGTATTTTCTACATAGGTACTTTATTTAAAGTTTGGTTGATACAGGTTAAATTAACAGGTATTTTCTACATAGGTACTTTATTTAAAGTTCGCTTTACACAGGTTAAATTAACAGGTATTTTCTACATAGGGACTTTATTTAAAGTTTGGTTGATACAGGTTAAATTAACAGGTATTTTCTACATAGGTACTTTATTTAAAGTTCGGTTTATACAGGTTAAATTAACAGGTATTTTTTACATAGGGACTTTATTTAAAGTTCGGTTTATGCAGGTTAAATTAACAGGTATTTTCTACATAGGGACTTTATTTAAAGTTCGGTTTATGCAGGTTAAATTAACAGGTATTTTCTACATTAGGACTTTATTTAAAGTTCGGTTTATACAGGTTAAATTAACAGGTATTTTCTACATAGGGACTTTATTTAAAGTTCGGTTTATGCAGGTTAAATTAACAGGTATTTTCTACATAGCGACTAAAGTTCGGTTTATACAGGTTAAATTAACAGGTATTTTCTACATAGGGACTTTATTTAAAGTTCGGTTTATACAGGAATCAAGATTATTTCAAGTTTTGTTTCACCGTATTTCCCCCTTTACATCATTTTTGTTGTTGAATAATCGATTTACAAATTGAATTTTCACTTTAAGTAAAATATTAGTAATTAAATCTAAAAAAAGTATTGGAAAATTAGATTTTGAGACCCTCGACTGAGCAAGTGTGAAGTTAGCCAACTGGGTGATCGTCAGGCAAAGAAGGTGAGAATATATATAATGTCTTAGCTTTCGGGTGGATGTGAGGGGAGGGGTGTTTTTTTTTTTATCTAAATATTTTATATTGTGTCTACTGTTGACTCTTAAAACAAATACTACGTCAATAACACCGCCCCCCCCCCCCCCCCCCCCCTGTTTCCTTTCCCTATTATTCCGTGGGTTTTAGTGGGGTTCCTATAGTGTTTTGTCAATCATTGTTAGTCGTTGAGTCATTGCATTGTCTGTCCATTTTTTTTCTATGACATCTGATTACCCATTTGGTGTCTTCAAGTTTTTCTCATTGGTCTTCATCCATATATTTCTATTGTCCTGTGTCCTTGTGGTCATCTTCTTGTATTTTGGGATTCGATGGGTTCTAGAGTAGTGATCATTGCATTGCATTTTTTGGGGTTTTTTTTACTAACCATTTCTATATAAATTAATTTTAGAGTCACATGTCATTTTATACGTGTTTTGATTGGTTTAAAAAGTTGAGGTTATTTTCATATATACTGAATCTGAAAATAGACGTTGTTCTCAAGGCGTCGCGTGCCGTTGTCATCGGGTGATTTTCTTTAAATGAGGCATCTTTGGGGTTATTTAAATTTATTTCCGATTATTTGCCTTATTTTGAAAAAAATAAAGATATTTTTCAATATCATGACAAAAAAAGTTTGAATTAATTTATAAGGATTGATCGAAAATATTTGTTTGGTTCAATCGAAATAACCTCAATCAGGTTGTACACACCCTTGTGTAACCCGCTACGCTATGCTACGTTACGCGGGTTACACGGTGTGATTGAGGTTATTTCTTCATGAACCGAAGAAAAATTGCGATCAATCCTTGATAATCCTCTTATTTTGAAATATGGTTTCTTAAATCAGCAGCATAGGAGTGGACCGGGCAGTAAGTGGGTGACAAGCTTATGGGTGAAGGGGTTTAATACAAGTTTTAAAACTAGACCGGGAGAAGTTTTCAAAGGTGTAAATTTCCCATTTCTCATTTTCTACGGTAATAAATTGAACTCCAGCCAATCTGAATCCACAAAACTATATCCGTAACTCTTACTGTTTACTCAACATGTTTGTATATTTGCCTACAACCCTATGTATATGCATCAGATACAAATGCACATTAATGTAATAAAGTATAGCTAGGTTCATAAACCAAACCTTTCTAAACACAACATATATTTAATCTATCAAAATAGGGGTCAGTACTTGTTTTTCCTCCGGTTATTTTAAAACACTGTTTTCACATTACAAAGTGTTGTCACATGACAATCATTTGCCAAATAAACGTTAAAACGAGAGTGTTTATATAGATAGGTTAATTATGTATACATCGTATGTATACAGGTATATTCAGGTAGATTAACAGTATATTATTCTAATTCTCCATATCATTATCTGAGAACTTTGACATCTTCACTTTATCATTTAGACACATGTTAAATGTGTGCGTGAATATATTTGGTTTTGAAAGAAGGGAGATAATCTTGAATTTGAATATATAATCGATTAAGCAGCGAATTTGCAATAATTTAATTTGATGTGAATACTGCAGTCTGATTGGCTGATCCGCCTGTAGAAAAAAATGGTTATACTTGATAATCTGGGTTGGTATTACGACGTCACCAACATATTCATTCATTCGCCAACGACAAATTCAAATAGTCCCATGCAATAATCGTAATTAAAATCGAGGAATCAATAAATTTTGTTGTAAAAATTAAATTATAAGGAATATTTGAAATATTTGAACAGGTTATGTTTGTATAACCTGGTTTGGGGCTATTTACGCGAATATTAGTAATATTAGTAAACTACTCGACGAAAATTTCACAAAAATAGCTACATGATTCGTTTGTCATATAGAATATACTAGTATACAATAATAATAGATTTGTGTACCATGTATCACTGTTTATCATGGTTTAAATAAATCAATGTCACAAAGAAATGTATCCAAATATTTTTGTTTTCATCACGTGTTACAGCCAAGTTCACTACTAGTTGTATATTTTACGCACGTGCATTATACATGTAAGATTAAATTCTTTGATTTGTGCATGCTAATATAAGAAGATTTTGAAGATACCAAAGGGAGGTAATCAGAATCCGTATATCGAAGAAGGACAGACAACACAATTGCCAAAAGAAAACGGACGAAGGGACAGACAACGATCTACAAAACTAAAGATAGAGTAACACTAAATACCGGGGTGAAACATTTTACACACATGCATATGCATGTACGATTAAATTCTTTGATTTGTGCATGATAAAACTATTTAATACTTTGAGTGTAGGTTACTATCAGCATTTTTCAACTGTATCTTGACTATCAGTCATACCAATTATTCTTTTTTTCTAATTTTATTTTGGGCACAATGTTAGATTTTGATTATCTTTTTTTTAAATTTTATAATAATGAAGTTCTTCGTACCGAAGACTACGTAATCTTTTGTTCATTCAAAATATTGTGGCTAATAAATTATATGAAGAGCATTTTATCACTAGATGTTCCATTATAAGAAACACAATATCGTCGTCCATACTATAGGTTAAAGAGATGCTGCCGTGTCTTGTATTGACTTCTGTTAAGGCCAAAAAAATATATGGGTGTTTCCGATTGCATGGTCTTCAAAATTAGGGTTGGTAGGTCGGGAAATTTTTTTTTTTTAAAACTACAAGTATGCTCCTTCCTCTAAAATCACACAAACTTGTTTGTTTCTTTCTTACTACAGCTTATTAATTATTTGACATGCAGTACAATGTTTTTGGTTCCAAACATCGATCAAATGTACAAGGAAATGATGAAAATTCCGTCAATATCGCAACAGTCAAGCGTCTATTGTTGAATTCGGAAACAAAACGAAACGGAGACGAATTTCCGGATTTTGCCATTTTTTTTGGCATAACAGATGTTAGGGTCGGCGGTAAAATTTTATGGTCGGTCGGTCGATTGGAAAAACATATTTTTTTTTTTGCCTTTAAAAACGTCTCAATTTTTGCAAGATTCTTGTAAAACTATATAAACCCAACTCATTCAAACGAAATTCTCAATACTGTAGTAGCCTAAGCTCAACTTTGAAACATTTATCGGGGCCCTCGTGTGCAATCAGTGCCAATCACCACTAAGGTTGTGAGTTAGAATCTAGTTAATGGTGAAGTGTATTCAATACAACATGATGTGATAAAATTTGTCAATGACTTGCGACAGGTCGGTGGTTTTCTCCGAGTACTCCGGTTTCCTCCAGCAATAAAACTGACCACCACGATATAGCTGAAATATTGTTGAAAATGGCGTTAAATAACATATTCCTAATCAAACATTTATATATTTATCTTCTACATATTAACGCCGAATTTCAAGAAATTCAGGGATTATTTTGTTAAATGTGTGGTATTCCAAACCAGCGGATAGTCGGGATGAAATAACATCGGGACAACATTAAATTCATTTTTCCCAATTAATTCCGTGTATTATTTCGATATTCTGGCGAGAAAATTTAAATCATTTGAAACATTGACAGAGATTGACTTGAAACATGCTGAGAGCAAGGAACGATAACTCTGGTCGAGATTGATCATAAACATCTTCTTCTGGATAGCTTGACTTCCAACAGTCAAACAATTATTAGATGATAAAATAACACACCTTGTACAAATTATACGCCATGAGACAAATAACAAGATAAACACTACAATGATAGGATATCAATTAGTGCGTGTAGGTAAGAGAGGAAGAATCTTGTCGGCCTATATTGCGAGTGTATTAACACAACACAGAAAATCGGTTGTTTTGCTAGGTACTATTTTTGGGAGTTAAAACAAAAATAACATTCTAGTCAACCCTGCCTGGTGGTGGTCACTCTAAGCATTCTTCATTACGTTCGAACCGCAAATATCGATTGGTTAATGATTTCCAGCTTATAAGAATAATATATGACAATATAGGATACCAGTCATCGCTGTCATAAAACTTTAGGATGCGAGTTCTGTACTTAATTTTTATTCTATTATTGTCTACTCCTGAGGGAACTGTTCTCCTATTGTGTTGTGTGGCTCAGGCACTATACCTCACCAGAAACACTATAGGAAAACTGTTCTCGAGGGAGAAGACAATAATATATTTAGTACATAACATCCCATTCCAGACATAAAAGAAAGACATACTC
The DNA here is from genome assembly GCA_963680875.1 of Bathymodiolus brooksi. NCBI lineage: Eukaryota > Metazoa > Mollusca > Bivalvia > Mytilida > Modiolidae > Bathymodiolus > Bathymodiolus brooksi. The sequence goes on along the minus strand of OY804589.1, from coordinate 87,212,856 downwards.
AAATTCAATATAATAATAATGATAAAATTTCCAATGTAACATTATATTTGCATTGCCAAACTTGGCCATGTTGACAGCAAACTACAGCGCGAGTCTATTTTAAGGGAGATAAATCTTTTTGTTTGTTTGAAAAAATATTTTCTCTCGCCAAATTTTAGAAAAAAAATATATCTTGACCTGAAAGATACAAATAAAAAAAAGTGATTTAACTGCAGTTTACAGCATGAAATTTTGGTGAAATTTGAAGTAAACACACTGATATTTAATATAAAAAAAATGGTAGCTCCCTTAGAAAAAATGTCATATTGATAGGTAGCATTATAAAGATAAATGGGTGTTTAGGAATGTTGCAGTTGGTATGCACTTTTTGGAAAGATCACATTAATTATCATATCAATATGATATGCACCCTGTAATGAAATAAGACAGGTGCGCTAGTTTTATGCATTATACTCGGAACTGTTGTTTTGTGCGGTAGTTTAGAAATACTGTCAACCCTGTATTAAGAGGTCACCTTTGGGACAAAGATAAAATAGTCCTTTAACACATGTGACGTCTTAAAAGAGGTTAAATTCATATGAAATTTGATATGACATGACAAGAATAAGGTGACTTTTTAATACAGGTGACCACATGGCCCATGTTCGACTGTATGTTTAAGCACATCGGGACTCTTTCTTGTTGTATAATAACATTCATAGTTTTTTTTTAAATAGTTTACAAATATATTAAGCCAAATCGAGACTCTTTCTTGTTGTATATTAACATTCAGAGCTTGTTTTTTTTTTGGACAGTAGTTTAGAAATATGTTAAGCCAAATCGAGACTCGTTCTTGCTGTTTTATAAAATTCACGACTAGTTTTTTAAACAATATACTAGAGATACAAAATGTATGTTAAGCTAAATTGGGATATTTACCACTGTTTTCAGCTTTTTTTTGGACAGAAGATTAAGAATATGTTAAACCAAATCGTGACTCTTTTCTGCTGTTTTTTTTAATACTAATAGCGTGTGATTTGGACAGAAGATAAGACCGAGAATCCTTCCTGTATATTTTCTGGACAGTAGATAAAAAATATGTTAAAAACCAAAACGGGACCCTTCCTTGCTGTTTTATAAAATTCACAGTCTGTTATCGGAACACATTGAAGAAACACATACATTGTATTTATGTTACAGTAAATTTGTATAATCAGGAATTATGCATAATTACTGATTTTTTTAGGAATTATATATAATAACTGATGGGTTTAGGAATTATATATAATTACTGAAATTTTCAGTAATTATGTATAATTACTAAAAATATTGCCAGTTATTATGCATAATTACTGAAATTCTCATTTCTCCTTATTTAACTTTACATGCGTTAGAAAAGGGCTAAAAAGTTTAACGCTTTAATCAAATCAATGTCACATAAAACACTTTACAAAGAAGTGATAAATACATTCATTTATTTTTACAAGCAAGATTTGGGTGGCATCTACTATTGCACATTTGTCCAGCCTTTCTGCATGCACATCTATTTGTTCCACATCTGTTTATACCACAACAACCACATTTAAAAAAAACCCTGTCCTTCAAATAGTGAATCTGCTTTTACAGCACGTCTAAATAAGGGTAATAACAAAATTACCGAACTCCGAACAATCTTCCAAAGGGAAAGTCAAAATCATAAGTATCTAAGAGAAATAAAATTTTCAATTGATATGTCGGAAGGTCCCAAAAATAGAGAATCTGTCAACTCAAATTGATTCCTTGTGTATGAGCCTAGCAGAATTCCGTGCTTTGTAGCCAAACGATACCCCTTGTCAGTCTTTTCATGCACAATTGCCATTATATTCTTTGGGTCACCTTTACCACGATCAACTTGGGGTATTGGAATCAAAACATTGCAGCCAATGATTCAACTTCCTCCAAAATGTTATTCGATCTACTAAGCATTCGCTCCGCCTGTTTTTCGGTACAGACTGTGGCATTTGATCTTTCAAGTTCAATTTGTTTTTTCATTAAGACATAAGAAGCATAAGACTGATCTCCCTTCTTCACCATTTGTTTTTCCACAATTCACATGTACAGTGTTGCTACATTTTGAACATGAATGAGCGTTTGAAGCTGGTTTCTGACACATAATACATGTTACACTGTCTGTGTTTCCAGTGCCAGAAACCTCATCGGTTATTTCAATAATGTCAAAGTCATTTCTAAATCCAGTGTTTGTGATATCTTTAAGATCATCTTCAGTGCTGATTTTTGAAATTATGTCATCTGGTAAGGAAGATGAGGTCAGACCAACTTTCGCTTCTACTCCAAACATTGCCTTATATGGTGTTCGTTTAATTCCCGAATGGTAACTAAGGTGTTTCTGAAATTGCAAAATTTGTATTCCATCTGGCCAATCTTTACAACTGTTTTCACGCATCCATGTTACGGTCATATCTCTTATATCTGCGTTTGCCCGCTCAACACTTCCTTGGTTTTGTGGGTGTCTCGGCTTCCCATGAAAGATTTTGCACTCTGGCCATAAATCCTTTAATTGAGATATAATGCTGACAGTAAATTCAGCACCGTTATCGCTCTGTAAAATATTTGGAGCTCCAAAAAGAAGACAAATATCCAAAATCTGCATCACTACATCAGTCGCTCTTTTTGATTTCAATGGCTGCAGAACAACAAATTTTGTCATATGATCTTGGTAAACCATGATGTACCTATGATCATTATAAGATAGCGATTGCATATCGATTAAATCCATTTAACCACGGGAATTAAATTCCTTGCTAACAATAGGTTTAACAACAAGACCTTTACTGGCAAGTTTGCGTTTCTTTAGCCGGCATTCTTAACATAGCCCTTTAAAAAGTTCAAGCGCCTCTATAGAATACTTGTTATTGTTGTTAATTAAATTTGAAACCTCAAAAATCTTTATATTTTTAAAGCCTTAAATGAAACCAAGAATATTCTCACACTTTCAAGACTATCTGATCCAATATATTAGTCACCAATATCAGGACTTCCTTCATTGTATTAGTTCTCAATGTACAGACTTTTTGAAATTTGTTTTCATTCTGCTGGACATAGGTCCAGCACCCAGGAATTTTCTGCTGGACCTACTGAATTTTTGCCGGACCTACATTTTTTATGTAAAATTGTTTTAAAGCCAAGCAATGTCATACCGTTATTATTATTTTAGTCTAGCAGAGCGCTTTCTGTATTTAACTTCATTAGTACTGGTAGAGGCATAAAAATAGGAAGACCAGTCACCATCCAGAATAAACCAAAAAGTTGAAACCATGCACCAAAAAAGAGTAGCCAAATCCAGCTAGGCCTCGGGATACCCTCAAACTTTGAAAAAATTACCAGATTTAAAACATAATTTTCAAATTTTTTATTGAGATTACAATAACAATATTCTAAAAGTCATTAGACTCTCTCAATCTCCAGTTAGGGTGGCACTGGTCGTTTTACGTTTGCCCGGCTGAGCTCCGTCGTAATGCTTCAGGAACGACCACATTTTTATGATCGACACATTGCCATGTTGCCGGAACTGTAAACAAAATTCTAAATAGAAACGGATTCGGTGAAGGGAACGATGCAAATCAGGGATGTCGTGTTTTTTTATTTTATTAATTTTTTGGGGGCTTTTCACTCGAAAAGATCATCTTACGCATCACAATATATTCAAATATATTTATTTTCATGACAGTTACCAATAATATTTGCCAAAAACAGATAAAATATCACGTATTCAATGCGGTTACGAATTCCGAGTTGACCGAACTTGTTCCGGTATTTACAATACGACCTGCGTTTCCGACTTCCGTTCAAAAAGTAAACACATCATTCAAAAATGTTTGGCGGACATGGGGACGGGCATTACGGACGTTATTGGCGGACCTCATGATTTTCTGCCCCTTAGGTCCGACAGGTCCGACGAATTTAAAAAACTCTGAATATATTTTGTCTACATATAACAGTCAGTATAATAATAATAATAATGTTGTGTTAGCAATGACTATGCCATATAGTGGTCAGGGTTGAAGACATAGTGCACTCCCCTTCGGGTCGTGCTATATGTCTTCAACCCTGACCACTATATTGGCATAGTCATTGCTACCACAACATCATTATATAAATATATGGCATTAACATTGACTGACCAAGTCTAGAGATGATTTTTATTCAAATTTCCTAAAATCAAATCAGTAAATTTGTAGAATAATTAACAAAATTTTCAGTAATTATGCATATTTACTGGTCAATTTCAGGGATTATATATAATCACTAGCATGTTTAGTAATTATGCATAATTACTGAAAATTCAGTAATTATGCATAATTCCTGATTATACAAATTTATTGTATCATATATATAATTCATGCACTGATTAGACGAATGAGTATACAGCATATGTTTGACAAATGTATTTATAATCTGATGTATTTAGTTACAACAGGGTGGTCTCGATCAGTTGGCTTGAACAAAACAAAAAAATTGTAACATGGCGTCAGACTCTTGAGATTTTCTAACATGGCACTCGCAAGACCTGGTAATATTAACCAGATATAAATATTGTGACATCTGTTTAAATTAGAGTACTCGAAACTGCTAATTTCTGCTGATTTAATGGCATCTGTTTTTAGCATTACATGGAATGGTACAGATAACATGATTAGCTTGATTAATGTCTTCAAATCTTGAAAAAAAAATCATTTGTTAACATTCTTACTAAGACAATGTACATCTGTTTTCTTAAAATATGCTACTGACAAGTCTTAATTTTCTTTCTCTAAATTAAAGCATTTATATACTCTTGTATACGCTATTTATTAATAGAGTTACTCAATGTGTGTAGCTCTTTCTCCTGTATGTTTCAATTTAATTTAGGGAGCTGTCGTGGTCGTGATCATATGATAGTTGGATTTACATCTACCTGTGCAATCATTATCAGTGCCTATCATCCTGTATGCTTAGATATAATTTAGGGCCCGTTGTGATCGTTATCATATAGTAGTTGGATTTACAACTACCTATGAAATCAGTGCCTATCACCACTAAAGTTGTGAGTTCGAATCCCGCTCATGGCGAGGTATACTCGATACAACGTTATGTGATATTGTTTGGCAGTGACTTGCGACAGTCAGTGGTTTTTTACGGGTACTCCGCTTTCCTCCAGCAATAAAACTGAGCTTTACGACATAGCTGAAATATTGTTGAAAGTGGCGCTAAACACCAACAACCTAAACCTAAGCCTCAATTTAATTTCGCTTAATTTATCTACAATAATGTCTACACCTCTATATCATTGTAATGCGTCTACACGGGGTCTTATGATCATAAAACTTATGAGCATGAGCTTGTACTTGAACTAAAAAAGACCCAGCCAATCAGAACAATGTATCAAACATACTGTATTCTGATTGGACCATTCTAAAGCACGAGTACGAAAAAACGTAGTCGAAAGTTTTCCGATCTGTACTCCTGTTTCCTCTAACAATACAAATGGCGGCCACGATATAACTGAAATAGATGTACAACTACATGTACCAATGCAATCAGTGCCTATCGCTACTTAAATTGTCAGTTCGAATCCCGGCCGTTCATGGCGAGGTGTACTCGATACAACATTATGTGATAAAGTTTGTCAGTGACTTGAAACATTATGGTTCATAACAGGTCGCATAATGGATATTATAAAAATGGCAGATATGTATGTTTTAAATTGAAGGAATATCTGTCGTATTCATAGAAAAAATATTTTGACGCCATATGACTAGGGACGGATCCAGCTCTTGGCATTATTTGAGATGTGAAATTTAGTTAATGGATCTGCGTGATCGCTTACGTCCCAAGCGAGTACAATGTAGAGCACTGAAAGGGAGGGACCAGGGGTAAAAGCTCTTAGAAGCTCCTTGTCCCGTTAGGGAGGGACCAGGGTAAAATCCCTCAGAAGTTCCTTGTCCTGGTAGAGATGGACCAGAGGGTGAAATACCTCAGAAGCTCCTTGTCCTGGTAGGGATGGACCAGAGGGCGAAATACCTCAGTAGCTTCGTGGGTTTGAGGGGATTAACAACCATTACTAGTATTCTCATAATTTAAATGCTGTACATCGCATGCCTACCCTCCCGGAGCACCTGAATTCTAGTTATATATATATATGTATGTAGATCGTTGTTTGTCCTTTTGTCCTTTTCTTTGGCCATTGTGATGTCTGTTCTTCTTCGATATACGGATTCTGATACCCTTTGGTATCTTCAAACTCTCCTTGCAAGTTTTAGACGAGCAAGCCCAATACGTCCCCTGTAAATCTGCACCAGATGACTGTCCATGTCGGGAAGACACATCAAAAACGATCATAAATGAACCTGGATAGCAACAGGCGTTTAATCCGTCTATGAGCAGGGGAGATAATTGAATATGCCAAGTACATGACAGTATACTTGACAAGTAATTTGATAAACAAGTAATTAATGTCGTTCCAAAAATATCATAATTTTACATTAATGTCGGTTCCAAGTAGTACAGACATTGTAAGTACGAGGCTTATCCGTTTTCTTTTTAATTTGTTTTGTTTTTTTCTGTTTTTTGTTTTTATTTTTTGTTTTATTTGTTTATTTATTCATTTATTTATATTATCTTATTTTTTTTTATTTATTGGTTTTTTATTTACTTTTTTAATTAATTTATTTATTTTTATTTATTTATTTATTTTTTATTTTATTTTTTGTTGATTTTGTTTTGTTTTGTGAGAAGTCTCTAAATAAAATTCGGTTACACATGTACATATGTGTATCTAGTAATGAAAAAAAACAAAATTACCTTCATTTGCTAAGCAAAAATCTAATTGAACTGAAACAATGCACCAATGGTCATCATATTTTACTCTCTTCCTCTTTCTATCTTTTTCTATGGATTTGTACGCAATTGCGGGTTTTTTTTTCCGTTAATGTAGATATATTTTTTACCAATATACAACTTATATTTTTGCGTAATTTGGTCCTATGTTATAGTTTGTCCCAATGTGCTAGCAAACTTGGTCTTCGAAAAGAGAGACTTTTTTGAATGGAGACCACTAATATTATCCCATCCAATTGGTTATATATCTAGTTTAAAATGTAGACGTTTTTTTTTCTATTTAAAGAAATTTATGTTTTTAAATAATTAGTCATCCTCCGTATATGACAGGGTTTGTCTGCTGTCATTTAATGGCACATGTTATTTAATACATCATTTAATATATATTTTTATTAAATTTCATGAAAACAGATGTTGAGTAATTAATACTGGATTTGACAGTTTTTAACTCAAAATACTACCAATTTGGTACACCTAAAGGAAGATAACTCTGTCATATATTTACTGCTGCATGAAAAGTTTGTCGATAACAAAAGGGGCAATCAGAAGCCGTAATGCAATGTGCAGACAAAATATTAAAAAGCAAGATAATTTAAAAGTCTTTGCTAGTAAGAAATTCAAAGGGGCTAAACAGGATATAGCCAAAACCAGATAAGGTTACACATTCCCGAGCGAGGAGAACCTTAGTTTTCATAAAATTGCATGATTTAAAAATTGTAAATAATTCATATATTAAGAAGTTTTGCATAATTTGTTGGATACAGGATATTAAAATATCATCTCTCAAAATGTATTAACAAAGAAAATGGCGACATATGATATATCTAATAGATTAAAATTAAATTAGTTTTTAAAAAATTGTAATTAAAAAATAATGGAGTACTGAAATATCACACAAAGAAATATAATATATGAAATATACGTTAGAGAAAACCGAAGAGGCAACCAAGAATGAACAATCCAGAGACACACAGGCAATACTGGGAACGCAAGACACAGGACGACGACCAAAAAACAAAAAAACAAAAAAAAATAGAATCGTTTGAATGCAACATGTGGAGTAAGACATGTGGAGCAAGACATGTGAACCCATTCGGAACATCTCCTGTTTTTGACGAAGTCTGTGCGTCTCATCGTTTCACTTTGATAGTTTTTTGTTGTTGTTTTTTCAAAACTTTTTTTTTATTTTCTGGGCACGTGTTTGCCTTTCTATAATCGATTATGATATACGGTACTGTTTATCAAGCCATTGTATCTTCTGCCTTATGCCAAGCTCCACCAGAATAAAAAAACAATACGTCTGCAGTACGGCAGACACCAACCATTTTCTTATGAAAAGTTTGGAGATATCAAGAGGGCAATCAGAGTCCGTAATATGAAGAAAAAAGATCTATGGACCAAACATTATTCACAAAACATTGCAAAAAAAAATAAAGATCGAGAAACATGAACCCCACTAAGAACGGGGATGAACTAAGGTGCTCCTGATAGATAATAAGTTCCTGCTTCACTAGTGGCACCCGTCTTATGTTATTTGAATTAAAACCCCTTTTTTAATTCATATACACATGTTTGCCCTTAGTAAATTTAGAAGACAATAATTTTTTTAAATAAAGTCGGAAATGTGCAAATGGTTTCCATGTTCTAACAAGAGAAAGAAATATGGACATCCCCTCTTAAATCTGAATGCAGCTTCACAAATTGACGTTCGGATGACAAAGCAATATGCGATTTAAATATTAATACTTTAAATAACAATAAACAATTTCCTTTGTTTACCTCTTAAATTTACCTGCGTTTTTGACAGGTGTCACAATATAAAATTACTACCAAGATTACAAAATTTGAACAATTTTGATGTAATCTCTATAGTAAAGTGTAGATTTACAAGTCAATCTTTTAAGTAAAGTGTAAATTTACAGATCGACAAGGTGCTCAGTAACTCCATCGATATGCAAATCTTTGTGTGGGGGTTGAAATTTAAAACGGTGAAATAAAATTATAATCCATATTTATTTATATGCCTCTTTATGCTGTATATAATTGTCTATAATGTTGATGAAAGTACACGACGTATGTTTCAGTAGAGCTTTTTAGTGATCTTAATATTATTTTCGGAACTATCTACTTCTGTGTTTCCGAATGGAGGGCTGATATATTTTTCCAGATTTTTAGATGGTGAATCTATGCATGTAAGTATGGGGTATCTGAAAAAAAAATCGAATGGACTTCGATATACATATATATTTCTTGCAATGTGATAGTGTGTATAAAATGCAATAGTTCATATTTATTTCTAAATGACGTTTGAGGATAAAACGTGACCGGTCACTAGTATTTCTAGACGGATCGAAACCGGATGTGACGTACGTAATGCTTACCATTATTTCTTGTTGGAAGGAAAAGGGAATGGAAACTGTGTTTCTAATTATCGTCATGATAATGTATACATTGTATCTAAATATACACAGCGGAGTAGGACAGATCAATGGGGGGGGGGGGGGGGGGGTGTTGGAGTGCGTATTAGGAGTGGACCGGAGACAGTGGGGGAAACGGGGGGGGGGGGGGGGGGTATGAGTGGACCCGGACAGTGGGGACACGTTTATGAGGATTGACCGGAAATTGATGGGCCAAACGAATAAAGTATATTCATTTAAAAAAAAAAAAAAAAAAAAGTTGTTGACCTGAGTTTTGCAAAAATACAATTTACAGTCGACGTTTTTATACCTCTACTGGGGAACTATTAGTCCCCGAGAGTACGATGCCGCTGTAGTCAGTATTTAGGTTTTTAGATATATTTATTTTTTGAAGTTTACAGTTTCTAAGTATTGTAATTATTATTAAAACTAATGTTCGTATCCCTTGGGCCTAGGTGACCATGGTTGGGCCTAGGTGAGGGTGACCATGGTTTGGCCTAGGTGACCATGGTTGGGCCTAGGTGAGGGTGACCATGGTTGGGCTAGGTGACCATGGTTGGGCCTAGGTGACCATGGTTGGGCCTAGGTGACCATGGTTTGGTCTAGGTGACCATGGTTGGGCCTAGGTGACCATGGTTGGGCCTAGGTGACCATGGTTGGGCCTAGGTGACCATGGTCCATTTTGGTTATCCTGTTTTGGTCCTTTGGTCTAATTTCCAAAGACTTTAAAGTTATTTGGCTTTCAAATCGTTTGACCTTGAGTGTATCTAATGAAGGTTACCCCAGAAACGCGTCGTGCGCAGTAAATTAGGTACTGATCACAATTGTATATGTATCTCAAACAACTAAACGATCGCGGCAACGGATGCCCTCACCATATAACTGAAATATTGTTGAAAGTGGCGTTAAACACCATAAACCACCATATATTGAAATATATTAATTATTAAAATTAACTGTCCCTGATTAATTTAATTCTATATTTTAAACCCATCAACACCATCTCAAATAAATAAACTGGATTCCTTTTTAAAAAAATCATTAGAACTGAGAACAGGGGACTCGTAACATATTTACTTGAAAATGTCGATTTTATGTTCTCTTTGTTACATGTTTATTTGTATAATTTGTATAATTGTCACAAATTCTATTGTTTAATGACAATAAAATTTTGAATTTGAATTTGAATTTGTTAATACTAATTAATGTTCTGCTCACGCAAGCATACAGATGACCATATCCGACTATGTCTATTCTTGTTGATGCTTTTTGCTTTACTTGCTCCTAAATACTTTAAATTATTTGGCTTTCTAATCTTTTGATTTTGAGCGTCACTGGTGAAGGTTATTCCAGAAACGTGCCGTACACACTGAATTAGATATCTACGTTATTATTACAAAACATATACTATATCTGCGCTAATTCTATGGAAGTTTTAAAGTTTAAACACAATTTGTTTTACAAATTGAATTTGGGTGGTCAAAGATATTGCGTGCAGCACGTTTTTGTTTATCGGATCAGATTTGAGTATGTTAAAGGGACTATTTTTCAAAGTATTGTTTATAAAGTTTAGAAATATAAATAAAACATCCTTGTAGGTATGCTTAGTCGAGAAATAAAAACAAATAATGAAAATAGCTGTTTCTTGAACCTTGGTTTTTTTAGGCTTAGTTTCGGGTGGATTACCCTTCATAGGCGCCGATTTAGGTGGGGAGGGGAGGAGGGGGTTTGTGTGCCTCCTTACAATTTGCAAAGGATATGCTATACTGCATTTAGTTCATCAGAATACTACAGTAATGGGTGCAAGTCATAAAATTTCAGAATTTCAGGGGAGGGGGCTTCCGCTTCCCTGTCCTATAACTAGAGATTTGCCGTGTACCTGTTGGGGACCTGTACGGACCACAGACTGTTTGCTTAGTTTTTACTCCCCATGTAAACACTAGAACTTGGATCCGCGTACGATTCTTCTATAAAGCAGTGTACAATTTATTTAAACAAAGCGATATTTTGTTATGCCACATACACGTTATTTTGAGCAGTTTTGTCAGCCACACAATTGGAACAATGTTATATGCTCCAGTTTCTTGTGACCTTTTATATGCTCCAGTTTCTTGTGACCTTGTGTATATATTCGTTTCTATATACTCAACATTTGTAATATTGTTTTTATCATATATTTAGTGGTAAATACAGTAGTTTTGAATATTTGATAAAGTGCCAGATGCCTACCCTTTATCATACCCCTACCCTTTATCACACCCCTACCCTGTAAACTCTCCTGTTTAAATATATGATAAAGTGTATAATACATGGCAAAATCCGTATCATATGCCGTATCACCCTCGACCAATATCATCCAGCCGGCCTATGATATTGGTTTCTCGGGATGATACGGCATATGATGCGGATTTTGCCATGTATTATTCTCTATTTATCAAACAGTGGTAGTTGTATTTGTTTATATATATATCCATTGTCTGTTTAATGTTAGTTTATGTTTGTATTGTTATACCAATGCAATAAAGATTATATAATATTGTTTGTGGTTCCGTGCCACGAATAATATTTTTTTTTAATTTTGGGTGCACAATTTTATAGAATGCTTGAACTGTGGTTTATTGGTGCATCTCACCATTTCTATTTAGGCACCAATCATTTTCTTAGTTGTGAAGAGAAAATTTCTCTAGTTTTTAATTTTTCCACTTTCCCCTTTTTACCAATAATCATTTTTTAAAGTCGTCGACTCAGAGACGAACAAAAAAAATCTGATTGAACATGAACCCCCCCTCCCTTATGAGAAACAAAAAATGTTTGGTTCAAAGTATTATTGATAATATGATATTAATCAAATGAGAAATTCAATATTAGAAATATTTTTTAGAAGTTCAATAAATTAAAACATGTTACGATTCTTTTTTTTATTGGATTAAGTAAACAGTGTCGCCTTTGTTTAAACATCACATGAAAAGATTTTAACCTTAACAAAATCAAATTTGTCACACACACGCAAAAAAAAAATGACGACCGGGGAAAAAATTTAATGGACCTTGATTTAATTTAAATCTATAAATTTCGTCGATAAGGACAAATTAACGGACCGATTTTTGAATGACACACGATTCATTCACGAACAATGTTTGTCCTATTTGACGGAAGTTTCAATAATTTACGAGTGGCACTTAGATCTCTATCAGGACTTTTAATCCAAGGCAAATCTTTTATCTGATCGCCTTTCCGTTTTATGAAATTATTTTTCTTTAGGTGAAAGTGATTACAGAGAGACTTATTTATTTTTCTTCATTGCCATTATGACTTTTCAATGCTAAATTAAAGATTTTTTTTAGATATCATTTATAAGCCAATTCTTTCTTAAAGTAAAACTGCTTTGCGGTATTTGAACGAGGTACACGTATGTGTCTTTGTACAATATATTTTCCCCCAAAATCTGTTCAAAATAGTAATGTTTTAACAACTGTTATTTATTTTTAATTATTTGCTGTAATCATTTTTATTATTATTCAAACATCTATAACCGCATCGGTGGCGTAATGGTTAGTGTGCTCGCCTCTAGTGTGGTAGATCGTGGGTTTGAGCCCCGGTCGGGTCAAACCAAAGACTATAAAATTGGTATTTGTTGCTTCTCGGCTAAGCACGCAGCATTAGGGAGAAAGAACAAGTATCAGAATAATGTGTCCGAGTGAAGCGACATGTCTACCAGCGGACTGTTGTTGCAGTGAGCTAGCACTATAAAAATCCAACTCAGCGTGGTGGTCTAGAACAAAGCGGAACTCATCATCATCTCATTGAAAATTAACTTGTTCTCGCAATGATATAGCTGAACAATATCTGAGTTGCGTTAAACAACAATCACTCACTCACTCACTCACTCACTCAAATATCTACAAATTACTAGAAAATTAAACCATTGCTCTTATATACCAGACCGGTTACCATTTTTCCCGTCATAAGACCTATTACTCGTATAGAATATATATAAAAACGAATAATTTTAGAATCAAATCGGGAATGTGCAGAAGATCTATTGATCCTTATTTCATATTACGTAACATTTTGTACATATTTAGTTTGTAAACAAATATATGATGTACTGGGTATTTCATAGATGCAATTTTTTTTTGTACGTACATTTTTCGTGGATTATTACAATAATAACAATTGTAATTTGAGTCCACTCCAAGGCTTAACCAGGTGAGAGATTGCATGCACCATGGAACCTCTTGTTTATTATATATCACTTTAGTTTAAATCAGTTTCATTTCTTTAATTTCCCATACAGGTGTAACAAAAAAAAGGTGAGATAACAAGAGTTTGATAAATTATGCAGAAAAATGATCCTTGTTATTATATAGAACAAGTGCAACCCGAACCTATCATTACGCGGGAAAACAGATGAATCCATTGTTTAACTGTCAAAAGGGGTGATAGGTTGACAAAGTAGATGTCGGTGTGACGAGTATGAATTACGGCGTCACTCTCCGCCTTAAGAGCTCATTTCTGATTCGACATGTAGAATAATTTTCAGATACATCGTAAATTTATGCACTTAGTGTTAAAGGGGAATTCAATTCCGCCATTAATAATAACTTTTAAGAACAACTCAAAGGTCAAGGCCACTTATCATTGTCTCTCAAAACACATGAAATTCATAAATCTAGTTTGCAAAAAGAAAAAATAATGTTAACAAAATTTAATTTCAATTTCTATCAGTTACACAATAATATTATATGACAGATAGTTTCACCCGTTGTAGTGAGTGGTTTGTGAACACACGACACATATAACCCGGTTGTTTTATAGACAAGTATGTTTTATTTATAAGGGTCTTATAGGGGTCTAAATTAATATATACAATTTGTTCACACCACGATATAGATGAAATACTGCTAAAGCTGGCGTTAAACACCAATCAACGGCACTTCTTTCGAATCATAAATGCCATCTATACTGTGTACCGGAGATTACAAAACAATGTTACGACGAAATATTGTCCAAAAACTGTTTCAGCAATCATATCTTCTTAAATATCCCATTTCAAATTGTTTCAAGCTGTCAATTAATTTTACAAATATTTTTTGACATTCTGTAGTTGCTTAGGGGCTATTGTTTGTATTAGTTATTTCGGTGTGGTGTCTGGCATAGTGATGACAGCGTTTATAAGATTTATTTACCCGTATTCACTCATCATTCGGATACCTGTACATCATGATAAGACAAAAAATAGACAGAGGTACTGTTTGTCGGCTAGAATAAAGAACGCCTGTAACCGGCCCTGTAAGAGAAAACCGAAGAAGCAATCAAGCCACAGAGCAAATACAAACAAGACAAAATCAACACAGAAAACTAAAAAGATGAACAAAATCAGGGCACCATTCAAGACTTGTCGGTTGGTGTGTGATGACAGGTCATAACCCTAACCTTTGATCTGTACCCGAGTTTCCGCTGATAGTTTTGGGACTTATTGACTTTCATCCACATCCTGCTCAGAGCTCCAGATAAGCTGCGTATTTGCGTTTTTTACGCTATGAAAACGAGTAAAAACGCATGTATTATCAGATTAGAGTGTACATTTACGCATACATATTGCTGTGTAAGCAAACTTTCCAAATTCGGAGCGTACTTGTACGCTGTTGACGATAATACATCGTGTACATAAACAATACATTTTTGACTTTGAGAAATTCCCCGTAATTATTTCTCTTTATACTTTTCGAAAGAGAAAGTGTATACATCCGAGGGGTACCGAATGTTTGCCTTTCTAAGCATCGATATCAAAAGAGATCTGATTGGATGTTTAGAATAAATCATCCAATCGCGGTCAATATTACAAATAAATGCGGTTTAGTTAAGAACTAAAACGAAAGTGAATTTGGGAACACGTTGTTCATTGAAAATGAGCAAGAACATGAATAAGCGCGCAACGGAAAATTATATACTTTCTTAAAAGTTCCTGACAGTTTCATCTGTGTCTAGTGACAGTATAGTTAAAGGAATCATTGATGACATTATCAACACGGCTGTGAAAACTGCCGAAGTCGACGAGCAAAAAACTAAATATTTACAACATTTTATTAATAAACATGACACAATCGTGTCATATTAAACAGAGATATACATTTCACTTGCATCCTGTGTTTAATGAATAACACTTGTGTCCAACATAATTTTAAAAGTGTACATGTAAGCAATCTTTTCTGAAGTAGAGAGTACAACAGTGCAAAGGAAATATGCAAATACGCATCATTTTCAAAAGTAGGGGGTAATTACCCTTTGAACTTGAAAATTATCTGGAGCTCTGCTGCTGTATTAATGATGCCACGGTGACCGGGTGATTGATGACCGATTAAGGAACTCACAGTTAATTTCTGATCATAAGCCTAGCTAACGCCAATGCATGACGGGAGTTTGCGAGGCGATACCCACCTGAAGTAATGGCCGGGGTTTCGCTTTTCACTAATGGTCTCTTGATTTAGCTTTAGACAAAATCTTCTTAATTGTGCTATGTAACATAAAACAAATCTTTTATTTTTGACCAAACATGATCCCAGAACCAAGTCATAAAAATAATTTTCAACAGTCAACTTATGTTGTTAGATTTGAAAACGTTTTATTTGATATTTTGACAAACTTTAAATTTCCCGTTACTAAAATACATGTTGGTTTTCCATCAGGCTACGCCCCTTTAATTCAAATACTCTCTTGAAAGTCTTCTTACTTTTCAACTTCTTTTCAAAATAATTATTTGACGTTTGTATTCAAATTTTTTGGTATTCAAATGTTGAAATGAAAATGTTGTTTTTGTTAAACATCTTTATTTTGCCATTGGATGTCATAAATTTGTAATCCCGAACTTGACAATTGAACTCAACTTAATCTTGATTTTTCTTTGACAGTATCGACATTATTAAACTGCGTTACATTCCTGGACTCAATAGTAAAAAACTTTTTATCAACGATCTTGAGTGGCGATCAGATATGATTTACTAATTATTCGTTGAATTAAATAGAACAAATTGTCAACTTGAACAAAGCCAAATTTAATCTAAGCCAGACTTCCACATGTACGTATATTGACGGCTTTTGTGTTATTTAACGATCTCAGACGTCAAACATAAATTTTTACACATTACAGTACAGTACTGTTACACCATTACAATAATAGTAACCCAGCGTGACCATGCTTAGTTTATGGTGTTTAACGCCACTTTCAACAATATTACAGTTATATCGTGGCGGTCAGTTTTATTGATGGAGGAAACCGGAAAACCCAGAGAAAACCACCGACCTGTGGCAAGTCACTGACAAACTTTATCACATACTGTTGTATCTAGTACACCACGCCATGAACTGGGTTCCAACTCATAACTTTGGTGGTGTACATATTGACTTAGGGAACGACCATTTAGCTTGAAAGGGGGGTGGGGGGGGGGGGGGGGGGGGAGGGTTATGATTTATTTCTAAAAAAATATTCTGATTCCCAATGTTGCTGAAAAAAATATTCTGATTTTGGTGGGGGGGAAAAAAATCTGATTCAAAGTCTTTGTCATATAGCCTAATGTTGAATTCTGGAAAAAAAATTCGCGCTTTTCGCGACAAAAAAAAAATATTCTAACTCTCGTGTTGTTCGAAAAAAAAATTCTGAACGAAACAATAAACCATAACCCCCCCCCCCCCCCCCCACCTTCAAATTAAATGGTCGGTCCCTTAGGTTACCAATAGTGTCAGTCTAATTAAAATTATATCGATTGTAGGAAATTTTGTCAGCTATACACTAACATATAACCACTTCCCATATAGGATCACATCAGAGGTAATATTTACCAGCCACCAATCATCGATGGGTTTCCAAATCGTCAGGTATTAAAAACCGAGCAAACGCTCACAAGGTGAATATCCATTTTCTGTGTTGTTGAGCAAACGCTCACAAGGTGAATATCCATTTTCTGTGCTCTAGAACATGTTGTATCAGGTAAATCAGTTCTGTTTCGTGAAAAATGTTGGTTCTAAGTCGTCTGTCTCATCTCTTGAACCCCATATTAGTCAGATAAGATGATTGCAAATGAAATGGACATTCCCATTTTCTATATTTGCGTACTTAAGTTACTAATGTGTCGAATTGGAAATGCAATTTCGCGGTAAGTAAATGTATGATATAATATTTTATGTTTCACAATTGTATTCGACAGTCTATTTATACATTATTCAATGTGTCCATCGTTATAACTGAAAGACAAATATTAGGTGAACTATTGCTGAAAGTGGCGATAAGCACCAACAATCAATCTTTTGAAAGACAAATATGAAACCTTGAACTTTTACGATTTTTATTGTTAGAATCAGTTAGTAATTTTGTTTGTTTGTGAATGAATATATAATTCTGTAAGCCAACCTGACTAAAAGTCGGAGTGAGTTTTTGTCATCAGTTGAACTGCAAAATGCAAAGAAATAATAATAATCTGTAATCTGATCTTGCAGATTTCAGAAAGTAATTGTGGTATAATTTGAAGAAAAAAACGATGTGCGTTGTCCAAAAAAAGAATTCTAGCTCGCGGGACCACTCCCCCTAAAAGTTAAATGAGGGATCCCTTAAAAAAGTAGAAGAAGTTAATAAATTATTTTTATTTTAGCTTAGTGTGAATAAAATGTCCTTGCTCAGGGTAATAACCCTTTCCCCCAAGAAAGATGGGAGTGGGCTTAAATGATCGACTCCAGAACAAATAAATATTTAAGATTCAAGATTCAAAATTAAAGTAGAAGCTAACAGTAATATAAAAAATAACTGTAAACAATCAATACATGTCGCATGCATTTAAACCTGGAAATTGTTAGTTTACGACTCGATACACTCCCTCCCCCCAAAAAAATGGGGGGGGGGGGGGGGGGGGGGGGGTGACGTTAAATGATTGGTCCGTAACAAATGAATACAAGTCATATAAAAAATAACTGTTACAATCAATATACATGTCATATACATTTAAACCTGGTAATTGTTAGTTTACGGCTGTCAATCAGATCATAAAAGCTTATTCAATCTGTGTTGTAATGGGACATTTTTTATGATTTACGACCGATCCATGTGACCTGGGAAAAGAATTACAAAATGTACTTATACAGGTAGAAATTGCATTATTTTTTAACGTCGATATTTTCTTCACGCCTAAAGGTCAACTGAAGTCTACAATTATTTTTAAGAAGCTTTTGTTTAAACGTTAGAATTTGACACCTCGTACTGACAACAGCAAAGTACAAAACGAATTCTAGTATTTGCATATTAATAAAAAGAAAATATACAAAGTTCTGTCATTGGGTTTATATTTTCTGATGTGATAAATTGTTTACATGCATCATTGGGTTACCTCTATTTTAGTATTTAATATGCAGTCTTTAATTAACAGAATCTCCGATGACAAAATTAAATATTGAGATTGTTTTCGTCTAATTGTAGAATGGTATGCACTGAAAGTTGGCAGTAAATAATAGGTAAGTTATTTATAGTTTTTAAAATGTTTAATTTGGGAGAAGTCATTGTAAGTTATTTTACATTTATTTTATTTTGGAAGACATCGTTGAAAAAAACTGACAAGTTAACTTGGGTGTAAATAGTATGATTTATTTCCATATATAAATCCAGCCAGATAATCTGTATATAACGTGATAAATCAGATTAGGACGGAATGCGTCATTAGGTAACGAAAACCAGGCTAATTATTACATTGTATGTGTTTTTTACTGCGAGACATCAAACAATGAGACTGTTATGGTCCATAGGGGTTTGTGTCACCTCCCCCTCCCATATAAGTCAAGGGAAACTTATATGAATTGAAAAAAATTCAGGTCTTGTGCTGAATGTCTCAATGAGTAACGAAAACCAGGCTAATTATCATGTGCTGTTACTGGGAGACATCAAACACTGAGACCTTTGATACTCCGTAGGGGTTTGTGTCATGGCCTTTTTGCCCATAGGTCACGGTGAATCTTTTATTAATTAAAATCCCAGGGGAAAAAGGGGGGGGGGGGGGGGGTCTCTTCAAATTCAAATGTTCAGGTCTTATGCTTCAACTGGCAAAAATTCACATTTCATTTTGAAATAGATTTTCATATATTACTACCTGAAATATTTTTACGTACAAATCATCTGAATTTGGCTGAAATAATGCTTGATGAACGCTAAGCAAATAATTAATCATGATCAATGTCGGAATTGAATTTTTTTGTTTATATTAAAAGTTGCCAATATTCGATGTTTTATACTATTAAAATGTTCTGAACAAAAAGCCAGGTTTAAAAAATGCGTTGTAATGTCGTAATTAGTGAAAAGAATTCGAATGTCTGTCGGTGGAATCGCCATTAACACGACCTAATAATAAGTCGGTTGCAGTTCCGAAGTTTGCCGAACACTGATAACTGCTATAAATAACAGAGAAAGCATGTTGCATGTAAATTCGTTAGAATTAATAAAATTTAAGAAATATATCTATGAAATTGAACCCGGGGGTAATCAGTTAATATTATATATTATTATACTTCCTGTAAGTTTCTGTAGTGATATTTGGTACTGTAATATTTTGGCATATTACCTGGGTAATATTTTGGCATATTGACAATTAGACACTCGGTCGGGTAATATGTCTCTCAGACCTGGGTAATGTTTTGGCATAATACCTGGACAAGACCACATTATTATATAAATGGTATTTAGTAAGAATGACACTTAAAATCGGAAATACGTGATGAAATCAATAAAAACGAACCCAAACTCTGCAAAGAGGCCCGATAAAGTGAAAATAGTAAACAAATTGTATTGCATATTATTGACAACACTTGAGTTACTTGATTATAATTTTTTAGAAAAAAACAGACATGAAGTTCATTATTTTAGTCTCTAATTTAAAAGAGATATCACCTCGCGTTTTCTCCTGAAAAAAGAATATATAAAAAACTACGATGCAATTCTACTGTCAAAATACGATTCGGCCGAAAAAAGATACTAAATTATGCTTACGTGTTGAAAAATGGAGTAGGTCGGTATAGCATCTTTTTTTTATTTTTACACAAAGCTTGCTGAATCCTCCCTTTTGTGTCGTTTTCGTGTAGAATCCGTCAATGTTTTTGTTCTTCCACCATTCGATTTGTGCCATGTGCACCTTTCTTCACCAACAAACAATTTCGCACATCAAACGCTTTCCCGAATGAGTTCACACTGTCAGGTCGTATGAATATTGCGCGGGTCAACATTGATTTCTTTACTGGATGCAAGAAAATCAAACAGCGAAGCATTTCTTTCGTTCTAGGCTCTTTACGTATGATATGATAGAAAAAAATCAACTGCAATTAGTATAAAACATCGAATATTGGCAACTTTTAATATAAAAAACAATCAATTCTGACAGCCTGTATGCCTTTAACCAATCGTTTCAATATGTAATAATGGTATATTCATGATCTTTACATATTTAGATGTGTTTTAGTAATAAACGGAATCCTAAATGGGGCCCTCGTGATCATATGGTAGTTAGATTAACAACTACTCATGCAATCAATGCCTATCACCACTGAAAGTTGTGAGTTCTAATTCCGCTGATGGCGAGGTGTACTTGATACAACATTATGTGATAAAGTTTGTCAGCTACTTGCGACAGGTCGGTGGTTTTCTCTGGGTATTTCGGTTTCCTCCACCAATAAAGCTGACCGCCACAATATAGCTGAACTATTGTTGAAAGTGGCGTTAAATATCATACCTCCCCTCAAATGACAGATTTCAAATTTACATAATAAATCTTTTCACATTAGATTATAATCACGTGATTAGTATTGCGCCAATGCACCAACATTTGGTAGTCGTATATGTTTGAAGATTAGATTAAATTTAATGCATTTTCTTATTACAAAGCACTCTTTTATCATCGGTCAATTTCTGTGTGTTCAATTTCATGTTCTATTTCATTAAGAAACGTATTAACGAGTGTTGTATAACCCTCCCTGTATTGGTTTCCGGTCATGGGTGAAATTTTAGAAAGTTGTTAATTTAATGCGATTTTGACAAAAGGTATTTTATAATTTTTACCTTTTAAATGTTTTATGTTATTTCGGTGTAATTACACGTCTACATGCAAAATTACGTTGTTTTGAACTTCTTAACCCGTAAAAAAAATGTCAATTTTCCAATGTACGAAATGGATTATGTCAAAAGTTTAAATTCTGAAAAACAAAACAAAAATCTATTCTGACACGCATTTAACACAATACAAAATAGCCACCGTGTCTCTGCAGGATCTCATGTCGTACAAGTGAAAACGATTTTTTGTTCAAATCAATGACAACTTGGACCAATTAACAAATACAGCTTAAGATTGAATGATTCAAAACATGTCTGTTGGATATTTACAAACTTTTTTGTGACACAGCTGCCTTGTGTCATTTTTAAAACAACATGCATTTATAAAAATGTTTTCCTTTTAGATGAAACCACACACATAGTGGTTACTCAGCACATTATGTGGTTAGGTCACGTTGACATACTTCGTTTCAGTACCTAAATAAAACATATACCGGTATTCAACAGCGACGAAATTGTAATTCAAATATTTCAACTGATTTAATACACTCTCAATTTTCTAATTATTGTTATTTTTCCTCCATATAAACTTAGTGCGTTCACATAATTATGTTGAAAAATGTACACGTTTTTAATGTTTGTTTTATCTGTTTAACTCAATCAGTGCTTATCACCACCAACGTTGTGAGTTCCAACCCCGCTCAGGCGAGGTGTCTGTGACTAGCGACAGGTCAATGATTTTCTGCGGGTACTCCGTTTTCCTCCACCAATAAAACTGACCTCCACGATATAACTGAAATATTGTTGAAATTGTCGTTTAACACCATAACCCTTACCCCCCCAAAAAAAGGAGAATTGTGATCCAATTAACCTGTTTCAACCTCCACATTGGTTGTGCCTTTCCCAAACCCGGTCCTATATATACATCGGCTGCTGTCGTTGTTTTGGAGTTGGGAGTTCTTGTAGTTGGTTAGATTGTCGGCCATTAGGGACCGACCATTTAACTTGCAGGGAGGGGGGGGGGGGAGGGGGTTATGGTTTTTTGTTTCGTTCAGAAATTTGTTTTCGGACAACACGAGAGTTAGAATATTCCCCCCCCCCCCTGAATTTAACATTAGGTTATATGACAAAAACTCTGAATCAGATTATTTTTTTTCCCTCCACCAAAATCAGAATGTTTTTTTAGAAAAAAATCATAACCCCCCCCCCCTTTCAAGTTAAATGGTCCGTCCCTTAGTGTTGATCCCTTTCTTATTTTCACATTAGAGACAAGCGCGTTTGTGAATCGAGGACAGTATTTTTGAAAGTACATGTAGGTTCCTCTTCCTTTGAATAACGGAACTTGCTTTCACTCCTCTGTGAAATTTTGAGACAAATTATCATTGCAATTTATTGTGGAGTGGGGAGGCTCCAGAAATATTTCCTGTATGCCCAGATGTCGATTCAATGTGTTGAATGTGCATTTACAGTAATATATTCAATATGGATTAAGCACAGCCTACAGGCGAGCATCACATGCACAAATAGTAGTTTTGGGTTCTTTTCTTCCTTATTCTTGATTAATTTTCTTTGTTCTCCAATTCGACTTACCCAGTTAATTCCATTGCAAAAGAGATTTTTGGGGCCGAGATATATCGGGGACGACATTTTTTTATGGCCGAGATATATCGGGGACGACTTTTTTGTAGGGGCGAAACAAGAAGGTCTTGCGATTGTCCATTTTTTAAATAAATTAATCGTTTCGTGTAAAGAAACAGTACGGGTTCCTTTCTAATTTTGTTTTGTTATTTTTAAGCTGGATAGTTATTTTTTATTCAAATTAATAAGCTATTTCCGTTGATTCACTCCTATTGTTCATTCTATGCTGAAACTTAGAATCCACTTCCGGTTGGTATTGATCGTATATATTGATTCATTTCCTTACACACATATTGCTGTTTAGCTCGCATTTTGCAATGCTCGCTATTATTGGTCGCTAGAAATCTTTAAAAGTACATTTTTGCTGTTATTTATTTTTTGAGTTTTGAGACCTGTCGCTTTATTGGTCGCTAGAAATTGGTCGCTGGCTTGTGCCTGGCCAATTTATCTATGAAATGTCATCAGGTAATTTTAGAAAACAGCAAAATAAATTTGGTTTATATTAGTGGTGCACCGATCATCGGAAACATCGACTAATCAGTCGGACGTCATCATACGATCCGATGATCGATTCTTAAACCTTGTGGTCGATTCTGATTCTATAGTGTCTAAAATATATCTGCTTAACTTTGTTCTTTGGTTGTTGTTTTTTTTTGTCTCCATACTGACAAAAATATTGCAGTTTTATCCCAGCTGGGTTTTTTTTGCCCTCATACTGACAATATCTGGCAGTTTTGTCCAAGCGTACTTTTGACACTCAGTCAATACACATTTTTGGACTATTCTATTATTTATCTACTTCCCGGAATAGTCCATTTTATATCAGGTGTTACACATATGGAAAATGATCTTTTGTTTTGTTCTAAGTTAATGTTTACAAATGGGAAAATTGTAGTTTGTAAATATATTATTTGATTTTATTCAAATCTTTACTTTTGTTAAACACATATTTGGACTAGTCTATTATTTATCTATCTATATCAGGTGTTACACATATGGAAAACGATGTTTTGTTTTGTTCTAAGTTAATGTTTACTAATGGAAAAATTATAGTTTATGAATTTATGATACAATTTTATTCATATCTTTACTTTTGTCAATCATATTCTTGAAATAAAGACTATTTGATTAATTATAGTCAGTAAATACATGTGTACATTTAGCAGGCAATTGTCACCGTAGTCCGAGATTCCTCTGTCGTTTAACGGCATTGATAATCTTGCTGTAGCAGTCCGAGATTCCTCTGTCGTTTAACGGCATTGAAATCTCGGACTATTGTCACCGATGATCGATGATCGGTCGATGTTGATATAACGATCATCGATCTTGAAAATGTTACCGATTCCCATCACTAGTTTATATATATATTAAATCTCTCTCTCTCTCTCTCTTTCTGTTCATAGACTGACGAATGCACATGTAATAATCTCTATTCTCACAAGTTTACCATCTCCGTACTGTCATACGATCACTATCATACAGTGGTCATTCCTGTATGGCACAAAGCTAGATTATTTCTCCAGATTTTGTAACAAAAAAAAAACTAAATTTGTGTCCGTCTAATATGCTTTCTCTATTCTATTGGACTCGTATTGCTATATCTTTTTTCAGAAGCCGTTGATAAGCCTTTAAGTGCAATAAATATGATAACATATTAAGCAAAATAAGCAATTTCAAATAATTATTTTTATCTAATTAGAAAGGCTATAAAACATATGCGTGTAAAAGCCTCAGCGTTACTTAACAAATTTCCTGTATATCCGTAATTACATACAACTAAAATCCTGATATAAAATCACACGGAAGAGATTTATACAGCAGTAACCACCTGCATTGATTATTAATGTAAAGAAAATGAAATTTAATTTTCTTTAAGATGAAAAATTATTTTGAATTTCTCAAAACGGCATCAAAAGTATATTAATTTGGTTGGTGTTCAGTTATAAAGTATATTATTTATCAAAGGTCGTAATAAATGTGTCTGATAACAAATACCCATTACACACAGATAGGAAGTGAGACAGAATTTAAAACATCTCTTACAGTAATGCTAATTCAGCTCCGATGATATTTTGGTATAGTCTGTTTGGTGACTCTGAAAATAGGGGAAAAAATTATTTAAAAATCAGGG
This sequence comes from Bathymodiolus brooksi, assembly GCA_963680875.1. Taxonomy (NCBI): domain Eukaryota; kingdom Metazoa; phylum Mollusca; class Bivalvia; order Mytilida; family Modiolidae; genus Bathymodiolus; species Bathymodiolus brooksi. Next base: position 87,187,742 of record OY804589.1, on the reverse strand, counting down.
ATTTGCTTTCTATTGTTCTATTATTCAATACATATCTGAGTAAAAGTTGTCAAAGAAAAAATTCAAATAATAAAAAAAATCTCCATAGGGCCCAATACTAATTTTATCAGATTGTAAGTAAAGGAGGCTGCCATTATAATGAACAGCCTTACCTGTTCTTTCCTGTCTGTTGTTATGCTAATTTCAGTCACATGGGAATGCCATATTAGGCTAAAGATTCAAGATGTTTTGAATAATTGATAAACAGTTTGACCATATGATATTTATTTGTAAACAATTAATAACTGCTGGTCACATGAGACCCTTATATGGACATGTCCCTTGTTATTCACTCATGCTGATTTATAAAAATAAATAAATTAACACTTAAAAAAATGATACCAAAATCAAATAAATGTTAATTTCGTGATAAATATAAATATATAAATTAAAAAATATTCTGGTTTAATACTTGTTTTCTTCCAAAGATTAAACAATTCATATACAATGTTAATTTCTTATATGCAAATTAGATAAACATTTTTTTCATGATTTTCTTGCTTCAAATTATGTTATATAAAGTTTATGTATATTGTAAACAAGTAGTGAAAATGCCCGTGAAAGCTTCTGCTGAAAAAAGGGAATTAATTTTGAAAATTTACAAATATTTTGGGGCCGAAAGTAAACGAAAAGCTCCATTTTATTCATGGAATAAAGTCATTGATAGAACTGTACAAGCTCTGGACATTAGCCGTTCATTTTTGAATAAGATATTGAAAAAAGAACCTGTGGAACTTAATGAAAAATCTGTGAATAAATGCAAAGATTCTTTGGATAGTTTTGATAAAGACTTAATAAGGAGAGTAGTAGTTGGATTTTTTTCGAAAAATGAATATGTTTCAATTAGAAAATTGCGTGTCACTTTGGAGAAAAACCATTCTTTAAAATTGTCAAAATATAAACTTTGGAAAACTTTGCATGAACTTGGTTTTAGATATGCAAAAATAAATGGAAATAAAAAGGCTCTTGTTGAAAGAAAAGACCTCGTTAATAAAAGAATACATTTTTTACGTACAATTAAACAAAAAAGAAATCAAGGATGTAGCATTGTTTATTTGGACGAAACTTGGGTTGATACCCACCATACAGCATCCCATCAGTGGACACCACCTAACCCTTCAGATGCCCGAAAAATTCCCCTTAATAAAGGACAAAGATTCGTAATTTTACATGCAGGATGTAAAACTGGTTTTTTACCTGGATGTGAATTAGTTTTTAAAACTTTAAGCACAGATGGAAGAGATTATCATTCCGAAATGAATTCTGTCATATTTAATAAATGGGTAGAAGAACAGTTAGTTCCCGCACTTCCACCTAAAAGTCTTGTTGTAATGGACAATGCGTCTTACCATAGTGTAATAAAGGAAGGTACCAAAGCACCAACATCAGCTACAAGAAAGGAGGATATGCAAAAGTGGCTCAAAGACAAAAAAATTCCTTTTGATGGTAAAATGAAAAAAATTGAATTATATGAAATCATTAAACTGAAGAAACCCGAACCAGTTCATAAAACAGATGAATTTTTACGTGGGAAAGGTCATGATGTTTTGCGCCCCCCAGCCCCCCCCCCCCCCCCCCCCCATACCATTGTGAATTTAACCTTATCGAAATGGTATGGGGGGATGTCAAGGGTTATGTTGGACGGGAAAATAACACTTTTAAAACTAATGATGTAAAGGACTTAATAATAAAAGGATTTAAAACCATAACCCCAGAAAAGTGGACTAACTTTTGTAATCATGTTGAAAACAAAATAGAACCACAATATTGGAAATCTGACCACATTATAGAGGAAATTCCAAAAATTATTATAAATTTAGACAGTGATAGTGACACTGATTCAGATGGGGATCATGACAGTGAGGGTGAAACTACTGATATGTACTGGTAAGAATAAACAACGTTTTCAGGTAATTCTGATCTCTATGCACATAAAGGGAATGGGTAGTTTGCATGTACTTTAAATGCTCCACAATCAGTTATGTAATAATGTATCACCATTATTGATTTTTACCTGAACAGGTGTAAATCTAATTTGAATATTGTCCATATTTGGTATGGCCAGTAGTAAACATCTGATGTAACATGCTAATGATGAAATCAGCTGACTTGCTGTTTGTCAATACTGACCACATGTTGCTGTTCATTTCAGTAGTACTTACTCCCATGTTTGTTACATGACAAAATGACATAATTTTACAATTAAGTCCTATGGCAAACTTTTTTATTCTTTAATGAATTTTTTTGATAAATTCACCTATAATATGTAATAATAAGTCCTTAATATAAATATAATTAAAAAGAAAATCTGACAACCCGTTGATTTTTTAGGAATTTTTTCCCCTATTTTCAGAGTCACCAAACAGACTATACATAACCTCCATTGATGATTTGCATTCCGCCTCGATGGTGTAACGGTAATTATTTTCACTTCGAGAGTGGTAGATCGTGGGTTTGATCTCCGATCGCGTCATTTTCATTTCGAGAGTGGTAGATCGTAGGTTTGATCTCCGATCGCGTCATTCGGAAGACTGCAATTCGTTGTTGTTGCTTCTCCGCTAAGTACACAGCTAGAACTAAGGAGTTAGAGCCAAGACTGCATTATTGACTCGAAGTTGAGTGTCAGAGTGGAGCGACATGTCTACATGTAGACTATTGTTACAGTGGGCATCACTATAAAAACTCGAGAAAAGCGTGTTGATCTAGTAAAAAGCTGACATAATCCTCATCATCATCATCTCAACAAAACTAACTTGTTTTCGCCATGACATTGCTGACTGTGAGTTAAACAACAATCACTCATTCACCCACTCACTCCATTGCTGCAACGACAATATTATATGTTTAAAAAGATTAGGGACGGACCATTTAACTTCCAGGGGGGGCTATGGTTTTTTTCTAAAAAATATTCTGATTCCCAATGTTGCTGAAAAAATATTCTGATTTTAGTGGAGGAAAAAAAAAAATCTGATTAAAAATAAAAAAAATTCTAACTCGTATTGTCCGAAAAAAAGATTCTGAACGAAAAAAAACCACAGCCACCCCCCTCCCCCCCACCCCCTGCAAGTTAAATTGTCGGTCCCTTAGGGATTGTCCAAAAAGTGTCTTTTATAGAATATTTGAAATCTTAGTTCAATTTCAATAAATGACATTTTAGTTCGTTCAGGACTTTTCAGAAAAGAAAAATTCATCGGATTTCCTGGTAATTTGATTTTCAAACGTTTCATTGTGCCATATTTTCTGTGTCATGTTAGTTACCGGTTGATTAAGGAAATTAAATTTCTTTCAATATCGTTAGGGATAGGGGTTAAGGTTATGGCGTTTAACGCCACTTTTCATTTATCAATATTTCGGTTATGCAGTGGCGGTCAATTTTATTGGTAGACACAACCGGAGAAAACCACCGACCTGTCGTAAGTCACTGACAAACTTTATCACATAATGTTGTATCGCTTTCAATATCGTGATGAGACTTAAAAATAATTCAAAAGATAAAGGTATAAAAAATAAATTTGATAAATTGATAAATTGTACACCTTCCATTTTACATTATCATGTTTCTAAATAAGATTTTCTCATGGCGGTTATTCGACATTCATTTGTTTAGTTTTCCTGTGTTTCGGATTTTGACCAGATTGATTACATATGAAAATCTGAACACCGGTAACTTACTTCCTGTAGTGGCAAGTGATTTCCGTTATGGCATCTCGTGACTTTGACAGCCGAACAAATAGAACAGAATCTTAACAATACAAAGTTGAACTTGGACAAAAGTGACTGATGATTTTAACACAACTGTCGGTGGATAGAAAATAACAGGGGCATTCATTTACATTTTGTTCTTCATTTGGGGAGGGGGGAGTGGGGTATCTTTGTTAACGGAAATATCATTTTAAGAAAAGACAAAAAACAACATCATGGATGAAACCTCACATTGCTTGAATATGTATAATTTCAAAATATAGATAATATCTAAACAAATTATCCTGTAATTCCTACCAGTATTACAAATAACATGTAATTAAAGATGGTAACACGGAAACAACCGTCTTTGTATCTCTTTCATTTGATGGTATTAAATCTCTTAAAAGCTTTCATGCTGATAGATAAATAAATACCTATATATGAACACGTGTGTGTAATTAGTGATAATTATTACTGATTATTAGACAGCAGGTGATCTTTAGTTTTCATGATAATCAGTACCTCTCGTCAACCTCCTCCACCCTCTTGCATTGCATCTTGATCAGATAAACGTTTTGAGCTATTTAATGATTATACTAATCTCCCATTTTCCGGATATGTTTTCCAATAATTTCTCAATTATTTCGTTTTCTTTCCTATACTTTCTCGGGATTAATCACTCTCTGAATAAAAAGATAATGGTCTAGTTTTGTAAATTGATGATTTAATTTTTCTCGTTAAATGAAATGATAGTTGTTGTGGCTTTATTTATCTTCTTGAATATTAGCAATATCCGGTGTACAGAAAATCCAGACACATTTATCGTCAAACATTTCATTACTTAAACTCGTACATTACAAGGGTCTTCGTGTAAATAGCGGGCTTCACCAAATTGAATGATTCTATCATGACACAGATATATGAGTATGATTCAAGGAGTCTGTGTTTTGTAAAAGGGGGGGGGGATACATTGATCTTAAACAGAGATTATGGTTATGTTAGTTTTCATATCGATAGAAAAAAATAAATTCTCATCCGTTCTTCTTAAACTATGCAGTGAATAAAGTAGACTGACGAGTACTGTCCCCTTGCTCATACAATACTCGCCTTCGCTTCGATGTGAAAACGCAATTTTGAGACAAATTAATAAATCTATGGATAGTGTTATAAAAGTATGATATAACGACACTTTGATTGAATGTATATAAAAACAATTCTTTACGTTTTCACCAGAAACACTATTGTTGAAAATTTCGATTTATCATTCAATACTAATGGATTAGGGTTATGGCTATGGTGTTTAACGCCACTTTCAACAGTATTTTAGCTATATCATGGCGGTCAGTGTTATAGGTGGAGGAAACCGGAGTACCTGAGAAAATAACCGATCTGCCGTCCATACTTATGAAACTTTTGAATGCCTTTAATAAGTTTTCGCACGTAAGCTGAACAGAGGAATCGAATTTACTTATACTTGTTGTCTGTTATTTGTATTTTTTTTTGTGGCTCTAGTGGTCAGACTTTATATAATTATTTTCTGATGCATTTAGGGGACTGTCGTGGTCGTGATCGTATAATAGTTGGATTTATCACTACCTATGCAATAAGTACCCATCACCACTAAAGTTGTGAGTTCGAATTCCGCTCATAGCGAGGTGGCCTCGATACAATATTATGTGATAAAGTTTGTCAATAACTTACGACAGGTTCGGGTACTCCGGTTTCCTCCACCAATAACACAAACCGCCGTGATATAACATGACATATTGTTGAAAGTGGCGTTAAACACCATAACCCCTTATTATACCGTATGGAAAAGTCATGAGTAAATAAGAATGGAACTACTTATAGTATGATTTGTGTAATCCATTGCATTCCCAAATGTTTCGTACATGCTAATTAATAAAAATATAATGTATACAAAATAAGATGTTGTCAGTTCGCTTCAGAAAATATCCAAAGTTATCAGATGACATTTTTATTTTAAAATCGGAAGAAATGAATATATTCATAAGGAAATAAAAGTCTGTGCTGCAGCCCTTTGGGAAGTATAATGATTTTTAATATCCGTCTTTTTGCAATATTTTTCTATACCAGTTATCATGAAACCCATGTGTAATGGTAATTTTCTTTTACTATACAAAACAAGATTTATATGAAGTTTTAAATCGTGATGAGTTTCAGGATTTAAAAAAAAAAGTAATGTCTTATTATAATACTTATGCATTGGTAGGCGAAAAATCTCATCTCACATGAACGATAACTCGCATAGAAAAAAGGGGGTCGTCGTGGTCGTGATCATATGGTAGTCAGGGGCGGATCCAGGAGGGGGGGGGGGCGGCGCGCGCCCCCCCTAAAATTGGAAAAGATATGAATTTTTGGCGTAAAATCGTGATTTTTCACACGAAATACCCCACAAATTTTCGCGCCTCCCTCCGCTCGGTGCAATTTTTTTAAGTGCGCCCCCCCCCCCCTAACTTAAAATCCTGGATCCGCCCCTGGTAGTTGGATTTACATGCTGGAAATCACCGATAAACCTGTAAAGTTATTAAATAACGTTGTTTATCGAGTGCAATGTACACTTGGCTACATGTGCGGAAGTCGATCTCACATTCGTACCTTAAAGGTTCCAATCTTAGAATTAATTCACAAAGCATTTTCTTTTTATTATAAGCTATCGCTATGCTAAATGAAAATACAAAAATCAATTCATTTTGTAATTACATGACGGGTTATATACCTTTTAATCTTTGATCAAATAAAAAAAATAGTCTTCAGATTTCTCTGCCGACGGCTAATATCAAGCTTTCCCCGCAGATTCAAAGAAATAAATAATATTTGTTACAGGACACCTGATGTCCAAGACATAATTAAAACGTAGGATTAATTTCTCTAGAGAATCACGATAGGGAGAGTTCAGTTAAAGCACCAGAGAATCTTTGTTTCATCTCCGACTTCATTTTACCGGTAAGTCACAATACAAAAAAAAATAATAAAAACGACTAGACTATGGATGATTTTTATAGGATTTGCGGCTTATTTGTCTGTTTTTACCGGAAATGGTCGCATGTGTGTATTTCTATATATAAAAATGTAGGTATGATATCTAATTAAATTCAGATTTGTCAGTTCAGACTTCGTTGTTAGTCTTTAGTTGTAATGCTAAGACACCATGACACCATGCATTGCTTAATTTATTATTTGGTGGTGTTCCTTGTTTGTAAAAGACTTTCTTTGGTTGCAATGCTCAGATAAGATACCAGACATTGCTTAATTTATGATTTTTGACAGAATATTTTATTTTATTTTCATTGTCTTAATTTCGTTGTGGAAGGAGAAATATATTTGCGTATATTTGTCGAAAAATGAGAAATTACTTGCAATTATGCGCAATACTGATTCAGTAATAGAAAGTATATGCTGTAAGACGAGTATATTGAAATAAATGTCAAAACCACTGACTAGTAGCCTTTATTTTCTCGAAATTACTTCATTGGTGTATTTATCTTGTTAATATGAAAGAAGAAGAGGGTTAACGAATGTTTAGATTGACGAGTTCTGTCCCCTTGTTCATACGCTGCGCTCTTATAACACTTATCCACATTTGTCTCCAGCAATTTTTCAGCTGACAAGATCATGCAGAGAGGGTATTAAAACATTTTATGAGAGGATCATTCGGATTACACTTTACTCGTAATGTTTAAGGACCTGATCGACAAACGGATTGAATTAATCCCCATCAGACTCAGTTTTAACACTTATTAATTTCCCCTTTAGCTGTGTTACATGAAACAGTTTAAACATTATTATATTAGGTGTAAACTAAATTGAGAAAGTGAGAGCATTTTTTCCGAATTATGAGTTTTGGTAAGTATTTTCGTATGTATGTTTGCATGTTGTAACACACTGCAATGGCTTATAAATATAATATAGCCACATCAGGGGTGCAATGGTTAGCGTGCTGGCCTAGAGTGTGGTATATCAGGGGTTCCAGGTCAGGTCGGGACAAACCAAATGTTATCAAATTGATATTTGATGCTTCGCAGCTAACCACGCAACATTAAGGAATAAGAGGAAAGACTGGCTGACTCGGAATCAGGATAATGTGTCTGAGTGGTGCAACCTTCCGAATATTATTAAAGTAAGCTATCACTAAGAAAACACAATTACTTAACGTGTTGGTCTAGTACAAAGCAAACTATATCACGGGAAGCCTGACCGTTGGCTATGGTAAATAACGTGTTTAGAGATAATCTGTACGATAAAGGGATGAGATATTATAAAAGTTCATTTTTGTAATATTTATGTTCTTTTGAAAACGTTATATACATTTAATAATGAATAATTATGTAAAAATAAACCTGTTTACTTTCACAAGACTTTCCACGAATAGAGTTGATTGTTGTTTAACAAATAGAGGAAATATGGGGTTGCAACATACATTTTATTTTTTTTAATATTTTTTATAAATATATTAGGAGAAATAATCGCCATTTTTTTTTAGTTTATTATTATTCTATAAAATTTAGCGGCAATGGTTTGGTTATTTAAAAAAAAAAAAAAAACACAACAAACAAACAGAAAGAAGAATACCAGCTCCCCCTAAAAGTGAAATTGTCTTTCCCTTACAAATTAATATAAATTGTTGACTGATGAAGATATTGCCTTTCGCAACCGTTTTTAACCAGCAATCTGATGAAATTGGAATGAAAAAGAGAATACAAAAGAAATATATGGACACTTTTCTCGTACTATTCATCCACGTGATAATCAATAATTTAGAAAATATGACTACTTATTATTTTCATCTTTCCGGTAAACAACAATACGGTAAGTGTGCGCTAATGGTTCTAAATGTATACATTTCCGGTTCGTCTGCTTAGAGTGACACGTCATTCACTTCCGGTGGTAATCGCACATAATTTAATTGTCATCATCTTTTTTAGACAGCTTCGACATTTAAGCTTCATCTGCAAAAATAATGGTCTCTGTAATTAAGTTTCGCTTTTCAGTGGACATTTTTTCGAGGAGCAGACGACATGATTATTTGGTCGTACGGTTTCCTGTCGATTTGACAAACCAGCTGACGGACAAAATGTCAAGATAATTTTATCTGTTCAGTTACTGAAGTAGAGAATTTGTCTTTCACGTAGCACTCGAAAAATTCTTGAATCATGCATCGCTTAATTGATGATTGTTAAATGCATACATTAGAAGAAATACGATTGTGTCTTTCTTTGTGTTCTTCATAATACAATAGCTTTGTTTACGGTGGCCATTTTATCTTTTATGTGAGAAAGCCCCTCTTGAAAAAAATCAACTTAAATTTATTAAAAATTCTATTGTGACTGAAAGTAATTAAATAAATATAGCTGTTACGACAGAATTACTATTAATTACAGCTCGTAAATAATGTAATTATTATCAACATTAAGGTTCTCCTCCCTCAGGTGAACTTAGCCGATTTTGGGGATCCCGTTTAGGCTATGTGGTTTACTTGATCCCAAAACTTTAGATAATTTGTTTTCCAATCTTTTGACTTTGAGCGCCCCTGATGAAGATTATTCCAGAAATGCGTCGTACGAACTGAATTCGATATCTACGTTTTTATTATAAATCTTCATCACAACTCGAACCACTATCCAGACTAAGGAACGGAAAACTTAACCGTCTTCTGCGTGAAGCATATGATTTAACCAATATGTTATATATACAAAACATTTACCCAAGCCATGTAAAAAATTGATTAGAAGAATAAGATATAGGTTTTGATGTGAAGCAAACAGATTAATGTAAAACTGTATAACAAACAAATAAGTTAAAAACTCCAAATAAAAAAATCAAGTTACGTGTAAATATCAAAATCTTATAAATAATAAAATTAAGGGTTATGATTACGACACTTACAGCAATATTTTAGTCATAGCGTGGCGGTCAGTTTTATTGATGGAGGAAACCTGAATACACGAAGAAAACCACTAACCTGTTACAAGTCACTGACTATACGATCACGATGATATATATTAGTGTAATGCATGACAAAGCTTTATTCTGCCAATGTATGACTCTTCGTATCTGAACAGTTTCAATTGCTGACATTGACAATCTTCCTATATCTGAACTTGACAATCTTCTTCTATCTGACCTTGACAATCTTCCTATATCTAACCTTGACCATCTTCTTCTATATGACCTTGACAATATTCCTGTATTTGACCTTGACAATCTTCCTATATCTGACCTAGACAATCTTCTTCTCTCTGACCATGACAATTTCACAATTTCATGGAATTAGAGAAATGTCTGACAATACTGTGATCTGCCAGGAATATATAAACCTCCCTATCAATTTAACCTTGACAATTTTATCATTATCCGAATCACTATGGTACTGTCACGCTTATAAAGAAGATTTTATACAATTATCGATAAATAAATGGAAAAAAGCCAGGGTTGTCTTCTACTTATTGTTTCTTCCCCACAGTAACATGATAAAGACCCCCATTAAAGATGACAACTAATCGGATCAACACTTTAATAAGCACATTTTCTTATTTGTCAAAATTGACAACTAAATTATCTTCTTGTTTTATAAGTCTCTGATCAGAATGCACAGGCTGAGACACAGTGTAAACATTGTTTGATATAAATAATAGAATTTTTGTTCTAGGAGATAGTAATAGTAGTAATATTTCACTTGTTGGAATGCACTTTGCTTGGTAGTTGTAAAATTAGATGCATTTTGCAAGTGAGTAATTATTTTAATTGTTATATAAAGTAATAGGAAATTTTCTCGAAGATATTAACATTACACTTGTTGGAATATATACCTTTTTGTAATTTTAAAACTATTTGATTGATTTTTTTTGTAATTTTAAAACCATTTGCAAGTAAGTAATTGATTTGTAATAATTAAAAACGGGTATGGTTTTGGTTAGGGTTTTTGTGTTAAACACCATCTTGAAGAATATTTCAGCTATGTTGTGGCGGGCCGTTTTATTGGTGGAGGAAACCAGAGTACCCGGAGAAAACCACCGACCTGTCGGAAGTCACTAACAAACTCTACCACATAATGTTGTATCGAGTACACCTCTCCATGAGCGAACTTATGTAACGTTAGTGGTGATAGGCACTGATTGCATAGATAGTTGTAAACCCAACTACCATGCGATCACGACGACCTTCGAAAAAGGGTATATATTTGCACATATTCTATAAATTTGTTTTGAAACTTATTGAAAAACTTGTGGAAATTTTAAATAATTTTGTGTTTATTTGTCATCCGGAAGGCTATAATCTTAGGTCTGTCCTATACTATAGAGCCCAGCTGTCATCGCTTTGCGTCCGTCGCCGACTTTCTCTGTAATCTTTCCACATTAATTTCAACATGACTGTCATAGCTAATAACCCGTCAGTCTGACTGTCTAAATTAAAAAAAAAATCTTCTTCGCGAAAACCGCTAGACAGATTTATTGTTGCAATGTATTAATGTTCATCAATTGGTATATTGATGCCGATCGAAAAATCAAAATTGCCGCGACCACAGGACAAAGTTTTAGAAAAGGACCATAAGGGAAAATATCTTAGAATTATTCTTCTCTGAAATTACTGAGACATTCGAAAGTAAACATGGCTGGGCAGTACTTTGTATGGTCGCTTACAAAGAGTCTGTTTTGTGCCGATCGGAAATCCAAGATGATCGCAACCACAGGAGATAGTTTTAGTACTGTTTCGTATTGGAAAATGAACTTAAAATGGCAATATCTCCATAAACTAGACATTTAACTGAATCCAAACTGTACATAGACATTTTTAGATTGTCGTGGTATAAATATGTTTAATAGTAAGGAGAAGAAGTAAGAAGAATCAGGATAATGTCTCCGAGTGGAGCGTCACGTTTTATCTAAGGGCTGTTGTGTCAGTCAGTTAACGGCACTACACAAATCCAACTAAGCGCGTTGGTCCAATACATCATCATCATCATTATCGAAATATAACTTGTTCTCGTCATGATATGGCTGAACAATTTCTCATTTTGTGTTAATTCCTCACTCACTCACTTGTGATCTTTTAAGGAACAATGCGTCTAGACATGCGTTTATGTACTTGGATTGTCACTTTGATGGTGAAAGAAACTTTGAGAAATAAAAATGGAAAATTTCCAAAGGCAATGTATGATAAGATAAAATACAAAAGAATATCTACTGAACTACTCTAATACAGACTGAATTAGTTGTTATCCCATAGAGATGTACAAACTACTTGAATGTCTATTTCTGGCGTAAAAGCTGTTTATCTGACCCTTAATTAGCCCTGTTTAAGTAGATACATAATAGAACTGTTAATTGTTATGTTGGAAATCAATATTCTCCAACGGAGATTGATTTTATATTAACTGCGATCCTTTCATTATTTCGAAACGATAGAAACGAAACGAATTACTAATTTATTTAAATAGGAAATAATAGTTCGTTATAACAATAGTTAAAAGTCATAAAAGGACAGAAATTTGCTAATTAAAGGTCGATCGACAGTGATAGACAGGTAACATATTAATTTGAAGATGCTTTTATATACAAGGAATTGATTTTATCAGGACATTGGTCGTGAATGTGACTATGATATGTGTTCCATTAGCGTTGGGAGATGTCTTTGTGAAAGAGGATGATGATCGAAATGTGTAAATATGTTATTAAACCGGCATTGGAATAATATTTTTTTCAGAGAATTTTAAACCTTGTACCAACATGTATTTATATTTTAACTTTTATCGCTGTTCTTCTCTATTTTATTGTGCTATTCGTGTGCACATAGAATAAACTACAATGTTGGTAACAAAATGAGAGAACAAAATACCACACTGTCAGAACAGTTCTAAAATCTAATAGAAAAACAAAAAATACCACACTGTCAGAACAGTTCTAAAATCTAATAGAAAAACAAAAAATACCCCACTGTCAGAACAGTTCTAAAATCTAATAGAAAAACAAAAAATACCCCACTGCCAGAACAGTTCTAAAATCTAATAGAAAAACAAAAAATACCCCACTGCCAGAACAGTTCTAAAATCTAATAGAAAAACAAAAAATACCCCACTGTCGGAACAGTTCTAAAATCTAATAGAAAAACAAAAAATACCACACTGTCAGAACAGTTCTAAAATCTAATAGAAAAACAAAAAATACCCCACTGTCAGAACAGTTCTAAAATCTAATAGAAAAGCAAAAAATACCCCACTGTCAGAACAGTTCTAAAATCTAATAGAAAAACAAAAAATACCCCACTGCCAGAACAGTTCTAAAATCTAATAGAAAAACAAAAAATACCACACTGTCAGAACAGTTCTAAAATCTAATAGAAAAACAAAAAATACCACACTGTCAGAACAGTTCTAAAATCTAATAGAAAAACAAAAAATACCACACTGTCAGAACAGCTCTAAAATCTAATAGAAAAACAAAAATACCCCACTGTCAGAACAGTTCTAAAATCTAATAGAAAAACAAAAAATACCACACTGTCAGAACAGCTCTAAAATCTAATAGAAAAACAAAAAATACCACACTGTCAGAACAGTTCTAAAATCTAATAGAAAAACAAAAAATACCCCACTGTCGGAACAGTTCTAAAATCTAATAGAAAAACAAAAAATACCCCACTGTCAGAACAGTTCTAAAATCTAATAGAAAAACAAAAAATACCCCACTGTCAGAACAGTTCTAAAATCTAATAGAAAAACAAAAAATACCACACTGTCAGAACAGTTCTAAAATCTAATAGAAAAACAAAAAATACCCCACTGCCAGAACAGTTCTAAAATCTAATAGAAAAACAAAAATACCCCACTGCCAGAACAGTTCTAAAATCTAATAGAAAAACAAAAAATACCCCACTGTCGGAACAGTTCTAAAATCTAATAGAAAAACAAAAAATACCCCACTGTCAGAACAGTTCTAAAATCTAATAGAAAAATAGTAGAAAGATGCAAAATCTATACCCCCTAACACACATATATATGACGGCAAACTTTCATGGCTTGATACAGGCACTTCAATAAAAAGTGGCGGTGTTAAACTACATGTAGTTAAATGGCCCAACATCTCCTCTGTTGAAATTAAATGATTGTGGTCATGCACGTGTTTTTCACATGCGAGTAAAATAGAAACACCCACACATGACTGGAGTATGACTATTACGTTTATTGACATAAGTAAAGAGTATAGCTCAACCTCTGGCTAGAGCCCGTTTCCCACTCATTTTTGTGGTAGCTTTCGATTTTTACAGACAATACAGACAGTACAATACATTTACACAACAAGACATTGCACACACTATATTGACCTTTTCCTATCGGGATATACATGTATATTTATGTATGTATATTAGGGTATGAGTTATTCTCATTATTGAAGACCATATTGTGACTGTGAAATGAGGAACAACAATAAAAATATAATGTTAGTTAATATGCGAGCTTAAGCGAGCTCTTTATGGTATAAAATGTGTACTTAGGATTTTTTAACAAACATGGCTGAACATACTATCGAAGAAAAAAAAATTCGATGATTTGTAAACACCGGTTTCCGTGTAACACACTAACACACTCAATTAATGAAGATCTTCTTAACATAAAGCGCAAAGGTGATCCTGAAGTCTCGTACCCTCTCTCGTACGTCCGATACCACTGAAACCCGGAACCCGTGTGTAATAAAAGTCATTTATTTTTTAATTTATTTAATCTCTTCTGACATACTGACAAGAATTTTTGTTTCTACGCGGAAGTTAACTTTTGAGATTTCGTAAGGAACGATAACTCCAATAAAGGAACGACAGCTCGATTGAATGAGACTAGATTCGGCCCTAAAAATAAGTCGTCGCCAATATATCTCGGTCCAAAAAATCTCGACACTTTTTGATGCACTGGATGAGCGTGAAATTAACAGATAATTTTCAGATGCGCAAGCATTCATGGCCATGCCGGTTTCATATTAGGATTTATTTTGTGTATCCTATATTATGATCAAATTGTAATTTTCTATGTTTTCTATGTTTTGTTTGTTTGTATTTGTATTTGCTTGACCCACATGGGTGTATTATGCAAATAAAGAATAATAGAATTAAAATAATAAAATAAAAGCGGGGTTCCTTTACTTTATTTATGTCTAAGTGTAAAGTTGGATAGTCTTTCATGTTCATTTACATTTATGCTCTTACTTACTAATTCATTAATATAATATTACCCTTTCCCAATAAAAATAGTTTTAGCTTCTCTTCGCTTATAAATCCGTCTATACAGATAAGAGTAAATCGTTTAACCATACACATATTAGTTTATTGTAATATAAGTTGCAATATATATTCAAATGTTTTCGTGTCCAAGATCTGTAACGTACCTCACAAGATCCTGTCAGATGCTTTTCATTATCAGGGGTGATAATTTGTCAGGTGCGTTGCCGGCAGGGGGCAGGATTATCGGCTTTAATCAACTTGTTTGTTATTCATAACCCGATCCTCTAATAAAGTTAAACAAATATCGTGTCATATTTTTTTTCTGTCCTACAGACACAAGACAAGGTTCAACTTGGTAAAGGTGTTTTTTTTTATATCTTCTCTGTAAACATAACGTTTCGGAGATTTATTCCGGAATTGTTGACATTTTATGTCTTA
Organism: Bathymodiolus brooksi; assembly: GCA_963680875.1. NCBI lineage: Eukaryota > Metazoa > Mollusca > Bivalvia > Mytilida > Modiolidae > Bathymodiolus > Bathymodiolus brooksi. The sequence continues at coordinate 87,172,352 of OY804589.1, read as the reverse complement.
TAGAAAGCACGTGTTTGTTCAAGCTATAGTCAATATTTGTTGTTTGCAGAGTGTGTTAATTTCAATGTAATTCGTATAGCATTGGTAAACGGTTAAACATTACCTTTCTGAAATAAGCAGACTTTTCTAGTGTTGTGTGTATAATAATTTTACTTGGCGTCAACTTCATTAGATCTCGGGTTGTAGCCCCAATATTGTCAAACCATGCAAAAAATATGGTATTTGCCGTTTCTACGCTAAGTACACAGCATTAAGGAGTATTAGTAATTATAAACAAAGAGTCGGTATAATATGCCAGAGTTGCGGACATGTATACACGTGGTATTTTGATTCAGAGTACACTATAAAAATTCAACTAGTTGTGTTGATTTAGTGTAAAACGGACATCAACATCACCATTTCATCAAAAATTAGTTTGTTCTCGCTATGAAATAGCTGAAACGCTGGTCTGAAAAAGCTGAAGCATTGCTATGAATAGTTGCAACATTGCTATGAAATAGCTGAAAATGACATTGCTATGAAATAGCTGAAACATTGCTATGAAATAGTTGAAACATTGCTATGAAATAGCTGAAACATTGCTATGAAATAGCTGAAGCATTTCTATGAAATAGCTGAAACATTGCTATGAAATAGCTGAAACATTGCTATGAAATAGTTGAAACATTGCTATGATATAGCTGAAACGTTGCTATGAAATAGCTGAAACATTGCTATGAAATAGCTGAAACGTTGCTATGAAATAGTTGAAACATTGCTATGAAATAGCTGAAACATTGATAGGAAATAGCTGAATCATTGATAGGAAATAGCTGAAACATTGCTTTGAAATAGCTGAAACATTGCTATGAAATAGCTGAAACTTTGCTATGAAATAGCTGAAACATTGCTATGAAATAGCTGAAACTTTGCTATGAAATAGCTGAAACTTTGCTATGAAATAGCTGAAACATTGCTATGAAATAGCTGAATCATTGCTATGAAATAGCTGAAACATTGTTATGAAATAGCTGAAACATTGCTATGAAATAGCTGAAACGTTGCTATGAAATAGTTGAAACATTGCTATGAAATAGCTAAACATTGCTATGAAATAGCTGAAACATTGATAGGAAATAGCTGAATCATTGATAAGAAATAGCTGAAACATTGCTTTGAAATAGCTGAAACATTGTTTTGAAATAGCTGAAGCATTGCTTTGAAATAGCTGAAACATTGCTATGAAATAGCTGAAACTTTGCTATGAAATAGCTGAAACATTGCTATGAAATAGCTGAAACTTTGCTATGAAATAGCTGAAATGTTGCTATGAAATAGCTGAAATGTTGCTATGAAATAGTTGAAGCATTGCTATGAAATAGCTAAACATTGCTATGAAATAGTTGAAACATTGCTATGAAATAGCTGAATCATTGCTATGAAATAGTTGAAGCATTGCTATGAAATAGCTAAACATTGCTATGAAATAGCTGAAGCATTGATAGGAAATAGCTGAATCATTGATAGGAAATAGCTGAAACATTGCTTTGAAATAGCTGAAACATTGCTTTGAAATAGCTGAAACATTGCTTTGAAATAGCTGAAACATTGCTATGAAATAGTTGAAACATTGCTATGAAATAGTTGAAACATTGCCATGAAATAGCCGAATTATTGCTGTGAAATAGCTGAGCCATTGCTGTGAAATAACTGAAGCTTTGCTATGAAATTGCTGAAACATTACTACAAAATAGCTGAAGACATCGCTGATTTGGCGTTAAACACCAATCAATCACTCTGAACACACGAACTCTTAATTGAACCCTTAGGTTATAAAAATATTTACAACTTTCAGCATGAAAACAAAGAAGTAAATTAAGCTTAAATAAAATGGTTTCCTTTATTTTTGATTTTATAACGGAAATAATAATTAATGTCGTACAAACTACCCCAGGGGCACAATATTATACCTGTTCAGCCAAATGAAGATCGTCATTTTCCAATATTTTATTAATCTTTATTTTAGCCTGTAAGGATTGCACAGGTGTTTCTATCTATGTAATTAATTCATCTTATTAAAACTGTTATTATTTGGGAAAATTGAGTAGTCTGGTTATATGTTTATGGAAGCCATCACAGAAGTTAATCTCCCTAGGGCAGTCTTCTTCATTTTTTTTCGCTATTTATGAAAATTTGATATAAGCAAGGGTTTGGTCGGCTATTTTCGATCTTTGCAAATTAACATTTTATTTCTTGAAAAGTCCTTAAGACTTCTAGCTAATAGTAACTATGAATGGTGCATTTACATTTCCATGCAGGAGATATCTTTATATAAAATGGCGATTCAAGTTCGTGAGTGACAAACTGTACTATAAGTATGCTTCGTGATTGAGGTGACCGCAAAATGTTTCAGAGGAGTGGGAGATGACTGGACAGTTGGGGCAAGTTTTCAAAACTGTCAACCAAAAAAAAACACTTTGGTTAACTCAACAATGATTTATGTGCCTCCCATGCTAATAATTCAGCTTTTTAAATAATTTTACACAAAAAAGTGTGGGGGCAACATAAGTTTACACCCACACTCTTTTCAAAGGGGGGACAACTGCCCCCTGTCCCCCGGCTCCTACGTCCCTGTTTGTATGGTACACATTAGAACCCCCAGACTTAACACGTAAAGAGTGGATATATTTTTTTTCCGATATTACGTACTTCAAAAATTTTGCAGAGGATCATTTCATTTGTCTTTGTTCTTCTTTTTTGTGTGTTCATACTTATGTTGCTTGTCTTTTATTCTTTTTTTTTCTTTTCGTTTTGCTTTGTGCTCATATTTTGGAAAATTTCACATTGTAGAACGAATAGACTGCATTTTGATATTAAAAAAAAACAAACAAAAACATAATAAGAACATCCGGTCCTGGTTCTTCTTTTCTGCCATGCCTGATGCTAATTATATTTTTCTTTCACATTTAATTCCCTGGATATTTCTTCTTTTTCTTCTCCCAGCACAACGTTAACCCATACAAACAAACAATTTTATCATATTTTTTGTACTGTAATGTAATATAATATAAAGCCATTGCAACAAAAAAAATCATGATGTCAAAAATTAACGGTATAATATTTCATTACCAAGTAATAGGTGAAATATGAAGCCGTTATATTCTAGATAAATGGCGAGGTCTGGTAACAAACTACAGCGTTTTACGGAGTTGGATAGAATCACTATAAGTCTGTTGAATTGTTTGAGCACCGTAATTATCTGCTAATTCAAAATAATCATAGGTTTTTCAGTTTTGGCCGGAAACTAATTACAGGATTTTAATTAAATCTCATTTTCGTAAATGGAGCTAATAGAAAGGCAATTCCATGGTGAAAAGAAAACAAAATATGTTAATATGAATTTACGACTGACTTTTAAAATAAAATAAATAAAAAAAATGACATTCGCTTCGGGTAATTTTTTTAAACATTAAAGGGCACAAACATAATATTTATATTTAAAATTGACAACAAGCGGATTGAAATCGTCAATAAAGAACTAGAAAAAGTCTTTCACATTTTGTCAATAAAGATTATGAAATCATAATAGGTCATTATGGGTTAGACATATTTCATTATTTATCACAAAAACTACCCATTGATCTGATAGAGATTAGAGCACCGCCTGAATAGGTTGTAGGGGTATGATTATCAACAGTTACATCATGGTTTATTAATTTTGACATGTATTAAAAAACATGTAAAATTTAACAATCATATTATTCAATAAATCACTTGATGTTTTTTGTTCTCAACGGATGTGACTTATGTCAAGCTTGAGGTGCCCTGCTTAAAGATTTTCAAATATAATTTTTTAAGCTATGTAAATGTCGTTAAAATATATCACGACTAAAAAATATTAAAGACATTTGTGGGTGAGTTAGAGGGTGGCTTCGTCTGAGGGGACCACACAATTTCATTAGCCTAGGGGTCCAAAAGGGCATACTCCGAACCTGCTAACGGGGCATTATTATATAACATGTATTTTCTTTGAGGTGAAAATGAAAATTAATGTACACTGCACATGTGAGATAAAACTGAAAAGGGAGCTTTTATTATCTTATCGATGAAGTACATAAATAAGTCTCAGACTGGGAGCATTATTTTTTTTTTTACCTCGCAATCTCAACGTAGTTTCTCGAACATTTTTGAGTCAAGGTTGAAAAACGCATTATTTTTTTTCTGGAATTACAATACAACAATAATAATGAAAAAAAAAAGATATTCTCCTTCCGCTATCAGTGGATTATGATATTTATCCACTCGTAATTTATTTTATCTTTATCTTCTTTTAACAATTGGCCCAAAAACGTAAAAAATATTTTCAAGTTGTTAATTTTCGTCATCGAAAGGAATTCTCGTGCAAAAATGGATGAACATATTACTAAAATTCAAACTATGGGCTAGACATGCCAAAGATAATAGAACGTAGGATATCTAATTTAGTAGCATGTACGTTTCTGGAATAACCTTCATCCAGAGGCGTTATATTGAGTGAGCGGAGGCATGCTTTTTGGTGGGACCTGAAATTGCGGTGGGGGGTTGAGCTGTGTAAGTGGGCTGGAAAGCGGGCAAGCTTTCTAAACTGCCTATTAAAAAAGGGTCATTTGGTGTCATACACACCTTTTACCTCTTGGTTTATTTATAGTTTTCGGATTCCATGGTAATAAATTCAGCTTTTTCTAAATTTCATATAAAGAAGAATAGGGTGCATGTGCCCCCTCCCCCGTCCCGGGTCCTACGTCCCTGTCGTCATCATGCATGCTCATAGTCAAAAGATTGGAAACCAAATAGTTTCAAAAAAATCTATGGGAGCAAGAAAATTAAATAAAGCGAACAAATTATTCCGAATTCTATCGTGAAATAAACGCATTTCACTTCAAACCATCGGAAGTGAACACAATACAAATATTAAATAATAATATGACAAGATTTCATTGATTGTTTACTTAGTAACCATAAATCTTCTTAATTATGAAAAACATGGGAAAGAATCAAACGGAGAGTAAACAACCTATAGTCAAATATTTTGATAAGTATTAAATAACAGTGGTTTATCCAGACATAAAGGGAATATTCGTACATCTAGCCACTTTACTGCTTTGATCCATTTTTCGCGAATCTTAAACTGAGTTCATTAACCCTTTACCGCTGAATCAACCTATATATAGTTTAGTTTATATAATTCAATGAGGCTAAATATTACATATTTGAAATAAAAATGTATGCAAAAATTTACATTGTATATCTACATGTATAAAGATTTCTGACTAATATACAAATGTCGTATCTAACGTAAGTATGCAATTAAGCGTTAGGCCAAAAAAAAAAATATGTGTGTTTACGGTCACCCGACCTACCCTAATTTTTGCTAGCGACCCTATGCATTTTTACACAGAATTCGGATAACCATTTTTGTTGTTTAACCAGCAGCAATGTTTTATTTATTCAACTGCTAGCTTTTTGTCGAAATTGAGAGCAAAGAAGGTAGAAAAACTGTATAATTCGTCATTTTACCGGAATTTTCGAAAATTAAATACCGGAATCGGATTCCGGAACCGGGAACTACTATTTCCGGTTTTGTCGATAATAAAAAAAAAAAAAAAAAAAAAGAAAAAAAAAAAAAAACCCGACCGACCGACCCTAGATTTTTTTGACATGTGACAGTAAACACACATATATTTTTTTTTTGGCCTTAGAGAAAACCGATGTGACAACCAAGAATGAACAATCCAGAGACAGAGGCAACATTGGGAACACAAGAAATAGTAAATACTAAATGTCTCTGAAGTCTAAATATTTATTATTTAAAATTAGCCTTATCTGATTTTAGCTATCCTGTTTAGGCCCTATGGCTGACTTGCTCCGAAAGACTTCTGAATTATTAGGCTTTTCATGGTTTTACTTAGCTGCGGTACAGTAGTTATTTTTGTGACCATATATGGCTACAGAAAAGGGGAAAACAAACTATTTTTACTATGAGTGTACCAAATGGAGGTCATTCCAGAAAAGCGTCGCGCACACTAAATTAGTTATATACTTCTTTATTTCTTTATCGTTTTGACTGTTGTATATTAATTGTTTTTCTTCAAATAATAGAGATGGCAGGCATATGCAACAACAATTGTTAGATACGCAGTCGATACGATTCGGTGTGCTTTAAATTCTTAAATTCGGAGAAATGTCGGTACAGACGACATCATAGAATCGGCGGGAAAGTATATATGGCTGTTTCCTTTTTAAATTTGAAAACTAGATGATACAATTTTTTCATTCAAATGGCTAACATTTTGTATTTCTTACTAAACAGGTGTTCAAACACTGAGTTTCCATAGTAGTTAGCAATTTACTCAAAAAATGTGGTGATTCAGACTGAAAAAAAGACGGGAATTATTCTATAATTAACACGATTAAATGGCGGCTGCAATTTTGATGTCAAAGTATGACTCATTATAGAACGTCTTTAATAACTTGGATAGAATTATCCGTAGGGCAACTTTCACTTCATGAAATCTTAGAAATGTTCTAAGATTGACGAGGCACCGTTGGGATACCCTTTTATGACAAACATCGAGTAAATTTATAATTTATTAAACCAAAAACGTCAATAAACTTTATACGTAATATAGTGTTAATTATTTTCAATTGTATTTTATGATAAATAATTGAATTCATAAGCATTTGTTTTAACATTATCCCTCACCTGGCACCAAAATTGTTCTGTGACTCAGAGATTATGAAAATATGTTCTTTAGTGGAAAACATAGTCAGATGTAAATTAATTACATATTTAGACGACTTGCTAATCAAACTTGTCTTCATCACTTTTCATCAATTCCAATTTCCGATTATTTACCTTAAAATGAGTGTCTTATTAATGGGAAAATTCGTGAGTGTAAATTTGTTCTTTAAACAAGAATGTGCTAGCTTATGCAGAACACAAATCCCCCCTTTTTTTCTTTCGCCAAAATTGTGGATCTATTCGGAAAAGATTAATGATACCCAAAACTGTGTTTGAATTTCTATAATGTAAAAATCCAATGTATTTACATGAAACTGTATATAACCAAACGAACTGTTCCTCCTGTTCTCAGTTCAACCATAAATTAAGATTTACTGCTTCAATGATTTCAACATTTTCAACTTTTTTTAATGTTCGAATTATTTTAATATCAGGCGTAATTTATTTTAAGGATCTCAACTGGCTTCCTATAATGACTGTGCTTTAAACCAGGAACTACTAAGTTCAAGATAAGGTCAAGATAGTTTTTTAATTCACCAAAGGATCTGAATGCTTCAGTTTCTTAATATGATACCGTTTTCGTTTGTTTTGTTTTTTTTTGAGGGGGAGGGAGGTGCTTGTTTTTTGATTTTTTGCTGTTTTTTAGGGGGCGGGGATGCATGCATCAACAGGGCAGGGGCAGGATGGTTTCACATCCCAAATTTCAGTTGAAATAAAGTGTTGTTTCCCGAATCCCGAAAATTACAGAATCACATCCGGAATTCCTAAATCCCGAAGTTTGGATGTCAAAACTCTGAAAACCCGCGAAATAAAAGACTCAATCCGACGTCTCGAAAAAGATCCTTATTCCCCTATGTGCACGTGATGGGTAGAAAATAGTTATGATTACACATATCTTTAGACTATTAACCCTGTGTACAACGTGCTTACATTCCCACCCCCTTTATCTGACCAACTGTCCAAAATCCCCTTGATCAAATATTACACAATAATTGTCGTAAACACTTGATAGGAGAGTTGTCGGAACAGCACGTGTCCCTGTCCGGTACCGGTCTTTTCACGTTATAGTGTTGATTGCAATTACGGACCGTATCAGGGGATAGATAATAAGAGGAATTCGTAATAGTTTTAATCCTATCATAAAACATTTATGGAAAAACTGTTATTAATTGCTATACTAACTGTATTTACTGTAATTTTGACATAATTAAATTTTATCAGTTTTGATAAGACTGGTAAACATTTACCTTTGATATCTTGATATAGGTATTACCTTAAACCAGGTGTGTTTTTAAATTAAAGCCACTTGTAGGTACTACGATTTTTTTTCGGGGGGGGGGGAGGGAGGGGACGGCGTGCAACTACCTTTGTTATCAAGACAAATGTGTTTTTATTAAAGTATCACCTCTTATACATGTAGTATATGTACATTATAAACATTGTTGCATCCGTTCAACATTGATAAAAAAAACTGAAAGAGCCACTCTAAATTTTTTTATAAGAGACTATAAAACAATATTTACAATATTCTTAAAACTGACATCATTAGTTAAAAAAGATAATATTATACACTTACTTATTGTGTATAAATTTCACAATATATGCGCATAGGTAAAGCATATACAGTGTATATAAAATAATAAAACTAAAGGAAATATACATTGTCTGTCATTGAAAAACTTACAATAATAAATACAAATTTGACAGAAAACTGTGTTCTATTTCGTGTTTCGTAAGACTTTCTGAATCTCACATATAATAATACATTGTGCAGTCATATGTACCTTAAAGGGCAGCTCTATCATATCTCTATAAGTTAAGCAAATCTCTGTCTGTAAAGGGCAGCGTCATTTTCGCTAGTAATTAATAGTGTATATACCTTTCACCTGTATATAAAGGACAACTGTTCATAAATGGCACATTTTCAGGTACCTTGAGTGTCATTGTTATACAGGTTTGACTACATCAGTCAATTCATGAAAATATTTAGACATTCTCAAAATGCAAATTGTGATTTTTCCACATTTTTGACTATGCAAATATACTGAATGTTTTGTTTGTTATGCATAAAGATTCAAATTGTGGAGGTGTACTCGATACAACATTATATGATCAAGTTTGTCAGTAACTTGCGACAGGTCGGTGGTTTTCTCTGGTACTCCTGTTTCCTCCACCAATAAAACTGACCGCCACGATATAACTGAAATATTGTTGCAAGTGGCGGAAAGCACAATAACACCTACCCGCTCCGGTCCTCTCCCTGAATGTTTTGGTTGTTATGTATACAGATTCAAATTAATTATGCTTAGTTATTCTACTGACCAAATTGTTTCGAAATAAACAGGTGAATCATGTCAGCCTTTTGTTCGAATGTTTGAATATCCAGATAAGAAAACGCTTCACAATTTAAATATGGACTAAATAATTACTTTATTGGTATCTTATGATTAGAATTGTTGGTGTGAATCGCAACTAACAACAAAATTTCATATCATTTGTGATTAGATCTGTGGGTGGAGGACACTTGAGTTCTCACTGGAAAGCCACTTGCCGTCCGTCCGTATGTCATTGACAAAATTGTATCACATACATTTGTATCCAGTAAGCCTATAGTCATGATCGCGAATCCAACTTGTAGACCTTAGTGTTTATAGAGAACGAATGCATTGTTATGGATTATCAAAATATTATAGATCTCGTACTGTCATGTCTCTACATGTATTCAACTTTGGAGCATTTTTGTGGTTCTCTCCGGGTACACCGGCTTCCTCCACCACTAAAACTGGTCGCCATGATATAGCTGAAATATTGTTGAAAGTGGCGTTAAAACACCAAAAATCAAATCAAATCAAATCAAAAAATCATTTTTTGTCTTTCCTCTAGCAGCTAAATTAATTTTACCGGACTCGACTTTATGAGTAATATACTGAGAGTGTTTTATAAGAAACAGGAACTGCTTTAACTTTCTCGAGCACATGGGTTGACCCTCCCACCCTTTTTTTTTATAGAGATGAAGGTTTTCATCTTTTTTTTTACTGTGTTGTGTATTTTGTGTCTTATATATCCAATGTTACCAATGTCACTGAATTGACCATTCTTGATTTCCCTTTTTTTTTTCGATTTGTCCTAACGTCTATTTTCTAAAATCGACTCAAATTCTTCTATAGCACAATTCCTCTCATTTTTATTTATTTATTTATTGAAAGATAGTAAAAGTTGCATAACGAAGATTCAAGCGATGGACAAACACAGCCCTTGGCCAACGTTCACATTCCCAAATCCCTGGGAGTAGCTACGAGGGTCAGTCATTCTGGCCTCTATATTATATAATTTTGAAAAGCTTGCCATCCTCAATGGGGGTTTATCTTTCAACAGTAAATAAAATGGTTACAAACACCCGATTAAAATCTGTGTAATGAGGCACTTTAAATCCGACCTATAAAACCCCTTCACTTATTCAAAAACAACTAGACGATTTCATGGGGCTTAATTCTGTAGTGCCATATTTACAATAATTAGGCCTGCTTTCAGAGGATATTTTAAATATTTATAATACGTCCACTCAGCGTATCTGCCAAACACGAATGTGACGGAGTGTCAGATTTTTAAATTTGCATATACATTTTACAAATATCAGGTACGTGCAAAATGTTTTAAATACATTAAAGATTTATTTGATTATTAATTGAATATATTGACATTGTTTGTGAAATTAATGTACAGAAAATTGCCAAATAAAAAATCCCAGAAATATATTCGCGTTGTGTATTTCAGTAAAATTAAAAGGGGTATTAATACTCTTTTTTTTTGCGAAGGAACAAAGTGGGTAGTGAACCGTAAGTTGTTGTGGGGAAGCATGTTCCTCCCATATTTATGGTGACAGGGTACGAAGCCTTCAGAAAGGGGGGGAGTATGATATTTAACGCCACTTTCAACCATATTTCAGTTATATCGTGTCGGTCAGTTTTATTGGTGGAGGAAATCGGAGTACCCGGAGAAAATCACCAACCCTTCCGCAAGTCACTGACTGACTTATTCTAAGGAGGGATATACTGTATTTTGACAAAAGACCACAACATTTCGTGTTTTCTGTTTTCGTATGAGCATTACATTTTATTCCAATAACATTGCGAATAGAAACCAAACACAATTGGTAGCAGCCATTTGACTTCATTTGGGATTTGCTGAGGTAATTCAATAAAATTCATGAAGAAAAAATGATGATGATTTGCAAACCAAATAATTTTGGAAATAAACAGGGAAACACTATATTTGTATCTATTGTATATACTAGTAACGTACAAAAAAAATAATTTCAGTATTGAGTTCAAATTCGTGAATCCCTAATTTAAGAATAAAAAAGGGACCACAATTCAACATGTTGTTATCTTTCACATGTTTTTTTATATTGATGTACTATGCGGCCGTCGTAGTCGTAATCGCATGGTAGTTGGATTTACAACTACCTGTGCCATCAGTGCCTATCACCACTAACGTTGTATGTTCGAACCCCGTTTATGGCGAGGTGTACTCGATACAACATTATGTGATAAAGTTTGTCAGTGACTTGCGACAGGTCGATGGTTTTCTCCTGGTGCTCCGGATTCCTCCACTGATAAAACTGACTGCCACTATATAGCTGAGATATTGTTGAAAGTGGCGTTAAACACCATAAACCAACCTATAATTTCTGTAGCAATTTGTTCTTATATGTAGATGAGCAATGTTGATATCTTAGAAACAAATTATTTACAAAATATATTAAATGTTATTTGATAAGTTTCCATAGCATATCTGTTTGTAATAATTGTTTAAAGATATCAATGGATTGAACACTTGATATAGGAGATTATTGAATATGTTGACCTAAATCACGCACGTGGTATTGTGTTTGTCCTTTTGGCTCAATGGCACAACGGCCATTAACCGAGTCACCTGGATGTTTTAAATTCTTTTTATTTTTTTTTTAATTTAATTCAAGATATTTATTTTTTTCAAAAGTATAATATATCGAGTAGTAAGAACAAACTAATGTGATAATAGGTGTTACCTAACTTGGGACGAAGTCCAATAAAAAAATTAAACAATAATATGAGACAGGTGCTACCTGTAGTGTCAGCGAAGTACAATCCACATTATCTAATCAACAGTCGTATGAATTTTAGTCATAACTAGAGCTCGGTAAAATAGTGAAAATTTAGATCTTGGGGTAATATAATATATATATAAGAGACTCTTATATATATATTACGAATTTAGTTTGTTACACATATGTTCATTGGTTCTTCAACCCTGAATGTCAGCATATATTCGGAAAACAGACGGGGTATATATTTCAGTCCCCCAAAACGATTAAAACATGGACGACAAAGCATTACGCTTCACTGAATCAATGGTATAATACGGAATAATAAATGTATTCTTACCAAATTAAATGCTGTTTTTATACTCAAAACGGCTGCATGAAAAAAAAAAATATTACAACGGTTAATTCCGTCACAAATACCTGATCGATTCAGCAAATTCCTATGTTCCACGGCTGTACCATACAAATAAACAAAACGTTGAGCCTTGAAAACTTTCGACGTCATGGGGCCACACCAAAGTTTTATTTACATGCTGTTAACATTTAAATTATTGAAACTGTTTCGCAAACCCGTTGTTTTGTTATGTGATATATTAATGTAATATTTATAAAGTTTACATAATTTACTACAACTGTACATATGAAACTGTATTGATTTAGAAATTTAGTACAGTATTTCCCTTCATGAGACACCCCATACATGAAATATGACGTGACACATATTTTGACGTAACTCTCCCAAGACATTTAGGACAAAGAATATTGCTTGATTGACTGTTGGTTGCTTAACATCCAGAGTCAAAATTTCCATGCATGTTCAGGACGAGAACAAGGTTAATAATATGTATAAATTGATTTTTTTTTTTGGGTGTTTTAATGCCACTTTCAGCAATATTTCAGCTATATCATGGCGACCACTTTTAGTGGTGGAGGAAGCCGGAGAGAACCACCGACCCTGGGCAAGCAACTGGTAGACTTTATCACTTGCGGCTGCGTGTCGAGTGCACCCTTTTTGTAAATTACAAAGCCGGGCGCGAACCCACGCCGTATTGTTGATAGGCTTGCATGAGTTGTTAGGTAATCCAACTACCTAACTACAGAACAACTATATTAACGAAATTTGACTAGCATTGGGCATGTATATGAACATTTTGGTATAGGAAACGGACAAAATTAACTTGCAATTAGTGCGACACTCGTTGAAGCCGTCACTCACTAGTGACAGACACAGAATATACATAATTCTCAGACTTCAAGTAAAACTGTAATTTGTGTATTTCCCTGTTTATTAGTCAACATTTTGAACATAACCAATGAGAACAGTGAAAAGTGTTTTGACTGTATGACGTCATACCAAATAGTGCTAATGGCCGTCGTCGTCGTGATCGTAGGGTAGTTGGATTTAAAGCTACATATGCCATCAGTGCCTATCACCACCAAAGTTGTGAGATCGAATCCCGCTCGTGCAATCAGTGTGTATCACCGCTATCATTGTAGGTTTTAATCCCGCTCATGGCGAAGGGTACTATCTACAACATAATATGATAAAGTTTGTCAAGTGACTTGCGGTCGTCAGTTGTGTTCTCCGGGTACTCCGGCTTCCTCCACCAATAAAACCGACCACCACGATATAACTGAAATATTATTGAAAGTGGCGTTAAACACCATAACCCTAACTATAACCAAATAGTGCTCGTTTCTATCACAGTATGATAGTGCGTGTGAAAACAATTTTTTGTTCATTTCACTGTAAATGCAAATGGTCATGACAAAACATGAATTGACTCAGTTTTATAACGCGGGATGAATTCAACCCACCGCGTTGGGTTCCGAAGCTGTAGCGCGTGATTCGATTTACTATTTTCGATGTTGTTATAGCATATAGAACAACGGGAGTATCACTAAACCTCAAAAGGGGTGAAATAGTGCATATTTGCATATTTCACAATTTTGCACCAAAATGACCCATCTAATTTAATGAAAAAGAGGTGTCACGGAAATTGCGAATCTAGATTAACAAACAGATACCCACAACGACTTAGTATAGCAATAACGTGTCATCAAAACATAAAAGAGGGACTTAGAGGTTTATGGTGTTTAACACCACTTTCAACAAATATTAATGAAGCGAATATATTAGACTGTACAACAATTTCATTTCATAGGGGATGGCGAATGTTATTAAAATAGTCAAAAAGTGAATCTGAGAAATTGTTAAATTCTTTGTTTCTTTGTGTGTGTCTCTCTCTCTCTACCCCCTCCCCACCCGACATATTTATCAGGGAATTGGATAACAATTTGATTTCATAGATGTATGCAAAAGTCAAGATTTGATCTCAAGAAATCGTGTTATTTTCCATTTGTTTCTATTTGTCAGTCACCCCCCCTTTTTCCCCTTTAAACACACTTGTCAGGGATTTCGAAAAATTTCGGTGGGGGAGGGGGGGGGGTGAAAATGTCAGCATCAAACGACACCCTTGTGGCCCTTTAAGCTTATAATTCTATCACGAGAAATTTGGGGGATGGTGAAAATGTCAGCATGAGAAGAAACCCTGGACCCATCTCTGTGTTCCATATAAAAGCATGTGCCTGTTAAGGTTATGATATTTCACGCCACTATTAATAATATTTCAGTTATATCGTGCACGTGACAGTCGGTCTTATCGGTGGGGGAAATCGGAGTACCCGGAAAAAACCACCAACCTGTCGCAAGTTACTGACAAACTTTATCACATAATGTTGTATCTTCATGTGCATGATTCGAGCTCACAATTTTAGTGGTGGTAGATGTGCGTGTTTTTACATGCAGGTAGAAAAAAGGATATACAACGCGTGTTCTAAGATGTTGTCAACACTTAAAGGATAGGTACATAATCCGCTGATCCCATTAGCATAATGAAGTGTAACATACAAACAAACAAACAAAGAAACAAAATTACTTACTAGGAGGGATTTGTTAATAATTTCTTATCGGTAAATTACGTAGCTATAGGATTAACTCAGGTGATAATCTCATTATTGTAAGCGATTACAAAAAGTGCCACTTTGTGATAATTGTAAGAAAATCTTTTTTTATCCTTTTATCATCAAATAAAATCTGTTTGTTCTCAAATAATTTACAAATGACACCATTAGTTTAATGAACGTATTTAAGACTGTATATTCTAAGATACTGATCTAATCATTGTTTATTTCAATATTTATCATTTGTTGTTGTTTTTTAAAATTGAATCAAAATATGTTTGTTCTCAATTAATTTACAAATGACACCATATTAGGATAATGAACATATTTAACTTAAATGTTAAGACTGTACAGAGCTCTGAAGACTGTATGTAGATACTGATCTAATTATTGTTAAATTTCAATATTTATCGGTTTTATTGTTTGTTGTTGTTTATTTTAAATTGAATTAAAATATGTTTCTAAGAAGTAATACCAAAAGACTGATTATTGCCAATTTCCATATTTATTATATTTTTTTAATTAAATTTAAGGAATGCTTTTAAGATCTTTTTGAATCTTTCTCAGAAAACTCATATTAAAACATTTAATTTCTTTAAAGCAGTAATATGGAAAGAACATTTTTTTATCATATTGTGTTACACTACTACAAACTATAGGACAGATATATTCAAAATATTTTTAGGGAAATCAGTTTAATCTAAATTTAATTTGCTACTATTAATTACAAATTAAATCAATCAAATATTATATTGTCTTATACTGCTTTCCAATTTGCGAAAAACAAAGAAAATACAAGAGTAAATAATATATTATATGAACACATCCAATGGGTACTACATGCATCAAGGGTCTCGTTGTCCTTCTTTCTAACTTAGTAAGGAGTGCATTACAATGCATAAAGAGTCCTATATTTTCAACCAATTTTGAGTAGATTGAGATAACATAAATATTTTTTTTTTCTTCTTCAATTTCTGGAATTTCTATCAATTCTGCAAATTCACCTTTTAGCGTTTGAAATCAATTTATTCTGACTGTCTTTATTTGACAATGTAACAGATAATGTGATTCATCTTCCAGGATTTAATAAGACGTCCGTATATATATATATTGTCTTGTCTTTGCATTTTCAGCGAACAACCTTTTTCAATTAAGGAGATTATGATCACTTATTCCAAGCGCAGTTATTGATTTTCCTTTTCCTAAGTTGGAAAAGAAAATGTACAAATAGGGTCTATCGTGTAGTCCTTGTTTCTTCGTGCGCCCCCCCCCCCCCCCTGGATCCGCCCCTGGGGTGGGTAACGTGTCAATATATGAGCGGGAACAAATCATTATCGTCACATGCAAGGATTTAGCTTGACGAAATAATGCAATGATTAAGATTCCTTTAATGTTGGTTTTGGTTTCGATATTCAATCTCCCACAGAATGCCATTACTATGGTCTAAACAGCAATATCTTTCATTTTTAAGGATCGAGATCGGAGTGTTTCCTTTTTGTCGAGCCTCAAAGAGTTCATGAAGCTTCCCCGTATCTTCCAAATATGGTTAGACATGTACATGTATTTGACAATAAATTAATTATTTTTGTCACTCAAACTAACAATGTGTAGCGTATTTACACGTCATATTTTTGTGATAAACACGGATTTCGTTTAAAAAAAGCTTCTTTGTTCAATCAGTGTGAGTTGTCGCACCTACTGAAGAAACTGTGAAGCACTACTGCGAGAACAGACCCCTGATTAGCTTCCAAAAACTAAATTTGTGAAAAACAGAAATTCTTGATTAAGTGTTGTTTATAAAATCCTGTGGTTAAAGTAAATTATTTGTACCGTTTAAACCGTGTCAGAATATGACATTTGAACAAGTTGGCATGTATACATGTACCAGATGTGGCGGGTCAGTATTTTTCATACTAGAAAAATTCTATACTAATGTAAGTGAGATTAGAGAAGAAAAAAAACATCTATTCAAAACATCTCGTAGAAGTAATATTTTTCTAAATTTGATTTTGGTTTTTGACATTGATATTGATACGTATCTCTCTTCGTTGAGTCACACAAACAAGAATTAAAAGGGGGGGGGGGGGGGGGGAGGGGGGAGTGGAGTATCTTAGTAGAAATATTAATTCCACAATTATCAATTTTTTTTCTGACATTGGGAAAATAATCCTGTCACTTTAAATAAAATAAAAAGGTTAAATATTTTGACAAGAACATGTTAAAAAACTGAAATATGTCTTCCCAAAATAACATTGTCGGTATACAAAAAAAAAATAACAATAATGCCCCTATCCCCCCCCCCCCTTTTTTTCCCCGCATTTCCCCGAAAGTAAATTTGCCATTGACTGATAGATCACAAGATGACTCCTGAACATATATGCAGTATGATGCACGCCATGATATAATTGAAATATTGTTGAAAGTGGCGTTAAACACCATAAACCAAACCAAACAAAACTGCAGTATAATGATTCAAGACTGTACCAATTAACCACTTAAATATTCAAACATTTTCATGATCTATTAAATTTGCCTTAACATAATGAGAAAATGACACGAATTTAATATAAAGAAATATAATCCCTTACAAGTATTAAAATCCCTACATATTCTCTATAACCATCTAAAAATAAAAACCATTCCATAATTCTATAAATCAATTTTTATTAAACTGAAATGTCAAATAAAATGAGCTATCGGATATCCAATACCTTTTGATTATAATGCTAGTTTTATTTAATTGAGCAAGTAAAACTGGTTGCCTGTCGGTCATTTAAACATCTTACACATATAATTTTCTTGTTTTTGAGGTGTCACATTTCAGAAATGTACATCAGTACATGTCTTTCAATTTCTTACGGGCAGGGCAATGGTGTATGTATGAACGTTGGGGACATTAATCACTAATTAGTGACACCACACCAATGACAGACTATTTCCTTATGTAATAAATAATTACTGAGTGAATATTTGATGGGATAATGTTGTATTACTACCCACTGGACGATGTATTAAATGTTTCCGTGATGTATAATTTTCTCGGTAAATATATTTTTGTTTGTTTATTTTATTTCACTTCATTTCATTCTCTGCCAATTTGTACAAATCAACCTAACAGATTTTTATCGTAATATAATTTTCTCGGTAATATATATATATTTTTATTATCTCATTTCATTTCATTCTCTGCCATTTTATTTTGAACAAAATCAAATTAATAGATTTTTATCGACATAATTAGACTCGGTTGTTAACACATTTCTGTGGTACAAATTAAGAGCTTTGAACATTGGACAATATCTTCTACTTTAAATTTCTGTGATTTCATCCCAACAACAATAGAATTTTACACACCGACCATTTAATAAAGAGCTCATGTAGAGTCTGTGTCGAAATCAGACTAATTGTATTGTAGAATGATGTCCAATTAGCAAAGAAAATCCTTCTGTTCTCTCAAGCTACCAACGGTCACATAGAAAACCTAGCAATGGGGACCCAATTGTTTGTCTTATACATTTGATCTCTTCTCACGACACTGAAGATCTGAAAATCCTCATAGCTTTCATGAGGACTAAGAAATATGTTCAACCTTTGAAATGCCAAATTCTGTTTCATTTGTTATAGTAATATTTACATTGTCTTTCATTTTCTATTCATATTTTTTTTGTTTTTTTTAGTTTAGTTTAAGCATATTTTATTTGCCAATTAAATAGACAAAATGGATAAGACACAAGTTTAACAAACTTATGAAGTCTTCTCCAACTTACAATTTGTTACATAAATAAGTACATAAAAGGCATGCATTACTATATGTAGCACTAATAACGAATCAATGATGAATATTTACGAAGAGAAGAGAAAATGAAATCAAGATGGATTCATGTGATGTGCATGTTCACCCAATTCAATTCCAGTTATACCAGTTATACGATAAGGAATCTTTTTGAACATTTATTTAATCAAAAACATTTAAATATAATACATTTTTTTTCCCTAAGTTAAATTTAAATTGCCACATGTCAGAAATTTGATATCTAGAGTATAGCAGATTGTAACCATGTTGATATTATCTATCAATTTTTTTGTCCAGTATTACATGTGGTATTGAACTATATAGAATTAATTCTCCTCAGCTCCCGAGGATCAGATAAACAAATGATTAGTCCCTAAGTTCAAACTATGTGTATATGGGAATTATTACCAAAAGCAAAACAATGCTCATCTTGCCCCACGTCGAAATAAATAATTTGATGCACAGGGGCACAACTTTAACGAGTCATATTCCACAAGGTATGTACAATATCATAAAACTGTGTATTTCTTTCTTCTTCGCTGAAAATTAGATACTCGTATTTAGTGTAATAACCAAACTATCTGAATTTATACCCTTCCGGAGCACCTTAATTCAGTGGGGTTCGTGTTATTCGATCTTTAGTTTTATGTGTATGTTTTGTAGATCGTTGTTTGTCCTTTTTCTTTCGGCCATTGTGTTGTCTGTTCTTCTTCGATTCACTGATTCTGAGTACACCTTTGGTATCTTCAAACTCTTCTTATGCTATTTATTCCACTTCTTCAACAAAATCTTCACAAACAACAATAGCAACGGCCTATCATGACAAAACAGAGCAATTTTATAAAATATGACAAAACAGAACAATTTTATAGAATATGACAAAACAGAACAATTTTATAGAATATGACAAATCAGAACAATATGACAAAACAGAATAATTTTATAAAATATGACAAAACAGAACAATTTTATAGAATATGACAAAACAGAACAATTTTATAGAATATGACAAATCAGAACAATTTGACAAAACAGAACAATTTTATAAAATATGAAAAAACAGAACAATTTTATAAAATATGACAAAACAGAAAAATTTTATAAAATATGACAAAACAGAACAATTTTATAGAATATGACAAAACAGAACAATTTTATAGAATATGACAAATCAGAACAATTTGACAAAACAGAACAATTTTATAGAATATGACAAATCAGAACAATTTGACAAAACAGAACAATTTTATAGAATATGACAAATCAGAACAATTTGACAAAACAGAACAATTTTATAAAATATGACAAAACAGAACAATTTTATAAAATATGACAAAACAGAACAATTTTATAGAATATGACAAAACAGAACAATTTTATAGAATATGACAAATCAGAACAATTTGACAAAACAGAACAATTTTATAAAATATGACAAAACAGAACAATTTTATAGAATATGACAAAACAGAACAATTTTATAGAATATGACAAATCAGAACAATATGACAAAACAGAATAATTTTATAAAATATGACAAAACAGAACAATTTTATAGAATATGACAAAACAGAACAATTTTATAGAATATGACAAATCAGAACAATTTGACAAAACAGAACAATTTTATAAAATATGAAAAAACAGAACAATTTTATAAAATATGACAAAACAGAAAATTTTTATAAAATATGACAAAACAGAACAATTTTATAGAATATGACAAAACAGAACAATTTTATAGAATATGACAAATCAGAACAATTTGACAAAACAGAACAATTTTATAAAATATGACAAAACAACAATTTTATAAAATATGAAAAAACAGAACAATTTTATAAAATATGACAAAACAGAACAATTTTATAAAATATGACAAAACAGAACAATTTTATAGAATATGACAAATCAGAACAATATGACAAAACAGAACAATTTTATAAAATATGACAAAACAGAACAATTTTATAGAATATGACAAAACAGAACAATTTTATAGAATATGACAAATCAGAACAATTTGACAAAACAGAACAATTTTATAGAATATGACAAATCAGAACAATTTGACAAAACAGAACAATTTTATAGAATATGACAAATCAGAACAATTTGACAAAACAGAACAATTTTATAAAATATGACAAAACAGAACAATTTTATAAAATATGACAAAACAGAACAATTTTATAGAATATGACAAAACAGAACAATTTTATAGAATATGACAAATCAGAACAATTTGACAAAACAGAACAATTTTATAAAATATGACAAAACAGAACAATTTTATAAAATATGACAAAACAGAACAATTTTATAAAATATGACAAAACAGAACAATTTTATAGAATATGACAAAACAGAACAATTTTATAGAATATGACAAATCAGAACAATTTGACAAAACAGAACAATTTTATAAAATATGAAAAAACAGAACAATTTTATAAAATATGACAAAACAGAACAATTTTATAAAATATGACAAAACAGAACAATTTTATAAAATATGACAAAACAGAACAATTTTATAGAATATGACAAAACAGAACAATTTTATAGAATATGACAAATCAGAACAATTTGACAAAACAGAACAATTTTATAAAATATGACAAAACAGAACAATTTTATAAAATATGACAAAACAGAACAATTTTATAAAATATGACAAAACAGAACAATTTTATAAAATATGACAAAACAGAACAATTTTATAGAATATGACAAAACAGAACAATTTTATAGAATATGACAAATCAGAACAATTTGACAAAACAGAACAATTTTATAGAATATGACAAAACAGAACAATTTTATAAAATATGACAAAACAGAACAATTTTATAAAATATGACAAAACAAGAACAATTTTATAAAATATGACAAAACAGAACAATTTTATAGAATATGATATATTATTATTGTATTGACGATATATACATGTAGTTCTTAATTTCACATCTTTCGTTTCACAATGGGTAATAGTTCACATAAAATAGTATCACAAAAATAAAATCTCTCTAAATACTTGCAGTTCTCTTGTATTATGGAACTTGAGAAACACTCTGAGATACACATTATTTGTGGTGCTTTGTCAGTTTGTTTGGTATACATTTGTATATATATATATGTAACCTCTTTGGTGGTGTAACGGTTTGCATGCTTGCCTCGAATGCGGTAGATCTGGATCGGGTCAAACCAAAGACTGGTTCTAATTGAGCTGTCAAATTACATTGACAGGATAATTTTTTTTATTTTAAATGGTCACTGACAGGGCCTCCAAGAGAAATTTTGCAAGGCGGAACAAGACTGCTTTGGAGCCATGGGGACAGGCTGAGACTTCTCTCAAAATTGAGGATTTGAGGTCCAATAAAACCACTGGTAAACTTTCATAAATGTTGTATTTCCTGTGCAGCAGAATGTCCAGTTAACATATACTTTATATAAAGCAGTGACAAACATAATCAGCTAATGCAAAAAGGTGTTACTTCTTTAAGTTGTTTTTATAATCCTAATCGAGATCTTGAGAAAACCTTCCGGAATCCTACGAGTGACCCCACTTGGGTAACATTTGTATGTAAAATAGCTTGGTAAGAAGAGAACAAAAGGTAAATAAACTAAAACAAGTTTAAAATACCAATTAAACAAAATCAAAATAAAACGTCTATAACTAAAGCTAAGTCGCCCTTCAGAGATTCACAGGTCCCTTCTTTGACCTCCGGGCCCCGGACCGATGTAGCGGCTGAACCCCCCTCTCATAGGCCCTGGTCACTGACCAACATATATCTGGTACCTGAATCATGTGGAGCGTAATATTAAAAACAGTAGCAGTATGAGTGCGGACTTGATGGAGGACACCCATGAAACCGATTAGAACGACGTTTGTTTCTGCTCTTCTTAGACAATTTGACATTTGTTTCAGACTTTTTTACTTTAAAGTATAAACGCAATATACGTACATTGTTGGTGAATATAAAAGTTATTTGCATGACACAGACTCGCTTTCCTATCGGCTTTAGATGCTCGTACAAATAAATTATATATTTTCCGACAATATACATATGTTGTATGTATATATTTCATCCTTCTATTTACATAATTAGAATACAATCACTCAGTCCATTTCCAAAACGGATCCTAGTATTTCATTATGAAATTAACAATTTATTATATAAATCTTGCCACGGTATGGTTGAAATATGATCAACAAAGAATGGCAGTCAAAAACGCAAATAATGATAATACAAATAGATCAAATGTAAAATTCTCGCCACTGTATGGCTGCAATATTACAAGGATGACAGACAGCAACAGTAAATACTAATAATTATGATGTATAAATCACAGATTTGTATTTAAACAGATATTAAGCACCTCATGATATCTTAAGCTTCTTTCAAATTTGTATGGCTATTTCAGAGATTTATAAATACTAAAATTATTCTGCTATTAAAGATACTGTTTTACGATTATTTTGTTGTTTATTTTCACAGGTAAATTGATCAACAACTTTTATTAAAAAACAAGATCGACAAAAAATATCCTGCGGGTTAAAGACGAAGAAAGAAGAATCATTAACTAGATGGGCGGAGCTTACAAGTTGATTACACTTGCACGACACGCTTATACGATTGGTCATAATCATATATGAGTGACATACGTCATGTCAAATTTTTGTTGAAAATTATTCATATTTCTACCCTGTATAAACTATAGATTATGTGATAAAGCCATCAATAGTAGATTGAGATATGACACGGTTGGAAGGCCTTGTTCAGTACACATTGAAGTTTTGACATAAGCTATTAAGTTGGTATTTAAAAAAAACCGAACGAACGAACGAACCAAACCTCGCCTTGGGATTTTAAATTAAAATAGTGAAATAACAATATGTACATGATTTAAACACCTTATATTTTGGATTTTAATGCATCTTAGTGTATGTGGTTGTTTAAATTTAGTTCTACTGGAACATTTGAAGTATAAGAGGATTACTGTTACTACACTGTTCAAATAAACGAACAAGAATTGTGTCTTACACAACAGTGACACGCCGTTAAAGTTGTATATAATCCGTTTGTGCTGGACTTTTTAATTTAACAACAATTTTTTTTCGCTTCCATAACGTTATTTTGTCTTAATTTTTGCTTGGTGAATACTGAATCAAATGACTTGAAGGAAAGGAAAGCGAAGGACAAAATATTCGTATAAACATGGAGAGGCCACCCGGCTGTGTGTATATATTGACTTGTGTACTGTTTTTATTTTGGATTATTTTTTCGACAGTTCGTGGCGACGAAGAAAGGAAATGTCAGGAAATAACTATCCCAATGTGTAAAGGAATCGGATACAATCTTACTCACTTTCCGAACCAATTTAATCACGAAACACAGGAAGAAGCTGGTCTTGAAGTTCACCAATTTTGGCCGCTTGTGGAAATTAAATGTTCAACTGATTTGAAGCTATTCTTGTGTAGTATGTATGCACCACTATGTATTCCTAACTACAAGAAGCCGTTACCAGCTTGCCGTTCTGTTTGCGAACGCGCAAAGGCTGGATGTGCGCCATTGATGGCACAGTATGGGTTTGCATGGCCCGAGAGGATGAACTGCAATAATCTACCAGTTTATGGGGATAAGGATCAGCTATGTATAGATGTAAACCAAACAGACCGTGCCACACCTCTCCCTCCACGTACACAACGCCCGAGGCCAGGGATTCACAACAGACCTGGTATAAACACGAAACCTGGCACAAACCAAAATACAGGTATTGATCAATTTGGAAACGAGAATATTCCAGGAATTATTAATAAATGTCAATGCCACTGCCGAATGATCAAACTTGACGATAAAAGCGAGTTTTATAATAAAATGGTAACAGGAGGGCAACGAAACTGTGCTATGAATTGTACGAGTCCGTATTTATCAGATGATGAAGTAACTTTTTCGACATTTTGGATAGGATTATGGTCCGTTTTGTGTTGCGTTTCGACGGCCATGACAATTTTAACTTTCTGTGTAGATATGCAAAGATTCAAATATCCCGAACGACCAATAATATTTCTAAGTTCTTGTTATTTCATGGTCAGTATCGGGTATATTATACGACTAGCAGTTGGACATTCCGCGGTTGCTTGCGACGGCAAAATGATCAGACACGAAACTACTGGACCAGCTTTATGTACTGCTGTTTTTCTACTGGTGTACTTTTTTGGAATGGCGTCTTCAATTTGGTGGGTAATTCTTTCACTGACCTGGTTTTTATCAGCAGGATTGAAATGGGGACAGGAAGCCATTGCCAGTTATTCTCAATATTTCCATCTTGCTGCATGGCTCACGCCATCAATTAAGACAATTGTCATTCTTGCAATGTCGTCGGTAGATGGCGATCCCGTCGCCGGAATCTGTTATGTGGGGAACCAGAACGTTGACAATTTAAGAGCGTTTGTTCTAGCCCCACTTTTCGTGTATCTTATTTTAGGGACATCGTTTTTGATAGCAGGATTTGTTTCATTATTTCGAATCAGAAGCGTCATTAAGAGACAAGCACATGGGAAAACAGACAAATTAGAACGATTAATGATTCGTATCGGGGTTTTTACTGTTTTATACACTGTCCCCGCCACCATCGTTATTGCCTGTTATTTTTATGAACAACATTTAAAAGACAAATGGGAAACTTCGTATAATTGTGACAATTGTAATAAAAATGGTGCTTTCAAACCAGACTATTCAGTTTTTATGCTGAAATACTTCATGTGTTTAGTGGTCGGGATCACATCCGGTTTTTGGATATGGACCGGAAAAACTGTTGATTCTTGGAAGAAATTTTTCGGAAAATACTTTTGTTGTCGGAAAGCAGAAGATAGTTTTCATTCGAGACACACAAAGCTTTCGAATCAGTCGTTTCCAGGAGTTAAGCCACATCCTTTAAGCCAGGTTTAATTCCCGGTTTTTTAATTAATTAAGTAAGATATTATTTGTGAACAAGACTTCTGACAATGTGAGATTTTTATCGATATTTTGGCGACAATTATTAGTTATACCATATTATGGTATTTTGTTTAATTTGATTTTTTTATTTGTTTATGTTTAATTGTGAATTATTCAATATTTAATTCAATGTTATCCTTTTGTAAATTAATTAAAAACGGATGTTTACACATGTCTGTTTGCGGACTGATTTATATTTAGTCAAACAGACCTCATTGTGGACTCCATGTGCTAATTAAATAATGGTCAACATGGAAAGGACTTGTATTTAAATAAACACAATTATTCTACAAACATACCAATCTGTTCTGTATATAAATTGTTTTCATTTTAAATATTTCATATTAGCCTGTTTTTTTAGATTGGAAAATTTGTGCAGGATATAGTAATACTCATTTTTATTAATATTCACTGAGATTTGATTAAAATATTGTGTTTTCATTTCCTTTCCCTACTTAATGGGGGAATTATATTATGTTTTTAAAATATTGTATTCTGGATTAAATCAATTTTTAAATTAATTTTTTTTTTTTACCAAATTATAATTCATAGTATGATCACTGTAAAAAAAAGTACATTAAATGAACAAAATTAATACTTTTTCTATGGACCAATTTACATTCAATTGGTCTGTTAATTAAGGAAAACAAATATTATTTTATGTTGCCAGGATACCTTTAAATACTCTTAAGAAACTCGATAAAAAATGTGAATATACACTAATAATATAATAATTAATACAAAATACATGACTGTCAGGAATTGTATTTTTAATCAAATTTTTTTTAAGCAAATTAAAACATTCATCATGACTATATTTTGAAAGATGATCTTCATCTTTTTGGTGCTTGTTAGCATTTGACATTTTTTTTTTATTTACATCAATAAAAAACCTCAGACTTGTATTTCTTAAGCTTCATTTCAGTTCACAAGAAACATGTTATGTGTATATTATAAGGCCTATATGATATACTATATTTGTATATGTTTTTGTATTGCATTTTCAATTTGTTTTCTCCAAATTGAACATAATTTCAATTTAAGCAGTTATATTGATCAAAGTTGAATTTTTGTGTCAAATCACTTGTTTTTACATCTATATAGTGACACATCAAAATACACTAATTTTGCATCAAATTTTAGAAATTTGAATTTTAAATGTATGGAAAAAAATACGAATTTTAAGTAATTTCATATTTCAAATTCATTAAATTACTTCAATACAAATAAATTATGTTGACCAAACAACAGAAATTCATTGATAATTTTGACTCAATGATAAAACAACAGAAAAATTCAGATTTTGCACTGAATTTGATTAAAACTTAAATAACAGAAGAAAATATTGATTTTGCTTTAAAATTTAAATTAAGCCAGTATTATAAAACTTTAATAATACAATTCTTTACAACTTATGGGGAAATACAAGCGATTTCTGAACCTTATACAGACCTCATAAAACTAACAATACAATATTAAAACCAACTTCTGTGAAAAAATTCAAGCGATTTTTGAACCTTATACCATAGCCGACCTCATTTAAGTGCATATATGTGTTTGAAAATACACATACTCAGTTTTATCTGCCTTTAGAATGAATGAAACTAATTATGATTGAAAATATCACAATTTTTTTTACAAAAATCTGTTGTCCCTTTAAAAATGAAATAAAGTTCAAATATTTACTTTTGTCAATGAAGGAGGTCTTTTATTTTACTATAGAAAATATATTTAATCAATGCATCCTGACACCACCAGTGTAGAATTAAAATATGATAAATTTACTGAAATATATTGTTTGATAGGAAGACAATGGGTTCCTGTTTCATTGGAATATTTTTTTTATAATTTTAATGGAATTTTATTGTAAAGTTTTAGCACAAATAAATGCATTTCGATTTTATGCCAATTTTTTTTTTTTAATGGGTAGGTTATTGTTTAAAAAATTATACAAAGTCAAAAAACATGCATAACATAATAAAAAATATAAAATAGAAATTTAATTACAAAGATAATAATCTGCAAGATTATGGAAATATAATCCAAAAATGGTGAAAGGTGATCAATTGTATATGTGGGCAAGACTTATATTATATTTTCTTATCTGAAAAATAATATCTATTTTTTAGTATAATTATAGATAACATCAATATTGAAATCGAACTTATTTTTTAGAAAAAAGGTGTTATTGATTTCAACATGTTAAGAAACAAGATCACACTGCATATTATGTTGTTGTACATTTCAATGTTGTTCTTGTTTGAAAGAAAATAATATTTTGTTTACATTGTAAACAACACATGTAGTGTTGTATTCTTAAGTTAGTTTCATCTTCCGTTGTCAAAAGTGGGCCATCTGATATTTTCATGGATTTGGGTAATATTAGTACATTTTTGGACATTCGAGAAAGACAAAATTTCGATATAACCGAGTTTGACATAACGAGATTCACCTGTATATATTTTTGTTATGCTTTCTGATCCAACCTGTAACAGTAAGCCTGTTGATAATCCCATATAGAAGAACTAATTGTTCATAATATGAATGTTTCAAAAATGGAAATTAGAACGTTTTCCCCCATTTTCAGTAGACTTGAGAAACTTCTGAACAAGTTTAAAGATAAAGATTATGACACTATTACATTTTTTTGTAAATTTTCGTTTCTTTTAAAAATTCCAAATATTTACATGATTTTATTGAAAAAAAAATGAATGATAATTATCCATATCATTTAATGAAGAAGTATTTGCACAACCGCAGAGATATAAAGATACTGAAATCATTCATGATCTATCGTTCTATATTAGAAGTAATAGACGATTTGATTTGAGGATGGGATTCTTCAAGCAGGCTTACATAACCCTCCTGCCAACAGAATAGGTCTTCTGTTGTCCCCAGTTTTCGAAAACTGCATTGTAGCGTCACACTAACCCCAGTGTACTACAATGCCGTGACTTTTAATAGGCCTTAATTTGACTTTAGGTTTGGTTTGGAGAAATCCAGACGCGTACTGGGGAAGATGTTTCAAGATGTTGTTGTTTAATTGGACAATCAAGTGTTTGTTTGTTATACTTCAGATATGGTGCTATATGAACAGTTTTGTGTGTACATACCTATAAAAAATATATATCTATGTAAATGCCATATTTCTGTTATGATATTTTTTCTATTGTCTATTGTCTGATTATTTTTTTTTGTAAAATTTAAAAATACTGAACTTTCATTGGATGCAAAATATATTTTTTTTTAAGGAAAATTTGAATTTAGTGAATCATATGTGTATTGTAAATGAAACAATATAAACACAAGATTTTATTTGGGGGGAAAAGGGGAGGGAGGTTGACTGGAGTGTTTACACAATTCTTTAGTAAACAACAAAATCTTGGGCCTTACATGTATATTGTAAATGAAATGAGATAAACGTGAAAGGGTGAATTGTGTACATAGTTCTTTGGTAAAAAAATCTTGGGTCTTTCAATTTTATTTCTTTGACATAAAAAAAAAGCGTTTCTACCAACAAGCAGACATTTTTTTTCTTCATTTTTTTGTGATCTTGTTTATATTTATATGCTAGTGTTCTGCATGCTTACCTGTGAAATAAATGCAAGTAATTTTTTTTCCTCCCGAATTTTAACAGAAACGGGTTTTTTTATCTGTTTGTTATTTATATAATGTATGGTCACCAGTCAGGTGATAGAAAGGAAAAAAGAAAATAATAAAAAATTCCATAATAAATTATTTTTCTTTGTTATTGAGAGAACAAAGGCATTCTATGACGAAAACCATGCAAGACAAGGTATCAAAATATTGCATATTTCCAACTGAATTCTGGGTTAGGATCAGGAATTAGGGTTATGGTGTTTAACGCCACTTTCAACGATATTTCAGTTATATCGTGGCGGTAAGTTTTATTGGTGGAGGAAACCCGAATAGCCGAAGAAAACCACCGACCTGTCACAAGTCACCGGCAAACTTTTATCACATATTGTTGTATCGAGTACACCTCGCCTGAGCAGAATTCGAACTCACAACGTTGGTGATGATAGGCACTGATTGCATAGGTAGTTGTAAATTCAACTACCATACGATCACGACCACGACCACCCCGAGAGTCTTGGTATATGTCATGTGTGTCACGTTCACTCCACTTCTGTGATTAACATGACAGGAAATGGATGTAAATGAACATGAGAGACTATCCAGCATTACACTTATATACAAAGTAAAGTAAAGGAACAGTTTGTAGTAAGAAAGGATATGGATGTAGATGAACATGAGAGACTATTCAGCATTACACTTATATACAAAGTAAAGTAAAGGAACAGCTTGTAGTAAGAAAGGATATGGATGTAGATGAACATGAGAGAATATCCAGCATTACACTTGTATACAAAGTAAAGTAAAGGAACAGTTTGTAGTAAGAAAGGATATGGATGTAAATGAACATGAGAGACTATCCAGCATTACACTTATATACAAAGTAAAGTAAAGGAACAGTTTGTAGTAAGAAAGGAAATGGATGTAGATGAACATGAGAGACTATCCAACATTACACTTGTATACAAAGTAAAGTAAAGGAACAGTTTGTAGTAAGAAAGGAAATGGATGTAGATGAACATGAGAGACTATCCAGCATTACACTTATATACAAAGTAAAGTAAAGGAACAGTTTGTAGTAAGAAAGGAAATGGATGTAGAGGAACATGAGAGAATATCCAGCATTACACTTATATACAAAGTAAAGTAAAGGAACAGTTTGTAGTAAGAAAGGATATGGATGTAGATGAACATGAGAGAATATCCAGCATTACACTTGTATACAAAGTAAAGTAAAGGAACAGTTTGTAGTAAGAAAGGATATGGATGTAAATGAACATGAGGGACTATCCAGCATTACACTTGTATACAAAGTAAATTAAAGGAACAGTTTGTAGTAAGAAAGGATATGGATGTAGAGGAACATGAGAGACTATCCAGCATTACACTTGTATACAAAGTAAAGTAAAGGAACAGTTTGTAGTAAGAAAGGAAATGGATGTAGAGGAACATGAGAGACTATCCAGCATTACACTTATATACAAAGTAAAGTAAAGGAACAGTTTGTAGTAAGAAAGGATATGGATGTAGAGGAACATGAGAGACTATCCAGCATTACACTTATATACAAAGTAAAGTAAAGGAACAGTTTGTAGTAAGAAAGAATATGGATGTAAATGAACATGAGAGACTATCCAGCATTACACTTATATACAAAGTAAAGTAAAGGAACAGTTTGTAGTAAGAAAGGATATGGATGTAGATGAACATGAGAGACTATTCAGCATTACACTTATATACAAAGTAAAGTAAAGGAACAGCTTGTAGCAAGAAAGGATATGGATGTAGATGAACATGAGAGAATATCCAGCATTACACTTGTATACAAAGTAAAGTAAAGGAACAGTTTGTAGTAAGAAAGGATATGGATGTAAATGAACATGAGAGACTATCCAGCATTACACTTATATACAAAGTAAAGTAAAGGAACAGTTTGTAGTAAGAAAGGAAATGGATGTAGATGAACATGAGAGACTATCCAACATTACACTTGTATACAAAGTAAAGTAAAGGAACAGTTTGTAGTAAGAAAGGAAATGGATGTAGATGAACATGAGAGACTATCCAGCATTACACTTATATACAAAGTAAAGTAAAGGAACAGTTTGTAGTAAGAAAGGAAATGGATGTAGAGGAACATGAGAGAATATCCAGCATTACACTTATATACAAAGTAAAGTAAAGGAACAGTTTGTAGTAAGAAAGGATATGGATGTAGATGAACATGAGAGAATATCCAGCATTACACTTGTATACAAAGTAAAGTAAAGGAACAGTTTGTAGTAAGAAAGGATATGGATGTAAATGAACATGAGGGACTATCCAGCATTACACTTGTATACAAAGTAAATTAAAGGAACAGTTTGTAGTAAGAAAGGATATGGATGTAGAGGAACATGAGAGACTATCCAGCATTACACTTGTATACAAAGTAAAGTAAAGGAACAGTTTGTAGTAAGAAAGGAAATGGATGTAGAGGAACATGAGAGACTATCCAGCATTACACTTATATACAAAGTAAAGTAAAGGAACAGTTTGTAGTAAGAAAGGATATGGATGTAGAGGAACATGAGAGACTATCCAGCATTACACTTATATACAAAGTAAAGTAAAGGAACAGTTTGTAGTAAGAAAGAATATGGATGTAAATGAACATGAGAGACTATCCAGCATTACACTTATATACAAAGTAAAGTAAAGGAACAGTTTGTAGTAAGAAAGAATATGGATGTAAATGAACATGAGAGACTATCCAGCATTACACTTATATACAAAGTAAAGTAAAGGAACAGTTTGTAGTAAGAAAGGATATGGATGTAGAGGAACATGAGAGACTATCCAACATTACACTTATATACAAAGTAAAGTAAAGGAACAGTTTGTAGTAAGAAAGGAAATGGATGTAAATGAACATGAGAGACTATCCAGCATTACACTTATATACAAAGTAAAGTAAAGGAACAGTTTGTAGTAAGAAAGGATATGGATGTAGAGGAACATGAGGGACTATCCAGCATTACACTTATATACAAAGTAAAGTAAAGGAACAGTTTGTAGTAAGAAAGGAAATGGATGTAGAGGAACATGAGAGAATATCCAACATTACACTTATATACAAAGTAAAGTAAAGGAACAGTTTGTAGTAAGAACGGAAATGGATGTAAATGAACATGAGAGACTATCCAGCATTACACTTATATACAAAGTAAAGTAAAGGAACAGTTTGTAGTAAGAAAGGATATGGATGTAGAGGAACATGAGGGACTATCCAGCATTACACTTATATACAAAGTAAAGTAAAGGAACAGTTTGTAGTAAGAAAGGAAATGGATGTAGAGGAACATGAGAGAATATCCAGCATTACACTTATATACAAAGTAAAGTAAAGGAACAGTTTGTAGTAAGAAAGAATATGGATGTAGAGGAACATGAGAGACTATCCAGCATTACACTTATATACAAAGTAAAGTAAAGGAACAGTTTGTAGTAAGAAAGGATATGGATGTAGAGGAACATGAGGGACTATCCAGCATTACACTTATATACAAAGTAAAGTAAAGGAACAGTTTGTAGTAAGAAAGGATATGGATGTAGAGGAACATGAGGGACTATCCAGCATTACACTTATATACAAAGTAAAGTAAAGGAACAGTTTGTAGTAAGAAAGGAAATGGATGTAGAGGAACATGAGAGAATATCCAGCATTACACTTATATACAAAGTAAAGTAAAGGAACAGTTTGTAGTAAGAAAGGATATGGATGTAGAGGAACATGAGGGACTATCCAGCATTACACTTATATACAAAGTAAAATAAAGGAACAGTTTGTAGTAAGAAAGGAAATGGATGTAGAGGAACATGAGAGAATATCCAGCATTACACTTATATACAAAGTAAAGTAAAGGAACAGTTTGTAGTAAGAAAGAATATGGATGTAGAGGAACATGAGGGACTATCCAGCATTACACTTGTATACAAAGTAAAGTAAAGGAACAGTTTGTAGTAAGAAAGGAAATGGATGTAAATGAACATGAGAGACTATCCAGCATTACACTTAGACATAAATTAAAGTAAAGGAATGGCGCTTCTATTGCTATCCTACATGTCACAGTCACAGTAAAGTCTACAATAATGTTTGTCGAAAATTTCGTCTATGTTTTTAAACAAATAATCGAAGACGCATTACAAACAGCTTATTTCATTCATACCATGCTAGTGTGTCGTATTCTCATCGGTGGTGTAATGGTTGACATGCTCGTCTCGAAGGTGGTAGATCGTGGTTCGAGCCACGGTATGGTCAAACCAAAGACTATAAAATTGTTATTTATTGCTTCTCTGCTAAGCACACAGCGTTAAGGAATAGGAGCAACGACTGGTTGGCTAGGAATCGGGATAATATGTCTGAGTGGGGCGACTTGTCTATCCGTGGATTGTTGAGCTTGCGCTATAAACAATCCAACTAAACGCGTTGGTATAGTGCAAAGCAGACATCATAATCACCACATCATTGAATATAACTTGTATGCGCCATAATATGGCTGAACAATTGCTCGTTTGGCATTAAACAACAATTACTGACTCACTCACTCTCAGAATCACACAAAAACACAATAATAGTTCTTGTCAAGGTCATTTTTTTCAAGAGAGACACATACCGTACTAAAGAAGTTTCAATGATATTTGTTTCAAAGGTATGCGATGAGAACGTGTCTTAGTTGTCCAAAATAACTTACCCAAACAAACAAAAACAAAAACAAACGCAAACAAACAAACAAACAAAAAAGAAAAGTAAACAACAAGAATAAAGCTATGTCCTATATTTCTTTAACTCCGAAAAAGCCCTCTAAGGGTTTATATCCTATAAACACATGTGAGTGCTGTATTATACACGACAAGATGAAAGTACTGTACATATCCCAAGCCGCTTGTTAACATTGTACTAACCATTTCACAAATGTTTGGATTCGCGAAAGAACATCACTCTGAAAATACCACCAAATGTAAACAATCGTAACAAGCACATTTCTAGAGGGGAGATCGAGGACTGTTGAAACGAAAACAGATAATGGTGCTCGACAATTCACCTTACCATACAACGAAACTTCCCGGCTGACAGGAAACTCTAAAATGAATAAAAAAGACAACAGAATCAGATGTTAAACTTGGACTTAAGCTAGGGAGAGATGTGCATACATGGATTGGCTAAAACATTGTACATTATGGGGTCCTAATAATATAGTAGGGGAAAGTATTCCGGATATTATACCCGATCTGGACCGTCCTTAAGCCAATTGGACCAATTGTTCCCATTTGGACCCTGCGCTGGAGTTATCTACTCTTGACTGTCCAAGTACACACAATAAGACACTACAGGTGTTACAGAGAACAATGTGGCCCCGCACCTCCTAAGACCGGCCCTGTTCCCGATAGAAGGGCTTTGGAAGTAGTTAAGAAATACCACCATTCGGATAGACAAATAGCAGAGAAGCACAAATAATTGATTAACAGAACATCAACAAGCAACACGATCTTTTCTATAAAACCAAACACACACACAAACAAACAAAACAAATCGAAAAAAAACCCCAACAAAACCCGGAAGTTAGAGATGATGTTTCTAAGATGTCGCGTGTAACGACGACACGATCATAGTTTTTACTCGAAAATCGTGATAACTTCTGAATACGTCCTGTTTTCAAATAAAAAACTACATATACAACAAATCAATCGAATAAACAGGCATAAGGCGAGTGGGAGTGACGAATTGAACATCATTTGTTACGCGGAAATGCACATGCATACAAAACATCATAGTATCTACAATATAACCTATGTTTCATGTGTTTGTTTGTTTTTTTGCTTTGTTTATTTGATGGTATTTAACGCCACTTTCAACAATATTTCAGTTATATCGTGGCGGTCAGTTTTATTGGTGGAGAAAACCGGAGGACCCGGAGAAAACCACCGACCTGTCGGAAGTCACTGACAAACTTGCGTCATGTGTGTGAGGACAATTACAAAATGCAATTAATAAACAAATGTAGTGGTGATCAGCAGAGGAATATGGTGCCCCGCAAATGCAAGCCAGAGGTCGTTTTGCACTCATTTTAGGGTATGAGTTATGTTCATTATTGAAGACCCTACTGTGACTGGGAAACACAGAACAGCAATAAAAGCGCTGTTCATTTACTTTAAATTCGGTCTAAGTGTAAAATTGATTAGTTTCTCGAGTCCACTTACATTCACACCGTTTCGTAATAAATACTGAATGTTTTATTTACTTAATAAAAGGAAAACAAATCCCATACACTCAAATAAAATTTCAAATTAAAAATTTATATTTTTTTATCAATTACATAAGGGGCTTCAGGTAGAAGCATCATAAACCTGCTGTACAGTTATTTAATAAGACCGAAACACTCCGCATTAGTGTTTTCCATATATATCCGGTTTCAAATGAACATGATTTAACATGAACAAACAAACTGGACAAATAATACCATCAATATGCCAGATGAAAGTACGTGCAATTCCATTACCGCGAAATATGATGACAAACATGTAGTTCGGACACGTGCATACTCGATCCTTATACGACCAACACACGTACGTTACACACACATATCATACGTGTCGTTTTTAGATCGATATTATAATAGTTTTCCGTTTAACAGAAAACACTTGTCTTTCATTCTCCACAAGTCAATGACATCCACTTGAAAGTCACATGATATGCACTTGAAAGTCACGTGACCCTGTCATTGCTTAATAAGACAAAATTTCAATAGTAATGTAAATTTTCTTCTATGTACATTTCCGACATTTTAAATACACGACAAACAAATGTTGTTTAAATTTGGTAAATATGTACTGTCATATATTGTTTGTTGAAAGTTTTGGTTTTAAAAGCGTTGATTAGGAAAACATAGAAAACTGGAAATTAATATAGGTTATAGTCGAATTTCTTTGTCAAATTCGATAAGAGTTTAAGTTTGACAGCATTTAAAAAAAGCGAATAAATTTAATTTTCAAAATGTCTACTACATGTACATACTGTAAGGATTCCGTAATTTATTCAATTGTAGTTCTCTTGGATATCCTGACGTAAGTTGTCAGACAAAAATAAAATCCTGGACGAGCTGCTGGTACAAATGTATTAAATAACCACCATAATAATGAATTTTGATGTCATTAATGCAAGTTGTAAACGTAATCTCGAAAAAATAACGTAATTACCCATAAAACAGTATAATACCGCCACTTTTTCTTGAAGTGCCTGTACCAAGTCATGGAAGTGAGCAGTCATGTATTTACGAGTTAAGTGTGCCATTTTTGCCACTTTCTACAAATTCTCTATTGAATATGTAGAACTGTTCCGACTGTACTCGATACATCATTATGTGGTATAGTTTGCCAGCGACTTGTGGCAGGTCGGTGGTTTTCTCCAGGTACTCCTGTTTCCTCCACTAATAAAACTGACAGCCACGATATATCTGAAATATTGTTGAAAAAATAGTTAAACCCCCAACCCAATCATTTGATGTCCGAATAAAAAGTACTCAGTGATTTGAATAGGCAAGAACATATCACTACAGAAAAGAGCATAAATAGATTGTACATCATTGTTGTAAATGAATCTATGCATATTTCATTTAAGAATTGGGAAATCCCCTGCATAGCAACCCTCTGTTGATGAGAGAGAGAAGCGACAGGAACTCATCCGTGGTTACCGACATTGGCCGATTAAGATCGAAACAGATTATATCAATTTTTCCATTGTGAAGTTTCCATTTATATATAGCAACATTCCAGCAGCACATGCTTTTGCACTATAAAAAGAAAGTTTTAACAGTGATAAGCATCAATTCCACCAATATCAACAAAGCGAACAATCACCTCTCGCCTTAACTCACTGAACATAAAAAAAAGACGACGACATGTGACGTTGGAAATCCAAGAATGTATGGGGTATATATCTCTCAGTTGATAAACTATTCCAAAGCTTTCGGTTTAGAACATCATTTTCTTGATAGATGGGCGCTGATAACAAGGAAGTTCCTAGTGGCTAAGCTAAGCTCATCACTTTCGACAGTTTTACGTTCGCAAGCATGACTTGGTTAACGGTTACAGACTATCTGTCACAAATGACCACGGAAATGTTTCGTTTTACGTAATCACAATCTCGTCCTTTCCTCGTTCATGACTTATCGTCGGAGTTATAATACGAGCAATGGGTGAAACTAGTTTAGCAGCAACTGCGTACAAATCAGTAACACACCAGTGACAGTGCTGAAGTGTTCAAATCCGGATGAGAATTCATAAATTTGTCAGAATCAAATCTAGTTCTGATATCGTTGAACATATTTTCAAAAATGTACATATACATTGTACATCTATATATATTAATTGTTTGTTAACTATTTATTTCATTAAGATATGGTTTAATATATTGCAAAAGTTACAGAAACCAAGAAGCTCTTGGAGGCTGTCGTGATCGCATGGTAGTTGGATTTACAACTACCTATGCATTCAGTGTCTGTCACCACTAAAGTTGTAAGTTCAACTCCTGCTCATGGTGAGGTGTACACGATTCAACATTATGTGATAAAGTTTGTCAGTGACTTGTGACAGGTCTGTGGTTTTCTCCACCAATAAAACTGACCGCCACGATATAGCTGAAATATTGATGAAAGTGGCGTCAAACACCACAACCCTAATCCAAGAAGTTCTTGTATGTGTGAATAACGAATAGTTGTTACAGGAACTACGATAGCATACACTTAATATTTACAGGAACCAATATCACCACCAGTTTAAGGTTAGGGTGATATTTCGTACAACAGTTTTATATCAATTTAATTTTTTAATGACTATTGCGTACAACAGTATAGTTTGTACATACCAAATATATTACAAATTCCCGCAAAATAGTAGGTTTCAAATGAATGTACTGAGAAGATAATGAATTGTCAGATCAAAATATTTTAAATTCTAAAAAAAAAAATACAAAAAAATACAAAGAATACTCGTTTTGTAAACATCTCTTTCAATAGACATATTTATTTAGCAGACCCTTCATTTTTAAAGAGAGATCATTAAATTTATTAAGATTTTATAATCAGACAATTCACAGCAAGACACCTTAAAAAATTATCGGTGAACTTTGTTGACAAAGATTTGGCTGTTTCTTATTAGCTACGCC
This sequence comes from Bathymodiolus brooksi, assembly GCA_963680875.1. NCBI lineage: Eukaryota > Metazoa > Mollusca > Bivalvia > Mytilida > Modiolidae > Bathymodiolus > Bathymodiolus brooksi. Next base: position 87,133,946 of record OY804589.1, on the reverse strand, counting down.
TTGATAATTTACAACAATAGAATGTCAGACCCATTCTACGTTAAGCTCTTGAAATACAACGCTTTCGCTAAATAGAGTTACGCCCCCTTCATAATGTTATTTTCTATTCAACCATCTGCGCTGGTTACTAAAGACTACTGGGTACGATAAATAAATTTCTGTCGACAATAAATAATTTGAATGTTTTTAAGTGGATGTAACGACATATTTTGAAGAGTAAATTTTACCACTGAAATTGTTTTGTTATGAAACAAACAAATAAACAAACAAACAGACAACAACATAGCTTATTATTTAAAAAAGCATATGAAGGGGGTATTGTACGGACTCATATTCCTTATATGGACATAGGGCCAGCATTAAGCCAATTGGACCAATTGCTCCCAATTGGGTCTCACGATAGAGTTGTCTACTCTCGGATGTTCAAATACACACAACAATACACTGCAGGTTTTACAGAGAACAATTGGTACCCGTATCTCCTAATACCGACCCTGCATGAATACACTATACATTGATTTTCCCATACCATGTACTAATGTAATAGCGGATAAGTGAGCAAAATAAAGGAGACACATTTACGTTGTATTATCAAAATAATAAATGTAACAATTGATCATTCTTTTTAATATTTACAGTTCATGTAAATATCAAGCCGTGCTGCCTCATACCTGAATAGTATCCTGCTTTATCGCAGATTTTATTTGCATAATTTGTGCTTGCTTGCTTTTTATATGCTCTGATTTGCACTTTATGTGCCCTTATTTGCTTTTTATGTGCTCTTACTGTAACGAACTTGCATTATGTATTTATATATTATATATTGGATAATTTAATATGGTTATATTTTCCACTAACACCGATAGAAAAGTCAAACAGACCGATAGTTTATCACGTAGTACGGTTACCCATGAGATTTAAACAAGGTGAGTTGAAAGTCAGTCGGCACATGTATGTTGAGTGGAGCACACGCTTTGTGTTTAAGTAAAGTGAGGAACAGGCAGTTTGAGTATTACAATTGTCAAATACAGGACATGGATATTCATAGGCGAAGGTTCATTACACTCAGGTAAGTCTTTTTGCTTTATTTATGGTTAATTATGGTAAATTTTGCTGTCGAGATGTTATTACTTGCTCGCGGTCCAGAATATCCGGAAAATTAACATATTATGCAAATGTTTAGACAATGTAAGTAATGCGTGGGTTCAATATCTATTTTACAAGGGTTTTTATGCCTGGTTTTTGGTGTGCGTGTAATAAAGTTTGCTGTCGGTGTGAATGGTGTCTGGGTTGAAATGGTACCGGTTTTGGTGTATATAAATTGATGTCACAACGCCCAGCATCGGTGATATTATTATCGTTAAATGCCGTCATAAATTTGGAGTTTTAGAGTCCGTAATTACAACCCGAGAAGTCCGTGCTGAACACATTATATTTATGCAGTCATATTAGTCACGGTTCGCTGGATACAATAGTGAAGCAATATATTAATCATCTAGTGTCCTCGTCATCAATTTAGAATCTATATTTATGTGAAATTATTCTGTCCGTATTTATAAATTATCCAATGGGAACAACCCAGTCAAATTAGTGAATTTCTACAGTACCAGGAATGCGTGCGTGCAGGATGGTATGTCTCCGGCTGTAAAATGCATATCGTTTATATATGCATTATATTTGTTCAGTGTTTTGAATGAATATCGTTTTATGTTCAGTGTTGTGAATCTTGTAATATTGTGTACATTTCATTCCATATATCATTTGTTTGTGTTTATTTTTTATTATGTTTTGTTAATTAAATTTATATGTTTGATATAGTGTTATATGACATTGGCCACCTGACAATCCAAAGAACTTACTTCTTTACAATGGTGGCAGCGGTGGGATCGTCACTGTGCCAATAGTTATATTAGACAGTTGTCAAGGTTGACAAGAACAGTTATTTTGACATGTATTATTGATGATTATTTGTCGTTCATATTTATTTATTTATTTTTGTGTATTTGTATTTTGCATTGTATAACATGGCTAGTGGATTGCCAAAGTGGGTATCAGAGTTGTTAGACAAGGGTGAAAAGTTAGAGGTATGCCTAGAATTTTTAAAGAATATGCAGGCTACAGAGAGGGAAGACAGAGCAGCTGAGAGAGAGATGAGAAAAATAGAGATGGAAAGAGAGGTAAAATTAAGAGAGTTAGAACTTAGAGAGAAAGAATTAGCTCATGGTAATGTTCAACCTTATTCTATTCCCAATTTGAAGTCGAAGCTTCCCAAATTTCATGAAGGTCAAGACCCAGATGTGTTTTTGAAGTCTTTTGAAAAGTTAGCAGCACTTCATAAAATACCGAAGCTTGAGTGGGCCCTGAGATTAGTCCCTTTACTTTGTGGGAAAGCTTTAGAAGCATTTTCTAGATTGCCAGACGAGGACAGTAGAAATTATGACGAAATTAAAACTGCTATTTTGTCTAGATATGAGCTTACTGCTGCGGCATATAGGGAAAAGTTCAGAAACTCAAGTCAGCTTTCATATGAATCATTTAAGGAATTTGCTGTTCGATTAGTTGGTTTTCTAAGGCATTGGTTAGAACGCAAAGAGATAGGTAATGCTTTTGCAAAGTTTGCTGATTTAGTTGCAAGAGAACAGTTAATGGTAAGTTGTAGTAAAGAGTTAAAACTTTGGATAAAAGAACAGAAGCCAAAAACTGTTGATGAGCTGATTGAGAAAGAAGAAGCGTTTCAGCAAGCTCACAAGAATGAACATGTAAGTAAACCAGACCAACCAAAACATCCAGGTAAGAGTTTTCAGTACAAAGAAAGACAAGCAGAGACTAGAACTTGTTTTATTTGTCAGAAAGCAGGACATATTGCAACGAATTGTCCTTCAAAGCCAAATAAGCCAGCAGAGAGTGGACATAAACAAGGTAAGTTTGGCTTATGTATACAAACTCAGCATGAACATACTGTTGATGGCTATAATAGTGGTGTAACTGTAAAACTACCAGGTATCTCGTGTAATGGCAATAAAGTACAAGTGCATGGACTTGATATTGTTGAAGGTAAGATTAATAACGATGATGTATCTGTTTTAAGAGATACAGGATGTTCTACTGTATTTGTTCACAGTAAGTTTACTAACACAGATCATTTGACAGGTCATACTAGAGATATATGTTTAGCGGATGGTACAGTAAAGCAGTGTCCTGAGGTGTACATTAATGTATCTACTCCTTTTATTTCAGGTGACATTGTAGCACTAATTTTAGATACACCGTTTGCAGATCTTGTAGTAGGTAACTATGTGAATACATCTGTGCCACATAGTATTGAAGAGGTTCCTGTGACTGGAGGTAGAGATATTTTTGTTTCAGAAGAGACAGTTCCTTTTAATGCAGTTGAGACTCGATCTAGAAAGAAGAAGCAAGATGAAGCAGATAAGAAAATAGACGAGACCACAGAAAGGTTTAGTAATGATACATCCATAACTCATCCTATAGATTTTTCAGATATATCTCAAGAATTCAAGATTTGTGACAGAAAACAGCTGATAGACTTACAGAAGACAGACACAACTTTAGATAAGGTAAGATCGTATGTTAGTGAAGAACACAATGAAAATCAGTCATCATACTTTGTTTATTTGTCCGATTTACTATATAGAGTGTACAGTAAGCCAAGTGGTGAAAGTATTCACCAGATTGTGTTGCCAAGGCAATTAAGGGACATGGTACTTAAGTTAGGGCATGACATTCCGTTAGCTGGTCATCTTGGAAATAAAAAGACAAGAGATAGAATTATGCAACATTTTTTTTGGCCAGGTATATTTAATGATATATCAGAGTACTGTAGATCTTGTCCTGATTGCCAGATAGGTTCAGCAAAGGGGAGAGTACCCCGAGCTCCGCTGATTAGTATGCCACCTATGGACGAGCCATTTCAGCGCATTGCTTTAGATTTTGCTGGCCCTTTGCCTATGACAGACAGTAAAAATCGTTTTATTTTGGTTTGTGTCGATTATGCTACTAAATATCCAGAAGCAATTGCATTGAGAGACCAAGAAGCTAGCACAGTTTCCAATGCTTTGATTAGTTTATTTTCTAGGGTGGGAATACCTAAAGAAATGCTGACTGACCAAGGGAGCAACTTCATGTCGGAGTTAATGCGGGAGGTATGTAGATTATTACAAATAAGTAGGTTACGCACCAGTCCTTACCATGCTATGTGCAATGGACTTTGTGAAAAGTTTAATGGTGTACTGAAGAAAATGTTGAAAGCATATGCAAGATCGAAGCCTAAAACATGGGACGAATATATTCCGTACTTGCTATTCGCATACAGAGAAGTGCCAAATGAGAGCACCGGATTTTCGCCATTTGAACTATTATATGGCAGGCATATTAGAGGTCCTCTAGCAGTTCTTAAAGAGGAATGGGAAGAACCGAGTACATGCCAACATTCTGTATTAAGTCATTTATTAGACACAAGAGAAAAGATGAAAACAATGGCAGAGCTTGCCACTGAAAATGAGAAACAAGCAAAACAGAAACAAAAACTGTACTATGATAGAAAAGTAAGAGATAGGAAGTTAGAAGTTGGTCATAAAGTACTTATATTACTGCCTACACATACATCCAAACTATTAGCTAGTTGGAAAGGACCGTTTGTTGTAACCGACAAAGTTAGTCCAGTTGACTACAAAGTCAAAGTTAGAGGAGGAAAAGAAAAGATTGTTCATGCTAAAGGTATGGCATGAAAGGGTAGAAAATGATAAGGATAATGATGTTCAAACAGATATTGCTGCGTGCTTAAACGTAATTTCAGGTCTTAGCACAGATGAAGGTACAGACGACAGTGAGATGAATCCAGCTATTTCTCCTGCTTTACAAAGAAAAGAAAGTGTAGATGACGTCCATATATCACCAGAGTTGACGTCTGATGAGAGAAAACAGCTCAAAGAACTCATGGTAGAATACGATGACATATTTAGTGATGTACCTCAGGTAACAAATATTATAGAACATAAAGTCTGTGTTAGCGGTAGACGATCGCCACGTCGCATTTTGCGAATATAACGGTAGTGTGGCGAGGATAATTTGTGTAGCAGTAGCTACACTGGCGAACGAAACACTGTTAGAGCGTGCATCTGACAACGATCTTTTATTATGTAGAAAGTCAAGTCGAATAAAACGCGTTATAGACAATGATTTGATCGATGTATAATATCCAAAATGATTTTAAAAAGCGGGTCAAATTGATTATTTCCGGTAGTTATTTCAGTTGAAATAACATTATCCGGCTCCCATTCCGGAAATAGTTTCGAATTTAGTCACCGACTGACTGGTTTCCTAAATTACGCTTTATTATGTCTGTCCTTCTGTCTACGCTTGAATCTAAAACCAGTAAATTATTTGACAACGAGAAGGTCAAGCATGACTAATTCACGTTCGCCCTGGGTCCGTTCGCTCTAAAAGTGGGTCCATTCGTCCTGATAATTATAAATATGAAAGTTATTGAAACTAAATGAAGTATTAATGATATTTGATGGTTTAAAAATTTAGAAATTTTAAATATGGCGTTGACATGCTAAAAACACGGGGGCTAGGTGCGTCCGGAAAAAAAAATAAAAAATGCTATATAATACTATATACAGACGTTGGCCAGGAATGAGTTCGCAAATGGCGACGTTATAAACATTTTAACAGAAAATTGAAATTTTTAAAGTAACATTTCATGCAATAAAAGTAATTTTCTTACCTTGAAACTCTAGTATTTTGTTATCTGACCCCTGCTTCTTAAAACACACCTGATCCGCCGAGGTATACTGTCATATAAACTCCGTATGTAGTGCAAACCCAAATCTGTCCAAATATCCAGAACAACACGTCTCAAGTCATTGGCATTCTTTATTTCTCTAAGTCGTTTTTGTACCTGTATTTTTAGAACTTTCCACACATTTTCGATAATGTTAAGATCTGGGCTTTGTGGGGGCCAAAGAAGGGTACGAATTCCATTTTCATCTTTCCACTGATTTGCTCGTAAAGAGACGTGACATGGCGCATTGTCCTCCTGGAAAATCCAAGGTCTGTCAGAAAAGTGCCTGACAACAACCGGCCAAAGATTATCGTCTAAAACCGAAATATATTTATCGGTATTCATGTTACCATCAATAGCAACCAAAGTTCCAACTCCATAGTACGTAATGCAACCCCAAAACATAACAGAAGCACGGCAGGTTGTCTCAAAGTCGTCCAGCTGGCCAAGACAGTCGGGTCGAACACGCTCGTCGGGCTTCCTCCAAACATAGACTTTCCCATTTCTACCCAACATAATTTTTGTCTCATCACTAAATATTATGGATGACCAGTTATTCTGAACATTCCAGTGCAATTTCTGACGACAGAATCCCATTCTACGGTCACGATTTACACGTGATATTGTAATTTTCTTGCATATCATGCGTCGTTTGTAACCATCAAAGCACAGTCTCCTGCGAACAGTTCTTTCAGACACATTGCATCCAGTCCTGTTATTAAATCTAGTAGTTAAGTCTTTCAATGTTTGTCTTCGATTCCTTTTCACACTCCGAAAGAGAACCCGTTCATCCCTTGGGGTAGTTTTTTTACGACCTCCACTTCTCGGATTATTTTCTATGCTTCCCTTTTCGCGTGTCCGTTTTAAAAATTTCTGAATAGTTCTACAGTTAATTCCAGTAAATTCCTGAATTTTGTAGCTCGAAAACCCTTGGTGTGATAACGATAGTAGTATTTCTTTCTGCTCGGTTGTCAATTCCTTACCGTGTCTACCCATCTTTTCAGCAGACGATTTTTACCAAAGGGAAATAAATCTGATGAAAACTACGTAATCGTGGATATTTTAATTCAAAAACAATAACGGACAGGAAAAATTCGTTACGTTTGGATTCTAGATTTATGATAAGACCACATATGGACATTTAACACGATATCGATAAGTGCGACGTCGCCATTTTGCGAACTCATTCCTGGCCAACGTCTGTAGTATTTTTTTTTTTCGGACGCACAGAGTTCGACGATGGGCGACATCCGATTTTGTTTTTCAGTAAGAAGCTGTCCGGAGCTGAATGCAACTATGCAGTGGTAGAAAAGGAGTGTTTTGCCGTTGTTTGGGCGGTAAAATCACAGACATTTTCTTGAGGATAAAGAGTTCACTATTAACACTGATCATGCCCCTTTACAGTGGCTACATAAGATGAAAACCAGTAATCAGCGGTTACTGCGTTGGAGTTTGATACTTCAAGAATTCAGTTTTACTATTTCTTACATTGCAGGCAAGACGAACATTGTTGCAGATGTATTATCTAGATGTGATGATATTTAGTTATCCCCTGAGTGTTACATTTACAGTTGTTTATATTTTCACATTTGAGTGTGATGATATGTTTACAGAGTTTTATTTTAACCTTATTTACTTTGTAATTTCAGATATTTTTTTGAAGTTCGTTTGGCTGGTCGGACTAAATGGTCTTTAGTCTTTAGGAAAGGGACGTTTGTAACGAACTTGCATTATGTATTTATATATTATATATTGGATAATTTAATATGGTTATATTTTCCACTAACACCGATAGAAAAGTCAAACAGACCGATAGTTTATCACGTAGTACGGTTACCCATGAGATTTAAACAAGGTGAGTTGAAAGTCAGTCGGCACATGTATGTTGAGTGGAGCACACGCTTTGTGTTTAAGTAAAGTGAGGAACAGGCAGTTTGAGTATTACAATTGTCAAATACAGGACATGGATATTCATAGGCGAAGGTTCATTACACTCAGGTAAGTCTTTTTGCTTTATTTATGGTTAATTATGGTAAATTTTGCTGTCGAGATGTTATTACTTGCTCGCGGTCCAGAATATCCGGAAAATTAACATATTATGCAAATGTTTAGACAATGTAAGTAATGCGTGGGTTCAATATCTATTTTACAGGGGTTTTTATGCCTGGTTTTTGGTGTGCGTGTAGTAAAGTTTGCTGTCGGTGTGAATGGTGTCTGGGTTGAAATGGTACCGGTTTTGGTGTATATAAATTGATGTCACAACGCCCAGCATCGGTGATATTATTATCGTTAAATGCCGTCATAAATTTGGAGTTTTAGAGTCCGTAATTACAACCCGAGAAGTCCGTGCTGAACACATATGTATGCAGTCATATTAGTCACGGTTCGCTGGATACAATAGTGAAGCAATATATTAATCATCTAGTGTCCTCGTCATCAATTTAGAATCTATATTTATGTGAAATTATTCCGTCCGTATTTATAAATTATCCAAGGGGAACAACCCAGTCAAATTAGTGAATTTCTACAGTACCAGGAATGCGTGCGTGCAGGATGGTATGTCTCCGGCTGTAAAATGCATATCGTTTATATATGCATTATATTTGTTCAGTGTTTTGAATGAATATCGTTTTATGTTCAGTGTTGTGAATCTTGTAATATTGTGTACATTTCATTCCATATATCATTTGTTTTGTTTTTATTTTTATTATGTTTTGTTCATTAAATTTATATGTTTAATATAGTGTTATATGACATTGGCCACCTGACAATCCAAAGAACTTACTTCTTTACACTTACTTGCTTTTTATGTGCTCATATTTGATTTTTCTGTGCTTGCCTGTTTTACCAAATTTTATAATTTGCTTGTATATATGTTATAGACGGTTTTAAGAGCTTCACATATCGCATGTTATTTGTTAAACGTATATATGTGCCGACTTTAAATGAAATTTACTTACTTACTTACTAATATTTTAAACTTACACCTACTAATCCGATTGTTAATAGGCCGATATCGATTATTTTTGGCATGTCTGTTATTCGTCACATGGTAGGTGTTTAACCTTTGTTTTGATTGTAAAGTACGGGGCTAATTACTGAGCGCCCAATATTGAGAAATTTGCAATATGATTAGCAAGTTTACACTCTGGCTAGTTCAAAGTTCACAAGAGAACTGTATCAACACGAACAAAATGCCACGTCTTTTTGACAATTTATGAGAGTACACCTTAGGTATGCAAGAGGCAGCAATCGCAAGGGCTATTCGTTAAAGATATTTGTCGTAGTACCGCGCATCCAACGGCGCTATGAGCAGTGTGATTATACACGTAAGAGATTGGCCTTGTTCTGGCTCGAATTAACTCGCATCTCTGCAACTGATGGCAGGATTACTGGACACACAAGCTGTTAACGTTTGATTAACATTTTAGTCCTTGGACTTGAAATTGACTTTGTTATTTTTGATTTTGCACCATTGCTGTTATTAGTGACATTATGCCGTCCGAGTTGTGATGTCCACTGCGATTTCCGTTTAAAGCGATGTTCGGTTCGTCTTGACTTTGTAGGAGGTTCATGTTTTAACGATGTTCGGTTCGTCTTGACTTTGTAGGAGGTTCATGTTTTAATGATGTTCGGTTCGTCTTGACTTTGTAGGAGGTTCATGTTTTAATGATGTTCGGTTCGTCTTGACTTTGTAGGAGGTTCATGTTTTAATGATGTTCGGTTCGTCTTGACTTTGTAGGAGGTTCATGTTTTAACGATGTTCGGTTCGTCTTGACTTTGTAGGAGGTTCATGTTTTAATGATGTTCGGTTCGTCTTGACTTTGTAGGAGGTTCATGTTTTAATGATGTTCGGTTCGTCTTGACTTTGTAGGAGGTTCATGTTTTAATGATGTTTGGTTCGTCTTGACTTTGTAGGAGGTTCATGTTTTAATGATGTTCGGTTCGTCTTGACTTTGTAGGAGGTTCATGTTTTAACGATGTTCGGTTCGTCTTGACTTTGTAGGAGGTTCATGTTTTAACGATGTTCGGTTCGTCTTGACTTTGTAGGAGGTTCATGTTTTAATGATGTTCGGTTCGTCTTGACTTTGTAGGAGGTTCATGTTTTAACGATGTTCGGTTCGTCTTGACTTTGTAGGAGGTTCATGTTTTAATGATGTTCGGTTCGTCTTGACTTTGTAGGAGGTTCATGTTTTAATGATGTTCGGTTCGTCTTGACTTTGTAGGAGGTTCATGTTTTAACGATGTTCGGTTCGTCTTGACTTTGTAGGAGGTTCATGTTTTAATGATGTTCGGTTCGTCTTGACTTTGTAGGAGGTTCATGGTTTAATGATGTTCGGTTCGTCTTGACTTTGTAGGAGGTTCATGTTTTAATGATGTTCGGTTCGTCTTGACTTTGTAGGAGGTTCATGTTTTAATGATGTTCGGTTCGTCTTGACTTTGTAGGAGGTTCATGTTTTAACGATGTTCGGTTCGTCTTGACTTTGTAGGAGGTTCATGTTTTAATGATGTTCGGTTCGTCTTGACTTTGTAGGAGGTTCATGTTTTAATGATGTTCGGTTCGTCTTGACTTTATAGGAGGTTCATGTTTTAACGATGTTCGGTTCGTCTTGACTTTGTAGGAGGTTCATGTTTTAATGATGTTCGGTTCGTCTTGACTTTGTAGGAGGTTCATGGTTTAATGATGTTCGGTTCGTCTTGACTTTGTAGGAGGTTCATGTTTTAATGATGTTCGGTTCGTCTTGACTTTGTAGGAGGTTCATGTTTTAATGATGTTCGGTTCGTCTTGACTTTGTAGGAGGTTCATGTTTTAACGATGTTCGATTCGTCTTGACTTTGTAGGAGGTTCATGTTTTAACGATGTTACTTGTATTTATATACTTCTACTAGAGTCCAACACGATGTCAATATCAGATGCTATTTGTGTCGTTTAAGAGTAACACGACGGGTGTCACTAGTCGAGCAGGAACTGCTAGCTCTTCCGGAGCACTCGAGTTCACATCCGGGTTTTAGTAGAGTTCGTGGTGATCCATCTTAAGTGTTCTGTGCAGTGTTTTATATATCATTGTTGTCTTTTTGTCCTCTTTCTTGTGGTCATTGGATTGTCTGTTCTTCTTCGAGTGACGGCTTCTGATTACTCCTTTAGAATCTTCAAACTTTTCGTAAACATTTGTTGAGGACAGATATATATTATACTACTGTGTCTATGTTCAGAATTTTTTTTTAAAAAGAAAGCTTAAACAGTGATGGTTATCAATTCCATCAATATCAATAAGGCGAACAATCACCTCTCATCTTAACTGAACTCACTGAATACAAACGAAACCACAACTAATGACGTTAGAAATCCAGGTCTTGTATTGGGACAGGCACAAAAATGTGGCGTTGTTAAACCGGTTATTATGATTCCAACCGTTCCCTCTTGATAACGGGGTCTCTAACGGCAATACATATATAAACAAACGACCACAAACCGTCACTAGATAGATTGATTTACCAGTGTCAATGTGTATCGCTTGGATATGATGCTGATTTCAAGATTGCAAATGCATCGATTTTCTTATGGTTGCTCGCCTCGCAATCAGACGTGTGGATCATGGTCGGGTCACAAAAGTCTACGAAATTAGTACATTTGTATATGCTATTTTTCCGCTAAGCATTCAACATTACTGAGTAAAAGCAAAATATGCGTGGCTCGGAATCGGAACAATGTGTCCAAGTGGAGAGACATCTCTACCTGCGGACTGTTAATTCAGTGAGTTACAAATGTAGCACTACAAAAATCTAACTAAGCGTGTTGGTCTAATACAGAGCGGACATCATCTCATCTCATCGAATGTAGCTTGTTCTCGTCATGATATGGCTGAAATGCTGCTTGCTAGGCATTGTAAACAATCGGTCACTCCAAATTGTCAAATGTCCATACGACAATACAACTGAGAAAAGGATAGGATCACGGAACATATATACTACCTAGGACAAAAAATACACATGAATGAATAATGTTTGTGTAACGCCAAATGAGTAATGTTTGTGTAACACCAAATGAGTAATGTTTGTGCAACGCCAAATGAGTAATGATTGTGTAACGCCAAATGAGTAATGTTTGTGTAACGCCAAATGAATAATGTTTGTGTAACGCCAAATGAGTAATGTTTGTGTAACGCCAAATGAGTAATGTTTGTGTAACGCCAAATGAGTAATGTTTGTGTAACGCCAAATGAGTAATGTTTGTGTAACGCCAAATGAGTAATGTTTGTGTAACGCCAAATGAGTAATGTTTCAACAATATCACAGCGAGAACACATTTCATTTCATTTCGATGAGATGATGATTTCCGGAGTGGGTGAGTGAGCGAGTTGGTTAGTAATGTTCGTGTAATGTCAAGTGGGTAATGTTTTTCCTATATCATAGCGAGAACACGTGTCATTTCATTTCGATAAAATGATGATGATGTCCAGAGTGAGTGAGTGAGCGAGATAGTAAGTAATGTTCGTGTAACGTCATGTGAGTAATGCTTCATCTATATCATGGCGCGAACAAGTTTCATTTCATTTCGATAAGATGATGATGTCCGGAGTGAGTGAGCGAGTCAGTGCCCGGATTGAATGGATGAGTCAGTAAGTAATTTTCGTGTAATGTCAAGTGGGTAATGTTTTAACCAGATCAATGCAAGGTTTCATTTCTTTGAGATAACGATGATATCCGCCTCATGTTGCACTAACACACTTATTTATAATTTTATAGTGCTAGCAAGAAAATGAAAAAAAAACCCAAAACACATCGGCAGAACAGTTCCAACATCTAATAAGGAAAATCGTAGAACACACATGCACATGACCGTTCACTCTTCTGGATATGTACAGGCACTTCAACTAGAAAGTGGCGTGGCTATGCGTATTCCCAAAGACTTTTAAATTATTTGGCTTTCCAATCTGTTGATTATGAGATTATCTGATGAAGTTCATTCCAGAAACCCGTCTTGCGCACTAAATTAAATATCTACGTTTTGATTACTCACATTTCAGATACAGACAATTCTTACAATATATATTATCTTATTCTAACATAACGTCCTTCTTTCGCTTTGTAGACAAACGAGCGATTTATCGATGGTATATTATAATCTCGGTAAATGTGACTGACTTTTCCGTCGTAAATATACATGTTGATGAATTATCGTCTGCTCAAATTTGGCAGCATAAATTGTGTGCGACATTTTCCGCAAACGTAAATATAAATTACCGTCTTCCAATCAAAGTATACTACCGTATTTGTACTCTTAGACATATCAGAATCGAAATAAATCATGGAAGCCAGAATGTGTTTTAAGTTTTAATATGGGTTGGCGAATATTAGTAAATTTTATTCCTCGCCTCTGGCTCGGAATAAAATACAAATATTCGCCAATCCATGTTAAAACTCAAAACACATTCTGGCTTCCATGATTTATTTCTTAATCTTATTGCGGATAATGTAATATTTTTTTTTGCAATCGATCTAATAAAATGTGTTGGTCCCTTTGCAATACCTACGTAAGCTTAACTTGTGGGGTAATAAAGTCAGAAGGTACCAAGGCGTGATCAAAAGTCGTAAATCAATAGAAAATGACAAATTCATATGAATGTTCAAAAGAAAAAAGAAAGACATGGACCAACATAATTCACAAATGCTTAAAAATGGGCAACACGAAACCCAGGAAAAATTCGGGGTTGAACTGCTGTAATGACATTATTTAGCCGCAGACGTTAGGTATGATGGCACTACAACAAATGAGATGAAAACACAAAATGGACATAAAAATACCATTACCTTGGCGTATGCTCTTCATGTAACATCAAGTTTTAAGATCATAATTTACCCTCGGCTGTTCAAGTACCCACAACACACGGTAGGTTTCACATATAACAGCATTGTACCCCGCATCTACTAAGGTCGGCCATGTTTCAAACAAGTCAAATACATGTACATTGCATTTATAACTGTTTCATACAAAATTACAACTCAACACATAAAACTTGACCACAGAAACCAGAGATTAAGATCCAATTAAAATTTGTTTCATGAATTCACACAATACCAGCGTGAGAATATATGTGTTTGTGTTAATATCTCTCAACATCCATGCTAGCTCCATCACGGAACTGGACATGAAGAACAACTAAAACCACAGAAGTACACGTTCTAAAAATGGTAGAAGGTTCGTTGGTTTTTGCATGTGCAATAACTTACCTGTAGGTAATTGGCTGAGACTTTATATTCTGCAAGTCGTCGAAAATTGGATAATAGGTGTACAATGGTGCGCCAATATATTATAACAAGGGAGGTAAACCCTATAATTTTAAAATTGAAGCTATTCGGAATGTGTTAAAAGAACGACAACTCTAGGAAAATCATATTTCTACAATAAATTCAGCTATTCCGATAAACCACTACTTGTTTATATTACCTCTTTATTTGTGATTAATCACTACACACCTAAAATATGCTTTCATGCAATACTAATATTTAAATTCCAAAAGTTGTGAGTTCAAACCCCGTTCATGGTGAGGTGTACTCGATACAACATTATGTGATAAGGTTTGTCAGTGACATGCGACAGGTCAGTGGTTTTCTCAAGATACTCCGGTTCCTCCACCAATAAAGCTGACCGCCACATTATAGCTGACATATTGTTGAAAGTGGCGTTAAGCTCCATAAACCAAACCGATAGCCTCTCCTAATTAATGAATAATTGCCACAATTATCAATCTCCTCTTCCACAGAACAATCCGTGGTAAGAAAGGCTTGAAGAAGAACAGACAATACAAAGGACAAACAATGATCTACAAAATACTACACAGTAAGATGACCACGAATTCAACTAAGCACGGGGGTGAATTCAGGTTCTCCGGATGTATCAGTAGTTCTTGCTGCAAGATTCCGTCCATTATGAATAATATTTTCGCAAAATGCTAACATGTAGAAAGTTTACAGACGAACGAGGACGGACGTCAAGTGATGTCAACATCCCACGTGTGAGCTTAGCTCAAACAGCTGCCCTACAATGTGAATCTTGCATGATCCGAATGTTGTGTATTAGCATGGAATTCATTTTCCCCTTCTTTTTTTGATATTGTGTGGGAGACTTGGGATAATGTGTTTACAGGGCGCGAAACTGCTACAAGGAACCAATGGTTGCTTCTTTTACTATTCGGAAATCATTACTAATAGGAAATCCTTGACTTTTCTCTACGGAGTTTAATGTCTAGTGGAGCAGGAATTGCCTACCCTCCCGGAACACCTGAGTTCATCCCCAGTTTTTAGTGGGGTTCGTGTTGATCTATCTTTAGTTTTCTGTGTATGTTTTGTCAATCGTTATTTGTCTTTTTGTTCTTTATTTCTTGGTCATTGAGTTCTCTCCTTCAATTTACGGATTCTGATTACCCCCTTGGTATCTTCAAACTCTTCTTATCATTTTGTCCTTTTTCTTTTGGCAATTGTGTTGTCGGTTCTTCTACAGTTTACGTATTCTAATTACCCCTTTGGTTTCTTCAAACTCGTCTTAGATAATTTTTTAGGCAGATACAAATATTTGGAATGTATTTTCTTTAAGAAAATGGTTTCTGCTTCCCATCTCGTGGGATGAATGGGATATTGATAAAGTACCTGAATATGATTGACATTATTGAAGGGCCGTCGTCGCAGCGATCGTATGGTAGTTGGATTTACAACTACCTACGCAATCGGTACCTATCACCACTTATGTTGTGGATTCTACTCGCGTCAAGGGCGAGGTGTACAATATTATGTGATAAAGTGTGTCAGTGACTTGCGACAGGTAGGTGGTTTTCTCCGGGTCTTCCGGTTTCCTCCACCATTAAAACTGACCGCCACGATATAACTAAAATATTGTTGAAAATGGCGTTAAGCACCATTAAGCAAACAAATCGCATTATTGAAGGGAATTCAACGATAAGGTGTTTTTTATTTATCAAAGACTAACTGGTAAGTCAGATATCATATTTTGGTTGTCCTATAATACAAGCTTGGGTGGGAGGGAGTAAGTAAAATGTATACTACATTCTTAAAAGGTATGGGTGTGAAAAGGGTTGGTGGGCGGGTGTATGTAATGTATATGATGTGATTATTGCGTTTTATGGGATGATTTCCGTATTATAATTTAAATAGTATTTTCTGATTACCCCTTTGGTATGTTCAAACTCTTCTTACAGTATCTAAGTAATTTTTACTGGACGTTTATTACAGTTATAGTGACAACTTAAATGGACTGCATGTGAAGCCTGGGCTGTGAATCATGGAACGTGAAACAAGGGATGTGAAACATGGAATGTGAAGCATGGAATGTGAAGCATGGAATTTGAATCGTGGAATGTGAAACATGTGAACTGAGACCTAATGGCAAAATAGAAAATTCAATGTAATCAGAAAGGATTTAAAACATTGAAGTTGAACACTAAATCAAGTAGATCGTTATAGCCACGTTTGACATTGATTGTACATAATGAAAGTCTCACCAGAAACGCTATCTTGCGTAGATCTTTGGGTTTATTTGCTCCGAGAGATTTTAGACTGGTTTGGTTTTCCAATCTTTTGACTTTAAGAAGATTTTGTTTCCAGATAGACGTCGTGCGCACTAACTTAGATATCTATGTTTTAGAGGGCCAGTGTGGCTCAATGAGTTCGGTAGTTGTAGGGCCCGTGTGGTTCAATGAGTTCGGTATTTGTAGAGCCAGTGTTGCTCAATAAGTTCGGTATTTGTAGGGCCCGTGTGGTTCAATGAGTTAGGCAGTTGGATTACCTAACAACTCATACAAGCCTATCACCAATACGACGTGGGTTCGCGCCGGCTTTTCGAATTACATAAAGGGTGCTCTCGACTCGCAACCGCAAGTGATAAAGTTTACCAGTTGCTTGCCCATGGTCGGTGGTTCTCTCCGGATACTCCGGTTTCTTCCACCATTAAAGTTGGTCGCCATGATATAGCTGACATACCGCTGAAATTTGCGTTAAACACCAAAAATCAATCAAAATCAATCTATGTCTTAATTATCTTATTGCATTACCTCACAGTTTTGTGATATTCATGCTGGCTCTGAACCATATTTTTTTTTAACTATGGGGGCCGTCGTTGGTCGTGATCTTATGGTAGTTGGATTTACAACTACCTGTACAATCAGTGTCTATCACTACTAAAGTTGTGAGTTCGAACTCCATTCATCGCGAGGTGTACTCGATACAACATTATGTGATAACGTTTGTCAGTGACTTGTGACAGGTCGGTGGTTTTCTCCGGTTTCCACCTCGGTTAAAACTGACCGCCACGATATAACTGAAATAGTGACACAATTCTCCCGATGGTGACAATTGGTACATTTATTTACCAATGGCATACCATCAACACCAATGATTGCCATTGATACTTTATATTGGTAACCAATTCTGCAGACAAACCACAATCAAGTTAGAATTACCAACGCGGGCTTTTCATAAAACAAAATGGTGACCGCAATTGTTAAAAGAAGAGTTTGAAGATACCAAAGGGGTCATCAGAATCCGGCCGTAAATAGAAGCAGGACAGACAACACAATGGCTATAAAAGAAAAAGAAATGTCCTAAGCAATTTTACCGATACTATTGAAGCTGAATGGGGTTGTTTACAAATTTATAGTAAAGGGAAATGATTTTATCTGACCATTTAAGCTTAATAGTTTTTCTCAGTAAATATCCATGTTACATGAAGGGCACTGACCAGAGACGTTACAATCGTGGGATGCAAATACAGTACATCTCAAGACATTTCCTAATAAATCACAGGCATGCCTCATGTCTTACATCCAATGCCAGGTTTGTATTGCTGTCGTAAAATTTATCTGGATAGCCCAACCATAGCTGTACCCTTGCTGAACCATTAAAGAACATGGTGTCCACCTCTAATGCCTGGGAGATACCTGTACAGGTAAACTGATCGTGGTATTACAGTTATGATCTTGGTTAAAATGAGCTCCGTGAGTTTTGAATTTGATGGGAAAAGGGGGCAGATTTGATTGTGTTGGTCTTTGTCTTTAATAAATCATAAATTTGTGTTATTACATTTAATTAAATTAATTACCAATGATGATTTACTCTAAGTTGCTAACGTAAAAACTTTAAAGTATATAAAAGTCTTGACATAATTTAATATTGCCAGTAATTAATTAATAAAGAGAAACTTATAATTTTTTAAAATAAAAATCTTCTTTTTTTGGCTTTATATAATTAAATATATGGAATCAAATAGGTACAGATGGTTAACAAGGTACAGATGGTCACCAATGTTACCAATGGTGAATATCTAGCCATTGGCAAACACATAGCCGTACACAGTTTAATGGCTATCAATGGAACCTTTGGCTAACAATAGTACCGTTGGTAACCAATGGTAAGATCAACATTTTCACCACTGGTACAATTGTGAACGCACCCAATGAAACAATTTAGTGTGGAGTTATCTCGCTTTGACCTCTGATTTCATTGTCTACATGTGATAAAAACGTAGATTTTTTTTAATAACCTTCATCTGGTACAGCAAAGTGATAAGTCTGAACGGTTAATTTTTGTTTTGTATATTTAGAGACGGGTCTATATACATATATAAGTAGAATCAACCCAGATCCTGATTCTAAATCGATCTGAAAATTTGATAATTAACTACTTTTACGTTATTTGTCTTTCCCATCTTGGGCCCCATAAATGTAGTCTAACCCCGTCACGCTATATTGAAGTGCCTGTACCAAGCCAGTAAAATGTGCGATCATGTTTAGGTGTATTATGTTTATCGATTATGTTTCTTTTTTTAATTTTTTCTATTGGATTTTGGACCTGTTCTGACAGTGTGGTATTTTTGCTTCACATTTTAATTTTTGACCTTTTTGAGCGTACCTGATGAAGAAGGTTGGTCCAGAAATGCGTCGTGTGGACTAAACTAGATATCTATGTTATTGTTATTGCTATAAGCAGCAGAACATCGTTTTAAATAGGTGCCCGGGTGGTTCAATGAGTTAGGTAGTTGGATTACCTAACAACTCATACAAGCCTATCACCAATACGGCGTGGGTTCGCGCCCGGATTTGTAAATTTCAAAAAGGGTGAACTCGACTCACAGCCGCAAGTGATAAAGTTTACCAGTTGCTTGCCCATTGTCGGTGGTTCTCTCCGGGTCCTCCGGCTTCTTCTACCACTAAAACTGGTCGCCATGATATAGCTGAAATATTGCTGAAAGTGGCTTTAAAAAGAAATAAATAAATAAATAAAATAAAAAAAAAAAAAAAAAAAAATCGTTTTAAATGATTAGGTAAGGTGCTATAGTCCATGTGACTTCTATAAATCTCCAGACAAAAATTCTTAAAAATCCAGTTTTCACTTCAAAATTTTTTTTCTAGATATACATGTGTATTAATATATGATATATACGAACTCTGACAATTAATTTCAAAATGTTTGGTCCAATATTAAAAAAGTTATTCATCAGGTCTCTATGTTAATTATATTTTCTGAAGTATACAAATCTGGATGGAATGAGTACAAACAACAGACTGTACCATGTGACATAGGACATTTATAACAATTGACTATCACCTTAATGGTCAGCTTAATGATCCTTTAATTTCACGTTCCGCTATATAGATGATGTCCTTTCACTAAATAATTCTAGGTTTGGTGATTTTGTTGATAGCATATATCCCATTGAGGTTGAAATAAAGGATACCACAGATACAGATAGATCTGCTTCATACATTGACCTACACCTCGAAATCGACAGTGAAGGTTGGTTAAGAACGAAACTTTACGACAAAAGAGATGATTTAAATTTTCCCATTGTGAACTTTCCATTTATATGTAGCAACATTCAAGTAGTACCTGCATATATAATATTTATCTCTCAGATGATACGATATTCCAGAGCTTGTGGTTCCTATCAGGATTTCCTTGATAGAGGGTTGCTGCTAACAAGGAAGCTACTGAACCAAGGGTTTCTTTTGGTAAAGTTGAAGTCATCAATTCGAAAATGTTACGGTCGCCACCATGACTTGGTTTACCGTTATGGAATATCTGTGTCACAAATGACCACGGATATGTTCCACTTGTCGTAAACACTTCCCGGTCCTTTTCTCATTCACGACTTATTACCGGGTTTGTAACTATATTAACACGACGGGTGTCATTAGTGGAGCAGGAACTGCTGACTCTTCCGGAACACCTGAGTTCATCCCCGGTTTTTAGTGGGGTTCGTATTACTCGATCTTTAGTTTTACGTGTGTGTTTTGTAGATCGTTGTTTGTCCCTTTGTCCTTTTTCTTTTGGCCGTTGTGTTGTCTGTTCTTCTTCGATTTACGGATTCTGATTGTCTATTTGATATCTTCAAACTCTTCTTAATGAGTAGCCTTTTAATATTTAAATGTCCTATGTCACATGGTACAATGAAATATACATTGAAAACAGATGTCTGTTATTTTGTTTTGATGGTTGGGCTCTTACACTATTTGTACTCACTCCATCCAGATTTTTACTCTTCAGAAAATATAATTAACAGAGACCTAATGGGTAACTTTTTCAATAAGGGACTAAAATTTTTGAAATTAATTGCCAGAGTTCGTATAAATCATATATTAATATACATCTAGAAAAAAAATTGTTGATTTGAAAACTGGATTTTTAAGAATTTTTTTCTGAAGATTTCTAGATGTCAAACGGACTATGACATATTTAATAGTGTCAAAACTCATTGACATGTAGTGCTGTATATTAATATTCAGTTATTTAATGGTTACGGGTGCAATAGACTGGAATATTTGCCCTGAGGTCCTGGGAATGACCAAATGTTCTATTGCACGAGGCCATCGGCCGAGTGCAATATAATCTTTGGTCATTCCCAGGACCAAAGGGCAAATGTTCCAGTCTATTGCACCTGAAACCATTAAATAACAGATTTATTACCTAATACCTTACCACGGAAGTGTTTTTCTTTATGTCAGCAAAACATTACAAGTCCTAATTATTTATATTTATACTGCATACCTTGGCCTTCAATACATATAGCATCCTGACACTTTTCCACACAATCAATGATCCATTGATTCAAATGACTTAAACTAGCATCGGCAAAACTGAAATCCAATCAGAAATCGTGTTCAAAAGTCAACTCGGGTCGGTGCTATAGACGCCACGTACAGACTATTGCACAGTGCAATAGTTCATCGGGAGTGCAATAGATCGACAGGCCCATTTTAAAAGCGAAAAATATATAATACTAAAATTTGACTCAATAAACCAGAAAAATACACTTTATTAGGTAATAATGAAGTTTATTAGATCAAACACAGAAGTCAGATAATATATGTTGACCTCAAATCATTCCAGAGAATGTGCTATTTACATGTTACTAAACTGACAGCAGAATACAACAGAGGTGTAAAATATATCCAGTAATAGACGTATGCAGTACATACAATATCATCAGCAAACTACAGTCCATGGACATAAGTATACGTCACCTTCGATTTTTTACTATATATTTGATATAAAACCACATGTTTTCAAAAAAATATGTTAAAGCTATCTCTGGGCAGATTTTTATGAAATTTATTTCATGACACGGAGAATGCTTTGAATTTTACTTGTTTATTTGATAATAAATTTTGTCTGCATGGTTTTTGTTTTCTGGTCATTTAAACACAAATGTTGATTTTTCCGATTTTATTTTGGTTAAATATATAGCAATTTTGACGTCAGAATTTTTTTTTAGTCTTTAAATCATAAGAACATTAAGGCAATTAAACGGAAAATCATACTAAAATAAACAAATAATCTTGAAATATTTCTGCTTCTTCTGGTTAAAAAATGATCAAAATCTGTTAAGAAATGACTTCACAATATTTTTTTTGAAAAATGTGGTTTTATATGAAATATATAGCGTACAATCGAGGGTGACGAAAACTTATTTCATTGACTGTACATATATAATAAGCTACTACTATTCTATATAGAACTTCTAATTGACATTTTATAATTAATGTATTCTATTGTTTAATTAGTATTTAAAATTTCATTGTATTCTCTAAATAGAGGAAATAAAGACACGAATGCAATTAATGAGCACAGAAGTCAGATAATATATTCCAAGTGAAGTTCAAAAATCCCCAAAGCAATTCCTATTCTCACGAAATTTAAGCAT
Source organism: Bathymodiolus brooksi (assembly GCA_963680875.1). Lineage (NCBI taxonomy): Eukaryota > Metazoa > Mollusca > Bivalvia > Mytilida > Modiolidae > Bathymodiolus > Bathymodiolus brooksi. The sequence continues at coordinate 87,111,927 of OY804589.1, read as the reverse complement.
TAGTTATGGTATTTATCCAAACCACTTGTTATACAGTTCCTATGGGAAATATGTATTCCTGTTATATACATTGATAAGATCAAATTTTTAACAATATTAATTAATCTAGATAGAGTGTCAAGGATAACAGTGTATTATTGACGACCTTTGAATTATTGAAATCATGTTGTTAAATTCTCTATAATTGATAGTATTTCAGTATTGTTTAAGAAATAAATCATGGAAGCCAGAATGTGTTTTGAGTTTTAACATGGGTTGGCGGATATTAGTATTTTATCCCGAGCCAGAGACGAGGAAGGCTCGGGATAAAAAACTAATATCCGCCAACCCATGTTAAAACTCAAAGCACATTATCCCGAGCCAGAGGCTCGGAGGCTCGGGATAAAATACTAATATCCGCCAACCCATATTAAAACTCAAAACTCATTCCGGCTTCCATGATTTATTTCGATTCTGATATGTCTATGAATATAAATACGGTAGTATACTTTGATTGGAAGACGGTAATTTATATTTACGCTTGCGGAAAATGTCGCACACAATTTATGCTGCCAAATTCGAGCAGACGATGATTCACCAGCATGTACATTTACGACGGGAAAGTCAATCACATGCACCGGTGATAAAAATCTAATATCCGCCAACCCATGTTAAAACTCAAAGCACATTATCCCGAGCCAGAGGCGAGGGAGGCTCGGGATAAAATACTAATATCCGTCAACCCATGTTAAAACTCAAAACACATTCCGGCTTCCATGATTTATTTCGATTCTGATATGTCTAAGAATACAAATACGGTAGTATACTTTGATTGGAAGACGGTAATTTATATTTACATTTGCGGAAAATGTCGCACACAATTTATGCTGCCAAATTCGAGCAGACGATAATTCATCAGCATGTACATTTACGACGGGAAAGTCAGTCACATACACCGGTGCGTGCACTAATGAGATTATACCCAATGGATAAATCTCTCGTTTGTTAACAAAGCGAAAGAAGGACGTAATGTTAAAATCTTTTATAATGTTTATTGTGCTTTAAGGTTACTTCAAAATTGCGCGGTGCGCACTTAATTTAGATATTTTATTTTTTTTTATATTATATATACATGTATATTTATTAGTGAAATTAACAGTTCCTAAATAACATAATCATAAACTAAGGTCATTATTATTAGTCATAGATGACCTATGCCGACTTTCTCTATCTTGTTTGGGCTATTCGGTCCTCTTGCTCTCCGAGATTTCTATTCTATTTTGTCTTTTCTATCTTTTGACTTTCCATGTACGTGATGATTGATTGATTGATTGTTTTTTTTGTGCTTAACGCCACTTTCAGCAATATTTCAGCTATATCATGGCGACCAGTTTTAGTGGTGGAAGAAGCCGGAGTACCCGGAGAGAACCACCGACTATGGGCAGGCAACTGGTAAACTTTATCACTTGCGGCTGCGAGTCGAGTGCACCCTATTTTGTAATTTACCAAGCCGGGCGCGGACACACTCCGTATTGGCGATTGGCTTGTATGAGTTGTTAGGTAATCCAACTACCTAACTCATTGAGCAACCCGGGCCCTTCTTACGTGATGAAAGTTATTCAATAATCGCGTCGTGCGCACTAACTACGTTTTAATTAATATCTTTTTATTTTTATTTAAAGTTAATCCAGAAACGCGTAGTGTATGCTAAATTAGATATCTACGTTTTTATTTGCTATATTTATTATTGAAATTAACAGTTCTTAAATAATAGAATTTCTATTAAAACTCAGGTTTATCTTCCTTAGGAACAATAATATTTAGCAAATATATGCCTATTATGTGTATACTCTTCCGTTTTCATGCTCGCAAATATAATAAAATTATTTGACTTTCACATCGTTGACTCTGAGCGTACACATGCACATATAGAGGACTATTCATGAAGCGCGTCATTCGCCGAGAAGTCAATTCATCGGCACCAACATGGCTTATTATATATATCTGTTATTGGAATTTACAGCTCTTAAATATTGCACTTTATTTTTCAATCTTAGTTTCTTCTTCCTCAGACATTCGTAAGATTACCAATTTTGGTCTGTTCTGTTTATAACATGTGGTTTTCATGCTCCCAAATATTTTTAAATTATTTGACTGTCAATTCTTTTGAAGGGCCCGGGTGGCTCAATGAGTTAGGTAGTAGGAATACCCAACAACTCATACAAGCCTATTACCAATACGGCGTGGGTTCTCACCCGGCTTTGTAAATTGCAAAAATGGTGCATTCGACCCAGCCCCAAGTAATGAAGCTTACCAGTTGTTTGCCCATGGTCGGTGGCTTCTTCCACCAATAAAACTGGTTGCCATGATATTGCTGAAAATGGCGTTAAAAAATCAAATCAAAATCAAATCATATTTAGGCTGTTATGTTTACAACATGTGGTTTTCATGCTCTCAAATATTTTTAAATTATTTGACTGTCAAATCTTTTGACTTTCGGCGTAGTTAATTCAGGTTATGTTCAGAAATGGATCGTGCGTAATGAACTAGTTCGTAATGTCCAATGTTTTAAATAATTTCTATTCGGATTGTGATAATATTGATTACTGTTTTTCTCATCAAGGTGTGGTACCTTTCACACGAACTTGCTAATTAAATTTTGAAATTGCTTCTTCAATAGCAGCAAAAAAATATATCAGAAAATATGAAAATAGTACAATATTGTGAAATTCTACTTATTTCCATCAGATATTTTTTTTATAAGTAAATATTAATACATGCAGATATCTAATTTACTCTGCACGACAGTTTCTGGAATAACCTTCATGACGTAAGATGAAGGACGAATCTTATTTAAATTGACAAAAGAAAAATGGGAAACGCATATATACGTTGTTTTTCGGCTTAAAACTTTAATCTCAATTAAATAGCTTAACATGAATTACATTGTTGATTTAAAAGAAGAAGGAAAACGATACAAATCAAAGCTTTAAACAATTATCACGAACCGCAATAGGAACTTTCTTGAATAAAAATGACCAGAATGCAAATAAGTGCTCCTTCCAAAGGAGGCAATGCTAATATTAAATACATTAAAACGACCATAAACCACGACAACAGCCCATTTGTAAATACATATGAATTAAGAGTTATTTGGTAACATGAAAGATTATAGAATCTAACACCGGGGAGAGTACAAGATAGGGAAATCTCCGACACCCGAGGGTAAGATTTCAATCGTTCTCTTTACGAGGCTTGCCGAGTTAGAGAACGATTGTAGTCTTACCCAAGGGTGTCGGAGATTTCCCTATCTTGTACTTTTTCCGGTGTTTGATTTTATTTCTCACTAAACACCTAATTGTTTTTGTTTACATTCCATCGAGCGTTTCCCCGCAATTTATTTTTCCATTGCTGAAGTAAATATTCGATTTATCCATATGCAACGTATCTCGGCAGTATTTCAAATTTCATCATAAAGTACAATGTATGTAATAAATATATTATAAATGTTACTACAACAGAGATAAATACCTGTAAAAAAATATTTGAATTTGGTCAAAGGGAGGTAATTTCTTTCTTTGCGTTAGTTACTAACAAGGGAGAGCACTCTATTATTTACTCAAAGTAAACAAACATTGACTGGAAGAGAGCCTGAAAAAAGAATCAAACACCGTGAAAGGTGCACGTTAGCTAGCAGAATATAATATATAAATGAATTTAAAAATACTTATGTAGTAGAATCGTGGTTAATTGTTTATTTTATAGGAGTAAAAGCATGGAGAATTGGGGGGCAGTTGACATAAACTGTACATCATGCATTTGCCGGTAAAACGCACGTGATTTTTTTGTCTTGCACTAATGCAAGATAAGAAAATCTCACATGGCTAAAAATAGGAACTGGTCTGTCTCAAAAGTGAGAAAATACAGTCTTTTCGAATACTAATCTTGAATGGATCTAAGGATATAAATTAATCAATTAATCAATATGGTAGCTTTCATAGCAAACACGATAGTAGTATATAGGGACAGCCAAAGCCACATTTGATGAGGTGCTATCGGAAGTGACGTCACCGGAAGTCACGTGAACGGAACTGGAAGTCACATGACCGGAAGTGATCGCTTGCGCATGCCCTGATTTCCCCCCGCGCTTTTTTCTTACTATAATAGTAGTACAAAATGTACCATTGCGCATGACCGACATGGCTAATGGATGTGACATGACCGAAAGTCATGTGACCCCGAAGGGGTTCACTTGGAAGGGTGGGGTGGGCGCATGCGCAAGTTGCGCAATATCCGCCCCAGTGGGGCCTTTTCACCGGAAGTGACGTCATCAAACGTCACCCAACCCCTTCGGGGTTCCCTTGGAAGGGTGGGGTGCGCGCATGCGCAACCAGAAGTTACGAAATATCCGATCGAACGTCACCTGTAGGGCATCCCCTGGAACTGGAAGTCACGTGATCGGAAGTGCCCTTGGGGTGCTCTCTAGGACGTCCACGTCCTATAACCTTATCATTGTCTAGCCCTTTCACTGGTTATGTGCCCCTTTCCCGCCATTTTATCTTCATGGGGAGCGCATTCAATAATTACATTTCTTACAAAAGTTTGTTGTTTTCGGATATTTTCGAGATTGTTGTGTAGTACTCCAAGTAGTCTATCACGTCCGCATTCTGACTGTGGTATTTCTACTAAATAACCTAAGAGTCAAATGAATGAAATGGTAAATTTGATCGCTACTTGCATAGTCTCTAGTAAAAATATATTCCAGAATGATGATTCTCAATTCTGAAAAACAAAGTATATACATACATAGAGGGAGGAGGAGGAGGAGGAGGAGGAGGAGGTTGGCGGGAAGGAGGATGAACAGGGGTAGGAGGAGGACGGGATGGCATGATTTTTAACCAATGAGATGACAGAATACAGTATCCATCAACCAATCAGAAACCAGGAAAAAGAACCAATCAGAAAGCAGGATACAAAAAGAAATAACCAATCGACTCCATCTACATTTTTCTTGTCTGAAAAGATAAGTTCCTACAGACCAAAACTATACCTACTTTAAAGGTGGTGGAAATCTGTAAAGATATCGGAAACAATCCACTGTACATTCAGTTCTTACACTTGTATGGTTATTGGAATGCAAGTTACAGGAAACATGTGCTCGTGACATCACTCATATCATGAGTGACGTATAAATATTGGGGAGCATTCAATAAAATTGTTCACTTTATATTATACCACGACTTTTTTCCAAATAATAATTATTACTATTATTAATAAATATGTTTTTACATTAAGAAAATATATATTCAAATAAGTAAGTGTGTCAAAAATAAAAATGATTTTTTTATTCCCTCCCCCAATTTATTATTTTGATAACTGATCCAACAGGAAGTTACCAATAGTTAAGCCCCCCCCCCCCCCCCCCCTCCTTTCGCGGGAAAATATATTTAATAGAACGATCCAGATATCCACACAGAGCCTATTACTAGATTCTTTTTATCTTTTTTATTTGGAGACTTATTGAAATAATATGCAAAAGAAAAAAATTAAAAAAATTGTATAAATGTGCTTTTTATCAATTTAATTATACCTATACATACATTAATAAGGTAGTTATTTTCACATTTTCTGATAAGATAGAGAATAAAGATTTATTCTCAAGTAATAAAATGAAAATCAAAATAGTCTGAACAGTTCTAAGATCAAAGAGAAAAATCGTAGAAAAAGGCAAAATCTACACACCGAACACACATATACATGACCGCTCACTTTCACTTTCCTTCATTCATATAATTACAATAACCATCAAGATACAGCAAAACCTGTCTACATTGAACATCCTTAGGACTAATGGGATTTTTCGAATAAAGAAGTGCTCTTATTAGACAGGTCAAATGAGCAACAGTTTGTAGACATTATGACTATTTGCTATGTTCGTTTTACAGAGTTTTAATATGTTTATATAGATTTCACTGTTCTGAGAGTAAACACCACAATATCATAGTCATGGCGTATGAAGCTAGGTTTCTAATCATTCTTTTATATTTCCAGAATTAAAACAAGCAGAATTAATCTTGGAAAATCAGCAAACATGGAGAGCAGAAAATTCGGATTTGAAAGAATCATTAGAAACAATGAAAAAGATAGGGAACATATGGAAGAAACGTAAGCTGAATAGTGAAAATATATGGATAATATGGAAGGAAAAAAAGTTGAATAGTGATAAGATTTGGAAAACATGGAAGAAAGATAAGTTGAATAGTGAAATGATTTGGGAAATATTGACGAAAGGCAAGATGAATAGTGAAAAGATATGAAAAATCATGGAAGAAACCCAGGTTGAATAGTGAAAAGATATGGGAAATATTGACGAAAGGCAAGATGAATAGTGAAAAGATATAAAAATCATGGAAGAAACCCAGGTTGAATAGTGAAAAGATATACAAAATATGGAAGAAGGGTAAGTTGAATGGTGATAAGATATGGACAATATGGAAGAAAGGCAAGTTGAATAGTAGAAAGATATTAAAAATACGGAAGAAAAGTAAGTTGAATAGTGAAATGATATGAAAAATATGGAAGAAGAGTAAGTTGAAATGTGAAATGATATGGAAAATATGGAAGAAAGGCAAGTTGAAAAGTGAAAAGATATGGACAATATGGAAGAAAGACAAGTTGAATAGTGAAAAGATATGAAAAATATGGAAGAAAAGTAGGTTGAATAGTGAAATGATATGGAAAATACAGAAGAAAAATAAGTTGAATAGTGAAAAGATAGGGAAAATATGGAAGAAAAATAAGTAAGTTGAATAGTGAAGAGATAGGGAAAATATGGAAGAAAGATAAGTTGAATAGTGAAATGATTTGGAAAATATGGAAGAAAAGTAAGTTGAATAGTGAAAAGATATGGAAAATATGGAAGAAAAGTAAGTTGAATAGTGAAAAGATTTGGGAAATACGGAAGAAAAGTAGGTTGAATAGTGAAATGATATGGAAAATACAGAAGAAAAGTAAGTTGAATAGTGAAAAGATATGGACAATATGGAAGAAAAGTAAGTTGAATAGTGAACAGATAGGGAAAATATGGAGGAAAAGTAAGTTGAATAGTGAAAAGATATGGACAATATGGAAGAAAAGTAAGTTGAATAGTGAACAGATAGGGAAAATATGGAAGAAACATGAGTCGAATAGTAAAAAGATATGGAAAATATGGAGGAAAAGTAAGTTAAATAGTGAAAAGATATGGAAAATATGGAAGAAAGGCAAGTTGAATAGTGAAATGATAAGGACAATATGGAATATTTCTGTGTTAGTCATAATTACACCCAAAGAGGCCTCCTGCTCCTCCCTTCCCCCTCCTCCACCACATACAAGCCTATCACCAATACGGCGTGGGTTCGCGCCCGGCTTTGTAAATTACAAAAAGGGTGCACTCGACTGGCAGCCGCAAGTGATAAAGTTTACCAGTTGCTTGCCCATGGTTGGTGGTTCTCTCCGGGTACCGGCTTCTTGCAACACTAAAACTGGTCGCCATGATATAGCTGAGATATTGGTGAAAGTGGCTTTAAAACACCAAAAATCAATCAAAATCAAATAAAAAAAAATAGTCTTCTGCAGCAGCTACCATGCTCCTACTATGTTTCGAACTATCACCAGTGGTCAGTGTAAATAGATTAGCAAACTGGCAAACTGAGGAAAGTATGATACTGCAGAAAAAGAAAAAATATATTAATCTTACTATGATAGGTTGCTTTACATATAACTACATGCACCCGTTTGTATCCCTATTTGTATTATTATGATAGGTTGTTTGACATATAACTACATGCAACCGTTTGTATCCCTATTTGTATTACTATGATAGATTGCTTGACATATAACTACATGCAACCGTTTGTATTACTATGATAGGTTGCTTGACATATAACTACATGCAACCGTTTGCATCGCTATTTGTATTACTATGATAGGTTGCTTGACATATAACTACATGCAACCGTTTGTATTACTATGATAGATTGCTTGACATATAACTACATGCAACCGTTTGTATCCCGATTAGCAAACTCGCAAAGTATGGAAGGCATAAAACCCAGTCTTGCTTAACATAAAACAAATGGCAGTCGTAGATTGACAAGCTGACCAATGAACAATTACCATCGCTGTTGGGCTTCGTGTAATTCATGATCATTGTTATAAACCGAAGGACCAATCAAAAATGAAAAAAAAACACAGAGAAACTGGCAACATACGAAGAAAAACAAAACAAAAACACAAGACAGTATATATTGGACACACTATGCGCTAACAAACACAAATAACGTAAAGAAGACATGAGTTCTCCTACAAAAAACTGGAGGTAAAGACAAACCGAACATCGTGGCTATGCGAAAATCGTAGCGAATTTCACAACATTGAATTCAGAACATATATACACATAATAGAACAACATATAAAACTAAAAAGAGGAGCAACACGGACCCCAACAAAACACCGGAACTGAACTTATTAATAATAATGTCTGATTCAATTCAGTGCAATCATACAGACACATACACAGTACCAAGTCTAGAATATGCCCATAAGATAATACACCACTTATTAGGAATCACAACATGATTAATAAGCATTGATATTGGTCTTGTTTCATTTTTATAATATACATTAAATAAATCATCAACACAATATATCTAACTATAAATTAAATTAAAATTCAATGAAATTTGATACAATCTTGTCGTTTTACACCACATTTTAAAATATGATCTATAAATGAAATTGATGAATTATGAAAAGAAACTTTAAACAATGATGGACAATAATTCAACCGACATTAACAACACGAACAACGACCTCTCACCTCACACCATAACCCTAACCCTTAACCTCTCACCTTATACCATAGCCATAACCATTAGCCTCTCACCCCAAACCATTGAACACACATATTTAAATCAACAATATTTCTTGTAGGAAATCCAGGTCCTGGTTTTGGACAGGAATACAAACAAATTTGGCAGAGTAAATCACCCCACATTATTGAAAAAAAGATACCATGACATATGTAGTTAGAAATGCTGATCCTGGATTGGGACAGGAACAAGCTATGTGGCGGGGCAATATCTGGTGACCACTACCTTGATTGACATATTCCTATATTGTTTTGTTGTGTGTGTCCAGATTAGCAGATTGGACAATTGATTGATATATGGTAGCCCTGACCCTTACATGACATATAGCTATAGTCGTTGTTTGTCCTGCTGGCAAATAAGCGAATTGATTAAGGTATAATGATTACACTCCTTCTTTGACACATCAATACAGACGTATGAAACAGATAAACAAATTTGCGAATTGATAGATGTATGCCAGCCCCTCCCCTTCCTTGACAAATAACCGCAGACTTATTGTGTCAATAAAATCGTACTTCTGGAATAACATTCATCATACTTGTTTAACGTAAAAGATTGGAGAGCCAAGTTATTTAGAAGTCTTGGGAGCAAGTAAACGTATGGCTCGTAACAGGATGGCCAAACTCGGATAAGATGACCGTTGCCGATTTTAGCTATCCTGTTTAGACACTTTGGTTTTATTGCTCCCAAAACGTTAATTTATTTGGCTTTCCAAACTTTCGATCTTGAGCGTACCTGATGAAGGTTATTACAGAAAGGCGTCGTGCGCACTAAATTTGATATCTACGTTTTCATCACCAATGCCTGAGGGGGGATAACCTTAAGTGCTATACATCGTATTATTCAGGAACATTGTCAAACTGATGCAAATATGATAATGACACTCCTAGTTTGACATCTATCAACATAAGTTTTGTGTCCAGATTATCACCCTTGATAACCACAGCTCTTGTTTTGTGTCCAGATTGTCACCCTTGATAACCACAGCTCTTGTGTTGTGTCCTGATTGTCACCCTTGATAACCACAGCTCTTGTTTTGTGTGCTGATTGTCACCCTTGATAACCACAGCTCTTGTTTTGTGTGCTGATTGTCACCCTTGATAACCACAGCTCTTGTTTTGTGTACTGATTGTCACCCTTGATAACCACAGCTCTTGTTTTGTGTCCTGATTGTCACCCTTGATAACCACAGCTCTTTTTTGTGTGCTGATTGTCACCCTTGATAACCATAGCTCTTGTTTTGTGTCCTGATTGTCACCCTTGATAACCACAGCTCTTGTTTTGTGTGCTGATTGCAAACTGACAAGTGGACTAATATATGACAGCAACTCCCTCTTCTTGAAATATTATAAGTTATTTAAATAACGAATTCCTCTCCGGTTATAGTGAAAAATAAGACATTTTGGACCCCAGTGGGCCACATAAAAGTGATGTTTTATTTTGTTCTGTGCCTTGCAGTGCCCAATGTTGCCTCCGATATTCTCTGAACTTTTTATTATTTGATATATTACTGCAGGATTCGGATATAAAACAAACTGGGATAAGTTACTCGTTTTGAACACTAAATTATCAGAGTATCTGTGTAACGGATGATCACGCACATGTTCCCTTGTTGTAATCACAATGTGGTCCTTCCCTCAGTCATTATTTATCACTGGGTTTGTAATCAGAGTAACACGACGGGTGCCACACGTGGAGCAGAAATTGCTTAACCTCCCAGAGCACCTGATTGCACCCGCGGTTTTCAGTATAGATCATGTTGCTCGATTTTTAGTTTACTTTGCAATGTTTTGTAGATCGCTGTCCGTTTGTCTTTGTTCTTTTGTTCATTGTCTTGTCTTTTCGTCTTTGATTTACAGCCTTTGACTGCTTCTTTCGTATCTTCAAACTTTTTTTTTATCGTAGAGGGGAGATAAAAATCTGGCCGTTCGGGATAAATCGGATTTTTATATTGTATTATATAGATTAATGTGTCACTGTAGGTTTTTTAATGGTTTATGGGGTTTTAACGTCACTTTCAACAATATTTCAGCTATATCGTGGCGGTCAGTTTTATTGGTGGAGGAAACCGGAGGACCCGGAGAAAACCAAAGACCTGTCGCAAGTCACTGACAAACTTTATCACATAATGTTGTACACCTTGCCCTGATCAAATACAATGCGATCACGGACACGACGACCCCTCAATGTGTCGCTGTAAAATGTACTTTCAATATTGATGTCACATATAAAACCCCACTGTTTCATGTTGACTTGTCTCTTCTTTTATAATTAATATATGTAATTAGGCATTCGTATTGCCCCTTTCGTATCGTCAACTTTTTTTACCGTAGAGGGGAAAGAAAAATCTGACCGTTCGGGATATATCGGATGTTTATCTTGTATCATAGATTAATGTGTCACTGATTTCACAATTTTATCCTTGATTAATAATTAGTAATAATAAAGAGTACGATAGATGTATGTAAATGTTATATATTAAAGCTGTCATAAGGGTTTGCTTACATGTTGGTTTTAAAATTTAGTTGTATTTTTCAAATGGGAACATGTGGACTCTAATTATTCTCTTACTACATTAGATAACTTTTTGCCTACATGGGCATCTAATGTGTTTTGTTAACATGCGAGTCCAATAATAGATATTATGTTATATTAAATGTGTCACTGACTCTTTAAATGCAATGCAATACAATGCACTTTAACTATGGATGTCACATATAAAACAGCATTGTTTCAGGTTGAATAATCTCTTCTTTTAGAATTAATATGTGTAATTAAGCATTCTTATTGCCTCTTTCGTATCTTCAATCTTCAAACTTTTCTTATCGTAGAGAGGTGAGAAAAATCTAACCGTCCGGAATGAATCGGATTTTTTTAATTGTGTTATAGATTAATGTTTCACTGTTTGCTTGTTTGTTTGTTTGATGGTGTTTAGCGCCACGTTCAAAAATATTTCAGTTGTATTGGTGGTGGAAACTGGAGGACACGGAGAAAACCATCGACCTGTCGCAACTCACTGACAAACTTTATCACATAATGTTATACACCTCGGCTTGGTCGAGATTAGAACTCACAATATCAGTGGTGATAGACACTGATTGCATAAACAGTTGGAAATCCAACTATCATGCGATCACGGCGACGAAGAGCCCTCTACGTGTCACTGTAAAATGTACTTTAAATATTGATGTCACATATACAAAACCCATTGTTTCAGGATGAGTAGACTCTTCTTCTTTTAGAATTAATATGTGTAATTAGGCATATTGCACAAGTCATTCCGGATACAGTTCCCGGAAAAATTCTAATATAATTACCATACCTTATTGCTGAAAGGAAAAACGATCGTCAAGAATCGCGTGTCACTAAGGATCTAATTTTGAATTAATGGTTAATTTTACCCTTTGTAGAATAAAGAAAGAAGTGAGAACAATTTAAGTTGAAAAGAAAGTCAGTCAAGGACATTAATACGAAATAAATCCGTATTTGTTTTTCCTTTTACAATCTTTTCTTAATGTCACTTTGATGCTAATTATTTTTAGGTTGAATGGATTATAAGAGGAAAACGCTATATTGATTAATCCTTCAAGCAATTAGAATTACACTTCATATGAACATTAGAGAATAGCGAAGGGACAATCAAAAATGGACAATCCAGAGAATCTGGCAACATAGGGCACACAAGACGAAGACAAACAAAACCAAAACACAAAACAATATGTGTTGGACACCACTATGCGTATACAAACACAAATAACGTAAATAAGACATGAGTACTCCTACAAACAACTAGAGGGAGGTAGATAAGACATGATCCCTCCTACAAACAACTAGAGGGAGGTAGATAAGACATGATCCCTCCTACAAACAACTAGAGGGAGGTAAATAAGACATGATCCCTCCTACAAACAACTAGAGGGAGGTAAATAAGACATGATCCCTCCTACAAACAACTAGAGGGAGGTAAATAAGACATGATCCCTCCTACAAACAACTAGAGGGAGGTAAATAAGACATGATCCCTCCTACAAACAACTAGAGGGAGGTAAATAAGACATGATCCCTCCTACAAACAACTAGAGGGAGGTAAATAAGACATGATCCCTCCTACAAACAACTAGAGGGAGGTAAATAAGACATGATCCCTCCTACAAACAACTAGAGGGAGGTAAATAAGACATGAACCCTGCTACAAACAACTAGAGGGAGGTAAATAAGACATGATCCCTCCTACCAACAACTGGAGGTAAAGACGAACCGAACATATGATGCATCTCTGAACTTAGATTGTTAGAAGTAAGTCATCTAAGATTTATTTTGGAGTAAGCAAGACAGAGGACGAAGACAAACAAAACCAAATTCCAACACAGAAAGTAAACTAAAAAGATGATCAACATTGACCCCACCAAAAACCAGGGATATATTTATATTGAAGTCCTTTTAGAGTTTTGATTATAATCATATACTATTCTTGGTGAAACTTCTATACTAAGTTGTTACCTTAGGAGAAACACAAATCAAGGCGAAATATATACAAATGTAGATGTAAATAACTAAATATACATCAAACAATATGATTTTAGTCAATAGGCCAGTTGTTTTTCATGACGTGGATATCTGAATTAAAATTGTCACAAAACAGGATGCCATGATTGATCTTTTATATTCAAGTATATTTTATGACTATGTCATTTTAGGGTTTAGAGTAAAACAATTGAAACATTCCCGGGTGATATGTTACTTCAGTAACACAAATCAGTGAGTTATTGTTTAACGCCAAAATGAGCACGTTAGCAGCTACATTATGCCGTTAACAAGTTGCATTAGATGATACGATGGTAAAGTCTGCTTTGTACTTGACCAACACCCATAGATGAATATTTATAGTCATGTACGGACACAACAGTCAGACTGCTCATATGCGTTATTTTGATTCCAGAGCATTTACTCATTAATGTTGTGTGTTTTATGGAGAAACCGTCCGCAAAAAAATAACAAATTTATAGTCTTTCGTTTCACATGACCGGTGTGACCAAATAGTGACGGACACAACATATATATCGAACAAATAGAGAATATTAGTGCAGTGTTTAAAAACATAATGCTTATGTGTATGAGGCTTTATCAATTGGAATAAAGGTGCGGTTCACCATTAATTCCTTTTAATCTTACACCTTCGGATTTACTGAATTTCCTGTATTCGTGGTGCCCTCGGAAACCACGAATACTAATATCCCGTTAATTATTAATTCAGAGGATACCTCAAATCGCAAATGGATTAAACCAAATTAGCATTTTGTTTTAGCAATATGATGGGAAAACTTGCTACTTTTTGATGATAACAATATATATTTGCTCCATGCCAGACCAACATGTGGGAATGGATTTATTAATCTTCCTCGAGCATGGGTAAAAGTAGCCGATTTTGGCTTTCCGGTTTAGGCGCATTGTTTTACTTGCTCCCAAAGACTTTTAAATTATATACCTTTCCCATGTCTTTACTAACGGCATACCTGATGAAAGTTATTCCATAAATGCGTTATGCGCACTGGCTCAGTTGTCGTATATTATTATTGTTATCAGAAGCAATATCTCCCACTCAGAAACAGTATGCTTAATATGATCTATCCAGTCTCGCCGTTAAGACCAGAGAGGTTCGAAAGTAGCAGTACAGCAGCAAATATCAGTTTTATAATTTGATTGAATCCAACAAGGGTTCGCCTCAATATATTTTGCACCCGAAACGAGCAAAGTTACCATTACATAACTGACCGAGAACGAATCATTATAACAAGGGAAAATAAAACATCATTCAAAACTTTGCTCAAAATTTATTGCGATTAAAATAAGAAGGAAGAAATAGTGATAATTAAATTGAATTATTCGCCATGAATAGTTACCTCGTAGGAATTACCTCTATATCAGGCGATTGATTTGTTATTTCTAATGATCCAATTAAAAAAAACGATTTGGGTGAAACGTCCGTCCTAATACACTTTCATCACCGTGTAAATTATGAACAATATCTTCTTTATTGGAAAACTTCAATCTGCTACCAGCCGCAATTGGTACATGTTTGTTCGGAATTTGTGATGGAATTCCTCTATTAAGACTCTCTTGTGTCAATAACGTCATCACTTTTTGTCGTATCGATTATTGATGACAAGGGACGGCTATAATTACATCAGGCTGTTTGTAGAAAATTAAATGTACGTCAATATACTTATGATCATATACATGAGAAAAAGTTTCAAGATAATAAATTAAAGATAATCAGAAGCCGTCAGTTGAAGGATAGACAACATAATGGCCAAAGGAAGATGACGAAATGGACAAACAATGACCTGCAAAATACTACGCATAACACTAAAGATTGAACCCCACAAAAACCAAGGGTGAGCTCAGGTGAAGGGTAAACAGGTTCTACTGAACTATTGGAAAAGTATGGTATTTATGGTATGTTTTGCCAATTTTCAAGATAATTCCAGAAGTTAAATATGTTTTCATACTTAAATATTTGTTTACATGTCACAGATGTGTCGTTACATTACTAATCCTCTTGATTACCAACCTAATAAGACCGCCACAATATAATTGAAATATTGTTGAAAGTGACGTAGACACCATAAACCATCAACGTAATAAGCAACTGGAATAAAATGTGGTGAAATTATCTAAACAGATTTATGAGCGAATTTCCGTTTCCGGTACTTCCTCGAGGTGGTGTGACTATGGCTGAACAATGACTCGATTACACAGGTTGTGACATAAGTTGGCGGGGAAGGAATGGGTTCACATTATGATATATTTCTAGCATAAATTACATGTAAAACATATATACACCTCGTGCAGTGAAGACTCAGTAGTACTAGAAACCAAGGCTGTAAAAATATTATATTATCTTTCGATTTTGAGCGTACCTGAGGAAGGTTGTTCCAGAAACACGTCATGCGCACTTATATACGTTTTTATTAAGCATATCGCTCGTATTATATCAGAAAGGAACACTTTTGAGTTAAAGCCTACCGAGAGAAACATACCAACATGATAGATTTGATTTGATTTGATTTGATTTGATTTAATTTATTGTGTTTAACGCCACATTCAGCAATATTTCAGCTATATCATGGCGACCGGTTTTAGTGGTGGAAGAAGCCGGAGTACCCGGAGAGAACGAACCGCCGACCATGGGCAACAACTGGTAAGCTTTATCACTTGCGGCTGCAGCTGCGAGTCGAGTGCACCCTTTTTTATAATTTACAAAGCCGGACGCGAACCTCGCCGTATTGGTGATAGGGTTGTATGAGTTGTTAGATAATCCAACTATCAAACCCATTGAGCCACCCGAGCCCTCCTCCAACATGATAGAAATAGAAACATGACATAGAAATATATTTGTTCCTCATAGTTCAGCTAAATCGAAGTAATCACTCCAAAAGTTTTACAGTCGCAACCATGACTAAGTTAACCTTTATGGGAATATCTGTGTTCCGCCTCTCGTAAGTACTTCTTGGACCTTTCCTCATTCATGACTTATCACAGGATTTGTAACTAGAGTAACGTAACAGGTGCCACCAGAGAAGCAGGAACCTCTCACCCTTCTGGAGCACCTGAGTTCATCCCCAATGCTTAGGTGGGGTTCGTGTTTCTCGATCTTTAGTTTTCTGTGTGGTGTTTGGTATATTGTTGTTTGTCATTTTTCTTTTGGCCATTGTGTTGTCTGTACTTCGATTTACGAATTCTGATTACCCCTTTGGTATCTTCAATCTCTTCTCACATCACTGGAATTTTATTCTTTCTTGTATTTTCCCTTTGCTTACACTAATTAGCATACTACACAGTGTGCATAGGAAAAAAACCGCATCATGCAAATTTGACACCTTAATTTCTTAACTTTAAAGGCATACAAGCTGTCAGAATTGCATATTTTTTTTATATTAAAAGTTGTCATTATTCGATGTTTTATACTAATTACAGTTGACATTTTTCATAATATCATACGTAAATAGCATAGAGCGCAGGAAATACGTCGCTGTTTTATTTTCTTGAATCCAGTAAAGAATCCAATGTTTACCCGCGCAATATTCACACGACCCGCCAGTGAACTCATTCGGGAAAGCGTTTGCGCATGTGTGAAATTGTTTGTTGATGAAGAAAGCACATGGCACAAATCGAATCGTGGAATTGAACAAAAGCATTGACGGACTCTATACGAAAACGACACAAAAAGGAGGATTCAGCAAGCTTTGTGTAAAAATTAAAAAAAGATATTATACCGACCTACTCCATTTTTCAACACGTAAGTATAATTTAGTATCTTTTTTCGGCCGAATCTTATTTTAACAGTATAATTGCATCGTAGTTTTTTATATATTCTTTTTTTCAGGGGATATCTTTTTTTAAATTAGAGACTAAAATAATGAACTTCATGTCTGTTTTTTTCCAAAAAAATATAATCAAGTCAACTCAAGTGTTGTCAAAAATATGCAATACAATTTGTTTGCAATTTTCCCTTTATCGGGCCCCTTTCCAATTTTAAGTGTCATTCTTACTAAGTACCATTATATAATATTAACTGATTACCCCGGGATCCAATTTCATAGATATATTTCTTCAATTATATTAATTCTAACGAATTTACATGCAGCATTCCTGGTTATTTAATAGCAGTTATCAGTATTCGGCAAACTTCGGAAAAGCAGCGACTTATAATTAGATCGTGTTAATGGTGATTTTACCAACAAACATTCAAATTCTTTTCACTAATTACGACATTATAACATATTTTTTAAACCTGGCTTCTTGTTCATAACATTTTATTAGTATAAAACATCGAATATTGGCAACTTTTAATATAAACAAAATAATTCAATTCTGACAGCATGTATGCCTTTAATTAAGCTTGACACTTATACTGAATATATGCTTTGATTTTCATTAAATAGCCCGTATATCATTATAATAGAATAACCTAGCTGACATCTTGGTGACAAATTATAACTATAAAATGTTCTTTCTCCTCATTAGTATACGATCTTTAGTTCCTATGTAAGTGTAGTGTTAATCCTCTGATTTTACCTCTGAGTGACAACGTATCATTATTAACTCATCAATTTGTTATGGAATATACAAGATATCATGGCAGGGACGATAGTATTGATTTGTCATAGACGACAAACGGTGACATTGTTTTTTCCTTTTAGATTGATCAATCCTTCTAAGAAAGAACTCAGAATATTGTGACATTTGATGATGATGTAATGCCATTCATTTGTCCAAAAATACGTCTCAGGGTTAGGGTTAGGGTTATGGTGCTTAACGCCACTTTCACCCCAATATTTCAGTTATACTATGACGGTCAATTTTATTGGTCGAGAAAACCGGAGTACCCGTAGAAAACTACCGACCTGCCGCCAGTCACTGACAAACTTTATTATATTGAACCGAGTACACCTTACAAAATAACTGTCAATTACACTGATTCAGATACAGCCATCGACTGTCGACAATCCTCGTTAAATAAATAAAGAATTAAATTAAATACAAGTATGTATTTCCACTTAGTAAGTTTGAATAGTGCGGATGACATCAATATTCAATTTACAATTAAAGCACAAGTAATACAATGTTATATATATATAATATACTATGTATATTATGTGATAAAGTTTGTCTGTGACTTACGACATGTCGGTGGTTTTCTCCGGTTTCCTCCACCAATAAAACTGACTGCCACAATATAACTGAAATATTGTTGAAAGTGGCGTTAAACACCATAACCATAACACCTATAGCCCTCAAATTAAATAGTTAAAGTATTCACCACTTCAGTAAAAAGACATAATATGAGTATTGTATGTATTATCCAATCACTAACTATTCCTCAGGATTCCCTCTTAACCACTTTGATGTTTCCCGGTTACTTTTTACTATTGTGCTCAATTAACTTACTTTATGTTTCCATTTAAACATTTTCACCGACTTGATTTCTGACCCTTATATATACGTTCACTTCCGTCTTTGATCTCCATTCACTCTCTCATTTCTGTCATTCAGTGACGCAATCAGCCTCCATTGATATCTTCATTGATTTTCCATAGCGTAATATATATACCCTGTTATTATAATTCTCATACTTTTTTCTATATAAATTTTATTGCAATAAAAATACTATTTCCATAGTTTCATTCAATTTGTCTGAAAAGTACTATTCACCGGTGAATAGCACAAATGACTATTCACCGGCCGGTGAATAGCACTTTAATCACATGTTTTTGGGGGTTTTTAAGATGCACACATGCACACATGAAAATGTATTAGTTTTAAACAGCATTAATAAAGTAGACTAGAAATCCATCAAAAAAGGAAATAATTTTGAATTTTGAATTGCACAGTTGTTCAGTATAATAAAACACTTGTAGACTTGATATTCGGGTAATAGAACTTTAATTGTCCCCTCTGTACCAACTATTTTCCTCGGCGTTGCATCGGAAAATAGTTGGTACCTTGGGGACAATAAAAGTGCTATTACCCTCATACCCTGTCAATAAGTGTATACTATTAACCTGAAAATATAACCCAGTAAATAACCTGGATATAGCCAAGATAACCCGCTATAAGATACAGTGTATATCTTTTGATTCACTCTCCCGCTTCCGTCATTCAGTGACACAATTAGCCACCATTGATAACTTCATTGATTTATCATAGCGAAAATTACACCCTTATATCAACCTTTATTAATTAACTTTGGTTTATTAGCCTTTATATGATCAAATCTGTCGATACAATATAAAAACTTTCATTGGGCCAATACGGCAAAAACCAGTCCAATACGGATATTTTCCGTATTGGCCCAATTCCAGTCAGTCCAATAACAACTAGATCGGAATCCGCTAGACATTTCGACAATTGCAAGGACAAATCCCGAGAGATATTGGACTGATTAATTAATAAAGGCATCATTACGTGTTGTTTTTCATATTGGCCTAGTTATAGGTCCTCGGTGTGCTGTATTGGCGTTCGGCTGCGCCTCAGGCAAATACAGCAGGCCTCGGACCTATAACTAGGCCAATATGAAAAACATCACGTAATAATACTATAGTATAACCCACAAAATAAACAGTTATACAGCCGGCCAAAATAACACACTATAAGATATTTGTTTTTAAGATTAAGCGTAAACAGGAATGAACAAAATAAAATTGAGAATGGATTTTTATTTAAATTAAACATTTCAAATGCAATGACAATTGACACGAATAATAATTGTTCATTGATGTGTGAAATGAGACTAAAATGTGTACAAAAGACGTAACTTAGTTAAAGTGAGGCCAATCAACCCCAGACATATGTAGCCTTGGACTATTTCGGCCATCCTTATTACGGGTTTTACCTAACTCTCCCACACTAAGCTGTCATTTAGCCGGCTTTTGATAACCCGCTCTAAGATATATTGTTCAAGATCTTTGCTTTTAAGCTTTAACGTAAACAGTAATGAACAAAATACAATTTACTGTATATTTTTTTAATTATTTTGATTGAATAATTCAAATGCAATGATAAATGACACGACGAATAATTGTTTATTGATGCATTAAATGAGAATAAAATGTGTGCAAAATATGCAATATACTAAATCTAAGGTCAATAAACCTCCGCTAAATGTAACCTTGGTCGATTTCGGCCATCATATTTAGGCGTTTTACCTTACTGTCCCTAAAGACTTTTAAATTACTTGAGTTTCTAATCTTTTGAATAAGAAAGTGAGCTACCTGGATCTTTATACTGCTAACTCACTGAAACATCAGTTTGCCGGTGGACATGTTGCTCCACTCGCAAACACTAACCTGAATCCGCGCCAACCAGACTTTGATCTTACTCCTTACTACCCAGCGAGGAGGTACACAATAATTTCATATTACAGTAAAATCCTGAATAAACCAAAAACCTTCCTAAACCAGATAGACTTTACAGTCCCATCTACTAATTTTCTATGTAATTTGAACCTGTGTAATCCGAATACCTGTCTAAGCTGAACAAATTCTTCAGTCCCATAAGGGTTCGGATTAGACAGGTTTTACTGTATTTGAATTGCCCAACCGATACTCGAACCAGCTAATCTACGGAGTCGAGCACGCCAACCATAACACCAACGATGCGATTATCTACTCGTTAAAGGTAAGCGTGCATGGTGTTATATGTTATTCCAGAAACACGTCTTGTACAATCAATTAGATATCGACATTTCTATAGACTGACATAGAAAGATATCGAAAATACATGTCTTATATAATTGTTCATTGCATAATACAGAATTCCAGGGAAAAGTTAAATTTCTCAACAACAACTAAAAAAAAAATAAAAAAAAAAAAATAAAAAATAAAAAAAAAATAAAAAAACATATGTCATTGAAATAATATGAAAGGCTCAAATATTAATAGTGATCTTCGGATTTTTATCTTGAGTAAGCGTGTTTTTATATGTAGGTTTATGCCATTGTAGTTTTTTATTTTCTAGGTTGGTGGTTTTCTCCGGGTACTTCAGTTTCCTCCACCAATAAAACTGACCGCCACGATATAACTGAAATATTGTTGAAAGTGCCGTTAAACACCATAACCGGAACCCTAACTCTTAATTGTCTAACTGTTCATTACCAGCTATGGAAGCCAATGCTATTGATTGGATATCCAAAT
Source organism: Bathymodiolus brooksi (assembly GCA_963680875.1). Taxonomy (NCBI): domain Eukaryota; kingdom Metazoa; phylum Mollusca; class Bivalvia; order Mytilida; family Modiolidae; genus Bathymodiolus; species Bathymodiolus brooksi. The sequence goes on along the minus strand of OY804589.1, from coordinate 87,090,341 downwards.
GTGTATGATATTGAAACAAAATATACCTAACACTACATTATTAGTTATAGCGATTATCTAATTGACTGACAACGTTTTTCAGAATATTGTGTTTTTGTTCTCTTATTATGCAAATAAAAGCAGATATAGACAGTGATGATAAATAATTCCACCAATATCGTCAAAACGAGCAATCACCCCTCACACCCATCTCATTAAGCATAAAAAAGAAAATGACACATGACTTGGAACTAGCACAAACTTTGGGTGGTGTTAATGTGATTTCACCCCCCCCCCCCCCCCCCCCCCCCCCCCCTTTCTTGGTAACTGGATCTCCAACTACAGTTCATATTGAAATTGTGCTAGTTTTGAAAGAAATTTTACAATTGATTTTACCGACAACAACAGCCGAATATGATTACGCTATTATATGCATGAAAGATTTTTAAAAAAAAGAGAAGAAACTATGGTTATTCTAAAATGTTGATTTTTACAGCTGTGATTGTCAGTGAAATTCTTCTTGTGCTAGATTATGATTCCAGTATTGTATGAAATTGAAACTTAATTAGTTAATGTGGTATTTAACTAAGCCTGCAATGCAAAGATAACATAATTGTTAATTCATTTCTATAAAATAATTGTGTTTTTGTTTTGTTTTTCTTCGTTATGTTGCAAGTTTCTCTGGATTGTCCATTGTTGATTGCCTTTAATTCTCTAACGTTTAAGCCTTTTAAGGAAAGATCAAAATATAAAATGAATTATTCTTATTGACGTGTAAAATAAATAGAACCTTACAGGAGCAATTTACCAATCATTGGATAATTATTATATATATATCTGATGCCTCAGGTATCCAGTCATAGGACTCCCTTTCTTGCAACAATCTCCTCCACTTGCTCTCCACCCATACGAAGTAATTAAGTCATAGCAATGTATCCAAGATCGTCTACGTTGGATCTTGATCAACGGAAGTGAGAATGTACAAAGAGCATAGACTGGTTTCTGGTATGTAAACGACTGTCCGGTACCAGTCCATAAACTAACTTCCGGGATGTCAACATGAAATGGAATGGCAGGAAAATTACGATATTTCTGTCTATTTTATTTCTGCGTTGTACTTCCACTGGTGGATATACAAATACAACAAACTCAGACTAATTTTGGATACAATTCTAGTACTAAATTGCCTTAGGTGGGGTGGTTGGAAAGTAAGCTGAGATGTGGAGATAAATGGTTGAAGAAAGATATATCCTTGCAGGGGCGGATCCAGGATTTCAATTTTGGGGGGCCGAGCGGAGGGAGGCGCGAAATTTTCTTGGGTATTTCGTGTGAAAAATCTCGATTTTACGCCAAAAAGTCTTATTTTTTCCAATTTTAAGGGGGGGGGGTGCGTGTTCCGGGTGCGCCCCCCTGGATCCGCCCCTGCCTTGGACTAGGACTATCAAAATCAAATTAAGCCTATTGATCTTGTAGAAAGCGAACATCATTATCATCTTCTCGCATATAGCTTGTTCTTGCCATGCAATAGCTGTAATATTGCTCATTTGGCCTAAAACAAGAACCACCCGATCACTGACTCGTTTGAAAAATATATCCTTAAAGTTTGATGATACTCACAATTTCCTGATTGCTTTATATAAGATGAACGTTTATCGGTAAAATGCTAAGAGTATCTGTAGGCTAGGCTGTTGTCTCAAAATCAAAATAAGGTATGTGATATGATCATCAATGAAGACCTCGCAGTGATAACCCAAAGAAAAATAATCATTAAAGTACATTTAACCCCACCACATTTGAATAACGCGTATGTACTAAGTCATGCAAATAAGTGATCATGTATATGTATAATAGAGGTATTGATTTTATCTTTATTTCAACGATTTAGAACTGTCCTGACGTGTGATATATTTTGCTTTGTTTCTTTTTTCATTTTATTTGTCATTATATTTCAGATAGTTTAATAATATTTTATTGTACATAAACAATAGGATTGGACAGCAAGTTATACCAACTTATATGAAGTCCTCTCCTTACAAATTATACACATGAATTAATGACAGCAAAACAAAACACAGACAATAGACATTTAAAATTTTGACACTAGAAGAAAATAAGAAGTACAAGTGAAAAAGTGAAAAAGTGAAAAAGTAAAAAATTGCTGACATTAGCCCTAAAATCTTTTTGATTGATTTATAAAAGTTCGAACTTTTCCAAATATTTTGGAGTTGACGTCATAACTATACTTATCGTTCCCAAAGAGCAAAGTTTCAATATTGATATTGATATCGTCGCAATTACTCAGAAGTGTTCTTCTTTCGTTCAGGTATAAAGGACATTCTAGAAAATAATGTATAGCATCTTCAAAAGAAGCACCACAATTACATTTAAAATTATTTATTATATGTATTTTTGACAGATCGGCATTGAGTGAGCTGCATTGGTGTCTAAGTCTAGTATGTAATATACTTAGTTTCCGTGGGCCTTCATTGTAATACTTTGGGGTTTTATAAATATCAGCTTTCACTCTGTTTTTAAACGAAGATAATGTAGGAGAATTTCTTATTGATATGTCTAGATTGTTCCAAAGCGAAACGGTAGATGGAATAAATGAGCTTGCTGATGTTCTTAGTCTGCATCTGGGTGGAACATAATTCTGATTATTTCTAAGGTTATAACTATTTATATCTGATGTAATTGGAGGTAAACAGTTAAATAAATAAGGAGGGCATAATTTATTATGAATTTTATAAAAAGTTGTTAATTTACGAGTTTCCCGCCGATTGGCTAAAGTTTCCCATCCAGTCTCAAAATATAATGACTCCTTACTAGCAAATTTTGTCAGACCTGTTACAATTCGTGCCGCTTCTAATTGTATTTTTTCTAATTTTTCAATGTCCCGTTCATAACACCCATCCCACACTTCACATGCATATTCTAGTACTGGTCTGATAAATGTAAGATAGATATTTGACAAAGCTTGTTTAGATAAAATAAATTTTAATTTACGAAGAACATTTACTTGTTTTAATGCTGATCTAGCTATGCTTTCAATATGTACAGTCCAATTTCCATCAGATACAAATGTTACACCCAGATGTTTATGATTATCAACAAGTTCAACTGGTTCGTCATTAAAACGTATGTTTAATTCAGGAATATTAGTATTATTTGATATTATAAGGGCTTTAGTTTTATTAGGGTTAAAATCTACAAGCCATGTTTTTGCCCATTGATCCAATATTTGTAAATCATTATTTATCTCAATTTGCATCAAATCAAAGTTTTTCCCAGAGTATGACAATGAGGTGTCGTCAGCAAACAGTCTCGCCAAATTGCCTAAGTTATCTGTAATGTCATTAATATATAATAAAAATAATAAAGGGCCAAGTACAGATCCTTGGGGTACACCTGCTTTGACAAGACCAGAATCTGATAGTTCATTATTAACAAACACAAATTGCCTTCTACCACTTAGATAATTTTTAAACCAGATCAAAAGGTCGCCCGATATCCCATACGATTTTAACTTCTTAATAATCCCCTCATGCCAAACTATGTCAAAAGCTTTTGAAATGTCACAAAATATTAAAATGGTTGACAATCGTTCGTCTAAATTTTGACATACTCTATGATACATTTCTAATAATTGGTATACAGTAGAATGACCACGAATGAATCCTGATTGGTAGGCATATAGAAGAGAATGTTCAAAAATAAAATTATATGTATACTTATATACAGCACGTTCCATCACTTTCCCTATACAACTTAATAAAGATATGGGTCTATAATTTGAAGGACTGCTTTTGTCGTCTTTTTTGAAAGCTGGCATAACTCGCGCAATTTTCCATGTTGACGGAAATATGCCTTTCTGTAACGAAAAGTTAAAAATAATAGCTAAAGGTATACAAATGGTTTCAGAAGTACTCTTTAACATTTGATGGGTGATGCCGTCATCACCACAAGCTTTACCTATTTTCAATGTTTGTAAAATATCTTTAACATCGTGTTCAGTAATATATATATTAGATAATAATGCATCAGTTCTTGATGGTATATCTGGGGGAACATGATTAGTATCATCAACAAATGAAATAGAACAAAAATATTTGTTCAACAGATTTGCCTTAATCTTGTCATCATATATCAATTCATTTGAATCATTATCATATAAGGGCGGAATAGAATAATTTTGGGACGTTCCTTTCATTAATTTCCGAATCAGTGACCAATAAGATTTCGAATCATTTCTTTGGAGTGAATCTACCAATTCATTTGCACTTAAAAGGAACTGTTCACGGGCATGCTTGATCATATTATTTACCTTATTACGATGGGATTTGTACTTATGTATAGCGGCCGATGACTTTTTTGTTCTTGCAATTTTTTTCAATCGGTTTCGGGTACGGATTTCCCCTTTGATATGGGAATTAAACCATGGCTTATCAGAAGGTCTTACTTGAATCATTTTTGAGGGGATATTTCTCGATATTATCTCAAGGTATTTCTGTGTAAAGCTTGATGACATGATATCAATATCAGTGCATTCTTTGAGATACGATTCCCATTGAAATTCTGATATTTCATTATTAAGTTTTAAGAGGTCTACATGTTTGTATTGCCAAACTATACGCATATATGTTTTTTTGATTGAGTACGGGATTTTGATATTAATCATTGTTGCATTGTGATCACTTATACTTCTATCAACACCTATTACTTCAGAATCAACAACTATATCTATATTTGAAACAATAACTGGATCCAATAGTGCACCCATCCTTGTTGGCTCATTTATAACATTAGTTAAATCATACAGTGTCATGATTTCGTTCAACTTATGATTAGTTTGAGTAAGTAAATCAACATTAAGATCGCCAGTAATAATTATGTTTTCAGTAAAATTTAATGCTTGTTCAAGGGAGTAATCAAAATTATCCCAAAATGATTCTGTAGTTCCTGGTGGTCGATAAACAACACACACAAGTAGTTTAAAATTTGGAATAAGTACTTCAATCCACAGCATTTCAACCCCATCACAATTTAAATCGTGCCTTTCTTTCACACAAATACCTTGAGAAGTATACACGAGAACGCCACCCCCAAAACTGTTTCTATCTTTTCTAAATATTTTATCGGAAAAACCATCAATACCAATGTCAATATCCAATATATTTCCGTCCAAATGGCTCTCTGTTACACAAATTATAGACGACTTAGAAGCTATGTCTTCTAAATATGACAATTTATTTCGCACACTACGTGCATTTAAATGAAACACAGAAAATTCGTATTCTTCAGGTCCCGGATTTTGATGGATATCATTATCAAGAATCAATAATAGTAAAAGTATTAAAGTAAATTGGATATTTGTCGAAAAGGGAAAGTGACAGGTTTGTGCAAGCATGCAGATCAAATTCTGTAAATAAAGCATTACCTTCATAAAGTTCAAAATACCAAAACCAAAGAGGACCCTCATTTTTTTTAACTAAGGAGGAATAAGCTCTAATATAAAACATACCTATCGACAGTCTATACATACCGATATCATTACCCATTGTCTATATGTATTTTATACTTTGAAGGATTCTGTCGATAGGATTTAAATAGGGATATGTCAGCAATATTAAAAGAATAATGAGAAGTAAATACAAGAATATGAACAATATGTACAATTTCAGTTTCATTTGTGAAAAACATGATTAAGATAGAGAAAATGAATGTTAGGTTCAAAAACATTCAGGAACAGTGTTTTAGTTTTGTACGAAAGTCAGAAAGATAAATTTTAGTCTCTGAAGATATAAATTTCTTAACATTTGATATTATATTTATAAAAAAGACAAACAAAAAAAAAACAAAAACAAATTTTCTATAAAATAAAATAATATATATATATATATATAGTAAAGTAGAATAGTACTATTTTTTCCAACAGAATGCATGAAGTTAAACAAAAAGGAAACAAAAAGTAGGAGAATATAAACTTACCGAAATGTTAATAATAGTTTAATGTCTACAGTTTACATATAACAAAAGGACAACAATAATATACAGCCTAATGAAGATCAAAAACAAAGAAGGAAATTAAGTCAATATTCACAGGAAAACAAATTACTTGCAAGTCAATATTCAAGGGGAGAAAAATCAGAAAAAAGAATACAGACAAAAATATATAAAAAAAAGTGTAATGAAATAAATTAATAATAAACAAGCATTAAATCCACATTACAGTAAACATATTGTATTCTAGTTACCATTGCATAATAAATTCGGCAATCTATAAGGAGTTTTGACCAAAACAGTATGAAATGTAGAAGTCATATACACCTATTAGTAGTGGTGAGGTTATTTTAAATTTGTTTCATGTTCAAACACACCTTTCCTTTAATGTAGTCATGGATTATATCAAGATCATATCAATTAATGATTTCTAATGCAATATGCTGAGCTACTACAACATTATATATTATTTACAAGAAATTAATTATTGTAAAAAAAAAAAAAAATAAAAAAAATATTGAGTAATATAGAACAGCAAATGACAAATCAAACACACCTTTTATCAGAACGTATACATCATTGAACACGTGGCAGTATGTTTACAAATAAAGCGCCGGATCACTTACATAACACGGACGTGTATGTATGTGGTAGAAGTTAAATATTATATGTATATATGGACTAGCGTTTTTGCGTACTTTCGGGAATATGCATTCGTGAATAATAAGGATATTGGGAAAAAAATGTGTTTCTGGATAATTAACAAGTGGCAGAGATGTGGTAAGTAATTTACTATAAGATAAAGTTGAATGTATCTGTGAAAAAAACCATTTAAATTGGTAGCAGTTTATATATAAAACAATCAACAAGCAAACAAAGTTAAGAAATACCCATTAAGCAATGATAAAAAAAAAAGCAATAATGAATAGACAAGTAATGATCAATTATTACTAAACATTGTGAACAGAAAGTTATATGGCATTGTATGAACACCTTCCGGTAGTAAAAGGATTGATTAAATGCTTATAACAGTTCAATTTTACACTATGTTTGAACACGTGGTAATTTATTTACAAATAGAACTAAGAATAGTGATAATTTGAAAGGGTATAATTTTGAATAAGGGTTCAAGTTTCCCGAAGATATACACTTCCAAAATTACATATATATTTGAACAATTGGGTTATTTGATATAATAGTATTTATCGCCACACTGTCATTAAATGTTTCGGTAGAAGATGCTCATGCCGTTTCGGGTACACCCTATATTTAAACACGTGATAGTTTGTTTACAAACACAATGAGAGATAATTCATCAAATACACACATATATATATATTCAATTTAATTTGGAAGTGTAAAATTATTGATAATAGAGCCTAGTCAAAATAAATATATATTTGATAATTTGGTTACTGGCATAATTTAGTTTATAGTATAATATATTTTAAATATTTTTCATTCCTGTACAATTTAAGGTAAAAAAAATATATTAACAGTGCAGCTAAACTACATGGGTATTTTTTTACAACTCTTTAAGAAAAAGAATACTGTATGCTCAAAAATGCTCAAGAATATATTATAGTTGAATGTTTATTATTTTTTTTTACAAACGTTCGTCAAATTACTGGATGAGATCATTAATATCTTGGATACATCTGATGAATGTCTTCCTGGAATCGTCTGTCTTTTTTGCAAATATACGGCCATCAAATGTCCAGAAGGAGTTTAGTTTTTTTGCTTTTTTGTGTGTATTTAGTTCTTTGATGATGGATTGTCGAAACTTTGTGAGATCTTCGGTAATAAAGATGTTGTCCTTGTTGTTTTTGAGATTTTTCTTCTTCATAAAGATAGAGTTTTTTACCTTCCAATTACGAAAACGGCATATCAACTGACCTTTACCGTTGTTTATAGGCCCAATAATGTGGGAGCGATTAATATCGTTTTCGGTTAGAGGTTGTGCGAGACCAAGTTTATCATTTACTATGTTGACGATCAGCCCATCTGTTTGTTGTAGATCCCGCTGAGTCATGGGAACATTATGGAATCTCAGTGATGTCCGTCGCCCGTACTGTTCCAACTCCTCGATTTGAATGTGTAGTATATTTACTTCATGTTTTAGATCGTCGTTTTCTTGGAGAATCCTAGGGCATACGTTGGCCATATTTCTAAATTTATCGTACCGATCTTCTATTTGTTCTATACGTTTGTTTAGTTTTCCCTTCATTTGTTCATTTTCGGCTTTTAAACTTGTAATTTTGTCATTTTGTTTATTTATGCAGTCTTGTAATGGCTTGATGGCATCTTCGATAGCTTGAATAACTGCGGATTTTATTACGGACTTAAGTTCTGAAATAAGTTCTGTTTTTATTTCACCTATTATAGTTGGTACCACAGTTTGTATGATTTCAGGTTTCAATATAGTTGTTTCTACAAGCTTACACATATCAAAAGATTGGCCTTGTGTTGTGAAGGTTACTTGTTTGTCACTTCCAGGGTTTGGGACCTTTCGGGTCACTGACTGTGAGCGTTGTCGACTTGAAGGAGGCTTCATTTGTTCGTCAGAGCCCGATAAGGGACGTTTACGAGAAGAGCTTCTACCACGAGTGTTGGCGTTTTGTACATTATGTGATTTAGTTGTTGGAATTTGAGGTGCACTCGAATCGGCCATCTTGTTTGTTTACAATATTTATAAAGTTTGTAGTTATTCGCTTTAGAGACTAGAAACTGCACTATATAATCAGCTTTAGAAAAGATCATTCATTCAATAACATTTGTACTCAATTTCAATGCTGAACACGCAGAAAAAACACACATTTTCGTACAAAACTTTTCTGTTGTGTCAGCTACGTCAGCTTGCTTGCCGCCATTATCATTTCGTACAAGAATGTGTCCAGTGAGCAGTGTGGAATTTATGAACATTTTCATAAAATGGGCATTTTGTATATTTCCACTTTCTTTGAATAATGGCACACAACGTGACAAAGCGATCTATAAAAGAACAACATTTTATGCAAAAGTAGTATCTGTTGACTTCTCTGTCCTTTACACACATTTTCCTAACTTTTAGGCTAAAAGACATCATAAACAAATTAGGTGTTTCCTATCAGTGTGGGAGGGGGGGGGGGAGGGGAGGGGGTGGGGTTGTTGCTAGCAAGGAAGCATCTAAACCAATGATAGCCAGGGTCCAGGGTTCAGTTGAAAGATTTACGTTTGCCGTAACCAAGATTATGACTTGATTAACCGGTTCAGTTGAAAGATTTACGTTTACCGTAACCAAGATTATGACTTGGTTAACCGGTTCAGTTGAAAGATTTACGTTTACCGCAACCAAGATTATGACTTGGTTAACCGGTTCAGTTGAAAGATTTACGTTTGTCGTAACCAAAATCATGATTTGGTTAACCGTTAGATAATATCTATGTCATAGATGACCACACATATGTTCATAATCCCGTCATTCCTTCCCCGTCCATTGAAAGGCTTCTTACCGAATATGGCACATCATCATATCTTTTCATGACTAACTCTACTGGAGCGGTAACTGTTTATCCTTCTGGAACAGACAGCTGACTTCATCTCCGTTTTAGTGGGTTTGCATTGCTCAATCTTGAGTAGTGTTGTGTGAACCATTGTTTTTTGTGTCCAATTTTTGCCATTGTACTACAGAGACGTGCAAAAAGTATTCGGTCACAGTAATTTTGTTTACTACATATTTCATATACTTTAAACATATTTTATTGTCATACAAAACAAGACAAATGGATAAGACACAAGTTGTAAACTTATGAAGTCTTCTCCGGTACATATATAAACATTAGCAATGACAATATATTACAAATACAGATAATATGAATAACTACTATAGCAAAAATTGAAGATAACATAACAGGACAAAAACAGTTCTATTGGTTGGAATATAAGAGTCAGTTTTGTATAATATTTATTTTTAAACACAAATACGGAAACGTATATACAAGGTCGTTTTCGTCTGATGTATATTCAATATATAAACTTAGTGGACAAATCTTTTAGAGTTAACAATGTATTTTTGGACGAGCAAGAACAGTTTAGATTTTTGTAGTTTTCAAAAGAGGCATTTCCAAATAATATATTGTCGATGCTTATATCAAAACCCAAGTTACTCATGCCACGGAATAGTTGTATTCTGTGTACGGTATATATATTACATTTTAAAAAGAAATGGTCCACAGACTCGATGTAATTTCCACAATCACAATTACAAGAGGTAATTAAATTACATCTAAATAGATCACATTTGAGGCTACTACATTTTTGACGTAAGCGAGCATGTAATATATTAGCAATTCTAATACTAGCAATTATATTTCATATAATACTGTCCTTATTCAATTTACGTCATATGATTATTCCTTTGGTATATTCGTATATTAATACTATTTTATACTAGCAATTTAACTCAAAACCTTAATTGAGATTTAATTTCTCTGTCTCTAGTATATTTATTCCATGATATTCTAAATTCGTAATTTCTTTTAGTTATTATTATTGCATTGATTTCAACCTGTTGTATTATTGTAACAACTCAGTAACGTTGCTACGATACGATATACAGTCAATCCTGTATTAAGAGGTCACCTTTGGGACAAAGAAAAAATGGTCTTTCAAGACAGGTGACCTCTTCAAAGAGGTTCAATTCATATGAAATTGTCTATGACAGGAAAAGAAAAATGTGACCTTTCAATACAGGTGGCTGCTTAATAGAGGTGACCACATAGACAGGTTTGACTGTATATATATATATATATATACAACGTCTGAAAAACCAGTCAACGATCAATCTTACGGGGTGTTGGATCGTTACGGTATAACGATACTATACAAGTAAAACAATTACAAACCATTTTAGACGTTTATATATATATATATATATATATTCAATGTAGATTACTATAAGCATGAAAGTAATAATATAATATTGAAGTGTTTCTTAATTGGTCTTTTTATTCACATATTAGCCATCAGTGTTCATGGAATCTTAGCCATATGTATACGTTCAAGATATTGCGATCGTAAATTGCATAAAAAAACCCACCTCTCTTCAGAACAGTTGCAAAAGCCAATAGTAAAAATCGAAGAAAAAGGAAAAATCAATACCCCTAAAACACATATGCATGAGCACTCACTTTCCCGGCTTATAAAAAGTAGCGGGGCTAAAGTACTTTAATGGAAAGAGGCAGATATGCAATACTTGATTGAACACATGTATTAATATGATATGCAGATCGCAGGCCCGATCACCAATCTGGTTTTAAACTTGGAAATTTGCTGCGTATGAAAACGTAGATATCAAATTTCGTGCACACGACGCGTTTCTGGAATAACCTTCAGGTACGCTAAGAAAAGAGCACCAATGAGTAAATGCAAAGACTGATTGGCTTCGGATGGATAAATATGCCGAGATAAAACCGTACGGATAGTTGTTTACTTATATCACAGTGAAACATTGGATGTAGAATTCAAGAAACGAAAGTTTAAGTTATGATTGTCTTAAATTCCACCAATATAAAAAAGAAAAACAAAACATCACCTCTCATCTAAATTGAGCTCATTGAACATAAAACGACCATGACATTTGTTGTTGAAAATTCAGGGCCTTGCTTGGGACAGGCACAACGATGTGGAAGGCGTAAATCGTATTGGTCTAGTTCAAAAAGAAATCATTATATCATACTAATTAAGTTCTTCTCGCACTGACACATACATCAATTCTATAACAATCACTTGACGTCTAAACCAGCCACTTTTTTATTGAACTGCATCTACCAATCCAACAAAGTGAGCGGTTATGGCCATCTTGGCGTCAAACAACAATCATTGGATGTTATCCAAACCGCTTCTTATTGAAGGACATGTACTACTTTAGGAGCGGCTAGGTATATATGTGTTAGAAGCATATACTTTACGTCTGGTTTGCTAACCTATTCTCACTTTATTGACCAATTGAAAAGCGAAAGAAAAACCTACACCTTAAAAAAAAATAATGTTGCTGTTTTAAATTCTTTTTTAAAATTGTTATCTTTCTTTGCTTATATCAGGCATTTTAGAAATATACCAAGTAGGCGATAGAAAAAGTGCTGGTCAATTAAGTTTTAAAAAAACCAGACCAGTGATATCTCAAATGTAGATTATCCATGGATTATCCAAGACATAATATATTTCTTAGTAAAGCACTATATTGACACATAAACAACAAACACACAAATTGAAGTAAATCAAAAAGAACAATATACAGAGACTGAAGAATATGTTCAGTTTAGACAGGTGTTTGGTTTGCACAGCTTCATATTATATAGACATTTAGTAGATGGGATTGTAAAGTATGTCTGGTTTAGGCAGGTTTTCGGTTTACTCAGGGTTCAGTAGACTGGACTGTAAAGTCTGTCTGGTTTAGGCAGGTGTTCTGTTTACTCAAGGTTCAGTAGACGGGACTGTAAAGTCTGTCTGGTTTAGGCAGGTTTTCGGTTTACTCAGTGTTCAGTAGATAGGACTGTAAAGTCTGTCTGGTTTAGGCAGGTTTTCGGTTTACTAAGGGTTCAGTAGACGGGACTGTAAAGTCTGTCTGGTTTAGGCAGGTTTTCGGTTTACTCAGGGTTCAGTAGATGGGACTGTAAAGTCTGTCTGGTTTAGGCAGGTTTTCGGTTTACTCAGGGTTCAGTAGACCGGACTGCAAAGTCTGTCTGGTTTAGGCAGGTTTTCGGTTTACTCAGGGTTCAGTAGACGGGACTGCAAAGTCTGTCTGGTGTAGGCAGGTTTTCGGTTTACTCAGGGTTCAGTAGACGGGACTGTAAAGTCTGTCTCGCTTAGGCAGGTTTTCGGTTTACTCAGGGTTCAGTAGACGTGACTGTAAAGTATGTCTGGTTTAGGCAGGTTTTCGGTTTACTCAGTGTTCAGTAGACGTGACTGTAAAGTATGTCTGGTGTAGGCAGGTTTTCGGTTTACTCAGGGTTCAGTATATAGTACTGTAAAGTATGTCTGGTTTAGGCAGGTTTTCGGTTTACTCAGGGTTCAGTAGACGGGACTGTAAAGTCTGTCTGGCTTAGGCAGGTTTTCGGTTTACTCAGGGTTCAGTAGACGTGACTGTAAAGTATGTCTGGCTTAGGCAGGTTTTCGGTTTACCCAGTGTTCAGTAGACGTGACTGTAAAGTATGTCTGGTGTAGGCAGGTTTTCAGTTTACTCAGGGTTCAGTATATGGTACTGTAAAGTATGTCTGGTTTAGGCAGGTTTCGGTTTACTCAGGGTTCAGTAGACTGGACTGTAAAGTATGTCTGGTTTAGGCAGGTTTTTGGTTTACTCAGGGTTCGGTTTAGACAGGTTTTACTGTATTACTATGACAAAATGTTTGTCTGTTGTCAAAGAGGGACTACAATCATAATGGGACAAAATCTATTCACGTGCTAACATCAACCAAACGTGGAGGCGCTAAATAACTTCTTGATGACTTTGTTCGAACGTTTTATCTATCTAAGCATTTGAGTTTTCTACAATTTACACAACAATTCCTTATAGAAAATTAAAAGGGAATTATTCACAACGCATTTTATTTTAAAAATGATTGACAATATTGAGCAACGTCAAAGGGTACGAATAAAGAATGACTAGCTTGGAGTACGGGAAATGTTCATCAAAAACTAACCTGTTATAATTGCTCACACCTGTATACAACATTCACTTACTCATTCACTCACATGCACTTTGAAACGAGATATTGCATAATGCTATTTGTCAAGAGTTTGAAGATATCAAAGGGGTAATCAGATACTGTAAATTGAAGAACAGACAATACAATGGTCAAAAGAAAAAGGACAAACAACGATCTACAAAATATTTCACAGAAAACTAAAGATCGATCAGCACGAATCCCACAAAAACCGGAGTTTACGATGCTTTTCATTCCCCTTACATTGCAAATACTATTATATTTAACAAATAGTTCATGGCACTGAGGGCCACACATCAGACTATGAACCGGGATGTCACCCACTAAATATTATATGGACCGAAGCGAAGCTGAGGTCCATATACTATTTTGTGGATGACAAACCGGTACATAAACTGCCATTTGGCCGGGCATGTTTTTTGTTATTGTATATCTAAGGCCAAAAACGAGTTCGGACAAAATCCGGAAGAAATTGACCGGGCCCGATCAATATACTGTTATATGGAACGGCTCGCTAACAAAGACAAATAGGGAAAATATAAACGTAAAGTATAAAATAAGTTGATATTACATACAACATTGAATTCGGATACATTTATATATATAGAAATGTACTATTTCCATCTTTTCTATTAAATATTGACCGTGGCCACCTCGATCGCATATCAAAGTGATTTACCTAGTATGTAATTAGTATGTAATTAGGGTCTGCCACCACTAGGCTTTGGATATTAGATTTCCGACCTTGGAAATTTATACTCAATAAAATATATATGAGTTCCATTTGTTTGTTTACGCCGTGGGTTTCCCAAGGTATTCAAGATTCCATTAATAATTTTCCGTGTTGTGTTTGTTTGCGCATAGTGGTGTCCACCACATATTGTGCTGTATTTTTGTTTTGATTTTCTTCGTCCTGTGTTCCCTATTTTGCCTGTTTCTCTGGATTGTCCCTTCGTTTTTCTCTAATGTTTATTTCCATATGCGAATAGAATGTATGACACTTTATGAGCAGTTCCAAAATCTAATCAAAAATCCTAATCGTATTAGACTTTGAGAGTTGCTTAGGCCACTTTAAACAATATTTCAGTTATATCGTGGCGGTCAGTTTTATTGGTGGAGGAAACCGGATTACTCAGAGAATAATGGCCGATTTCTGGGAAAAGTTTGATTGACATAGAATTTGAATGAAAGAATGTATGTGTTCTTCAAACAAAGTCCACTGGCTCCACGTTGTGTAGAATATGATATAATGTGATTGTATTTAAGCAAATGTATTAAAAACCGCATGTCGGTGGAAAATGATTACGAGTATATTATGCGGAAAATAAGGGCAACTTGAGGACAATAAGGCATGGACAATAGGCGTCTACGAATAATAAGATGTGAATTATAACATCGTACGGACAATAATCAAAGCCTGTAGACAATGATCATCTACGGACAATACTTTAGTAAGCTGAGAACAAACAATAACCTCATACGGACAATAACCAAAGCATACAAGCAATAAGGGTCTCGTGCGGACAATAATCAAATCCTACAGACAATAAGGGTCACGTGCGGACAATAATCAAAGCCTACAGACAATAAGGATCTCGTGCGGACAATAATAGACGATTTGCGGACAAAAATCTACAGTATGATTCTACGAATATGAAGAGTCATTCCGATTGCACAGGCGACAATTATAATGTTACACATTTAATTATTTTGTGTCTGATTTACATTATCTGGCTTTCTAATTCATTTTCATTATGAGCATGCCCAAATGAAGAAACGTGTCGTGTGCACTAAATTAGATATCTATGTTTTATTGAATAATATACTAAATTGTGTGTGTTTTCGTCTTTTTTTTCTATAATACTGGTCAAGTTTATCAAGAATCATGGACCAGAATAGTGTACTAATGCTAATCAGTAAAACAGGAGTATTTAAAAAATATTGTAGTATTCAAAGCATGATATTCTCCAATGTCATAGAAGAAGAATGTGGAAGGGGAATATGATCTATTTATTTCAGAGAGGTCTCATTTTGTTCAAGTCATAAGTATCATAACGGAGCATACACACGTTAGAGAATACCGAAGGGGCAATACAAAATGGACAATCCTGTGGGGCTAGGAACATTGGGTACACAAGACACAAGGCAAAGACAAGCAAAACAAAAACACACCACAATATGCTTTGGACACCACTATACGCAAACAAACACAAAATAACATAAATAACGTAAAGTATACTCTGCATTAACAATCTTGTTAGGAAGTGAAATATGATCTACTGATTTCAGAGACATCTCATGTTGTTCAAATAATAAGCATCATTATGGAGTATACTCTGTATTAACAAACTTGTTCGGAAGAGGAATATGTCTCTCGGTATTTTATAATTATTGTGGATGGAATATATTTCCGCTCTCATCAGACACAATTGTTAATTTTATTGTAAGAAGGCCAAGACACAAATTGTTGACAATGTGAAACCATATCTACTATAGCAAATTCAATATTATCTGTATACAGTCAAACACGCCCATACGGTCACCTCTATTAAGCAGTCACCTGTATTAAAAGGTCACCTTTTTGTTGTCCTCACATAGAAAATTTCATATGAATTGAACCCCTTTTAAGAGGTCACCTGTCTTATAAGGCCATTTTCTCTTTGTTCCAAAGGTGACCCCTTAATACAGGTTTGACTGTATATTGAATTTCATTGTTATTGGGAAGACGCAACTATCCATTTCTCCTCTTGCAGGTACAATATATGTTTCCTCTTTCTATGATTCTGGTATGGCATCTTGTAAATGTTCCGACATTGTGGTATTGTTTTTCTCATTGAATTGTAACGTGTCGTAATGTTCAAGATTATAGCGTTCTTTATGATAACATTGTTTGTTTGGTTATATGTTGGAGTTGACAGTTTACTCACATGGTGAATGTACTGGCATGACCGTATCATTCCAGTAATAAGGGAAGTTTTGGCACATGATGTACTAGTTTAACCTTTCTATTTTTTATTGAAGTGCCAGGGTCAGTTGTGGTTGTGATCGTATGGTAAATACAATTCTTTACACAAAGACCTGATCATCAAGGTCATTCTCCATTCATGCTTCTATATAGACGTTATTATAAAGGTCAAAAATTTCAAATTTGACATATTTAAACTTATTAATAAACGATAGAGAATCAGAGAAGGGTCAATCTAGAATGGACACTAGTAACATTGGTCTGATAAGAAAAGAAAAGAAAAGGAAAATGGACAAAATGTAAAGAAAAAAGAAAAGGAAAAGAAAAGAAAAGGTTCTCACTGAAATCTTGTTCGTAATTGCTATAGTTGACTCATTGAGGCAGGCTTTTAGGCTATTATATAGACAATCTGCAGGTAGAACTAGTGGGTCGAAGTAACAATGGACAACATTCATCCAAATTTACTCAACAGGTGTCGCTCGAGTACTAACGGTGGTTAGCTGAACGTTTTATTTTCGCATAGACGTTTGTAACCTATGTAAACTATTATTTCAAAAACAATTTTATCTAATTATCCAACAATAATTATTATTTGTATAACAATATTCCTCAAGTTTACAACAAGTGCATATCAATGAAAATGAATCTTGAAACCATCTGCTGGCATGTTACTAAATTACTAGAGTGATCACGTCATTACGTTAAAATAAGACAAGGACAACGTTGCAATCAGATCTAGGTCACGGGCACCTGTTACTAACTGAATGCGAATATAAAATAAAATTTAATACATTCTTATCAATTTTTTCTTATGTCCTCCATGAGCAAAAATCAATATTTTCAATAATTTTGTAATTAGTAAAAACGCATAGTACACGTACATTAACTGTAGAATAAGGTAATACTAGTACAATTGTAAACATGTAAGTTGTTAAACAAAGTTTGATATTTGTTCACATTCTTTGTATTTCCCTTTTATAAAAGATTTTCGTGTTGGCTTCCTAGTTTTGTTGTATCGTGATTTTCTACTTTCATGGTAAATAATCGTTTATTAATGGTTAGAATCAAATAATTTCAATCAATTTCACTTACATTATTCTTGGCGAATTTTACGTACACGGTGTTTCTGTTCCGGATTCCAACAGTGGCTTGTCTTTAAGATATATAACTTTATTATTAAAAAAATATGTACCCCTATATCATTTTTAAGATATATATATATATATACTATAAAAAACAAAAAACAAAAACAAAAACTAATCGTGTTGGGACCTCATCTTTATCTCATTGAAAAGTAACTTGTTCTCGTCGTGATATAGCTGAATAATTGCCGTAAACAACAATTACCCGCTGACCCCCAACATGACGCTAAAAACATATTCTGAATAAAAACAGAAATATCTACATTAATAATCTACTATTTAAGTTGTTATTTTCGAAGGAGTGTTACTTTTGCGTTTTTTTAGTCAAACTGTTCGCGTGGGCTCTAATTTTGCGAAAATTGAAAAAAGCTATTTTTTTTAAAATTCAAAGTCATTCAAATAAAGGCATCAAACATTCTGAAGATTTTGAAAAAAAAATTAAAACGTGAATACCTGGGTCGTATTATAGATAATGTTGCTTTTTTTCAAGAACTGTCATGTGTGCATTTTATTTTCATCAACAGTCATGTGCGGATTTTATTTTTCATCAACAGTCGCTTGACTATTATTAATTGGTAATAATACTAATGTGATAATGTTTATAAGTGACTTGCAACAGGTCGGTGGTTTTTTCAGGGAACTCCGGTTTCCTCCACCAATAAAGCTGACCGTCATGAAACAAGAAGTGTACGGTTTCATTTCAACGGTAATACACGCTATTTACCAACCTCTACACAAAATACGGACGCATATCATTTCCGGGAATTTCATCAATTTTAGAAGTTGCATGTCCGTTACTATCTATATATCATTACTGGTAACAAAGTATATACCATTTCAGAGATCTAAATAAACTTCAATACAGGTAAGCCTTATACATGTATGGATACCATGTGACTTACATGTATGTGAGTTCTGCTGAGATTTAGCTCACAAATACTTAGACATTAGAATTGGAGAACATGGAGATAGTACATACGGAGACAAATCGTGGCAAGAAAGCTATAATTGTTGATGGATATGTCCATAGGCATGCGAATAAATGTACGTTGAAAAATGGAGATGTGGTTTACGTTTGTAGTATAAATAAGAAATGCAACAAGTCCATTACTACTGATCCTAAAGGTGTTGCAGTTGTTAAGACCAAAAATGAACATTCCTGTGGGAAAGAACCGGATCCCAGAGAAAATGAATCTAGAATACTTAGGGTGCGGGTACGGGACAAAACTGGCGATGTTACTAAGCGTCCGGCTGCAGTAATAAGAAACGAGCTCAGAGACATGAATGAGAACAATTTACACAGAACAGATTTGAGAAATCTCTCCCTTTCTTTGTATAGAGAACGCCGAAAACATCTTCCAACACTTCCTAAAAGCAGAGAGGATACTCATGCAGCCATAGAAATGATTGACACAATGACAAGCAAGAATCTGAGATGTGTTACCAGAAAGTGTGGAAATATATCGCTGATTGTTGTACAGAGAGAAATGTAGTGTCATCTCCTAGGATAATACATATCGATTTTGAAAAATGTTTGCACATTGCAGTTTTGTCAACATTTCCAAACACAAGTATCATGTGTTGTAGGTTTCACTTGGGCCAAAACTTTTGGAAAAAGATCCAGTCTCTAGGACTTAGTCCTATGTATAAGGATAAATCATCAGATATTGGAAAATGGTTATCCAAGTTCTTTGGTCTACCAGTCTTATCTCATGATGAAGTAGAAAATAGCTTACAACATATATTTGGGCGGTGTTGATTAAATTACATGATAGCGCTACATACGATGATAGAAGAAAATCATATGAATGGTTAAAGCACCAAGCATTAAAATGCAACTTAATCTCTTTGAAGGTTTATTTTTTAAGGAATCAATCTTATCGAGACAAATCCGCGGATCAGAAGCAATAACTAAACTGTTGAGCTTTTTATACGAAGCTGCATGTACACGATCGAGACACATATTCATGTCATTAAGGGGACGACCATTTAACTTTTAGATGTCTTTTTCTGAAAAAAAATATGTGGTGAAATTTTAAAGAAACAAAATAAATTGACCTGAAAGATGCAAAAATATCATTAATCCGGCCCTGCAGCTCTCAACAAGAAATTAATAATAAAAATTTGAAGACAAATTATATATATATAATACTGATTTTTTTTTATGTCCAAAAAATAAAAATCTGATTTTGTTTCCTGTGAAAAATCTGGCTGTGGGAGAAAAGATAGTTTTCTGTGTAGTGTTTTGTAGGTCAATTATTGTCCTTTTTCCTTTGGCCATTGTTACATAATGCCTGCCCTTGTTCATCAGTGGGGATTTTCAAACTTTTGGAGCAATAGCGAATATGCAATTGTACATGGCTAGACCATAAACATGTGAAAAAAAAACACGTGTACAATTTTCAATCGGGTTCAATTTAGTCTGAAAAACGCGTGTGCAATTTTACATTATGCCCATATGAAGTAAAACAAAATATATCATGTGCAATTTTACATTGTCATTGGGTCCTATGATTGTTATCGGTCACTGTGAAATGAATTAGAAAAAAGGTATTGGAAATATCAAATTAAAATCTATTATGTTCACTTCCGTCCTCTCTATAGGCAGTGCCTATCGTCATATTACGTAACGTTTTCAGATCAAGGACACCATGTAGGTAATGCTATTGCCATTTGATTACATTGGTTACAAGCGTTTATCGGAAAACAAACGTCTTCGTAACCACCGTTAGTACCATGACAACACCTGGTGGGAAATGGGTGAATGCTGTCCATTGAATATGTACTTGTATATTCCATTTACTATCGTATTAGTATTATGTATATCAATATGAAATTGCAATAAATAAAAGGTCTTAATTGTCTCCCTTGATAATCATTGATTTTTCTCACATGTTTATAAACAATTGTTATTTTATCTGTTAGAAATATCGGTTATATTGTTGTTGTTGTTTTCAATGGTCATTAACCGACGAATTGTACTATTCAAGAAAGTAATTAGTTATCTACGAATATTCAATGAATCGGCTAGTATGTTTACTTCTTTGGTATCTTCAAACTCTTCTTGTTCGTGTTTATGTTGTCATTCATGCTTGCGATATTGTGTGCTGGTTTTGAGTAGAAGCTAGTGTATGCAGATATTTCAAGTAGTTCTTGTTTCTTGTATACAAACAAGAACTACTTGCATTTCTCGTGCATCTGGGTTCACCTACGATTTATTTTATGGAATATTTGTTGCTTATTTTTTTAATTTCCCGCGTTGTGAATGTTTACTTTGTGTGCCTTCGTTCTGTATCTTGTTCACTGTGATCATGTCTGTGTATCTGGATTGTCCATACTTAAGGTGGTACCATACACTTCAGGTAAAATTTGATCTGCTCGTTTAATTTTCTTATTTTTTTGGCAGTGTTTGAATATATCCACTGCAATAAATATCAAAATTTTATCAAATTCCAACCAACAGACTCAGAGCTATGCATTCACTAGCCACATAGCAGCTTTTCTCTCTGTGGTTTTGATCACCGCGATGCTTGAAATCTGCATACAAACATCATATGATCAAAACGTTCAACTGATTTTAAAGAGTTATCTTCCTGTAGTGTTAGGTACCACCTTAATTTCCCCTTTGTTTTCACTAACGTTTATTAATTATGTATTGCCGTGTGACTATACCACGGCATCATGGATGGAGCAGGAATCACATGAGGTGCGTTCAATACACTAGAATCTTCCAACATCTACGAAGGTTTGAACGTGCAACATCTAACCAAATGTTCATAGATAATGTTAATATGTCTTTGAAGATGATAAAGACTATATTTAAAATGGAGAACAAAGAAAAATGTGATGTTTAGTTTTTAATTTTCTATACATACAACATATACGGGATTTTCCTATTGTTTTCATTCGGCTTTGTCGCTTGCTTTTTTTTAATCCGGTCGCATAAACAGGAAGTGCAATTGTTTTTTCCTTGTTTGTTTTTGTTTTAATTGTTTCCCCCCCCCATTATTCCCTTTAACAATTGATTTAGCTTTGCCTCAACACAGTTTGTGCTTAAAAGTCGGTCAATCTGATCAACAATAATAGGAATAACCTCCATATTTGTCACGTGACCCGAGCACATCCTCGTCGCGTTCGCTAAAAATAAAGATTATTCCGCCTACTTAAGAATTAAAATTATGAAATGTTAAAGGGTAATGTTCTACTTACATTTAAAACATGAATCTAATCAACTGACAAAAATCATGATTTCAAATAGAATTGATTTAGCTTTGCCTCAACACAGTTTGTGTTTAAAGGTCGGTCAATCTGATCAACAATAATAGGAATAACCTCCATATTTGTCACGTGACCCGAGCACATCCTCGTCGCGTTCGCTAAAAATAAAGATTATTCCGCCTACTTAAGAATTAAAATTATGAACTGTTAAAGGGTAATGTTCTACTTACATTTAAAACATGAATCTAATCACCTGAAAAAAAATCATGATTTCAAATAGAATTTTCTGTAATAATCGGTAATGATGGATTTTATAACTACGAAGAAAAAAATAATCCTATTTAGAAAATAAAATATCGGATTGATCTAGAAAAAGTAATATTGTCTCTATAATAACCCTTAGTCAATATGCTGTTGTTGTATAGTAGACAATATTATTAAGATAAATTTTAAATTAACTTTTGCAGTCACCGAAAGAAGATAGATCTACGTCATAATAACGCTTTTTTCTTGGTCAGATGAATGTTTTGTAGATCGTAATGTAATTTTTTTTTTGTCTGTACATGTATTCTTAGCTTGCAATTTCCAATGCTATTGGTTATTAAATTGGATATTTTTGGAATAGGGAGGTAATATGAATGGAAAATTGTATTTCTAAAAGCTTGTTATAGCCAATGTGATGTTTAGAACCATATTAAATATTATGTTAAGAAATAATTTCGTCCTAATTATTACTTTCATTGCATATTTTTTTGGTAAAGCGAATGCTTTGAAGATCGTACTGTAGTACTTATTTTGTCTTTACAGATATTCTTAGTCTACAATATATAATTGTCTTATATTGTATTTATTAAATTTGAAATGTTTGGAATATAATTGTGCAAATTTGTATGACACATCATTTCACTAAGAAATGAGGTTTGGGCCCAGAAAACTAGCTTAACTCCACCACCTTTTATTGAAGTGCCTATGCAAAGCCCGAAAAATGAGCGGTCATGTGTTTATGTGCTAGCAGTATCTAGCAGACTAAATACAATAACGTGTTAGAAACAAAGCTTCTTCATATTTGTTTACTTCCATAAAATATCTTGTGGTTTCATAAAAAAACAAAAAACAACAACAACACACACAGAAAACAATACAACACACAACAAACGAAAACAAGCAATCTAAAAATAAAATACCCTCCTCCTCCCAAAAAATATAATCATAAATAAAAGTATTTGGTAGTTACTGCATGTCGTTCATGAAGAAATCAACTAAATTGACAGAGTAACAGTAACATATATGTCAACTTGTAATGTCTGTAGATGTAACGAAAATACATCATATGTCAACTTCTAATGTCTGTAGATGTAACGAAAATACATCATATGTCAACTTGTAATGTCTGTAGATGTAACGAAAATACATCATACGTCAACTTGTAATGTCTGTAGATGTAACGAAAATACATCATACGTCAACTTGTAATGTCTGTAGATGTAACGAAAATACATAATACGTCAACTTGTAATGTCTGTAGATGTAACGAAAATACATCATACGTCAACTTGTAATGTCTTTAGATGTAACGAAAATACATCATACGTCAACTTGTAATGTCTGTAGATGTAACGAAAATACATCATACGTCAACTTGTAATGTCTGTAGATGTAACGAAAATACATCATACGTCAACTTGTAATGTCTGTAGATGTAACGAAAATACATCATACGTCAACTTGTAATGTCTGTAGATGTAACGAAAATACATCATACGTCAACTTGTAATGTCTGTAGATGTAACGAAAATACATAATACGTCAACTTGTAATGTCTGTAGATGTAACGAAAATACATCATACGTCAACTTGTAATGTCTGTAGATGTAACGAAAATACACCATATGTCAACTTGCAATGTCTGTAGATGTAACGAAAATACATCATACGTCAACTTGTAATGTCTGTAGATGTAACGAAAATACACCATATGTCAACTTGTAATGTCTGTAGATGTAACGAAAATACATCATATGTCAACTTGTAATGTCTGTAGATGTAACGAAAATACATCATATGTCAACTTGTAATGTCTGTAGATGTAACGAAAATACATCATACGTCAACTTGTAATGTCTGTAGATGTAACGAAAATACATCATACGTCAACTTGTAATGTCTGTAGATGTAACGAAAATACATCATACGTCAACTTGTAATGTCTGTAGATGTAACGAAAATACATCATACGTCAACTTGTAATGTCTGTAGATGTAACGAAAATACATCATACGTCAACTTGTAATGTCTGTAGATGTAACGAAAATACATCATACGTCAACTTGTAATGTCTGTAGATGTAACGAAAATACATCATACGTCAACTTGTAATGTCTGTAGATGTAACGAAAATACATCATACGTCAACTTGTAATGTCTGTAGATGTAACGAAAATACATCATATGTCAACTTGTAATGTCTGTAGATGTAACGAAAATACATCATACGTCAACTTGTAATGTCTGTAGATGTAACGAAAATACATCATACGTCAACTTGTAATGTCTGTAGATGTAACGAAAATACATCATACGTCAACTTGTAATGTCTGTAGATGTAACGAAAATACATCATACGTCAACTTGTAATGTCTGTAGATGTAACGAAAATACATCATACGTCAACTTGTAATGTCTGTAGATGTAACGAAAATACATCAAACGTCAACTTGTAATGTCTGTAGATGTAACGAAAATACATCATATGTCAACTTGTAATGTCTGTAGATGTAACGAAAATACATCATACGTCAACTTGTAATGTCTGTAGATGTAACGAAAATACATCATACGTCAACTTGTAATGTCTGTAGATGTAACGAAAATACATCATACGTCAACTTGTAATGTCTGTAGATGTAACGAAAATACATCATACGTCAACTTGTAATGTCTGTAGATGTAACGAAAATACATCATACGTCAACTTGTAATGTCTGTAGATGTAACGAAAATACATCATACGTCAACTTGTAATGTCTGTAGATGTAACGAAAATACATCATACGTCAACTTGTAATGTCTGTAGATGTAACGAAAATACATCATACGTCAACTTGTAATGTCTGTAGATGTAACGAAAATACATCATACGTCAACTTGTATTGTCTGTAGATGTAACGAAAATACATCATACGTCAACTTGTAATGTCTGTAGATGTAACGAAAATACATCATACGTCAACTGGTAATGTCTGTAGATGTAGCGAAAATACATCATACGTCAACTTGTAATGTCTGTAGATGTAACGAAAATATATCATACGTCAACTTGTAATGTCTGTAGATGTAACGAAAATACATCATACGTCAACTTGTAATGTCTGTAGATGTAACGAAAATACATCATACGTCAACTTGTAATGTCTGTAGATGTAACGAAAATACATCATACGTCAACTTGTAATGTCTGTAGATGTAACGAAAATACATCATATGTCAACTTGTAATGTCTGTAGATGTAACGAAAATACATCATACGTCAACTTGTAATGTCTGTAGATGTAACGAAAATACATCATACGTCAACTTGTAATGTCTGTAGATGTAACGAAAATACATCATACGTCAACTTGTAATGTCTGTAGATGTAACGAAAATACATCATACGTCAACTTGTAATGTCTGTAGATGTAACGAAAATACATCATACGTCAACTTGTAATGTCTGTAGATGTAACGAAAATACATCATACGTCAACTTGTAATGTCTGTAGATGTAACGAAAATACATCATACGTCAACTTGTAATGTCTGTAGATGTAACGAAAATACATCATACGTCAACTTGTAATGTCTGTAGATGTAACGAAAATACATCATACGTCAACTTGTAATGTCTGTAGATGTAACGAAAATACATCATACGTCAACTTGTAATGTCTGTAGATGTAACGAAAATACATCATACGTCAACTTGTAATGTCTGTAGATGTAACGAAAATACATCATACGTCAACTTGTAATGTCTGTTGATGTAACGAAAATACATCATACGTCAACTTGTAATGTCTGTAGATGTAGCGAAAATACATCATACGTCAACTTGTAATGTCTGTAGATGTAAAGAAAATACATCATAGGTCAACTTTTAATGTCTGTAGATGTAACGAAAATACATCATACGTCAACTTGTAATGTCTGTGGATGTAACGAAAATAAATCATATGTCAACTTGTAATGTCTGTAGATGTAACGAAAATAACTTATACGTCAACTTGTAATGTCTGTAGATGTAGCGAAAATACATCATTCGTCAACTTGTAATGTCTGTAGATGTAACGAAAATACATCATACGTCAACTTGTAATGTCTGTAGATGTAACGAAAATACATCATACGTCAACTTGTAATGTCTGTAGATGTAACGAAAATACATCATACGTCAACTTGTAATGTCTGTAGATGTAACGAAAATACATCATACGTCAACTTGTAATGTCTGTAGATGTAACGAAAATACATCATACGTCAACTTGTAATGTCTGTAGATGTAACGAAAATACATCATACGTCAACTTGTAATGTCTGTAGATGTAACGAAAATACATCATACGTCAACTTGTAATGTCTGTAGATGTAGCGAAAATACATCATACGTCAACTTGTAATGTCTGTAGATGTAGCGAAAATACATCATACGTCAACTTGTAATGTCTGTAGATGTAACGAAAATACATCATACGTCAACTTGTAATGTCTGTAGATGTAACGAAAATACATCATACGTCAACTTGTAATGTCTGTAGATGTAACGAAAATACATCATACGTCAACTTGTAATGTCTGTAGATGTAACGAAAATACATCATACGTCAACTTGTAATGTCTGTAGATGTAACGAAAATACATCATACGTCAACTTGTAATGTCTGTAGATGTAACGAAAATACATCATACGTCAACTTGTAATGTCTGTAGATGTAACGAAAATACATCATACGTCAACTTGTAATGTCTGTAGATGTAGTGAAAATACATCATACGTCAACTTGTATTGTCTGTAGATGTAACGAAAATACATCATACGTCAGCTTGTAATGTCTGTAGATGTAACGAAAATACATCATACGTCAACTTGTAATGTCTGTAGATGTAACGCAAATACATCATACGTCAACTTGTAATGTCTGTAGATGTAACGAAAATACATCAGTCACAAGTCTTACATTTCTTTGTTATAAAAATGGGTAAGCATAAAGGAGGCTGGGGATAGTAGCCTCTATTTGTCCCCCTCCTTTTTGTACTAGTAGAGCAGTATGGTGATATTTAAAAAAAAGTTAGACTTTATAACTTAAATGACTGACAATTCTTCAGTATAATTTCAAAGGTGATTCATTTCTGCAAAAGTTTTTCTGCAAAATACATTGGATTTGAGATCATAAACTGCTACCGACAAAGGAACGTTTTTCTGTACTGACTGTGTTTTTCGACATAGGATATCAGTTGATTAATGGCAGCCCGCATGTAAAGAGGTAATGCATAACATTTTCATGGTCATTAGGGCTGTTGAAAGCGTTTTTTTGTTAGATGATATGTGCAGATGAAATGCTTTCATTCAGTTTTGTCCCTGTGTTTTGCTTTTTATAAATCCCATATTGTGGAAGAGTAGTACCGTCCGTACAATTTAGTGGTAATTTGAATTTGAAATTTCTATATGAAAACCTCATTTTATTTTTTAGGTGAGCAACAAATACCATTTTTGTATATTGACTGACAATTTCATTACTATTTCACTTTCATAGCGCTTTCATTTGTTGATTTGTAGTGTCCTTGACTAAATAATAGCAATAAATAGAAACACTGTCAATTGCCGTATATTTTGGTTAAAAGTATTATCCCCAGCATTCTAAAACATTTTAAAATGATTTATAATAAGTTCCAGTGTAACTACATCCAATCGTTTGGAACATATATCATATTTGATATATTTTTTCATAATTCTATCGTCTAACTCCAATTTTGGCTGAGACAAAATATCAAATTTGAGAGAACAACATGAAAGTTAAAACATTGTATTGATTTTGTAATCTGAGTGACGAGTACGTTTGACAATGTTCAATGTCGGAAATAAACACAAGAAGAAAACGATTTAACGTCATATAGCGATTGCTTGTCAACACAGCATCATTTAAGTTTCTTGAAATTGGATTCCTTAATTGATATTTGAGGGAACAAATACATTTTTTCAGTCAGTTGAACAAGGTAAGTTATTATATTTTTTGTATACTTGTACTGTTTATTGGCCATTTGAAATTTCCATATATTTTTTTTTTATTTTGTAAAGGTGATATTTTTTTCTTATTTCTAGAGAGAGAAAAAAATTGAAAACTAGTGACGACCTTAAATATGTTCTTTTTTTGCAACAGTGATATTTATTTCTTAATTTTACCCCCCAAAAAATATGGAAAGCTAGCAACAATTTTAGGTTGCAATGACTTACCATCAATGTTTACCTTTCCTTTTCTATTCAAACTTTTATTAAATTTAACAATAGAACAAAACCAGAGGAGATTTCATTTCAGTTCTCATTGTACGTTAAAATAGAACAAAATCAGAGGAGGTTTAATTTCAGGTCCCATTGTACGTTAAAATAGAATAAAATCAGAGGAGGTGTAAATTCAGTTCCCATTGTACGTTAAAATAGAACTAAATCAGAGGAGGTTTAATTTCAGTTCCCATTGTACGTTAAAATAGAACTAAATCAGAGGAGGTTTAATTTCAGCTCCCATTGTACGTTAAAATAGAATAAAATCAGAGGAGGTTTAAATTCAGTTCCCATTGTACGTTAAAATAGAACAAAACCAGAGAAGGTCTAATATTAATTCTCATTGTACGTTATAATAAAAATAAAAAACTAGCGGAGTTTAATTTTAATTCTCATCAATGTACGTTAAAATAAAACGAAACGTGACCAGGTTTGATCTAAATTAGCATTGCACATCTTTACCTCTGCGATATCTGATTATATTTTATTTTCACATTGTAGAAATAAAATCAAATCTCTCTTAAGTGCACATTGAATTTGAATGAAATAAACATTGATAAACCTTTTTGATCTTGACCCCAAATATTAGAATAAAAACGTACATATCAAATTCAGTGCACACGACGCGTTTGTGGAAAGCCAAATAATTTTAAGTTTTCGGAACAATAGAACCAAAGGGCCTGAACAGGACAGTCAAAATCGGCTACGGTCACGTTTGCCTGAGACCAGAGAACCTTAGTTTAATTAATAATTGCATTATTGACGAACTGTAAAGTCTATCCATTTATTGACATGTGCAATATAAAACGAAAACCGAAATGAAAAAAAAAACATTGTCAGAAAAGTTCCAAAAATGCAATCGAAAGATCGTAGAAAGAAGAGGACATTATATACCCATACACACATATACAATACCGCTCAATATACGTACATGGTGTAGGCACTTCAATAAAAGTGGCGGTGTTAAGCAAGTCTATGGGCCCAAAAATCCCTTCTTTGAGAAAAATATATGTTTACCTGTCATATATATTTGTCATTTTCTCCTTTCCTTTCTATTTTAGCAATAGGGGTTATGGTTTTTAACGCCACTTTCAACAATATTTCAGCCATTTTGTTGCGGTCAGTTTTATTGGTGTAGGAGAGGTATTAGCAATATAAATAATGTAATGCACAAACTAATACTATTGCACACAGACGGACAGACAATAAATAAGGATAACACACAATAATAATGAGAGGTATTTGTAATTGAAAGACATTTTTGATAAGGAAATACTTTTTTTCTTCTATTGTATAACGTAAATATCAAAATTGACAAATCGTTATCTGGTGTAAAGATATCTTACAGTTTTAAATGACATTAAACTTGAACGAAGCCCTATCTGACACCCAGATGATGAAAAAAAAAAGAAAAAAAAAGAAAAAGACACATCACAAGAATTGAAAAATGGTAGAAACAGAAGCACAATCGATACCACCAACACATATATACTGCTCCTTTTTCTGGTTTGGTACAGGCAATTCAATAAAAAGTGGCGGGGTTAAACTTGTACTTTGGGCAAAATCATCCCATCTTAGTGGATTGGTTCAGCTATGCAAGCGGGTTCCACTTGTGATTAAAACGCGAACCCATGTATATGTATTTAACTACATGATTAGCGTTGTTGTAAAGAAAGTTCTAATGTTCTACTTCATACAGTCAAACCTGCCTTAAAGGGCACATCTATATAGCAAATCATTGGCTCATTTTCACATTAATAAATAGTGCATATAATGTTAGCTTATAAAGGGCAACTGCTCAAAAAAGCCATATTTTCAGATTGACCTGAGTGGCCTATATATACACACAATAGCGTTCTTTACAATAACATTTCTCGTCCGCTTATTTGTAGGGGTTGGCATTTTACTTACACGAGGACAGCGCTTGCATGACCGCATCATTTCACCAAGAGAGGAGATTTGGGTCCATAAAACTAGCCCACCACTTTTTTATTCAGGTGCCTGTATCAATCTAGGAAAGTGAACGGTCATGTATTTGTGTGCTTGAGGTATCGATTTTGTCTCTTTCTACGATTTTGATATTTGAATTTTGGAATTGTTTCGACAGTGTGGTATTTTAGAATTGTTTCGACAGTGTGGTATTTTAGAATTGTTTCGACAGTGTGGTATTTTAGAATTGTTTCGACAGTGTAGTATTTTAGAATTGTTTCGACAGTGTGGTATTTTAGAATTGTTTCGACAGTGTGGTATTTTAGAATTGTTTCGACAGTGTGGTATTTTAGAATTGTTTCGACAGTGTGGTATTTTAGAATTGTTTCGACAGTGTGGTATTTTAGAATTGTTTCGACAGTGTGGTATTTTAGAATTGTTTCGACAGTGTGGTATTTTAGAATTGTTTCGACAGTGTGGCATTTTAGAATTGTTTCGACAGTGTGGTATTTTAGAATTGTTTCGACAGTGTGGTATTTTAGAATTGTTTCGACAGTGTGGTATTTTAGAATTGTTTCGACAGTGTGGTATTTTAGAATTGTTTCGACAGTGTGGTATTTTAGAATTGTTTCGACAGTGGTATTTTAGAATTGTTTCGACAGTGTGGTATTTTAGAATTGTTTCGACAGTGTGGTATTTTAGAATTGTCTCGACAGTGTGGTATTTTAGAATTGTTTCGACAGTGTGGTATTTTAGATTTTTTTCGACAGTGTGGTATTTGTTTGTCTTTCATTTTATTTCATAAAAGTTCTTTCCACAGTCATAGTAATGGTTACCATGACGACTGCAAAATAAACCTCAACGTATATCTTAGTAGATCGCTACCCAGCAGATAAAAAGTTCTTTAACTGATAAGAGTACATTTATTATATTTGGTTCACACATGGGGGCACCATCAGAAAGATTGATAAATAAAAGTACATGCACTCTTTAAAAAATGACACTGTAAACAATGCGTTTGGCGTCGAAGCAAGAATATAAAAAAAAAAAAAAAAAAGACATAAACCTCATATGACATTTGTTTAGTTTATAGTTATATGGTTCTTTGAAATGCTTAGACCTGGTAATTCAGTCCAACGGATACTAAAATTGATTAAATATATCTTTTTTAATAGATAAATGGAATATCCCCGTATGACAATAATTCGGTCAGTCATTGGATAATGTTTGATTATTTTTTTCATGTTTGAAAAGTAAATATTTTTTTCTTTTTAATTATGTTCCTCATCTATTCTTGCTCACATGTGTAAAGTTCCATGGAAAAAAGATTAATAATAATAACACACTGACCCATATTTGTTTACTAACCTTTTTCCAAATGGCGTCCTATTACGTCACATAAGGCCGGTCAAATGTCAATAAAGCACATGATTTTGTCATAGGCCAATCAAGCTTAAATAAGTAAACCAGATTAAGAAAGTACAGTATTTTAGCTTTTTCAGTATAATTGTTTTGTCTGAAAATTTTCAAAAGATGTTTTTTTTTAATAGTTTGAAATTGAATTATTAAAAATTAATTATTTGATGCAAATATTAAACTTGCTTACCCATATAATAAAGTATTTAATCCAGTGAATTTGGTGTTTTTGCTTTTGTCAATACAATCTATCAGACTGACTGCATTCTGCCATATTTTTGTAAAACAATTAATGACTGATTTCAATTTATTTTAATGACATTTGTTATCACAGAGTGGTAACAATACAGTTTTGTTGATGCTATTTGTAATAATGACAGGTTATTTTAACCCAAATAATATCATTCTTCTGTCTGGTTTAATTCAATTCTCTATTCAATTTATGCTATAAAGTTTGATTATTGTTGCTTGATTAATTCTTTTTCCATCTTCTCTGTGAATTTCATTTCATTGCCCCAAGAAGTAAGGGTTATATGTGTTATTACAGCAGCAGTGGAAATGCAAAATAATCTGTCATTTTGTGACTAATGGAGAGCACTTGTATCTATTTTCCCGGTAAAATCGGCTATTTTCTAGAAAATGGTGGAATCTGAATGATCAATCATCCATCATCTTTTCAAAGTATTTTTAAAATACAATTTGCTTGGCCTACATTACAGAAACGGTCACGAGCTGTGATGAAAATTATGTCAACAAACCGGAAAGATAAAAATGTTTGGGAAATACCATCGATGGAAACATATTTAACAAGCATAGTGATCAGGAAAAAAAGACATTAGTGAAAAGGAATTTTTTTACTTGCATGGAATTTATTCAATTCAAACTTCTCTGTTTTAATCTTATCTTGTAATTTTGACGTTGAAAATAATTCCCTCTGTGTTTATGTACGTTATGCATATACAGAATGACGTCATTGGTCTCGTGCTGCACGAGAATGGTAAATCAAAACAAATGAACGACTTTTTTTTTTTTTTTTTTTTTTTTTTCATCATAATATATTTTATTCAAAATCTCCTGTTTACAATAACCTTAATGACCCAGTAGTGTACATTAAGGGTCCCTGTTTTACATAAATCTCACTTGTCCAGGGGTAGCAAGTGAAAATAAAAATAAAAAGTCCACTTAAACTGACATATTTCATATTCATTTGTTTTTACATTTCATTATAATATACACAATTAGACGATACAATTATTACCATGCATTAGCTTTATGTTCATAAATAATAAATACTCATATTTTATTCCGAAAAAGTTCTAATTTGTTTTTATCATTTTCATTAATATGCGAAGTTTGTAATGTGCAATGTAAATGTTTTTTAAAATTATTTTTCCAAGTGTTGAAAATTGTTTGATCTCCAATTCGGGATTGGTTATATTTCACCTTATTACGTATTTTCCATATTTCCCACTTTGAGATAAATATTACGGTATTAAAAATGACGTCTAAAAAATGAACGACTTTATTGCATGACCGAGCAGATGTCACGACACGATACATATATCAATATCCTGTTTCATCTGTGAACAGAACGAATATGAAATAACTGTCATAGTATTAAGACACAAAACAAACGATAGCGTGTTGAAGAAGTAAGCAACGTTTGAATAAATAATGATTCGGATTAATTTATTTTAAATTATTTGGGCCCATAAAACTAGTTACAACGCCACTCTCTATTGATTTGTCTGTATCAAGCCAGGAAAGTGAGCGGTCATGTATATGTGTGATAGGGGTACCTATTTAGTCTATGTTCTACGATTTTCCTATTTGGTTTAGGAACTGTTCCGACAGTGTGGTATATTTTTTTGCTTTCTATTTTATTATTGTGAAATAATTATCTTTTTAATGGATGGCAAATAATAATAATAATAATAATAATAATAAGCTTATTAATAAAAAATAAAATAAAGGGAAAAACTCAATTTTGAAACCAGCAACTTCATTACTTTGAAACAATTAAGTGCTTTTATATAAATGATGAAATACAGAAGGGGCAGTCATGAATGGACAATCCAGAAGCACAACAACATTGGACACAAAACAAAACAAACGAATATAAAAAGAAAACAAAACAAACCACAAAACCCAAACCCAAAAAAGAAAAACAAAGAATAAACAAAATAACAACACAAAACAAAATAAATAAACAAAAAAATAACTAACAAAAAAGTACAGACAAGGAAATAGATGAATTCCATATAAAAGACAGTGGTTAACCGATGTGGTCGTGAAAAGTAGCCAGTTTTTATTTCTAATAAGATACGCGACATACGCCATATTACTCGTATTTTATTCAATAGTCACTGGTTTAATAATTCTAGCACAGTAGCTTTAACTTGATACACGTATTGGGGCGTCGTGTGTGATCAAAAATCATTATATATCAATAAATTCATATTGTTTTTAATCAAATTTAATCATATTCCCCATAATTTCGTAATAAGCTTAAACACAACTGTTTTTCATTTCTAGACATAGGAATGAGGATACAATGTCTCATATAATATTTATTTCAATGGACACAAAGAAAAAAACATCTGCCTCAAATATCATATTTCTGTTATGCATTATATAGTTAGTACATAATTGATACATCAAGATATAAATATAGAATATGCTTGTCATGGCGAATCTACATAGTTATTTATATAATTATTTCTATCGGATCCCTAAAATCTAATTAAAGAATGTGAGTTTGATTCTCACATTTGTGACAGGGTATGCTGAATACTACATAAGGCTTGACTCTCAATCGTGATGAGCTGTAGTGGATAAAACATAAAATTTGACTTCCAACCGTAAAGGTGTACTGAATAAACATACAATTTGATTGCCAATGGCTACGACCATATTTGATGCTCAATCGTGGCGAAGTGTATTGCATGCGACACTAAATTCGATTCCCTAATCGTAGTGAGGTGTACTGACTACGATATCAAGCCTAACTCTCAACCGTGGAGGGATGAACCGGAAACATAATATAATTTGACCCTAAGAAATGAGGGTGTATTGAATGCAACATTAAGATTTCTAAAACAACCATTATTCTAATCCCAACCCTTCACTCTTATGAAATTGCGAGTGAGAGAAACAAAATTACGATTGGTTTATTGTCCGTTAACCTCTGGAACGTAGTGCTTCATGACGGAAATAGCTTTGCAAACAATAAATAAACATGTTGGTAAAATGTTTGCATCTATGTGGTTTGTGGGTGGATGTGTTGACACAAGCAAATTAAGTTATGATGGATCACATGGTTTTGTATATCCCACACACGTCGAGGATCTAAGAGGATTTAAGCATGAGAGCCAGATAATCTACATCTTATTTACATACTCCTGCTAGTTTCTATTTAGTCACACAAGCAATATAAGAACTGCTATGGATCGATTTCTTTCGAACTCAATACCAGTTAGGGTTAGGTTTTTGATGCTTTACGTCATTTTCAGCAATATTTCAGAAATATTGTGGCAGTTAATGTTATTGATGGAGGAAACCGGAGTACTCGGGGAAAACCACCGACCTGTCGCAAGTCACTGACAATTTTGCATTGAGGACACCTCACCATGAGCGGAATTCAAACTCACAACTTGAGTAGTAATTGGCACAGATTGCACAGGTATTTGTAAATCCAACTATCGTACGACCACGACCGGAACGGTACCGAATCATCTCACCATGAGCGGAATTCAAACTCACAACTTGAGTAGTAATAGACACAGCTTGCACAGGTATTTGTAAATCCAACTATGGTACGATCACGACCGCAACGATACCGAATCATCTTTGAGATTATGTATCGGCAGATTGATGTAAGATGAACGTATTTAATACACGAGTTCATTTTCACTGGAAACGCATGTCCATACCATATACAGATATCGTCCTCTGGGTAATTGTGTCCATACCATATGGATATTCTTCTATCTCGTCCTCGAGGGCCCGGGTGGCTCGATGAGTTAGGTAGTTGGACATTACTAGAAAGATTACACAAGATAAACAATGATGATGAAACACCATTTCAGGAAGTAGTACAATCTGTGATGTCCCTGTACATCACAATGACATATTACCAATAATAATTTATATGAAAATGAAAGAAAACAATAATGTTGAGTCCATCAACACCCAAAGCAAGTAGGACAAATAGGTTCCTTAATTAAGAAGTCACTATAACATAAATACGCATTCCTTTGATGTTTTTATGCAGTAATCAACTTAAAAATAGTGAACTTTTACAAACCATGTTCTAACATGAAGATCTTGATGTTATTCCATGATATTGACGTCATAGGTCTGTTATTCCATGACTTTGACGTCATAGGATCTGTTATGCCATGATTTTGACGTCATAGATCTGTCAATCATGTAATTTCTGTTGCAAACCATATATACCATGGATCTTACTGATGAACTTATTTAACCAACGAATCCGAAGGATGAGTTGGCTTAAATAATTTAATTCGTAAGATCCATGGTATATATAATACTTAGAACTGGATTGGTTGGTCTTATGGTGTTTGACAATATTTCAGTTATATCGTGGCTCATTAAAACTGAGGACAGGGAACTTATAATATCAATTATACAAATGTATGTATAATCTATGTGTGTTGATATTTTCTTTCTTGTTTATATATTTCTCACAATTTGTTTTTAATTTGAATTTGGTAAACAATCAAGAATAGATCAATGATAAATTCAAATATTGGTGTATGGCAGATTCTAAGTATATAATAAAACAGTATCTTATTGTTTATTTTTTCTTAAAATAAAATGGTAAACAAAAAATACAATTAACATTGATGATGATTAAAGTAAGCATGATGAATTCCTAATATCCAAACAAAGTGTAAACGTATCAATTAAAGCCTAGATATATGTATCAAATTTGGTGACAAGTATGTGTTTGTTGAATAGAATACACCTGGAACGCTCAAATGTTTTGCTGGAGTATCCAGTATATGCAGATTTGCGTTGTTATTTATTTGAACATGCTTGTTTTGATTATAATAATTTTATGCTGTTATCTGATGATGAACAATTTGTATTTTTATTCTCTGATGAAAACATGTGTTTTTATTCTGCCAAAATATGCCATGACATTTTATTTAAAAGAAAATGTATTTTATATCGATGAATTGTTGATTGTACATATATATATTCTCTCATAACTCTTTTAAGAGTGTCTCTTAGATGTTTTATATATAATGTGTATGTATATAATTGTTTTATAATATGAGAGGTGATACATTAATAAAGTATTTGTCTTGTCTTGTCTTTGTCTAGTCAAAAGATTGGAAAGCCAAATAGATTAAAAGTCTTTGGGAGTAAAACATAAATGGGTCTAAACGGGATAGCCAATATAAATCCAGAAGTCAGTGCCTCGAAACTTGTATGGTTTATTTAGTAATAAAACTGTAGTTTCTAGTTTAGTGCTCATGACGCTTTTCTAGAATAACCTTTATCAGTTACGCTCAAAGTATGATTTGATTTGATTTTTGGTGTTTAACACTCAAAGTAAAATAAATTCAAAGCCAAATAATTTAAAAGTTATCAGATTGTTTTTTTATGTTTCAAATTTACAATTCCTAATTAAATACATTATTTAAGACTAAGTTAATCTACCTCAGGTATTGGTAAACCTTGGCTGATTTTGGATATCCAACCTTCTTATTTATGGACACAAGGGCCCGGGTGGCTCAATGAGTTAGGTAGTTGGATTACGTAACAACTCATACAAGCCTATCACCAATACGGCGTGGGTTCACGCCTGGCTTTGTAAATTACAAAAAGGGTGTACTCAACTCGCAGCTGCAAGTGATAAAGTTTACCAGTTGCTTGCCCATAGTCGGTGGTTCTCTGCGGGTACTCCGGCTTCTTCCACCACTAAAACTGGTCGCCATGATATAGCTGAAATATTGCTGAAAGTGACGTTAAGCACCAAAAATAAAAAATCAATCATATTTGTGGACAAACAATTCGCAAAGCTTATACAATGCAAAGATAACTATGATTATGGGAGGAGAACCATGGTTATAATAATGGTTACATTTTTTAGGCCCATAAATAAAAAAATATAAATATTTAATAAAACATATCAGTGCCGAAAAACTGACTATTGGGCGGCTAGTAATCTACCAGTAGATGTATCGACCCAAGTGATAGCAATACAAATATAGATATCAAGTTTAGTGCGAGTACCAGGAGACGACAATTATTGAAAACACTTACTACTGAGCGCATGATACTCTCAGTTAACCCGACAGTCGTATCGACTCAGTGATAGTAATGATACGCAACTGAGTGCGAGTATCATGAGAAAACAATTATTGGAAATACCGACTACTGAGTGGATGATACTCTCAGGAACTAATAGTCCACCAGCAGTGGTATCGAACCAGAGATAGTAATACAGACGTAGATACCTAACTTAGTCAAAATATTGGAAATCCAAATAATTTAAGGGAGTACCATACACTACAGGGAGATAACTCTTTAAAATCAGTTTAACGTTTTGATCATATGATGTTTGTATGGAGATTTCAAGCATCTCAGTGATCAAAACCACAGAGAGAAAAGCTGCTATGTGGCTAGTGAATTTATAGCTCTGAGTCTGTTGGTTGGAATTTGTTAAAATTTTGATATTTATTACAGTGGATATATTCAAACACACTGCCAAAAAAATAAGAAGATTAAACGAGCAGATCAAATTGTACCTAAGTGTATGGTACCACCTTAAGAAGAGTTTGAAGATAACAAAGGGGTAATCAGAATCCCTATATCGAAGAAGAACAGACAACATACTGGCTTACATGTCTTTGTGAGCAGGAAAACAAAAGGATAGCCACATCGGCTAAGGCTACCTATGCCTAAGAGAGGAGAATCTAAGTTTTAATATTAATTATATAATATTAGAACTGTATGCTTCACTTATAATTCTAACATGACGCCCTTCTTTTGCTTTTTGAACAAACGAGCGATTTATCGATTGGGTATAATCTCATTAGCACATGTGCCGGTGCATATGACGGAATTTCCCGTCGCAAATGTGCATGTTGATGAATTATCGTCTGCTCGAATTTGGCTCGGGATAAAATACTAATATCCGCTAACCCACGTTAAAACGCAAAACACATTCTGGCTTCCATGATTTATTTCTTAAATATATCTAATAAATCATTTCAAAAAGGAAAATAAAGTGCATGAATAGCACAGAACAAAAATCCTTTATTGAAAGTGGTTATGCACACTTGCATCTTCCTCCAGTCGTGAGTGTGGGTAATTGGGAGGGGCCTCACAAGTGGAATAGCCTAGGGCCTCTCTTTATCTTATGCGTGAAAGGGGCTAACTTTAGTGTTAATGATAATTACATTAGGCAGTAAGTACATGAGAAAATATATCATATCGACTCTAACTGATATAATTTAGGAAAATACATTGACTTAGCATATTATTATGAAGTACTGTTCTTTGAGCATACGGTCCAGTACCGGATTTACCTATAGGCTCAATAGGCTGAAGCATAGGGCCTCACATTTTAGGGGGCCTCCGGCCCAGGTGTATAATATTTTTAACACTGTTATTTGCCTTTCTCACTTATGCTGTAATAACGTACTGTACTTTCCAAACAATCCTTCAGGAATTTCCCTTGAACAGTTGCACTCCATTTCAGAATATTGCAGAATTTTAAACACCACTCATCATCTTCGCCTTTATTGAAATTGGTTAAGCACACTTGCATCTTCCTTCAGTCGTGAATGTGGGTAATTGAGAGGGGCCTCACAAGTGGAATAACCTAGGGCCCCTCTTTATCTAATTCCTGCACTGAGCATACCAGACTGTCATAATGATGTTTCTTGTTGACATATACAATTTGTCAGCTCTACCGATGGTGTATTCGTTCATACTCAGATCTTGTTCATACATTGAGTAGAGGTGAACGTGGACATGGAAATAGTTTAATAACATTTATCTACTAATTCTGGTAATGCTGCTTTAGAACAATAAATTGGGTAAAGAATGTTTAGTATTCTATGTAGAAGATTTGCATGGTAATTATTGGTATTCTTTTCTATGTCAATAAAATGAAATACAAAAACAAATACCATATGTAATAATTTGTGATATAGGTATCAATTCAATACATAAATATATATATCC
The DNA here is from genome assembly GCA_963680875.1 of Bathymodiolus brooksi. Taxonomy (NCBI): domain Eukaryota; kingdom Metazoa; phylum Mollusca; class Bivalvia; order Mytilida; family Modiolidae; genus Bathymodiolus; species Bathymodiolus brooksi. The sequence continues at coordinate 87,050,231 of OY804589.1, read as the reverse complement.
AGATCGGAAAATACCAATATAGTGTGTGTAATGACTTATAATGTAAATTAATTGTAATGTCTGTATTGTATGTAAAAATGGAAAATTACAACAAATCTATAAAAAAAAAAAAAAAAAAAAAAAAAAAATTACCACACTGTATGAACAGCTTCAAAATCCCATTTGGGGGTTGGTGGTGGTAGTAAGTTGTGAGAGGATTAAGGTTAAAATGAATACCGTGGTGCCCCTGTACCTTAACATATACTCAATCATGTATTTGCACTGGATGGAAACCCAGGGGCGGATCCAGGATTTCAAGTTAGGAGGGGGGGCGCACTTAAAAAATTGCGGAGGGAGGTGCGAAAATTTATGGGGTATTTCGTGTGAAAAATCACGATTTTACGCCAAAAAATCATATTTTTTCCAATTTTAGAGGGGGGGGGGGGGGCGGGGGGGGGGGGGGTGGGCGCGCGCCGGGTGCGCCCCCCTGGATCCGCCCCTGAAACCATATACATTCATTTATTCAAAATACGAAATTTATATTTGGTATGGACACTTCAACAATAAGTGACGGGATTATGCTAGTTTTATTGGTCTACGTCTCCATTTTTAAGATTAATTATGCAGCTTTGCACATCTGAATAAAATGCCAACCCGCATATAACAGGGCGAACAGTGTTATTGTAAAGAACGCTGTAATCTTGAACAATATGCATAATATATTTAATCTTCGTGACAAAGAAGTTGTGATATGTATATAATATTAACTCTACTATAGAAAACCGATGGTCTCAGCCATCATTCAAATATTAGATAGTACACAACGCCATCGCGGAAGACAGTAATAAGGAAGCAGTAATTAACTGAAAAAAATAATAAAATATTTATATCGTCAATACCAACAAACGTATGGAATAAATCCATTATAGATTTTTCATCAATTTCAGCTTAGCAACTGATCACCGAGGGACTCTTGACAAATGTAATATTAATTTAATAGTATATGTTTCCACATTGCTGGCTTCAGAACATTAACTGTTATCGTCAGAATTAGATTTGATTTGGGGGTGAAATTGTTCAAACAACATTGGACAAAATAGTTCTCTTGTGACTAAAGAGAAAATAATCTGCTCAATGCGACAAACAACTAAAAAAAAAAAAAAAATAGGAAACTAGAATTTAGTTGATTTATTTATTGTTGAAGCCTTTTCTTGGAGTACATTCAATGATTAATACTTTATATGGTATCATCACGTGATCAGTTGACATGAATTCATGGCGTATCTGTCACATGATTGGTGATTTATTGACTTCTGCGATGTTAAACCACATGCACTCGAGCACTGGGTACTCTCTTTTTCTGTAAGACTTCATCTTATTATTTCATCAGCCAAAAATAATAAAAACGATAGCACGCTTGTGAGTAGTAGGGGGTGTGGTTTTTTTATGCACCCCAAAAACACATGGAGGGAAGGAGGGAACCATATAAGGCCATAGACACACCCATTTCTTATATAGGGGCATAACCCACCCCGGAACTTACATCACAAAACAATTGAATGTTCAAAAATGCATATATGGTCATCATGACGCTCTCGTCGCAGTATGACTCATGGTAAAAAAAATTCCTCGCTCCCCGACGATAGAACGACCAAATATAGCCCCCCTCGATGCAACATGATTCATCACATTCCGCCGTCATGAGCGCATGATGACTCAAAACGGAAGGATGACATCCATATTGATATGTTTTCACCAATCAAAAACGACCAACAGGCGTAATAGAGAAAAATGGTTCAAGATTGATATCATCATCAATTCACATATACCCCCTTTTTTTCCCTATTACAGATTCAATTAAAAACAAGACCTGTGTTAACCCAAACACAATCGAAAAGCATTAAAATTCTGATATTTTTATTCACCCCCATTTTTTTTTAAATCCATGTTTTTGACACTTAAAATTATAAATGTTTGATTTAAAAAAAGACGCTTAGATCCGTGTCGTTCAAATAATAAAAGTCAATTACGATTTTGACCTTGATATAACACGCGCTATGGTCATATGTTTTTAATTCATCAGATGATAACAAGTAAATCGTTTTTTTTAATCTACACACGGACAACAGACATATCAAATATCCATCGCACGCACTGACCATTTATCTTGACCCGAAATGATAAATATACATGTACTATAAGCATAATGTCACTAAAACCTTAACAGATGGAATAATTGAAGAGCGTAATTACGTAGATGTTTTTATTGCTAAATGTCTTTAATTGTGTGTTAATTAATGATTATATACTATAAGTAATAATTACATTTTAGAATAATAACGCGTAAAAACAGAGCTTGAACTTAGAAAACCCTCTGACTTCTGATAATGGCTATACGGTTCAGCATCGTCTGCATTGAGGATTAAATTTCAATTGATCAGACCTCGAGGAACCCCTTGATTTGTTATGTGTTACTGATAAACCACTCGAGTTAATTGATTCCATGAATGTGTCTGTAGCAAAACCAAAAAAATGTTAATCACGACTTTTCTTTAATTGTTATCGAAGGCTATATAGGGATGAATAACTCGACTGATAAGATCTCCACGCGTGTTTCATGTAGTATCGTGGTCGTTTTTATCGTGTTTAGTCGATGTTACCGAATTACGACATAAATTGGTATGGCTCTTTGATGTTTCTGGATAGTGGCAATCTGACGTTTGCGTTTTCAAAGGGAAGTAATTCTGTTGCGGATTGAGAGTTTGTAAACCAAGGGAAATAACTTTATTATGTGTGTATGTTCGATGAGAGTGTGAGGATAACTCAATGTGTATGTTCAAAGGGAAGTAATCATACGTTTTCGGTATGGTTAAACGTATTCAAAGGGAAGTAACTCTGAGCATAACACAACGACACGATTTCACCGCCGCTACCGCCACCACCATCACCACCGCCGCCGCCGCTGCCACAGGAGGGGAATATACCAACTCCGCTACCGCGGCAGCTACCCAGTGTATAGGTCTTATCACTAAGCTTAAATAACCCATTCATTCTATTGTTCTTATAGTAGCCACTGGCAATATTCTATCCGACACATAGTTACACAAACAGGTAGGTATTAAAAGAGCGGAAATTCAATTTGAAAAATTGGAGAATATTGAGTAGGGGCGGACAGGGAAGAGTGATATAAGGCGTCAACAATAGCGAAAATTCGAATTCAATATTTTTTTTATTTACTATATATGTTGTTGTACAAAATATTCATTCGTAAATGTCTTTCAATTCGGCCTCGATCGTCTTTTGGTCTCGAGCGGAGAATTCATTAATGATATCTTCCAGAGTAAAGTTCCTATATCTGTATTTGACGAAGTGAACGCAATAGAATCCACAGGTGTCGCCATTCTCGGGTTGTACTCGAACTGAGTTGAACTTGTATTGCGGTTCGTTGGCGATCAGCACGTTTATGGAGCGACGGTGATACGTTTCCGGTGTTCGTCCAAACGAATCCAAAAATTCGGCTGGTCCTTCTTTTGGGAAATGAAATGCCACCCAGTGTGTCCCTTCTCGATCGTCCGTGTTGACGACGAAACTCTGGGCTCGGTTCTCTACTCGGGCGGGGAGTTGGTCCGCGCAACACACTGTCGCCGGCAGATCTTTAAGGTAGCATTTTTATTTCGTAGTCGCATGTGCGTTCTACCCCATCGTCTTCTCTCTTGCATCTCTTGGCGGGATGTTCGTCGACGGGACATCCACGTATCTGGTAATCTTTCAAATCCCACGCATGAGCGAATAAGAGTCCGCAGGGCCGACAGGCTAAGAGGTCAGAGTGTTCCTCTTGTTCTTCTTCCCCCTCTTCCTTCTCCAAATTCTCCTCATCCTCTTCCTCTTCCTCTTCATTTTTCTCCTTCTCGATGGATGTTCCCAATGCGTCGATGCGCAGACGTAAGGAATCGGAAGTCGTCTGTTTCAAGTCCACGACCAGGTAAGAGTAGTATTCCTTCGTGGCTTCGTCGAACTTTTGTAATAAGAAATTCCTTCTCGAGTGATACGTCTGTCTACCGAGCGTCGCGATGGGTTGTCGGTCGACGGGGTTGTTGAAGAGTACTATGTAATGACAGTTTTTCCTCTGGGTGGGGTCTTTTCCGAAAAACAGGTTCTCATTAAGCATCACCACGGATATATTGCGATGGGGAGATCCTTCCGTAAACAGGTCATTGATTCTCGAGTCCTTGGCCGTGATAGACATCAGGTCTTCCAAGATTATCACGTTTCGTATTTGGGGTTCGAAGTAGTGATCGCCGTCCAAGTCGGACGGGATGCCTCTGTCGAATTCCACCCGAGGAACCACCGTCCTACTTATCTCATCGTAGAGGGGTTGCCATCTCTTGTGCAACCAGACAATACTCTGCGACGGTGGCGCCATCTTGGTTCGACAGTTTTGTAGCAGTGTTTTAACGAAATACGTCTTTGCACAGCCGGTCGGTCCCGTAATGTTTGCCGTGAACTGATGACCAAAGAAAAAGGGTTTCCGATCGACAGACTTCCCCTCACCTCCTTCGCTTACACCTCCTCCTCCGCTTCCTTCTCCCCCTCCTCTTCTGCTTTCTCCTGCGTGAACATTCCTGAGATGACGCAGCATATTGTCTCTTCTAGAAAATTATCGTTTACAAACTGGACACTGCATGTCGGTGGGCTTCCCAGTCCAGTCAATTCCTCTTATAAACTCCTCACTGTCGTTTACAGAAATGAAGCAGAAAAAAAACGTAATCGTCCATAAAACGACAAACTCTCAGACGGTCGTCCTACAGAGTGATTTCCAATTGATACAATTGAAAGGACTTTGTCTAGTGTATATCGGTCGTTCGAAGAGCACACCCGTCACTTCTTCGTGCAGGATGCCGACGGATTGGAGAACCGGTTGGTACGAGTTTCTGACGTACGAATAATTTCCCACGAAATCATCGCATACGTAAACCCTTCTGGTGGGTGTTTCGAACTCCGGTAGAAAAGAAACGTTCAATAACGCACACCCCCATTTGTTTTACATGGGGTACGTTCGCGGAAACGGTGCTCGAAATTGCCCTCCGGAATTATCGCCGAAGTGCCCGAGAGAGTCTTCACTGCTAGCGAACACGTAAATCACCTCCATGGCTTTATGGATCATGACGGATTTCCTCCCTCTTATAAACGCTGATAAAATCTATTTCTACCTAATTTGCAATATCACACACGAGACCGTAAATCACGCGGCGGCATCGGCGGTGGTGGTATATTCCCCTCCTGTGGCAGCGGCGGCGGCGGTGGTGATGGTGGTGGTGGCAGTGGCGGCGGCAAAATCGTGCCGTTGTGTTATGCTCAGAGTTAATTTCCTTTGAATACGTTTAACAATACCGGAAACGTATAATTACTAACCTTTGAACATGCACATTGAGTTATCCCCCCCCACTCGCATCTAACATACACACATAATAAAGTTATTTCCCTTGGTTTACAAACTCTCAATCCGCAACATAATTACTTCCCTTTGAAAACGCAAACGTCATATTACCACTATCCAGAAACATCAAAGAGCCATACCAATTTATGTCGTAATTCGGTAACATCGACTAATCACGATAAAAACGACCACGATACTACATGAAACATGCGTGGAGATCTTATCAGTCGAGTTATTCATCGCTATATAGCCTTCGATAGCAATTCATGGAATCAATTAACTTGAGTGGTTTATCAGTAACACATAGCAAATCAAGGGGTTCCTCGAGGTCTGATCAATTGAAATTTAATCCTCAATGCAGACGATGCTGAACCGTATAGCCTTTATCAGAAGTCAGAGGGTTTTCTAAGGTCAAGCTCTGTTTTTACGCGTTATTATTCTAAAATGTAATTATTACTTATAGTATATAATCATTAATTAACACACAATTAAAGACATTTAACAATGAAAACATCTACCTAATTACGCTCCTCAATTATTCTATCTGTTGAGGTTTACACTGACATTATGCTTATAGTACATGCGTATTCATCATTTCGGGTCAAGATAAATGGTCAGTGCGTGCGATGGATATTTCATATTTCTGTTGTCTGTGTGTAGATTAAAAAACCTCCGATGTACTTGTTATCATCTGATGAATTAAAAACATATGACCATAGCGCGTGTGATATCAAGATCAAAATCGTAATTGACTTTTCCTTTTTGAACGACTCAGATCTAAGCGTCTTTTCTAAATCAAACATTTAGAATTTTAGGGTTAAAAGCATGGATATAAAAAAAATGGGCGTGAATAAAAATATCAGTATTTTAATGCTTTTTGATTGTGTGCGGGTTCGCACAAGTCTTGGCTTTCATTGAATCTGTAATAGGAAAAAAAAGGGGGGTATATGTGAATTGATGATGATATCAATCTTGAACCATTTTTCTCTATTACGCATGTTGGTCATTTTTGATTGGTGAAAACATATCAATATGGATGTTACCCTTCCGTTTTGAGTCATCATGCGCTCGGGACGGCGGAATATGATGAATCATACTGCATCGAGGGGGTCATATTTGGTTGTTCTTTCGTCGGGGTGCGGGGATTTTGTTTTTACCATGAGTCATACTGCGACGAGAGCGTCATCATGACCATATATGGATTTTTGAACATTCAAATCTTTTGTGACGTCAGTTTCGGGATGGAGTTATGCTCCTATATGGGAAATGGGTGTGTCTATGGCGTTATATGGTTCCCTCCATCCCTCCTTGAGTTTTTGGGGTGCATGAAAAACCACACTCCCTACTACTCTCGTGTGATGATACGGTCGTCATCACAATCTGGTTGATCGTTGCGAAATATCCATATCTCAAATGACTATGGATCTTTTTACGTAGATGTTTTTTTTCCTCCATCAGTGCCAAGATTCTACCGAAAATGACTATATATAAGTAACACGGTAGAACTGCTCATCCTTCGCGAGCACCTTCGTACACGCTCAGTTTTGTGGTGGGATTCGTGTTGCTCATCCTCTTTTTTTGTGTGTTGTCCTTTTAAGTTTATTTACGTTCTGAGTTCTGTGTTGTGATATCCGTTACGATTTTCGCATACAAACGATGGTCGGTTCGTCTTTACCTCCACTTGTTTGTAGGAGGTATCGTTTCTTATTGATGGTATTTGAGCTTGCTTGAGCATAGTGGTATCCAGCACATTTCGCGTTGTGTTTTTGTTTTGTTTTTCTTCGTGTTGTGTATCCTATGTTGCTAGTTTCTCTGGATTGTTCATTTTTGATTGCCCCTTCAATATTCTGCAGCGTTTATTTATTATTTTCAGAAGTGCACGAAACCCACCCAAAATAATTAAAAAAATGAAACAAAAATCGATACCACACTCTTGTGATGATAGCAGGACAGATTAAACACTTGTTGATGTAATCAGAACATAGCATGGGTATACTGTTAACGTGAACATGATTTGTCAACGCGAACTGACTGATCGACGAATCCATATCTCAAATGGCAATGGGTCATTACCTTTTTTATTATATATGTTATTAGATAATTTTTGTTACACCGACGTTGTCATATGTTTAATACTGGTTCTATTATAGAGAACGAATGACCTCTAAGTTGACGTCATCATTTCGAAAGTTTTACGGTCGCCAACATGACTTTTTGACCATTATGGAATATCTGTGTCACAAATGAATATATTCCACTTGTCGTAAACACTTCCCCGTCCTTTCCTCATTCATGACTTATCACCAGATTTGTAAATAGTTTTTAACACCACGGGTGCCACTAGTAGAGCAGGAACTGCTTACCCTTCAGGGGCACTTAGAGCTCACCCCTGGTTTTTGGTGGGATTCGTGTTACCCTATCTTTAGCTTTATGTATATTTTTGTAGATCGAAGTTTGTCCCTTTGTCCTTTTACTTCTGGCCATTGTGTTGTTCGTCCTTCTTCGATTTACGGATTCTGATTACCCGTTTGCTATCTTCAAACTCATCTTATCTTTATCATCCATGAGACTTTTACCGGACTGATCAATGGGTAACACAACGGTGGTAAGAAACAGGAAATGTATATGCTTGACCAGTACAAAATATCCATTTCTCAAATGACCGTGGATGTCTTCCATTTTTATGTAGACGTTTTCTCTTCCTTATCACTGTCAATTTTTTCTACCGGATTCAATTATGAGTAAATTGGTGGGTATCATATAGGGCATAGGAAAAGCTAAGCCTACGCAAGCACTTGGTTTCACGTGCGTTTTTTCCTGGTGGGTTCGATGTTGTTCATCTTTATTACTTTTCTCTGTTGTTTTTGTTTGTTTTGTATATTTGTATATCTTCGTTCTATATTTTGTGTACTCAATGATGCTTCTGTCTCTTGATTGTTCATTCCTGATTGGCACTTCGGTTTTCTCTAAAGTTTATTTGTTTGTTATTATAAACTTGATTTCACCTCCCTAAAATCCAAATTTGTTTATATGAGAATTCGAAGTGTAATATAAGCTACTTGTTTGTATGCTTTGTTGTTTATACCGTTAATGGAAATTAATATAAAAAGAGGAAAGAGAATAAAAACACTGTCACTGAAATGGTATCCTTAAGCGTCATATATCCATATATTTTCATTGATGTGTCTATACAACATATATTGCTTTTCAGTGGTTTAATAATTCTCTGCTTATTTATCTATAATAAGTAAGAGATAATAAGAAATGGCGCAAATCTTCTAGATGACAGGGGTTCGTGTTGTTCAAACATTAGCTTTCTGTGTAATGTTTTGTAGATTGTTGTTTTTTCCTTTGCACTCCTTTTTCCTTTTGTCCATTGTGTTGTCTGTCCTTGTTTTGATTTACGGGTTCTGATTACCCCTTTGGTATCTTCAAACCGCTCTTGCCTGTGTGTCTAGATTGTCCATTCTTAATCTATGACCTTTATTTGTTAGTATATTTTTGAATTCACTTCCTTAAAATCTCCATTTGTTTATATGAGAAACAGAAGTGTAATATATACGTCCTGTTGATATACTGTGTTGTTATTACCGTCAGTGTAAATCAATATAAAAATGGGAAAGAGAATAAAAACGTTGTCACTGAAATGGTTTCCTTAAGCATCAAATATCCATATATTTTTATTAATGTGTCTATGCAACATATATTGGTATTTTAGTTGGTTTAATAATTATCTGCGTATTTATCTGTAATAAGTAAGGGTTAATAAGAAATGACGCAACTATTTTAGATGACATTGGGTTCGTGTTGCTCAAATGTTAGGTTTCTGTGTAATGTGGTGGAAAACATTGTTTATCTTTTTATCCTCGGTTGATAGCGAGGTTCATGTTACTCGATCTGTAGTTTTGTATGTAGTGTTTTGTAGATTGTTGTTTGTCCGTTTGTCCTCCTTTGTTCTGTTGGCCATTGTGTTGTCTACCCTTTTTCGATTTACGGGTTCTGATTACCCCTTTGGTATCATCAAACTCTTCTGGGTTTTTAAGTGGTTTAATAATTCTCTGCGTATTCATCTATAATAAGTAAGAGGTAATCAAAAATGGCGCAAATCTTCTAGATAACAGTGATGTTCGTGTTGTTCAAACATTAGTTTTCTGTGTAATGCTTTGTAGATTGTTGTTTGTCCCTTTGTCCTCCTTTTTTCGCTTGGCCATTGTGATGTCTATCCTTTTTTGATTTATGGCTTCTGATTACCCCTTTGGTATCTTCAAACTTTTCTTGCCTGAGTGACTGGATTGTCTATTCTTCATATATGACCTTTATTTGTTGGTATATTTTTGAATTCACTTCCTTAATACCTTCATTCGTTTATATGAGAATTCGAAGTGTAATACATGTATAAACTACTTGTTGATATATGTTGTTGTTTATACCGTCAATGGAAATCAATATAAAAAGAGGAAAGAGAAGAAAACACACTGTCACTGAAATGGTATCCTTAAGAATCAAATATCCATATATTTTTATTAATGTGTCTATGCAACTTATATTGCGTTTTCAGTGGCTTAATTATTCTCTGCTTATTTATCTATAATAAGTAAGGGTTAAGAAGAAATGACGCAAATCCTCTAGATGACAAATGCTAAAAATATTAAATGTTCATCTGACTGCATCAAGATCTCAGATAAGTCTCGCTAATACCCGTAATGCATATTTAATATAATGCATTATTTATCTGGGTCATATTTCATATAACACAGACAACTGTGTCTTCCAGACAGTAGCTTACATTACCACTTTAAGGACAAGTGATTATACCAACTGTTGGACAGAATATATTAATGACAGAGTGGAATGAAATGTTTCGTCTTATACTTCATTTTTATATTGCACGCATTATTATCTTATTAAAATTCCGTTTTTCTTTCTATTTATTGAAATAATTGTACGACTCGTGGATCTTTTTGTTCCGTTCTTTTCCTTTAATCATTGATATTGTGTCGAATGTTCAAATAGTCTATTCGTTTATATATTTAATTTATATTCATCTTTCAAACGTTTTATTTCTTGAATTTAATTTTACTTCGTCTTTATAATGTTTCATTTCTTGAATTTGATTTTACTTCGTCTTTAAAATGTTTCATTTCTTGAATTTAATTTTATTTTTTCTTCCAAACGTTTTATTTCTAGAAATTAATTTGACTTTGTCTTGAAAACGTGTTAGTATGTATTTCTGGATTAATTGAATTTTACTTAGTCTTTCAAAGCTTGGATTTGTACCCTTGTATTTCTAGTAAAGGGCTAGATTCAAAGAAAATATTCCATTTTACTCTGCGGTTGTTGCATATTGCTCATTTTTGTTGTTGTGTGTACTGTGATTTTTATATATTTTTTATCTTTTTTGTGTGCTTGACATAACAATGAGTAAGAGACAAGAACTGAATATATTTGACCGGTACGAAATATCCATATCTTAATTGACCGTTGATATCTTCCATTTTTACATAGATCTAGAAGGTTTTTTTATTAACCACCGACAAGATGCTTACCGGACTTAACCATGCGTTACTTGCTGGGTATCTTATAGGATACAGGAACTGCTGAGCCTATGCAAGTACATGATTTCACGTCCGTGATTTTCCTGTTTTAGTCCATGTGGCTTATCTTTTTACTTTTTATATTTGTATCGTTCTTTTTCCTGTGTGCCCAATGTTGCCTGGTGTCTCTAGATTGTCCATTATCGAATGCCCTACGGTTTTCTCTAATGTTAATTAAAGAAAAAACATAGAGTACTTAAAAAATTAGTAAGCATGTATTTGAATTTTATGAAAATAAAAGTCAAACAGTGATGGTCAACAACACGAACAATCAGCTCTCATCTCAAACCACTTTCAAAAGAGTATATGGTATTTCAGTCCATTTTGTTTGGTTTTATAACAACATTATTTTTTATACTCATAATACTAAAATGAAACAAAGCGAAATGAAAACAAAAAGCAAAAAAAAAAAATAAAAAATAAAAAAAACTGTAGCAAACAAACAAACAATGAAAAAGCACAAAAACCCACAAATTTACAGACACAAACAACATGAACCCAGAGTGTTATTCATTTAACAAACCCCGATGAGATATAATGAGGAAAGAACGAGAGGAAAGTGGTCGAATCGCTATGGAGAACTTAATAGAATTTGTGGTTCATTTATGTATTCAATTTGGAAAGGGGAAGGTGTGCAGATTATGTTATTTTTATTATTTTTATTATATATAAAGCCATATTATCATTATTGAAACTTTGGAAATACGAATTTGATTTTAGAAATTATTTTTTTCGAATTTCATAATTTATATGGTAAAAAGCAATATGGGACTGCTCGTTTCCCTTGTATCGTTGTATAATTGTTAGTATAATATTCATGAAAAGTTTTTTTCCAGTTTATATTCATCTTGTATTGTATGATGGAGGTTCAATTGGCAAACATCGTAAGCTACCATGATTTCCTTCTAATATAATATGTAAAAGACAAGTTGATACGCGATATTCTACATGTACTCAATAATATACGACGATTTTACTTGCAAATACCGTTAGTTCAAGAATTGTATGTGCTGTACAGTGTTGCACCAGGGTTCCGTAATGCTCATCGTTTTAGTTTTCTGTGTTGTGTTTTTAGCTTTGTTTTTCTTCGTCCTGTGTCCTGTGTACCCAATGTTGCCAGTGTATCTGGATTGTTCATTCTTGATTGCCCCTTCGGATTTCTCTAAAGTATATAGAAGTACCGATATCAGATAAACCGTCGTCCGCACTAATCGTGTATGTTACATGTACTTTGCTATAGCAACCGAGTAAGACATAACTGTTATTTTAAGATATGCTTAGTTGATGTCAAGCAACTGGTTATTGCCGAGGTATACTGCACGTATCACTAATAACCGTTTAATAATATCCCTGTAGCGAAATGTTACTTTGTGAATTTGGTGCGTAACTGCATGCTCAACTAATAACTGGTTATTTTCATCGTCTGCCAGTAAACAATCAAAATGGACGTCATTGTAAGCGAACGAATTGGGATCGAGCTGGAATAAATAAGCTGGATCTGAATTCAATCTTACTGTCGTAAAATGTAATTAAAATCTAACCTCTGACACAATTTGAGTAAATATATATATATATATATATAGATATCTAATATATTTTAAATGATTCAATATCCTTTCTTAATATTTAAGGAATCACACATTCCTGCTCGTTGATGATTGACTTTAAGTACCAACTTATGCTATTATTTGTAAATGACCCCATTGACAATAAGCGGAAATGATTTCACAAGTTATCATTGGTTGACAATTTTCAATATTTAATCAAGTGGCAATGAAGTTTCACTTAATAATATATTTTTTAGCCTAAATATATTTCACCTTTTAACTGAAAATGAATTATAGATAATTTGCACAGTGCATTTTATGTACAAACTCATTTGTATCATTTAACTTTGCTTTGTCCTGCACATTCTCAATTTGAGCAAGCAAAGCGTATTGCCCTGATAAATGTTTGTTATTTACTGTCACTGACTGAAATATACCTTTTTCTGGTACCCATGTCACATGTTACCTGTTGAGCTTTGCGAACCTAGTAGTAAATCCAGTTCACTTCCTGTTGACAGAAACTATCAAAAGGGGATATAAAGGTTTAATTATATAATTTCATTATTTAATTCAAAATATAAGCATCGATGCATTAATGTGATTTTTCGACAGGATAAACACAATATTAACGCAGTGTCTTTAAATATAAAGCTTAGGTGTATTCGGCGCAAAACTGGAGTACGATGCAGTGAACCTCGCTTTTATCCCAGCGTTTAAGCCTCATATATATAATCTTTATATTTTAAGATACTGCAATAATATTGACTTTGTATTGCTTCTCTTTGATTTAGTGTAGTAAAATAATAATACCATTATGTATTTTACAAAAGGTTTAATGCCCGCAATTATCAAATTGCGAAAGAGTTTCATTTTTGCCTCAGTCCTGCGGGTTTGAGAAATAACTCGATACTACTCTAATTGTGTATATTAACGTTTCATGAAGGTCATTATTATATAATTTAATTTGATTTGAATATTTCAATCTGATTGGCTTATCCACATGGAGAAAGTTTTGGTTATACTCGATAATCTGGATTGGTATTGTGACGTCACCAACGTGTTCATCCGCCAACGACAAATTCAAATAGTTATATGAAATAATCGTAATTAAAATCGAGGAATCATTAAAACATTTTGTAAGAATTAAATTATAAGGAATATTTGAAACTGTTGAACAGCTTACACTTGCATAACCTGGTTTGGGTCCGTTTACGCTTTTCATAAACCGCTTCGCGTAATCTGACCCAAACCAGGTTATATCGTATAACCTGTTCAACAATTTAAAATATTACTTAAATATAACTATTACTGGGTCAATACCCCTGCTGGTGCGCTCTTAGTCCCTACTGGAAAATTTTCCACAAAATATTCTTTGTTTTGGTACTAAAATGATTTATGAGATATAAAATATTGAATTTACAGTTTCTAAATAGTGTAAATATGACTATGTATATGTAACCTTAGAGGTTTTGGTATATCTGGTTTAGACCCTTTGGTATTTTTGCTTCCAAAAATTATTAATAATTTGGTTTTCCAATCATTCGCTTTTGAGCATGTCTGATAAAGGTAATTCCAGAAACACTTCGAACGCACTGAATTAGATAGCGTTAAATTTGTATGACACATGTTCGCATCTCTCTACCATATAAATATATCTTACACTTAGCTCTGTGAAATTTAATTACCATTCAAATCTAATATGATCCTAGGTAATTAGCGTTGATCCCGAATACCATAGAAACCAATTCCAAATTATGATTTCATTAACGTTGATCCAATGTACCAAACCTCGTCTTGTCTATATTATGAAATGACCTAAATAAAACCTTCCAATGACCAAACGATTTACGCCTCGTTTCCAATTTGTCCTAATCAAATCCCCAGTAGTACTATTAGTTGATCATCCCAATTTGCTGAATTTAATGAAAATATCACTTGAAATTCCGGTCACAACGATCTGGCTTCATTATTTCCAACGAGTGCCTCGTTGGAAATAATGAAGCCAATATATGGAGGTTTAATTGTAATTACTCTGTACGTTAAGCCATAATCAGATACTTCGCCATTGTAGAGCCACTAAGTGACTTCATTAGTTCATTCCACACTAAGAAGGGTAAGTTTTTTCTCTCACTTTTCTCTCTGTATTATAAGTGTGTTAGTGTTATCGATTTTGCCTCTTAATGCGTTTTTAGCGAATGGATTTTGTTTATGACTTATCACCAGGTTTGTAACTAGATTAACACGACGGGGGTCAATAATGGAGAAGGAACTGCTTTATCTTCCGGAGCACCTGAGTTCACCTCTGGTTTTTAGTGGGGTTCGTGTAACTGGATTTTTAGTTTTATATGTACGTTTTGTTGATCGTTTTTTGTCATTTTGTACTTTTTCTTTTGGCCATTGTGTTGTCTGTTCTTCTGCGATATACGGATTCTGATTGTCCCTTTGGTATCTTCAAACCCTTCTTAGGGGCATCGTTGGTGTCTCTAATTATATACACTTTTAATTTTGGTCAAATTAAACAACATGATGCTGTAAATTCTCAAACTAATTTGATGTTTTTATTTATGCAAAAAATGTGACAGGACAAAGATCCTGTTATTTACACATCACATTTTTTTAAAATTCATAGAGACCTGTATGGTGTCTCATTATGCGAAGCTTTGTGATTGGATTTTTGGAACTGTTCCGACAGTGTGGTATTTTATTGGTTTTTCTTCATTTTATTTCCCCCCAGTCAATAATTTGACTATGCAACATTTTTCTAGTTTATTGTTCGCCATAATCGTGCTTTGTATATTAATGATAGTAACAGTCAATACAAATGTAGAATTTTGATTAGAATAACGAAAAATCCAAATATCTTTTAAACTATAGATTTTTGAACAGCAAAATAAACGAGAGTTTTATGTAGAATTAGGAGTGCTAACTAAAAATGTTATTGTAATGCTTCTTATTGTTTTGGCTGAGGCTGCACTCCGATAAAATTTAGCATTTTGGTCTATTTTGTTGTCATTTTTCGGGTGGAGGTAGATGTACTTTATAGAAGAGCCATCCGTACGTCAGGTATCTTACCTGTAAAATCTTTCTCTCAGCCACGTGTACTTTAAACGAAACTGACAAGCATTTCTCTCATAAATTATTGTTATATTTTGCATTTTTTGGAAAATGGGTAAAAAGTCTGACTTATCTTGTCTGGAATGCCAAAAGTTTGTATACAAGTTGTTTGCCGTTTTTAGTAAAGAAAAGGCAACGAAGAAGAGCCAATTGTCTC
This sequence comes from Bathymodiolus brooksi, assembly GCA_963680875.1. Lineage (NCBI taxonomy): Eukaryota > Metazoa > Mollusca > Bivalvia > Mytilida > Modiolidae > Bathymodiolus > Bathymodiolus brooksi. Next base: position 87,034,403 of record OY804589.1, on the reverse strand, counting down.
ATTTGATAGGGTATATAAAAGGACATCTAAAGCTTTGGGTGTGTCTTACACTTCAGAACACCGTATTATGAATGATAAGAGGCCTTGTAAGTCAAATAAATCCCAAAGAAAGAGTTAAAATTTTGGACGACTTTGATCATTGTGTTATTAAAAGAACAATTCACGGTTTATATTCACGGACAATTGCTCCGACCGTCTCAATAATACATAAGGAAATACAAGATTCTATTAAAATATCAAAGTCTAAACTTACTCTAACTCTCATTGATCTTGGATATACCTATTAAAAAAATAGGTGATAATCGCAGAGTTCTCTACGACCAAGTGTATATTATCAATTACAGGTGTAATTAGTTGAGAAAGATCAAATATTTTAGGGAAGCAGGGTATGATATCGTGTACCTGGATGAAACATGGGTTAACCAAAATCACTGCACAGATTATATGTGGCTTCAGAATGATGTGTCTGATGCGCCAAAAATATCCTCGGGCAAAGGCAAACGTTTGATTGTTTTGCATGCAGGTACGCGAAGTGAGGGTTTGATTGACGGCTGCGATTTAGTGTTTCTGGCCAAATCAAAGGATGGTGACTATCACCAGGAGATGAATAGTTTTGTCTTTCTTGAGTGGTTTGAAAATCAAGTGATGCCTACTCTGAAAAATCCTAGCTTGGTTGTGATAGATAATGCAAGTTATCACAATATTAAAACAGAAGATACGGTGTGCCCAAATTTTAGTCAGAAAAAAGGTGTTCTCCAAAACTATCTCACACAACACAACATTCCCTTTTCTGCTACTGATACCAAAAAAGCATTATATGAAAAAATAAAACAAAAAAAGACCCCAGTAGTTTATAAATTGCTAATTTACACGGACATGAAGTAATAAGAACCCCCGTTCGACACTGTGAACTTAACCCGATAGGATTAATATGGGCGCAAGTCAAATAAGGGTAATAACAAAATTACCGAACTCCGAACAATCTTACAAAGGGAAAGTAAAAACTCATAATTATATAAACAGACAAAATCAGTCAACAACCGGAAAACTGTGAAAACCGCAATGACCCTGACAAAGCAATACCACCTTCCGATTAAAAGATGTTAAAGAACTCACGTATGCTGCTTTCGCAAAAAATACAAAAGTTGTGTGGACAAAAGCAGAAGAACATGTGGTCAAAATTTAAAAAGAATACTGCAAAGAAAACTGTATAGATAGAAGTATCATAGAACCTATTATCATTGATTGTTGTGATGATGACTCGAATGACTACGCGGGTTAAAGTATAATCATATTAAGTATAATAGACAGAGAACAAATGTACAAATCGAATAAATGCCGAAAATATTTGGAACATGTGTCTGCCAATTCATTAAGGTTTAAGAACAGTTGTAACTGTTGAAACTATCTGGGGTCAGATGAATTTATTAACTTATATATTGATTATAACACATACATAATACACAAAACAACTTGACGCAAAACAAAAAAAGATAAAAAGGGACAGTTTATAATCCAACCGAAAACCAAACACAAAACCGGCCTTATATTCATTAAAAGTCAAAGCAAACAAAGAGAAAGATCGAAGCTTCGGATACCTGTTTTGGATAAGCACTTCGAAGTGGAATAGGTTAAATATATATTTCCAAATTTTTAGCTCACGTTTAAGTTGAAAGATATAACTTGGTTTAGTAGAATAGTTACGTGAAACAATTGCATGTATCAACGATTCATCAATAATTATTGCAGTTTTTAGGTATTTTTTTTACCAATGTTAAGTTGCAAGTTTGGTACAAAATAGCTCACAAAATGACATTGCTCAATGTCATATTCTATCCCCCCCCCAATCAACCCTCCAATTGGTCTCTGAGGTTCTATAATATAAAAATGTACTCATTTTATGAGGATTTGTTTTAATTAGGAAGTTGCACAATCTCAAAATTCATTTTTCGTCCCGTTTTCTAAACATGTATATAAATTCTAAATGTCATATAGAATCGAACAAAATGAAAATGATATATTCTTCATATTATATATGAAGACTTCATTTTTGTTCACTAGTAAAGAAAGAAGTGCTATATATTTAGTGAAAAAATAAAAATAACGAAAAATGTCCCAGTCCAAGTAATTTATACAGGTAAAATATTTTACAGGTAAAAATCAATGAACACAATAGTGCGTGTAGGAGATGGTGACGGGCTCTACGGAGAACAATGGAATATTTCGGGTGACCGTCGAGTGTCTATTGTACTCAGGGATTAAAGCCCACGGCCGCATGCTGTTCTCTTTTATAGACTTATTCCCTCCGTATTTCATCAAACTTTGTCTAAATATACACCCAAAATACCTTTAAAATGCGATTTTTCTATTTGAGCAGGGCCAAATCCGTTCACTTTCTTGTCTGCAAACTTCCAAATTAAAATAGCACCCTTGATTCTCTACACAACTCTCGTTTACACTTCTACTTTAAAATCTACAGTTTAAAAGATATTTCAAAATTTGGCTATTCTAATAAAAAAACTATTACTTTGGTAATTTAAATCACATGACACGTTTCTGGAATATTCCTATCATTATGTATGTCCGAAATCAAAAGATTGGAAAGCCAAATAAAATAAAATTATTTAGGAGAAACTAATCAAAGTGGCCTAAGACGGATAACCAACATTGGCTAAGGTTACCAAAGCGTAGATTAACACGACAGGTGTCACTAGTGGAGCAGGAACTGCTTACCCTTCCAGAGCACCTGAGTTCCCCCCATTTATTAGTGGGATTCGTGTTGCTCCATCGTCAGTTATCTATGTAGTGTCTAATAGATCATTAATTGTCTTTTATCACTTTTTTTTACCGTAAGTGATAAAGTTTACCAGTTGCTTGCTCATGGTCGGTGGTTCTCTCCGGGTACTCCGGCTTCTTCCATCACTAAAACTGGTCGCCATGATATAGCTGAAATATTGCTGAAAGTGGCGTTAAACAACCAAAATCAAGCAATCAATCAATTACTTTCTTTTGGGCACTGTAATGTCTATCCTTATTCGATAATGAGTAAAGACACATACAATTATAGATTGAGCATCACGACAACAAAACATGGAAGTGAACACAGGTACTCGAAGATGGTAAGCCGTTTCTGCTCCACTGGTGATATCTGGCGTGGTACTATAATGAGTAATAATGAGGAAAGAATCGGATTGCGATCACAAAAATGTACAGTGAGAAAACCAAAACAATTTACCATTACAATTAAATATAGATATTATACAATTGTCATGTCATGTCATGTGACATTCCAGATATATACATCCTGCAGATACATGTATCTCTGTAATGTCCAAGTCACATTTATGAAATAAAAGTGATGGATAGGAATTCCACAAAAGTAAAACAAAACCTGAAGAATGAGCAACAAGTACCCACTAAAAACCGGGGGTGAAATAAGCTTCCTGCTCCACCAATGAAACCCGTCGTGTTACCCGTGAATCTATGTGATATGCGTAATAGTTGATAATTTGTAGTGGTGGAGAGAAAACAACACGTATTCGAAATGCTATGCTGAAAATACAAGGTTATTAAAATTGTTGACTTCACCCTGCTGCACTCTACGGTGTTCTTGATCTGTTTACTGCAGGCGAGCTAACCACTCTAAAGCGTTATCTATCGACATTATTATATGCATGATTGATCATTTACAAACTTATGGAGACGTACGTAGACCTCAAGGGATATTCAAAAATGGTAGATATACGTTCTCAACATCGAACTTCACTTAGAAAACATGCTAAATATTTATATTGTCAAAAATAATGGACGACAAGGTTTGATTTATTTATTGAGTACTACGTCATCAACAAATGAGATAACATGTTCAATGAAAATGTCCATATCTAGTGTTGTGTGCAGAGGGCGCTCAGACAATAATATTCATCAGATACGTTGAAACGTCATAGCCAATTCGACTCATGTTACCTACATGTACACTTCAGGGATATTGGTCTTAGGTTTAATGTATTTCATTATTATTAGGACAAGTAAATTTCAAACATAAATATATTTGATAAACCAAGTCAAGTGTGTCTGAATCATCAATATTATGCAAGTATGCTAGGACTTTTGTCGTCACCAGCGCTTCCCTAAAATTGAAATTAAGGTCAAATTTAATATATTTTAAAAATAAAATAATATGTGAATACCGGTGTCATAGAGTAAACCTTCCCCCATAGTAGATTAACTCGCAGAAGATTTACTATATGGTAAATCTTCCCCCATGGGAGAACGTTTCCTATATAGTATTTATTCCGCATAGTAAACCTTCCTACCTACTCAAATACTGCAAAATGGCTCCGTACATTTGTTTTACCTTTTAATCATAACCGGATATAATTAATGGTATATAACAATTTAAATTAACACGATTAAGGTGCTAAATTCCGAATCATTAGTAATTATACGGATTAAGGAGGAACATTTACTATATAGCAAAATATCCGGGGGGATGATCGGCTATGGATAGGAGAATGTTTGCTATATAGTAAATTTTCACCAGGGGGAATATTTACTATATAGTAAAATATCCGGGGGGAAGGTTTACTATATAGCAAATATTCCGAGGGGTAGTAAACATTCCGGGGGAAGATTTGCTATGCGGAAGGTTTACTATACGACACCGGTATATATTTTATCCAAATTGCTGGTATTCTGAGAAAACATGAGATATCAAGTTGTTTGTCCTTATTTTTGATACATGTAACGCGAAATCATTTATTTTATTATACCCCTGTAAGAAGAATTTGAAGATACAAAAGGGGTAATCGACTAACGACCGAGTAACACGAACCCCACTTAAACCCGAGGTGAACTCAGATGCTGTTGAATGAATATCAGATCCTGCTCCAAATGTGACACTCATCGAACATCATTTGGTATGGAAATCGTGTTGGACACCAGCATGATTAAATAAATATAAATAAAATAAATACACATCCCCTACAAAGCAAATGGTTTTTTTATGGTGTTTAACGCCACTTTCAGCAATATTTCAGCTATATCATGGCGACCAGCTTTAGTGGTGGAAGAAGCCGGAATACCCGGAGAGAACCATCGACTAACCCCGGCGCGAACCCACGTCGTATTGGTGATAGGCTTGTATGAGTTGTTAGGTAACCGAATTACCTAACTAATTGAGCCACCCGGGCCCTCAAAGCAAATGGGAGTCAAAACGAATCGAACATTGTTTATACGCGGAAATCGTAGCCGACATAACACGAAACAATGCACCATGAAATGAAAAATAAAAATATAGGAGAGGTTCAAAATGGAACCAAAAAATCATAGAAACCGAAATACCCCTAACACACGTATTCTTGACTGTTCACCAACCTGTCCTGGTAATGTACTTCAATAACAAGTGGCGGGATTATGGGCGAAAAACTTCCTTTTGTAATGTATATAAGCTCAAGGGCATTAAAATAAATAATAAATAACAACACGAGGTGCACAGAAAAAAACGTGGGAGATGAGTTCAGGTGCTAATATTGAAGTGAAATCTTCTACATAATCACTCAAGTGATTGCAATAATGCATTACAGTATTAAAGGCTATCATCGAAAATCTATAATATTTCCTTCATATGACTTCTTTCTTTAATCAGCTTGATTCAGATAACCATTCGTTTTACCTTCTTGTCACGGCTTTAAGATTTCCAATAACAGGTAATACGTGTGAATACTTACTTTTACCATCTTCGTTTAATAATATTGAAGCCTAACCAGGTTAAATAACACATACATTGGATCAATGCTTACTTAAGTTCAATTCCCACCTGTATCCCATACATAGGACATTTAAACAGTGATGGTTAACTGATAAGTCTACCAATATTAACAAAGCGATGAACCATCTATAATCTAATATCAATGAAGCCAAATACAGGTCTTATGTTGGGACAGTCACAATATGAGGCGGGTTTAAGCCATTTATATTAGCAAGCAATAAAAAAATAAATGCATAGAGCAGCTTCCGCTAACAGAGATCACACACAATCAAAAGTATAAATGACAGCAGGAACAATGAACAGTACAATAGCAGACACATTTGGTAAACTACGATTCAATAACAGTGAAACCTTACCAGACAGTCAAACACACAGTCAAACCTTACCAGACAGTCAAACACACAGTCAAACCTTACCAGACAGTCAAACCTTACCAGACAGTCAAACACACAGTCAAACCTTACCAGACAGTCAAACACACAGTCAAACCTTACCAGACAGTCAAACACACAGTCAAACCTGCATTAAATGGTCACATTTGGATCAAAGAAAAAATGTCCTTATAAGACAGGTTACCTCTTTAAATAGGTTCAGATCATATGATTTATTTAATGAGAGGACTAGAAAAAGGCGACCTTTCAATACAGCTGATTGCTTAATAGAGATGACCGCATGGGCAGGTTGGACTGTATACCTTGGGTCAATGCTTACCTGTATCATCTGCGTTCAGCAATATTGAAGCCTTACCAGCTGCATAGCAGACACTTTGGGTCAATAACTACATTTATGTGACAACAATCCACTCCATTAATTATCTTATTACATCTTAAGTCAAGTGTCACTTCCCAGGTCTAAGGACACGTTATGGATCTTTAAGACGTAGGTGATAAAGACGTGTTAGTTTGCTATACAGTCTGGAATTACAGTCAAACCTGCCTTAAGGGGCACATCTATATGGCAAATTAGTGTCTATAAAGGACAGTTTCATGTTTTCCATTAATGAAGATTGCATATATTTAAACCTATATATAAAGGGCAACTGTTCATTAAGGAAAACATTTTCAGGGTATGTTGAATGCCCTTTATATACAGGTTTGATGGCACATGCCATCACGTGTGGACTTGTTTGGGTTTTGTCATGTACATGTACATCCATATTCACCCCTGTGATCGGTGGTGTTCGTAGTCGACAGCCCTTCTTCGCTTAACGGAATCCGATTACCCTTTGGCATCTTCAAACTTTTCTTGCACTTTTATTTAGTGTTCTGTGTTGTGCGGTGTTTTTTGTTTGTTTGTTTGTTTGTTTGTTTGTTTGTTTGTTAGTTTTTGTTGTTTTTTTTTTGTTTTTGTCTTTTGTTTTTGTTGTTTTCGTTTTTGTTTGTTTGTCTTCGTCCTCTGTCTTGCGTGTGCAATGCTACCAGTGTCTCTGAAATATCCATTCTTGATTTCCCCTTCGGTATTATATAACAGTTAATTAATTTCTTGCTAAACACTCTGTGCAATTTGAAAAACAGCATACACGCACACATAGCGGTTTTGTGTAAGAGATTTGTGCTTGCAGTAAATGCATCTATATTTTATCATTGCGTATTTGCACTTTCTCTAGATATACTTTAAACAGTAAATCAATGCCAACTAAAACTACAATGTATATAGATATATCACTATAGTGACAACACGCATGGCCCCGAGGTCAAATAATCATCAGACGTTTCTTCAGAATTGTCACGTGATCATCACTGAGTATAGATTGTATGAACTACTTCATTTGTATCATTATAAAGTGTGTGTTAGCATTATCTAGTGAACGACATTTGGTGATAAACGCTACAAAAGTATAAAAGTATGCTTTTCAGAATTGTCAATTTTATATTTCACGTGATCGTCATTGAGCATAGCATGCGTGAACTACTTCAGTGGTATCATTATAAAGTATTTCTTAACATTATGAAGCGAACGACATTTGGTGAGAAACACTACAAAAGTATACTTTTCAGGATAGTCAATGCTATATAGTGTGCGATCGTCATTGAGTATTGCGTGTGTGAAATAACGTCAATTGCAGCATTATAAAGTACATATTTTGTCTTTGTTAGCATTATGCAATGAACGACATTTGGTGAGAAACGTTACAAAAGTAAATATTTCAGAATTGTCAATTTTATATATCACGAGATCATCCTTGAGTATTGCATGTGTGAAGTACTTCAGTGGTATCATTATAAAGTATTTCTTAGCATTATGCAATGAAAGACATTTGGTGAGAAATGCTACACAAAAGTATATTTGTAATCTCTTTTATTTTTCTTCAATTCAGTTCTACTCAACTTCAATGGGAATTATCATGCAACTGTGTGAAAATTCTTTACAACATTCCTTCCACGTACTACCTCTACTTAAACTACCAACATTCAGTAAGTTGGGCCGTCTTGGTTGTGTTCGCATGGTAGTTGCATTTACAACTACATGTGCAATCAGTGCCTATCACCACTAAAGTTGTGAGTTCGAACCCTGTTCATGGCGAGATGTACTCGATACAACATTATGTGATAAAGGTTGTCAGTAACTTGCGAAATGTCGGTGGTTTTCTCCGGGTTCTGTTCTGCAGTTTCCTCCACCAATTAAACTAACCGCCACGATATAGCTGAAATATTGCTGAAAGTGGCGTTAAGTACCATAAATCAAACCAATCAACAAGTTGAAGATTATGTCAGGGATTGCACATGACAAATGAATAAGGTTAAAACTATTCAGAAGTTTCATAAATTAATATTTGATAGAGGAAATGACAGCCTTGACTGTTGTAACAAGGCCAATCATAATTATGGGCTGTGGTAGCATCAACTAAGACAAGCTTAGCAAGAATAGTTGGACACCAAAGAGGTAATCAGAATCCGTAATTCGAAGAAGAACAGACAACACAATGGCCAAAAGAGAAAAGTACAAAAGGACAAATAACGATATACAAAACATACACATAAAACAAAAGATCGAGTAACACGAACCCCACTAAAAACCGGGGGTGAACTCAGGTCAAAATAATGACTTAAGGTGGTACCATACACTTCAGGTAAAATTTTATCTACTCGTTTAATTTTCTTATTTTTTTGGCAGTGTGTTTGAATATATCCACTGTAATAAATATCAAAATTTTAACAAATTACAACCAACAGACTCAGAGCTATAAATTCACTGGGCCACATAGCAGTTTTTCTCTCTGTGGTTTTGATCACCGAGATGCTTGAAATCTGTATTCAAACATCATATGATCAAAACGTTCGACTGATTTAAAGAGTTATCTCCCTGTAGTGTATGGTACCCCCTTATCTGGCAATATATTGATAATTTGAGGACAAGGACAACTAACAGACCACATGACAAATTTTAACGGACAAAGTGAATTATAAAACGATCTAATCATATAGATGTGATATGAGTTAGGTAGTTAGATTACCTAACAATTCATACAAGCCTATCACCAATACGCGTGGGTTAGCGTCTGGCTTTGTTAATTAGCTAAAAAGGGTGCACTCGACTCGCAGCCACAGGTGATAATATTAACCAGTTGCTTGCCCATGATCTGTGGTTCTCTCCGGATACTCCGGCTTCTTCAACCACTAAAACTGGTCGCCATGATATAGCTGAAATATTGCAATAAATAAAATCATATCAAATCTGACAAATGACTCGATTCAACATGGACGAATAAAAAAATCCCCCGCAAAATCCACTATAATTCCCGCATGAAAACGATATTCGGTTTGACTTTGCCCCAGTTGTCTGTTGTAAGGCACACGTCATATTTATGTTATTTCTCTTTATTTGCGTATAATGGTGTCAAGCACGTCTTGACTATTCGAGTAACATGGCGGGTGTCTTGTAGGAGACATGAACTTACATACCCTTTACGAGAATGCATCACCGGTTTGTGTGGGGTCCATGTTGCTCATATTTGTTTGTATTCTGGCGTTTGTTGTGTTTTTGTGTTTGTCTTCGTCCTGTGTTTTGTATGCCCAGTGTCTCTGGATTGTTCATTCTTGATTGGCTCTTCGGTGTTCTCTAATATTAATGTACGTTGCCTTTTTCTTCTAAATCTGGAATAAACAATTGATGCATTATTGTTTTCGTAAAGCAGGTATAAGTCTACTTTGTATTTCAATGAAAATTCCAATCCCTTACATCTGACAAAACCCGACTAGAGGTCTTATTTAGATGATATTCTATAGATTAATACTCTCTTTAAAAGATCAACCAACCCTAGCTATTGGCAATGATGCTTGATTTGGTTTGGTGTTTGGTGCTTAACGTCACTTTCAGCAATATTTCAGCTATATCATGGAGACCAGTTTTAGTGGTGGAAGAAGCGGAGTATCCGGGAGAGAACCACTGACCATGGGCAAGCAATTAGTAAACTTTATCACTTGTGGCTGTGAGTCAAGTGCACCCTTTTTGTAATTTAAAAAGCCGTTCGCGAACCTACGCCGTATTGGTGATAGGCTTGTATGAGTTGCTAGATAATCCAATTACCTAACTCATTGAGCCACCTGGGCCCTCAAGATTGGCGATGTGAAAATAACACCGCGCGAAAGGTACTGCTAAGATTTAGCCAGAGGAGTTTCCATTGGCTGGTCATACATTCATCTGGACATGGCTTCTAATGGGGTTTTGTCAGATGCTAGGGAGAGGTGGTGGTCGTACCGTAATACTACAACTGATTTTAATTAGAGTGTGCAAGTGAAACAAAACAGTTGTGTAACCATCTAATTGTGGGGCCATAAATAAAGATATTGTGGAACTCGTTTTCGTCATGAATATACACGGAATATTGGCATCTATGACTTTTATGGATAACACGATTTTAGTAGATTCATAATAATAGCTTACTAAATTTGTCGTGATATCTCGAATACCTGGCTAAATCAAACTGAAATGATCGATCCATGCGAATCGACCTAAGGGGATTTACCTGTATGCCACAATGCAAGATACAGTAAAACATTAAATGATCGATCCCTTCGATTTCTAAAGAACGAAATTTGATTGTATTATATAAGAATCAATGATACATTTTGAAACGCAATAACTAGATATATAGGCGACTGCCCTTCGGATTTCTCTAACGTTTATTTGTTCTCATATCTCGAATATCTGTTAAATCGAAATAAAATGGTCGATCCCTTTGAAATTAACGAGATTTGACTGCATAATATAAGTTTCAATAATATTTTTTTACGCAATGGGTAAACATACTGGTGATATCCTAGAGTGACAATACCAACCAAGTATTTTAATGTAGAAATGTAGAAATTATTGCAATCCATCAGAGTGACAAGAAGTACATCAAACCAAATACAATTCTGCTCTTATTTATAGAGACAATCTGAAATATATAATACTCTTGAGAATTTTATTCATTTGATAATTGACAAAAATGGATATTAAATATATCATTACGTATTTATAATCATTCATTTATTTTTAGTGTCAATGTCTGAAAATCATCGCTCCCTTGTTGTCTAAGCATATCACTTGAAAGTTTTATATTAAATTGAAATCATAAAATTATTAATATATGAAAATAATGATAAATATGCTAGGAGTTATTTTTTGGAGAGAAAAGGAATGAGTTAAGGATTTATCGAGTACACCTGTGGCAGTCGAACAATCAAAACTTACAAGTTGCGGATTAAAAAAAGTGCGACCATAAGGCGGTCAAAACGATTACGTGCAAAACGAGGACGGATATATATATATATATATATATATATATATTTTCATTTTTAATTATAGACCCGTTGTTTAAACATATTTCATACTGTTATCACTTTTAGTTAAGAGCTTCGATATCACTTTCTTCCTCTTTTATAATTTTAATTTTATTGCTTCATGTTTCGTTTCTGGTAAGTTTTATAGGTTTATGTAATTTTCATTTTGAATGTAAATTTTTAGTCTTTGTTCTTTTTAACTATGCTAAGCGCTTAGAGTAATTTTATATCTATTGTATAAAGCGCTATATAAATTGTGTATTATAGTATATATATAAATATCCCCGTCTGCACTATGCTATATAGCCCCAGAACTGAAGTATTTTCTATTCTATTATTAACAATAGCGTGAAACCCAAAACCAGATGCCAATATAACATCTGAAATTCGTGGTTATCTCCACTTAATTTTTGAATTATGCTTCGGTGCATTCATAATTGTTCTTGACACAGTTTTATGTAATAAAGATTGCGAGTTAAAGTTTCGTGTTCCCTATTGTAAGCGATACTTGGTAATTTGATCAGATAGTAAAAAATAATGATCGGAAATGAATATCAGATTCACCATGCCAAATACTCGTTGCATTTAATTGAATAATAAAATGAAAAAAAAATAAAAAAAATACCACACAGTTGCAAAAATTTCAAAATCAAATATCAAAGTCGTAGAAAGAGAAAAAATCAATACCATTAATGCACAAATACATAACCGTTTACTTTCTTGTCTTGGTATAAATGAAAAATAAATGTTATAAAATAAACGTTAGAGAATAACGAAGAGGCAATCACAAATGAACAATCCAGAGAAACTGGCAATATAGGGTACAGAAGACGAAGACAAACAAAACAAAAACACAACACAATATATGTTGGACACCACTATGCGCAAACAAACACACATAATGTAGATAAATGATTGCAGAACATTCACTGGAATAGTGCAATACCATATATAGAACACAATAGATCAATATTTCTAGTGTACTAGGGAATATATATTCACTCTATTGAGTGTCTTTCAAGCATACCTAGGGAATGCTTCAAGCCATTTTAACCCTAATTTCATAAATACCCCCAACCATTTCCATTGATACCATTCAAAGTAAGAATTCAGCTAAGAAGCCCTTATATTAGCTTGTAAGAGATGTTTATTTCGATAGTGTATAAGGTTTGGATTTAGCTCAATGACTAAGATCAGTGTTATTCTATTCGATAGAAAGAAGCCAAATTGAAAAATAAATATATATTGACATGATAATGCGACCATACGGGACGCTACGAAACCTACTATTATATCGCAGTACTAATGACGTTGATATTTTACCCCATGTTTTAGGGACAGCGAATTGCCTTTACCTATGTTTAATTAGAAGAGTTTGAAAATACCAAAGGGGTAATCAGAATCCGTAAATCGAAGAAGAACAGACAACACAATAGCCAAAAGTACAAAAGCACAAACAACGATCTACAAGAAATGCATATAAAACTAAAGATCGAGTAACACGAACCCCACTAAAAACCGGAGGTGCACAATTTTACCCACTCTAGGTTTAGGGCATACAATGCAATACGCATGTGTCATGCAATGAACATTGTTTCAGTAGAAAAGACATCAACAGATAAACATCAATAATTCACCAACTTTATAACAAATGAGACAACGAACTTCAAAAGTCTTTTGGAGACAACATTTCGACGACAATATAATGTCACTTTCTTCAATGACCAATACGTTTTATCAAGCGGGAAAACGAACTTCACAAGTCTTGACAATATAATTTACCCTAAATGTATAAGGCATATACTCAATATTCATTGCCTCTGTAATGTCCGTATGATTTTTATAGCTAAGTCAATTCTGTTTCAGAAAAGACAGAATATGTTCCGGGTTTTATAATGATTGTATATGATTGCTTGGTCATTGGTAATTTAGATAGGAAGGAGAGGGGGTTCCGATCACATTAACCCCATCATATTTCCTGTCTGTCACAGAAGAATAATCAGTATTTAATCAGCCTTTGTTGTCATCATATTATACGAAATGTTACAGTGAAAGGTGGCAAGGGATTTTGGTTACCATTTGTTGAGCTTACTGAATATTTGTTTCTTTTATGACGTGGTTTCCGTGGATGATAGCTGGAGTCAACTGTACCTGTAATATCAGTGCCTACTGGCGAGTGCAAGTGGATCGCTAGGAGTTTATTGGGGTTTGTTCAATTGGTGTTTGCCAGGACAAGACTCTAGTAACTGTAATTCTCTAGTGACGTCAAACCAATCAGAATTGTGACTTTGAATATACTGGTTCGGGGTCAACGTTCAAGAATTAGACATTATTGTCTCAAATGGCACCCTCGTTAGTAGTTAGTTATATAATTCCATCCAAACTCACCCTCATGTTTGATTTTTCACTAGAATAGGAATAATTGATATAACCGTACCGTGATTAAAGTTTGTAAGTTACGTACGGGAGGTTGAATGCTACTTTCCTCTACCCGTGATTAAAGTTTGTAAGTTACGTACGGGAGGTTGAATGCTTTCCTCTACTCTGAAAGTTTGCAAGTTACGTACGGGAGGTTGAATGCTTTCCTCCGAATTCATCCACCAATAACACTGACCATCTTGACTTATTTTCGATAGCAACAATAATCAATTTCAAGCGTGTAACTAACACTGATATATAATAAAACATTTTATTGAATCATCATAAAGCAGTACATTTCCTGTCATCTCGACAATTGTATTCTCAGTTGTTGCACTGTGTCGGCCATTGATATGTTTGATCTCAATACAAGGAGTAATAACGCAATGCATTGTGGGTATTAATTAAATAAACCCTATTCTAATGTAGTTTTTGTGTTAGAAATGTTATATTGCTGTGAACAAAATTTGATAAGTACTATTTTTATCGAATTATATATTGTTTTTGCTATTTGCAGATCGGCCAAGGGATGTTTTCGTTTCAGATGAAAAGAGTAGATAATTGACTTTCAATTAAATATACAACAGTTCGCAAACAAAATCATTATTTCTATTTGTTACTGGAGTGATATCGAATCCTATCCAAAGGTTTTACAACAGCATAGTCGAATCAATGTTATATACACAAGCGGCATTTACTGTTTTGAAGCGAAAACCAATATTTATGTTGTTACCGAAAATTTTGCAACAATACAATTTAATCTATTTTAAGTACACAAACGTCATGTAATGTTTTGAAGTATGTTTATAAAATCATCAGTTCCTTTGGCACAGCAGTGTTATCAATACCTATCCGAATGCTTTGCAACAATGTTATGCGATTTTTTATATACTCAAAAGTCATTTACTGTTTTGAAAGGAAGAAATAAAAACAAAACAACATTAGCTCTGTTGTTACACGAGTGTTTTCAATTCATTATTCGAGAGATTTTACAACAATGCAATTGAATCTGTTTTAAATTCTCAAACGCACTGTACTGTTTTTTAGCGAAAATGTATAGAAAACCATTATTTCTGTTATTACACGAGTGTTGTAAATTCATATTCGAGAGGTTTTACAACAATGCAATTGAATCAGTTTTATATACTCAAAAGTCATTTACTGTTTTGAAGCGAAATAATGTTTACAAAACCATTAGTTCTGTGGTTTCACGAGTGCTTTCAATTCATATCCGAGAGATTTTAAAACAATACATTTAGATATGTTTTAAGTTCCCAAACGCCCTGAACTATTTTAAAGTGAACATGGTTAGAAAGCCACAAGTATTGTTGTTGCATGAGTGTTATCAATACTTATGGTATTACAAAAATATCAGGCGAATCAGTTTTATATACCAAAATGCTCTTTACTGTTTGGAAGCAAATACAATTTAGAAAGCCATCATTTCTGTCGTTACCCGAGTTATTTCAAATCCTATATGAAAGGTATTACAACAATATAAGGTGAATCAGTTTCATATACTGAAGAGACATTTTACTGTTTTAACCAGAAATAATTTTAGAAAACTATTATTTTTTGTTGTTTCATCAGTGATTTCAACTCATATCTGAAAAGCTTTACATTATTACAATTGAATCTGTTCTCAAACGCACTTTACTGTTTTGATTTTGATTTTGATTTTGATTTTTTGGTGTTTAACGCCACTTTCAGCAATATGTCAGCTATATCATGGCGACCAGTTTTAGTGGTGGAAGAAGCTGGAGTACCCGGAGAGAACCACCGATCATGGGCAAGCAACTGGTAAACTTTATCACTTGCGAGTCGAGTGCACCTATTTTTGTAATTGACAAAGCCGGGCGCGAACCCACGTCGTATTGGTGATAGGCTTGTATGAGTTGTTCGGTAATCCAACTACCTAGCTCATTGAACCACCCGGGTCCTACAACTACCTAACTCATTGAACCACCCGGAACCCTTACCTGCTTTGAGGTGAAGATGTTTTGAAAGCCATTACTGTTGTTACAGGAGTGTTGCAATTTCATATATGACAAGTTAACAGCAATAAAAGCGAATCGATTTTAACTGATTAAAGGCCCTTCACTCTTTTGATAGGAACATGTTTAGAGCACCATTATTTCTGTAATTACAGGAGTGTTGCCAATTCATATCCGAAAGATTTTACAATAATGCAATCTGCATCTGTTGTAAACACTTGAATGTCCTTTACTCTTTTAAAGCGAATGCATTTTAGGTAATAACAATACCTTTAATGAATAATTTTACATGAATCTGTTTTAAATACTCAAATGGCGTTACCTTATTTGACGGGAATACATTTTAGGAAACATCATGTTTTTAACAAAGGACGAAGTCCTTTTAACTGTTGGTTGTACGATTTTCCCTCCTTTCTATTGGAGTCGACTCCTATGTATCTATTCATAGCCAAATATCTTTTCACCGGAAGTTTTAAAAATAGATCAATTGATTTTCAGAAACGCAAAAAAATATATATTTCAATGAAAAATTCCCATTTCTTTAATTATTTACTCTATGCAAAATCGAAATAAAATTGAAATAACATTCTAATTACAAAATCTACGAGATTCTCGTTGGAAGAGCGGCGTAGGTAAAATGAACGGAACAGCCATAAGTCAAAGAGAGATAACTCCAGCCAAATAATTTAAAAAAAAATTTAAATAGTACTTGAAAAAAAATAATACATTCCCTTCTCACGCCTCCCTCTTAAAATTATAGGACTTCGTCCTTCAAACAGCTTGTGCCTGTCTCATATTATATAAACGTTAGAGAATACAGAAGGGACAATAAAAAATAGTCAAGCCATAGAAGCTGGCAACATAGGGTACACAATACGAAGAAAGGCGAAGCAAAAACACAATGAAATATGTGTTGGACAACACTATGCGCAAACAAACACAACAACATAATAAGACATGAACCCTCCTACAAACCACTGGAGGTAAAGACGAAATACGTTTATCAGAATCTAGACATGTAATGAAGGAAAACACACAGATTGACGTTTTTCACACATACAGTTCAATCCTGTTTGAAGAAGATTAGATTAGAAAGGCTTGTGCGTACTGAATTAAAAACTTAGGTCTTTATTACTAATAATGGGTCGATATCTCTGCTGTTGAACAATTAGTCCCCGAGGGTATCATCCGCCCTGTATTCGCAGATCAGTCATTGACATGGCTTATAGGATATATTTATTATTGACATTTTGGACAATATAGCTAGTATAATATGGTCACTGTTTATTTAAGTGCCTGCGTCAACCTGGAAAACAACCTGGTATGTATGCGTATGTCATTGTTATCGATTTTGATGCCTTTCTTTCTACGATTTTTTATTAGATTTTGGAACTGTTCCGACAATGTGGTATTTTTTTTTATTAAATTTTGGAATCGTCCCGACAATGTGATATTTTATTCAATTAAATTTTGGAATCGTTCCGACAATGTGGTATTTTTTTAAAATAAAATTTTGGAACTGTTCCGACAATGTGGTATTTTTTTAATTAAATTTTGTAACTGTTCCTACAATGTGGTATTTCTTTAATTAAATTTTTGAACTGTTCCGACAATGTGGTATTTTCTTAATTAAATTTTTTAACCGTTCCGACAATGTGGTATTTTTTTAATTAAATTTTTTAACTGTTCCGACAATGTGGTATTTTTTTAATTAAATTTTGGAACCGTTCCGACAATGTGGTATTTTGACCTTGAAAGTACAGAATTAAGATTATTCCAGAAAGGCACCATGCGCACTAGATTAATTATATATTTTAAATATCAACGTTGTTATTTGAAATAAATCAATTGCTTTTCATTAATTGTTGGCTATGGTAATGAATATTGGGATGGGCTTATTTTCAGTTTTCTGCAGGAAGGATCGTGTCTTAGTTACGTTGGTTTTGTATGCTTACGTATAGTAATGTCCACCACATAATGCGTTGTGATTCTGTTGTGCTTTTTCCTCTTGTGCTCCCTTTGTTGCAAGGTTCTCTAGATTGTCCATTTTTGATTGCCCCTTCCGTATTCTCTAACGCTTATTCCATTGGCTTGATTGTGTTTTAAGGTAGGAATTGCACTGGACCCAATTCGCCTTTACACGATACAGTTCCTAAATAATGTAATTATTTTTAAAACTAAGACTTTCCTCCCTCAGGCATATGTTATCTTGGGCGATTTTTGCTATCCTGTTTACGCCCTTTGGTTTAATTACAGCCAAAACTTGATATTATTTCGCTTTCCAATGATTTCGATTTTGAGCGTACCTGATGAAGGTTATTCCAGACACGCGTCTTGTGCACGAAATTTGATATCTACGTTTATATAAGATAAACAAACCGAACAAGGTGTTTTGGATTCCCAACCCTACCGTATTGAGAATAATGAAGAAAGTAAATTGTATATGTTTGTAAGTCATGATATAAGTAAAGCATTAATTTATTATTTACATTTGAAAAATTGTCATGTAAAGAAACCACGTGATAGGGAGACATCATTGATCTTTACACAGAGTTCAGAGCATATGACCATTTATTTGACAAGTCAATTTATAGATTGTTATTAATGAGAAAATTTTATAATGTCTGATTTGCACGAAATATAAAAATAATTCAAAGTGGGAAAGTTGAAACCATCAATCTTCCTTTCTGGTAAAAAGAGGAATTATGAATTATTTTTTATAACCTTTATCACAAGAAAGAAGAAATATTGCGAAATTGGTAATATGTAAATTAACATGAATATGTCATCAGAATTGTGTTTAAACAATGTTTTTGGTTGATTTTTGTTTAACTTCAGACGATGTTTTTTGTCCATCAAAGCATACTCGTCGGCCCATTAACCTCCCCCCTTTATATTCATCCATTGTAATCTATTTCATTGCTGTAACCATGCTTTTTCGGGCAGAATTATAATTGAAACATTGATTTTTTATTTGACTTTCCTTCAATTTGACTTTTAGTGTACATGTCGAAGGTTATTCCAGAGACACAGTTTAAGCACCAATAAAAACGTATATATCGTATTTAGTGCACATGACGCAATTCAAGAATAATCTTCATCGTATGCTATTTTTTAATTTTTTTAATTTTTTTTTTAATTTAAACATATAGGTATGCTAAATTAGTTATCACCGCTCTTATTGTATTCAATAAAAAAGAATCGAACAATTAACCATTGACGTAGACATACATATGTATTGTTGTATAATATCAATCTGGTATACTAAATATGTAATAACTGTCAATATTATACAAGAAAGCTAATTATAATGTCTACAGCTTTTCTGTCCACTTACGTTCACATTAAATAATAGGTGTCTATTATTCCAAATACAGTTGTAGAAGGCTTAGCAATTGAGAATAGAAACATATACATAATTAGTATACACGTTCAAGACAAGGTTTGGCACCAATTATTTAGATTCCTAATATATTTCTTATTAATTAGTTATTAGTTAGGGATTTTTAACTTGAACACAAAATTATTTCTGACATAATGTTGAATTCGTCCATAGCACACACATATCGACGTGTTGAATTAGTACTAAGCTACGGCAAAATATATAGCATCATATTAGATAAAGATGGTATTTAGGGAGCTACCTCTCGATGGATAGGGGTTGTCTGTTTATAATATGTTTTAAATACTCAAATGGCGTTACCTTATTTGACGGGAATATATGTTAGGAACCATCATGTTTTTAATAGATAAACGTTAAAGAATACCGAAGGGACAATCAAAAATGATCAAGCCATAGAATCTGGAAACATAGTGTACACAATACGAAGAAAAGCAAAACAAAAACACAATGCAATATGTGTTGGACAACACTATGCGCAAACAAGCACAAAAAAACCATAATAAGATATGAGCTCCCTACAAACAACTGGAGGTAAAGACGAAATGCGCTTATCAGAAACTATAGACATGTAATGAAGGAAAACACATAGATTGACGTTTTTCACACATACAGTTCAATCCTGTTTGAAGAAGATTAGCCTGGAAAAGCTTGTGCGTACTAAATTAAATACTTACGTCTTTATTACTAATAATGGGTCGATATCTCTGCTGTTGAACAATTAGTCCCCGAGATTATCATCCGCCCTGTAGTCGCAGATCAGTCACTGACATGGTTAATAGGATATATCTATTATTGACATTTTGGACGATATAACTAGTATAATATGGTCACTGTTTATTTAAGTGCGTGCGTCAAACTGGAAAATAACCTGGTATGTATGCGTATGTCATTGGTATCGATTTTGATGCCTTTCTTTCTAAGATTTTTGATTAGATTTTTGAACTGTTCCGACAATGTGGTATTTTCTTAATTAAATTTTGGAACTGTTCCGACAATGTAGTATTTCTTTAATTAAATTTTGGAACTGTTCCTACAATGTGGTATTCTTTTTAATTAAATTTTGGAACCGTTCGACAATGTAGTATTTCTTTAATTAAATTTTGGAACTGTTCCTACAATGTGGTATGTTTTTAATTAAATTTTTGAACTGTTCCTACAATGTGGTATTTTGTTTTATTAAATTTTTGAACTGTTCCGACAACGTGGTATTTTTTTAATTAAATTTTTGAACTGTTCCGACAATGTGGTGTTTTTTTAATTAAATTTTGGAACCGTTCCGACAATGTGGTATTTTTTCAATTAAATTTTGGAACCGTTCCGACAATGTGGTATTTTGACCTTGAAAGTACAGAATTAAGATTATTCCAGAAAGGCACCATGCGCACTAGATTAATTATATATTTTAAATATCAACGTTGTTATTTGAAATAAATCAATTGCTTTTCGTTAATTGTTGGCTATGGTAATGAATATTGGGATTGGCTTATTTTCAGTGTTCTGCAGGAGGGCTCGTGTCTTAGTTACGCTGGTTTTGTATGCTTACGCATAGTAATGTCCAACACATAATGTGTTGTGATTCTGTTGTGCTTTTTCGTCTTGTGTTCCCTTTGTTGCACGATTCTCTAGATTGTCCATTTTTGATTGCCCCTTCGGTATTCTCTAACGCTTATTCCATTGTCTTGATTGTGTTTTAAGGTAGGAAATGCACTAGACCCAATTCGCCTTTACACGATACAGTTCCTAGATAATGTAATTATTTTTAAAACTAATACTTTCCTCCCTCAGGCATATGTTATCTTGGCCGATTTTTGCTATTCTGTTTACGCTCTTTGGTTTAATTACAACCAAAACTTGAAATTATTTGGCTTTTCAAAGTTTTCGATTTTGAGCGTACCTGATGAAGGTTATTCCAGACACGCGTCTTGTGCACGAAATTTGATATCTACGTTTTTATAAGCTAAGCAAACCGAACAAGGTGTTTTGGATTCCCAACCCTACCGTATTGAGAATAATGAAGAAAGTAAATTGTATATGTTTGTAAGTCATGATATAAGTAAAGCATTAATTGATTATTTACATTTGAAAAATTGTCATGTAAAGAAACCACGTGATAGGGAGACATCATTGATCTTTACACACAGTTTCACCATTTATTTGACAAGTCAATTTATAGATTGTTATAAATGAGAAAATTTTAAAATGTCTGATTCGCACGAAATATAAATATAATTCAAAGTGGGATAGTTGAGACCATCAATCTTCTTTTCTGGTAAAAAGAGGAATTATGAATTATATTTTATTACCTTTGTCACAAGAAAGAAGAAATATTGCGAAATTGGTTATATGGAAATTAACATGAATATGTCATCAGAATTTTGCTTAAACGATATTCTTGGTTGATTGTTGTTTAACTTGAGACGATGTTTTTTATCCATCAAAGCATACTCGTCGGCCCATTAACCTCCCCCCTTTATGTTCATCCACTGTAATCTATTTCATTGTTGTAACCATGCTTTTCCGGGCAGATTTATAATTGAATCATTAATTTTTTATTTGACTTTCCTTCAATTTGACTTTTAGTGTACATGTTGAAAGTTATTCCAGAGACACATTGTAAGCAATAATAAAAACGTATATATCGTATTTAGTGCACACGGCGCGTTTCAAGAATAATCTTCATCTTATGCTATTTTTTAATTTTTTTAGTTTCTTTTTATTTTAAACATATAGGTATGCTAAATTAGTTATCACCGCTCTTATTGTATTCAATAAAAAAGAATCGAACAATTAACCATTGACGTAGACATACATATGTATTGTTGTATAATATCAATCTGGTATACTAAATATGTAATAACTGCCAATATCATACAAGAAAGCTAATTATAATGTCTACAGCTTTTCTGTCCACTTACGTTAACATTAAATAATAGGTGTCTATTATTCCAAATACAGTTGTAGAAGGCTTAGCAATTGAGAATAGAAACATATACATAATTAGTATACACGTTCAAGACAAGGTTTGGCACCAATTATTTAGATTCCTAATATATTTCTTATTAATTAGTTATTAGTTAGGGATTTTTAACTTGAACACAAAATTATTTCTGACATAATGTTGAATTCGTCCATAGCACACACATATCGACGTGTTGAATTAGTACTAAGCTACGGCAAAATATATAGCATCAAATTAGATAAAGATGGTATTTAGGGAGCTACCTCTCGATGGATAGGGGTTGTCTGTTTATTATCTGTTTTAAATACTCAAATGACGTTACCTTATTTGACGGGAATATATGTTAGGAACCATCATGTTTTTAATAGATAAACGTTAAAGAATACCGAAGGGACAATCAAAAATGATCAAGCCATAGAAGCAGGTAACATAGGGTACACAATACGAAGAAAAACAAAGCAAAAACACAATGAAATATGTGTTGGACAACACTATGCGCAAACAAGCACAAAAACCATAATAAGACATGAGCTCCCTACAAACAACTGGAGGTAAAGACGAAATGCGTTTATCAGAAACTATAGACATGTAATGAAGGAAAACACATAGATTGACGTTTTTCACACATACAGTTCAATCCTGTTTGAAGAAGATTAGTCTAGAAAAGCTTGTGCGTACTAAATTAAATACTTACGTCTTTATTACTAATAATGGGTCGATATCTCTGCTGTTGAACAATTATTCAACGAAGATTATCATCCGCCCTGTAGTCGCAGATCAGTCATTGACATGGCTTATAGGATATATTTATTATTGACAATTTGGACGATATAACTAGTATTATATGGTCACTGTTTATTTAAGTGCCTGCGTCAAACAGGAAAATAACCTGGTATGTATGCGTGTGTCATTGGTATCGATTTTGATGCCTTTCTTTCTAAGATTTTTGATTAGATTTTGGAACTGTTCCGATAATGTGTTTTTTTTTAAATTAAGCTTTGGAACTGTTCCGACAATGTGGTATCTTTTAAATAAAATTTTGGAACTGTTTCGACAATGTGGTATTTTTTTTTATTAATTTTTGGAACTGTTCCGACAATGTAGTATTTTTAGTTTGACATTTTATTTACAGTTCTAAATGATGCAATAACAGTAAGATTGATCTCTCTCAAACATAGATGACCTAAGCCTATCTTGGTGATCCAGTTGAGGGACTTCGGTTTTCAAGTTTTAGTGTTCCCAAGGATTTTTAGATGATTTTTTTCTCAATCCTTTGACCTTGAACGTACAGAATTGAAATTATTCCAGAAAGGCACCATGCGCACTAGATTAATTATATATTTTAAATATCAACGTTGTTATTTGAAATAAATCAATTGCTTTTCGTTAATGTTTGGCTATGGTAATGAATATTGGGATGGGCTTATTTTCAGTTTTCTGCAGGAGAGCTGATGTATTATTAACGTTGGTTTTGTATGCTTACGCATATTAATGTCCAACACATAATGTGTTGTGATTCTGTTGTGCTTTTTCCTCTTGTGATCCCCTTGTTGCAAGGTTCTCTAGATTGTCCTCCATTTTTGATTGCCCCTTCGGTATTCTCTAACGCTTATTCCATTGTCTTGATTGTGTTTTAAGGTAGGAAATGCACTAGACCCAATTCGCCTTTACACGATACAGTTCCTAAGTAATGTAATTATTTTTAAAACTAAGACTTTCCTCCCTCAGGCATATGTTATCTTAGCCGATTTTTGCTAACCTGTTTACGCCCTTTGGTTTAATTACAACCAAAACTTGAAATTATTTGGCTTTTCAATGTTTTCGATTTTGAGCGTACCTGATGAAGGTTATTCCAGACACGCGTCGTGTGCACGAATTTTGATATCTACGTTTATATAAGCTAAACAAACCGAACAAGGTGTTTTGGATTCCCAACCCTACCGTATTGAGAATAATGAAGAAAGTAAATTGTATATGTTTGTAAGTCATGATATAAGTAAAGCATTAATTGATTATTTACATTTGAAAAATTGTCATGTAAAGAAACCACGTGATAGGGAGACATCATTGATCTTTACACAGAGTTCAGAGCATATGACCATTTATTTGACAAGTCAATTTATAGATTGTTATTAATGAGAAAATTTTATAATGTCTGATTTGCACGAAATATAAAAATAATTCAAAGTGGGAAAGTTGAAACCATCAATCTTCCTTTCTGGTAAAAAGAGGAATTATGAATTATATTTTATAACCTTTATCACAAGAAAGAAGAAATATTGCGAAATTGGTAATATGTAAATTAACATGAATATGTCATCAGAATTGTGTTTAAACAATGTTTTTGGTTGATTTTTGTTTAACTTCAGACGATGTTGTTTGTCCATCAAAGCATACTCGTCGACCCTTTAACCTCCCCCCTTTATATTCATCCATTGTAATCTATTTCATTGCTGTAACCATGCTTTTTCGGGCAGAATTATAATTGAAACATTGATTTTTTATTTGACTTTCCTTCAATTTGACTTTTAGTGTACATGTCGAAGGTTATTCCAGAGACACAGTTTAAGCACCAATAAAAACGTATATATCGTATTTAGTGCACACGACGCGTTTCAAGAATAATCTTCATCGTATGCTATTTTTTTTTATTTTTTTTTATTTTAAACATATAGGTATGCTAAATTAGGTATCACTGTTCTTATTGTATTCAATAAGAAAGAATCGAACAATTAACCATTGACGTAGACATACATATGTATTGTTGTATAATATCAATCTGGTATACTAAATATGTAATAACTGTCAATATTATACAAGAAAGCTAATTATAATGTCTACAGCTTTTCTGTCCACTTACGTTAACATTAAATAAAAGGTGTCTATTATTCCAAATACAGCTGTAGAAGGCTTAGCAATCGAGAATAGAAACATATACATAATTAGTATACACGTTCAAGACAAGGTTTGGCACCAATTATTTAGATTCCTAATATATTTCTTATTAATTAGTTATTAGTTAGGGATTTTTAACTTGAACACAAAATTATTTTTGACATAATGTTGAATTCGTTCATAGCACACACGTATCGACATGTTGAATTAGTACTAAGCTACGGCGAAATATATAGCATCAAATTAGATAAAGGTGGTATTTAGGGAGCTATCTCTCGATGGATAGGGGTTGTCTGTTTACAATTCGGGAAACCTAACCGTGGATCATAGTGAGTAACATGTCTGGAGATTGCTATGCTCGCTGCATGCTAAAATCCTCCTTTGCACACATGTACAGTCAAACATGCCCATGTGGTCACCTCTATTAAGGAGTCATCTGTATTAAAAGGTCACATTTTCTTGTCCTGTCATAGAACATTTCATATGAATTGAACCTCTTTTAACAGGTCACCTGTCTTATAAGGCCAATTTGTCTTTGTCCCAAAGATGACCTCTTAATACATGTTTGACTATAAAAAAAAGAATAGGCGTACTGTAGCGACCATACAATGCTAAATTGTCATCCCTTCTAATCTCTCCATACTTTTTCCAGTGGCAGACAAACGGCATAGCCAAGCTTATCCAACCCTTCCTCCTTTCTTAATACTTTTTGTTTAGATAGTTGAACTTGCGTTCTCGTTCTGGATATCCATGAATATTTCGACTTGACATTAAGCGATAAATCAATCATACCCATGGGTCCGGGTGGCTCAATGAGTTAGGTAGTTGGATTACCTAACAACTATTACAAACCTATCACCAATACGGCGTGGATTCACGCCCGACTTTGTAAATTACAAAAAGGGTGCACTCGACTCACAGCTGCAAGTGATAAAGCTTACTAGCTGCTAGCCCATGGTCGGTGTTTTTCTCCAGGTACTCTGGCTTCATCCACCACTAAAACTGGTCACCATGATCTAGCTGAAACATTGCTGAAAGTGGTGTTAAACACCAAAAATCAATAAAAAAAATCAAATCATCAACCAGTAAAGAACAACACTCTCGAGCTGCGCTTCGCTTGGGAAAACACACACTTTTTTCATGGATATATGAATTATATTCAATAGTTTTTAATGAGGGAACATATTTCATAGTTTCGATCAATTGTTTTCCCTCCAGTTGCAAGATCAATCAAATGTTATGTCCTTACATTATATAAAAATGATAATTATTTACAACATATGTACAAATTGATAACACTAATAGATAATTACTATTATATTTACGATGCATTTGGATATATTTAACGTTACCATATTTAGAGTACAAAAGAAAACATTGTTGCAACGAGTATTCATTATATTTATATTTGACAAAGGATACATGTGTATCTATAATTATAATATGACGTCCTTCAAACGCTTTGAGTCCAAACCCGTGGTAAAAATAATATTGATATATGACCGATTGCGTCATAGATAGACGTGGTCTGTGCTTGTAAAGCAGCTATTCCATGACACTCCCTTGTAAAAGATGCATGATGATAAGTATGCAATGCACAAAATAAATAAACATTCGTGTATTGGAAATCGGCTCAAGCGATATAGGAAACAGACAGGTATTATACACCCGTATCCCTTGCGAAGATTCAGAATAACATATAGCATTCTTGCATATCCCTGGGTCTAAAAATCGCACAAATTAAAATTCCGCGAAATGTTGTTCATGACTTTGATATATAAACAACATGACGTCATATTCCAGTTTAGAACGTAAAGATCCTGACGTTTTTTGGCTTCGTGTACGCCTCCTTGTCAACATGGAATTTGCAGTATATTCCCTTTCTTTTGAATTGATGTTGAATTGAATGACAACATTTACTAATCTCAAAACTTATTTACCATCGGCATTGAAACACCTTTTCGGTTGTCACTTCAAACATCTTTGGAAAAAACGGAATGTTATTGTAACATTTCAGTCGGGTCGATTAACAGAACAACCAAAAACACTTGATGACCTAGGCCGTTTCAATTTGAAAATGTTCCGTAATTGTCCTATTAGAATCGAAATAATTACCGGTAGCAATATATTTATATTGTTTTCACAACGGGTTGTCACTTTATGCCTTCATTTTACCGCTCGTGGTAAAATATTCCGCATAAGTGCCAACCCGTGGTAAAAACAATATAAATATATGGCTACCGGTAATCATTTCTTAATTGATTTCTAAATTGAGATAACAGCTCCATGGTGTATATTATGCCTTAAAACAAAACGTTTATGAACATTTTTAATTTATTGTTCAAACAATCAACTGACGTCAGAAAAATGAGCTAAACAATTTGTAGACACACAAATAATTGAAATATTGATAAAATTGTTTAGTAATCTATAAAATGTCATATCAGGGTTAAACACGTCAAAGTTAGACTTCACTTAATAAATTTAATAAATGGAATTTTTTTGTCGTACGACATTCCTGCATATAAAGCACAGGATACATATGAACAGATATATCATGGTTTTTTTGGGGGGATCTAAAAATGTAACGCTCTGCAAAAACAGTGAAAACTATGATTCACACGGATTCTCTGTATTACAACCAGTCCAAAACCTAGAGGATGCTTTCTGAGGGTTAAAGTTTGGGTACTTAGCGTCACTTTTCAACAATATATCAGTTATGTCACGGTCAGTTTTGTGGGTGGAAGAGAACGGAGTACCCCGAGAAAACTACCTACCTGTTGCAATGTCACTGATATGCTTTATTATTTAAAGGTTAATTCAATGCACTTTTCCACGTACCGCAATCTAACTCTTTAACCTTCTGTGTAGTGTTTTGTAGATCAATGAATGTCTTTTCTTTTGGCCATTGTATTGTCTGTACTTCTTCCCACGGCAATCTAACTTTTCTGTGTAGTGTTCTGTGGATCAATGCATGTCTTTTCTTTTGGCCATTGTATTGTCTGTACTTCTTCCCACGGCAATCTAACTTTTCTGTGTAGTGTTCTGTGGATCAATGTATGTCTTTTCTTTTGGCCATTGTATTGTCTGTACTTCTTCCCACGGCAATCTAACTTTTCTGTGTAGTGTTCTGTGGATCAATGTATGTCTTTTCTTTTAGCCATTGTATTGTCTGTACTTCTTCCCACGGCAATCTAACTTCTCTGTGTAGTGCTTTGTGGAACATTGTTTGTCCTTTTTATCATTTCCATTTGTATTATACACATGTCTTCGATCTACGGCTTCTGATTACACCCTCAGTCATTTTCAAACTCTTCTCACAACTTCAGTGGAAATCGACTATGATATCCAAATTGCGGTTTTCGCTAATGTTTATCGACGACGATGATATACGATCGTGGTCATTACTGCACCTACAATAGACGAAAGATCGCTATATCAACCTAATGATATCCCACTGATTAACGCTATAATTGATCGAGTTTCTCTTGACGTAAGCTTACCAATATCATTTTACTAATTTTAGCATTGTATATCTAAAAGAGACATAATTATAGCTACTCAAATATACAACTGAATCAATTAAGTTATTCAATAACATATACTTCATCCTCCTATTTCAATGGTGCAATTATACATAGTTAGACTATATCTATAGGTGTGTACAATTCTAACGACACTCGGCGTTGAGCCTGTGATATTTTAATAAGGTACCTTTCTGAGAAGAAACATATATCTTGTTCTAACGTCACTCAGCACTGAGCCTGTGTCATTTTAGCAGGGTACCTTTCTGAGAAGAAACACCTATCTTGTTCTATCGACACTCAGCACTGAGCCTTTGACATTTTAGCAGGATAGCTTTCTGAGAAGAAACAAATAGCTTGTTCTGAGGACACTCAGTGTTGAGCCTGTGACATTTTAGCAGGAGAACTTTCTGAGAAGAAACAAATGGCTTGTTCTAAGGACACTCAGTGTTGAGCCTGTGACATTTTAGCAGGAGAACTTTCTAAGAAGAAACAAATGGCTTGTTCTAAGGACATTTATTCTATATTTATATAGCAATAGTTTGTCATCCACAAAACGTGTGCAGTTGTTGTCCGTTGTTGTTGTTCTTGTTGAAAATGTCATGATCACTGAGGAAAATGTACCCAACATCTGCATATAACTTTTCTTCATACTAAATTGAGCGTACCTGATGAAGGTTATTCTGAGCGTACCTGATGAAGGTTATTCCAGACACGCATCGTTGCGCACTAAAATTGATATCTAGTTTTTTATTGAAGTATATGATAAATTATCGATCTCTATTGCAATTTGCTGTTGTATTTTCCAATGAACTATAAGTTTAATTGTATAGCTGTACTGTTGTGTATGAATCCATCGACCTCCTTCGGTGTAAAATGTGATTGACATACAGTCAAACCTGCTCATACGGTGACCTCTATTAAGCAGTCACCTGTATTAAAAGGTCACCTTTTTCTTGTCCTGTCATGAACATTTTTATTTGAGCTGAACCTCTATTAAGACATCACCTGTCTTATAAGGCCACTTTTTCGTTGTCCCGAATGTGACCTCTTAATCTAGGTTTGATCGTAGTAATATGTTATTCTATTTTAACTTTAAACTAAACAGTTCATCTGCTATGTTTGTCGATATCAACCAATGACTGCTTAATCCTGCGGTATACTAACATAGCGCTGATAAATGTTCGGGAATATGTTAGTAACAAATAACTGTTAGGGAATATGTTAGTGACAAATAACTGTTAGGGAATATTTTAGTGGCAAATAACTGTTAGAGAATATGTTAGTGACAAATAACTGTTAGGGATTATGCTAGTGACAAATAACTGTTAGTGAATATGTTAGTGACAAATAACTGTTAGGAAATATGCTAGTGATAAATAACTGTTAGTGAATATGTTAATGACAAATAACTGTTAGTGAATATGTTAGTGACAAATAACTGTTAGGGAATATGTTTGTGACAAATAACTGTTAGGGAATATGTTAGTGACAAATAACTGTTAGGGAATATGTTAGTGACAAATAACTGTTAGAGAATATGTTAGTGACAAATAACTGTTAGGGATTATGCTAGTGACAAATAACTTTTAGTGAATATGTTAGTGACAAATAACTGTTAGGGAATATGTTAGTGACAAATAACTGTTAGAGAATATGTTAGTGACAAATAACTGTTAGGGATTATGCTAGTGACAAATAACTGTTAGTGAATATGTTAGTGACAAATAACTGTTAGGGAATATGCTAGTGATAAATAACTGTTAGTGAATATGTTAGTGACAAATAACTATTAGTGAATATGTTGGTGACAAATAACTGTTAGTGAATATGTTAGTGACAAATAACTGTTCGGGATTATGTTAGTGATAAATAACTGTTAGGGAATATGTTAGTGACAAGTAACTGTTAGGGAATATGTTAGTGACAAATAACTGTTTGAATATGGTGCATACTGCTTGTTAACTAATAACTGAGTATTTTCATCGTATGTTGAACTAAAAAAAAAGCAAACTCGCCAAAGGCTCAATTTTCTACCTTTCCCTAAAGCTTGTGCAAATAAATTTCATATTTTCCGACATGATTATTTTTTGGACATTTCAGCTGTCTTGCATATTGTTTGCGATTGATTTGACTGATTTATTGTGCTTGACGCCACTTTCAGCAATATTTCTGCTATATAATGGCAACCAGTTTTAGAGGTGGAAGAAGCTGGAGTACCCGGAGAGAACCACCGACCATGAGCAAGCAACTGGTAATATTTATCTCTTGTTGCTACGAGTCGAGTGTACCCTTTTTGTAACTTTCAAAGCCGGGCGCGAAACCACGCCGTATTGGTGATAGGCTTGTATGAGTTGTTAGGTAATCCAACTACCTAACTCATTGAGCCACCCGAGCCCTCTATTGTTTACGGAGTGTCTGTGTCTCAAATGATAATCATAATCTCACACATCATCTAAAACCTTTTCAAATATAAGAGGATACGATTTTCCAAAATAATGCTTGACGTAAGAGTTTAGTTTTCAAAACACGGTACACATAATAAATTAGTACTCAGACGATGGTGACGTAATAAATTAGTACTCAGAGGACAGTGACGTAATAAATTAGTACTCAGAGGACAGTGACATAATACATTAGTACGCAGAAGGCGGTGACGATGTAGAATGTCTAAACGCAATCTACTGTGCATGTGCTGTAAAATACAAACATATAAACTCCATAAGCGGGAATTCATCATGAAATTAGTAATGTCAAGGTATTTTCCTTGGCAACAATAAAAAATGTAATGTCTCCTGTCTAATTTCATTCTCTGTAGATCGGATAAAATTTAATATAGTATGTAATTTCACTATAGGCATGACAATTTGCTTTATGTCTGTATTTGACATTATCTTAATTATTTTCCTTTTCAAAAATTATTACAAATATAAAGTGAAAAACAACACATACCACAGAGTCGGAACAATTCCGTAATCAAATATCAAACCCGCAGAAAGAGACAAAATCGATAACTTTAATACACTCACAAATCTTAATATATGAAGAACCCGGATGGCTCAATGAGTTAGGTAGTTGTAGAGAGGCCCGGATGGCTCAATGAGTTAGGTAGTTGTAGAGAGGCCCGGATGGCTCAATGAGTTAGGTAGTTGGATTACCTAACAACTCATACAAGCCTATTGCCAATACGGCGAAGGCTAGCGCCTGGCTTTGTAAATTACAAAAAGGTGCACTCGACTCGCAGCCGCAAGTGATAAAGCTTACCAGTTGCTTGTCCATGATCGGTGATTCTCTCCGGGTACTCCACACTCTTCCACCACTAAAACTGGTCGCCATGATATAGCAGAAATATTGCTGAATGTGGCGTTAAACACCAAAAATCAATCAAATCAATCAATCTTACATATAATGTACACATAATGGATTTGTCTGCCTATATTTCAACTTATTTGTTTATCACGCTCACACAATTTGTTGGTAGCAAGACACATGCGTACATTTTATACATCTGCGACAAAGTATTTATCTGATAATAGTATGCTAATTACAGTATTGATTATTGGGACGTCATGGTCGTCATCGTATGGTAGTTAGATTTACAACTACACATGCAATCAGTGTCTATCACCAGTAAAGCTGTAATTTCAAATCGTACATATAACCACTTGTTGGGCTTGTTAAATATTTATTTCTTTTAAGGGACCGTCGTTTATTTGAATTGTACTTCATACAACATTATGCTGTAAAGTCTGTCGGTGACTTGCGGCAGTTTTTGTGGTTTTCTATGGTTTGCACTCGTAGTTGAAGATCTAACTACCACACGATCATGACCACGACGATCCTCAAGTGTATAATATGATCAGAGTAACGCGTTATCTCGTGACGTGCATGATGAACCATCTTCTATGCTGACGTATGGGTTTGCACTCGTAGTTGTAGATCTAACTACCACACGATCACGACCACCACGATCCTCAAATATGATCAGAGTAACGCGGCGTTATCTCGTGAGGTGCATGTTGAACAATCTGCTATGCTGACGTACACCTACATTGCTTCGTACAACTTATTTCCTGGTATTATATTTCAAGAAAAAGTTCCATTATTATATAATAGAAAAGCTCATATTTCTGCTCAGACTGAATAAATGTATATTATGCTTGATCTGTTATATATGACCCTTGACCTCTTCAACATGTTTTCTCTTTTCTCACCTATCATTGTGCTGCTGTCAAAACTAGGATGGTAGAACAACATTTGTCACATTGGCTGACACCACAGTACCTATGAGTACATGAGCGTGGTGATGTAGTGATAGAGCAAATAGCTCATTCATAAATATAGCCATTATCGACTCACTAAATAGGCATGTAGTAGGGTCCAGAATCGCTTACCGCGAGGCTTTTATCAATTTGTAACTGGCGTGATAAAGCCCCAAAGATGTTTGATGGACTTTATTGACTCACCAATTAGGCATATGGTCTCGCCCAAAATCACTAACTGCGAGGCTTTGCTCGATTTGTAACTTGCGTGAGAAAGCTCCAAAGATGATCAATGGATTTTGATTTAAACAATCAATAAACATAGGCACCCTACTCTGCCTAAATATTGAGAATGAAGTGTTCGAACCCCTAAAATATACCTTAAGAAGCTTCATCGCAAAAACCAAAATATTTTATGACCATCTATGCATCCAGGTTTAACACATTCACGAGCCTAAAGTTCATTTGAAATATGGCCCCTTAGAAAAGCTGCCGACAACTTTCTGTTTCACAGAAAGAAGGAAACTGACCAAAAGCAATAAATCCTAAAACGTTGATTTGTAGACTTATTTACCGAAAGTTTGTAATAAAATAAATAAATGTATAATTTAATGCCCACGACGCATTTCTGGAATGACTTCAGTGGTATGCTGAATGTTCAAGATTGGAAAGCCAACTACATTTTTGTCATTTAAAATTCTTTGGAAGCAAGAATACTAAAGTGGCTTAAGGTGGTACCATACACTTCAGGTTAAATTTGATCTGCTCGTTTAATTTTCGTATTTTTTTGGCAGTGTGTTTGAATATATCCATTATAATAAATATCATAAAGTTTAACAAATTCCAGCCAACAGACTCAGAGCTATAAATTCACTAGCCACATAGCAGCTTTTCTCTCTGTGGTTTTGATTACAGAGATGTTTGAAATCTGCATACAGACATCATATGATCAAAACGTTCAACTGATTTTAAAGAGTTATCTCCCTGTAGTGTATGGTACCACCTTAACATGATAACAGAGAAGGTCAAAATAACATTAGGTTTAATACAATTACATTACTTATCAACTGTGAATTTCAATAATAAATATATTTATTTAAGCATGAAAGAAACAATTGTTTGTGAAACTTATTTACAGAAACCTTGTGGAAAACACTCACACGACCGCAACATTTCAATTAGAAGTTAGTGCCCTTCAATCTAATTTAGCCCCGTCATTTTTTATTAAAAAGTTAGCGATCATGTATTTTTGTTAGTGGTATCGATTTTACATCTGTTTCGATTGG
This sequence comes from Bathymodiolus brooksi, assembly GCA_963680875.1. NCBI lineage: Eukaryota > Metazoa > Mollusca > Bivalvia > Mytilida > Modiolidae > Bathymodiolus > Bathymodiolus brooksi. The sequence continues at coordinate 87,000,127 of OY804589.1, read as the reverse complement.
ATTTTGAAACTGGTTGGACAGTGTGGTATTTCCTTGTTTCACATTTTCTCAATAATCAGTAAATATACACTCGAGTTTCAGTGGGTTTCGTGTCGCTAGATCTTTAGTTTTTCTGCATAGTGTTTTATACATCATTGTTTGCCTTTGGTCATTGTGGTGTCTTTCCTTCTTCGATCAAGTTTACCAGTTGCTTGCCCATGGTCGGTGGTTCTCTCCGGGTACTCCGGCTTCTTCCACCATTAAAACTGGTCACCATGATATAGCTGAAATATTGCTGAAAGTGGCGTTAAGCACAATAAATCAATCAAATCCTTCTTCGATATATCGCTTTTGATTACCCTTCAAACTTTTCTTCTATATAATTTCAGGTCGTCATAAACAACTGATTTCCCTTAATACAAGGAATGAATACAGACGATGATGATGATGACCTTGTCCTACAGTGTCTATACGATGAATTTACTCTTCTAGAAGTTGTCATTGAGGGTGACTTTGAAAGTGTACAAAGCATTCTAGATGATAACCCAACGGTTGACGAATTAAATGAAAGAGACAGGACAGGCAAGGTAAGGTTTCAATCTTATGCCAGTGGGGCTTAGACTGTCGACGAATAAAACGAAAGAGATAAAACAGGCAAGTTAAGTTCTTAAACTTATACCGGGGGTCCTACTACTGTTGACGAATTAAATGAAAAAGACAGGACAGGCAAGGTAAGGCATTAATCTCATTCCTGGGGATGGGGGTGTTTACAGTGCTTATACAATGAATTTACTCTTCTAGAAGTGGTCATTGAAGGTGACTTTGAAAGTGTACAAAGCATTGTAGATGATAACCCAACGATTGACGAATTAAATGAAAGAGACAGGACAGGCAAGGTAAGGTTTCAATATTATGCCTGTGGGGCTTAGACTGTCGGCGAATAAAATGAAAGAGATAGAATAGGCAAGGTAAGGTCTTAAACTTATACCAAGGGGTCTTTCTACTGTTGACAAATTAAATGAAAGCGATAGAACAGGCAAGGTACGGTCTTAAACTCATACCAGGAGATCTTACTACTGTTGACGAATTAAATGAAAGCGATATAACAGGCAAGGCAAGGATTCATCTCATACCAGGGGGTCTTACTACTGTTAACGAATAAAATGAAAGAGATCAAACAGGCAAAGCAAGTTTCAATCTCATGCCAGGGGGTCTTACGACTGTTGACGAATAAAACGAAAGAGATCAAACAGGCAAAGCAAGTTTCAATCTCATGCCAGGGGGTCTTACGACTGTTGACGAATAAAACGAAAGAGATAAAACAGGCAAAGAAAGTTTCAATCTCATACCAGGGGGTCTTACTACTGTTGACGAATAAAATGAAAGAGATAAAACAGGCAAAGAAAGTTGCAATCACATACCAGGGGGTCTTACTACTGTTGACGAATAAAAAGAAAGAGATAAAACAGGCAAGGTAAGTTTCAATCTCATGTCATTGGGTCCTACACATTAGACAGCTTAATTAAAAGCATTTCTTCAATCATTTCCTGCCTATTTAATAGACTATATAAAGCAAATGATACCAAGCGTTTCCTGTTTATTATAAGTGAGAGATACTAGGTGTTATCTGTCAATAATAAGGTTAAGGAATATAGTGTAAAGGATACAATATCCTGGTTTAATTAGTACAGTTAGAGCTGTATAATAGAAAGAATATATTGTTCGTTAGAATTCTGTTAGGAAAGTACAATGGAGTGGAAGTCAAAGAATTTTTTCTCACAATTATATCTTGAAAAAAATCCTTTATCAGCTTTTGACATGGGGCGTTCTTAGTTGTGTACATTTTAGCTATATCATGTGAAACTACTGGGATGAATTACATCAAAGTTTGCTAGAATAGTCTAAATAAGGACTCAAGCTGAACAAAATTGCTGGGCGTGAATGCCAAGAGGGTCACCATTGCCAAATGTTTTTTTTAAATATCTTAACTTCTTTATTTCATTTTTGGAATTACCTAAGATTTAAACTGTAGGTACACGATAATGAATCGTATATAGCCACATATTCCACAGTGAGATAAATGGAATTCGGAGATCGCCTTTCAAAATCATATTCAACTGCCCAGACTTCAAACTTCTACTTAAAAAACTAGATAAAGAAGGACTTAAAATTACCACAGCTTAATTTTATGCAATTTAAATTGTACGTATTGACAATTTGTGGAACACAAATCATATGTTTTCGGTTTTCTGTATATTGTGGACTTAGGTTGATATTAACACATGTTCAAGTTAGACATACTTTCTCCAAATATCATTAGAAAATACTAACTCGGAGGGTAAGATTGAATATGTTTTGTTGATAATCCTCTTTGTCAAATATATCTGCATATTAAGCGACGAATGTACAATTTATGACTTTTTGCAAAGTTATACGTCTGTCTTAAGATAACTACGGTTATTTTATATGACATTAAGATACTCCTCCTTCTTTTGTGTATATATACATATATAACACATATAACATGTATACAGTTATCCCCTTTTTTACTATTACTCCGATCAGAAAAAAATATGTGTATTTATTATAGTGCAATATACTTTTATGGAATACACAGGACGTAAAACATTGGCCTAATGTTTCGCTATGATGGCTGTGATATATCGACAAAGTATCGCATTTTTTTATATTAGGATATGCTAATTTTCTTCAAACTGTGTGTAAAAAGAAGAGTAAAAAAATGTGATTTTTATAATTTTGCAACGTGTAATATATAATATCTTACTACTGTTAACTTAAAGTAGCACATTTTAAATGGAACATAGGTTGTTTTGGTGGTATGCATCTTCCTCATCTTTTTAGGTTTCTCTGTTTTTTCCCCTTTTTATGCGTTGTGTCCTGTGTGCCCAATGTTGCCTACATCTCTTGATTGCCCCTCCTGGTAGGTATACCGTTTATATAAAAGCTAGCCTTCATAGATTAAAATTTAATAGTTCTTTATTCTTTAATAATGCAAACATGCTGAATTTCGCCAGTTTCTATGGATTGTCGGAATTCTCTAAAGCGTATTGCATATATAACTGTGAGTGGCTGCACAGATCAATCCTGTAACCATACATCTACTGAACATATATATTGCTATGGCATTATATCCGTTGCTAGGGTATTCTAGGAGAAGATGTATTATCCATGCACGTATCGATGTTATTAGAAAGGCATTTTTTTCTCAATCTTTTATTACCTGGAGCTCAGATTTTACAACTACTTGTAATCATCTTACAGATATATATTTACGGCATAAAGAAGCTTAATCAAGTAAATCAACTTATAGAATCTTCATCTTGCATCTTCTCATTTATACACAACAATGTATTGGTAGAAATATGCCAGTCAGTGCAACGGCTTGAAATGTTGGTTTTTTTCTACTATAATTGTCTGTTTTTATCTCATTCTACATTGTATTATTTAGCGATATAGAAAATAAGTTCAAGGCATGCATAATCTACATGTATGTATGCTATACATGTACTGACTTGAAATGTTTTTCTCATTTAATTGTCTTTTTCATATCATTATAAAGGGCTCGGTTGACTCAATGAGTTAGGTAGTTGGATTACCTAACAACTCATACAAGTATATCACCAATACGGCGTGGGTTCGTACACGGTTTTGTAAATTACAAAAAGGGTGCAGCCGCAAGTGATAAAGTTTACCAGTTGCTTGCCCATGGTCGGTGGTTCTATCCGGGTACTTCGGCTTCTTCCACCACTAAAACTGGTCGCCATGAAATAGCTGAAATACTGCTGAAAGTGGCGTTAAGCACCAAAACTCATCACAAAATCATATCATTATATATCGTATAATTTAGCGATATAGAAAATATTCTACAGAGATACTAATCTACCTGTATTTATGATATACATGTAGCTTTGATCCCACAAACTAGTCTGAAAATATGGTTTTCTCCGGGTATTCCAGTTTCTTCCACCAATAAAACTGACCACCACGATATAACTGAAATTGTGTTGAAACTGGCGTTAAGTACAATAATTCTAATCCTTGTCTAGAAAGCAAACACATGGAATTGATGTGCTGAATGATAGTAATTTGCTTGAGCTTGATTACGATATATATTTCACATGATTTCATTTCACGATAAAATCAATCGTATGTATCGTATATTTCATAATACTGAATTAGATTAATGCCATATTAGAAAAAAATGCACGTGTATATACCATCACACAAGTGTAGACATCTGCACGTGCACAATGATGGCATTAAGCACCACCTGCCGTGACAAGTTATCACTTCTGGTAATGTTGCTATTATTTCGAATTGTGGAATTTGCTCGGGATGGGGGATAAATGCAGTGACGGATTTACATAGAAGTTTGACAAGCTGAATCATATGGCCTCAAAATTTAGGGGGCCTCCACCCAATGTGTATGATAATTTTCACTCTGTCATTGGACTTATTTTGCTATAGCGCACTGTACTCTCTAAACAACCCTTTGGCAATTTCCGTTGCACAAATGCACACCATTTCATAATATTGCAGAATATTGAACACCTGTCATCATCCTTGTCTTTATTTTAATTCTCTTCCATCGTCCGATAGTCGCGAGGGTGTAGATTGGGACGGGTTTATCGAAATAGCCTAGGGCATCACTTCTTCTCAACCCAACACTGGATAAATGGATCGTCATCATGATAGCGAATGGATACTGATGTGTATCAACAACGGTGGAAAGGACATCAATCTCAAACAAATGTCAGCTAATAATCTCCAGTATATATAACATCGTCGAACTGGTCTGATACTTAAATATCTACATTAACAGTACTGTTAGTTAGAGTATATGCATACACGATAAAACGAGAAAGCCGAAGGGGCAATCAAGAATGGGCAATCCAAAAAAACTGAAAAAATTGGGTACATAAGACATAGGACGAAGACAGACAAAACATACAACACAGAAAACTCAAAAGATGAACACCAATGACCCACCAAAAACGCGGAGCACCAAGGATCAACCAAAAACCGGGAATTAACCCGTGTGTTCGCGAATGATGTAATATTGGGGTCAACAATGAAGAATATAATTAAACTGTTAGCCTTTCCAACTTGCAAGGTTTAATACAACTAGTCGTTAAAAAGTCAATGTATTTTGTCAGGTCAGTGATTGAATAAGGAACTACAATAAATCTGAGGAAAAGTGCATTCTCTTTGCTGTATGACGAAACTGTGGTCGGTGAACTTTTATGAAATTAATATGCAACGTTTCTCTAAAATGCCATCAACATAATTTAATATCATGTCATACGAACTATTAAATACTCGCTTAAAGGATATAATTTCAAACGCCTTGTACTTTTGTAAGCATTTTAGAACCATCATTTGGCTTGTCGATAAAACGTACAAACTTGAGTAGTTAAATACATGGACATGTGTATTTGCCATTGGCGCAAGATGAACCATTATTATAATGTCAGTCTGTGTGCTGCAATGTTTCAATAAGAATGGGTTAGAAACCTATTTGATTGTTGGGTTGAATGATCAGACCTATGCATGTAAAAGATAAAATAAAATGAATAGTTCATAAGACAGTGTTAGATTGATGCCACATTAATAATAATAATAACAAATACATGTGTACATAGCATTTTCACACGCTTAAACACCGGAAATTGTATAATGACGGCCATTAGTGTCACCTTATGTGGCACGGTATCATCTCGTTCAAACTCTCTATATTTTCGCATTGTAAATTTGGCCGAGGAGCCAAACTGTTAGTCATTATGCTAACGCAATAATACGGCAGTGTATCAATTCGGGATCCAATGAGGGAGATACATTAATTAAAAGCATGACTGACGATGAACATACGGACAAAATTACTCATATATACCCTTTTTAGGCGTTTACTCACAATTAGTTTCCATATTTGCTTCCGCTGACATATTATGGCACCGTCATCCTAAAATTTCATGATGTTTTATATTCGAATGTAGTATCAATTACCTTTTCCTTGCGAAACTTTATAGTTTGACATTTCACTTCCGTGGTTAAATATCAACTTCACGCGTATGTACAAACATCCGGGAGAGTCATGTTTTGATATTACACTTCCGCTGTTTAGCATTTATTTCACGCACGTGTATGTACAAACATCCGAGAACGTCATGTTTTGATATTACAGTTCCGTTGTTTACTTCCGTTGTTTAATATTAAGTTCATGTTTGTGCACAAATATCCTGGAACGTCATAGCAATTGAAAAAGGATATCGAGATGGCTTTTGTTTCAAATTCTGATCGTGTGGTATGTGCAACCAGTGCCTATCACCACTGACGTTTTGAGTTCAAATCCCGCTCAGGCGAGGTGTACTCCATACCACATTATGAGATAAAGTTTGTCAGTCGCTTGCGGCAGGTCGGTAGTTTTCTCCGGGTATTCTGACCGCCACGATATAGGTAAAATATTGTTGAAAGTTGCGCTAAACACCATATCTCTAACCCACGATGGTATAGTTTAGCGATAGAGAAAAATAAGCTAAAGGCATACAAATGTTCACCCTAATTTCATCCGATTCAATACTGGAACGGATTTGACAGTATCGTATTTTGTCATGATTGTTTTTTCACAAAGTATTTTTATGAAGTATATAATCAGCTATCGCACACAGCCAGTACAATACACAAACGTGTGCATGTGTTATGCATATGTGCAATATTTATGTTATTCATTTGTGTTTTGCTTTCTAATTTCATCCAATTCACTTCTGCTCAGTCGTCTGGTTTTTTGCTTTTCTCAAAATAATTAATTTGATGTTTTCACGGAGTATACCATTACCACCTATCATATCATTAAAATGTAAACTGTGATAATTTTCTATGTTATTAATTTTTTTTTCTAAATTAATCACATTCATAATGTCTTGTTTTGCAGTTTCAGTTTTGCATGTTGTCATGTTTTTCCCCCAAAATTATGTATTTGATGTTTGCAGATAGAACATAAACAAGTGTCAAATTATTAGCCTCTACACAACGAGGCAAATGCCAATTCGTTTTTTTGTACAGGTTAATATTTTTTCAACGCCACAATATAGTTAAAGTACTGCTAAGATTGGCGCTAAACACCAATCAATCAATCAATGTAATAAGTTTTTTTTTCTACATACATCTGATTCACTTTTGGAATTAGTTTTCACAGTTTCGTATTTTTTTCATATTATTTTCTCAAAATTATTAATTTGATGTTTTGATGTAGAACATTATTAGCCTATATATAGCCAGGTAAATGTGCAGTCGTGTGCTTGCTCCTGTTTATTCATTGTTTTTCTCCTTCTAAGTGTCAATTCACTCTGTAATGATCCGTATTTTGTATGGTTTTGTCCCTCAACACTTTCCTGTTCATGTTGAGTATCAGTTTCACGCGTATGTACAAATATCCCGAAAACGTCATGCTTTGATATTACACTTCCGTTGTTTAATATTGATTTCACGTTTGCGCACAGATATCCTGGAACGTCATAGCAATTGAAATGGTATATTTTTTGTTTCATATTGATATATGTTTTTCTATGGCTTTTTACTTATATCTTAGGTTTCCTGTAAACAACTTTGGTGTTTTGTTTCATAAGCATTGTGCTAACACATATAAAGTATTTATTACATAAGGCTCTATTTTACTGTTTTTCTATTGGCCATAAGCAATACACGTGACATTCCATTTTCTAACATATTGATTAGCAAAAAGCAATTTCTGTGCAATACAAAATCATATTGCACTCTCGTGCTAAATCAATGAATGCAATATATATATTACGTGGCAAAAAATTTCAAAATTATTAAATTAATAAAACAAAAAATTTAAAGTTCAAAATTTTAAACAAAATTTCAAAATTTCAAACATTTGTTAAAATTTCAAATTTTTTTTTAGATTCAAAATTTTCATAAAATTTCAAACTTTCAAAAATTTCATAAGATTTAAAAAAAAATCAAAATGATAAAATTTTCAAAAAGTTTCAAAGTTTTCATAAAATTTCAAAATTAGAGTTAAATAGAGCCTTATGTAATAAAACAATTACTAGACGTAAGCTTGATCAATATGAGGTTTAATGGAGCAGAGTACAACAATATTGAACGAAGCTTTTCGCCTCGTTCAATATTGTTGTACTCTGCTCCATAAAACCTCATATTGATCTCGTTCAAGTGCAGTAATTGTATAATATTGTTTCAATTGTTGTTTTTCTAATTTCATCCATTTACAAGGGCTGTCATTTTTACATTGTTTTTACGTCCAATGTATCCCTGGAAATTTAATGTTTTCATCAAATATCAACTTATTTTCCTGTACACAGCCAGTAATAAGTCCAATCTTCTGCTTACACATTTCCATCATCGCCCACAATTCATCCAATCTAAAGGTGAAACAATTCAGTTATAGAAATGTTTTGGTAGTTTCGTATTTTGTCATTATTTGTTCTCAATATAACTAATTTAATGTTTTCAAGTAGTACCTATCATATTATTAACCCGTACACATACAAGACAATGCTCACTCGTCCGTTTGCACATGCTACGTATCTATATTGTCATTGTTTTTTTTCTAAATACCACCAATTAACTTTGGGGTCCGTCGCGCTCGTGATCGTATGGTAGTTGGATTTAAAACTACCTACGCAATCAGTGTCTATCACCACTGCACAGGTGTGATAATGTTTGTCAGTGACTTGTTACAGGTCAGTGGTTTTCTCCGGGCATTCCGATTTCCCCCAGCAATAAAACTGACCGCCACGATATAACTGAAATAGTGTTGAAAGTGGCGTTAAACATCATAATCCAACCAAACCAATTAACTTTGTGCTTGATAGTTTCGCATGTTTTCATAATACTTAATTTGATGTTTTCATGTAGAACATCATCAAGTATCATATTATTAACCCGTCATCAAGCATGTTAACAAAAGGAAATATAATATGTGGTAGTTTATATTTCCCCACACAATTACATATTGTATGTTATTATCTCCATGTAATACACTGTTAGTTACAGTAATTGTATATGTGACTCAACAGGAAGGGTGATAATTGGCCAATACCACGTTGCTATAGTGATTTTTGAGGTAATGCATAGCTAAGCATAAACATGTAATTGTATTTTATTTTTTATTTTATTATTTAAACACTAATTCCATTTCAATATGATACAAATAATTGAAGGTAGTCTGTTCGTTACATGTGCTTCTTTCGCCTTCTTTACTAACTAATTAATAAATTTTGTTCTAGGTCAAAATGTAGGACATGTCTTGGTGACATAGCAATAAATATGTTTGTTAGTGGAGCAGGAACTGCCTACCCTTCCGGAGCACCTGAATTCACCCCCGGTTTTTATTTGGATTTGTGTTACCCGATCTTTTATATGTGTGTTTTGTAGATCGTTGTTTGTCCTTTTGTTCTTTTCTTTTGGTCGTTGCGTTGTATGTTCTTCTTCGATATACGGATTCTGATTACCCCTTTGATATATTCAAACTCTTCTTTGCCACAACCTTAGTACATCGCGGGGTCGATCCACGATATGGTCAATTAGATTTTGAAAAAATAGCTTTAGTATTTCTGCGGAGCACTATTGTTGAGTACGAGCAAAATCTTGTTGGCCGAGAGTCGATGTAATGTGTCCAATTGGAAAGAATGTTGTGCGAGTAACAAAGATTAATAAATATATACCTAGTCGTGTCTATCTCCTATTTTATTTATCAACAAACAACTTGTGCTTTCTGTGATTTAGCTGCAAAACAAACCCCACTCATTTGAGTTGACCTATTATGTGTCTTTATGTTCCGAGTTCCGTGAGGTGATATCCGTTAGGATTTCCGCATAAAAACGATTTTCAGTTTGTCTTTGCATGAAGTTGTTTGCAGAATGACTCATGTCATATTTACGTCATTTGTTTTTGTTTGCGTACAGTGGTATCCAACACATATTGTGTTGTGTTTTTATTTTGTTTGTCTTCGTCTATGTTGCCAGTTCCTCTGGGTTGTCCATTATTTATTGTCCATTTGGTATTCTCTAACGTTTATTAAAAACTATCATTTTCTCAATCACTCCCAACTCATTCAAATTGATGTAGTTCCATTAGAGGGAAGTTAATATACGTCATGTACGTGATAAAAACAGATTGATGATTTAATAATGATATTTAAAATGACAGAGCATCAGTCACAAATAAAACAAAAAAATCGGTTAATTGGTTAACTTGATAGAAAAGAAGGAACGAGAGTAGACAGCGGTATGTCAAACTGAGGAAGCATTACAAATAGGATACCAGTATAAAATAGAACAAACATGTCAACTCGTCTCTAGGGTAGTGCAATGATTGTTTATTTTATATATTTGTTTGTATTATACATTTCAATACTACTGCTCTTTCTGAGAGTTTTGTCCTATAAGAGTCGAGGGCCCGGGTGGCTCAATGAGTTTGGTAGTTGGGTTACCTAGCAACTCGAAGAAGCCTATCACCAATACGGTGTGGGTTCGCGCCCGGCTTTGTAAATTACTAAAAAGGGTGCACTCGACTCGAATCCGCAAGTGATAAAGTTTACCAGTTGCTTGCCCATGATCGGTGGTTCTCTCCATGTACTCCGGCTTCTTCCGGCACTAAAACTGGTCGCCATGATATAGCTGAAATATTGCTGAAAGTGGCGTTAAGCACAACAAATCAAATCAGTCATCCTATAAGAGTCTTATAGACTTATTTTGACTTGAACGTTGATTGATAAAGTTAATAATTTCTCGTGTTTTCCACAGAAATCAGACGGCAATTATCAGCCGTTTTTTTAATTTAACAGACAACATCAACGAAGAATAGACAGAACACATTTTAGTAATTCCCAGATATTAGCAATGCTAAGACTATTGCAATTTTCATTCATAATGTTTACAACTTCACTGTGTTTTAGGGGCTAAACTCGCATCATTTTGTCTTTAAAAATGTCTTTCGAAAGATATCAACACATTGTTGAAAACATATTCTGCCAAGCGCCTACAGATGACGAGTGATAACATTGACAATTAGATTTTGGTTTGAAGTTGACTATATGTCTTACGATGGCATTGTATATTATATAATACTTAGATAATGGTAGAGTCCATCGGCTCTACTTCATGGAACTTAATATTACACATATCGTATTTAGGGTTGTATAATGCGCGTTGGTGGATAATGCGCACCCCTCTTGGCCTTGAAAATCTCCAGAAAAAAACTAGTTCGTGTCTATAGTGCGCATGGACTTTTAAAACAAATCGCCGTCGGAAATGTAAGAATTAAATATCAATCGTCTATATTTTTCAGTCCTTTGAGCATGTTTCATTTGCTGGGAGAATTTAAGAACCATTTATCTCTTTTCATCTTCAATAAAGTTGCAAAATATTAAATGTGTTGGGTTTTATTGGCGGACATGTGATTTCCCGGCCTGGGAAAGAGTGAAACACATTGCTCCTGTTTATAATGCGCACCCCTCCTACAAATTAAAGAATCTGGGCAAAATCATACGCATTATACAACCCTAAATACGGTATGCCAACTTCCTTGTTGCAAAGATTAAATTTATTATGCATAATCTTCAAGATAATAGCTTTCTTTATAATAACGTTGTTGTCCGGATTATACGTGCGGGTTGGCTGCCACCTTTTACTAAGTTACATGTACCAAGCCAGGACAATGAACAGTCATATATATGTGTGTTAACTGTATCATATGTCTGTTAACTGTATCATATGTCTGTTAACTGTATCATGTCTGTTAATTGTATCGATCATGTCTCTGATCTTACTATTTCTCTATTAGATTTTGCAACTGTTCTGACAGTGCGATATTTTTTTCCTTTTTCTGTTATTGTTATAGTTGTAATATACAATCAAAAGCTCGTAAAAGTCCAAGTTAGACGGGTGTCACTAGTGGAGCAGGAACTGCTTACCCTTCCGAAGCACCTGAGTTCCACCCCGGTTTTAGTGGAGTTCGTGTTACTCGATATTTAGTTTTATATGTATGTTTTGTTAATCGTTGTTTGTCCTTTTGTACTTTTTCTTTTGGTCATTGTGTTGTCTGTCCTTCTTCGATATATGGATTCTGATTACCCCTTAGGTATCTTCACACTCTTCTTAGATATGACCTTTCTTATCTTAGAGTTTCCATAGCTTGGTTCCAAATAGTACCACTAAACCAATTATTCGACGAAATAAAGCCATATTTATGATCTCAATTCCCATTAAGTCCATTCAACTTTAATATAAAAAAAATAGATATCTTATTTAGTGTGCACAACACGTTTCTGGAATAATTATCATCATGTACGATAGTAGTCAGAAGTCAAATAATATAAATGTCTGTGGGTGCAAGTAAGTGAATGGCCCTAAACAAAATAGTCAAATTAGACTATACTCTGAGGTTATTAACCTATTAGAACCATGGCTTTACTCTGTGCTATATCAACTAAATCCATTATTCCAAGAAATAAAACTTTGTTGATGGTTTCTATTCCAATTAAATGCATTCATCTTTAATAGCAATGTTTGTACTGTATTTTCAAAGCCATGACAACAAATATCTTTCTGTTTCCAATAAATGTGTTTACAATCTTATTTTGGATATTGTGTTTATTTTTTTTTACGCCGATTCTTAAAATGACTTTTATTAAAACTTAAACTTCTATTAAGGTACTTATTAGTTGCTTAATTTGATTTTTGGATTCTGATTGCCCCTTTGGTATCTTCAAACTCTTCTTAAAACAATTTGGCAGAACAATATTGTAAGCCGACATGTTATTAACCCCAATTTGTAATACGAGTTCAAGACAGCGGTACACGGTTCACATCCATATCCTATTATTTTTTTCATAGTCACGTGTATCTATTTACAATATATATAAAATAAAATAAAAACATTGATATCTAATTTATTTTCTTGAATATCCTTTATCAGGTATGATCATAGTTAAAAGATTGAAAATTCAAATAATTTAAAAAGTCTTTGAGAGCATGTAAGCCAAATGGCATACACTAGATAGTTCGAAGAATAAAGCCATATTGATGGTCTGAATTCCAATTAAATTGCGTTCTACTTTAATTACTGTTATTCTGTATTGTGAAAGCATCTTTAGCAATTTCCAATATTTTTTTGTTTTTCACTATATTCGTTTGAATTAATATTGGTTTTTCTTGTTGCACTGATTCTTAGAAGATCCGTTATTAAAACGTAATCCTTTATTAAGCTAGTGATTAGTTCGTCAATTAGCTGCTTTCTTCGAAAAGTGTAGAGAAGATTAGAATAACCTTGAATATATTAACACAGTACTTTCAGCTGACATTATGGCATGAAATATCTTTATGTTTTCTACTATATTTGCTTAAAATCCCATTTTGAATTTTGTTTTCTGTTGCACTGATTAAGAAGAGTTTGAAGATACTAAAAGGGATAATCAGAATCCGTATTTCGAAGAAGAACAGAAATCAGAATGGCCAAAAGAAAAAGTACAAAAGGACATACAACGACCTACAAAACATACAAATAAAATTAAAGATTGAGTAACACGATCCCCACTGAAAACCGTGGGTGAACTAAGGTGCACCGGAAGTATAAGCAGTTCCTGCTCCACTTTTATTAAAACGTAATCCTTTCTTAAGCTAGTCATTAGTTGGTCAATTAGCTGCTTTCTTCGAAAAATGCAGAGAAAATTAGAATAACCTTGAATATATTAACACAGTACCTTCAGCTGACAAAATGGCATAACATATCTTTATGTTTTCCACTATATTTGCTTAAAATCCCATTTTGAATATTATTTGTTTTCTGTTGCACTGATTCTTAAGAAGAGTTTGAAGATACAAAAGGAGTAATCAGAATCCGTATATCGAAGAAGAACAGACAACACAATGGCCAAAAAAAAAAGTACAAAAGGACATAAAACGACCTACAAAACATACATATAAAACTAAAGATTGAGTAACACGATCCCCACTAAAAACCGTGGGTGAACTAAGGTGTACCGGAAGGATAAGCAGTTCCTGCTCCACTTTTATTAAAACTTAGACCTTTATCAAACTAGTCATTAGTTGGTCAATACCTTTCTTTATTCCACTATATTTTCTTAAATTCCTATTGTAATATTTTTTTTTTTTATAATGCACTGATTCTTAAAACGACTTTCAGTAATTGGTCATTTTTTTTTTTTTTTTGAAAGCTTAGATAGAATTGAAATAACCTTGAAGTTATCAACACAATATTGTAAGGCGACATGTTATTAAACCCAACTTGTAATAGAAGCTAAGCACAGCGAAACACGATGTACATAATATCCTAAGAGAGTAATGTGTATCTATTTACGGCATAGATAAAATTGGAAAAAAAACACAAATTTATAATGTATTTCAAAAGATTGAAAGGTAAAATAATTTAAAGTCTTTGGAAATAAGGGTAATAACAAAATTACCGAACTCCGAACAATCTTACAAAGGGAAAGTCAAAACTCATAAGTATATAAACAAACAAAATCAGTCAACAACCGGAAAACTGTGAAAACCGTAATGACCCTGACTTGGCAGTCATTTGTAAAGAAATGGTGGGTTGAATCAGATTTTAAAGCGCCAAACCTTCTGCTTTCATTACGGCTCAAAGGTTCCGGCTGTCAATATAACAGTATTTATAACATTACTGGAACAAAATAGGTAAAATAGTTGTCAAAGCAGTACCAAATTCAGTGAAGTAAATGTCAAAATCACTCTTACGTCACACATTGATAAAAAAATATTTTTGACATTTTTGTTGACTTCCCTATCTTTATGCATTTTCACTATATGAAAATCCATCGTTTATTATCGTCTCTGCAGAGACGGAATATATTTCGACAAAATCTTGGTATCTGCGAGTATTCCAAAGAACGTAAACAAGATAGCCAATATCCCCCGATGTCACCGTGCCCGTCGTGGCAGTTATCGTATGGTAGCTGGATTAACACCTATCTATGCAGCCAGTGTCTAGCACCACTAAGGTTGTGAGTTATATTTCAGCTCATGGCGAGGTGTACTCGATACAACATTATGTGATAAAATTTGTCAGTGACTTGTGACAGGTCGGTGGTTTTGTCTATATATTCCGGTTTCCACCACCAATATAACTGACCGCCATAATATATCTGCAATGTTGTTGAAAGTGGCGTTAAAGACCATAACTCTAACCCCTGGTGTTACCAATTCCCGAGGCAGATTGAGCTACCGGAACCATGGCAACTCAGCAAATTATTTGAAGAAATAAAACCATCACGATGGTTTTAATTCCAATTAAATCGCGTTCAACTTTAATCACCGTTATTCTGTATTGTGAAAGCATCTTTAACAATTTCATATATCTTTCTGTTTTCCATTATATCTGTTCAAATTTCTATTTAGGATATTGGCTTTTTTCGTTGCACTAATTGTTATAGCGACGTTTATCAAAATGTAATCCTTTATTAAGCTAGTCATTAGTTGGTCAATTAGCTGCTTTCTTCGAAAAATGCAGAGAAAATTAGAATAACCTTGAATATATTAACACAGTCCTTTCAGCTGACATTATGGCATCAAATATCTTTATGTTTTCTACTATATTTGCTTAAAATCCGATGTTGAATATATTTTTTCTGTTGCACTGATTCTTAAGAAGAGTTTGAAGATACCAAAGGGGTAATCAGAATCCGTATATCGAAGAAGAACAGACAACACAATGGCCAAAAGAAAAAGTACAAAAGGACAAACAACGACCTACAAAACATACATATAAAACTAAAGATTGAGTAACACGAACCCCACTAAAAACCGTGGGTGAACTAAGGTGTACCGGAAGGATAAGCAGTTCCTGCTCCACTTTTATTAAAACTTAGACTTTTATCAAACTAGTCATTAGTTGGTTAATACCTGTCTTTATTCCACTATATTTTCTTAAATTCCTATTTAATATTTATTTTTTTATAATACATTGATTCTTAAAACGACTTTCATTGAAACGTAAGCCCTTATTAAGCTATTCATTAGTTGGTCAATTTATTTTTTTGGGAAAGTTTAGATAGAATTAAAATAACCTTGAAGTTATCAACACAATATTGTAAGGCGACAAGTTATTAAACCCAACTTGTAATAGAAGCTAAGCACAGCGAAACACGATGTACATAATATCCTAAGAGAGTAATGTGTATCTATTTACGACATAGATAAAATTGAAAAAAAACAACAAATTTATAATGTATTTCAAAAGATTGAAAAGGAAAATAATTTAAAGTCTTTGGAAGCGAGTATTCCAAAGAACGTAAACAGGATAGCCAATATCCCCCGATGTCACCGTCCCCGTGGTTGGCAGTTATCGTATGGTAGCTGGATTAACACCTATCTATGCAACCACTAAGGTTGTGAGTTATAATTCAGCTCATGGCTAGGTGTACTCGATACAACATTATGTGTTAAAGTTTGTCAGTGACTTGCGACAGGTTGGTGGTTTTGTCTATATATTCCGGTTTCCACCACCAATATAACTGACTGCCATAATATATCTACAATGTTGTTGAAAGTGGCGCTAAAGACCATAACCCTAACCCCTGGTGTTACCAATGCCCGAAGGAGATTGAGCTACCGGAACCATGGCAACTCAACAAATTATTTGAAGAAATAAAGCCATCACGATGGTCTCAATTCCAGTTAAATCGCGTTCAACTTTAATCACCGTTATTCTGTATTGTTAAAGCATCTTTAACAATTTCATATATCTTTCTGTTTTCTATTATATCTGTTCAAATTCCTATTTAGGATATTGGTTTTTTTTCGCTGCACTACTTGTTATAGCGACGTTTATCAGAACGTAATCCTTTCTTAAGCTAGTCATTAGTTGGTCAATTAGCTGCTTTCTTCGAAAAATGAAGAGAAATTAGAATAACCTTGAATATATTAACACAGTACTTTCAGTTGACATTATGGCATCAAATATCTTTCTGTTTTTCACTATAATTGCATCAAATCTCATTTTGAATATTTGATTTTTTTTTCTGTTGCACTGATTCTTAAAATGACTTTTATTAAAACTTAAAGCGTATTAAGCTAGCCATTAGTTGCTCAATTTGCTTTTTGGAAAGCGTAGATAGAATTAAAATAGCCTTTAAGTTGTCAACATAATATTTTAGTTCGATATATTAAACCCAACTTATAATATGATAACAGCACTATGCAATGCACACAAGATCATAAAGAGGGCCCGGATGGCCCAATGAGTTAGGTAGTTGGATTACATAACAATTCATACAAGCCTATCACCAATATGACGTGGGTTCGCGCCCAGGTTTATATATTACAAAAAGGGTGCACTCGACTCGCATCTGCAAGTGATAAAGTTTAACAGTTGCTTGCCCATGGTCGGTGGTTCTCTCCGGATACTCCGGCTTCGTCCACCACTAAAACTGGTCGCCTTGATATAGCTGAAATATTGTTGAAAGTGGCGTCAAACACAATCAAAAATCAAATCAAAATCAAGGTCTTAAATAAAAAGTGAAGAAAACTGAAAGGGTATTGAAGAATGGATAGCTTAGACACACAGGTAACATTGAGCATAATACACAGATCAAGGACAAAGAAATACAAAACACAGCACAGAAAACTAATATGACGAACTTTTTTTCAAATGACATTACTTTAATCAGTGCCGGATTTACCATTGTGCTTAGGTGTGCTTAAGCACAGGGCCCCGCTGGTCAGGGGGCCCATCTTCCTGTCAAAAACAAATTGCGATGGATTTTTGCTTATGTGGAGCAATCTTAAATTTGAAGTCGGTATACC
The DNA here is from genome assembly GCA_963680875.1 of Bathymodiolus brooksi. Classification (NCBI taxonomy): domain Eukaryota; kingdom Metazoa; phylum Mollusca; class Bivalvia; order Mytilida; family Modiolidae; genus Bathymodiolus; species Bathymodiolus brooksi. The sequence goes on along the minus strand of OY804589.1, from coordinate 86,982,299 downwards.
TAATTGTCTGTGTAGGCCCACCGGGTCTACCTCCTTCAGGGCCCAAGTTATGGGCCTCCTATATTAACTAGCACAGGGGCCTCATGTTGTCCTAAATCCGGCACTGACTTTAGCGTATGATAGGTCAGACTGAACTAGTTTTTTTAATAGCCCGTGGTTGTTTTTATATTTCTTTCGACAAGTTGTAAACATTTAGCAATGGTAAAAATACATTTGTAATGTGATTTTATTTTAATTATGACCCCTTGATATTTTTTCTGGAGCTCTACTTAAAGCAATGCGGTATCTACTTACCAAGATAAATGACGTTTTTATCATTTAAAAAATATACATACTCTAGACAGATTAAATTTTATCCATTCGTTTATTTTTCAAAGCAAATGATTTTAAATGTCAAACTATAATTAGGTTTGATGACACAAATTAACCGAAATATTAAGGAGACTTGCACGGTGCTCTTGAGTAGCCATTGTTGATTGAAATCAGCGTGTCAGAACACATCCTTCAAATAGAATTCGACATCTTTTTTTCTCAGTGTAGAACAACTCTCTAACTAACCTTTGATATCTTCAAGCTTTCATCACCTCTATGATTGGCTATATACATACATGAAAGAGTCTGGCGATTCATTTATTTACTGTTAGTTATTTTTTGCATTCGGACCGTCTTGTGGGTCGAATATTCTTTCGGATGTCGTCCATTTCTAAATTAAAACTTGCATTTGACTCAAGGGGGTTATGGTTAGGGTTATAGTGATTAACACCACTTTCAACAATATTTTAGTTACTAGTATATCGTGTCGAAGTACACGGAGAAAACCACCGACCTGCCGCAGTCCTTGACAGAATTTATCACATAATGCACTTCGCCATAAACTCATAACATTAGTAGTGATATGCATTGGTTGAACATCTACCTTCTGATCTCGACCACAACGACTGAACAAACCAATGCTTCGACATAATAATATAATGCAATCTGCTTCCTTATTCGTTATCTAACATTAACAAGACAAGACAAGATCTTTTACAAACATGTCTCTTTAAAAAACACGACAGAAATCAAGCGATTTTAATTAATTATCAATTCAGGATGTCAACTAAAAATTCTATGTAACTAATGTATTGAAATTCACAGAACTTTACATATTAACCCGCTAATATGTTAATTCCCGACAATCTATAGTTAAAGAGAATCAATCCTTTTATCATCAATTTATTAACACTAAGCGCTTCTTTAACATTGGGCTGTGATAACGTAATTAAAAACGAAATAAGTGGAACGAATTACATTGCTTAACTCCCTTGATGTTTCTAGATGTCGTTTTATATCTATATAATGTTTTCGGATTTGTTTTTCAAATCTATTGCTAAACTTCTACAATGCTTGGTTGGATTACCAGAAGTGTTAAATAAATCATAGTTTGGGGAAATATTTGCAAATGCAACTCAATTATGTAGACTTAATATAAGAAATTGATTCTTGTTTTCTAATCTGTTTTAAACCAAAAACCTTTTAATTTGATTGGATTGTTACATAATCATCCAATGTTGTAAACAGTCATGACATTATTGTCAAATAACAACCTGTGTTATATAGATGAAATAAATTCGATACAAACTCCATGTTCTATTTATGTCGTGATGTTATGGTAGTTGGATTTACAACTACCTGTGCAATCAGTGCCTATCATCACTAAAACTGTGAGTTCGAACCCCGCTCATGGCGAGGTGTACTCGATACAATATTATGTGATAAAGTTTGTCAGTGACTTACGGCAGGTCGGTGATTTTCTCCTGGTACTACAGCTTCCTCCACCAATAACAATGTCGCCACGATATAACTAAAATATTGTTGAAAGTGGCGTTAAACACCATTCCCAATTGGCGCTGTTAATTAATGTTAGAAATTCAATATTAAACCTCAAAGATATATATCACAACACAAGAAATTTAGGGATGTAATTGATATATTATTATCGACATTTCATATAATTATCATAAAACGTTATTGTTCAAACCTCCCCCCTTAGGCAAAGGTAACTTTGAACTTTTTTTTTATTATTATTATATTCTCTGACACAATACATATGTAACAAGAGGAATACAAACAATAACATATAAAACAAAAATACAATGATGGATATGACTAACAGGTAATCAAACACAATATCACTGGATTTATAAATATTTTCTAAGTTTACTAATAAACAATGATATTTTTTTTCAAAAATGGAACATTACAAAGTGATAACAGTAGCCGATTTAACCGTCCTTGTTAGGCCCTTAGACATTTAGTGTTCTTGTTCCCAATGTAAAAGCATAGGGCTTTCCAATCATTTGAAGATGAGCTTACCCAATGAAGATTATACAAAGAACGCATCATTTACAAAAGTAATGAGAACATTAGCCTTTGGCAGTTGCGTATTATCACAACATAATATGGTAGTTTTTTTTTATGACATTGGTGCCAATGCCGATGACAGAGAGAGAAGCTATGCTATACATATAATTATTGTTTACATCATACGTATGTGGATAATTTACGATTGAACGAACTTCATGTGTCTTGTCACATAATTTATAAGACAAAAATGATAAGCACATTAACCTAAAAAGATGAGTAATATTTACAAAGTGTTTTAATTTTAACATCACATGAGATAGAAGATATGTTGGGCTATGACTAGATTCTTTTTATTATCTGTGGGAAATTTAATATTGAACGAACTTGATGTCACTTGTGTAGACTTTATACGACAAAACTAATAAGATCATTAACCCTTGAAAGTCGCATATTATACACAACTTAATATGGTAGTTGCTGTTTAATTATCACATCGGAGCTTGTTGATATCAGAGTAAGAAGCTATGTTATAAATATGATTATTGTACCTCAGTACATGAACATCACTACAAAATTTTCTACATTAAAATTGCTACTTTTCTCCTTTTCCAGTTGTTTGACTATTGAGCGGTCCATATCGTTTTCGCGGATTTTTAGTTCCGCGACCGGATTGGATAAATGTTTTAAATCTATTCAAACACTTGGCCTTCATCGTCTATTAACGAAAACTCTGAAATTTTCAAAAAAAAAAACTAAGTTTCAAAACTTTCAAGCTTCAAAATTTTCATAAGATTTCAAAATTTTCAAAAAATTTCAAAAATTTCAGTTTTCATAAATTTTCACAAAATTCTAAAATTTCAAAAAATTTCAAAATGTTCATAAGATTTGTAGTCACCATGTATATTTATGCTGAAGTCTACTTTCTCAAAAGAATCAAACTCTTATGAATGACTGGGGAAATAGCATAAAAATGTCCATGAGACAATATTCAGATTTATAATGCAAAATACTGGCAAAAGATACGTGATTTTATTGGTCTTTATCATTTTGAGGTGATCATTCAACTATGAGTCTAATGTTTTTCGGTATAATAAAATACTTATAGACTGGTGTATTCGGGAATAGCAAGTTTGTTGTCCCCTCGACCCTGACTATTGACCTCGGCTTCGCCTCGGTCAATAGTCAGGGTCTCGGGGACAACAAACTTACTATTCACTCATACCTAGTCAATAACTATATACTATTGTTGTTATTATATGTGGGCAATTTACGACTGAACGATCTTGATGTTGACTTGTCGCAGAATGTATAAGGCAAAAATAATAAGAACATTAACCTCTGAAGTCACATGTTGATTACCAAGGAAACTAGATTTCAAACATAGTACCTATTATTCCATCTTTTCAGAAATTAACGTTTTCTTGATTACGGTTTATTTCAGCTTTAGTACATTGGTTTCAAGTTCAATTATTGGTGTCCATGAAAATGTTGTTGTTTACAACTTATTGGTTTGGGTCATGCAACTAGTTTATTCCCGTCACTTGTTTTTTTATTGAAGTGCCTGTACAAAGCCAGGAAAGTGAGCCATCAGCTATTTGTGTGTAAAGGGTATGAACTTTACCTCTTTCTACGATTTTTCTATTGTATTTTGAAATTGTTCCGACAGTGTGGTATATTTTGCTTTTCTTCAGGGTTTAAAGGTCATGTTTCAATAATATTACAATTATATCGTGGTGGTCAGCTTTATTTGAGGAGGAACGCGGAGTAACCGGGGAAAACCACCGAATCTGCTGCAAGTAATTGACACACTTTATCACATAATGTTGTATCGAGTACACCTCTCCATGAGCGAGATTGTTTTTCTGTTTGTTGATAATGAAGGTATATAATACAGATACATACTGACTCGTTGACTCTTGTAGTTATTGTTAAATAAATTAATTTTAGACGTGTTTTGATTGGTTCAAAAGATTGAGGTTATTTGTCGATGAACGGAATCTATAAATAGACGCCGTTCTCAAAGCGTCGAGTGCTGTTGTCATCAGGGGATTTTATTTAAATGAGACATCTTTGAGGTTATTTAAATTTATTTCCGATTATTTGCCTTATTTTGAAAAAAAAATCAATATATTTCTCAATATCATTACAAAAAGTTTGAATTAATTTATAAGTATTGATCGTAATTATTTGTTTGGATAATTGTAAATAACCTCAATCAGGTTGTACATACCCTTGCGTAACCCTAAGAAAGAGGAATTGGTTACCCTTCGTAAACACCTGGGTTGAACCCCGTTATCTTGGTGGTGTTCGTATATTTTTGTTTTCTGTGTAGTTTTTATTTTGTTTTGTTTGTATTCGCTTTGTGTCTTGTACCAAATGTTGCATGTGTCCAAATGCAACTCAATTATGTAGACTTAATATAAGAAATTGATTCTTGTTTTCTAATCTGTTTTAAACCAAAAACCTTTTAATTTGATTGGATTGTTACATAATCCTCCAATGTTGTAAACAGTCATGACATTATTGTCAAATAACAACCTGTGTTATATAGATGAAATAAATTCGATACAAACTCCATGTTCTATTATGTCGTGATGATATGGTAGTTGGATTTACAACTACCTGTGCAATCAGTGCCTATCATCACTAAAGCTGTGAATTCGAACCCCGCTCATGGCGAGGTGTACTCGATACAATATTATGTAATAAAGTTTGTCAGTGACTTACGGCAGGTCCGTGATTTTCTCCTGGTACTACGGCTTCCTCCACCAATAAAAATGTCGCCACGATATAACTAAAATATTGTTGAAAGTGGCGTTAAACACCATTCCCAATTGGCGCTGTTAATTAATGTTAGAAATTCAATATTAAACCTCAAAGATATATATCACAACACAAGAAATTAAGGGATGTAATTGATATATTATTATCGACATTTACAGCTCATAAGTAATATAATTATCATAAAACGTTATTGTTCAAACCTTCCCCCTTAGGCAAAGGTAATTTGAACTTTTTTGTTATTATTATTATATTCTCTGACACAATACATATGTAACAAGAGGAATACAAACAATAACATATAAAACAAAAATACAATGATGGATATGACTAACAGGTAATCAAACACAATATCACTGGATTTATAAATATTTTCTAAGTTTACTAATAAACAATGATATTTTTTTTCAAAAATGGAACATTACAAAGTGATAACAGTAGCCGATTTAACCGTCCTTGTTAGGCCCTTAGACATTTAGTGTTCTTGTTCCCAATGTAAAAGCATAGGGCTTTCCAATCATTTGAAGATGAGCTTACCCAATGAAGATTATACAAAGAACGCATCATTTACAAAAGTAATGAGAACATTAGCCTTTGGCAGTTGCGTATTATTCACAACATAATATGGTAGTTTTTTTTATGACATTGGTGCCAATGCCGATGACAGAGAGAGAAGCTATGCTATACATATAATTATTGTTTCCATCATACGTATGTGGATAATTTACGATTGAACGAACTTCATGTGTCTTGTCACATAATTTATAAGACAAAAATGATAAGCACATTAACCTAAAAAGATGAGTAATATTTACAAAGTGTTTTAATTTTAACATCACATGAGATAGAAGATATGTTGGGCTATGACTAGGTTCTTTTTATTATCTGTGGGAAATTTAATATTGAACGAACTTGATGTCACTTGTGTAGACTTTATACGACAAAACTAATAAGATCATTAACCCTTGAAAGTCGCATATTATACACAACTTAATATGGTAGTTGCTGTTTAATTATCACATCGGAGCTTGTTGATATCAGAGTAAGAAGCTATGTTATAAATATGATTATTGTACCTCAGTACATGAACATCACTACAAAATTTTCTACATTAAAATTGCTACTTTTCTCCTTTTCCAGTTGTTTGACTATTGAGCGGTCCATAGTTTTTAAGACTATGGACCGGCAATGTGAATCGTTTTCGCGGATTTTTAGTTCCGCGACCGGATTGGATAAATGTTTTAAATCTATTCGGAACACTTGGCCTTCATCGTCTATTAACGAAAACTCTGAAATTTAAAAAAAAAAAAACTAAATTTCAAAACTTTCAAGCTTCAAAATTTTCATAAGATTTCAAAATTTTCAAAAAATTTCAGTTTTCATAAATTTTCACAAAATTCTAAAATTTCAAAAAATTTCAAAATGTTCATAAGATTTGTAGTCACCATGTATATTTATGCTGAAGTCTACTTTCTCAAAAGAATCAAACTCTTATGAATGACTGGGGAAATAGCATAAAAATGTCCATGAGACAATATTCAGATTTATAATGCAAAATACTGGCAAAAGATACGTGATTTTATTGGTCTTTATCATTTTGAGGTGATCATTCAACTATGAGTCTAATGTTTTTCGGTATGATAAAATACTTATAGACTGGTGTATTCGGGAATAGCAGGTTTGTTGTCCCCTCGACCCTGACTATTGACCTCGGCTTCGCCCCGGTCAATAGTCAGGGTCTCGGGGACAACAAACTTACTATTCCCTCATACCTAGTCAATAAGTATATACTATTATGTGGGCAATTTACGACTGAACGATCTTGATGTTGACTTGTCGCAGAATTTATAAGGCAAAAATAATAAGAACATTAACCTCTGAAGTCACATGTTGATTACCAAGGAAACTAGATTTCAAACATAGTACCTATTATTCCATCTTTTCAGAAATTATTGTTTTCTTGATTACGGTTTACTTCAGCTTTAGTACATTGGTTTCAAGTTCAATTATTGGTGTCCATGAAAATGTTGTTGTTTACAACTTATTGGTTTGGGTCATGCAACTAGTGTATTCCCGTCACTTGTTTTTTTATTGAAGTGCCTGTACAAAGCCAGGAAAGTGAGCCGTCAGCTATTTGTGTGTAAAGGGTATGAACTTTACCTCTTTCTACGATTTTTCTATTGTATTTTGAAATTGTTCCGACAGTGTGGTATATTTTGCTTTTTTTCAGGGTTTAAAGGTCATGTTTCAACAATATTACAATTATATCGTGGTGGTCAGTTTTATTTGAGGAGAAACGCGGAGTAGCCGGGGAAAACCACCGAATCTGCTGCAAGTAATTGACACACTTTATCACATAATGTTGTATCGAGTACACCTCTCCATGAGTGAGATTGTTTTTCTGTTTGTTGATAATGAAGGTATATAACACAGATACATACTGACTCGTTGACTCTTGTAGTTATTGTTAAATAAATTAATTTTAGAGTCACATGTCATTTTATACGTGTTTTGATTGGTTCAAAAGATTGAGGTTATTTATCGATGAACGGAATCTATAAATAGACGCCGTTCTCAAGGCGTCGAGTGCTGTTGTCATCAGGGAATTTTATTTAAATGAGGTATCTTTGGGGTTATTTAAATTTATTTCCGATTATTTGCCTTATTTTGAAAAAAAAAATCAATATATTTTTCAATATCATTACAAAAAGTTTGAATTAATTTATAAGTATTGATCGTAATTATTTGTTTGGATAATTCGAAATAACCTCAATCAGGTTGTACTCACCCTTGCGTAACACTAAGAAAGAGGAATTGGTTACCTTTCGTAAACACCTGGGTTGAACCCCGTTATCTTGATGGTGTTCGTATATTTTTGTTTTCTGTGTAGTTTTTATTTTGTTTTGTTTGTATTCGCTTTGTGTCTTGTACCAAATGTTGCATGTGTCCAAATGCAACTCAATTATGTAGACTTAATATAAGTAATTGATTCTTGTTTTCTAATCTGTTTTAAACCAAAAACCTTTTAACTTGATTGGATTGTTACATAATCATCCAATGTTGTAAACAGTCATGACATTATTGTCAAATAACAACCTGTGTTATATAGATGAAATAAATTCGATACAAACTCCATGTTCTATTTATGTCGTGATGTTATGGTAGTTGGATTTACAACTACCTGTGCAATCAGTGCCTATCATCACTAAAACTGTGAATTCGAACCCCGCTCATGGCGAGGTGTACTCGATACAATATTATGTGATAAAGTTTGTCAGTGACTTGCGGCAGGTCGGTGATTTTCTCCTGGTACTACAGCTTCCTCCACCAATAAAAATGTCGCCACGATATAACTAAAATATTGTTGAAAGTGGCGTTAAACACCATTCCCAATTGGCGCTGTTAATTAATGTTAGAAATTCAATATTACACCTCAAAGATATATATCACAACACAAGAAATTAAGGGATGTAATTGATATATTATTATCGACATTTACAGCTCATAAGTAATATAATTATCATAAAACGTTATTGTTCAAACCTTCCCCCTTAGGCAAAGGTAACTTTGAACTTTTTTGTTATTATTATTATATTCTCTGACACAATACATATGTAACAAGAGGAATACAAACAATAACATATAAAGCAAAAATACAATGATGGATATGACTAACAGGTAATCAAACACAATATCACTGGATTTATAAATATTTTCTAAGTTTACTAATAAACAATGATATTTTTTTTCAAAAATGGAACATTACAAAGTGATAACAGTAGCCGATTTAACCGTCCTTGTTAGGCCCTTAGACATTTAGTGTTCTTGTTCCCAATGTAAAAGCATAGGGCTTTCCAATCATTTGAAGATGAGCTTACCCAATGAAGATTATACAAAGAACGCATCATTTACAAAAGTAATGAGAACATTAGCCTTTGGCAGTTGCGTATTATTCACAACATAATATGGTAGTTGTTTTTATGACATTGGTGCCAATGCCGATGACAGAGAGAGAAGCTATGCTATGCATATAATTATTGTTTCCATCATACGTATGTGGATAATTTACGATTGAACGAACTTCATGTGTCTTGTCACATAATTTATAAGACAAAAATGATAAGCACATTAACCTAAAAAGATGAGTAATATTTACAAAGTGTTTTAATTTTAACATCACATGAGATAGAAGATATGTTGGGCTATGACTAGGTTCTTTTTATTATCTGTGGGAAATTTAATATTGAACGAACTTGATGTCACTTGTGTAGACTTTATACGACAAAACTAATAAGACCATTAACCCTTGAAAGTCGCATATTATACACAACTTAATATGGTAGTTGCTGTTTAATTATCACATCGGAGCTTGTTGATATCAGAGTAAGAAGCTATGTTATAAATATGATTATTGTACCTCAGAACATGAACATCACTACAAAATTTTCTACATTAAAATTGCTACTTTTCTCCTTTTCCAGTTGTTTGACTATTGAGCGGTCCATAGTTTTTAAGACTATGGACCGGTAATGTGAATCGTTTTCGCGGATTTTTAGTTCCGCGACCGGATTGGATAAATGTTTTAAATCTATTCGGAACACTTGGCCTTCATCGTCTATTAACGAAAACTCTGAAATTTAAAAAAAAAAAAACTAAATTTCAAAACTTTCAAGCTTCAAAATTTTCATAAGATTTCAAAATTTTCAAAAAATTTCAGTTTTCATAAATTTTCACAAAATTCTAAAATTTCAAAAAATTTCAAAATGTTCATAAGATTTGTAGTCACCATGTATATTTATGCTGAAGTCTACTTTCTCAAAAGAATCAAACTCTTATGAATGACTGGGGAAATAGCATAAAAATGTCCATGAGACAATATTCAGATTTATAATGCAAAATACTGGCAAAAGATACGTGATTTTATTGGTCTTTATCATTTTGAGGTGATCATTCAACTATGAGTCTAATGTTTTTCGGTATGATAAAATACTTATAGACTGGTGTATTCGGGAATAGCAAGTTTGTTGTCCCCTCGACCCTGACTATTGACCTCGGCTTCGCCCCGGTCAATAGTCAGGGTCTCGGGGACAACAAACTTACTATTCCCTCATACCTAGTCAATAAGTATATACTATTATGTGGGCAATTTACGACTGAACGATCTTGATGTTGACTTGTCGCAGAATTTATAAGGCAAAAATAATAAGAACATTAACCTCTGAAGTCACATGTTGATTACCAAGGAAACTAGATTTCAAACATAGTACCTATTATTCCATCTTTTCAGAAATTATTGTTTTCTTGATTACGGTTTACTTCAGCTTTAGTACATTGGTTTCAAGTTCAATTATTGGTGTCCATGAAAATGTTGTTGTTTACAACTTATTGGTTTGGGTCATGCAACTAGTTTATTCCCGTCACTTGTTTTTTTTATTGAAGTGCCTGTACAAAGCCAGGAAAGTGAGCCGTCAGCTATTTGTGTGTAAAGGGTATGAACTTTACCTCTTTCTACGATTTTTCTATTGTATTTTGAAATTGTTCCGACAGTGTGGTATATTTTGCTTTTTTTCAGGGTTTAAAGGTCATGTTTCAACAATATTACAATTATATCGTGGTGGTCAGTTTTATTTGAGGAGAAACGCGGAGTAGCCGGGGAAAACCACCGAATCTGCTGCAAGTAATTGACACACTTTATCACATAATGTTGTATCGAGTACACCTCTCCATGAGCGAGATTGTTTTTCTGTTTGTTGATAATGAAGGTATATAACACAGATACATACTGACTCGTTGACTCTTGTAGTTATTGTTAAATAAATTAATTTTAGAGTCACATGTCATTTTATACGTGTTTTGATTGGTTCAAAAGATTAAGGTTATTTATCGATGAACGGAATCTATAAATAGACGCCGTTCTCAAAGCGTCGAGTGCTGTTGTCATCAGGGGATTTTATTTAAATGAGACATCTTTGAGGTTATTTAAATTTATTTCCGATTATTTGCCTTATTTTGAAAAAAAAATCAATATATTTTTCAATATCATTACAAAAAGTTTGAATTAATTTATAAGTATTGATCGTAATTATTTGTTTGGATAATTGTAAATAACCTCAATCAGGTTGTACACACCCTTGCGTAACCCTAAGAAAGAGGAATTGGTTACCCTTCGTAAACACCTGGGTTGAACCCCGTTATCTTGGTGGTGTTCGTATATTTTTGTTTTCTGTGTAGTTTTTATTTTGTTTTGTTTGTATTCGCTTTGTGTCTTGTACCAAATGTTGCATGTGTCCAAATGCAACTCAATTATGTAGACTTAATATAAGAAATTGATTCTTGTTTTCTAATCTGTTTTAAACCAAAAACCTTTTAACTTGATTGGATTGTTACATAATCATCCAATGTTGTAAACAGTCATGACATTATTGTCAAATAACAACCTGTGTTATATAGATGAAATAAATTCGATACAAACTTCATGTTCTATTATGTCGTGATGTTATGGTAGTTGGATTTACAACTACCTGTGCAATCAGTGCCTATCATCACTAAAACTGTGAGTTCGAACCCCGCTCATGGCGAGGTGTACTCGATACAATATTATGTGATAAAGTTTGTCAGTGACTTACGGCAGGTCGGTGATTTTCTCCTGGTACTACAGCTTCCTCCACCAATAACAATGTCGCCACGATATAGCTAAAATATTGTTGAAAGTGGCGTTAAACACCATTCCCAATTGGCGCTGTTAATTAATGTTAGAAATTCAATATTAAACCTCAAAAATATATATCACAACACAAGAAATTAAGGGATGTAATTGATATATTATTATCGACATTTACAGCTCATAAGTAATCTAATTATCATAAAACGTTATTAGACATTTAGTGTTCTTGTTCCCAATGTAAAAGCATAGGTTTTTCCAATCATTTGAAGATGAGCTTACCCCATGAATAATATACAAAGAACGCATCATTTACAAAAGTAATGAGAACATTAGCCTTTGGCAGTTGCGTATTATTCACAACATAATATGGTAGTTTTTTTTATGACATCGGTGCCAATGCCGATGACAGAGAGAGATGCTATGATATACATATAATTATTGTTTCCATCATATGTAGATAATTTACGATTGAACGAACTTCATGTGTCTTGTCACATAATTTATAAGACAAAAATGATAAGCACATTAACCTAAAAAGATGAGTAATATTTACAAAGTGTTTTAATTTTCACATCACATGAGATAGAAGATATGTTGGGCTATGACTAGGTTTTTTTTATTATCTGTGGGAAATTTAATATTGAACGAACTTGATGTCACTTGTGTAGACTTTATACGACAAAACTAATAAGATCATTAACCCTTGAAAGTCGCATATTATACACAACTTAATATGGTAGTTGCTGTTTAATTATCACATCGGAGCTTGCTGATATCAGTGTAAGAAGCTATGTTATAAATATGATTATTGCACCTCAGTACATGAACATCACTACAAAATTTTCTACATTAAAATTGCTATTTTTCTCCTTTTCCAGTTGTTTGACTATTGAACGGTCCATAGTTTTTAAGACTATGGACCGGCAATGTGAATCGTTTTCGCGGATTTTTAGTTCCGCGACCGGATTGGATAAATGTTTTAAATTTATTCGGAACACTTGGCCTTCATCGTCTATTAACGAAAACTCTGAAATTTTCAAAATAAAAATCTAAGTTTCAAAACTTTCAAGCTTCAAAATTTTCATAAGATTTCAAAATTTTCAAAAAATTTCTAAAATTTCAGTTTTCATAAATTTTCACAAAATTCTAAAATTTCAAAAAATTTCAAAATTTTCATAAGATTTGTAGTCACCATGTATATTTATGCTGAAGTCTACTTTCTCTAAAGAATCAAACTCTTATGAATGACTGGGGAAATAGCATAAAAATGTCCACGATATAATATTCAGATTTATAATGCAAAATACTGGCAAAAGATACGTGATTTTATTGGTCTTTATCATTTTGAGGTGATCATTCAACTATGAGTCTAATGTTTTTCGGTATAATAAAATACTTATAGACTGGTGTATTCGGGAATAGCAAGTTTGTTGTCCCCTCGACCCTGACTATTGACCTAGGCTTCGCCTCGGTCAATAGTCAGGGTCTCGGGGACAACAAACTTACTATTCCCTCATACCTAGTCAATAAGTATATACTATTATGTGGGCAATTTACGACTGAACGATCTTGATGTTGACTTGTCGCAGAATGTATAAGGCAAAAATAATAAGAACATTAACCTCTGAAGTCACATGTTGATTACCAAGGAAACTAGATTTCAAACATAGTACCTATTATTCCATCTTTTCAGAAATTAACGTTTTCTTAATTACGGTTTACTTCAGCTTTAGTACATTGGTTTCAAGTTCAATTATTGGTGTCCATGAACATGTTGTTGTTTACAACTTATTGGTTGGGGTCATGCAACTAGTTTATTCCCGTCACTTGTTTTTTTATTGAAGTGCCTGTACAAAGCCAGGAAAGTGAGCCGTCAGCTATTTGTGTGTAAAGGGTATGAACTTTACCTCTTTCTACGATTTTTCTATTGTATTTTGAAATTGTTCCGACAGTGTGGTATATTTTGCTTTTCTTCAGGGTTTAAAGGTCATGTTTCAACAATATTACAATTATATCGTGGTGGTCAGTTTTATTTGAGGAGGAACGCGGAGTAACCGGGGAAAACCACCGAATCTGCTGCAAGTAATTGACACACTTTATCACATAATGTTGTATCGAGTACACCTCTCCATGAGCGAGATTGTTTTTCTGTTTGTTGATAATGAAGGTATATAACACAGATACATACTGACTCGTTGACTCTTGTAGTTATTGTTAAATAAATTAATTTTAGAGTCACATGTCATTTTATACGTGTCTTGGTTGGTTCAAAAGATTGAGGTTATTTATCGATGAACGGAATCTATAAATAGACGCCGTTCTCAAGGCGTCGAGTGCTGTTGTCATCAGGGGATTTTATTTAAATGAGGCATCTTTGGGGTTATTTAAATTTATTTCCGATTATTTGCCTTATTTGAAAAAAAAATCAATATATTTTTCAATATCATTACAAAAAGTTTGAATTAATTTATAAGTATTGATCGTAATTATTTGTTTGGTTAATTCGCAATAACCTCAATCAGGTTGTACATACCCTTGCGTAACCCTAAGAAAGAGGAATTGGTTACCCTTCGTAAACACCTGGGTTGAACCCCGTTATCTTGGTGGTGTTCGGATATTTTTGTTTTCTGTGTAGTTTTTGTTTTGTTTTATTTGTATTGGCTCTGTGTCTTGTACCCAATGTTACATGTGTCCATTCTTTCTTACCCCTGTGGTTTCTCTAACGTTTATTTATTATCTAATATATAGCAAATAGTGCATGGCACTGAGGGTCATATGGCAGTATATGGACCGGTTCGTCACCAAAAAAATATTATTGAGGCATGAGTTATGCTCATATTTGAAGATGCTTCTGTGACATGCAATAAAACAATAAAAGCACTGTTGCTTTATGATGTAACTTGTGTCTATCTGTAATGAAGGATAGTCTTTCATGATATTTACATTATTATCCTTTCTTGCCAATGACGTATCCATTAAAATAGAAGACGAAAAAAATATGTGATGCATTTTAACATTGTATGATAGTTATTATTGGAATCTATTCCGATGTGTGGGGTGGGGGTGGGGGTGGGGGAAATTGGTGTCGTGGTCAAGATCGTGATCATATGGTAGTTGGGTGTCAAGTCCTGAAAACAACATCTTTGACGTAGAAATTCCCCTAAATCTGTCAAGATCACAGACAATAAATAACTCATATAATTATGTTTAATGCTACAACCTAAAATGTGATCAACCATTAAATGTTGTGATATATAAATCCTTATAATCCTTATTTCCAGCATTTAATTGAAATAAATGTAAAATAGTAATTACTATTCAGCTACATTTAGTCAGCTTTTTGGTGGGATCCGTAATGCTTGACGTTTTAGATTTCTGTGTTGCAATTTTGGTTTGTTTTATCGTCTTGTGTCTTGTGTGCTCAATGTTGTCAGTTTCTCTGGATTGTCCGTTCTTGCTTGGCCCTTCGTTTTTTTTCTAACATGTATTTCAATGTCGTAATTTATACATTTAGTGGAAAGATTTTGCCCTCTCAATTGACACCAAAATAAATTGTGCATATAGCCAGTATCTTAAATATTTGTAAATCTAGGAATGTATGTTTTGACTAGATACAGATATTTGCTTGCACACTCAAATCAAATCTCTGATCGCTTGCAAGTGGAAAATAAATATAAGCATTCAGCTAATGTAAATCTTAGTTCATACGGATTGAATAGTTATACAATAAAGAAAAAATTACAATAATAAAAAAATGATTCATCTCTCAAAATAACGTATAATTATTATGAAATACATGACTTTGATCAATATTGACTTTCTTGGGATTTCAGATCGATTACAACAAACCTAATGACTTCTCTCTCAAGACAATGCTACGATAACGACAAAAGCTTATTGACGTGTTTGTCCGCAGTTGTAGCAGGTGTATAAGATAAACTTGTTCATTATATGTCAATCCCCTTTGATTACTAAATATCCGGTTGTTGCCAGACAGGTTTAATAAGCAAATAATCAAAATTGACATGTACACTCATTTACTCGATGTGTAATATACAAACTAAAACAATTGGAATGCTAGAGTAAAGAAAATACACGATCACGATCAGTGTCGGATTTATCATTGTGCTTAGGTGTGCTTAAGTACAGGGTCCCCGTTGGCCAGGGGGCCCATCTTCCTGTCAAAAAAAAATTACGATGGATTTTCGCAGTCTACATGTCTGACCTAATATAACGTAATATTTTAACTATTCCTTAATTTCCTGAGCATGTATGCCTGACAGCCTGTGTAGGCCTACCCGGGTCTACCTCATTCAGGGTCCAAGTAAAGAGCCTCATAACTTAACTAGCACATGGCCTCATTTGTCCTAAATCCGGCACTGATCACGATCCATGTTGACTGGTGATCGGTGACTGATGAGGGATCGCTCTTAGTTCCGACTACTGTTCCACGGAATATGCATTGTACATGTATAGTTGACGACTGATTACTTGTACATGAACACGTAAAGGTTAACCCATTTCTATTACTGTCCACTTAGCTAACGGCTGTTCACTTAGTTGACTCTCCCATGATGTCCATGTTAACATTGAGGTAGACAAAAATATGTGAACTTATGTTAGCTTTTTTGGCTACTAAGAAAGATGCGTTAACATACGGTTAACGTAAAACCTGCATTGTGCACATAAAATGCACATGATGTCAACATAATCCACCCGTTTACGGGTTATGTTCGGTCTGTATGCACATGTATATACGATAGCTACATACACGAATCTAGAATATATTCTTCGTTGATTGATTGAATGGTAGTTGTTTAACTCCAGTTTAAGGTTAGGATACAGGGTTCTTTATTACAACGCTGCACAGCCAACGTGCGGTGGGTTATGATTTTGACTATCCTATTAATGCTCTTTGGCTTCTTACTTTCAACTATTCTACATTATATTTGGCTTTCAAATCTTTTGATAATGGGCATACCTGATGAAGGTTATTACAGAAGCTCATCTTGATTACTAAATAAGACGGGTATCCATTCAATAACTGTTGAAATAAACTTGGCTAATGATGAATAATATGTGTAGCTTAGCTGGCTGTATATCAGTATTTACTCAATACGTGTCTCAAAGCAGTAAATTGGTACTTGTAAGGTATTCCGCTCTGAATATAAATACTGTATTTATGTGTAATCATCGGCCAACGAAAGGCTTCAGGATGATAATAAACACACAAAATAACAAACAAATTGTTACAAAATACATCACGAATATAAAACAAATTAATATTATTGTCTCAATTGTGCAAAGAAAGTTTAAACAGTGATGGTCATCAATACCAACAAAACAAACTTAGCTGAACTCACTGAACACAAGAAAAAGACCACGACATATGACGTTTGGAATCCGAATCCTGGCTTGGGACAGACACAAAAGTGTGGTGGGGATAAACCGGTAATGGAACCTGTTACAATATTCATTCAATTGCAAAATGCATCACGGAATGATGCTCTATAATATGTTAGTTCTCCTGGTGTCAATTGGAGATACATCTTTGGATGCTCCCAAAAAATAAAAAATAAATTAATATAGATTTACAGAATCCGATTTAATTAGAATTGCTTCAATACAAAGTATATTCAGAGACGATGCTGTAAGACCCATTGGCAAATTGGGTTGTTCTTAAGACATTATATTATTCACTATTGAATTGAAATTCGGAATCGTTTGTAGGTGTCTTAATCTAATATACAATTTGTTCACGCCACGATATAGCTGAAAAACGGCAACAGATGGCGTTAAAAACCAATCAATCATTCAATTAATCAAGTGTACACTTTGTTTCACATAATCAATTTACAGTTTAATATACAATAAGTATATCTTGATATTCTAATTTTGTTGTTCGTTGATTAAATCACTTCCTTGTCTGAAAAAGCTTATTACAGACAAGTTCTCTAGAACAAGTATATTATTAGACAATTACAACGAATGACCTTTCAATTTGTTAACATACACACCGGATATAACCGGATTTGTTGAATGATATACTAATCTTCAGGGTGTCACGTGGTAGGAAGACTCGTATAGCTTATATGTTAGTCAACTAATAATTCCAAACAACTTAATAATGGAATTTTTGCTGGAAACAAATTCAATGGCATATTAATTTTTATTTCGCTTTTTTTTTTATCAATAATACTTTTGTTATTAATATATTTGCTTGATAAAATAAAGACGTAAATGCGCTGTGGGTTTCGCCAGTGGATAAGGAACTCTTAACTCTTCCGTAGCCTTAGTTCACCCCCGGATTTTAGTCCATATTGTTTGTTATGCTAGAACTTATACCTATCAAATTATTCCAACATATTGGATATGAGTACCCTCAAAGGTGCCTGATATTGTGGCTCAAAACCTTTTTGAGTCTTGCTATTTTAAATGCTTGAATGAAGGACAATTTATGTGAGATCTTTAACCCTCCTTCTGCATGATTGTCAATTAAGGTGAGATGCTTTACTTTATCACTTTTTCATCCCTTGAGAAATAAAAGACAATATCTTGTAATTATTTAATTATCTGGTCTGTAGGGTCTGGTAGAATAGTGAAACACCAAATTAGGTAATGATCAGGTTTTGATCACAGTAATGTTTCCTAATAACAATATGTTTCTACTAGACCAGCCGTAAAATAGTCTCTTAATTTGATCAATTTTAGATATGTAATTATCTATACATGTATATATACTGTCTAATAATATACTTGTTCTAGAGAACTTGTCTGTAATAAGCTTTTTCAGACAAGGAAGTGATTTCCCCAATATTAATCAACGAACAAAATTAGAATATAAACCAAACAGTGTTAGAATTAGATTTTAGAGCTGTCAAATTGTTTTTCTTCCGTCGACGGGATTTGAACCCACACCATTGAAACACTGCATCACCATTCGCTTAGCCTTACGTCCAGCGCCCTAGACCACTCGACCACATCTACTCCCTAAAAAGGAGCTTCAATAATCGTAGTGTTACCTTTTCTCGTAAGGCGAATCTAGGGATAGACGTAAGACATGTGTATAAGCGTGTGTAGATGGTACATATATACTTATTATATAATTTGACAGCAATCTAACTCAGCAATTTTTAATATATTATATAGGATAATGAAGAATTCATTATACAGTCACAGGAAATAAAGTATATTATACAAACGTCTAGAAGCAAGTGACAACCATACAATATATCTGTCCCACTGGATCTCAAAGTTACTAAGGATACTAGGTTAATACTAAATATTAAATATACGTCTGAAAATTAAACCAAACAGTGTTAGAATTAGATTTTAGAGCTGTCAAATTTTTGTTCTACCCTCGACGGGATTTGAACCCACACCATTGAAACACTGCAGCACCATTCGCTTAGCCTTACGTCCAGCGCCCTAGACCACTCGACCACATCCACTCCCTAAAAAAGGAACTTCAATAATCGTAGTGTTACCTTTTCTCGTAAGGCGAATCTAGGGATAGACGTAAGACATGTGCATAATCGTGTGTAGATGGTACATATATACTTAATATTATAATTTGACAGCAATCTAACTCGGCAATTTTTAATATATTATATATATATCTTCATTTGACAAACAATATTGAATACCTAACAACTTGAAAGAACTGGAGTGGTTCCTTATGATATAAAGATATATATAAAGCTCCATTCCACAGCCTCTTCTTTCGCCAATCCAGATTGCCTGTGTTTTATCGAAGTTAGCTCTCATTCCAGAACCGGTGGAGAATGAATTTATGACATGCAATTAGTGGGGATGACACGTTACTCATATGTGGAAAACTCTAGCATGACCACATCATTCCACTCAGAGGGTAGGCTTGGGCCCTCAAAACTAGTTTACCGCCACCACTTTTTATTGAAGTGCCTGGACTAAGCCAGGAAAGTTAGCGGTCAAGTATATGTGTGTTAGGGGTATCAATTTTGCCTCTGTTTCTACGATTTGTAGATTAGATTTTGAAACTGACAGCTTGGTATTTCGATTTGAAACTGACAGCTTGGTATTTGTTTGTTTCACATTTTATCAATACAAATACCTCCGGGTTTTAGTGGAGTTTGTGCTGCTCGATCTTTAGTTTTATGTGTAGTGTTTTGTACATTGTTGTATGTCCTTTTTTCCTTTATCTTTTGGTAATTGTTTTTTCTATCCTTCGATATACGGCTTCTGATTACTCTTTTAGTATCTTCAAAATTTCTTTCCTTCGAGTTCCAGGTGTATTTTCTTGCATGTTAAATTACATCCATATCCTTCATTATTAAGCATAATCTCTTTTATTCCAAGACTTTGATATGGTCAAACTGATTAATAGATTTCGTGTTTGAATATTGTTGTTATGGTAATAAATGCCATAGAGAATACACTCCAACTGTTGAGTATTTAATAGAACTTCTTAAAGGGCAAAACAAATTCGTTTTTAAGCATCTACTGGCGTGTATTCTCTCATTTTCAACAACGAACGTGTTTTATATTTCATTTTTTTCCTTCACATTTTTACCTTTTCGAAAGCGAAAGTAGATTGCAATAGAAAATAATGGAACTATAAATTTATATTTTAGTACATCCTTTCGATTATCGTATGGTAGTTGGATTTACAAATACCTATGCAATCAGTGCCAATCACCACTAATGCTGTTAGTTCGAATTCCGCCGAGGCGAAATGTACTTGATACAACATTATGTGATCAAGTTTGTCAGTGACTTACGGCAGATCGGTGGTTTTCTCCGTGTACTCCGGTTTCCTCCACCAATAAAACTGACAGCCTCGATATAACTGAAATATTATTGAAAGAGACGTTAAATACCATAATCCTTCTCCTCTTGAAATGTTGTAGGCAGGAACTTCTTACCTTTCAGAGAAGTTGAGTTCATCCCCATTTATTGTTTTCAGATCTTTAAAATTGTTTAAAAAAAAAACCTTGAAATTGCCAAAATAAAGCAGTTTCCAATATTTTGTCTTACATAGTACATGTATAAAGTAGGATAGCCCCGGTTTTCATGGATTCGTGATGCTCAGTCTCTAGTTTTCTGTGTAGTGTTTAGTAGATCATTGTTTGTATTGTTGTCGCCATTGTAAAATCCTTTTTTACAAGTTATTTGACAAGTTGCAGTTGATTTGCACGTCTTCGTAAACACAGGCTGAGATCAGCTATCATTCATTTTCATTGCAATTGATTGAAAATTGGAATATGACAACTCAATTAAAGACCTTATGTGTGAAAATTAAAGAAGCACAATATATGGTCATTGAATGTGTGGACTATAATCATAGTTATTAAACGATATTTCTTTTTGAAATTGCACTATTTTTGTTTTTCTCACAAATTTCTCCAAAATTGATATTGTTTCTAATATGTGAATGACAGGGGATGAAAATGAACAGATTTCATCTTTGTTTTTTTCTAATTTATTTTATTGACTTTTTTGTATTTGAATTTGCCTGAAAATAAATTTGATTTGCATCCGAAGAAAAGAAAAGATTGAGAATTATTAATGAAATTGTGTTCTAAGAAATTGAATGTAGCAATCCAATATCAAATCACAAACGTTGTTGTATTTCAATTAAACTGCAAGTACGAAACAATCCTTGAATCCCAAAATGACATCGTCGTCAACAATGTTCCCAATATTTATTTTTCTATTTTGCTTTTTGCTTTTTGTCACGCAATAAAGTTCATGTTAAAAAGTACTTGATACTTAAATTGGAGGAAAGTGTTATTTCGAAATACAGATACAAATTATATTATTTTTGTTATTTTAGTTTTTATTTTTTGTCATGCAATACAGTTCACGTTAAAAAACACTTGATGACCGAATTGGAAGATAGTGTTAGTTTGATGATGATGATTTTTGGTGCTTAACGTCACTTTCAGCAATATTTCAGCTATATTAAGGCGACCAGTTTTAGTGGTGGAAGAAGCCGGAGTACCTGGAAAGAACCACCGACTATGGGCAAGCAACTGGGAAACTGTATCACTTGCGAGTCGAGTGCACCTTTTTTTGTAATTTACAAAGCCGATGTTAGTTTGAAATACCGAGTAATTTACATATTCATATGCTTTTTGTTTTAATATGTTGTGATGATTATATTTTTTAACGCCATTTTCAACAATATTTCGTGGATATTGAGCAGGTCAAATATATTGCGGTCAGAAACAAAGTACCCAAAGACAACGAATGAATTCATCAATACAATTTATCAAATAAGCACAAGTTGAATTATTAACATTGAGGCATTACATAAAGAGGTGAAGTTAAGCCAGCTGCCATAGACGATCAAGCATCGGAAATCTCCAGAGATTTGATTATTCAGTACATTTTTAGTACATTGTATTTTAATAGCATGATAGTGTTTAGTGGGGTTCGTGTTACTCGATCTTTATTTTTATATGTATGTTTTGTAGATCGTTGTTTGTCCTTTTATACTTTTTGTTTTAGCCCATTGTGTTGTCTGTTCTTCTTCGATTTACGGCTTCTGATTACCCCTTTGGTATCTTTAAACTCTTCTTATACTTAATAAAAAGGAAAGAATGTCCTACTTCTAACAGCATGGTGTATTTAATTTGATACATATAATCTAGATCTAGATATAAGGGTTAATTAAACTTTAAAACGCGTCAGGTTTTTATACAAAAAAATCTAACAAGAATGCGTTCCTAATTGGATTTAACAAAATTGATGTTCGAAACATTCCTATCAGGAGTCCCAATTTAGAGTATCTTTTTAACAAAATAGATATTACAGGTAAAACATAAAAGTTGGATAAATGAGATCAAAGGCAATGACGAACAAAGGACACTTAATTAAAACTTGAGTTGTGTGACAGGTATTGGAATAAGAGTACTGCAATTTAGTCCAGGACAATATATAAATGTATATGCGCAACAGTGAATATGTATTTCAATATATTTCATCTAGGAAAATGGGGGAAAAAAATATAAAAAAATATTATTACTATTTTTGACTGGAATCAACATTTAATTGGATATGATATTTTTTTTTATATTTCTTTCTGAGTCTATCGCTAGAATAACTTTATGAAAATTCATATTGAAATTGTATATAATGTACCTTTATTCAAATGATGTTATCATTTTCTTCCTGATTTTTACAATTAATAGCATCCTCTTGAAATTGTAAACAGGTATTCAAAGTTAAACAATTCTCATATTGAGAATTGTTTTCTCTTCATGTAAAGTGTGCAACCTAGGAGAGGAACTAATTACATGCATCATTTTTCTCATGTGACAATGACAATAAATAGGGTAAGAAGAGTTTGATGATATCAAAGGACTATTCAGAAGTCGTAAATCTAAAAGGAACAGACAATACAATGGCTAAAAGGCAAAAACAAAAGGACAAACAACGATCTACAAACAACACACATAAAACTAAAGATCGAGCAACACCAACCCAAATAAAAACTGAGAGTGAACTCAGGTGCGTTCTATTCTAGGTACATACCCGGTGATAAGTCATTCATGAGGAAACAAGTTTGCAAAGTTCCTCAACTGAATTGTGTCCCGTTTGACATTGCAAAGTACACAAACGTGGATAAGAAAGTAAACAATGTCCATTAGGAACCTTGATCTCTTATTGTGAATACATAAAGTTTCTAATAATGAAAACAACAGAAATATATATTAATATTACATATTTTACTAAAACCAATTGCAATCACAAAGTCAGCAAAATATCGTTCATAATCTGTCAACCAAGCCTCAAAAGATGTGATATAACGTCTGTGTAGCAGTTTATGTCAATCCCCCCTGTTGCAGATTCTGTTTAAGTTGGTCCAGTACAGAGACAAGCTTGAAATATTTTATTAATGATCATGTGTGTTGCATAATTAGCAATCATATGCATTTTCATCAGTAAATAAGATTTAAGGATATATTATATAAGCTGATAATTACGATGTGCATGTAAAATAGAAATAACAAATATTTATTCAAGCTGTTCAGATTATGTACATTGCACTTTAAATTCATCCTAAAACTCACTTTGAATAAAATAATAGAAAGTTTTCAGAACTTCACATTTATTTACATATAAGAAGAGTTTGAAGATAAGGGTAATTACAAAATTACCGAACTCCGAACAATCTTACAAAGGCAAAGTCAAAACTCATAAGTATATAAACAGACACAATCAGTCAATCTTGAAGATACCAAATGGGTAATCAGAATCCGTAAATCGAAGAAGAACAGTCACCACAATGGCAAAACGAAAAAGTACAAAAGGACAAACAGCGATCTACAAAACATACACATAAATTATAACCTTTTTTACCTTTCATTTATTCAAACGTTATACATATGCATTCATTGTATACTGGAAGAAATTATCAGGTATTTTGATCACATCAACACCTAATTAATGTTAAATAAACAATCCTACAGGTAGGAAACACAAGTTGGATAAATGGGAATACCTGATTTTCAAAAGTTGGATAAATGGGAATACCTGATTTTCAAAAGTCGGATAAATGGGAATACCTGATTTTCAAAAGTCGGATAAATGGTAACACACCGTTGTTGAAAACCGAATGAGCAGTTTTTCAACATGTATTTCACTTAATTTGTCGAACGAATATTTCATATGTTTCTCCTTTTTTTCAGACAGCCCTTGCCTATGCCTGTTTTAGTGGTTGTCTTCCTATAGTAGAGGTATTGTCAGAAGTCCCTGGTGTAGATGTCAATATTTCATATGTTTCTCCTTTTTTCAGACAGTCCTTGCCTATGCCTGTTTTAGTGGTTGTCTTCCTATAGTAGAGGTATTGTCAGAAGTCCCTGGTGTAGATGTCAATATTTCATATGTTTCTCTTTTTTTTCAGACAGCCCTTGCCTATGCCTGTTTTAGTGGTTGTCTTCCTATAGTAGAGATATTGTCAGAAGTCCCTGGTGTAGATGTTAACCTAGCAGATAAGGAGGGTAATACACCAATGATCTTTGCTTCCCAAGCAGGTAATATTGTATTCAAATCAAAATTTCTAATGGCAACGAATTTAAAGATTAGAGAAAACCGAATGAGGCAATCAAGAATGGATAATATGTGCTACTCCGAGTCCAGTTCCGCGATCGAGACTTGACTATGAGTAGCCTGGCGGGTGTCTTATAAGAAGCAGGAACTATTAACCCCGTGGAAGGACCTGGTTTCACCCCATGTTTTATTGGGTGGGTCCGTGTTGCTATTGTTGTTGTGTTTTCTGTGTTTTGTATTATGCTTTGTGTTTGCCTTGTGCCCATGTCTCTCCTTGTTCATTCTTGATTTTCTCTAACGTTAATTTGCTATGTTGAGTTTTTGTTAACTCTAGAGCAATGCAACATGCTGTGACTAGCAATGATATGTATGTCATATGCAACAATTCCGAAATCTAAAAGAAAATACCACACTGTCGGAACAGTTCCGAAATCTAAGAGAAAAATAGCACACTGTCGGAACAGTTCCGAAATCTAAAAGAAAAATAGCACACTGTCGGAACAGTTCCGAAATCTAAAAGAAAAATAGCACACTGTCGGAACAGTTCCGAAATCTAAAAGAAAAATAGCACACTGTCGGAACAGTTCCGAAATCTAAAAGAAAAATAGCACACTGTCGGAACAGTTCCGAAATCTAAAAGAAAAATAGCACACTGTCGGAACAGTTCCGAAATCTAAAAGAAAAATAGCACACTGTCGGAACAGTTCCGAAATCTAAAAGAAAAATAGCACACTGTCGGAACAGTTCCGAAATCTAAAAGAAAAATAGCACACTGTCGGAACAGTTCCGAAATCTAAAAGAAAAATAGCACACTGTCGGAACAGTTCCGAAATCTAAAAGAAAAATAGCACACTGTCGGAACAGTTCCGAAATCTAAAAGAAAAATAGCACACTGTCGGAACAGTTCCGAAATCTAAAAGAAAAATAGCACACTGTCGGAACAGTTCCGAAATCTAAAAGAAAAATAGCACACTGTCGGAACAGTTCCGAAATCTAAAAGAAAAATAGCACACTGTCGGAACAGTTCCGAAATCTAAAAGAAAAATAGCACACTGTCGGAACAGTTCCGAAATCTAAAAGAAAAATGGTAAAAAGAGGCAAAATGGATATCCCCGACACAATATATGGACTCTCCCGGTGGATAGCCCCGACACATATATGGACTCTCCCGGTGGATAGCCCCGACACATATATGGACTCTCCCGGTGCTGAATTACACGGGCACTTCAATGAAAAGTGAAGGCTTTAAAGTAGTTTTATGGTCACAATGTCCCCTCTTAGTAAAATGATACGGTCATGAACCTGCTTTTTACGTGTGAGTAATATATCAACTCTCACAGGACCCGTGTGGCTCAATGAGTTAGGTAGTTGGATCACCAAACAACTCATACAAGCCTATCACTAATACGGTGTGGGTTCGCGCCCTGCTTTGTAAATTACAAAAATGGTGCACTCGACTCGCAGCCGCAAGTGATAAAGTTTACCAGTTGCATGCCCATGGTTGGTTGTTCTCTCCGGGTACTCCGGCTTCTTCCATCACTTAAACTAGTCGCCATGATATAGCTGAAATATTGCTGAAAGTGGCGTTAAACACCAAAAAATAATCAATCAACTCTCACATAAAATCTACCGAACAAAGTTATAATAGAGAACGCTATTTATATTAACATTATGATGTTAAACATGCTAAATGCAGACAAGAAATAAAAGGGCTGTTCCTATATTTGAGTTCGTGTCTAAGTGCAATGTTGAATAATCTGTCATATCCATATCATTTCTTACTAATAAATGTCAATATCTACACTCCTCTTCCGTATCATAAATGCTCAAATGCAGAACCTCAATTTTCATAGTCGTAAATTCGATTGCTTAGCTTGCATTTTTTTCAAATCGGTTCATTGAAAGAGTATTCAGCTTTAGCTTGCTTCTACAATTTCATCAGCTATTGTTGTTTTCTTTGAAAGCCGTATAAATAGATTGCTTGTAACCTTCTGATTAAATCTGTATTCCAGAAACCTAATTTCGCTGGCTTCGAATTACGTTATAACGTCTGATGTTTTTAAGAGCTTGAAAAGTACATTTTCGGTTGAATACATCGGATGTTATCTAATAGGATTCCTTAATAATAGCATGTTTTCGTATTTTCGAGTGATTAAATATCGTGATACCATCACAATCTCTACCCAGAGTTCTTACACGCACTCCGATCTCTGTCAACACCTAAAAGACTACTTACCTTTGTATTGAACTGGTTTCCTTTTAATAAAATATTACCAGTGTAATGTTCAGCAACTATAGAAGCTATTACAACAAGGAACCAGAATGCGCTGTATGACTGATCACCGTATACAAAATAATTCCTTATCTTCGTTTGAAAATATACAAAGAAGCTTCTCAAATATTAGCTATATGGTATTCTTTACATATTTTACAATATATGGGGTCATTATAACCGGTTTATATCAAGTTACCCTTTAATAAACGGTTTTTGCCAAGATTCTTGGCATCATGCGTTGACAGAGATTGGAGTGAGTGTAAGGACCGACAACTCTGGTAGAGATTAATACCATCATTGTTCCCGCATACATCTGCTGTAACCCTTTAAATAGGATAGGTGCGAACATTTAGACACAATTGGTTTTTGTGGTAAACTTTAAATCACAATAAAAAGAAACACGTCAGTCTTTTGTACTATTTTGTTAGAGGCGGATATGTAGGATATAGTTTGCATCCATTGATTGGTTGATCGATTGTCATGTGATCACTATTTGTGACGAGTACAAAAAATGTTGAAGATACCAAAGGAAACAGCAAAGACAACCAATGGTCCATAAAATAATATTCCGAAACCTTAAGATTAAGCAGCACGAACGCCACCCCCCACCCCCCCAAATGGGATAGACCCGTATGACCTTGAAGGGTAAGCAGTTCCTGCTCCACTAGTGTCATCCGCCATGTTACTCTTGTTTACAAGTTTACCACATAACTCATATAGATAAAAAACATCGATGTGATAGACATATTGACTAGTGTTTCATTGATGAAGGGATATTATTGTTCTACTTCGTCGAATTATGGCTGATGGTTACCTCTTTAGTGTCTGCAAACATTTCTTTATTAACATGGCTACCTCAATTTCTGATTGTTTTCCGAAATTAAACATCGCAATTTATACTATCTTGTAACTTCTGCTCTTCTAATTAAAATACAAAAATAGAACTATCATAAGCAGTGCCGGATTTAGATAACAATAGGCTCTAGGCTAATCCACTTGTGTGTGAGAGAGAGAGAGAGAGTTTCTGTTTCTATGATTTTTCAGATTAGATATCAAAACTGTTCTCACGGTGTGGTATTATGTTCTTATTTTCTCCTCAATTTATTGCT
Source organism: Bathymodiolus brooksi (assembly GCA_963680875.1). Taxonomy (NCBI): domain Eukaryota; kingdom Metazoa; phylum Mollusca; class Bivalvia; order Mytilida; family Modiolidae; genus Bathymodiolus; species Bathymodiolus brooksi. The sequence continues at coordinate 86,954,089 of OY804589.1, read as the reverse complement.
ATATGTTGTATTTTGTTTCCTGATATTTGTTAAAAATGCAATGTCATCTATATGGTATGACAAGTAGACAGGCGTCAAGCGTCTGTTTGATTAGTATTAAACATACTTGAGACTATACAAATGCGTTCTTTAATGGTGTTTCTCGGTCCACATTCAACAAATTTAGTATAATACAAACATAGATATCACATTTAGCGCACCCGAGACGTCTCTAGAGTAACCGTTATCAGGTATGCTCAAAGACAAAAGTCTGGGGAAACAATTTAAAGGTCTTTGGGAGCACGAAAGCCAAAGTGTCAAATAAGAATAGAAAAAAATCGGTTAAGATCACAAATGCCTAAGGTCAGAAGAATATTAGTTTTAATATTATTGCCTTTAAACAGTAAAATCCAATACTCAATATGTCAGTGCCGAAAAAGTAAACATGATTGACATACTCAGACAAAACTTAAAATATCCAGTATAAACATATCTCGTGCGTGGAGCCATTTTTACCCTAACGGCAATTGTAGAGAGAATAGTAGTGGCCTTCAATTGGATCAATTTGTCACTCCCCTTGTCTTATAGGATATACAACATTGTTACTATAACTATATTACAACAAATTTGTCACCTATATACGTGAAAATTAGACAAGAATTCTATTAATCAAAGAAATCAATAAGCCTCCGTTCTATAATAGATCTCAGAGTGAACACAAATTCAATTAATTAGGAGAAAAGGTAGTTTTGTTGACAACAGGAATCCATTTAGGAAATGGTATCAGAGAGAATGTACATAACAAACCCATTCGTAACATGTTGCAATGGAAAATGGTTAGAACGTCGGAATAAAATTATCATCGTTATATCTGCATACGGGGCAAGTTGTTTGAGCTTAGTAGTAGACAATGACAATGGTGAAAAACCGAAATCAGACAATAAATGATTGAGTGTGATTTGATTTGAATTTTGGTGCTTAGTGCCACTTTCAGCAATATTTCGGCGACCAGTTTTAGTGGTGGAAGAAGCAGGAGTACCCGGAGAGAACCACCGACCATGAGCAAACAACTAGTTAGCTTTATCACTTGCAGCTGCGAGTCAAATTCCCCCTTTTTTGTAATTTACAAAACCGGGTTCAGATTAAGAGATAAATCACAATCTACATAACGATAACAAAATTGCTTAATCTAAAACAGCATAGAACAAAAGACCAAAAGATAGGAATACGAACTATCTACAAAACGGGAGTAGATGACGATTTATATTTAATCTGTGTCGTACTAATGTTTGACATCTTCATAATATTTTGAAGTGTTTTGTCAAAATGGTCAATGCTTTTGTTGTATTATTCTGTTAGAAATTGCCATAGCTTTTTGGATATGCGATTTATGATGAAACGTAAGTGGACTGTTTATGGGTGGTTGTTCTTCATAATGCATTCACAGATAGGTGTTCAACGTTCAACACAGGATGTGACTCGTTCTGGTATTCATATTATGACAAGAAAATCCAAACGATGATAGACAATAATTCCACCAAAATCAATAAAACGAATGACAACTTTTAGTCCACGACATGTGACAATAGAAATAGAGCTCCTGGTTTGACACGAGCACACACATATGGCGGGGTTATACCGATGTATTGGATCCCAATCCGTAATTATGTTTTAGTGTGAAAATCATAACACACTTTAAAACAGTTTGTTATTTTAGACAACAACTACGCACCACTTTAAGGCTGCACTCATAGTTTCTTCGATCATGTTAACTCTATTGAAGTTGTTATTGTAAGTGGCAAAGATCACTTTGATTAATTGAAAGTAATCCATAATATCTGGCATGCCTTGGGAATGACAATAGTAGTTTAAAATGTCAATAGCTGCTCGCAACTGTCATGCATGGCTCTTAAATATTTACTATTGTCTTTAATGATAATGTCAGGGACAATCTATGAAAAGCAATTTGCCATACTGACATTCCATATAGACAGTACAGAAATAGACGTTCAGTCATATCACTATTATATATTTAAATTTACAGTCATTCACAGTTAAGGTAAAAGTTACATACAACAGTCAATGCCATTTGAAATAAGATAGAATTAATCCTGTCCTTTCCTCATTCATGACTTATCACCGGGTTTTTATCAAGAGTAACACGACGGGTGCCACATGTGAAACAGGAACTGCTTATCCTTCTAGAGCACCTGAGTTAACCCCGGTTTTAATGGGGTTCATGTTGTTCGATCTTTAGTTTTCGGTGTAGTGTATTTCAAATTGTTGTTTGTCCTTTTGTCCTTTTTCTTTTGGCCATTGTGTTGTCTGTCCTTCTTCGATTTGCGAATTCTGATTGCATCTTTGGTATCTTCAAACTCTTCTTAGAAACATCAGGCCCAGTGGATGATTTTTTGGAAGGTCGTATGGGCTCAACTAATCAGTGCAGAACTCAGTTTAATTTCAATAACCATTGAAATTCCTTCGTTTTGGGAAATGGGTGCCACATTGGATTAACCTCAGCTAATACAAATACGACAAATGTTTATCATATACCATATAGACCCTCTGTAATTTTTTAAATCTTACATGCTTTCCCAAATGATAAAAATCTTCACATTTGCTTCAATAGCAATTTCTCTCAACAATTTGTTAAAACCAAATTTAAATTTAAATCCTAAGCAATTCCTCGGTAAAAGGAGTTTGTTTATTAAATCACGAACAGCTGAAATTCATTAATCTAGTTCTGATGTTGAACATTATTTCACAGTTGTCATTGATGTCTCTTAGTGTTCCGTTCTATATCTTTAGATGCTATTTAGATTGCGTTAATGCTTAGCTAAACGCTTATTGCGTAATAGTTTTAAAACATTGCCGTATAACATGATAACCATAATGAAGTAATTAAAGCGCAAATATTTACTTCCTTTAATTTTTAAAGGAAAGTAAAGCATTTTGGTTTGTTTTAATCACACTCGTTACATATCACAATTTAAACTGTGGACATACGCTGTGGTAATACGCTCAAAATGCATTGAAATTGCAAAATGACGGAAGCCACTAGTGTAGAAGGAACTGCTTACCCTTCAACAACACACGAGTTCAACCTTGGTTTTTGGTGAGGTTCGTGTTGCTCGATTTTTAATTATCTGTGAAGAGCTTTGTGGATTATTGGTTCTTTTGGTCATTGTGTTGTCTGCCCTTTGATTTACGGATTGTGATTACTCCTTTGATATCCATAAACTCTTCTTAGATTAAAATAAAAAAATTAAAAAATACCATACCGTCGGAAGAGTTCCAATATCCCTAAGGTGTTTTTGTTGCTTACGCAATGTACATTTTATTAGGGAATTGAAACTTCCTGACAGGTGTTATACCGGTATATATAATCTGACATACTAACCCTTCTGGTGTACATTAAGGAACCACCACGATATAACTGACATATTGTTGAAAGTACCGTTAAACACCATAACCCTAACCCCCTCGTGTTCGTGATCATATGGTAGTTGGATTTACAACTACCTATGAAATCAGTTGCTATTATCACTAACGTTGTGAGTTTGAATCCCGCTCAGGCGAGGTGTACTCGATACATTTTGTGATAAAGTTTTTTTCAGTGTACTTTCAGCAGGTCGGTGGCTTTCTCCTGTTATTCTCGTTTCCTCCATTAATAAAACTGATCACCACGACATAACTAAAATATTGTTTGTCTTGATATTTATGTTTTGAACAATTCATAGTTCATTGACTATGTTGATCGCATATATGCCTTTGAACCTTAAATGAACCATACCACAGATATGTCTCTCTGAATCTATATACAAATTGACAGTGATCATTGGTTGACAGCAAAACTTTACGACAAAGTAGATCATTTCAGAGTCCGGGTGGCTCAATGAGTTAGGTAGTAGGATTACCTAACAACTCATACAAACATATCACCAATACGGCGTGGGATCGCGCCCGGCTTTGTAAATTACAAAAAGGGTGCACTCGACTCGCAGCCACAAGTGATAAAGTTTACTAGTTACTTGCCCATGGTCACTGGTTCTCTCCAAGTACTCCGGCTTCTTCCACCACTAAAACTGGTCGCCATGATATAGCTGAAATATTGCTGAAAGTGGCGTTAAACACCAAAAATCAAATCAAAATCAAATCATCATTAGATAATTTCAAGTGTCCTATATGTAACAGCATTCCAGCAGCATCTGCATGTGGATAGAATATTTCTAGGTTGATAGTATAGTCCAATGTTTGTGTTTGCTATCATGATTTCTGCTAACGAAGAAGGGTTCCAAGTGGTAAAGGTGAACTCGTCACTTTGAAAGCTATGCGTTTACCATCACGACTTAATTAACCATAAAGGCAGAACACAATTGAAGATACCAAGTGGGTAGTCAGAATCTGTAATCGAAGAACAGACAACACAAAGGGCAAAAGTAAAAGAACAAAGGGGCAGACAACGATCAATAAAACATTACGCAGAAAATTAAAGATCGAGCAACGCGAACCTCATTAAAACCCGGGGGACTCAGGTGCGGTGAAAGGGTTAGCAGTTCCTGCTCCACATTTGACACCCGTCGTGTAACTGTTAAACAACACACATTTCAGTTCCGTTTGTCGTAGACACAACACCCTACTTCTGTCCTCGCTCATGTCATAAATACATCACCGGCTATTTGATCTTTCGTAGCACAACGTGATCGCTATGCCACTAGGTTTTTAGCTTTCTGTGCATTGTTTTGTGGATCTTAGGTTGACGTTTTACATTTCTTTATTTTGTTGTGTTTGAAAAAGGGAGGGGGGGGTCATTGAATTTTCTGTTCTTTGACTTACGGCTTTTGTTTACCCTATAATGTTCTTCAAACGAAGCATAATAACTATATTATCGTTCTCTCTAACTGAGTTTGACTTTATCTGTTTTGAATTCTGCGTGGACACCCAAGCCACAAATCAATACAATCAGACTAAGTATAGGAATGATAAAGACGCTTCCAGCTAATCTGTTTTTAGTACATAAAAACAGCTCCTTGATGAAGAAATAATCAGTGGTTACAATTATAGTGACTTCAGAAAATTGATTAGTAACCAAGGTTACCACTAATGTTAAATGAGACCAAGAAAACAAACGTGAAGGTATTTTTATTTTTTATTTATCTCTCAGGCATAGGTGACCTTAGCCGATTTTTGGCGATCCTGTTTAAGGCACTTTGGCTTATTTGCTCCCAAAGCTTTTTAGCTTTCCCACCTCTCCACTATTAGCGTACCTGATTAGGGTTATTCCAGAAACGCGTCGTGCGCACTAAATTTGATATCAACGATTTTATTTTTATTTATTTACTTAACTCGATCATCGAAAAAATACACAATGCAATATACGTGCTTGTGCGACTATAACTGATTGTTTTTCTGTGTCACAAATGACCACTGATGTATTCCATTTGTTAATATTACAATCCGGTCCATTCATACTTATCAGTGGCTTTGTAACAAGACGAACACGACGGGTGCCATCAATAAAGCAAGAACTGTATTTCTCTTTCGCAGCACCTGTTAGTGGGATTCGAGTTGCCCAATCTTTAGTTTTCTGTGTAGTGTTTTGTAGATCATTAATTATTCTTGTTTCTTTTCTTTTGGCCATTGTAATATCTACCCTCCTTTGATTTAAGGTTTCTGATTACCCCACTGGTACTTTCTTATTCCATTATACGATAAAGTTCCCGCACTGACGAAACAGTTCTTAAATCTCCTCGAGGAATCGTATAAATACAGGCAAAATCGATACTCTTAACACACATATACCTGACCGCTCAAATAACTGGTTCGGTCCACCCAATCAAAAAGTGGCGGGGTTAAATAAGTTTTTAAAAGTAAAACCTATTTATCAAATGGTTACTGCTGCGGAACACCTGATTGGATGTCACTTTCTGTGAGTGACTAAAAGGTAGATTCATTATGTTACTTAGATTGACCCGAAATTTTGTTTTTGTCTCCTAGATATGTTACTTAGTATCACATGAATATTTTTTTGTTTTTATAGGGTACACAGAAATAGTAAAGGTTTTACTGAACGATTTTAGAAAAATTAAAGTAGACCAGAAAAGCAAAGCAGGCTTTACTGCTCTTATGAAAGCAGCAATTCAGGGACGTACTGCATGTGCAAAATTGTTATTATTTGCAGGTATGTGCTATTCATGTTACACTGCATATAAACAATAAATTACATTGCTCAAGTCATGTATTGTTGAGATACAGTGGATTGGCCATAAGCATGTTGATATTCTGTTATTCTCAACTCGACGAGAAGAATTTGAAGATACCAAACGGGTAATAAAAATCCGTAAATCGAAGAAGGACAGACACACCAATGGCCAGAAGAAAAACGGAAGGACAAACAGCGATCTACAAAACACGGCACAGAAAGCTAAAGATCGAGCACGACGAACCCCACTAAAAACCGGGGATTAAGTTAGGTGCTCCGGGAGAGTGGGCGGTTCCTGTTCCACATGTGGCACCATTCGTGTTACTCTTGTTATTTATAACCTGTGGTAAGTCATGAATGAGGAAAGTCATGTATTGTTCAGATACAGTATAAGCATGTCTACGCTTCGATAATCTCCACTCGGTAATTGTATGACACTTGAAAATACATTCCTTGTCTTGGGGTTGTTCCGTTACTGATCCAGGTTAGAGGTTGTTACAAAAACATATCAATTCTCAATTTCTGTGATTATTCAGGAGATCACAAAAATAGTGACTTTTCACATAAAACCACGATTTGTTCGTAAAATAAAGTATCGAAGTTGTACAAAACTAAATTTCTGATCTAGCAGAATATAATATCAACATAAATAATTCTCACGATGAAAACGTGGAATTATTCATAAGTAAAAGGAATTTTCTTTCTAATGTTTGAAGGGTGATGAGTGGAGAGCATTGACACGTGAACAGTCGTTTGGTTAATGATTCTTCAGATTAGCAGTTTGAAATAAATATCTTGTTTAGAGTAACTCCGTTATTTTCTTCACTGCACAAAAAGTAATTTAAGTCAAATGATATTTTAAACTCTATATGCAATAACTTGCATATTGACCCAAAAGAACATGGTATTTTAATTGTTTATACAGAAAGCAGCACATGATCCAGCGTAATACGGAATTGCATGTACTTCTGTAAGGTGCTTAATAGCGATTTCAAGACAGCACTTAATCCATTCCATACGGAACAATTTAATCAACTTCTTAACAGCAAATTAAAAGGAAAATTATCATATTATCTAATTGGAGTAATTGGATTTACAACTACCTATGCAATTAGTAAACATCATCACTAACGTTGTCAGTGACTTACGTCAGGTATATGGTTTTCTGCGGGTACTCCGGTTGCCTCCACCAACAAATCTGACCGCCACGATATTACTGAAATATTGTTGAAAGTGGCGTTAAGCATCATAACTCTAATTATTTTAACACTCTTCTATAGTACAGGGACATTTTGCTTAATTCCAGAAAGCAGACACTACTAATACATTTATTTATAATTTATTCAAGGGGCTAACCCACGATTACGAGACTATGGTAGAAAACTGACAGCAGAGGAGTGGGCAAGATTTACAAACCGACAGGATTGTGGTGACGAAATAGCAAAATTTACAAAACTCAAACGTTGTCTCTTCGGAGGAAGCAAAAAAGTAGCAAAACGCTCAAACAGTGAACCAGACTTAATCATTGCAGCAGAAAAATGCAAAGAGTGCAAGCCTATACAAAGGCCCAAATCAAAATCGTTCCGAAAGAAAGTGAAGAAATTCATCCCATGGAGTAATACTTCGTCGCCATCATTAAAAGATCAGAACCCTTTTGAAATTATTGCTCGTTGTGTATCGACTCCTCTCATACCCGGAGGTTTATCACCTACAAGAACGCCCCCTAGATTAAAGCGTCCAGTAAGCATGGATCATATTCCAAGAGTTGAAGTGACGTCACCAAAGGAAGTGAAATAGCATAAAACAAATTTAATTTTATTTATGTTTATTCTTACTCTTTATTGTACAAATCTGAACCTCTATGTGAAATAAACTTGTATTTTTATTAGTTCTATCAGATTATTTATATGTGTACAATTTTTAAATCGGTCAATCAAATTTGCCAGTTTAATCAGTTATATGAATACCTCTTTTCACACGATAATCTTAGGAGCAAAATCCAAAAGTCTTGACTTGAATAATCCGATTGCATTTTTGGCTTAGATAACATTTTTATATTCATTTCCTTGTGCGAAAATGGCTATTCTGGTTTTCTCCGAACGAAATAAGTACACATACATATAATTAAATCACTTATTTGAAATTAATGCGCGAAACATATCATATACAAATGTACATGCTCAACATTGAAAACGTCGCAAGGACAGTAAAATTATGAATAACAAGGTGATCTTTGTTAACATTTGACTTTTATTTTAAGTTGGGTAGGGGCGACACATTTAGTCCTTTCTATTTACAACCTTGGGTGATTTTGAGAATTGTTTCTGTAGGTCATTGTTGTGTTCAGGCTGATTCCATTTAACGTACAAATAAAATTATTGCCACGCTTATATCGCAATAGTGTTGGAAGTTATTCAAAGCATCCATATAGGCGCGGTGTTCTCGATAGAACATTATGTGATACAGTTTGTCAGTGACAAATAAAACTGACCGCCATGACATAACTACATGTGGCGTAAAACATCATAAGCTACAATGCATTGATATCACAAGGTAAATTATTCCAGTATATGAGATCACCTAACTTAAAGTATCTAAATAAGATATAACCTTAAAATACTATACAATTACTGCACTTGCACGAGATCAATATGAGGTTTGATGGAGCAAAGTACAACAATATTGAACGAGGCGAAGCCGAGTTCAATATAGTTGTACTCTGCTCCATAAAACCTCAAATTGATCAAGTTCAAGTGTAGTAATTGTTTAATTACATAAGGCTCTATTTTACTATAATTTTGAAATTTTTGAAAATTTTATCATTCTAAAAAATATTGAAAATTTGGAAATCTTAAGAATTTTTTTGAAAATTTTAAAGTTTTTTAAAAAAATTTATAATTTTGAAATTTTATGAAATTTTCTAACATATTGATTAGCAAAAAAGCAATTTCTGTGCAATACAAAACCATATTGCACTCTCGTGCCACGCAATTTCATTCATTGATTTTGCACGGGAGTGCAATATGCTTTTTTATTGCACATAAATTGTTTTTTGCTAATCAGTATGTTAGAAAATGGAAGGTCACGTGTATTGCTTCTGGCCAATAGAAAAACAGTAAAATAGAGCCTTATGTAATAATACATTTTATTACATTTCGACTTATTCAGTAATCAATATATAACCAAAACAATTACTACAAATGTAGATTGGTTGGTCATTCGGGTTTTACGTTCGACACCCATCTGTAGATATTGTGGACTGGTGATAATTGTGAAGATTAATGTTCCGTCTGTTTTCTTCTAGTTTTTCGTCTATGACGCTTTTGATATTGATCACTCGCCGTTGATGGTCGGCCGTCATTATCTGTATCTGTTGCGTATGTTGAGTAGCAGTTCACTAGTATAGGGTCATCTGTGTCGAAGGCCTCTGTGTATGACTCTATCCCGTCTCGGTAAACTCCTAACCAAAACATTGAAATCTTCTCTGCTATTTATTCTTTTATTAGAAGCACCCAGCGCTTTAACTAATATACTAGCTTACTCACTCCAGTCCATGTTGTTTTTTGTTGTTTTTGTTTGTTTGAAACCTCTCTTCTTCTTCCTATCCTTCTTTCTATCCTATGTTTTGAACATTTTATTTCACTTTATTTTTCTGTATATTTGCTTTATTATTAACGTTTAAATATATCATGTTGTACAATTTATTTGTATAATTATCGCCATTATATACACATATTTATTGTTTATATCTTTGTAAAATGGAAAGGACTTCACTAATGTTGTCATAACTTGTGTCCAATCCCATTTGCAACTATTATGCAAATAAAATATGTTTAAGCTAAACTTAAACTCGGTAAACGGTTGTGTGGTATATCAGTTGTGGTATGTATGCACTATGTACTGTAGTAATTGTCTTCCAGGAATATTGGGACTCGCTACGATATCCTTGGTAGAAACATAAATAGATCTTATGTTATGCTCAAATATATATGCTTCACAACATCGATCAGCACGATGTTTGGTGATTATTATAATGCTTATTTAAAATATATCGCCCATAAGAAAATCTATTGTCATGAACTTCACTTAAAATTACGGAAATTTGCAATGTAAAAAATACAAAATGTATTATACAATTATCTTTTCTGATTTTTTTCATTCTACAGAGAACACACTTCCTAAATTACTAATTATGTGAGAGATTCGTGATGAGCATCTAAATATGGTTATTCAGACTGTAAATGAACGTAAATCTTAAAATAAATAAACACTACACGAGTGTTTGTGTCTAGACACAGATACAATGCTTAGTATGAGATTATCAAATACCGTACGCCATATTACAAATAATGTCATTATTATGCTCGACATTACAACAATGTAATATGAACAATAATGCAAACACCAGTGCGTGTGTTTACACAGAGATACGATGAATAGAATAAGATGATCAAATAGCGTATTCTACATTCCTGTTGCAAATACTGTCATTATTATTCTCGACACCAGTATACTATGGATATTAACACAGTCACTGTAAATTGAAACATCATGCCACAGCAGTTTAAATCTCAGATATATTTAAATGTAATGTTTGACAGTCTTTCATGTTTATTTACATCCATATCCTTTCTTACTAATACATTAAGCAATAAAAAAACAATTACAAATTCAACATTTGTTTACTTTCGGATTTCTCTAATCTCAACCAATATCATCTCTCGAATTAATTCGTGAGAATTGATATTGAAGTAGCGGATGCAATATAGAAAAAGCAATTAAACAATTCTCTAAGATTGCTTAACGTCCAACAGGAAGTATTTTATAAACTTGCATGACGAAAACAAGGTTAACATAATACAGTCAAACCTGCTTTAGTGACCACCTCTATTAAGTTAGTCAAACCTGCTTTAGTGACCACCTCTATTAAGCAATAGAAGGCCTGGGTACCTCAATGAGTTAGGTAGTTGGATTACCTAACAACTCATACAAGGCTATCACCAATACGGCGTGGGTTCGCGCCCGGTTTTGTAGATTACAAAATAGGGTGCACTCGACTCGCAGCCGCAAGTGATAAAGCTTACAAGATGCTTGCCCATGGTCGGTGGTTCTCTCCGGGTACTCCGGCTTCTTCCACCACTCAAACTGGTCGCCATGATATAGCTGAAATATTGCTGAAAGTGGCGTTAAACACAATCAAAAATCAAATCAAAATCAAGATCCTAAATAAACGGTAGAGAAAACAGAAAGGGTATTGAAGAATGGATAGCTTAGACACACAAGTAACACAAATGCATACATGGTATATGTACCTCAATAACAAGTGTCATAGTAAAATCGAGGACAATTGCGTTTGACAATCACCGGGTCTAAGTGTACCTCAATAACAAGCGGCGTAGTTGAATCGAAGAAAAATGCGTTTGACATTTATCGGGTCTAAGTATACCTCAATAACAAGTGGCGCAGTTAAATCGAAGATAAATACGTTTGACAATCACCGGGTCTAAGTGTACCTCAATAACAAGTGGCGTAGTTGAATCGAAGACAAATGCGTTTGACAATTATCGGGTCTAAGTGTACCTCAATAACAAGTGGCGCAGTTAAATCGAAGACAAATGCGCTTGACAATTATCGGGTCTAGGTGTACCTCAATAACAAGTGGCGCAGTTAAATCGAAGACAAATACGTTTGACAATCACCGGGTCTAAGTGTACCTCAATAACAAGTGGCGTAGTTGAATCGACGACAAATGCATTTGACAATTATCGGGTCTAGGTGTACCTCAATAACAAGTGACGCAGTTAAATCGAAGCCAAATGCGTTTGACAATCACCGGGTCTAGGTGTACCTCAATAACAAGTGGCGCAGTTAAATCGAAGACAAATGCGTTTAACAATCACCGGGCCTAGGTGTACCTCAATAACAAGTGACGCAGTTAAATTGAAGACAAATACGTTTGACAATCACCAGGTCAAAGTGTACCTCAATAACAAGTGGTGCAATTAAATTGAAGACAAATACGTTTGACAATCACCGGGTCTAAGTGTACCTCAATAACAAGTGGCGCAGTTAAATCGAAGACAAATGCGTTTGACAATTATCGGGTCTAAGTGTACCTCAATAACAAGTGACGCAGTTAAATCGAAGACAAATACGTTTGATAATTACCGGGTCTAGGTGTACCTCAATAACAAGTGGCGTAGTTAAATCGAAGACAAATACGTTTGACAATCACCGGGTCTAGGTGTACCTCAATAACAAGTGGCGCAGTTAAATCGAAGACAAATATGTTTGACAATCACCGGGTCTATGTGTACCTCAATAACAAGCGGCGCAGTTAAATCGAAGACAAATACGTTTGACAATCACCGGGTCTAGGTGTACCTCAATAACAAGTGGCGCAGTGAAATCGAAAACAAATGTGCTTGACAATTACCGGGTCTAGGTGTACCTCAATAACAATCGGCGCAGTTAAATCGAAGACAAATACGTTTGACAATCACCGGGTCTAGGTGTACCTCAATAACAAGTGGTGCAGTTAAATCGAAGACAAATGTGCTTGACAATTACCGGGTCTAGGTGTACCTCAGAAACAAGTGGCGTAGTTAAATCGAAGACAAATACGTTTGACAATCACCGGGTCTAGGTGTACCTCAATAACAAGTGGTGCAGTTAAATCGAAGACAAATGTGCTTGACAATTACCGGGTCTAGGTGTACCTCAGAAACAAGTGGCGTAGTTAAATCGAAGACAAATACGTTTGACAATTACCGGGTCTAGGTGTACCTCAATAACAAGTGGTGCAGTTAAAACGAAGACAAATACGTTTGACAATCACCGGGTCTATGTGTACCTCAATAACAAGTGGTGCAGTTAAAACGAAGACAAATACGTTTGACAATCACCGGGTCTAGGTGTACCTCAATAACAAGTGGTGCAGTTAAATCGAAGACAAATGTGCTTGACAATTACCGGGTCTAGGTGTACCTCAGAAACAAGTGGCGTAGTTAAATCGAAGACAAATACGTTTGACAATTACCGGGTCTAGGTGTACCCCAATAACAAGTGGTGCAGTTAAAACGAAGACAAATACGTTTGACAATCACCGGGTCTATGTGTACCTCAATAACAAGTGGTGCAGTTAAAACGAAGACAAATACGTTTGACAATCACCGGGTCTAGGTGTACCTCAATAACAAGTGGTGCAGTTAAATCGAAGACAAATGTGCTTGACAATTGCCGGGTCTATGTGTACCTCAGAAACAAGCGGCGTAGTTAAATCGAAGACAAATGCGTTTGACAATCACCGGTTCTAAGTATTTCCTTTGTCCCTTTTATCCCTGTTTCTCCATCATTCATAATTCTACCACAGTCTGTTATTTTCCTCATGATAATTGATAAAGTATAAGATTTCCTAGAAGACGTGTTATTTGTTGTCCTGTTAACATCAAATCTTAATGGGATTTTCCAGACGTTACGGCAACTAATGAGAATCGTTATGGAAGTTAAGTGTCCTATATTAAAAGGTTCTGAAAAGTGACATTAATGGCCTAAGGATGGCGCTAGGAAGGTTTTCTCTGGAAAAGTCAATTTCCTTATATTATCCTTTATCATTAAATTATATTTCTTTTCAAATAAACGATATTGCCGAGAATTTTGCAAGACGAATTTTCAATTTCTTTTTCTTTATTTATTTGTTTTTCATCACCTTCTAGATTCTTTATCGGATAATCTTTTTCTAGGTTTACGTGAACTGTGTAAAATACGTAAGGAATTGCAAGGGAAAATGAGAAAAAGATTCTGCACTTTTAGCATGAAATGTAAAAATAAAATAAAAATGCCAACCGTGGAAACAGTTGCAAAATCTAATCGAAAATCATAGAAAGAGACAAAATCGATAGTACTAACACATATTGGTGGAATTGTTGACCATCAATGTTTAAACGTTCTGTAGGTAAATTTCGTAAATACATTTACTTACTAAAATTTAAAAAAAACAAACAAATTGAAAGCTAAAATTGTAAAGCCATGGATATGAAAAGAAAATTAAAACAATATCTGTAAAGTGAAGTTCGTTTTTTTTTCTCCAAAAGTAAGCTGCTACCCATAAGGGAATATTTAGAATCTCAATCATGGGACAAATGATAAACTTCTGTTTATGACACTTCACGGGAGTCTATTTATGAATGCCATTCTAATTTATTATATCCCTATAAAATGAAAACATGTTTAAACGGAAGATGTCTGTAGTGTTATGGTTAGGATTATGGTCACTTAACGACCAGTAGCAAGTATTCGTTGTACATTCATGACGATAGTTTGGTTTATGGTGTTTAACGTCACTTTCAACACTATTTCAACTTGAGCTTGACGGTGGAGGAAAACGGAGTACCCACAGAAAACCACCGACCTTCCGCAAGTCACTGACAAACATTACCACTTAATGTTGGATCGAGTACACCTCGCCATGAGCGGTATTCGAACCCACAAGATTAGTGGTGATATGCATTGATTGCACGGGTAGTTATAAATCCAACTACAATACAATACAATACAATACAATAAGGTTTATATAGAGTATAAATCAAGCTCTAGTGATTTTTAAATTGTGATATATAAAATATACAAATAATAACAAAGCTTATCTATTTTTGTTTTAATCCATTCACGTAGATAATACAGATTGTGTGGTGTTTTTCATATCAATCAAATTGTAGCATAGATTATAACTATGTTTAACGTTAATAGGTACACCAAAACTTTGTTTTAGTTTTTTTAACTGACAAACTAAATTCTTCATGTAATAAACATTTCACTTACAGGGGAGGGGGGTTGGTTATGGTTTTTTGTTTCTTTCAGAATTTTTTTTTCGGTCAACACGAGAGTTACAACATATATTTTTCCAGAATGTAACATTAGGTTATATGACAAAAACTTTTTTTTTCAGCAACATTGGGAATCAGAATATCTTTTTTAGAAAAAAAACCATAAGACCCCCCCCCCCCCCTCAAATCCAATTAGCACAGTTAGGATCATTAATTGCCAGAACATCATCAACATAATCTGAAAGTGATATGAACGACTTCAGCTTCAGTGCTTTGCGTTTGTCTTTAATAATCACTTGGCTTTCAAATATTTTGGGTATAATTGTACATGATTATGGTTGTTCCGTCGTGGGCACTGAATTTGATATCTATGTTGTTATAGGAGTAATACCACTAAAGAATTTTCCATAGACTTCTATGTTAAATAAAAAAAAAATTGAGCTTTCATACAGGATTCATCTTAAGTTTAATATAAGTGACACTCATATCTCTTGGAAGGGGTACCTAATTGGAAGCTTAACTCCGAAAATCAACATACATTTAATGGCATATAAGAAAAAACAGACAGTCCGAAGATGTCTACCGTCAAAAATCCTACTTTCACTTTCGATTTAACACAAATTCAGGTGGTTTCTTTCCAATGCAATCAATTTTTTATTTAAAACCACAAGGACATCAAATATGGGTTTAAATTTATCCTAAAATATGTAGGTGTCTGATGACATTCAGTATTTTGCAGTATCTAATAGGGTTTCGTTTTTATCCAACAATGTAGGAATCCATTTTGTGTTTACGTACTACTTTCCCATACGTTCTTTTCGACTGGTACCCATGTTTAGTGCCAATACACCTATAGCCCTAATTATCAGTATGGCAATCGTCACTCGGAGATAAGATTACAAGGCAACATTTCTATTGCTTAAAATCACAAGATAATGTATGCTAAATTATTACTTGGGACACTTTTGTTAATGCACGTATCAGGTAGGTTAACCAGTTGTATTATTTACTCTTGTTTTGTTTTATATATCTATTTTCCATTGTTAAACAATTCTCTTGTCTTTGGATGCACTTTATTCTACCCTTTGTTTCAACTTGACTATTTTAGAGAAATTTCAAATACCAGATAAAATAATAATATATAATACTTTATCAAGTACATGTTTACCCCAGACAGCTAAAGGTATATAACAAACTACAGTGCAAGGATCACGCAATGAAAATTATGTTTCAGTAGAAAAGACAACAGGAAATACAAACAAAATTGTAATTCAAGGGGTTATTTAATGGAACAAGTGATACGGATATATTACATCATCAAGACAATAATAAGTAAATGTAAACTAAAAAACATAATATTGAACAATGACATATCAAAATCAGGATATTAACCGAGGCGTTGTAGAATGTTTGTCTCCTGCTCCGCTGTAGGTATCCATTACGTCACGACAAAACAGTATCGTTTTCATTACAATCGCGTTGACCAAAATGTAATAAAAAAGTAAATATCAAATTCAGTGCACACGACGCTTTTCTGGAATAACCTTCATCAAGTTCGCTCAATATCGAAATATTGGAAAGCCACATAACTTAAAAGTGTTAAAAAGGAGAAAACGAAAAAAAAACCAAAGAGTCTAAACAGGATAGCCAAAATCAGCTAAGATCACCTATGTCTGCGGAGGAGAACCTTAGTTTTGATAATAATTACATTATTTAGGAACTATAAAGTTCAATAATAAATATATCTAATAAACCATGTCAATGCCGATATACTGACTACTGGGCGAATTTTATACTGACTTTGATATCTACGTTTTTATATATATACTTTTCCTCTCATCTTATCAATTTCATGCTTCCATTTTCTTAACGCATCTTTTACAATCAGATTGTTGATTTATTTCAAGATGCCAATATCGATCTATCTGTTATTAAGATTTCACGTAAACTGTAATTCTAAGTAAGACTTAATCCTTTGAAATTGCACATTAATTAGTGTTAGAAGCTGTAACACAAGATATCGATCAATGCTAACCAGCATGTTATCCCTCTGCTTTGAAAAATCAGATTGACTGTTTAACGTTATCATTACTATAAGCTTTTGTTCAAAATTAATTTTGCCTCATATAACAAGAAAGTTTGAAGATAACGAATTTACTAAAGCGCTAATTAGAAGACGTAAATCGAAAGAGAACAAGCAATGCAATGGCCAAACAAAACAAAGGACAGAAGAGACACACAGTGGATCCACAAAACATTGCACATAAAACTAAATATTGTGGAACACGAAAACTGATCGTGATCGTAATGGTATGTGTAATCAGTGCCTATCATCACTAACGTTGCGAGTTCGAATCCTGCACACGGTGGGGTGTACTCGATACAACATTATTTGTTAGGCTTGTCAGAGGTTTTTCTCCGTGACTCCGTTTCCTCCACCAAAAAAACTTACCGCCACAATATAGCTGAAATATTGTTGATAATGGAGTTAAGCACCATAACCCTAACCCTTTTGAGTACGATTCTCGTCACTAGCTAGATATAATCGATGGAAATTAATGTATATTTTTCAGTTACTTCATTTCTTAGTTGTCATGTTGCGATGTCGGCTACAATTGCCGAGTGAAAACGATGCTTGGTTCGTCTTTCCTTCTATTTGTTTTGTAGGTGGTTCATATTTTTCTTCTGTATGTTATTTTCTATTTGCCTACATTTACTAATGTCCAGCACGATTTCTATATCAGACGATGATTCACGTCGTTTAACAGTAACACGACGGTAAAACTAGAGCATCAGGAACTGCTTACTTTTCCCGTACATGAGTTCACACCCATTATTACTTTGTGTTGCTTAAGCTTTAGTTTGAAGGAAGGAAAAGCGATGCACGTAACACAGAAATACATGGCCGCTTACAATAAAACTTTTGAAACGAAAATGAAAAGTATTATCTGTTGGCAACGAATTATTGAGGTGTTGCATAAAATTTAATCTATTCGAGATGTCTGAGTGGGGTTAACATGTCCTGCTCCACCAATATCTCCCGCCGCGAAGTCATTATTTTCAAAGCAAACCAAGCAGTAATTTAAGACAATGAGTATGTATGGAATAGCGAATTCCTGATATTAAACTTTTGTTTTTTAATTGTTTTATATTCTTTTTCAATAAACAGGATGCCCGCCCGGATGGGTACAGCATAGTGGGTTATGTTTCTTTTTTAGCAGAGGGATGGCACATTCTTGGGCGGAGGCGAATGTAAGTCGCTATCTACAAAGTGTTGATTTATATTAGTCGACCTGATTAGACACATTTTGGGTGCACAATCTAATTGGAAAAGAAGCAGGAACTGCTTACCCTTCGAGAGCACCTAGGTTCACCTCCGATTTTTGCTAAACGCTACATCCGGATATTTGTCGTTTTTGTGTTATATTTGGTGAATATAATATCATTTCCAATGTATTCCAGTTAAGATCTCACCAAGTTTGGAAATGATATTATATTGTATTATAATATCATTTGTCTTTATGAAATAAACACATTCAAATTGGATATATATTATTCATTGGGTCATATATAAAACGCGTCGTTTATTAAGTATAGTTCACAGAGTAAATATATAAGTGAAAAAAAAAATTCTATTAAAAGGTCGGCAAGTGCACATTGCTTTGTTTCTTTTTGCTAAACCCCGATAATGATTGATTTGAGGATACGTTAATCCAATTGTATGAGACTCTCTCGAGAAACTAGTTCATACGATTTTCATAAGAAAAACATAAAATGTTTACCTGTTTCGTGTTACAAACTAATATATATATATAAATATGATCATATTCTTGTGTTCGGTGTTGTCTTCGATTACACTGTTATTTATATAAGATTTTCGAATAAGATTATTCATATTTACCATTTTTTTCATTTTCCAGGTCCAGATATTCTTGTTCTATCAAATTTGGGGACGATTTTTTCAAAAAAAAACAGCTCTCCCCTTCATCTCTCCCTAAGCAGTTAAATGATCATACCTTAGCTGTATGACGTTCGTTCTTGTGTTGACTTGATTTTTGTATGTTGGTAAATTCATTGTGTGCTTAAATCTAATACATTTCACAGTATATCTATGTTTTTTTCGGACAATTATTGTTTAAGCAATATATTATCATTAACAAATTAAAATACTATATGAACACTTCACCTTAAAATGTTGGCTCTACTGTCGCCAGTGGTGGAATGTACTGGATACAGCAAAAATACAATTACAATTGTTGGCGTTAAGAATTATGATGCTTCTCTTTATCCGGAACGTCATGGTCGTGATCGTATGGTAGTTTTATTTACAATTACCTGTGCAATCAGTGTATATTACCACTAACAGTGTGAGTTCGAATCCCGCTCGTGACGAGGTGTACTCGATACAATATTATGTGATACAATGTGTCAGTGACTTGCTGAAAGTCGGGTGTTTTCTCCGGGTACTCCACCAATAAAGCAAACAGCAACGATATTACTAAAATATTGTAGAAAATGGTGTTTAACACCATAACCCTAACCCTACAAGGACCAAACGAAAAAGGACACAAAAAGCAAATAAAGATCGACCAAAGCTACAAAGAAAAGAATGAACAACAAGAACACCACTGCAAATCGAAAGTGTAGGCAATAATTTGTGCTCCACTAGTGCCGCACGGTATGTTACTTATAGACAACACGAACGTCATTAGACATAAACATCATAATGTTGGACACTAGCATACGTAAATACATGTAAATATTAAAAAAACATAAATAAAAGATGACCTGCTTCAAAATAAATAGCAAGCCGATCATTATTTTTAAGCAGAAATCGTGGCAGACATCATACCACTGAAGTAAAGCGTGTAATTAGACAGCATAAACAACATCAACCCAGCTAAAATGCACATAAGTTAACAAAGGCTTGCATAATTTGTAGTGATATATTCATACATGTATTTGCAGAGTTATTGCCAGGCGTTTGGATATAAACTTGCTGAACCAGAAAGGCAGGATGTATTAGATTTTATTAAAGCACAACTAGCTAAAATACCAGGTAGTTTTATTACGTAATCAAAAACTTACTAATCAGAACATTATATGCTGTGTTCAGATTGGACGAGAGTTTAGCGTTAGTCATAACCGCCTTTTTTACCATTAATCCTAACCTTCTGTACATACACCAGTTAGTTTACATCAGTAAACATAATGATGGGGGATTGCAAGATCAATATAGTGCACGTAAAACCTTTTTAAACAGTTATGGGCAAACATTCCAGCAACATCAACAAAACGAACAACTACCTCTTAACTCGAACAACATAACACAACAAAGAGACAACAAGACGAGTTTGAAAATATCAAAGGGAGGTAATCATAATCCGTAAATCGAAGAAGGACTGACAACACAATGGCCAACAAAAGGACAAAAAGACAGACAACATTCTACAGAACACTACACAGAAGATAAAAGGTCGAGCAACACGAACACCACTAAAAGCCAGTGGTGAATTCAGGTGCTCCGGAAGGGTTGGTAGTTCCTCTTTTATTGGTGGCACTCGTCGTGTTGCTCCAGTGGCATTGGAAATCCAGGTGCTGGCTAGGGACAGGGACATGTGGATGGTTTCAACAGGTTTTACCATAAAGCATCTTTTGAATGTTTGCTTTTTTACATCTATATTGTTGATTTAAACACACAATATCATATACATCGTTGTTTGGTAAACTTTTTTGCATTTTTATTGATACCAACATTAAATATTGCAAGCTGTATTGCCAATTTCATATCGTGTCCGTTTAAGCCAGATTATCAACGATATTATAAACATACTGCACTTGGATGAAGGTGTTAGGGTAGATTAACACACGAGGGAAAAAATTATCACCCTAACACCTTCATCCAAGGGCCGTATGCTTTTTTATTATACTGAATGCCTAATGATTCAAGTGTGCATTATGTTATTAGAAGGACAATTGCTAAAAAAAAAAAAAAAAGTTATAAATTAAGATAGTTTACTTACATTAACAACAAAACATCAAATAGCAACAAATTTAACAAGATAATAACATAACAATTAATGTAAAATGTTAATTGTATACTTTGATAAATATCATCACATGTTTGCTTCTATATTCTGACTATTGCATAAATGATTTTCAAGGTAGGCTATAATTATTTTATCATTTTTTTAAATTATTATTTAAATACATGTCTTAAAATTTTGAAATTTTATGAAAACTTTGAAATTTTTTAAAAAATTTTGAAAATTTATCAAACAAAATCATTATTTTTTAAAACAAAATCATTATTTTTTTTATTTTAGAATTTTGAAAATAGGTAAACCTCGGGCTCAGCGGGTGTTAATTTTAGACATTAACACCCGTTGCTAATATTATCACATGTTGCTAGGGATGGGCAGGGCTTATGAAAGGTTAGTGAAAATTAACAAATGCCGCTTGTCCAATGAAATGAATGGATAATGTAAGAAATTTGTATAAAGTATAATAATATATATTATCAATAGAGAAACATGTTATTGTTTGGTTGGATGCTTGGTGGTGCTTAACGCCACTTTCAACAATATTCCAGTTATATCGTGGTGATCAGTTTTATGGGTGGAGGAAACCGTAGTACCAGGAGAAAACCACTGACCTGCCGCAAGTCACTGACAAACTTTATCACATAATATTGTATCGAGTACACCTCGCTATGAACGGGCTTCGAACTCGGCAATGAATGTACAGGTAGTTATCATTATTTGACGTTATATTGACACCATTGACATCCATACAAATACATTTGTTGATATGTGTATTGCTAGAAATGAACATCGCATTTGCTGTCACAACGCAGACCTCACACTTGCTGCAACTCTAGTATATATTTACATACCATCATCGAACTTTGCAAGCACTGACAACGTAACATGTCTCTTTTCTAGGTGCTCGGTATTTTCTGGGTGGTTCTGACATCTTTGTGGAAGGACTATGGATATGGTCTACCTCGCAAACCAAGATTGTTGCGCATAACTGGGAGCCATCTGAACCTAATAACGTCGGATATGGAGAAGATTGCCTGGTCGTGAACCATGACGGAAAATGGAATGACTTTCCTTGCAACATAACTACTCCATATATCTGTGAAGCTGAGTTTGTAGCCATTTTTTATCCATTAATTGTAGATAATGTTATGATCCATCACCATCACATAAGGTCCGTCGATAAATTATTTATTGAAACCATTAAGTCGTTTCTAACTAAATATTGCAGGAATAATGTATGAAGGATCCTCTACGAAAGTGCCTTTTAAGTTTCTGATTGACCAAATAGAAATAAAACCCTCTTCTCTGAAACCACATGACCAATAGGAACCTAACGTTATAGGAACGGTGTATATTGGGGGTCCTCTACAAACGAACCTCCCTTTGTTCATATTGATAAAAATAGCATGGCAATCACAGGCAATTGTCTGATTGGTCATCATACAAAATAAAAAAAAATATGAACTACAAGTTCAATTGATTTGTAACCTAGTACGAATGATGTATAAGCACCCTTTACACAGATTTCCCATGTCGTCGTGATTCGGCAAAAACCGAAGTTGTCATTATTAGTTATTCCTATTTCTGATTGGTTGAAACAAGTAAAATGACTAATTCAAATAATTTGTAACTTTGTAGAAATAATGTTTGCAAGGTCATATGCAAAGATTCTACACTTAATCTCGATCTTGCAAAGGGTATGTCTACCACTTGTATCTGATCTGCTAGAATTAAGAAATCCAGCTGTTTTTAACATAGTTCAAATGATATATATGAAGTCCTCTACAGTGAGTATTCTGTCTCAAAACGTAGACACTTGTTTGGACCAGAACAGTACAGGCATGATATAATGAGCGGTCCACGCTCAGGGGAATCTATAGTTTCTGCGAATAAAGAAATAATTTAGCAAAAACATATATTTGTAAACCAGGCTCTTCACCAAAACAATTAATGATATGAAATAAAGTTGATTAACTGAATTATTGAACAACGGATGGTGAACACTAAAATTGAATTGAAAAATAATATGAGCCTACGATGTCCGATCATTCTGACTAACACAATGTTTAAAGTGGTGCTCCTATTAATGGAGGAACTTTTTACTCTCGTCTTTTTATAGATTACAACCATTTCATAACATAATAAACTATTGTTATCTAATTTCAGAAACGCAGATATGATTGTTGGATAGAACTTCTACTGATGTCGATTAAAGTAGCAGAGTCTGCGAAATAAAAATGATCCTCTAACATTGTTGTCCTTTCTCGCCCTCTTAGGAAATAAACACGTATATATCTAATTTAGTGCGCGTTTCTGAAATATCATTTATTTGGGTATTAAAATATGACCTAGTTTTTGTGTTGCAGATAACAACTCTTTAGCATGTGCGTCCGTTAGTTGAACGCGTGAAGAATGGACAATACATATCGTCCTATTATCAAGACGAAAATGAATGCAATGTGCCTTGTGTTGCGAAATTTCCACGCTCCTGGTAGCAGTTCATAATTAATAATAAATTGCTATGATTTGCTAGTGTGAGCTCTGTACGGACAATAAATGGTAGCCCTATCCATAAACGGGTCCAGATTAGGAAAACGATTAGACCCACCACGATTTCTTCACTCTTACAAAAGAGGGACTAGAACAATTATTTGCCCAGATATTCCCCACTGAAGAACAAATCGAGACAATGGGCAATCCTGAGCCACCCAGGACCTCTGCACCGAATATATTATCCATTACTTCCCTTTTGCTTGTGACAATGCGAAAGAAGAAGTAAATCAAAGGTGAGCAGAGTATATAAAGACCAAATGGAAAAGGGGAAAAAGACAAACAAATAATCGACAACACACTGCACAGAAAAGTAAAGACTGAGAGACTACAATACAATGGCCAAAGAAAGACTAAATTACAAAGAATGATTGATAAAGCACTACACAGAAAACAAAAGACAAGGCAACACAAACACCACTGTATATCGGGGTGGACTGATGTGCTCTGGAAAGGTATGGAATTTCTCTATTTATCTAGTTGCATTCGTCATATCTCTCTTGTAAAAAGTCATGACATTGAAAATGAGGACATGATTGTGATTACGATAGATGGAAAATATCCGTGGTTAGCTGTGACACAGACATTCCCTATCGGTCAACTAAGTCATGATGCCGATCGCAACATTTTCAAAGTGATGACTTCAAATTAAGCTACCAGGAACAATTGGTTCAATAGCTTACTTCGTAGCAGCTGCCCATGATCAAAGAAGTCCTGGTAGCAACCAGAAGCTCTGAAATATGGTAACAACTACACGTGTTGTAATGTAGCACACATCGTGTTTTCCAGTTAATCAATCAATCAATCAATCAATCAACTAATTAATTAAACATTTTGTTTTATTGCATTCAACCACAAACTAATGGAATTACTTATTGAGATTTGCTTCAAGTGCAAATGCACTTAGAATTCACAAATGGTAGTTTTATTTATTTTTTAAAATGCGTCACTTAAATCTTGAACAACCCATTTAAATTACGTGGAAATCTAACAGTATAAAGAGAATACCAATTAATCTAATTTATAAGTTGTTTCAATTTCTCAATACGAATAAATGGAACGATGATTGTCGATTCCATTCCATGCGTGCAAATCTTTAATTTTAAATTAAATTTAAAATGAAGTTTAAGATGAAATTTGGAAATTTTAAATTGAAATGAAATTGCATTTTGCGAGATTATATAATTCTCTGGATTGTCCTTTTTGATTGCCCCTTTCGGTATTCTCTAACTTTTATTTATTTTTCAAAATTGGTTGTCATATGCTTTTGTGACGTATTTAGTATAATTCGTAAATAGCATAAAGATGAAAAATTAAACAGTAAATTAACCAGTGATGTTCGGAAATTTCAACTATCATAGCAATAAAATGAAGAAGTCAAAACCAGTACACTGTCGGAAATCCGATAGAAAAGTAGTAGAAATAGGAAAAAAATGAAACCCTAACACAAAATACATGTAGTTGGTAGGAAAAGTGTCGGTGTTAAACAAGTTTCAATTGCCGAAACCTCTCGTCTTAATAAAATGATGCGGTCATGCAAGTTTCTTTCATCTTTGACTAAAATCCCAACCGTCGCCTATAACCGAATGGATTGGTTGATTGATTGATTTTTGGTGCTTAACGCCACTTTCAGCAATATTTCAGCTATATCATGGCGACCAGTTTTAGTGGTGGAAGAAGCCGGAGTACATGGAGAGAACCACCGACCATGGGCAAGCAACTGGTAATCTTTATCCCATGCGGCTGCGAGTCGAGTGCACTCTTTTTGTAATTTACATGGCCGGACACGAACCCAAGCCGTAGTGGTGATAGGTTTGTGCGAGTTGCTAGGTAATCCAACTACCTAACTCATTGAGCCACCCGGGCCCTACCAATAACCGAGGAAACAGCGTTATTATAAATAAAGTTATAATATTGAACATTATGCATAGCATATCTAATCATCGTGACACAGAACTTGTCGGTGATTATTACACAGAAGTGCAAAGATAGATAACTCCAACAAGATAACTGTTAATTGCGTACAATTGCACCACATTTCTGCTTTGCACGAATATTCCAATATTGATAAATGTTCCTGCAATAACCATATAGCATGCACATGTATAATACAATAGATATACTGTTCACGGCGAGGTGTATTCGATGCAACAGCATGCAATAAAGTTTGTCAGTGACTTGCGAAAGGTGTTCACCTGGTACTCCAGTTTCCTCCACTAATAAAACTGTCAACCACGATATGACTGAAGTAGTGTTGAAAGTGGGGTTAAACAGCATAACCCTAACCCTTAATAACAGATATTATGAACGTCTACGGTCATTGTAATGAGTAAGTGAGTGAATGATTGTTGTTTAATGCCAAGTGAGTAATATCTAAACAATGTCACAGCTAGGACAAGTTACATTGGGATGTGATTATTGTGATGTCCGCTTTGTACTAGACCAAGATGCTTAGCTGGATGTATATAGTGCTAACTCGCTGAAACAAGGTGCGGGAACAAATGTATCTCCACTTGGACACATCCTGATTCAGAGCCATCAACTCTTTAATGTTGCGTACTTTGTGGAGAATCATCAAACACATATATTCCGTTACGAAAAACTAAGTCCTGATGGCGGCCGTAACACAATACTAGCCATATCAATTTATTTCTCCTTTAGTTTTTCCTCATTTTGAAAAAGAAAACACACAGTATCTTTCAAAATGTAGCAACGTTGGAATTTCATTATTGACAAATACAGTTTGATTGAATTTGCTACAATTTCATTTTAAAAAGCTTGATGATACCAAGGTAGTAATCAGAAGCTCTACATCTAAGAAATGTTGTTTTTTTATTATGTAACAAAATATATTTAATCTGTTATAATATAAACTTGTCAACACACTGTAAATATGTTCGAAAATGTATTATCAAAGTTAATTATTTAAGTAATACAAATATCAAAATTAACAGTAGACAATCCCAGTTTGGATGAGTTAGTCTAATTTGTCCATCGCAAATTATCAACATATATAAAAGAAATAATAATAATAAAATTTTAAAAAAGGTGTTTTCTTTGAAATATGTTCAGGGGTCCGTTGTTGAACTTGTGATTAAACTAACCAGATGATTATCCCTAATTGCATACTTAATTCCTAATCCCATACTTAGCTAATGCAATGATTAAATTTTGTTGCTGAACCCTTTTCTTAATCAATGTATTAACTAATCATATTTAATCATTGAATTAGCTAATTATGTGATTAGAAATTAATCATGTATATAGAGCTAATCATATGATTAGCTTAATTACAAGTTCAACAACGTACCCCATGGTTTACATTCCAATTAATAATTTTAAGGTGGTACCATACACTACAGGGAGATAACTCTTTAAAATCAGTTGAACGTTTTGATCATATGATGTTTGTATGCAGATTTCAAGCATCTCGGTGATCAAAACCACAGAGAGAAAAGCTGCTATGTGGATAGTGAATTTATAGCTCTGAGTCTGTTGGTTGTAATTTGTTAAAATTTTGATATTTATTACAGTGGATATATTCAAACACACTGCCAAAAATATAAGAAAATTAAACGAGCATATCAAATTTTACCTGAAGTGTATGGTACCACCTTAAGAAATCATTTTACTAAATTATGTATTATATTTCTACGTCTAACTACTTGTATTACTTAAGTCAATTCAGTATATGGCTTATTTCAAGTAATTGAATTACATACATCGATACAAGAAATTCCAGCTTCACTAGTGGCACCCGGCGTGTTAAGCCCAGGTAAATGGATTATATACTTTTATCCATTAGAGTCACTGTTTATAAGTATTGATAATATTGAGTATTTATACATATGATGGTACTGCATAGTACGAAATACGCAATTATGTCGATAACACTAAAATGGTGGTCCCTTCCATGTCACATTTGTATTGGTATTTGTTTTTATCTAATGTTTAGCATTTGTATATGTACCAATATTGCGTCGTATTCCAGTTTAGCTTTTTGCATATCTCTAATGTTATACGAACTCATTTCCCATAAAGCATACAAGATGATTAATTTCGTGTGGTAAATATTTACCATTTGCCCGACGTAAAATGTGACTTATTTTAATAATAATACATCATGTTCTTGTATCCTGCGTTTGTACGTCTTTCGTTGTGGTACCCGTCATAAGCGCCAATCTGATACATTGATTTTGGGTATCTGTCGTTTTGAAAACCTCCATTCTTATATGTTACGTTCTGGTGTTCAGTTCTGTTCTGGTAATTACCTACACCATTGTAGAAGTTGTTATTGTCAGTCTTATGTCTGCCACTTTCGAAATCGAAATCGTCTTTATCATAAATATTGTCTTGGAAACCTCTATTCTGATACCTTTCGTTTTGGTATCCCTCTGTCTTAAACCCATTATTCATATAACCTCCATTCGGTAACACTTCCGACCATGAGAATGTGCTTTGAATATTATGCTTAGGGTACCGTACAGGAGGGTGTAAATAACTTGTTCCCTGGTTGTAGTAACCTCTCTTAGGAAGGTTCGAGGTAGGGGGAAAATGCAATGTGCCTCCATGTGTATCGTACGGTATACCTTTATTCGATTTGTTCGACGGCCGGTTTACTGTTGACACGTCATAAATCCTTACAGGATTCACATTGCCATTTGCCATATATGGATAGAGTTCTGCCTGTAAAAGAAAAAAACAATGTTTATTATTAGACGGAAAACATTATGAAAGATACAGAAAAAAATGCATTTCAAGAATCAAATGATAATTAGCGTAGCATTATAATATCTATTTTAGTTTAAACATATTTTATTTGCTCAAATGTGCAAAAAGGATAAGACACAAGTTAAACAAACTTATGAAGTCTTCTCCTATATACAATAAGTTACAACATTATTTGATAGAGCATGCATGTATATAAATATTTCTTACATTAATATGTGTAGATTGAACTAAAACAGAGAATGAAGAAAGGAATGAGAGAGAGGGTTAGTGGTGGTGATGTGTGCGATTGTTGTTTTGGTGAACAACTAGACAATAAGAAACCTTTCAGACCTCTTTATATATTCAAACACATGCTTAAAAATAATTTCGTTCTGTTCATACGGGAGTGTAGGATTACCACAGGTCAAAAGTGTAAGGTCTAAAGCACGATAATTAGGTAGCCAGTTGAGATTTTGAAACAATGTATGTCTTATATTTGAATAATGGGAACAATCGAAGAAGAAATGATAGGAGTCTTCGCGATTGGCACCACAACGACAAGACGGACCTGAGACTATATTTACTTGGAACAAATCGTAATTCAAAAAAGAAGCAACACATCGAAGCTGGGTTAAAATAATATTCAGTTTTCGAGGTCCAATTTCGTAATGTTTAGGAACTTGACTAATATCTTTCCGCTTTCTTAATTCAGCTTTAAATTTTGCAATAGAATCCACATTTCGAAGAGATGGATCTAAGCTATTCCATTGACGTATAGTTGAAGGAATAAATGAATCATAAGTATTCGATAGTCTACAAAATGGCATTATAATATCACTTCCATTACGCAATGGATAAACGGTTGTACTTTGAATTGATGGTGGAATTAAGTCACAAAGATACATGGGTGCATTATTATTTTGTATGTTATAAAACATTTGTAATTTTCTCCTTTTTCTTCTTTCTGCCAATGATTCCCAGCCTAATTCTTTATAAATTAAAATTGAACTAGCAAATATTGGAAGACCAGTAACGATTCTAGCAGCCTCAAGTTGCAAATGGTCAAGCTTATTAGAATTCCCTACCCCACAATTATCCCATAATATCTATTCAAAGAAGGACAGAAAATACAATGGTCAAAAGAAGACAAAAGAAAAACAATGCTCTACAAAATACTATACAAGGGGATACTGCTGTCTTGAGAAATACTTAGTCAGGTTTACAAACATAAACAAATTCACCGTTTCAGAAAAGTTATTGTCGCCATCGAGAGTCGTGTGATCTATATTAAATCTCAATATCTCAACTGACTACAAACATGGTTCCAATATTATCTTGAAATCTTTCCTTAACTGGCTGTGTGACTTAGAACTTCTGGACTTCTGGATTTCTATGTTCTTCTGGAGCACAAGGTGCACTCAATGTTTTCCTGGTAGCATTTAAATATTTTACCATTATGTCTACAGTGGTTTTGGGGGTTTTTTGGGGGGTCCTGTATGTGGTTTTTCTAATAAAGTTATGATAAAATTTAGTAGGCAAGATTGAGTCTGGATAAGTAGCCACTGTTTATTACTGTTTATAAGCTTCCTGTAAAGGTTGCATAATGTACCAGCCATTCTTCCTTAAAAGAAATATGAAAGTTTTATAATTCGTGAAGTGCCAATTTTCGTGGATTTCGTGTTTCATTAAAACCACGAAATATAATGTCCGACGAAATACAAAATTTCCATATTATTATTTTGTGCCAATTATGAAATCACCAAAATAAAGAACCCACGATCCATAGAAGCAACCATCAAAATTGTCTTTCACAGAATTCTTCCGTACCGATCGATGATATTATTTTGTTTTATATATTACACACAAGAACAGCACATCCATCCCTCTCGCTCCACACCTTCGATATACATGAGATGACTCTAACTTTTACACAGTAAGGAAATTTATGTCATAAATGTATTTAATTGAAATAAAATGAATTTACAAAATAAAATACCTCACTGTTAGAAAAGTTTCAAAAACCAATTGGAAAATCATAGAACCATGATGCCCCTAACACACATAAACATGACCGCCAACTCTCCTGACTTGATATAAGTGGCATTGTTTAACTATTTTCATTGGTCTTACCCGCCACCATCTTAGTGAAAATATAAAATGGAAAACAAAACACCAATACCACACTGTGTGAACAGTTTCACAATTTTATCCAGAGGACAAAATCCACACCCGCAATAAAAATATGCATGGTGACCCTCACATATAGCTGTGTTGATAAATCTGTTTATCTAGAAGTTACTACTGTGTGTTTACCACGATGAACACAGTTTGTGTTTACTTACTCTATCGTGTTGTTTTCTTGGTGGTGCTGTGAATCGTCGTCTAACACAGCCAACCACTATGACTAATGCAAATACTGCACACAGGGATGTACCTAATCCAATCAATATATATTCTGAAAAAGAAATAAATTGCAATTGGTAATATTTGACGGTACAGTGCAGTCAGAGTCACAGCGTTATCATTCACTGTGATAGACGTATTACTCATCTTGGTGATTATTTGCTATCACCCAAGATGCACAACAAAGAACACAGTCACAAGTCTACCATGACAATGCTTTTTTTGCAATGTAGTAGTGATAACCATAATGTAATAGTGTTGATTAGAATAGTCCTATTAGCACCTACATATCTTATTGTTTGTGAGTGAGTGATTGTTGCTTAGCGCAAACGCAGCAATTGTTCAGCTATATCATGGCGAGAATAAGTTAATTTTCATTGAGATGATGTTGATGTCCGCTTTGTACTAGACCAACACGCTAAGTTGGATTTTTATAGTGCCAGCTCACTGAAACAACCGTCCGCGGACAGACATGTCGCCCCATTTTGACACATTATCCTGATTTCGAGCAAACCAGTCTTTATTTTTTCTGCTTAATGCTGCATAATTACCAGAGAGGCAACAACTACCAATGTTATAGTCTTTGGATTGACCCGATCGGGGCTCTGTCGTACTCGAGGCGACCACGCTAACTATTACACCACCGATTCGGTTATATAGTATTGTTTGTAAGTTACTACTCATAATAAATGCTAGTATATCTGAAGTGTTCCTTCCTTGGTGTAATTAGAAAAGATATGGTGAATCGTTTGTTATCAGGTAAATAGGATTGTACGTTTAAATTTACTTGTATTTACAATTTGCACGAAATTTATCAAAAAGGTGACTTGACTTACCCGCTATCATTTCTGAGTCATTGAACGACGAATCTGTTGTTGTGGTGTCCTGTTGAGTTGTAGTAACTTTCTCAGTTATTTGCTCTCTCTCAGTTGTAATTGGTGATTGAGATGCAGTTTCTGTGTGAGCTGTTGTAGCCCCCTCAGTTGGTGTATCCTCTTGAGTTGTTGTAACCCCCTGAGTTGTTGTAGCCCTCTGCGTTGTTGTTATCCCCGCAGTTGTTGTAACACCCTCAGTTGCTGTAGCCTCTTGAGTTGGTGTAGCCCCCTCAGTTGTTGTAACTCCCTGTGTTGTTGTAACCCCTTCAGTTGTTGTAACACCCTCAGTTGTTGTAGCCTCTCGAGTTGTTGTATCCGCTGGAGTTGTTGTAACCCCCTGAGTTGTTGTAGCCTCTTGAGTTGTTGTAGCCTCTCGAGTTGTTGTATCCGCTGGAGTTGTTGTAACCCCCTGAGTTGTTGTAGCCTGTTGAGTGGTAACTTCTTGAGTCGTTGTAGCCTCTTGAGTTGTTGTTACCTCCAGAGTTGTTGTTACCTCTTGTGTTGTTGTTTCTAGTTGAGTTGTTGTGTCCGTCGTAGTTGTTTCTGCTTGCGTTGTAATAGGAGCAGTAGTTGGTGGCGCACAAGAGGCACAACACGTCGCGGACACAGATGGGGTGTTGCAGTTGTTCGGACCGTTAATAATCATATCAGCACAGGTCCATCCATTACCAAATATAACTCCCTTTTTGTCACCATATAAACAATTATCTAATTTAAATAAAGAAAATGTGTAGAATATATAAATGTTACATATAATATAACGACAGTTTTCATTGTCGAGAGAGACACTGGAACTGGTATCGCAGTGATAATGTACGAACCCGTCAAGACTGAGTTATTGCTTAATTTAATTTTTATGTCATAATTTGAGGGTTAGGGGTTAATGTCTGGTGTTTAACACCACATATATTTTAGTCATATCTTGGCGGTAAATTTTATTGGTGGAGCAAACCGGAGGAAACCATCGATCTGCCGCAGGTCACTGATATACTTTTACATCACATAGTTTTACCGAGTACACCTCGCCACAAGTGGGGCTCGAACGCACAACGTTACTGTAATAATTTGATTGTCTTCAAAGTGACAGATAATTTTCAGCATCAGATTCGAATCGTTGATATTTGCAATATCACTAAGTGAGATCAGAGTGAAAATGTACAAATTATCGATAAATGAGAAATCCAGTAATGCTTTGGAGTGAACTGATAGCATTTCCATTTTCCTTTCTGCAAGAATCTGGTGCCATCGTGGTCGTGATCGTATGGTAATTGGATTTTCAACTACCTGTGCAATCTGTGCCTATCAACACTAATGTTGTGAGTTC
The DNA here is from genome assembly GCA_963680875.1 of Bathymodiolus brooksi. Classification (NCBI taxonomy): domain Eukaryota; kingdom Metazoa; phylum Mollusca; class Bivalvia; order Mytilida; family Modiolidae; genus Bathymodiolus; species Bathymodiolus brooksi. Next base: position 86,921,177 of record OY804589.1, on the reverse strand, counting down.
GAACCACTTTCATGACGAGGTGTAATTGATACAACATTATATGATAACGTTTGTCAGTGACAGGTCTGTGGTTTTCTCCGTGTATATTGGTTTCCTCCACCAATAAAACTGACCACCACGATATAGCTGAAATATTGTTGAACGTGGTGTTAAACCCTAACCCAAATCCTAACATTACATGCATAATATGTACACTCCTCCAGGGCATTAGTGATAAAATGTTAAATTTGAATCAAAGCGAAACACTCGTCAAAATAGCAATGTCTGCAAATTTTATGAGACTGATCAGACTGTTGGTCATAATAATTTGTATCAAAAGCAAGAAATGGTCTACCTCTAACGAAAATAGAACCTGTCTTGACTCAATAGTCTAGAAGAAATAGACATGGATCATATGTATTGTGCTATTTATGATACTGTCACCACATCATTGCATGCAAACTTGTTACTCGCTGACTTTGACGGGTGCCCCATGTGAAGCAGGTACTGCATACCTTTCAGGAACACCTGCGTTCACCGCCGGTTTGTAGTGGGTTCGTGTTCGTCGATATTTAGTTTTTTAGTGCATTGTTTGTCCTTTTATCCAATTTCATTTGGCCTTGGCATTGTCTTCATTCTGAGATTTACGGCTTCTAATTACCACTTTGGTATCTTTAAGCTGTTTTTAAAAATACACGAAGAAAGCAGAAATCTAATAACAAATATTCCTAAAACGTTCATAGATCAGATTCCTTGAAATCAAAGAGAACATTAGGTACGACGGTCAAAAGGTGTTTGATACAAGAAGAACATTTTACCAACAGCTTGACCGTTTGCTTTGGACAATATTTACCATTGCCTGCTGGAGCATTGACGTCAGAGGTACACACACCAGAAACACACCACTGTTATACAAACAAAAAAATAAACTATACAAAGCTTAGAACTTGCATTATCGAGCAAATATATAGAAAACAGTATAAATATTTGATTTTGATTTTTTTTGTGTGTTTTAACGCCACTTTCAGCAACATTTCAGCTATATCAATGCGATCAGTTTTAGAGGTGGAAGAAGCCGGAGTACCTGGAGAGAACCATCGACCATGGGCAAGCAACTGGCAAACTTTATCACTTGCGTCTGTGAGTCGAGTGCACCCTTTTTGTTATTTACAAAGCTAGGCGCGAACCCACGCCGTATTGGTGATATGCTTGTATGAGTTCTTAGGTAATCCAGCTACCTAACTCATTGAACCAACTGGGCTTTATTTGAAGAAAAAACAGTGACATTGCTGTACATTACATGTATAACTGTACCGCTACAAGCGTGTCACCTCGTATACATTATATAAAAAACCCGATAGAAGCCGAAATAATCTTGGGAACGACGTAGGCATCATTGTAGATCATCAATGGGGTACTGTAGATAATTTTAATCCAAAACCCTTCTTCTTGTAAAGATCAAAGGATGGATTTGGTATTGTGAGTGTTCAGCGCAATTTTCAACACTATTTTAATTACAGCTGAGTTCATCCACGTTTTTTTTAGTGGGTACGTGATTTTCATTTTTTTAGTTTTTTAATGTTGTCTTATTATATGCTTTACCATCTGTGTTCCTGTTGTGATGTCCGTAGCGAGTTCCGCATAAAAACGATGTTCGGTTCGTATTTACCTCCAGTTGTTTGGTGTTTTTGCTTTGTTTTTCTTTGGCTTGTGTACCCTATGTTGTCAGTGCCTCTTGATTGTCCTTTTTTGTATTGCACCTTCGGTATTCTCTAACGTTTATTTATCGGTGTAAGAGACCAGAGTACCAAGAGAAACCAATGATTTCAGTAATGTACCACAATTTTTGAGCGCGCCCCAGAACAACGGTGTTGAAATCGCAATAAATAGTATGTAGTAATAAGCACTGTCTGTACATGTTGTAAATGAATATGCCATCCAAGCATGCGCACTTAAAATGGAAGCGTTTACGTTCATACTTATGAGCCCTTATGGATGTATAAAGTTACTGATGAGTCTTTATGGTTGACAATATAGGAATCATTTGCTGATAAATCCTTAAGGTTTTTGCTATTACATCTGATAGGTTTGATGGACAGTGATAAAAATCAGTGTTGGTGAAGAGGTGTTTATATTCTTTCATTGTGCATTGAAATCTTAACGTTTGTCATTTATGTTGATGAGCTCCTCTGGTTGTTAATAGGCGACATGTATGAACTATTCTTTAATGTAAAATACAATTCCTCCATTAATCATACACTGCTGCTTACCTTTTTAGAACCACACAAAGTTCCTTCTCCAGCAATATGAGTTCGACATGTCGAGCCTGAAACGGTTGGATCATAACACCACAGAACAGAACATATAGTTGAAAAGTCGTTGTTACTATAGAGTCCCTATAATGTGTAGTATTTCAGATTAAATAGCAATTATATGATTAAAACATTAGTAATTTATTGTCCAGTATGGAGATATCGACATACAGAATACCTATATGATATATCCTGCATATAATTTTGTGTGCGTTTTTTTTTATTTTTGTTACACGGGTGAACCATATACGACAGATGAATCACGTTGAAATTGCTAAAACATGTACAGTCAAACCTGCCCATGCAGTCACCTCTATTAAGCAGTCACCTGTATTAAAACGTCACTTTTTTTGTCCTGCCATAGAAAATGGCATATGAATTGAACCTTTTTCAAGAGGTCACCTGTCTTATAAGGCAATTTTTTCTTTGTCCCAAAGGTGACCTCTTAATACAGATTTGACTGTAATTATTATTAAAGCTAAGGTCATTTTTCCTCATGCATGCGTGACCTTGGCCGATTTTAGCTGTTGTGCTTAGGGCCTTTGGTTTTCTTGCTCTCCAACATTTTAAAATTATTTGGGTTTCAAATAGTTTGGCTGTGAGCGTACCTGCTGAAGGTTATTCCAGAAACGTGCCGTGTGCACACATTTTGATATCTACGCTTTTATTTGACAAGTATATACCCCACTTTCAACAATATGTCAGTTATATCGTGGAGGTAAGTTTTATTGGCGGATGAAACCGGAGTACCTGGAAAAAACCACCGACCTGCCGCAGGTCACTGACAAACTGTATCACATAATGTTGTGTCGAGCATACCTCACTATGAACGGGGTTCGAACGCACAAGTTTAGTGGTGATAGGCATTGATTGCACCTGGAGTGGAAATTCCAACTAAATACAATCAGGACCACGACTGTCCCTCGATTTGATAGTAAAACATACCCTACACATGTATGAATTACTGCTGTACAGATTTACACATTGTGCGTCCGCATCATACACCTGTCCTGCTAGATTTTGGTCATAGGGTGCCAGTGCAGTTGGGTCGAAGCTGGAACTGACTGTCTTCATACAATTATTGCTTGCCCTGAGAAACGAAAAAAACGATATATTTTTTTCATATTCGGAAATCAATATCGACATTTCAAAGAATGTATTGTAAAGTCAATTTCGGTTTGATATATCAAATTACGCTTAAACAATGAAGGGATTGGAATATTGAGTCTATGTTATCTGTGATTTGTCAGTTTTGGTTTTTAATGTTATACTGCAACAAACGCATTGTAGTTTTTCAATCACCATTTAAGAAAAACAAGGATTTCTCGAACTTTTAAAAAACAATTTAATAGAAGGTGTATTGACTATTGTTAATATAATACATTTATCTTTAAATAAAAATTGAAAATAGTTTTTATTTAAGCAGTGTAAAGGATTTGAGCATCCTAAACAAAAACGGGGCCGTCGTGGCCGTGATCGTATGGTAGTTGGATTAACAACTACCTATGTAATCAATGCATATATACACAAAAGTTGTGAGTTCGAATCCCGCTCATGAACGGGTGTACTCGATACAACAATATGTGATACAATATGTCAGTGAATTGCGGCAGGTCGGTGGTTTTCACCGAGTCCTCCGGTTTCCTCCACCATTAAAGCTGACCGCCATGATATATCTCAAATATTGTTGTAAGCGGCGTTAAGCTTTAGGTTTTGCTAAGAAAAAGAAAAGACACATATACGAATTCAATAATCATCAAAATGGACATGTTCAACATAAGATAGGACAGATCTCCTAGAAAATCGTTGCCACATCATTTGGCTTTCTCGGGCAGTAAGATTCATTGGTTGCTGTTTAACGTCACATTATCAGATACATGTATGTATTTGAGTTGTCATTTTGGTTCAAGAAGACATCTCATGGTATAATTGACATACTGTTGAATATGCACATCTATGCAAAGTAAGATTCATTGATTGCTGTTTAACATTACATTATCAGATACATGTATATATTTCAGTTGTTATTTGGTTCAAGAAGACATCTCATGGTATAATTGACATCTTGTTAAATATGCACATCTATGCAAAAACAGATATTAAATCTTGCCCATCTAATGCATCAATATAGGTGGTAAAATAAAATGTTGAACAGGAAGAAAATATCCAAGGATGTGCTGCGGTTACAGTGTTCTGTTGTGGACTACTCGAAGCTGCCATTATATACGCATCAGAAAAAAAACACCCGTTTCCTTCACCATCATGGGCAGCACTCAAACTGTATTAAAAATAGATATTATGATGGGTATTTTCATTAACAAATCGAATATATATTCCTTATGTTGTTTATATCACCCATGGCAACATAGTCCCCCTCCATCCTCTCACAAAAGTTTATTACTTTTATTTAAGAATTTAATGCATTTTTTTGCAGTTTTATTGGCGTGTAAAACGTTGACCGCGGCACATTTTGCTTCACACAAAAAATGTGACTCGGTCCACGCATTTACACACCTATAAAACTACAAAAAATGCATTCAATTCTTATAATTACATTTAAATCACACCAAAATTTAAGATAGTTGAATTTTTCGTTGTGAATTTTATTTGTGTTAGATTATTTACTGTTGGAAATTACTACGCCATTGATTGTTTACATCTGACGTCGTCATGGAGGCAAGTTCGGGTTTGAGTTTTATTGAGATGTAAGACATCACTTGTATAATGTGACCACTTCATAACCAATCATATTGTAACATTTCAATGAAAAATGGAAATAATGTAATTATAATACAATGTTAACAAGAAACAAAGCTTATATGTTATTTGTTACGAGATGGTTGTGATGATGACTGTGTTGTACAAGATCAACACACCGATTTGAATGTTTATAGTGTTATCTCAAGTAAACAGCAGTCAACTAGAACACACTATTCCGATTCATAGCCAGGCAGTTTATTATTTATTCTTATTATGCACTGATGTGTGGTCATAGGAGTAGCACGCACTCAACTCGAGCATGTTAGTCATTACAGGACCGCGGCGATTATAATTCATGACAACAAAACAATACAAAATGAAATAAAGTTCACCTACCTATGACCAAGTTCGTGGGAGGCTGTAGTTATCATAATAAAGTTAAAGCCATCTTCTACTATTGATTGGCTGCGACTGGTACACGTTGCAGCAGTATAGGCAAGACCTAATGAATATTCATATGTATTATTATGTATTCAACAGCTGGTTATGAAAGGTTATTACTTATTATATAATATTTTTTTCAGAATATCCATCCTTTTTCATTTTTGTTTGTTTGGTTTTTTTTTTGGTGGAAACCGTGTTGCTTATCTTCCTAGTTTTTTTGTGCTGTCCTCTTGTGTCGTTAAGTTCTGAGTTCCGTGTTGGGATGTCCGTTACGATTCCCGCGTAAAAACGATATTCGGTCCGTACTGTACCTCCTATTGCTTGTAAGAGTGCTCACGTCTTATTTACGTTGTTTGTGTTTGCTTGCGTATAGTGGTGTCCAACATATATTGTGTTTTGTTTTTGTTTTGTTTGTCTTCGTCTTAAGTACCTTATGCAGCCAGTTTCTCTGGATTGTCCATTTGTGATTGCATCTTCGGAATTCTCTAATGTTTATTATGCTTAATTATAGATCACTGCTTTTACTAAATTCAATTATTGAAGTAACTAAATACTTCCTACTTATTTTAGATGTACTTTTCATTGTACATGCCATATGCACGCGAAGATTTAAGTGTCATAATTGTAACATGTTTTATTGGTATCTCATACTGAGACCGTTAATTTCATTGGATATCTACCATTAGTTAATAAGACTCGAACATTGAGTTTTGTACATGCATTATGTTCCTGTTTTTGGTTGTTTTTTTATGTGAAAGTATGTGTTCTTTTTGAGTTGATTCAAATTTAAGCAGTGGTTTTTTTTGTTTTTTTTTTGCTTTTTTAATTAATCCGTCTTGCCGTTTCAGGATCTGAAACGGCAAGACGGATTAATTAAAAAAAAATAAAAAAAAAAAAAAAAATTACTAACAATGTTTTCCATCGTCTTATTTTTTTTTTTAATTATTTGATTTCTTTGAGTTTAAAATTTACCACTATAGTTGTACTTTGCTGAGGTTTATTTTCATGTGTTGAATCATATGATTGTCGATCATCTGTATAATATTGAAATACACATTCTAAAACATTCTAAAACACTCACCAGCATTTCCTGTTGAACCAGAGGACGTCAGATCATACCTAGAATAATCAACACTTAAGTTGTGACTAAGATCTCCGCATGTAGCGAGGAATAGTCGATGCATATTTATGTGATAACTATTTTCATTGACTTTTAAACTCGTACTCATTTCTTCAACTGACTCCTGAATGGGTTTATTGGTTATGGTGTTTAACGCCACTTTCAACAATATTTTAGTTATATTGTGGCGGTCGGCTTCATTGGTGTAGGAAACCGTAGTACCCGGAGAAAACGACACACCTGCCGCAAGTCACTGACAAACTTATCGCATAATGTTGTATCGAGTACACCTCGTATGAGCGGGATTCGAACTCACAGCGTTAGTGGTGATTTGCACTGATTGCATAAGTAATAGTGTATCCAGCTACCATACAATCACGACCACGACGTCCTTCCTCTTAGCTGAAACCCCTATAACAAGCTATCCATCCTACTATATAATTATATAATTAAATTCTGCTGACTGAATATGAAATCACATTCCATGTGCCTTTGTCCTCTACTTAAATAGCTAAACTATTTCAATGGACATTTGACATCATATATCCCGAGTGTTCTATGATAGAAAGATACAGCTTTGCAAAAAAATATTATTTATTCTGTAGAATAGCGATAAATGTGAAGTTCCTTTAATTTAATTTACGTCTAAGTGCAATGTTGGAAAATATTTTATATTCGTGTACCTCCATATCCTTTTCTACTAACATATATTTATGCATGAAACAAAGATAGACTATAACTGTTTTAGTAAAAAAATGTAAACTTGAATACAACAGTATCCAAGTTCACTAAATTCCGATCCTCACACTGACGAGAAAATACTGCTGATGCATTCGTATTTGCGAATTTCAAAATATACAAATGATTGTCAAAATGAGTGAAAATATATGTACTTCATACATATATGTCATGTGCTATAAGTTAGTATTATGTGTATATATTTACATTTTATCTCTAAATAACTAGTCAATGCAATTTGAATGCTACAATATCACGAGCGCATGATAAATATTTGTATACAATATAAAAATCTACTTTGTGAAAAGCATGGCATGATCATTGCCTGGTAAACTGGTAGTAGATTGAATCCATGTTCTGAAGTTATCTAAACCATTGGTTGAATCAACTTGATTTGGAGAAACTGCTGTATTTTTGATCGTTTCAGTCCAGGTGGCATCTGCTGGAGTCTACAATAGAATTATGAGGACCTCTTATGGTATATGTTTAAAGTATATATTTATTACACAAACGATGAATCATAGTTGCATGCATACATCTACATTATCGAAGGGAGACATTGTTTTTCTATTGATATGACTTTTAGTGGTTATGGTTATAGTTTTTAACGCTTCTTTCAACAATATTTAAGGTATTCCATGGCGACAGCTTTATTGGTGGAGGAAACCTGAGTACCGTGAGAAACTACCGACCTGCCGCAAGTCACTGACACGCGTTATCGCATAATGTTGTATCGAGTACACCTCGCCATGAACGGAATTCGAACACACAACATTAGTGGTGATAGGCACTGATTGTAGAGGTAGTTGTAAATCCAAACTACCATGCGATCACCACCACGACGGCCCCTTATACATTTTAGTATATTCTTCTTCTTTACATGATGTGTATCGTTGATGCTCTATGTTTGATCATATCCACAGTGCATAACCCGACAGTTTTGAAAAACGGAAGTTGCTGTACTGACCGACCAGGTAAGGTTAGTTGCTTGCAGAAATTTCGGCATTTTTGGATGATTACCCGTGATTTATTCTTTGAAAGTGGATCAACCGAAGCAACAAAAATAAAAAAAAATACTGCAAAGGTATGTCATTTATATTTCTGATCAAATAACAGTGCTCTATTTGAACACTGTAACTGAAATTGTCCGGTTATACACTAATATCTTTTCAACAGTTTTATTGGATTGGTTTAAAACATCATTTTGTATTATGATCAACTATTTATCTTTTATTCACTTACTTTTGAAATAATTATGCCGGCAAATACAACAGATATTGTATATGATGACGTCTGTATATTTTTGTACATTGCATCCATCTAAGAAAAATAACAGAATTACGAATAAGGAAGATTTTTTTAAATATAAATGAGTCATCAAATTGTTGCAATTTATTTGTTTAAACTATACATTAAAACATTGTTGGTTGCAACGAAAGTTAGGAACACAACTTTGTACATTGCAAAAAACCAAAGCAATCCTAGCTTTGAAAATGGCAAGTGCACTCTTATCAACCAGTTGAGAATACATAAATATTGATGACGAAATTATCATAATCAAGTAATACTAAAATATATAAATAAGCATGAATATTTTTTTTTTAACAACATAATAATTTTATTTATTCTGAATTCTTGCTTGTTACAAATCTAATGAAGAGTCCAAGCTTCTCTTGATGTACCCTGTTACACTCCACCGATTAGCCAGATAATTAATCAGCTGGTACAAATTTAAATAATTATTATGGTGTTAATTATTTTATCACAATTCTCGGTTTTTCAATATATAAATCATATTATTTATCTGAACAGAAGACAAAAAATGTAAATGTTTATAAAAAAATTTATATACGAATTAAATAAAAGAATTGATGAGATAAAAAAAAGCATGAATATTAATAGTAAATTGCTTTCGCATTTTTCTGTGACTTACCCCATTTATAATAAAGGCATAAAACTGACGAACCGACACCAAAGCTTCTGTTTCTTTCTCATTTGATGTTAACTTAGTACTCTTGTCATACCAACTAAAATAAATGTACATAAAGCGTTTGAATAACCTTAATGCGATGGGTGCTACCAGTGAAATACCTTCCCCTCCTGAAAGACGAGTATCACTACCGGAGTAGGAACGGCGCAGGAACACCTGAGTTCACCTCCGCATTTTTAGTGCTCGCGTTGCTCAATCATTACTTTTCTGTGTAGTGTTCTGTGGACCATAGTATTTTTCTTTTCGCGTTTTTGTCTAAGATCATTGTATTTTCTCTCTGTATCTCTACCACTTCTGATTATATCTTTTGTATCTTCAAACTGTCCATACCCTTTGTAATTTCTTTCAATTATTCCAATAATGTCGTATGGGAACCTTAATCAACTCACAAACAGACGCATCCACATATTTCTTACGATGGTAAATTAAAGTATAGTCACTGTTAACTCATATTAAATAAGCACGTTGTTCTTTCCATAGGAACCACACTGCTGTATCTTATTAAGTTTCTGATAACAATCAGATATATCATTGTTAATTGCAGTGTACCGGATACGTGTCATTGTCCATACCTTTTTCAGTGGTGCTAGACATAAACAGTTGACAAAATAATACAATTTATTACAATTAATTGCAACATATTATTGTGCCCATTTTAAAAGCAGCCCAAATTGAAAATGTTATATTCGTCACTCTCGATTGTCATGTATTAAAATGTTTCGGGCGCATATTTCGATCGCTTTGAAAATAAAGGTAATAACAAAATTACCGAACTCCGAACAATCTTACAAAGGGAAAGTCAAAACTCATAATTATATAAACAGACAAAATCAGTCAACAACCGGAAAACTGTGAAAATCGTAATGACCGTGACTTGGTACAGGCATTTCTAAAGAAATGGTGGGTTGAATCAGATTTTAAGGCGCCGTAGGTACCGTCGTGATCGTGATCGTATGGTGGATTTGCAACTACCCATGCAATCAGTACCTACCACCACTTAAAATTGTGAGTTCGAATGCGTGGTGTACTATATACGACATTGTGTGATACAGCTTGTCAGTGACTTGCGACATGTCGATGGTTTTCTCCGGGCCCTCCGGTTTCCTGCAGCAATAAATCTGACCACCACGATATAGCTGAAATATTGTTAAAAGTGGCGTTAAACACCCATAGCCCCATCTTAGGAGCCGCTCAAGTCGAACATGGGTCGGAGTGATTATTATTCATCACTTTCGATTGTCATTTATTACCTTTTTTGGCACTCACATCTCGATCCCATTTGAGATCCAGAGACATAAATGGTGCCATGTTATCATAGTTGTGCCGAATATATGAATATCGATCAATATCGCAGATGTGTTAGGAATCCTCATACCATAACATGTACAAAGCATCAACGCAATGAATGATGTTCGGTTATAGGTGTTCAACACCACTTTCAACAATATTTTAGTCAAGATTATGGTGGTCAGTTTTATTATTGTTAGAAAACCCACCCGTAGAATACCACGTAGCCTGCTGCAAATCACTGCCACTTTTAATAACACAATTTGCAACTCGTCATTGGCGGGAATCTAACACACAATATTAGTTGTGGTAGGAGATAATTGCATTGGTAGATGCAAATCTAACTACCATAGCATTTCGGCCACGGGTTGAACTTCAATAATCATGAATCATGTGCAAATTAATATTCATTCCGTCAATCAAAAAGAGTTTTGCATACTTCATAATAGAGTGAAAAATGAAAAAAGAAGTATTATATCGGCAGAACAACTTCAAAATCCAAACTAGAAATCGTACAAACAGTCAAAATACACCTAGCATACATATACATGACCGGTGACTATAAAGTGTACTTTTTAAACCAAAAACTCGCTGCTTTTAACTACCCTCGCTTGGTACAGGCGCTTGAATAAAATGTGGCGGGGTTAAGCTAAATTTATAGTCCCAAAGCTGTTTTTAGTAAAAAAATGCTGCGCTCATATTGGTGTATTCCACAGGAGAGTAAAATGCACAGAGGTATCACCATGTCTATATAGCAATACGGATGTGATAACATACTTTATAAGAATTACTTACTATTTATATACGGAGTAATCACAGACAATCAACAATTCAATTTGGTGAGCTCCAGTTGCTCTCTTGTGTCTCCTGTGCTGACCTATTTTCAAATGTTCGCCTATAAATGTCAATTGAAGAACATTCTTAGAATTCAGATAATATGGGAGGAGTAAAATATATGCGCATAGTGGTGTTCAGCACATATTGTATTGTTTGTTTGTTTTGTTTTTCTTCGTCTTGTTTACCATGTGTTGCTAGTTTCTCTGTATTGTTAATCTTTGAGAGCCTCTTCGATTTTCTCTAACGTTTATTTAAGGACTATTTATGCACATATTCAACATAATTGAGACTATTTATTATCCCATTTTGATTGGTATAAATGGCATGAACTATTGCATAGTTCGACTATAGGCAAGTTGTATCATCCGATACGTGTGATAACATTATTCATTTACTTGTAGACTTTCTGTCTCGTTGACAAATAATATGGTTAAGATAATATTTTATCCTGCAATTGGGTTATTTTTGTCATAATAAATGGGTTGAAATAAACTGTTGCTTTATTATGACAGTTTCATAATAACACCTTTCACATTAGCCTAATAAAGCTGTTAAGCCACACCCCTGTCATAATAACACTCTTCACATTAGCCTAATAAACCGATTAAGCCACACCCCTGTCATAATAACGCCTTTTCACATTAGCCTAATAAAGTTATTAAGCCTCACCCCTGTCATAATAACACATTTCACATTAGCCTAATAAAGCTATTAAGCCACACCCTTGTCATAATAACACTTTTCACATTAGCTTAATAAAGCTAATAATCCACACCCCTGTCATAATAACACTTTTCACATTAGCTTAATAAAGTTAATAAGCCACACCCCTGTCATAATAACACTTTTCACACTAGCCTAATAAAGATATTAAGCCACGCCCCTTACCGGAACTACTATTGAGGTATCAATGGGGTTTCCGTTATCTTTTTATTTTATTATTGAATTAAATAACAGTTTTTTGCAAATTTTATTGCAGAATAAATACAATATTGGTGTATTGACGGTAAATATAGAATTTATGTGGCTCGGCAAGAAACGGGTGGAAAGACTCGCTATAGGTCGTTCTTTCCCTCGTTTCTAAGCCTCGCCACATAAATTCTATATTTACCGTCAATATACCAATATTGTATATATAATATGTCTTTATTCATGTAAACCATCAATTTTACTATTTCCGTTGGGAAAATGACAAATGTAGAAGAAGGAATATACGTTCAGTTCAATGGTAGATGTCACTTCCATTTCTTCAAAATTATAATGGGTTACAGTTATGGTGCTTAACGCCACTTTCAACAGTATATAAGAAATGAAAATCTTAGACATATAATTTATATGCACGATTCATTTATGACAAATATGAGACTGCTCTTTATAGACAGTGATTTGCTATTTAGAGGTGTTCATTAAGGCAGGCTTGACTGTAATTCAAAAGTGTTTGCAGGTAGATAACCAAAGGGTCAAAGCACTATCCCAAACTATTTCATTGCATTATAAAGCATGCGACTATAATTAGCATTGATATAGTATAAATCAATAATTGACGTTTGCTTACATTTAGATCAAATACGGTTATCAATAAAATGTGTGTCTTAATTTAAATTGTGTCGTCATTCATGATGGGTGCGGACATATTCTGCCGTTTGTCACAAGATTTGCACGTGCATACTCTAAACTTTGCGTCCTTCCGTATTACTATACGAAGATTTGCATATCGCTACGGCAGTTCGATCAGATTGTTTTTCGTCATTTTCACTTAGAATATTTCATCGAAAAACAAATATGTGCGCAAATACTACATTTTAAATGGAATTTTCTTTAACAAAATGTTGCATGCTTGCTTATTGTCATATGAAGATTCGCATATCATTATGACATTCAGATCAGATAATGTTAAGGAGTTATGGCCATTGTTGACTTGGGATATGCCATCAAAATGCGTGTAAACACACATCATCATGCCTTTTAAATATGAGTTACAGTGATGCATAATTAAAAGATGAAATAATGTTGGGATGGGGCATTTTTTTTTTTTTTTGTCAAAGAAATAACCTCTACTTATTAACAATTTTATATTTCATACGTTTATCAAACTGTAATCTGATAAATAATTGCAGACATAAGCGGATTTTATTTTATTACGTAAATATATTTCTTTTCAGAGTTGGTGATGCAGAAAAGTGTTCGAATATATAAACAACAACACATCATATACACTGCTTTCAAATAAACTTTCTGTCCAACTGTTTTTTATTATCATATTTCTATCGAATGAATAAATTGGCAGGTGTTTATACAATGGCTACATATATATTACAGCCACACCTAATATTATCAAATTATTTTCTAATAAAATGTAGTACTTTCATCTCTATCTATTTGCATAGTATCATGTTGTTATGCTAACTTTATAATACCTTACAATATAAGGTATCAAGCATGGAAGCTAATGGGGTTTTCTTCAGAACTCACACGCCGCGACACATTAACAAGGACAATAAGTCAGAGATGTGATTTTGATCATATCGAGTCTAAGATAATTAAAATGTCCAATGTCTTATTCTTTGTTCTGTTTGCTTTGTATTTCAGCTTTATTCTAGTGCATCTGAATATGCAAGTTCGAGCACTAGTTCTGTTCAACCCAACGACTATGCAATTTGTATTTTTGCTTCTCCGCTAAGCATGCAGTAATAAGAAGAAAGAGCAAAGATTGGTTGGCTCGGAATCAGGAAATGTGTCTGAGTGGAGCTGAATGTTGTTTCATTGAGCTAGAACAATAAACATCAAACTAAGGTTGTTGGTCTGGTACAAAGCGGACATCATTATCATCTCATCGAATGAAATTTGTTCTCGTCACGATATAACTGAAATATTGCCTTTTTAGAGTTAAACAACAATCACTCACTTCATTTCATTTCAAATATTTTATTGATATATCAATAGAATTGGATAACAGGCTATGCCTATGCAAATCCTCTCCAACAACAAGATGGAACAATTAGAAAACAATTTGCATAAGACATAGAGCAATCTACCCATCATGTATACATGCAATTCATCTTAATTAACAAGCATAAACACATGTATATTAATAGCAGAATCATACAAACAAACAAAAAAGATTTTTCCCTTTCTTTTCTTTTTTTTTGTTAATATGTATCATACAAAAAAAGTTTGTTTTCCTTTTTTTTTCCTTTTTCCCTTGTTAATAGGTATGATATAATTTAAATTATAATAACTCACTTACTCACTCTCTGAATAATTAAGCTGAAATCAAAATAGTTGATTTTAAGAATGAACAAGAAAATTAGCATTTACTTTCATAAACTACTAACCATGATGGAGAACATCATCAAAATCCACTAGTTGTTGTTTTTCTTTAATAATTTCAAACTGGTTAAAACCCCGGTTTATTGATGAATTACTTATATTTTTCGTCTGGAGTATATACCCGCCTTCTGCTGTGTTAAATGTCCCAAACTAAAAATATAATGCAAAAAAATGATATACCAACTGCAGAAAAATAATGAAATAAACCAATAATACATACACATAGAGTAACGAACGTTATGAAAGTCGAAACAGACATTGTCGATCAAATAGAAGCGTGTCCATTGGACGAGTTGTGATGGAAGTGATCATGTATGTTCAGATCTTCCAAACTGACAGTATTTTTGCTATCGAAATCGACATCATTTGTTTGACGTCAAACGAACCGATGAGTTTCATTTTCAGAGATGGTACTAATGATATCCCTAAGTAAGATCAAAGGACGGAATGTATACATTACCAATAGATTGACGTAACTAGAATGCACATGCAGCAATTTAACAAACGTAACTGATCATCAACACAAGTGATACGGATTATGTTTCTGAGCTTCGGACGAGTGAGGTATAACATGATATATTACACTTTATGCAAATTTCTTTGATAATTCGGCAATTTCATTGGTAAATGTAGATGTGGTATTTTTCTCTAACTTCTCTTAACCCCGCCCACCAAAGCAGAGGGTGGTATTGCAAGGATATACCACATCCCGCAATACCACCCTGCGCAATATCACCCTCCACAATACCACCCTCCGAAGGGCATTCAGTACAATATAAAGCATACTGCCTTTGGTTGAGGGTGTTACGGTTGATTACCACGCTCAGAAAAAATATCGACATTTTTTCTTCTTGTGGTAATCTACCGTAAAACCCTCAACTAAAGGCAGTATGTTTATATTAATGATTTGATATATTGTGTTGAACGCCACTTTCAGCAATATTTCAGCTATATCATGTCGACCAGTTTTAGTGGTGGTAGAAGCCGGAGTACCCGCAGAGAACCACCGACCATGGGCAAGCAACTTGTAAACTTTATCACTTGCGACTGCAAGTCGAGTTCACCCTTTTTTTCAATTTACAAAGCCGGGTGCGAACTCACGCCGTATTGGTGATAGGCTTGTATGAGTTGCTAGGTAATCCAACTAACTAACTCATTTAGCTACCCGGGCCCTGGGGAATAACATGTATAGGAAGTCATCATGAATATGCCGATCGCTTTAGTGAATTATTTTTCGTTCTGGTAGTTAATTCACTTCGTCTGTATTTTAAGGAAGTCTATTGCACATTGATATGGATAAAGGAGCCATGGGTTTGGAATACAAGCGTAGATATGCTATTCAGTGTGCACGACGTACTTCTGGAATAACCTTCATCATATACATGCAAAGCCTAAAGATTGGAAAGCCAAATAATTTTAAAATCTTTGGGACATATATTTAAACTTTTTATAAATACATTATTAAAAATAGTCATGGTAATTTTTTAATGAGCTTTCTATGTCCATTTAATATTTTTTATATTGGACTCCTGAGTAATCAGCGGTATGCAAATTAGTTTTTTAGTAGTTTATATGTATATATGATATCATAAAGTTAGTTCATTCATAAAGTTTTCTTTTTCATAAATCATAAATTGTCAATATTGTGATGTGTAATATATGTATATTACAAATACATAAAAACAACATTACGGAGTAGTATAATTTCATGTGTAGGTTTTAAACATTTATGACCAAAATATTGCTTTATTAAATTCAGAATAAAAAAATCATATTTATGTTTGACAAGATATAAATGAATTATAAACCAATATAACAAAAAAATAGCATATTAAAATGAAGGAGTCTGCATGTATTAAAAAGCGTCATACATTACAATATTTCATATAACGAGTTTTTAATGCTCTAGTGTGTGCTTAGCGTATTAGAAGACTAAACATATGTATTTTATAAAACTCCATGCATTCTATTAAACTGGTAGGAAATTGCAATAATTTGCATGTTCAATTTAAACTCGCCTGCGTTTAGGCGTCGTATATGACATAATATGATTTTAACGTTTATTAACTTGTGTGTATCCTGTGCACTCCAATGTGCTATTTTTCGCTTAAAAAGTCGCCGTGTTTTGTAAATGTGCCTGTTTACGCTTAAGCTTCCAATATGTGTGCCCTGTATTATCCAATATGTGTTTATGTTATGTGTCACTTCAATATACTATTTTACCTTTTGCTTATAGTTCGAACCTTTCGGCTTTAGCGCCATTGACGAAATATATATTTACAATACCGTCATTATAAGGAAGAAAACTTCAGCACATGTATATTGCTTTTTTCTTGAAATCGTCATATCGCGAGAGAAAAAAACCCGATTTGCTTAACTTCCGTATGCATCATTTGTATGAAGGTATGCTTATATATGTATCCGTTGCTTGATTGCTTGTTGCTTAACGTCAAATGATCAGTATTCTATCCAGTATTTGATGATGAGAACAAGTTAGCATACAATAAATCTTGCAGATGTAAAGTTGACACTCTGATGGATGCGGATGCGGATGCGGATGCTTAGTGAGAGAGCGAATGTTGTTTAACGCCAAATGAGCAATTTGTCAGTTATATGATGGCGAGGACAAGTTATATTCGACAAGATGAAATCCGCTCTGTAATAGATCAAACTCTTAGCTGAATTTTTGCAGTGCTAGCTACCTAAAACAATAGTTCGCGAGTAGACGCACGCGTAGCTCTACTCCAACACATTACTCTGTTTCCATGGAAACCACTCTTTCCTCTTGTAAAATGTCGATATGGTTTTGATTCCGAATTATAATAAATATATAGCAGTTGTGTGGTGAATAGGATAAACATACGTACCATGTTCCTGGAGAGTTGTTTGTCATATTGCACAACAAAGGCTGCACCAAGATGTATGTCTTGGTAGAAAATGGATTCCTGAAAATGAAATAAAACAATGCCTTACAAGAACAGCCTACACTTCACAGACGATCACTTGTCTTACCTCCCCAGTTTTTTGGCTGGTTCCTGTAGCTCATCTTTTTAGTTTTCCGTGTTGTATTTTTTGTTTATGTGTTGTGGAATGATTCCAATGTTGCATGTGTTTTGGATTGTCTATTAATTGCCCTTAACGCCTATTTTATATTGAATTGTGGATTTTTATGGGAGAAATATTATTTCACACATCGTGACATTCGAAATATATATATATGAAACCAGATATTGCAATTTATATGCATTTTCATTCAGGACCTCGCGGTCAGATTATGGGATGACAGACAGCAATACATGCACAAAATTTAATGTTGATTGCAGAAAAAATAAAATAAAATGCAAGAAAATAGAAATAGGACATGAGTATGAAGTAGTTCAAGAACATCATTTGTATTACTCCGTTAACCTCTGAATTTTTTTCAACCACTGTTTTACAATTTACAAAGCTTACTTCTGTGTCGCCATACACCTGTTCTGTAAGGTCACCTCTATCCAACGATAATGTTGGAACGCTTGTATGGAGTTCATCATTCCTGATTAAATGAAGTTGAACTATTGACCCGTCAACCTGAATATCAAGGTCATATGACTGTGGATGAAAGCTGTTATCTGTTGACCTTCTCGTCCTTCTTCCTTCTGTTACGCCAACATTAACGTTTGCTATAAAACAGTGGAAGTATTTTGCATTATTTATCAATCTCAAAATACAGATTAAAAGAACAGGAAACAAAATAGTGGATTTTTTTATGGGTATACTTATTTCGTAGATATATCGCTGTGTAAGACATCCATTATTTTCTGTCACGGCTCAGTTCTTTTTAAGGAATATGCATTTTAACTTACTCAAGAGTGGAGATGTCGTGGTCTTGATCGTATGATAGTTGGATCTACAACTATCTGTGCAATAAGTGTCTATCAACACTAATGCTGTGAGTGTGAATTTCGCTCATGGCAAGGTCTACACGATACAACTTTATGTGATAAAGTTTGCCAGTAACTTGCGGCAGATCGGTGGTTTTCACCGGGTACTCCACTAATAAAACTGACCACCACTAGATAAATGAATATTGTTGAAAGTGGCGTTAAACACCATAAACCAAACCAAACCTATTCTAAAGTATCGGTAAATTATAGAAGTCATGATTGCTACGTTTGGTTAAATATCCTATGATAGTTTTGTTGTTTTTTTCCCTTCGAGATCGAATACAAAGTACATGTAGATATTTGACATGCATATAAGATTAGCAAGGGGAATTTATTGCAATCATGATGACATCGGTCTTGCATGCTTTTGTCTGTAATAATCACGGCTTTTGAGAATAAGGAATTGTTGGTATATTAAGTCGAAATATAATTATCATATTTTGCGGGAACAAAACTCATCAAAACAATACCGTGAATGAATGGAAACATGTAGAAATAACCGTTAGAGAAAATCGTACGGACAAATCAAGAATAGCCAGTCTAGACATACATGCAGCTTTGGGAACAAGAAACAGACGGAACACAGAGAAAATCAAACGATGAGCAACACGAACCACACAAAGGGCTTCCGAATGACAAGCAGTTCTTTTTTTTATAAGACACCCTCCGTGTTACTCATAGTGAAGTCCGAAAAGTATTGTCGGTGATAGAGGAATGAAAATGTCTACGTAAAAGGGAATAGATCCATGACCATTTGAGAAATCGATATTTCGTAAAGGTCAACCAGTTCGCGATGACGACCGTAGAAATCTAATCTGAGAGCTATGCAACCTTGTTTGATTTGGTTTAGTGTTAGAAGCTGAATTCTGTCCAGAAATTTACTGTATTGGGCACAAAGTCTAGAATAACGAATGAGTTGTGAAATGTAAACTCAAGATGCTGGTGCTACTGAAATATCGCCACTTTATTGGAAATGTGAAGTCAAGGTGTTTGTCGTAGAAGATGAAAATATATTTTTAACAGAACATATATTTTGTTTTAAAAAAAAAAGAATACAATTTTTTTTAATTTATTGTCTCTCTGCGATTTGGTACTGTTGATCTTCACTGTCTATCAAATAAACGTTAGAGAATACCGAAGGGGCAATCACAAATGAACAATCCAAAGAAACCGGTAACATAGGGCACACAAGATGAAGATAACACAAAACAAAAATACAACACAATATGTGTTGGACAACACTATACGTAAACAAACACAAATAATGTAAATAAGTCATGAGCCCTCCTACAAACAACTGGAGGTAAACTTTCTTTTCTTTACGACATAGCATGTTGAGCCCCTTAGAATTTACCAAAATGAATTATTTATTTCAAGGTTATCAGTTATCAATGAATCAAATACAAACGCCGTGACAATAGAACATATTTGTGCAACGTATAATGCATAATAAGAAGTGAGTACAATACCTTTATACTGTGAATCTAGATCCGAGGGGTATCTTAAGAACGATTCACATTGTGTTGTCCATAAAAGACAAGTAACTACGAACAGCTTCATTCCACCGGTGTAGACTTAATGATTAATTCTTGTGTATTTTTTATAATTTAAAGTTTGCTTTTCAGCGTTTGAAAGCAGTAGGACCACATTTTTACATTTCTTTTTGTATTGATTGTGTGGGTTTAAATACCATTTTCAAAGCTTTAATGCTATATTTACTCAATCGGGATGAACGACTTTAACAAGTAACTATTGAATATACTAATTTTTAATTATGAAATTTTCTGCTCTTTTTGGTAAGGAAAATTAAATATTAGATTAGAAAATTTTAAGATGTATTTCAAGCTGACAATTTTACGAATGCTATTTTTTGGGGTAAATATTAGCATTTTATTCAATACGAAAATACAATGTTTAATAGTTAAATAATGAAAACTGTATAGTATTTGTATTCATATATACATAGAAAATAAAATATGATAATTACTTGCTCCCAAAACTTTTGAAATTATTTGATATTCCAACCTTTCGACTTAGACCGTACCTGATGAAGGTTATTCACCCCCTGTCTTTAGTGAGGTTCGTGTTACTCGATCTTTAGTTTTATGTGTATGTTTTGTATATCGTTGTTTGTCTTTTTGTCCTTTTTGGTATCTTCAAACTTTTTTTCTATTCTCAATATATTCTTACAATGGAGAATAATATATTTTTGATTTATTGTTGTAAAATTGTTGAGTATCACGAGCAGAACATAATAATGATGATGTCTGTTTTGTACTGGACCAAAACGCTGAGGTGGGTTTATTTATTGCTAACTTTGTATGCGTTTCACTCCGATATATTATTCTGATTACGAACCAACCTCTATTTCGTTCTTCCTCCTTTATGCTGCCTGCTTATATAATTACCAGAAGAAACATTTACTGATAAACATGTTTGTCTTTAGATTGATCTAATTGAGTATCGGAGCCACGATCTACATAACTCGAGGCCAGTAGGCTAAATATGACACCACCGAAGATTATAGTGAAAATCCAGATTTCGGATTGAGACTTTTTTCTCGAAAACTTGTGATCAGAATTAAAGACGGACTGAAATAGATTGGTTTATTGATTGGTGCTTTACGCCAACTTAAGCAGTATTTCAGCTGTATCGTGGCGTGAATAAAATAGAGCATGAGATTTCATATAAACGACATTCTCATATATTTTCTACAAAGAATGTATAACAATTAAGTACACTATTATTATTAATAAATAAGAACGTAGATATCTGTTTGTTGCGCGAAATATTGAAAAGCCAAATAATCCACGCAGAATATGTGAAAGCAAGTACACCAAAGGACCTAAATAGGACTAAATCCGATAAGGTTACCTGTGTCTGAAGGCGATTGATCTTTAGGTTAAATAAGTTCGACTATAGATCATATATTGATTTCTCTTTTTCATTTTTAAGCAGTACACGATCTTTATTTTTAATGATGACCTTCGCTGTAGAAAATCATTTAATCCTGTATGTTTAAATGTCACGATATATTTCATACAAAATATTTATTATATCGTGTCGTGACATCTGCTCGTTCACGCAATGAAGTCCGTCACTTGTTTTGATTTACAATTATCGCGCAGCACGAGACCAATGACGCCATTCTGTATATTCATAGCGTTCATAAACACCGAGGGAATACTTTTCAACGTTAAAATTTTAAGATGAGATTAAAACAGAGAAGTTTGAATAGAATAAATTCCATGCAAGTAAATAAGATCCTAATGTCTTTTTTCCCTGATCATTATGCTTGTTAAATATGTTTCCATCGATGGTATTTCCCAAGCATTTGTACCTTTCCGGTTTGTTGATGTAATTGTCATCACATATCATGACGTTTTCTGGAATGTAGGCCAAGCAAATTGTATTTTAAAATACTTTGAAAACATGATGATTGATCATTCAGATTCCACCATTTTCTAGAAAATGGCTGATTTTACCGGGAAAATACATACAAGCGTTCTCCATTAGTCACAAAATGGCAGATTATTTTGCATTTCCACTGCTGCTTTAATAACAAATATACTCCTTACTTCCTGGGGTAATGAAATGATATTCACAGAGAAGATAGAAAAAGAATTAATTTAACATCAATAATCTAAATCTATAACATAAATTGAACAAAGAATTAAATTAAACCAAACAGAAAAATTAAATTATCTGGAGGGAAAAAACCTGTCATTATTACTAATTATTACAACAAAACTCTATTGTTACCACTCTGTGAAAATAAATGTGATTGAAATAAACAGAAATCAGACATTAATTGCCATACAAAAATATAGCAGTATGTAGTCAGTCTAATATATTGCATTGACAAAATTAAAAACACAAAATTCACTGGATTAAATATTTTATTTGATGGGTAAGCAAGTTCAATGTTTGCATCAAATAATTAATTTTTAATACTTCAATTTCAAACTATTTAAAAAAAAAATTGTGGGAAATTTTCCAGATAGAACAATTACACAGAAAAGGCTAAAATACTATACTCTTTTAATCTTGTTTACTTTTTAAGTTTGGTTGGCCTATGACAAAATCATGAGCTTTATTGACCTTTGACCGGCCTTATGTGACGTAATAGGACGCCATTTGCAAAAAGGATAGTAAACAAATATGGGTCAGTGTGTTATTATTGTCGATCTTTTTTCCATGGAACTTTACACATGTGAGCAAGAATAGATGAGGAACATAATTAAAGAGAAAAAAATGTTTACTTTTCAAACATGAAAAAAATAATCAAACATTATCCAATGACTGACCGACTTATTGTCACACGGAGATATATTAGTATGTTATTTCTTTTTTCTGATATTTCAATCGAGATTTGCGACAGGTCGGTGGTTTTCTCCGGGTCCTCCGGTTTCCTCCACCAATAAAACTGACCGCCACGATATAACTGAAATATTGTTGAAAGTGGCGTTAAACACCACAATCCCTACCCCCTGATATTTCAACCAAAGACTAAATTTATCGTAGGACCTGCAATTCCCGTGCATTTTCAGAGGCATTCAAAGACCATTTACCCGGTTGAACCATTTCTTTCCTCATTTCTATGCAATTTTTTTTCTAAATTTATTATTGAACGTGTTTTCGTCCTGGATATAGATGAACTGTTGTTCACTGAGCGTTAATTAATAATCAATCAATCAAATGTGTTGATGTTTTCCTTTTTTTTGTCTTTTTTTGTCTTTTTTTTAAAGCTTAGGATGAGAGGCAGGGGCGCTTTGAGGTATTTTAGAGTGAGGGAATGAGTGATTGTTGTAGTTTAACGCCAAATGGGCAATTTATCAGCTATATCGTGGCGGGAGCAAGTTACATTCGATGATAGATGAGATGATAATGATGAACGCTTTGTACTAGAAAAACACGCTTAGTCAGATTTGTATATTGCTAGCTCATTGAAACAACAGTCCGCAAGTAGACATATCGTTTCACTCGAACAATTATTCCTGATTCCAAGTCAACCGGTCTTTGCTCTTACTCTTTAAAGTTGTCTGCTTAGCAGCAAATGCCAATTTTATATTCTTTGGTTTGACCCTGGCTGGGGCTTGAACAGACGCTCTACGCAAACCATTACAGTGATTACACCATCAAAACCGTATATGAAATTACCTTTTTTTTTTCTAAATATTAGAAAAATGGAAATGGGGAAATTATTTTTTTCCATTATCTGATTGTCAATTACTATTGCCTATTTATTTTTCACTAAATGATATCTCCATGATATCTACATGTATATTTATTTAATTTCAGTTCATACCAGACAACCACATCGGTGGTGTAATGGTCAGAGTGCTCTTCTCGAGTGCGGCAGACCGTGGTTTCGAGCACAGATCTGGTCAAACCAAAGACTACAAAATTGGTAATTGCTGCTTCTCTGATAAGCACGTAACAATAAGGAGAAAGAATAAAGATTGGTTGGCTCGGAATCAGAATAATGTGTCCGAGTGGGGAGACATGTCCAACCTTGGGCCGATGTTTCAATATTCTACCAAGATGTAAAAAATGGTGCTGCCTTTGTTGTTCAGTATAGTAAAAAGGAACGGTTAGGAAACATGGTAATGTTATAGATTGGTTCTCTCATCTTTCATTTTCGACAGGGAACCAGTCTAGGTAATTAAAGTATATAATAACGAAGTGCGTGTACTGCTTTGTTTGAATTGGTCATGGGATACTATCACAGATAACACATATTTTTTTATGTTAACTATATAGGTTATAATTAATTATATTGACTTTTTTTCATGATGTTCGAACGTTTTGAATAATAAAAAGGGTTACATTAATGTCCTGAAAATTGACCTGAAATGTCCTGAAAAGTACATAAAGGCCTATATCTTTTTTTTATTATCCAATGGATTGAGTTCAAATTTGAAAATGTGAAATACATTAGCATATATTTAAAGAAAATTAAACAAAATATATAAAAAAAAAAATTTTTAGGTGGAAATAATTTGACCTGAAAATTGTATTTCATGACAATTTTCAGGTCAAATTATTACCACCTAAGAATATTTTTTTTTATCTTTTTTTTAAATATTCGTTAAATATATTCTCATGTATTTAACATTTTCAAATTTGAACTCAATCCATTGGATAATAAAAAAGATATAAGCCTTTATGTACTTTTCAGGACATTTTCAGGACATTTCAGGTCAATTTTCAGGACATTAGTATAACCCTAATAAAAATGCTAATATTATTCGCGATAGAAAATATTTTAAATGATAAAAATGCATTTAAAATGACTTTATTAAATCAACAGGATTACGAGTTAGTCATATTTAATTTCTATGTAGTTTACATTCTGAACTCGTTCACAGCGGAAGGTTATTGTGTACAATAACACGTGCTAATAGAAATTACGCAAATCCCATATTAAATTTCACACAACGTGATAATTATATATGATAGGGTCATATGAATTTACAAAATATGTAGGTCTTTTATACATTGTCGGAAAATATATAATTTATTTGTACGAGCTTTAGAAACAGGTAGATAAACCCGCTTTTCTAGTCTGTTTCGCAGCGAGTGAAAATTAATTTTATATTCAACGACAATGTACGTATATTGTGTTTATCCTGCAATATCAAAAAGTCCAAAACAAAAGACAAATGATCTGAAAATAGCTGAAACAAACGTCGTTTTAAACGTTTTCAAAGGCGACATCTGTGACGTCAGCGCTTATACTGTTATCGTTTCTTTCTGTTGCTCAAGAGGAACCAGGTACCAGAAAAGCTATATTTTGGTCAATGACCGTATATAGAAAACAATTATCCAGTCAATACAATTTGACTGCTCAAATAGAACCAGTGCAGGATAAAACAACATTATAAACGCCTTCTCCCTACCGTAATAATAAAGTTACTGTTTATTTGATGTAACTAATATATAAATTGGTCTACTTTTTACCTAATGGAAATACATTGTATATTGTCATAGGCAGTCGTCCTATGAACATTTCGAATATAATGACATTCAAAACTCGCTTTAGACATAAAACATAACTATTGAGGTCCCCACACATCGCTATACGTCAAACACGATTGAATAATTGAAAATAAAGGGAAGTAAAGACAATTTTACTTTTAGGGTGAGGTCTACGTATTCCTAACCAGATTTTTTTCCCATGAAATAAAAATCAGATTACAAAAAACGTATTTCTCTACCGAACATGGAAAAGTGTTACCAAAATTTCTCGTTCAAAACAGCAGGATCACATTATGTATTTCTTGCCTTTCTCGTGTCAATTATTTTTCATTTACATTTTGGCGATAACGGCAATAAAAACATATAAAATATCAATCTAGATATCTGACTAAGATCGCACAAACGTTGGGGGGGGGGGGGGGGGGGGGGGGGGGGGGGGAACTACCCATGCAATTAGTGGCTTTCACCACAGGCGAGGTTTACTCGATACAACGTTTTGTGATAAAGTTTGTGAGTGAATTGCGGAATTTACTTCGGTTTCCTCCACCAATAAAACTGACCACCACGATATAGCTGAAATAATGTTGAAAGTGGTGTTCAACATCATAACCCTGACCCTAACCCTAACCGAACCCTGAAAGTTGTTAAATTAGGACTGATATTGTATTATTTAAACTTTATTGATTTGCAGATTACAATTGGGACTTGTCAACTAAAACAAGACATCATATTCTCTATCAAATCACATATTTACTATGTCATAATTATGTATTGTCACTGTATCAAGACCGTTATTGACCAATGACGTTATTAGAATATAAATAAAGGATTATAACACAGGTTTGTTGACCAGGTTGACATTTTATATTTGGGATGAACGATAGCGTCAGTAAATATCAAATAGTTTGCTCTATATGTATATTACTTTGATATCCAATTTACTACGCCCGATGCGCTCTTCAAATAACATCCTCTATCACTGCCAAAACTTTTACCTGACTTGACTGTGTGTATGAGTAACACGGTTGGTATCTTATCAGAAACACCAACTGCTAATCCCTTCGCGAGCACCCGAGTTCAACCCCCAGTTTTTTGGTGGGGTCCGTATTCTCATCTTGTTAGTATTTTTGTGTTGTCCAGTAGTGTGTCTTTACGTTCTGAGTTCCGTGTTGTGATGCCCGTTACGATTTCCGCATCAAAATGATGTTCGGATCGTCTTTACCTCCAGTTGTTTGTAGGAGGGTTCATGTCCTATTTACGTTATTTGTGTTTGTTTACCTATAGGGATGGCAAACACATATTGTGTTGTGTTTTTATTCATCTTGTGTACCCTATGTTGCCAGTTTCTCTGGATTGCCCCTTTTGTATTCTCTAACGTGTATGCATTAGGTACGCTAAAATTCTAAAGATTGGTACACCAAATAATCTTAATGTCTTTGGGAGAAAGAAAAACAAAGGGTCTTAACATGATAGTGAAAATATACTAAGGTCATATATGCCTGGTTGGGGAGACCCTTTGTGGTAGTGATAATTACAGTATTTTCAAAAGGGTAAATTGTAATAATAAATATATCTAATAAACCATGTCAGTACCGACACACGGGGTGGATGTTATCATCTGAAAAAATGTCACACCCAAGGATAAAAAATGTCATACATCACTATTATATACATGCCTATTAAATGTACTTCACACGTTTGAGGAGTACTAAAGCGGTAATAAAGTGGTAATCAGAAGCCGTAAATCTAAGAGGAACAGACAATAGATACCATGGGCAACAGACAAATGAAAAAAGAAATAGAATGGTCGACAAAACACTATTACAGAACCCCATATATAAAAATCCAGGAGTTATTTAAGAAATAATTCATGGAAGCCATATGTAAAAAGAGGTAAAAAGGGGTAAACAGCTGACATAAAGGCCTACCCGTGGTAAAAACAATATATACATATGGCTTCCATGAATTATTTCGATTCTAATATGTAAAAATTGGTAAAATATCGTTATAAATTGTCGATGACGTCATAAATTACAATGGGTGTAGGTATATATTATTTTTACCACGGGTTTGCACTCAAAGCGTTTGAAGGATGTCATATTAGAATGTTTATTCAACAACAACAAAATCAATGCATTAAAAATTATCGACAAAGAGGTGTATTGATACGCTTAAGCTGTAATAAGACATGTAGCAGTAACCTATTTGTGTGTTTGTTTGTTTGATGGTGTTTAACGCCACTTTCAACAATATTTCACTTATCGAGACGGTCAGTTTTATTGGTGGAGGAAACCGGAGTTCCCGGAGAAAACCACCGACCTGTCGCAGTAAAACGACCAAGGACCTACATGACTACGCCAAAAATTAATTAATTAATTATCCTAAGTGATATGGGAAGAAAATATTATGAAAATTATGACTAGAAATTATATAATTATCAATCACATTTCCATTGGAAGTTTATAATAATATGTTAATATGTTGGTTTTTTTTTGCATTATCATTTAAGATAATCACAAATTAATTGCACCTTGTAGATTTGTAAACGTAGGGTCTTTAATAATTTGTCAGTTTGATTTAACACAGTGCGTAATGCCCCGGGGACATATGACATAAGCTGTGATGAATCCAGTGTCTAATAAACAATAATAAACAATAGTCTCCTATAGGAATGATTATTACGGGTGTTAGATAATACTGTTATTTCTCTGGTCGGAAGCATTTAAAGTTATCTTCTAATAAAATGATACAATAATTTTCAAAATGTTTTTGTCCAAAAATTCGGAATAATAATTATTCATTTCTTGAGTTTCTTTTTGCAGGAACCTTAACATAAAGCATTATAATGGTACTCTGTTTATTTATTTTATATTTATTTACGTCGTAGCCGTGATCGTATGGTAGTTGGATTTACAACTATTTATGCAATCAGTACATATCACCACTTAAGTTGCGAGTTCGA
Organism: Bathymodiolus brooksi; assembly: GCA_963680875.1. NCBI lineage: Eukaryota > Metazoa > Mollusca > Bivalvia > Mytilida > Modiolidae > Bathymodiolus > Bathymodiolus brooksi. The sequence continues at coordinate 86,892,571 of OY804589.1, read as the reverse complement.
ACCCCGTTCATAGCGAAGTGTACTCGATACAAGAATATGTGATAAAGTTTGTCAGTGACTTGCGACAGGTCGGAGATTTCCCCTCTGGTACTCCGGTTTCCTCCACTAATAAAACTGACTGCCATGATATAGCTGTAATATTGCTGAAAGTGGCGTTAAGCACCATAAACCAAGCCAAAACAATTATAAATATAAATTATTTACTAAAATAATGATTGTTTTGTGATAAAATACATGTATATATCACTTGTATTCGATAAGAAATGTGAAAAGCTTACGGAAACTCATACTGTCAAACCTGTATTAAGAGGTCACCGTTGGGACAAAGACAATGCGGTCTTCTAAGACATCTGACCCCTTAAAAGAGGTCAAATTCATATGAAATTTTCGATGACAGGAAACGAAAAAGTAAAGATTTTGATGGAGGTGACCGCTAAATAGAGATGACTGCATGGGCAGGTTTGACTGAATTTCGCTTTCTTCTAAGCTTTATACAAATAAATCCAATATCTAAAGACAACACACTGCATGTACATGCATATGCATTTTTTAAATATAGTGTTACGATTATGATGTTTAACGCCACTTTCAACATTATTGTAGCTATATCATGGCGGTCGGTTTTATTTGTGGAGTACCCAGAGAACACCACTGAACTGTTACACGTCACTGAAAAATCCTATCACATAATGTTGTATCGCTTACACCCCTGTCATGAGCGGGATTCGAACTCGTGGTGATAAGCACCGATTTGACAGGTAGTTGCAAATCAAACTACCATACGATCACGACCTCGACGGCCTCTCCGATACTTGTGCATGTTTATGTACTTTAGAAATATAAATATTTGTTTTATTTTAGCGCTTTGTACTAAATAAACACTCTGAACTTATTATAGTGCAGATAGCTCACTGAAACAAACAGCCGGTATATAGTCTGTTACTCAACTCGGGTACATTATTGTGTCGTCAAGACAACATACATTTGTTCTTACTCCTTACTATTCTGTGCATAGCAGAGAAGCAACAAATACCAGTGTTTCTCTTTTCGTTTGGCTGAACAGGGGTGGAACCAATGTATTCCAGCATTCAAGGAGTGTTCGTTAACTATTAAACTACGAAGTCATTTCAATATATGAACTATGTGAAGAGTTAGTCCTTGTATTCTTCGTTATATGTAGACATCTATTGAGAGACGACCTATCTGCAAAGACCTCATATTGCTCATAAAAGAGGTAATCTCTCACGATCTCTTTCAGGAGGAGGGTTCATGTCTTATTTACGTTATGGTATTTGTGTTTGTTAGCATATCGTGATGTCCAATACTTATTGCGTTGTGTTTTTTTTAGTCTTGTGTACCCTGTTGACAGTTTCTCTGGATTGTCTTTGTTGTGTTTTTCTTAGTCTTGTGTACCCTGTTGCTAGTTTCTCTGGATTGTCTTTGTTTTGTTTTTCTTAGTCTTGTGTACCCTGTTGCCAGTTTCTCTGGATTGTTTTTGTTTTGTTTTTCTTAGTCTTGTGTACCCTGTTGCCAGTTTCTCTGGATTGTTTTTGTTTTGCTTTTCTTAGTCTTGTGTACCCTGTTGCCAGTTTCTCTGGATTGTTTTTGTTTTGTTTTTCTTAGTCTTGTGTACCCTGTTGCCAGTTTCTCTGGATTGTTTTTGTTTTGTTTTTCTTAGTCTTGTGTACCCTGTTGCCAGTTTCTCTGGATTGTTTTTGTTTTGTTTTTCTTAGTCTTGTGTACCCTGTTGCCAGTTTCTCTGGATTGTCTTTGTTTTGTTTTTCTTAGTCTTGTGTACCCTGTTGCCAGTTTCTCTGGATTGTCTTTGTTGTGTTTTTCTTAGTCTTGTGTACCCTGTTGCCAGTTTCTCTGGATTGTCTTTGTTTTGTTTTTCTTAGTCTTGTGTACCCTGTTGCCAGTTTCTCTGGATTGTCTTTGTTGTGTTTTTCTTAGTCTTGTGTACCCTGTTGCCAGTTTCTCTAGATTGTCTTTGTTGTGTTTTTCTTCGTCTTGTGTACCCTGTTGCCAGTTTCTCTGGATTGTCTTTGTTGTGTTTTTCTTAGTCTTGTGTACCCTGTTGCCAGTTTCTCTGGATTGTCTTTGTTGTGTTTTTCTTAGTCTTGTGTACCCTGTTGCCAGTTTCTCTGGATTGTCTTTGTTGTGTTTTTCTTAGTCTTGTGTACCCTGTTGCCAGTTTCTCTGGATTGTCTTTGTTTTGTTTTTCTTAGTCTTGTGTACCCTGTTGCCAGTTTATCTGGATTGTCTTTGTTTTGTTTTTCTTAGTCTTGTGTACCCTGTTGCCAGTTTCTCTGGATTGTCTTTGTTGTGTTTTTCTTAGTCTTGTGTACCCTGTTGCCAGTTTCTCTGGATTGTCTTTGTTTTGTTTTTCTTAGTCTTGTGTACCCTGTTGCCAGTTTCTCTGGATTGTCTTTGTTGTGTTTTTCTTAGTCTTGTGTACCCTGTTGCCAGTTTCTCTGGATTGTCTTTGTTGTGTTTTTCTTAGTCTTGTGTACCCTGTTGCCAGTTTCTCTGGATTGTCTTTGTTGTGTTTTTCTTAGTCTTGTGTACCCTGTTGCCAGTTTCTCTGGATTGTCTTTGTTTTGTTTTTCTTAGTCTTGTGTACCCTGTTGCCAGTTTCTCTGGATTGTCTTTGTTGTGTTTTTCGTAGTCTTGTGTACCCTGTTGCCAGTTTCTCTGGATTGTCTTTGTTGTGTTTTTCTTAGTCTTGTGTACCCTGTTGCCAGTTTCTCTGGATTGTCTGTGTTGTGTTTTTCTTAGTCTTGTGTACCCTGTTGCCAGTTTCTCTGGATTGTCTTTGTTGTGTTTTTCTTAGTCTTGTGTACCCTGTTGCCAGTTTCTCTGGATTGTCTTTGTTGTGTTTTTCTTAGTCTTGTGTACCCTGTTGCCAGTTTCTCTGGATTGTCTTTGTTGTGTTTTTCTTAGTCTTGTGTACCCTGTTGCCAGTTTCTCTGGATTGTCTTTGTTGTGTTTTTCTTAGTCTTGTGTACCCTGTTGCCAGTTTCTCTGGATTGTCTTTGTTGTGTTTTTCTTAGTCTTGTGTACCCTGTTGCCAGTTTCTCTGGATTGTCTTTGTTTTGTTTTTCTTAGTCTTGTGTACCCTGTTGCCAGTTTCTCTGGATTGTCTTTGTTGTGTTTTTCTTAGTCTTGTGTACCCTGTTGCCAGTTTCTCTGGATTGGCCATTTTTGATTGCCCCTATGGTGTTCTCTAATATTTATTTCAATGTATTAAGTTTGGTTTTAAAGGGAACATTTTGATTGCTGTTGGTGCAATGCTCATTTTAGGAGTTTGTGCTTGTTTCCTGACATGGTATTATTGTAAACGATTAGGAAAATCACAAAGAAAAGGCGATAATGTAAGTATATATTAGCCCGTTATACTTACCAGTCATATGTCCCAGTGTCGTAACTGTAATTAATTTATGTGTGTGTGATCAATTATGCGTCAATCGAAGGTTTTTGTAGCTGTCGAGTGGTGTCCATGATACATGTATGTGGTTTCTATTTCGTGAGGCGTCATCTGAATGTTGTTAGTCGTCGAATGGAAGCTATAATATATGGTTTGTGATTCATGATGCTTCATTCGAATGTACATTGCTATCCCTTGTAGTCCATTATATGTGGAAAGCCAAAACGGTCAATAATCCTGCTGCCACCAAACCGGTCAATAATACTATTTTCGAAAACCTGTACATCCGATATGATCGATAGTCGTACGGTGGAAAGATTAAACAGCTCAAGGGGTAAATAGCCCTGCGACCAAAGGACAAGACAGCCTATTTCAGGTGCCAATAATTATAATGCCGAAAATCTGGGCAGATTAAAAGCGAGTAATAAAACTACTGCCGAAAACTGGACAACAAAGGTGGTTAATAGTTCTGCTAAAATACTCACACCCAAGACGGTCAATTGCCCTACTGTCCAACGGCTGAGCAGCAAAAACGGTCAGTATTGCTGCATACGAAGGGCTGGCAGAAATAATGATCGGTAGTACTACTGTCGAATGGTAGGAAAGGCAAAACAGTAAATAATAATGACATCAGGGGCAGATACGGCCAAAATAGACAACATAATTAGAACATAATACATAATACGACAAAGACTAATATGACGCTGGACCATCCTTAGGTAATATGGATGATGTTAACAGTGGATAGAACAACCAATACGGTACAAACAAAATGATTAGTCAGACTAAAATCTAAACCAGGGACAAACAAACACAACCATGTCTGAGTGAGAGATAGGTGCTCCATGTCGATCTCAGATAAATTATAGTACAGTTTTAATTCTAGAGTCCTTTACGTTATTCAACAACCATATGATCAATATGTGATTCTTAAGTGAGTGAGTGAGTGATTGCTGTTTAACACCAATGTGCTTCGTAATGCATTGCATTTATATTATTTAATTTCAATGGATGTATAGTGAGTGAGTGAGTGAGTGAGTGATTGGTGTTTAACGCCAAAATGATCATTGCTTCAGCTAAATCATGACAAGAGCAAGTTACATTTCGATGAGATAATGATGTAGTTTCGCTTTGGCTCTTTGGCTTTTTTCTCCTATTGAGGCTCTTTGCTCCTTTTAAGTCATTTGGAGTGTACTTAATGAAAGTTATTAGAGCAATGCGTCTTACGAACTAATTTAGATATCTACGTTTTAAAGAAGATCTCCTGAAACAATCGACATGCCATAGAACCAAACAAGAAGCAGAAGACATTTCAGAAGAATATCCCATAAACATCAATATCTCGAACCACATTATCTTAGAAATAATATCTTGTCTCAAGGCAGAGGACCTGAAAATTACCAAATTGCAATCATAGTACCATACATATTCCTACTCTATCACCACAAACTGGCAAAACAGGACTAGAACAATCAACCAAGGACAGTCATATAGTACCCATAGTTCGTTTTTTCAACTTTCCAAATTCACATCTCTGAGATTCTGTATTAATATCAGAGACATACTTCTCTATTCATACCCTACAGATCACACTTAGTTTGATATTTATAGTGCTACCTGATCACTGAGCCACCAAGTCCGCGAGTAGATATGTCGCTCTTGTAAGTCACATTATTCCTGATTCTGAGCCAACCGGTCCTTGTTCTTACTCCTTGATGTGGCGAAATAAACTTGACTCGACCAGGGATTGAACCCATGATATACCGCACTCGAGGCATATCATATAATAAGAAGAGTTTGAAGATACCAAGTGGGTAATCGATATCCGTATATCGAAGAAGAACAGACAACACAATGGTCAAAAGAAAAATTACAAAAGGACAAACAACGATCTACAAAACATACACATAAAACTAAAGATCGGGTAACACGAACTCCACTAAAAACGGGACAGCAGGTCTATTCTGTTCGATTACCATCTGCCAGTTTGATCTTCAGTACAGACGCTAATGCAATGCTTCTTGCTTTGAAGTTCGTTGCCTCTTCTGATAAGAGTAAATTCATGATCTGTTCAGATTATCTTTCTTGTCTGTTGGCAATTGAGAGTTTTGAAACTGAAGACCATTTCATTTAAAAAATAGTTGAAATTTCTAAAAGCCCTGTTGCTATTGGTAAGCATGTTATTTCCACATGGATTCCTAGTCCTATAGGTATCCATGGGAACACAATTGTCGACCAGGAAGCCAAGGACGCATTGGATAAACCTATATCCAATTGTTCTATTCCATACACATATTTTAAACCTTTCACAGTGAAATATATTTTAAAACACTGCCAAGATAGCTGGCATCAGCAACTTCATATAAAATTAAACGAAATACATTCCCTAGTTGGCAGACTCCTTGTTCTTACGGTCATAATCGGAAGGGACAGGTAGTCTTGACCAGATGTCGTATCGGACCTGGTAGATTAACACATAGTTATCTATTACTTAAGGAGGAACGACGGGGATGTATTCCGTGTAATTCCATATGTTTTACTTGACTGCGTAGATGTTGCTGACATTCGTCAGACATTCTGCAATGTCAACAATTTATATGATTTATTTACAAATATCGCAGGCTGCACAATTTTGAAATTTTTAAAGGAAGTTGATTTGCATACGAAAATGTAGTTTGATAACATACGTTCTCAAAATATGGTTTTATCTTTTTAATGTTTCTTTTATTTGTACATATAATCCGATTGTTTTATAGGTAAGTATGTTTGATGTTTTATATCTAAGGATCTTGTTGGTTTCTAAGTTGATAATAAAATTTGTTCCCGCCACGATATAGTTGAAATATTGCTAAAGTTGGCGTTAATCACCAATCAATCAATCAATCAAATCATAATTTCTGTACATGTGTAGTTATGCTTCGTTAGTTTGACCATGATTACACTGGCATTTCACGAATGTTATGTGCATATGATGTATATTGAACTACTTTAAACAAAATATCATCTGATATGGGTTAGGGTTTGGGTGTTTAAACACCACTTTCAAGAATACTCCAGTTATATCGTTGCGGTCAGTTTTATTGGTGGAGGAAACCGGAGTACCCGGAGAAAACCACCGACCTGTCACTGACAAACTTTCGTATTTGTAAAAAGTGATAATGTAAAAAATGAAGTAAAAATACGGGAAAACAGTAAGAAAAAACGCATTTTAAGTACACGGAGAAAATCACCGACCTGTCGCAAGTCACTGACAAAATTTAACACATATTGCTGTATCGAGTACACCTCGCCATGAGCGGGATTCGAACTTACAACTTTAGTGGTGATAGGTAGTTATACATCCAGCTACCAGACAATCATGACCACGATGTCCCCTGGTTTCTTTGAGACATATTATTTTGAATGCATAATGACATTCTATAAAAGCCTTGCGTTATGAATTATTATGTCAGCCTCGGTTGTGTAATGTTTAACGTGTTCGTCTCGATATGAAACAACGATAACATGTAAACACTATTTTATACAAATGGTGGTCAAATGTTTTGAGATGTTTGCTAATATTCCGTCTATGGTTCTAGAGGTATGCCCCCTTTTCTTACCCGGAAGCTTGCATCCGTATTTTCTAAGCTGGTTCTTACATTTTTTTTGTAATAGATATCAATTTTTACGGGAAAGTTAAGAACAGTTTGAAGTTACCAAGGGGGGTAATCTGTTTGGGAGAATTTGATTATGAATGACGTTTCAAGTTGGGAGAATTTGATAATTTGATTATGAATGACATTTCAAGTTGGGAGAATTTGATTGCGAATGACATTTTAAGTTGGGAGAATTTGATTCTATATGCTATTTAAGTAGGAAGAATAGAAGCTGTAAATCGCAGTAGAACAGACAATACCATGGCAACGGATAAGAAATGATTAACATTGGTTAAAACAAAAAGTTCAAAAGGAGACACAACAAAACATTATACAGAAAACTAAAGATCTAGCAACACGGGCCCACTAAAACCCGGGGAGTGAACTCAGGTGCTCCGAAAGGATAAGCAGTTCCTGATCCACATGTGGCATCCATCGTGTCACTGTTATTACAAACCCGGTAATGAATGAAGTCATGAGTGAGGAAAGGACCGGATTGTCATTACGACGTACGGAACATATCCGTGGTCATATGTGACACAAATACTGCGTAACGGTTAACCAAGTCATGGTGGCGACCGTAAAATTTCTGAGGTGAAAATTGTTTCCTGAATATCGACTGAGGGTACAAGACATACATGTAATTCCATGACTGCAACTCGTCTTTACCAAAGACACAACAAAGTCCCGTTATTGACAAGCTAGTAGAGTGTTCAATTCATGATATGTGGCCGTCGTGATCGTGATCGTTGTTGGATTTACAACTACCTGTGCAATAAATGTTTATCATCACTAAAGTTGTGAGTTCTAATCAGGTTCATGGCGAGGTGTACTCGATACAACAATATGTTATAAAGTTTGTCAGTGACTTGCGACAGGTCGGTAGTTTTCTCCGGGTACTCTGGTTTCCTCCACCAATAAAACTGACCGCCACATTGTAACTCATTTATTGTTGAAAGTGACGTTAAACACCCTAACCCTAACATAATTCAGAAAATAGAAATGCCAAATTACTTTTTTTACGTCAACTCAAATTATGCATTTTTTCACAAAATGTAAAAAAAAATGCTTAAAAAACTAGAATAATCTCCTACAACAAGAATCCGATAAACATAAAATCAAAAACTTGAAAAAGATGACAACTTAAAAATACTACAACAATTCTCAGATTCATTGCATGGTGAAGACAATCAACACAGTCATATGTCCAGTATGTATACTATAAATTTGTGTGGTTTTTATATATTTTTGTTCCTGTCATAAGTTATTTATGAAAGAAGTGACAGAACGTAAAGTGACGAAATTACGTACAAGTAAATGTAATTGACAAAGGTATGTTGTGTTCCCGTTCTAGACAGTGATTTCTTCTTTTGACATATATGACCATCGACGTATCACCATCTTGACGTTTGTTATGTTATGGCTGTGACAAGAGGGACCATTAAATTATTTACCGTTTGTCAGTCTACGTGATTTTTTCCAAAGGACAGCTGTCGTAGTTTCAGAAATACGGTAAGAATTTTAAAACGTCACTTTTAAAAAATATAAATATTCTTGAAATGCTATTAATCAGCCTTGGGAGATGAAATGTCTAAATTTAAAAAAGTAAATTTTAGTCCAGACGTTGCTGCTTTGTGTTGTTTACAATTGTTATACACAGCGGCTAACATACTTTTGGAAAGTTGGGTAACTAACAATTTTCCAAATTACATCTTCGAAAGAAGTGCTGACGTTTGAGTTACTTAAACGTTAATATTTAACTGCAATACACAATAAAGACACATACCTACATGTTATTTTAGAAGCATATACAGCGAGTTGCATTCTCTTAGGAATACAAATAAAGACATATGCTAAATGCATTGACGTTTTCTTTTCCAGAATAATTTTGAAAAATTAGTTGCTGAAGAGAAATGGCAGTCCGCATAGCCATCCGGAACAACACCGACTACTTCTCCGGCAAATATCAAATTATAAATACAATGTACAGGGTAAAAATACAATAACATAATCCGATCGAAATATAAATGTCTTTGGATAGGCACAAACATGTGGCTCTGTTAAACCAAATTCTCATCTATTGATACTTACATATGATATAAGATGTTAACACTTTCCCTTCTTTTCTTCCCTTTTCTTTGCCGACAATTTAGTTGTTGAACAATTTTATTTTGATTAAAAAATAGCTTCACAAAAAGTGTGTGCTATTTCATTAAGTGTATATGTTTTATTCTAAAATTCAAGCGCAATACAAGACAAGATCCCCCCCACATTCTTTGTATGTCTTCATTTTTAAATTGGGGGTTCTCGTGATGGAAGAAGGGTGCGTTGTGTATAACCTTGTGACTAAAACGTTTGTAGATTATAAATAATAATTGTATGTGCAAATCATTTCTATTTGACAAAATAAATTTTTTTTTTTTAATAAATTGCCACTACATTTTTTTCGTATTTTTTTTTCTACAACACACCATGTTGTATGTACCACGTGATAACAATATACATCTCGTTACTTTATTATGACATTCTTATTATATGTTATGAAACTATGTATTTTTATGATATATTTGTTACAACTTTATATGTCTCGTGTTTCACTTACTACAGTACAACATTAATAACAACGTTTGACCTGGCAATATATAGACATTAATATAACACATCTGTCATGACAGCGTGTCCTTCCGCGGGACATCAGTGATTGTTGTTATTTATTTTGATTCTTTTGGTTGGTATTAGGATGGACTTCGATGAAATGGCTGACAATTGGTGTAAACCGTCAAGACAAATTAACATATATAAATGTTCACACACTTTAACATGGAATCTTAATTTCCTTACGTTTAAAACAATAGATTGCTGTTTTCCATTTTTATTCTTTTGGTTGGTATGCAATGGCTGACAATTGCTGTAACCGTCAAAACATAAATATGTTCACACGCTTTCTCGTGGGATTTTAATTTTCTTATGTCTTTAAAAAAAATATTGTTTTTCATCTTTATTATTTTGGTTGGTATTAGGATGGATTCGATGCAATGGTTGATAATTGGCACAACTCGTCAACACATACACATAACGTCTATACAAATTTGATAGATCCCAGGGGAAATGTTGTTTCCCCATAGGTTCATTAATATTCTATGGGATTTTAATTTTCTCATGTTATTCATTTTTATTCTTTTCGTTGGATGGACTTCGGTACAATGGCTGGCAATTGGCGTAACTCTTCACTACATATATACATAGTCCAGTATATTAAACATGATAATTTGATAGATCCCACGGAATCTTGGTTTTCTCCCATGGTTCCCACGCATTTCCATTTAATTTTAATTTTCTCAGTTGGGTTTCGTGAAGTCCCCGATCAAATTCTACAAATTTTGGTTATTCATATGACTTGGTAGATTTCAGAAATGGCGGCGCAAGATATACTATGCCCATTGGAATTACAAATTTAAATAGACAAGTGCTATATCTATTTATAGTTTGCATTTGATTGATTGATTTTTAGTGTTTAACGCCACTTTCAGCAATATTTCAGCTATATCATGGCGACCAGTGTTAATAGTGGAAGAAGCCGGAGTACATGGAGAGAACCACCGACCATGGGCAAGCAAATGGTAAACTTTATCACTTGCGGTTGCGAGTCCAGTGCACCTTTTTGTAATTTACAAAGCCGGGCACGAAGCAACGCTGTATTGGTGATAGGATTGTATGAGTTGTTAGGTAATCCAACTACATAACTCATTGAGCCACCTGGGCCCTACAACTACCTAATTCATTGAACCACCCGGGCCCTACAACTACCTAATTCATTGAGCCACCCGGGCCATACAACTACCTAATTCATTGAGCCACCTGGGCCCTACAACTACCTAATTCATTGAGCCACCCGGGCCCTACAACTACCTAATTCATTGAGCCACCTGGGCCCTACAACTACCTAATTCATTGAGCCACCTGGGCCCTACAACTACCTAATTCATTGAGCGACCTGGGCCCTATAACTACCTAATTCATTGAGCCACCCGGGCCCTACAACTACCTAATTCATTGAGCCACCTGGGCCCTACAACTACCTAATTCATTGAGCCACCTGGACCCTACAACTACCTAATTCATTGAGCCACATGGGCCCTACAACTACCTAATTCATTGAGCCACCCGGGCCCTACAACTACCTAATTCATTGAGCCACCCGGGCCCTTATTATTTGCATGTGAGTTAACATGTATTCATATGGGTTATTCTATCAACTGGAAGTCATTCTGAATGTTCCAAAATGTTAACTTTTGGCTTGAGGCGTGGTTTAGGGTTGAATATACATGTAACACTTCCAAAGAATGATTTCATTGGTTGTAATGATTGTTTTATTCCTTCATGTATGTTTATCTTGTAAGTTTCTATCACGCGTGAATTATTATCATCATTGGTAAATACATTAATACGCGCAGATGAAAAAAAAATACGTTATCGACGAAGATTAAATACATTTTGGATAAGGTTCAATATTAGGACCAAGCTTTTACAAAATAGGTGTCCATCCAGTTTTCTATGACATAAGGTCACTCCTGCGTGACCTGTAAACAGTTTTCTTTAATTTCCCACGCCGCGACATATAAGTGTAATATATTTTAAAGTATGACCATCTGTTATTTAACTTATATTCCGATGTTTTCTGGGAATCCTGTAATAATGGCCTGTTGCAAATAAGGCTTGTTTTGCTTTCGCCTTTACCCGTTTCGTTTCGTAACGGTGGTCAATCCGAGAGATTCCGAAACCTTTCCGCTATTTGAAAACAATCTCATTTACATGTTTGACTTCGGAACAGTAAAATAAAATAACTTTGCAAAATTTTACAAAACTGATCATACCACACCAGGATATATATATATAGACTATGTTTCTAATGTGTACATTTTATTAAATACATTTTTTGATTCCATAATTCATGTCATTTCAAATGTAATTTAATAAACGCAATTTCTTCAAAGATGAAAACTTTTAAAAAATGTGTTTATTAAATACTTTTTTTTTAAGATTCCATAATCTATGTCATTTCAAATGTAATTTAATTAACTCAATTTCTTCAAAGAAAAAAACCTTTTAAAGACGTTGTTCTTCAAAAGTCGTAAAAGTTTTGCCTGTAGCCTAAAGTTGTAAAAAAAAAAACTAACGTGAATAATTGTTGGCAAGGACACAAAACATATTAATACAACTATCAATTAGGACACATCTATTTTTATCTCAAATTCATCTACAGGCGATTTATTTATATGTATTCAGGAGTCTTAAAAAATAAACATGGTGTATAATTAATATTTGTACCTCGTATGGTCATTAAAACGACCACAACCATCCGGGGAAACACCTGAAATATACAAGTCTTTATTTTTAAATAAATCTTAACTAACAATTATGTTGCATATGGGGTTGGGGGTGTGGCTAAATTTTTTTCTTGAAAAACATGTCACCTAATTTTAAACAAATAATCGACCCCAAAGATGCAATAGAAAAAAAATTATTAATTTAACATTGCAGTTTTTAACAGTACATTGTTATGAGATTTTGAAGGACATAATCATATTTTTCATGTCCAAAAGAAAATTGATAAAATATTTGTCGGACATGACAAAAAAATTATGATTTACACTTGATGTCAACATCCATTAGGTCATTGATGTTGATATTACAATATTTGTTTTTCTAGAATGTTATTTGTCATTGTTTGTTTATATGATTTTACTGTTATTTTTTATTTATTTTTTGGGGATGTGAGGTGAGTTGTTTTTGTTTTTTGTTTTATTTTTTTCCTTTTCCTTTTTTTTTATTGAGAACAATTCTCAATGTTTCTTTTACATAAATAAAAAAAAAATAACCATATGCAGTTACTTTACGGCCCAAACATTCAGATGATAATAATAGTTGTTAGTTAAGAATTGCATATACAAAAATGTTACCAGTCTCTCAGTTTATAAAGATAAGATTCTGAACCAGTAAAAAGACAAAGCAAATATACCTACGTTCAACCCAACACCTTTAGATTATCAGATCAATAACCCATATCTCAATTACGTACACATCTTTTCCGTAAGGGCGTGATCCGTAATAACAAAACCATCTTACAATACTGTTCTACCATTCAAATAAAGACGTTTATGTTGTACTTAACACTAGAAATAACACGACGTGTCTTCGGGCGATCAGTTCATCACAGTTACAAGAAATGAGGCCTTGGATCTTAAAATTTACCAGTATTCCAGTTATGAGTATAAAAAGAGAGCTTAAGCCATGATGGTCAGCAATTCAACCAATAGCAACAAAAAGAACAGCGACCTCTAACCTCAAATCATTTAACACAAAAAAGACAACAACATATGCTGATGAAAATTCAGGTTCTTGTTTGGGACAGGCGCATGACGTGTGGCGGAGTCAGTTAATTGTAATTAAAATCATTCCCCATTTTAAAAAGAGGGCCCGGGTGGTTCAATGAGCTAGGTAGTTGACTTACCTAACAACTCATATAAGCCTATCACCAATATGGCGTGGGTTCGCGCCAGCTTTGTCCTATTTTGTGTCTTTACCATCTGAGTGAGTTCCGTGTTGTGATGTTCGCTACGATATCCGCATAAGCGCGATTTTCCGTTCGTCTTTACATCCAGTTGTTTGTAGGAGGGCTCATATTTACGTTATTTGTGGTTGTATGTGCATAGTGGTGTCCAATGCATATGTTGTGTTTATGTTTTGTTTGTCTTCGTCTTGTGTACCCTAAGTTTTCAGATTCTCTGGATTGTCCATTTTTGATTGATTGCTCCTTCGATATTCTCTAACGTTATTTTTGTAAAATAATAATATTATAACCCAAAGCTGCTTACCATATGTATTTGTAGCAAAAGATATGCATATCTAAATATGTAAACATATATTTTTTTCTTTCAGTAGCTGAAAGTCCAGCTTCAAAATGAGCGTTATTTCTGACGTGCGTCAACGAGACGTAACGAATAAGCAAGAGAATGTCAACGGTAAAATTGCAAATGGCCAAGAGGAGGTCGTAATGGACACTCCACTACCAGTAAAAAGAAGGCCGAAGCCTGGTAAAATTGACCAGATGCAAGAAACATGCACGGTCTGTTGTATACCCTGTTTAACCAGTCATAATCCTCTACCAGAATATCCATCTCTGTTTGAGCGGTTCAGACATGGTTTAATGCTGCCACTACACGGGAACCTGGCTACATACATACAGTTTGGTGTTGTCTGTCTGCAGCTATGGATCATACTGTACACTTTGACCCATGGACAGGCCATGCCAGAAGGAAACTTTTTTTCCTTGCTTATTTTGTTTATTGGTTGTGCCATTGGTGGATATTTTATCTCATTTCTGCGATTACCTCCCTTACTTGGTAAGTAATTCATCAATGTTTGATATATATATTCAAATACTTACATCCAAATATTGACAACAAATGTTCAGCCTAATTATGAAGGGTTAATGGTGGTGATAGGGTTATGGTGTTTAACGACACTTTCAACGACATTTCATTTATATCGTGGCGGTCAGTTTTATTGGTGGAGGAAATCGGAGTACCACCGACGTGTCAACAGATACTGACAAACCTTATCACATAATGTTGTATCGAGTACACTTCGCCTGAGCGAGATTCGAACTCACAACGTTAGTGGTGATAGGCACTCATTCCACAGGTAATTGATCACGACCACGACAGCCCCTAATTATGAAGGAGAATAATTTCACGAGGCAATACTGTGTCAATATCCACAAAGTAATCATGGGCCCATTTCAGGTAGCAATAACATTGATTACGAGTGTCAGTTTTTTCTTTATTGTCAAATAAAAAAACATTTAAAATACGCATACATCTATTGAATCATTTTGATCAGGAAGACCAAAATCCTAAAATCTTAAAAATTGATGAACTAAAAAGGATTTTAAATCCAACAACACCATCTGATATTAACACGGTCTTATCCTTTTTAACATGGTTATTAGAACAGAGGGTGGGAAGGGGGTACCAATTAATTGTTTTCTTCTATATCTTTTGTATTGTATGTATGTGTGTATGCCTATGTCCCAATTTATAATTGGTTTGCATTTAAAAATAAATTTTATTAACATTTAAGAAAAAGTATATAATATGTTTTGCTATGTACATTATATATTATTGCTGTATTTCTGTATTAAACTACCATTGTTTCGTTTCACTTACAGGCATGCTAATAGCTGGTATTTTGCTAAATAATGTTCCAACCGTCAAGATTATCGGTGAAAACATAGATAATGGATGGTCAAAAGCATTACGGTAAGTTTTCAAAAAGTCCGAAAAAAGCCGAGAGAGTGTAGTTATTCGAGTTCACCATAGCCAAACAGTGTAACAAATATAAAATAAAAATGAAAGATACAATCTGGAAGTGTTTATAGACATTAAAGTTGTAGATTTTTTTTATTAAATTTAAGGCAAAAATTACACTTCCACTTAAAGTGCAATTACATATAAATGTAAGAAATCACGTTACCATTAAATGATCGTAGCATAGTTTCTAATAACTAAGAGTTAAAAAAAAAACGATAATTGTATTAAATCGCTGTTAGCATCAAACAAAATCACTACTTTTATGCCTTCGCATGAATATTCACTAACCGAGGTTTACGATCCGCATCCGTCATCTTCATCCTTGGTGGAATTTAGGTATTCTCACAAATTGGCGCAGTGCATCATTCATTTCACTTCATGTAAAAATATGTAGACAGTTGACTGAACACGCTAAATATAATGTGTCTGACATTTTCTGACATTTGTTGGGAGTTCCTGTGATAGAAAGCATATTTGTTTGCAGCTATCACTGGCTGCATTCAGTTAAAGGCGTGACCGTTTGACCAGGTAAATCTGACTTGACACTGCTAAGAGTGAACAGGAGGCAAGGTGTATTGAAAACTATGCCTAGCGAAGATGATGCATTGATATAATTTTATTTTTATTCACATGGCCTTATCTTTGATTTAGTTCATCATCTACACACATTTTTGTAGTACACAAATGTATATATTTAAATACAAATACGAGTGGTAATTGATATGCGAACCAATCATTTTACGCTTAAGCAAACCAAGCAAATACTCTTTCAGTGTAAATACTTGCAGTTTTCAAGGCACTACTCTGCAATCAGCGCCTATCACCACTAAATTGTGATTTCAAATCCCACTTATGGCGATGTGTACTCGATACACCATTACGCGTTAATCTGTGTCAGTGCCTTGCTGCAGGTGTGTGGTTTTCTCCGGGTACTCCGGTTTCCTCCACCAATAAAATTGACTGCGACGATAACAAACAATCACGACAGTGACGACCACATCATTGTATGTAGGGTTCACGACAATGATGACCACATCATTGTATGTAGGGTTCACGACAATGACGACCACATCATTGTATGTAGGGTTCACGACAATGACGACCACATCATTGTATGTAGGGTTCACGACAGTGACGACCACATCATTGTATGTAGGGTTCACGACAATGATGACCACATCATTGTATGTAGGGTTCACGACAATGATGACCACATCATTGTATGTAGGGTTCACGACAATGACGACCACATCATTGTATGTAGGGTTCACGACAATGATGACCACATCATTATATGTAGGGTTCACGACAATGACGACCACATCATTGTATGTAGGGTTCACGACAATGATGACCACATCATTATATGTAGGGTTCACGACAATGACGACCACATCATTGTATGTAGGGTTCACGACAATGACGACCACATCATTGTATGTAGGGTTCACGACAATGATGACCACATCATTGTATGTAGAGTTATAACACCCATACCTAATATATTTATTAACATTTTAAAGCAATTAACATGCATTATGTAGTTGTTGTGTCCATGACACCAATTTGTCCATTCTGACATGAATACTATTCTATAATTTTACAAATTGTGTAATCCATCATACATGAGAATTCATTTATGTGAGATATATATGGCAAGTGAACTTGTAATGTATTTTTGTTATTATTATCATTATGAGTAAATGTAAACGCCTTTTTAATTTATCAAGATTTTATCTTCTTCAATAACAAAGAGTTTGGGCAATTACTAGTAATCTAAGTGTTTCACCCTCCCCCTTATACACACACATACTAAAATTCAAGACGATTTCAATATTATAATGAAGAAAGTATTTAATATTTATCTAAAAATTAGCTATATATTGAGATGAAATCTCATAATAGTCATATTAACTATAAATTGACTATCATACCATAATCTGTTTTGTATAGTCCGCAATTGTGAAAGAGGCCCTTTAATTTGAAAATGTATCCCATATTATAAAGACGAATGTGGCGCTAAACACCATAACCATAAGCCTTATATTGTCTCTCTTGTTATTATTCCCTTCAGTAGATTTGTTATTTTGTACCTCTGCATCACTCAAAGAATTATCAAATAGCAAATAGTTCATGGCACTGAAGGTCATATGGCAGTATATGGACCGGTCCGTCACCCAAAAAATATTATATGGACCGAAGCTTCGAAGCTTCTGAGGTCCATATAATATTTTTTGGGTGACGGACCGGTCCATATACTGCCATATGACCCGAAGTGACATGAACTATTTGCTATATTATACTTTTTATCTAAAATAATGCAGGTTCCTGGACGGTCCATATACTACCGGTCCATATACGAAAATAGTGACCGGCTGCGCTAACAAAGACAAATAGGGAAAATAAAAATATAAAGTGTAATATAATAAAATATTTTTCTGTAATTTTTTTCAGAAAACTAGCTCTTACTGTTATATTAACACGAGCTGGACTAGGACTAGATATTGTAAAGTTAAGGAAGTTGTCGTGGGCTGTTCTACGTCTGGCATTTCTACCGTGTACAGCAGAGATAATAACAGTAGGAATCGTATCACATTTTATTCTAGGATTTCCTTGGAAGTGGAGCATAATGTTAGGGTAAGAATAATACACTATAATATTGTCTTGTCTTTTCTCTTTATTAATTTGTATTATTTTGTATTATTCACGATGTTATTGTATTTATCTATGTTGAGGAGAGCTACTATTATCCTCTGGCTGTATGTAATCCTCATGAAATAAATAAAGAATTAAATTTAAAAAATATATATGTGTATATATATATATATATTATTGAATCTCTGATATCTTTGGTGTAAAAACATCCAATATAGTTCGAGGTAAACACCTTATTGCATAATTTGCACATGCAATGATTAAAAGTTAATTTTTGCATAATGTGTTTTATACGACTTATAATAAAAGTTGATGAAGAAACACCTTCAAAGGTTAAGTGAAAAAACCGCCATCTTGGTCATGTTATATTGTGTTTAACATGAATCGCGGGATAAATATGTATTGTCTTTATTCTATAGCTGAAACGTTGTGGGGACTCTTGGCTTTTCCTTTGGAAAATTTGTTATAACCAACTCCAAAATATTCATACTTTGAAGAGCAAATACTCTAAGCTGTTAATAACTTTGTTTTCCGTTGTAATACATCTATATATATTTAATGTAAGAACAGTTTAAAGATATCAATGGGGTAATCAGAAGTCGTCAATCGAAAAAGAACAGACAATATTTAAAGAATATTTGAAATTGTTGAACAGGTTATACGATATAACCTGGTTTGGGTCAGCGTAAGCTGACCCAACCCAGATTATGCAAGTATAACCTGTTCAACAATTTCAAATATTCCTTAAAATTAAATTTTTACAACAAAATTTAATGATTCCTCGATTTTAATTACGATTATTTCATGTAACTATTTTAATTTATCGTTGGCGGGTGAACACGTTGGTGACGTCACAATGCCAACACAGGTTATCGAGTATAACCAAAATTTTCTCCAGGTGGAATAGCCAATCAGATTGAAATATTAAAATCAAATTAAATTATAATGCAATGTATTTGTTCCTCGTTAACTAGAAAACATAATATATTTTGCTCAAATGTATTTGAAAACATCTAGGAAATGGAAACGAACGTAAACGAGAGCGAACGACAATTTAGATTAATAAGACGTATCTATATCATATTTAGGGCACACAACACGTTTCTGGAATTGTCTTCATTAAGTACAATCATAGTCCAAATATTGTAAAGCCAAAATAATTAAAACGTTTTTGATATCAACATTAACTATTCCAAAGGTCCGAAACAGGAGAGTCACAACCGACTATGGGTTACCTGTATACCTGAGGGAGATTGACCATATTTTTAACAAATTACAGTATTTAGGAACTGTAAATTTCACAGAATTTGCGAATAGAAAGATATTAAATGTCAATACAATAAGTTATTTTAAAATTCTGATTGGTCTATTAAATCTGTAATAATACATCTGTATGCTTTGAAACATTGCAGATGCATTCTGGGAGCATTATCACCAGCCGTTACAGTACCCTCTCTAGTAAACCTACAGGATCGACAGTACGGCGTAGCAAAGGGTATCCCTACTATGTTACTAGCAGCAGGGGGACTTGACAACGTTTTGTGTGTTACTGGGTTTTCCGTTTTTTTTGGAATCATATTTTCTAAAGGTTTGTAAAATAATTAATTCTATAATATTAGGAAAAGAAAGTTTAAACAGTGATGGTGAATAATCCCACCAATATCAACAAAGCGAACAATCACATCTTGCTTTAACTCACTAAACACATAAAAAGAACCACGACATATGGTGTTGGAAATCAAGACCCTGGAACAATTACGAAAATGTGTCAGGGTTAAACCGGGTACTCCTGGCATTTGTACATATCTTTTGTGCAGTGACCTGCTAAGTTACATACAGAATAACACCGAAACTACCCACATCATGGTTATGAATTAGATCTGGCCGTACTAAATCATAAACGTGAAGTGGGTTTGGCAACATTATTGTTAATTATTAAAATTGTTTTATTTGTATCACACTGCAGTGTTTACTTGAACAGCCGGGAGTATATAACTCCAGCACGGAGCCCAATTGGGCGCAATTGGTCCAATTGGCTTAAGACCGATCCTGTCTGAAGCTATTAAATCATGATAATTTCGGCCTCAACTATTTTTCACTATTTGTTTTCCAATGACGAACAGCACTAAAATGAAGCAGTGTGCTTTAATAGAACCAAGTTATTTTCACTCTATTCTTCCTGATTATAGATGACAGTTCACAGAATACAACACAGAGCTTCCCAGTCCGACCCAGATACCAGATAAGGGATGTACTCTCGATGTAGGAGTTATCAGGCTATAATTCAGAAAACCTGACTGCCTGTGGACCATAGTGGGTAACATTTTTGGAAAATGCCGCGTTCTCTCCACGCTAAAAACCTCTTTTGTATATTTCGAAAAAGAGTAGGCACATTGCACCTGTTACAACGGAATGAAGTGTTTGTCCCTACCAAACTCCCAATATTTGTGATTTTTTTGCCATAAATTATTTTCCTATTATTTGAATGTTTTCTTTCTATATTCCAGGTGACTTGACAGTAACAATTCTCAAAGGACCTTTAGGTGTGTTTGTCGGTGTAGTTTACGGATTTGTGGCCGGAATATTTCTATGGTATATCCCATCAAAGGACTGTGTAAGTAAAAGAAAATAATGGCTCTTAAAAATATATATCAATGCCGTAAAACACAGAAAAAGTTCACATGATTTATCTTTAGTATTTGTAAAAAATGGATTTCTACTGTTTGTTCGAATGTTCCATAAGTAAGCAAATATATTTCTAAGAAATGCATGCGGAAAATCACATTCATAATTTCGACATTTTCCTAAATGTCCAGTGTCACGTGGGCGGACAAATTAGTCACATGAGGTGGGCAAATTTAGCATATATATTATATTTCATAACGAAAAGCATGAGATTTTGGATATGGTCTATTGATTAGTCTATATTTTCATATTTATTTAATGTTTTAGGTAAACAAAGTATTTTATCGGACACTGTTGTTATTTGGTTTTGGCATGATTGCCATATTTGGAAGCTCGGAAATCGAACTGTCTGGTGCCGGACCACTGGGATGTCTAACTACAGCAACTGTTGCTGGATATAAATGGCGTCAACGTAGGAAACAAGGGGAACAGGTTAGTATCATATATGATTCTAAATATTCAACACCGTATAGTTGTGTCCAACACATATTGTGTTGTATTTTTGCTTTGTTTGTCTTTATACGTTGCCAGTTTCTCTGGATTGTCCTTTTTTGATTGCCCCTTCGGTATTCTCTAACGTTTAATAATTTACCATATTGACCAATCATATTGCCCCTTACAGACATTTACCCATGCTGCATTTCTGAGTTATTATCTTTCATCAGTTTTTTATGTTTTTATTTTTTCGAATGTGTACAAACAAATTAAAATTGACAAATTGGCAACACTGTTGTACCAAAGGTATATATTTCAAGTGTACGTCTGTTTTGCAGCTACAAATATAATAATAACTGCCAACCTTTTGATTTTGGATTGATTTCAATCGGTCACTGAATACTACCTCGTGTGGATACAAAATGTGTTCACTATGGTGTGCCCATATTTTGAAAACTTCCGATATATATTCTAACATAACTTCCTTCTTTCGCTTTGCTAACAAACGAGCGAGTTATCCATTCGGTATACTCTTATTAGAACATGCGCCGGTGATAAGTCATGAATGAGGAAAGGACCGGGAAGTGTTTACGACAAGTGGAACATATCCGTGGTCATTTTTGACACAGATATTCCATAACGGTCAACCAAGTCATGGTGGCGACCGTAACATTTTCGAAGTGATGACTTCAACTTTACCAAAGATTGTTCTGCAGTTATTGGGAAATGGGTTATTATATAGGAGAAAATATATGCTCGTCCATAAGTATACAGGTTTTTTTTTTATTGAAGAAATAAAATACCGCAAGTAATTGAATTAGCTATTGACGCACATGGTACTAAGTTAAACAAGGCTACGTTGCTCCTATGTTGAAGTTATGTTTGAACATCAGTGAGTTTTGTGTGTCTCAGTAATAAAACGAAATACAATAAATTCTAACATGACCTCCTTCTTCCGCTTTGTTAACAAACGAGGGAGTTGTCCATTCGGTATAATCTCATTAGCACATGCGCTGGTGAATGTGACTGACTTTTCCATTGGTAGCATAAATTGTGTGCAAATGATTATGAATTGTTTATTACGTTTATATTATCTATAGGATGAGGTGTCTGGTGTGATGGCTTTAGTGTGGCTGATAGCCCAACATTTCCTTTTTGGTTTGATTGGTACTGCTGTCAATGTTGGTAATATAGAGCCAAGTACAGCCGGTATGTATATTTAACAAACTCGTACCGTATAGCTCATATACTTGAAAACAAGAAAACTTTCATCTTACAACAGGACAATTTGGGTACGAAATTAAGAATAATTACAATACAAAATTAGCTCGAATTATTGTTTACATGACTATGATAATGTTTGTTTAATAACAACAACATGACATAATAGTTTAGTACTAGGAAGACGGTGATGTTGTAAATAATCTGAATACGAACTGCAAGCTCGTGGATAGGGTATGTATTGCGAAATATAAACTCCATACTTGGAAGCTGTTGGTATATTACTATCAACGTATGGCAAATTGAAGCCGTCTTATTTGTCAGAGTTTGGCATAAAGTTGACCATTGGTGTTATATTTGAGATAAATGTTCAGAAATTAGACAAAGGAAGTTTGTTCTTTTGTTTCTTTTATCTCAAAGTCTTTAGGGTATATTAATGGAATCCAGTTAGGAAAGTTTGGATTATTAATTGTCAAAACATCATTAATATACCTGAAAGGTTCGAATCCCTTGAACTGACTATCAATTTTTGGTACACATTTGTGAAATGGCTTGTTCGGTCTTATCATTTTTATCCGTGCTTGATTTCATGCTTCAGGTTTTATCTCTGGTCTATGTATCTGTTAAATTCAAGAACATAGAAAAACTCATTTAACTCATGCATAGAAATGACGCCACAATGAAGTTGTACATCAATCGGAGCATGTGCTATAATAACATACTTCTAACTCTATATCAAATAATGGTAATAAATGACGTCTTTTTATCAGTTGGGATATTCTGATATAAGGATCTGAATATATATTAATATGCAGGGATATTCTAACATCAAGATCGGTGTTGTCTATCTATGGGTCGGGGTATTCTGACATAACACTATCAATCACTTGTCTATTTATAGGTTGAGGCAGTCTGATATAACACTATGAATCATTTGTCTATTTATAGGTTGGGGTATTCTGACATTAGCCATTGGTCTAGTAGTCAGGAGTGCTGTGGATTTTACAGTGACGTTTCGTACAGGTTTCAATATGAAAGAAAGAGTTTTTATCACTCTTACCTGGCTATCCAAGGCAACTGTTCAGGTGAGAATAGGTACAATTTCATACATGTGAAGAATTTTCACAAACAAGACCATTAGTCTACGCATGATCAGTGGTGTAGTGGTCTGTATGCTCGCCTCGAGAGTGCGATACATCTAGAATTTGAGTACCGGCTTGGTCAAACCAAAGACTTTTAAAATTAGTATTTGGTGCTTCCCCGCTGACCACACAGCATTAATTAAGGAGAAAAAGCAAAGACTGGGTGGCTCAGAAATAGGATAATATGTCCAATGTGGAACGACATGACGTCTCAGTGAGGTTGCACTATAAAAATCCCACAAATCGTGTTAGTATAGCACAAAGTGTGACGTAGTTGGAGTCAGACAACACGCACTCACTCACTGGTCTATGACGAGTTTGAAGATAATAAAGGGGTAATCAGAAGCTATAAATAGAAGGACGGGCAATGCAATAGCCAAAAGACAAACAACAATGTACAAAACATTACAGATAAAACTAAAGATCGAGTTACACGAACCCAACTAAAAATCTGGGATGAAGTCAGGTGCTCCGGAAAGGTAAGCAGTTCCTGTTCCACCAGTGACCCTATCGTGTTACTCTAGTCATAAACACGGTGATAAGTCCATATATCGTTATATCATTATACCAATATGTAAATGTCTTATTTTGTATTTAGGCTGCAATAGGAGGATGGGCCTTGGACGAAGTCAGTAAATCAGTCAACCCAGCAGCTGACGACCTCAAGTATGCCACTGATATATTAACGATATCAGTTCTCGCAATAATAATATGTGCACCAACAGGTGCGACACTCATGGCAGTACTTGGACCAAAATTTCTTGTGAAAGGTAGGTTACATCTAAAGTTCATGTAAATCAAATCGATGTACGTTTGACAGATGAGGACCACAATGGTCGAGATCGTATGGGAGTTGGATTTACAACTACATGTGGAATCAGTGCCTATCATCACTAAAGTTGTGAGTTCGAACCCTCTTCATGACGATGTATACGCTATGCAACATTATGTGATACAGGTTGTTAGTGACTTGCGACAGGTCCATGATTTTCTCTGGGTACTCCAGTTTCCTCCACCAATAAAACTGACCGCCACGATATAGATGAAATATTGTTAAAAGTGGTGTTAGACACCATAACCGTTTGACAGATGTGTTGATTGAAGGAAGTCCTCAAAATATATTGAAAACCGACAAATAATTAACATTTTTTAAGATATCGTTGCTTACGGAATTGATGCACTTAACCTTAAATTTTGGAAATTATACTGGCGATTTTGTTATGGTATTGACTCGTAGCAGAAAATAAATGCTGGATTAACACATGTTCTGATTGTTATTAAGCTTCGCATAAAAATAAAATCTAAATTTGTTTGAGGATATTAACGATATAACCAGTAGCAGTAATTCAAAGATGGATAGACTATACAATGACGACAAAAAAGAATAATTATCGTCGACAAAATACTACAGAGAAAACTGAAGACCGAACTGCATGAACCCTACTAACATTTATCAGTTATATGTTTAAGTTCTTCATAATTTCATTGACATTGTAAACGATACAACATTATGTGGTAAAGTCTGTCAGTAACTTACGGAAAGTCGGTGGTTTTCTTCTGGTACACCAGTTTTCTCCACCAATAAAACTGACATCCACGATATAACTGAAATATTGTGTAAAGTGGCGTTAAACACCATAACAATAACCAAACCATTGACAATATTTATCCTTTTCGTACAAGCACCTTTTACTAACGACACCCAGTGTTACATATGGATATTCCTGAATTCCTAGTATAATATATGACACTATAGTATAAAATAATTTGTAGGTGAAATAGCTGAAGAATCCATAGAAGTCTGTACAGTTGACAACGATGGACGTAACACGCCAGTCAAAATGTTTGACATGACACAAGCGGCTACAGAATCAAATGAAATGACAGAGATCCCTCACAAAGCAAACAATCTGAATACATTACCAGTAGAGTCAGATGAGATAGTTGAAGTACCCGTTTATGAGATGGAAAAGAAATTGTCTCATCATGACAACGATGTCACCATGGTCACAGCATCAAACGAATCAGGTAAGCGTTTTAAACAGTACGTTTTACTTGGGTGTTTGCATTAAATGGACACAAAATTATAAATTTTCAAATTTCAGTTTGGATATGGAACACTTGAATTTTGAGTCTCCTCCTTATTTATTTTAATCGTTTTCTATCTTCCATACAGCAAATTAAACAAAATTGAAATAAAACATCATATAAAGATTCAATTTTCAATAAAAACGAAACTAGAGCAACAGTACATAACAGATACTCCATCCAATCTTCAAATGGAAAAGCAATATTATATGCAGCGTTTATCGGCAGAAGTAAAAAAGTACCGTTCAGTTGCTGGCTAGGAAGCGTTTCACACTCATGTTAGGCTATGAGTTATGCTCATTGTTGAAAACAATATCAATGTGAAATATAGAACGTCAAAAACAAAAACGCTGTTCCTTTACGTTAATTTGTGTCTAAGTGTAATGTTGAATAATCTAATGTTCATTTATTCTATGCAATTCGATATTGGTGTCGTGTATTGTTATTTTGAGTACATCAGAGCAGCATATTCATATATATGTACGTCTGCATCTTCAAACCTTTCTTAAAGTTCTGTAATCTGTAATCAGTCCGCTACATGTAAACTATTTTGTCATTATCACATTGCATTTTTCTGTTGTAGATGTAGATGTTTCCAGTAAACCGGAAGTTCCACCGGAATGCTATAAATCACAATTAATAGTGACATTGTCAAATGCTGAAAATAAAGACACAGAATACATCATTCATTCTAATATGTTTAATAGCGATGTTAGCATGGCGGGTATAGATAATCCTGCATTTGCGGAAAGCGAAACAGACAATATCAAAGGTGAAGGTCAAATTGAAACTGACAATGCCAAAGATGAAGGTAACAGTGAAATTGACAATTTCAAAGGTGAAGATCAAATCGAAACTGATAATTCCAAAAGTGAAGGTCAAACAGATGATGATAAACACATATCCGTTCTGGAACAAACTGATATCAATAAAGAAGATGATGTTGATATAAAAATAAACTCTGAAATAAACATCGATGATGGTCATCAAACTGATGATGACAAAGAAACCGGTGGTGATAAACTAATCGATATTGACCAACAAGTTGATAAACAGTTAGATAAACAATCAGATAATGATAAATATGCTGATGATGATAAACAAAACTATACTGATAAACACAATGGTGGTGATATTAACAATGATACGGATATTAAACACAATGGTGGTGATATTAACAATGATACGGATATTAAACACAATGGTGGTGATATTATTTCTATTGGAACATCAAAGTTTTAAATTAATTGTATTTAATAGATTTTAACATTAAAATAAATAATATGATATGGGAATTACTATATGTAGATGTTGGTTCTAAAACACCTTAGCTACAAATGATATTTATTGAGATAATCAATATGTTGCCACGATAAGGTACTTTAACATCTTAGTTACACATAATATCCTTCTAGTTCTGTGTTGTCATGTCCGTTATGATTTCTGCATAAAACGCTGTTCGATTCGTCTTTACCTCCTGTTATTTGTAGGAGGGCTCATGTCGCATTATGTTATTTTTACTTATTTGTGCATATTGGTGTCCAGCACATATTATGCTGTGTGTGTTTTCTTTTTTTTCCTTCGTCATATGTACCCTATGTAGCCAGTTTCTCTGTCCATTTTTCATTGCCTCTTCGGTTCTATCTACCGTTTATTGATTGCGATAAACATATATTGCCACTTTAAGGCCATGAAACATCTTCATTGCGTGTAGTATGTATTGTGACATACAGATGTTGCCATTTTGGGTTATTTAACCAAGTTTGCTACTTGTAGAATGCATTGCGATAAACATGTGTTGACACTATGAGATACTGAAACAGCTGAAGTTACATTTGGTGTGCAATATTGATTTATTTACATACCAAACAATGGTTTCATGTCAATGTCATACGTTAAGAGGAATTAGAAGGTAAAGTAAAATGCAATAGGGGTAAACACGGTGAAGAGAAGTTTGAAGATAATAAAGGAACAATCAGAAGTCGTAAATCGTAGGTAGGATAGACAATACAATGATCAAAAGAAACAGGATAAACAACGATCTCCAAAACACTACACAGAAAACTAAAGACCGAGAAACATGAACTCCACTACAAACTAATCAGGGGATGAACTAAGGTTCCCCTGAAAGGTGTGCAGTTCCTGCCCCATGTGTAGCACCCTCGTCGTCTTACTCTTGGACCAAACCCGTTGATAAATCATGAACGCGGAAAGGACCGCGATTATGGCATATCCGTGGTCATTTGGGACATATACTCTGTAACGGTCAATCAAGTCATGGTGGCGACCGCAAAACCGTGATGACTTGAACTTAACCACTGAAAACGCTTGGTTCAGTAGCTTCCTTGTTAGCAGCAACTTTCTATCAAGGACATTATGATAATTTCATTCCGAAAATATGTAGACAAATTTACCTGTCTTGTAACTGTTTCAATATACCTTACATTACAGTTTAACCGCAGTGGTGCAGTTGTGTTTAGCGTGCTCTTTTCGAGAGCGGTATATCGTGAGTTCGAGTCCCGGTCAGACCAAAACAAAGACTGTAAGATTGGTATTTGCTGCTACTCCACTAATCACGTGACATTTTAATATGTGTTAATAATAAGCTCTTATTTTTCAATAACAATGAATTATTGCATGCCAAAACACATTAAAAAGGGCCTAAAACAGCCTTCTGGTAGTACACAAAATGACCATTATAGATTAATCTGCATACACAAAAAACGGCTTGATATTTTTTCAAAATATTTTGCATAAATAATAGTAACCTATAAGGTATCTTATATACAAAATATCAGACCAATTGGAATATTTTGGATTTGGACCATTTTGCATGGTTTTCTCAGACTGACTATTAAGAAGCAAGCGCAAACACTGGTTGGCTAGGAATCAGAATAATGTGTCCGAGTGGAGCGACATGTCTACCCTTGAACTGTTGTTTCAGTGAAATAGCATTATAAAAATCCAACCAATCATGTTGGTATATTATACAGTGAACATCATCATTATATCATCAACATTATAGATTGTTTTCGCCATGATAGGGCTGAAACATTGTTCACTTGGCTTTAATCAGTGATCATGCAGTCACTCACTACATTACAGTTGTTGCCCTATGTTGACATATCCAGGAATCATGTACCTTTAAACATTTTGAATAGTGGGTAATTTTTTTTTTGGCACACCATATCTAGGCATCGCACTCTGAAATGAACGCAAGCCCAGATTTGGGCCAATCTAGATAGGATATTGGTGAAGTGGGGGCATACCTTAAAGATTGGAATATCAGAAGTGTGGGGTAACGTGGATGAAAAGAAGGTAGATATACCACAAAAATGGATAGGAGATGAAGCATTAAAGAAAATAAAGTGGGGTTATTTGAGTGGGTCCACAAGGAAAACGAGAAGGGATACAGAGAAACATTTGAAAATATCCATCGAAGGACAAGGGATGAAATGAGTGTGTAATTATGTGATAATAGAAGAGATGACGGGAGATATAAACGGCAGTTATTCAATGTAAATGAGGGTGCTTAGGGAAGCAACGATGGGAGATAAAATGGTTTGGGGATTTAAATTAAGGTTGTGCAGGAAGCAAAAATGGAATAATGCTTACTATGTACTATAGAATATACATGTTTATCTAATTTCTTTGACAATATTAAATACTTGGCCAAAATGGTCCTCAGCTGATCTTCTCTACATTACAAAAATAACAGGAAAACGTTAATTACTTGTCACTTTTTATGTTGCATATAATTGTACGTTTGACAATGAAGTTTTGAATAATACTACAACAGAATATGGGGACGTGTGAATTGAGTCCTGACAATTCACTTTCAACAGTACCCCGTACTGGACGATACATGACAATTTTGAGAATATCACAGGGACAAAATGATAAAACAGTCAACAAAACACCACACAGAAAACGGGGGCGAACTTAGGTGTTACGTAAGGATAAACATTTCCTGCTCCATCAGTGGCAGCAGTCGTGTTAAAAATCCGGTGATAAGGCCTGAATGAGAAATGACGAGATTGCATAGCGACAAACCGAACATATAGGCGGTCATCTGTGATACAAACATTCAGTAACGGTCAACCAAGTACAAACCACGAGGAGCCGTCGTGGTCGTGATCGTGTGGTAGTTTGGTTTACTATGCAATCCGTGCATATTACCAATAACGATGTGAGTTCGAATTCCACTCAGGCGGGGTGTTCTCGATAAAACATTGTGTGATAAAGTGTGTCTGATTTGCGGCAGGTCGTTGGTTTACTCCTGGTTTTCCGGTTTCCTCCACCAATAAAACTGACCGCCACGATACAACTGTAATATTGTTGAAAGTGGTGTTAAACGCCATAATCATACCAATAACCATCCAAACCACGCCCGTAAACCTTTTGAAGTGATGGTTTCAACTTGGCAGCACCTAGATTTGTATATTCCTTGTTAGAAATGCATCTCTATCAACGAAATCCATCAACGAAGCATAAACAATGAGATATTGTATCAACTGAGAACAGGGCCGAACTGAAGCCAATTGGACCAATGCTCCCAATTGGGCTCCGCGCTTAAGGGGCCCCACACTGAAGTTATCTACTCTCGGCTGTTCAATAAAACTTCATGTCAAATCGCCCCACTGCAAAATAGCGCACGTCAGTATCCCTCCCACATTTAGCAACATCGCTCCCATTAATTAATGAAATGAAGAAATTAATTTGATTATAAAATTGAGTTATGTAAAATGATTTCCCCCTCGATGTTTCATATGTTTTCATTAAAAAAAGCATGAGAGATCCGAACGAACATGATTACGTCATTTTAATTGCCTTGATAAGGTAGTTAAACTTGATTTCAATAGTTTTATATGATACATTACTGTTTGTACATTAGCTTGATAATCTTAATGCATAATATCTTTCAAACTTAATCGAATTTTGTGATCCACGTCTTTGATATGTCAAGATCTGGATACCTTTGCCGACTTGTCTATACAAGTCTCTGGAAATGAGACTGCCACATGTTCGATGTTGCCATTTCTCACAACCATCGCGCTGGATTGCTTCTTTCCTGTTTGAACTCTATACAGTCACTGGCCATTGCCTGTTTAAAAGAAGACATTAACTGTTAAAAGGACACAAATAATTACGCTCATTTAACCGACAGAATTAAACAATAACGTTTCCTTATTAACTGTAATTTTTATTTTCTATAATATATATTCATTGCTGTCGATAATTACGCATTTATATTTTATAATTATCTCAATTATTCCTTATCAGAATATCGTTGTCAAAGCCAATACTAATATATAGTAATACTAGTAATAACTATTGTTATTAATACAAAATGTTGGGGCGATTTTGTTAAATGCGGGGGCGATATTAACCGGGGCTATTTGACCAGGTACCTTTAAGAATACACAACAACGCACTGCAGGTTTTTACAGAGAACAGCATTTATCCCCGCACCCCTTAAGGCCGGCTCTGACTGAGAATATATCCTCCATATGCAGGTTCAGCCGGAATGTTGTCACATATACAAATATATATATAACATATCTGATATCTGGCATCCGATATAACATAATGTTTACATTCAGTTCAATATACATGTAAAAATATAATTATGAAAAGAATGTATAATCAGAGATGGGCAATAATTCAACTAATATAAACAACACAAACTGTCACCACTTATTTAAATCAATAAATACAAAAACACGACATGTGAAGTTGGAAATACAGGTACTGACTTGGAACAGGCACAAAAATGTGGCGGGGATAAATCGACTAATGTGATCCAATCTCTCCCTCTTGATAATTCGATCTTCAATGGCTATATAGATATATTTAGTTTTTATTAATTTGCACACATTCGCTAGAACTCAATAAGACCACATGCTATTGTAAAAACAAAATACAACAACATGTAAGTATAACAGATTGTAATGACTTTTAATATAGAAAATATATCATGTATACTCTGTGTAATGTCACAATGTTACAATCTATGACAATATACATAAATAAATGTCCGTTCTATATACAAAATGTAGCTAGCTGTCTATGCACGTCAAAACAAAAAAATAATGTTTGTAAATAGAAATTATCACAGAGTGTAATAAACTGAATAAACATGTCACATCGTCAGCGCAGATTCGAATTCCTAGATATTCATTGAATATAGAGGCAAACTATATACCTATTACACACATGGCTGCCCATCCTGCAGTGTTTGGTGCAACCAATGGTACTTCAATGAAAAATAATGTGGCACAGTTTTTTATATTAATTGATAGAATATCAACCATATGCCTGAATGTGAGATTAAGTGTACAATTGAATATTAATTCTAACATGACCTCCTTCTTTCGCTTTGTTAACAAACGAGCGAGTTATCCATTCGGTATAATCTTATTAGCACATGCGTCGGTGAATGTAACTGACTTTTCTATTGGCAGCATAAATTGTGTGCGACATTTTCCGCAAACGTAAATATAAACTACCGTCTTCCAATCAAAGCATACTACCGTATTTGTACTCTTAAGACATATCAGAATCGAAATAAATCATGGAAGACAGAATGTGTTTTGAGTTTTAGCATGGATTGGCGGATATTAGTAAATTGTATCCCTCGCTTCTGGTTCGGGATAAAACACTAATATCCGCCAATCCATGTTAAAACTCCCAACACATTCTGGCTTCCATGATTTATTTCTTAAGCAATGACTTAAGAAACAGTGTTTGTGATCTTACAAGTTCGATATATACTGTACATTGATCTTTATTTCACGTTTATTTTTGTTTACCCTCTATATTGTGTTATTCATCAACAAGTGCAGTATATCTTTAATTCTCAACAAAATACTAGTGATTGCAAATAAAGGTAATAACAAAATTACCGAACTCAGAACAATCTTACAAAGGGAAAGTCAAAACTCATAAGTATATAAACAGACAAAATCAGTCAACAACCGGAAAACTGTGAAAACCGTAATGACCCTGACTTGGTACAGGCATTTCTAAAGAAATGGTGGGTTGAATCAGATTTTAAAGCGCCAAACCTCCCGCTTTCATTACGACTCAAAGGTACTGATGCCCACAATACAACTATAAAATGATAAAGAAACGGATTAATATAAGCGTTACGCTTGTTTCTGAATCCTATGTTTTATTGTATTATGAAAAAAAGTTTATATGTTATTTATCAATAAAATATGTTTAAATCAAAGGATAAAGAATACGTCCTTCCTATAGTGGTTACGATGAAACCATTACTTCGACAGTTTTACATTTCTGGAATAATATCCATCAGGTATACTTGAAAGTCAAAAGTGAAAAGCCGAAAGAATGTTATATCAAATGTCAACATTGTCCGCTTGGGATATGATTTGATTTGATTGATTTTTGGTGTTTTAACACCACTTTCATCAATATTTCAGCAATATCATGGCGACCAGTTTTAGTGGTGGAAGAAGCTGGGTACCCGGAGAGAACCACCGACCATGGGCAAGCAACTGGTAAACTTTATCACTTGCGCCTGCGAGTCGATTGCACCCGTTTTTGTAATCTACAAAGCCGGGCGCGAACCCACGCCGTATTGGTGATAGGCTTGTATGAGTTGTTAGGTAATCCAACTACATCTCATTGAGCCAGCCGGGCCCGTGTATGCATGGGAAATGACGGTTCTAAAAATCCATTGTACAGCACAATGTTTGTAAAAGTTCGTAATGTATCTGTCTTTTATTGTACATTGAAGCTGTAATTTCTATATTTGAATTATTTTGTTTGTTAATATTGAAATTAGAAGCGGCTTTTTTGTCCTTAATAGTGAACCACATCGGAGTTGCAATGATTAGTGTGCTTGCCTCGAGTGCTGCCGGGTCAAACCAAAGCATATAGAATTATCCGCTAAGCGCGCAACAATTAAGAGTAAGAACAAAGACTGATTGGATCAGAATCGGGTTAAAGTGTCACGGTTATTCGACGTGTCTATCCGTGGACTGCTGTGTCAGTCAGTTATATACATAATAAAAATCGTACCTTTGATTAAAGGAAGATAACCCTATTTTGTCTTTTTACTGTGTCATATTTTATAATATATGGATCTGTCATCCATTACCATTTACGATACATTATTTGTAGGGCATATAATACACTACACACATCTTTTTTCTTTTGTATTTTGCTATTCAAATTACATTCGGCAGATTTAAATGCACTTTGCTATAACGTGTCAAGTGTCATCTATTTAAAGTTCACCATTATATTTCCTGTCCTAGCCTATTTTTGTTTTAAATAGTTAGTTGTGTAACACAACTAGACAGTGACAGAAGCGTGAAAAATGTCGTCTGCGAGCAGAACTTTCGTAAGTTTTGTTTTTTGTTTTTTGTTTATTTAATCCCGTGGGGGTGTATGAATGGGGTATAGAAATATTACCTACAAGTAATACGATTAATCCCCTTCCCCCACGAACGTGGTGGCGTCTATTGTTTATGCAAATTGAAACAAATACACATAATGTTTTGTAATTAATCAATAGTTTGCTTACTGACTTATTCATGCTTACAACGAGGGGGGATAATTTCAATAACAAATTGATAAAGGTGTGTGTGCAGCTGGGACTTCGAGGCCTCATATTCATAGTCAAAGCTGTCTTATGTGCCCTTCCAAGGGAACAGTGCAATGCGGTGGCATAAGACAGGTGATCCCTTAATACAGATTTAATTGATATTAAAGCACTGTGATGGGAAATAAAATTTAGTCACATAATACAAGTTGTTGCTTTATAGAGGTGGTCACTACTTTGACTGTATTTCAACTTTAAGAAATACTTATATATTCATATTTATTTCCTTGAAATCCATATTGTTGAATTGTTTGATTGTTATTTTTTCCGGGAAATACATGTGACACCGAGTTCAGTCACGTGTTGAAACGGCGGGAAATGAAAACTACTTACCGCGTTTTGTCAAACTAAAGGGCACCTGAGAGATCATTCTTTGTGAACTGTAATTCTACAGTGACTTACACCCCTGGGCCCGTATGCATAAAGCTACGTACGTTAAGATTTTGCTTAGAAAACACTCAATTTTTGTTAAGGTAACTTTGCCCCTTTTACCTAAGTGGTATGCATAAAACTGCTTAAACTAAGAATTTCCTTAGGAACATCTTAGTAAACATACAACTTTTGTTTGGCAACATGTAATGAGGCTTGTTTAGGGTATATGGGGATAGTGGCTATTAGCCCTTTTAATTAATGGGATATTGGATATTTGTGTAAATAATCAATCACGGGGATATGGGGTATTCAAATTGAATTTTAGGGATATCTTAAATTATTTTATACTTTTAATTACAGGGATACGAGATATTTGTGTCAAAACCTCAGGGGATACGGGATATTTGTGTCAAAACCTCAGGGGATACGGGATATTTGTGTCAAAACCTCAGGGAATACGGGATATTTGTGTCAAAACCTCAGGGGATACGGGATATTTGTGTCAAAACCTCAGGGGATACGGGATATTTGTACCCCCTCTAAATAAGCCTCTGTAATTGCCTCGCCTTAAAGGGAGCTTGTGAATTATGAATTCCAGTTTCGAAAAACTATAATTCCGTTTTGGGTGATTCTACAATTAATTTTTCTTTTTAATGTTTAAGTTATCAATTACTTGTTTGTCTTTGGCTCCGACGATGTAAAGAAACCTCAATTTTTGCGGTAGCACATATATTGTCCCATTTTTTTTGTATTTCTTTAATGTCTCTTTTTACGGAATTCCCGGCATTTACTATGTTTGCAATTTCCTACCATGCCCTATTTTTGCCCCCAGAAGTTACCAACGAGGAAAACTTTGCTTTCAAAATAACTTTTCTCTTGTCGTACTCCTCCAACAATACAACCTTTTCTCTATCTGTCCAATTTGGTTTCCGTTTAGAAATTTTTTATTTTCAACAGTCACGAATAGTAACATTCAAACACACCCGACCTTGAATGTTTACCCGCACAAAGTAATAAAAGCGTGCATTATCTATCTATTGAAAAATTAAATAGAAATTACCAAGTATGAATAAATATAATATTGAACGGTAAACGGAGAAGAGTTCCGATAATTTCCACTTAAGGTTTCCTTAGCTAAGTAGTTGTGTGCATACTACTTAATATCATCACTTAACTGAGGGATTCCTTAGTGGAATCTTAGTTTAAGGGATACTTAAGTTAAGATGTTTTATGCATACGGGCCCAGGGGCCGGTAACTAGAAAGTCCTCTTAAAGCTCCCTTAAAGCCTGCTTATGTACTGTCGTAAATGAGAGCAAAGATTATCTTAAGTCAGCAACAAGAAGCGTACTTAATGTACACTTAGAATAATCTTAACGTCATCTTAAGTGTAATCTTACCATGTTATTTACGTACCGGTATTGATTTCTTGAAAATGAATTATAAACTTCTCATTAAAGATCACCAATGCGTTTTTGATAGCAAAAGATCAGGAAACAGGAAGAACTATCTGTCCTTGTAGATGAAGTTAAAAAAAAAAGTTATACTTGGAAAGTTTTCTGATACGATTAGCAATGAAAACAAAAAAAACTTTGGATTTCCAT
Organism: Bathymodiolus brooksi; assembly: GCA_963680875.1. Classification (NCBI taxonomy): domain Eukaryota; kingdom Metazoa; phylum Mollusca; class Bivalvia; order Mytilida; family Modiolidae; genus Bathymodiolus; species Bathymodiolus brooksi. Next base: position 86,856,305 of record OY804589.1, on the reverse strand, counting down.
CGCACCCAAGTGTAGTGCAATAGTAGGGGGGTAAAGCCAAAAAAATAAATGCTAAAAAAATCATCCAATTATAGTTTAATATGGCAGTACATACAAAATGGGAAATTTTGGTTAAAAAATTATTAAAATTGGTTGAGCTGTTCAAAAGTTATGACCTTTTTGGTGAACCAAAAGTGGTCGATTTTCTGTTTTTTTCGAAAAATGATAAAAAAAAGAAGACATTTTTGGACGAAATATATTGTTTTCACTACCTATTAGGTTATCATGCTTTCTTCTATAGTACTGTATCCTCCTTATGCTTCAAAAAGAGGTAGTATACACACCTGTAGGTGTTATATGAAAAAAATATCACAGAATTTAAAACTTTGAAAATAGCCTTTGGACTTTTTTAATTTATGTGTCAGCCGTCCGCTTATTCAAACTACCAGGTTTGTGGTCAAATATCTTCAAAAGCCTTTAGCTTGCAAGGCTGAAACTTGCATTACTGTCCACAAACTGCCCAGTCTCTAGGAAAATAATAAATAATATCAAGAACAACATTTATTCAATTAATATTTTTTTAATTTTAATATTATTTCCTTTGCGCAAGCCTCCATAATTTTTATGTCAAATTTTATTTAAAAAAAACAAGTTTTTGGTCATAAAAAATCTGGAAAAAAATACTAGAATGTTTCCGCATCAGTGCCATTTTAGAGTAAACATATTTCATTAATACAATACAAGCATGAATATGTACAAACTATTCGGATGAATCATTAATAGGATTCGGAAACAAGTTACAAAACTTATATTAATCCGTTTCCTTCAAAAGAATGCATTCAATTCTTATAATTATATTTAAATCACACCAAAATTTAATATAGTTGCATTTTTCGTTGTGAATTGTATTTGTGTTAGATTATTTGCTGTTGGAAATTACTACGCCATTGATTGTTTACATCTGACGTCGTCATGGAGGCACGTGCACGTTCGGATTTGAGTTTCATTGGGATGTGAAACATCTCTTTTATAATCATGTGACCACTTCATAACCAATCATATTGTAACATTTCAATGAAAAACGGAAGTAATGTAATTATAGTATATTAGTAAATCTCCAACAAGACTATTTAACATATAGTCTTAATGCTTGACATAGCATTCGATGTTAGTGTATTAGTTATCAACAAGGCTGACATCATATCAAGCCTTTAATGCCAGCTCTGAAAATGAAATTCAGATACGCATTAAAAAGTTAGTATATTAGAACTGTACAAAGGCTTTAAATATGCCTCTCTTTTTATCAACTGAAAAACAGATAAGCATTAATAGCTTGTAAATTTCAAGGCATACAACCTTTAAAAATAAATATAGCTACTTCACTATTGTCTGAAATCTAACCTTAAAGCTAGCATACTAAACATCAGATCAGTATTGCCAAAAATATATCTCTTACTTTTACCTGGAATGTAAAACACCTTTGCAACAGGTAAATCAATATATTCGATCACTTGATCTATAAAACCCGTTACCACTCAGACATGACATTGACCAATAATTGGCCGACGGCCAACATGGAACAATTAATGTTCCAATTGCTCTACACTGTTTCATATATTTCAATACACGTGGTATTAAAAATATAGGAGGTACAAATAAACCATTAACCCCGTGTCAATCTACTGTGATGCATCTATACCTGTCGAATACATATTCCAATATCTTGAATAAAAAACTTTAAGTTTGAAATTGTGGTCTGACGCAAACCAATCTACTTCATGTGGTCCCCAATTATATTCTATCATCTGAAAAATGTACTCGGATATTCCAGTCGTCGTTATCAACAATACGACTCAAAAAGTCAGCTTCATCATTTTCTGACGCTGGGATTCAAACCATATCAATGTTAATGTTGTATTTAAAACATGTATCAAATATATCGAGAACTATTTTTTGAAGGATTATTTTAGTACTGCCCTTACTAACTATGCTAACGACATTTTGGTTGCCTGTAAACAATTTTATCTTCTTGCCCTCTAAAAAGGTTTATTTATGACAATAGCGCCTTAACTGCTGTAAGTTATTTCCATGTATAACTATTACCACATTCTACATCAAACCACATACCATGAACAATGTTAATTGGTATTCCAACAATGTAACCACCAAAACCTATGTCACAGGTATCACTATATACAATACTCAATAATGTAACCACCAAAACCTATGTCACTGGCATCACTATATACAATACTCAATAATGTAACCACCAAAACTTATGTCACAGGCATCACTATATACAATACTCAACAATGTAACCACCAAAACCTATGTCACAGGCATCACTATTTACAATACTCAACAATGTAACCACCAAAACCTATGTCACAGGCATCACTATATACAATACTCAATAATGTAACCACCAAAACCTATGTCACAGGCATCACTATTTACAATACTCAATAATGTAACCACCAAAACCTATGTCACAGGCATCACTATTTACAATACTCAACAATGTAACCACCAAAACCTATGTCACAGGCATCACTATATACAATACTCAACAATGTAACCACCAAAACCTATGTCACAGGCATCACTATATACAATACTCAACAATGTAACCACCAAAACCTATGTCACAGGCATCACTATTTACAATACTCAACAATGTAACCACCAAAACCTATGTCACAGGCATCACTATATACAATACTCAACAATGTAACCACCAAAACCTATGTCACAGGCATCACTATTTACAATACTCAATAATGTAACCACCAAAACCTATGTCACAGGCATCACTATTTACAATACTCAACAATGTAACCACCAAAACCTATGTCACAGGCATCACTATATACAATACTCAACAATGTAACCACCAAAACCTATGTCACAGGCATCACTATATACAATACACAACAATGTAACCACCAAAACCTATGTCACAGGCATCACTATTTACAATACTCAACAATGTAACCACCAAAACCTATGTCACAGGCATCACTATTTACAATACTCAACAATGTAACCACCAAAACCTATGTCACAGGCATCACTATATACAATACTCAATAATGTAACCACCAAAACCTATGTCACAGGCATCACTATTTACAATACTCAACAATGTAACCACCAAAACCTATGTCACTGGCATCACTATATACAATACTCAACAATGTAACCACCAAAACCTATGTCACAGGTATCACTATATACAATACTCAATAATGTAACCACCAAAACCTATGTCACAGGCATCACTATTTACAATACTCAACAATGTAACCACCAAAACCTATGTCACAGACATCACTATATACAATACTCAACAATGTAACCACCAAAACCTATGTCACAGGCATCACTATATACAATACTCAACAATGTAACCACCAAAACCTATGTCACAGACATCACTATATACAATACTCAACAAAGTAACCACCAAAACCTATGTCACAGGCATCACTATATACAATACTCAATAATGTAACCACCAAAACCTATGTCACAGACATCACTATATACAATACTCAACAATGTAACCACCAAAACCTATGTCACAGGCATCACTATATACAATACTCAACAATGTAACCACCAAAACCTATGTCACAGGCATCACTATTTACAATACTCAATAATGTAACCACCAAAACCTATGTCACAGGCATCACTATTTACAATACTCAACAATGTAACCACCAAAACCTATGTCACAGGCATCACTATATACAATACTCAACAATGTAACCACCAAAACCTATGTCACAGGCATCACTATATACAATACTCAACAATGTAACCACCAAAACCTATGTCACAGACATCACTATATACAATACTCAACAATGTAACCACCAAAACCTATGTCACAGGCATCACTATATACAATACTCTGACACGATTCATTGTAACCACCAAAACCTATGTCACAGACATCACTATATACAATACTCAACAATGTAACCACCAAAACCTATGTCACAGACATCACTATTTACAATACTCTGACACGATTCATTGTAACCACCAAAACCTATGTCACAGACATCACTATATACAATACTCAACAATGTAACCACCAAAACCTATGTCACAGACATCACTATTTACAATACTCAACAATGTAACCACCAAAACCTATGTCACAGACATCACTATATACAATACTCAATAATGTAACCACCAAAACCTATGTCACTGGCATCACTATATACAATACTCTGACACAATTCATTGTAACCACCAAAACCTATGTCACTGGCATCACTATTTACAATACTCAACAATGTAACCACCAAAACCTATGTCACAGGCATCACTATATACAATACTCTGACACGATTCATTGTAACCACCAAAACCTATGTCACTGGCATCACTATATACAATACGCTGACACGATTCATTGTAACCACCAAAACCTATGTCACTGGCATCACTATGTACAATACTCAACAATGTAACCACCAAAACCTATGTCACTGGCATCACTATAGACAATACTCTGACACGATTTATTGTAACCACCAAAACCTATGTCACTGGCATCACTATATACAATACTCTGACACGATTCATTGTAACCACCAAAACCTATGTCACAGGCATCACTATATACAATACTCAACAATGTAACCACCAAAACATATGTCACTGGCATCACTATATACATTACTCAACAATGTAACCACCAAAACCTATGTCACAGGCATTACTATATACAATACTCTGACACGATTCATTGTAACCACCAAAACCTATGTCACTGGCATCACTATATACAATACTCAACAATGTAACCACCAAAACATATGTCACTGGCATCACTATATACAATACTCTGACACGATTCATTGTAACCACCAAAACCTATGTCACTGGCATCACTATATACAATACTCTGACACGATTCATTGTAACCACCAAAACCTATGTCACAGACATCACTATATACAATACTCAACAATGTAACCACCAAAACCTATGTCACAGACATCACTATTTACAATACTCAACAATGTAACCACCAAAACCTATGTCACAGACATCACTATATACAATACTCAATAATGTAACCACCAAAACCTATGTCACTGGCATCACTATATACAATACTCTGACACAATTCATTGTAACCACCAAAACCTATGTCACTGGCATCACTATTTACAATACTCAACAATGTAACCACCAAAACCTATGTCACAGGCATCACTATATACAATACTCTGACACGATTCATTGTAACCACCAAAACCTATGTCACTGGCATCACTATATACAATACGCTGACACGATTCATTGTAACCACCAAAACCTATGTCACTGGCATCACTATGTACAATACTCAACAATGTAACCACCAAAACCTATGTCACTGGCATCACTATAGACAATACTCTGACACGATTCATTGTAACCACCAAAACCTATGTCACAGGCATCACTATATACAATACTCAACAATGTAACCACCAAAACATATGTCACTGGCATCACTATATACATTACTCAACAATGTAACCACCAAAACCTATGTCACAGGCATTACTATATACAATACTCTGACACGATTCATTGTAACCACCAAAACCTATGTCACTGGCATCACTATATACAATACTCAACAATGTAACCACCAAAACATATGTCACTGGCATCACTATATACAATACTCTGACACGATTCATTGTAACCACCAAAACCTATGTCACTGGCATCACTATATACAATACTCTGACACGATTCATTGTAACCACCAAAACCTATGTCACTGGCATCACTATATACAATAATCTGACACGATTCATTGTAACCACCAAAACCTATGTCACTGGCATCACTATATACAATACTCTGACACGATTCATTGTAACCACCAAAACCTATGTCACTGGCATCACTATATACAATACGCTGACACGATTCATTGTAACCACCAAAACCTATGTCACTGGCATCACTATGTACAATACTCAACATTGTAACCACCAAAACCAATGTCACAGGCATCACTATATACAATACTCAACATTGTAACCACCAAAACCAATGTCACAGGCATCACTATATACAATACTCAACAATGTAACCACCAAAACCTATGTCACAGGTATCACTATATACAATACTCAATAATGTAACCACCAAAACCTATGTCACTGGTATCACTATATACAATACTCAATAATGTAACCACCAAAACCTATGTCACTGGTATCACTATATACAATACTCAACAATGTAACCACCAAAACCAATGTCACAGGCATCACTATATACAATACTCAACAATGTAACCACCAAAACCTATGTCACTGGTATCACTATATACAATACTCAATAATGTAACCACCAAAACCTATGTCACTGGTATCACTATATACAATACTCAATAATGTAACCACCAAAACCTATGTCACTGGTATCACTATATACAATACTCAACAATGTAACCACCAAAACCTATGTCACAGGTATCACTATATACAATACTCAATAATGTAACCACCAAAACCTATGTCACAGGTATCACTATATACAATACTCAATAATGTAACCACCAAAACCTATGTCACTGGTATCACTATATACAATACTCAACAATGTAACCACCAAAACCTATGTCACAGACATCACTATTTACAATACTCAATAATGTAACCACCAAAACCTATGTCACTGGCATCACTATTTACAATACTCTGACACAATTTAATGTAACCACCAAAGCCTATGTCATAGGCATCACTATATACAATACTCAACAATGTAACCACCAAAACCTATGTCACAGGTATCACTATATACAATACTCAACAATGTAACCACCAAAACCTATGTCACAGGGATCACTATTTACAATACTCAACAATGTAACCACCAAAACCTATGTCACAGGCATCACTATATACAATACTCAACAATGTAACCACCAAAACCTATGTCACAGGTATCACTATATACAATACTCAATAATGTAACCACCAAAACCTATGTCACTGGCATCACTATATACAATACTCAATAATGTAAGTACCAAAACCTATGTCACTGGCATCACTATATACAATACTCAACAATGTAACCACCAAAACCTATGTCACAGACATCACTATATACAATACTCAACAATGTAACCACCAAAACCTATGTCACTGGCATCACTATATACAATACTCAACAATGTAACCACCAAAACCTATGTCACAGGTATCACTATATACAATACTCAACAATGTAACCACCAAAACCTATGTCACAGGTATCACTATATACAATACTCAACAATGTAACCACCAAAACCTATGTCACAGGCATCACTATATACAATACTCAATAATGTAACCACCAAAACCTATGTCACAGGCATCACTATATACAATACTCAATAATGTAACCACCAAAACCTATGTCACAGGCATCACTATTTACAATACTCAACAATGTAACCACCAAAACCTATGTCACAGGCATCACTATATACAATACTCAACAATGTAACCACCAAAACCTATGTCACTGGCATCACTATATACAATACTCAACAATGTAACCACCAAAACCTATGTCACAGGCATCACTATATACAATACTCAACAATGTAACCACCAAAACCTATGTCACAGACATCACTATTTACAATACTCAACAATGTAACCACCAAAACCTATGTCACAGGCATCACTATATACAATACTCAACAATGTAACCACCAAAACCTATGTCACTGGCATCACTATATACAATACTCTGACACGATTCATGGTAACCACCAAAACCTATGTCACAGGCATCACTATTTACAATACTCAACAATGTAACCACCAAAACCTATGTCACAGACATCACTATTTACAATAATCAACAATGTAACCACCAAAACCTATGTCACAGGCATCACTATTTACAATATTCAACAATATAACCACCAAAACCTATGTCACAGACATCACTATTTACAATACTCAACAATGTAAACACCAAAACCTATGTCACAGGCATCACTATATACAATACTCAACAATGTAAACACCAAAACCTATGTCACAGACATCACTATATACAATACTCAACAATGTAACCACCAAAACCTATGTCACTGGCATCACTATATACAATACTCTGACACGATTCATGGTAACCACCAAAACCTATGTCACAGGCATCACTATATACAATACTCTGACACGATTCATTGTAACCACCAAAACCTATGTCACAGGTATCACTATATACAATACTCAACAATGTAACCACCAAAACCTATGTCACTGGCATCACTATATACAATACTCAACAATGTAACCACCAAAACTATGTCACAGGCATCACTATATGCAATACTCTGACATGATTCATTGTAACCACCAAAACCTATGTCACTGGCATCACTATATACAATACTCCGACACGATTCATTGTAACCACCAAAACCTATGTTACTGGCATCACTATATACAATACTCAATAATGTAACCACCAAAACCTATGTCACTGGCATCACTATATACAATACTCAATAATGTAACCACCAAAACCTATGTCACTGGCATCACTATATACAATACTCCGACACGATTCATTGTAACCACCAAAACCTATGTCACTGGCATCACTATATACCATACTCAATAATGTAACCACCAAAACCTATGTCACTGGCATCACTATATACAATACTCAATAATGTAACCACCAAAACCTATGTCACAGGCATCACTATATACAATACTCAACAATGTAACCACCAAAACCTATGTCACAGGCATCACTATATACAATACTCAACAATGTAACCACCAAAACCTATGTCACAGGCATCACTATTTACAATACTCAATAATGTAACCACCAAAACCTATGTCACAGGCATCACTATATACAATACTCAATAATGTAACCACCAAAACCTATGTCACAGGCATCACTATATACAATACTCAACAATGTAACCACCAAAACCTATGTCACAGGCATCACTATATACAATACTCAACAATGTAACCACCAAAACCTATGTCACAGACATCACTATTTACAATACTCAACAATGTAAACACCAAAACCTATGTCACAGGCATCACTATATACAATACTCAACAATGTAACCACCAAAACCTATGTCACAGGCATCACTATATACAATACTCAACAATGTAACCACCAAAACCTATGTCACAGACATCACTATTTACAATACTCAACAATGTAAACACCAAAACCTATGTCACAGGCATCACTATATACAATACTCAACAATGTAACCACCAAAACCTATGTCACAGGCATCACTATATACAATACTCTGACACGATTCATTGTAACCACCAAAACCTATATATATATGTCACAGGCATCACTATATACAATACTCTGACACGATTTATTGTAACCACCAAAACCTATGTCACAGGCATCACTATATACAATACTCTGACACGATTCATTGTAACCACCAAAACCTATGTCACTGGCATCACTATATACAATACTCAACAATGTAACCACCAAAACCTATGTCACAGGCATCACTATTTACAATATTCAACAATGTAACCACCAAAACCTATGTCACAGGCATCACTATATGCAATACTCTGACATGATTCATTGTAACCACCAAAATCTATGTCACTGGCATCACTATATACAATACTCCGACACGATTCATTGTAACCACCAAAACCTATGTCACTGGCATCACTATATACAATACTCAACAATGTAACCACCAAAACCTATGCCACAGACATCACTATATACAATACTCAACAATGTAACCACCAAAACCTATGTCACAGGCATCACTATATACAATACTCAATAATGTAACCACCAAAACCTATGTCACAGGTATCACTATATACAATACTCAACAATGTAACCACCAAAACCTATGTCACAGGCATCACTATATACAATACTCAACAATGTAACCACCAAAACCTATGTCACAGGTATCACTATATACAATACTCAACAATGTAACCACCAAAACCTATGTCACAGGTATCACTATATACAATACTCAACAATGTAACCACCAAAAACCTATGTCACTGGCATCACTATATACAATACTCAACAATGTAACCACCAAAACCTATGTCACAGGCATCACTATATACAATACTCAACAATGTAACCACCAAAACCTATGTCACAGGCATCACTATTTACAATACTCAATAATGTAACCACCAAAACCTATGTCACAGACATCACTATTTACAATACTCAACAATGTAACCACCAAAACCTATGTCACAGGCATCACTATATACAATACTCAACAATGTAACCACCAAAACCTATGTCACAGACATCACTATTTACAATACTCAACAATGTAACCACCAAAACCTATGTCACAGGCATCAATATATACAATACTCAACAATGTAACCACCAAAACCTATGTCACAGGCATCACTATATACAATACTCAATAATGTAACCACCAAAACCTATGTCACAGACATCACTATTTACAATACTCAATAATGTAAACACCAAAACCTATGTCACAGGCATCACTATATACAATACTTAACAATGTAACCACCAAAACCTATGTCACAGGCATCACTATATACAATACTCTGACACGATTCATTGTAACCACCAAAACCTATGTCACAGGCATCACTATATACAATACTCTGACACGATTCATTGTAACCACCAAAACCTATGTCACTGGCATCACTATATACAATACTCTGACACGATTCATTGTAACCACCAAAACCTATGTCACAGGCGTCACTATATACAATACTCTGACACGATTCATTGTAACCACCAAAACCTATGTCACAGGCATCACTATATACAATACTCTGACACGATTCATTGTAACCACCAAAACCTATGTCACTGGCATCACTATATACAATACTCAACAATGTAACCACCAAAACCTATGTCATAGGCATCACTATATACAATACTCAACAATGTAACCACCAAAACCTATGTCACAGGCATCACTATATACAATACTCAACAATGTAACCACCAAAACCTATGTCACTGGCATCACTATATACAATACTCTGACACAATTTAATGTAACCACCAAAGCCTATGTCATAGGCATCACTATATACAATACTCAACAATGTAACCACCAAAACCTATGTCACAGGCATCACTATTTACAATACTCTGACACAATTTAATGTAACCACCAAAGCCTATGTCATAGGCATCACTATATACAATACTCAACAATGTAACCACCAAAACCTATGTCACTGGCATCACTATATACAATACTCTGACACAATTTAATGTAACCACCAAAACCTATGTCATAGGCATCACTATATACAATACTCAACAATGTAACCACCAAATCCTATGTCACAGGCATCACTATATACAATACTCAACAATGTAACCACCAAAACCTATGTCACTGGCATCACTATATACAATACTCTGACACGATTCATTGTAACCACCAAAACCTATGTCACTGGCATCACTATATACAATACTCTGACACGATTTATTGTAACCACCAAAACCTATGTCACAGGCATCACTATATACAATACTCTGACACGATCCATTGTAACCACCAAAACCTATGTCACTGGCATCACTATATACAATACTCAACAATGTAACCACCAAAACCTATGTCACAGGCATCACTATGTGCAATACTCTGACATGATTCATTGTAACCACCAAAACCTATGTCACAGGCATCACTATTTACAATACTCAACAATGTAACCACCAAAACCTATGTCACAGGCATCACTATATACAATACTCCGACACGATTCATTGTAACCACCAAAACCTATGTCACTGGCATCACTATATACAATACTCAACAATGTAACCACCAAAACCTATGTCACAGGTATCACTATATACAATACTCAACAATGTAACCACCAAAACCTATGTCACAGGCATCACTATATACAATACTCTGACACGATCCATTGTAACCACCAAAACCTATGTCACAGGCATCACTATATACAATACTCTGACACGATTCATTGTAACCACCAAAACCTATGGCACTGGCATCACTATATACAATACTCAACAATGTAACCACCAAAACCAATGTCACAGGCATCACTATATACAATACTCAACAATGTAACCACCAAAACCTATGTCACAGGCATCACTATATACAATACTCTGACACGATTCATTGTAACCACCAAAACCTATGTCACAGGCATCACTATATACAATACTCTGACACGATTCATTGTAACCACCAAAACCTATGTCACTGGCATCACTATATACAATACTCTGACACGATTCATTGTAACCACCAAAACCTATGCCACAGGCATCACTATATACAATACTCTGACACGATTCATTGTAACCACCAAAACCTATGTCACTGGCATCACTATATACAATACTCTGACACGATCCATTGTAACCACCAAAACCTATGTCACAGGCATCACTATATACAATACTCTGACACGATTCATTGTAACCACCAAAACCTATGTCACAGGCATCACTATATACAATACTCTGACACGATTCATTGTAACCACCAAAACCTATGTCACTGGCATCACTATATACAATACTCTGACACGATTCATTGTAACCACCAAAACCTATGTCACAGGCATCACTATATACAATACTCTGACACGATTCATTGTAACCACCAAAACCTATGTCACAGGCATCACTATATACAATACTCTGACACGATTCATTGTAACCACCAAAACCTATGTCACTGGCATCACTATATACAATACTCTGACACGATTCATTGTAACCACCAAAACCTATGTCACAGGCATCACTATATACAATACTCTGACACGATTCATTGTAACCACCAAAACCTATGTCACTGGCATCACTATATACAATACTCAATAATGTAACCACCAAAACCTATGTCACAGGCATCACTATATACAATACTCAACAATGTAACCACCAAAACCTATGTCACAGACATCACTATATACAATACTCAACAATGTAACCACCAAAACCTATGTCACAGGCATCACTATATACAATACTCAATAATGTAAACACCAAAACTTATGTCACAGGCATCACTATATACAATACTCAACAATGTAATCACCAAAACCTATGTCACAGGCATCACTATATACAATACTCAACAATGTAACCACCAAAACCTATGTCACAGGCATCACTATATACAATACTCAATAATGTAAACACTAAAACCTATGTCACAGGCATCACTATATACAATACTCAACAATGTAACCACCAAAACCTATGTCACAGGCATCACTATATACAATACTCAACAATGTAACCACCAAAACCTATGTCACAGGCATCACTATATACAATACTCAACAATGTAACCACCAAAACCTATGTCACTGGCATCACTATATACAATACTCTGACACGATTTAATGTAACCACCAAAGCCTATGTCATAGGCATCACTATATACAATACTCAACAATGTAACCACCAAAACCTATGTCACAGGCATCACTATATACAATACTCAACAATGTAACCACCAAAACCTATGTCACTGGCATCACTATATACAATACTCTGACACGATTTAATGTAACCACCAAAGCCTATGTCATAGGCATCACTATATACAATACTCAACAATGTAACCACCAAAACCTATGTCACAGGCATCACTATATACAATACTCAACAATGTAACCACCAAAACCTATGTCACTGGCATCACTATATACAATACTCTGACACGATTCATTGTAACCACCAAAACCTATATCACTGGCATCACTATATACAATACTCTGACACGATTTATTGTAACCACCAAAACCTATGTCACAGGCATCACTATATACAATACTCTGACACGATCCATTGTAACCACCAAAACCTATGTCACTGGCATCACTATATACAATACTCAACAATGTAACCAGCAAAACCTATGTCACAGGCATCACTATATGCAATACTCTGACATGATTCATTGTAACCACCAAAACCTATGTCACAGGCATCACTATATACAATACTCCGACACGATTCATTGTAACCACCAAAACCTATGTCACTGGCATCACTATATACAATACTCAATAATGTAACCACCAAAACCTATGTCACAGGCATCACTATATACAATACTCCGACACGATTCATTGTAACCACCAAAACCTATGTCACTGGCATCACTATATACAATACTCAATAATGTAACCACCAAAACCTATGTCACAGACATCACTATTTACAATACTCAATAATGTAACCACCAAAACCTATGTCACAGGCATCACTATTTACAATACTCAACAATGTAACCACCAAAACCTATGTCACAGACATCACTATTTACAATACTCAACAATGTAACCACCAAAACCTATGTCACAGGCATCACTATATACAATACTCAATAATGTAACCACCAAAACCTATGTCACAGGCATCACTATTTACAATACTCAACAATGTAACCACCAAAACCTATGTCACAGACATCACTATTTACAATACTCAACAATGTAACCACCAAAACCTATGTCACAGGCATCACTATTTACAATATTCAACAATGTAACCACCAAAACCTATGTCACAGGCATCACTATTTACAATATTCAACAATGTAACCACCAAAACCTATGTCACAGACATCACTATATACAATACTCAACAATGTAACCACCAAAACCTATGTCACAGGCATCACTATATACAATACTCTGACACGATTCATTGTAACCACCAAAACCTATGTCACAGGCATCACTATATACAATACTCTGACACGATTCATTGTAACCACCAAAACCTATGTCACAGGCATCACTATATACAATACTCTGACACGATTCATTGTAACCACCAAAACCTATGCCACAGGCATCACTATATACAATACTCTGACACGATTCATTGTAACCACCAAAACCTATGTCACTGGCATCACTATATACAATACTCTGACACGATCCATTGTAACCACCAAAACCTATGTCACAGGCATCACTATATACAATACTCTGACACGATTCATTGTAACCACCAAAACCTATGTCACAGGCATCACTATATACAATACTCTGACACGATTCATTGTAACCACCAAAACCTATGTCACTGGCATCACTATATACAATACTCTGACACGATTCATTGTAACCACCAAAACCTATGTCACAGGCATCACTATATACAATACTCTGACACGATTCATTGTAACCACCAAAACCTATGTCACAGGCATCACTATATACAATACTCTGACACGATTCATTGTAACCACCAAAACCTATGTCACAGGCATCACTATATACAATACTCTGACACGATTCATTGTAACCACCAAAACCTATGTCACAGGCATCACTATATACAATACTCTGACACGATTCATTGTAACCACCAAAACCTATGTCACTGGCATCACTATATACAATACTCAATAATGTAACCACCAAAACCTATGTCACAATCATCACTATATACAATACTCAACAATGTAACCACCAAAACCTATGTCACAGACATCACTATATACAATACTCAACAATGTAACCACCAAAACCTATGTCACAGGCATCACTATATACAATACTCAATAATGTAAACACCAAAACTTATGTCACAGGCATCACTATATACAATACTCAACAATGTAACCACCAAAACCTATGTCACAGGCATCACTATATACAATACTCAACAATGTAACACCAAAACCTATGTCACAGGCATCACTATATACAATACTCAATAATGTAAACACCAAAACCTATGTCACAGGCATCACTATATACAATACTCAACAATGTAACCACCAAAACCTATGTCACAGGCATCACTATATACAATACTCAACAATGTAACCACCAAAACCTATGTCACAGGCATCACTATATACAATACTCAACAATGTAACCACCAAAACCTATGTCACTGGCATCACTATATACAATACTCTGACACGATTTAATGTAACCACCAAAGCCTATGTCATAGGCATCACTATATACAATACTCAACAATGTAACCACCAAAACCTATGTCACAGGCATCACTATATACAATACTCAACAATGTAACCACCAAAACCTATGTCACTGGCATCACTATATACAATACTCTGACACGATTTAATGTAACCACCAAAGCCTATGTCATAGGCATCACTATATACAATACTCAACAATGTAACCACCAAAACCTATGTCACAGGCATCACTATATACAATACTCAACAATGTAACCACCAAAACCTATGTCACTGGCATCACTATATACAATACTCTGACACGATTCATTGTAACCACCAAAACCTATGTCACTGGCATCACTATATACAATACTCTGACACGATTTATTGTAACCACCAAAACCTATGTCACAGGCATCACTATATACAATACTCTGACACGATCCATTGTAACCACCAAAACCTATGTCACTGGCATCACTATATACAATACTCAACAATGTAACCACCAAAACCTATGTCACAGGCATCACTATATGCAATACTCTGACATGATTCATTGTAACCACCAAAACCTATGTCACAGGCATCACTATATACAATACTCCGACACGATTCATTGTAACCACCAAAACCTATGTCACTGGCATCACTATATACAATACTCAATAATGTAACCACCAAAACCTATGTCAGAGACATCCCTATATACCATACTCAATAATGTAACCACCAAAACCTATGTCACTGGCATCACTATATACAATACTCAATAATGTAACCACCAAAACCTATGTCACTGGCATCACTATATACAATACTCAATAATGTAACCACCAAAACCTATGTCACAGGCATCACTATTTACAATACTCAACAATGTAACCACCAAAACCTATGTCACAGACATCACTATTTACAATACTCAACAATGTAACCACCAAAACCTATGTCACAGGCATCACTATATACAATACTCAACAATGTAACCACCAAAACCTATATCACAGGCATCACTATATACAATACTCAATAATGTAACCACCAAAACCTATGTCACAGACATCACTATTTACAATACTCAATAATGTAACCACCAAAACCTATGTCACAGGCATCACTATTTACAATACTCAACAATGTAACCACCAAAACCTATGTCACAGACATCACTATTTACAATACTCAACAATGTAACCACCAAAACCTATGTCACAGGCATCACTATATACAATACTCAATAATGTAACCACCAAAACCTATGTCACAGGCATCACTATTTACAATACTCAACAATGTAACCACCAAAACCTATGTCACAGACATCACTATTTACAATACTCAACAATGTAACCACCAAAACCTATGTCACAGGCATCACTATTTACAATATTCAACAATGTAACCACCAAAACCTATGTCACAGGCATCA
Organism: Bathymodiolus brooksi; assembly: GCA_963680875.1. NCBI lineage: Eukaryota > Metazoa > Mollusca > Bivalvia > Mytilida > Modiolidae > Bathymodiolus > Bathymodiolus brooksi. The sequence continues at coordinate 86,838,882 of OY804589.1, read as the reverse complement.
CTATTTACAATATTCAACAATGTAACCACCAAAACCTATGTCACAGACATCACTATTTACAATACTCAACAATGTAAACACCAAAACCTATGTCACAGGCATCACTATATACAATACTCAACAATGTAAACACCAAAACCTATGTCACAGACATCACTATATACAATACTCAACAATGTAGCCACCAAAACCTATGTCACTGGCATCACTATATACAATACTCTGACACGATTCATGGTAACCACCAAAACCTATGTCACAGGCATCACTATATACAATACTCTGACACGATTCATTGTAACCACCAAAACCTATGTCACAGGTATCACTATATACAATACTCAACAATGTAACCACCAAAACCTATGTCACTGGCATCACTATATACAATACTCTGACACGATCCATTGTAACCACCAAAACCTATGTCACTGGCATCACTATATACAATACTCAACAATGTAACCACCAAAACTATGTCACAGGCATCACTATATGCAATACTCTGACATGATTCATTGTAACCACCAAAACCTATGTCACTGGCATCACTATATACAATACTCCGACACGATTCATTGTAACCACCAAAACCTATGTCACTGGCATCACTATATACAATACTCAATAATGTAACCACCAAAACCTATGTCACAGACATCACTATTTACAATACTCAATAATGTAACCACCAAAACCTATGTCACTGGCATCACTATATACAATACTCAATAATGTAACCACCAAAACCTATGTCACAGGCATCACTATATACAATACTCAATAATGTAACCACCAAAACCTATGTCACAGGCATCACTATATAAAATACTCAACAATGTAACCACCAAAACCTATGTCACAGGCATCACTATTTACAATACTCAACAATGTAACCACCAAAACCTATGTCACAGGCATCACTATATACAATACTCAATAATGTAACCACCAAAACCTATGTCACAGACATCACTATATACAATACTCAACAATGTAACCACCAAAACCTATGTCACTGGCATCACTATTTACAATACTCTGACACGATTCATTGTAACCACCAAAACCTATGTCACAGGCATCACTATATACAATACTCAATAATGTAACCACCAAAACCTATGTCACAGGTATCACTATATACAATACTCAACAATGTAACCACCAAAACCTATGTCACAGACATCACTATATACAATACTCAACAATGTAAATACCAAAACCTATGTCACAGGCATCACTATTTACAATACTCAACAATGTAAACACCAAAACCTATGTCACAGGCATCACTATATACAATACTCAACAATGTAACCACCAAAACCTATGTCACAGGCATCACTATATACAATACTCTGACACGATTCATTGTAACCACCAAAACCTATATATATATGTCACAGGCATCACTATATACAATACTCTGACACGATTTATTGTAACCACCAAAACCTATGTCACAGGCATCACTATATACAATACTCTGACACGATTCATTGTAACCACCAAAACCTATGTCACTGGCATCACTATATACAATACTCAACAATGTAACCACCAAAACCTATGTCACAGGCATCACTATTTACAATATTCAACAATGTAACCACCAAAACCTATGTCACAGGCATCACTATATGCAATACTCTGACATGATTCATTGTAACCACCAAAATCTATGTCACTGGCATCACTATATACAATACTCCGACACGATTCATTGTAACCACCAAAACCTATGTCACTGGCATCACTATATACAATACTCTGACACGATCCATTGTAACCACCAAAACATATGTCACTGGCATCACTATATACAATACTCAATAATGTAACCACCAAAACCTATGTCACAGGCATCACTATATACAATACTCAACAATGTAACCACCAAAACCTATGTCACAGGCATCACTATATACAATACTCTGACACGATTCATTGTAACCACCAAAACATATGTCACTGGCATCACTATATACAATACTCAATAATGTAACCACCAAAACCTATGTCACAGGTATCACTATATACAATACTCAACAATGTAACCACCAAAACCTATGTCACAGGTATCACTATATACAATACTCTGACAAGATTCATTGTAACCACCAAAACCTATGTCACTGGCATCACTATATACAATACTCTGACACAATTCATTGTAACCACCAAAACCTATGTCACAGGCATCACTATATACAATACTCTGACACGATCCATTGTAACCACCAAAACCTATGTCACTGGCATCACTATATACAATACTCAACAATGTAACCACCAAAACCTATGTCAAAGGCATCACTATATACAATACTCTGACATGATTCATTGTAACCACCAAAATCTATGTCACTGGCATCACTATATACAATACTCCGACACGATTCATTGTAACCACCAAAACCTATGTCACTGGCATCACTATATACAATACTCAACAATGTAACCACCAAAACCTATGTCAGAGGCATCACTATATACAATACTCTGACATGATTCATGGTAACCACCAAAACCTATGTCACTGGCATCACTATATACAATACTCTGACACGATTCATTGTAACCACCAAAACCTATGTCACTGGCATCACTATATACAATACTCAATAATGTAACCACCAAAACCTATGTCACAGACATCACTATATACAATACTCAATAATGTAACCACCAAAACCTATGTCACTGGCATCACTATATACAATACTCAACAATGTAACCACCAAAACCTATGTCACAGGCATCACTATATACAATACTCAACAATGTAACCACCAAAACCTATGTCACAGGCATCACTATATACAATACTCAATAATGTAACCACCAAAACCTATGTCACAGGCATCACTATATACAATACTCTGACATGATTCATGGTAACCACCAAAACCTATGTCACTGGCATCACTATATACAATACTCTGACACGATTCATTGTAACCACCAAAACCTATGTCACTGGTATCACTATATACAATACTCAATAATGTAACCACCAAAACCTATGTCACAGACATCACTATATACAATACTCAATAATGTAACCACCAAAACCTATGTCACAGACATCACTATTTACAATACTCAATAATGTAGCCACCAAAACCTATGTCACAGGCATCACTATATACAATACTCAACAATGTAACCACCAAAACCTATGTCACTGGCATCACTATTTACAATATTCAACAATGTAACCACCAAAACCTATGTCACAGGCATCAATATATACAATACTCAACAATGTAACCACCAAAACCTATGTCACTGGCATCACTATTTACAATACTCAATAATGTAACCACCAAAACCTATGTCACAGGCATCACTATTTACAATACTCAACAATGTAACCACCAAAACCTATGTCATAGGCATCACTATATACAATACTCAACAATGTAAACACCAAAACCTATGTCACAGGTATCACTATATACAATACTCAATAATGTAACCACCAAAACCTATGTCACAGACATCACTATTTACAATACTCAATAATGTAACCACCAAAACCTATGTCACAGGCATCACTATATACAATACTCAACAATGTAACCACCAAAACCTATGTCACAGGCATCACTATTTACAATACTCAACAATGTAACCACCAAAACCTATGTCACAGACATCACTATTTACAATACTCAACAATGTAACCACCAAAACCTATGTCACAGGCATCACTATTTACAATATTCAACAATGTAACCACCAAAACCTATGTCACAGGCATCACTATTTACAATATTCAACAATGTAACCACCAAAACCTATGTCACAGACATCACTATTTACAATACTCAACAATGTAAACACCAAAACCTATGTCACAGGCATCACTATATACAATACTCAACAATGTAAACACCAAAACCTATGTCACAGACATCACTATATACAATACTCAACAATGTAGCCACCAAAACCTATGTCACTGGCATCACTATATACAATACTCTGACACGATTCATGGTAACCACCAAAACCTATGTCACAGGCATCACTATATACAATACTCTGACACGATTCATTGTAACCACCAAAACCTATGTCACAGGTATCACTATATACAATACTCAACAATGTAACCACCAAAACCTATGTCACTGGCATCACTATATACAATACTCTGACACGATCCATTGTAACCACCAAAACCTATGTCACTGGCATCACTATATACAATACTCAACAATGTAACCACCAAAACTATGTCACAGGCATCACTATATGCAATACTCTGACATGATTCATTGTAACCACCAAAACCTATGTCACTGGCATCACTATATACAATACTCCGACACGATTCATTGTAACCACCAAAACCTATGTCACTGGCATCACTATATACAATACTCAATAATGTAACCACCAAAACCTATGTCACAGACATCACTATTTACAATACTCAATAATGTAACCACCAAAACCTATGTCACTGGCATCACTATATACAATACTCAATAATGTAACCACCAAAACCTATGTCACAGGCATCACTATATACAATACTCAATAATGTAACCACCAAAACCTATGTCACAGGCATCACTATATAAAATACTCAACAATGTAACCACCAAAACCTATGTCACAGGCATCACTATTTACAATACTCAACAATGTAACCACCAAAACCTATGTCACAGGCATCACTATATACAATACTCAATAATGTAACCACCAAAACCTATGTCACAGACATCACTATATACAATACTCAACAATGTAACCACCAAAACCTATGTCACTGGCATCACTATTTACAATACTCTGACACGATTCATTGTAACCACCAAAACCTATGTCACTGGCATCACTATATACAATACTCAATAATGTAACCACCAAAACCTATGTCACAGGTATCACTATATACAATACTCAACAATGTAACCACCAAAACCTATGTCACAGACATCACTATATACAATACTCAACAATGTAACCACCAAAACTTATGTCACAGGCATCACTATTTACAATACTCAACAATGTAAACACCAAAACCTATGTCACAGGCATCACTATATACAATACTCAACAATGTAACCACCAAAACCTATGTCACAGGCATCACTATATACAATACTCTGACACGATTCATTGTAGCCACCAAAACCTATATATATATGTCACAGGCATCACTATATACAATACTCTGACACGATTTATTGTAACCACCAAAACCTATGTCACAGGCATCACTATATACAATACTCTGACACGATTCATTGTAACCACCAAAACCTATGTCACTGGCATCACTATATACAATACTCAACAATGTAACCACCAAAACCTATGTCACAGGCATCACTATTTACAATATTCAACAATGTAACCACCAAAACCTATGTCACAGGCATCACTATATGCAATACTCTGACATGATTCATTGTAACCACCAAAATCTATGTCACTGGCATCACTATATACAATACTCCGACACGATTCATTGTAACCACCAAAACCTATGTCACTGGCATCACTATATACAATACTCTGACACGATCCATTGTAACCACCAAAACATATGTCACTGGCATCACTATATACAATACTCAATAATGTAACCACCAAAACCTATGTCACAGGCATCACTATATACAATACTCAACAATGTAACCACCAAAACCTATGTCACAGGCATCACTATATACAATACTCTGACACGATTCATTGTAACCACCAAAACATATGTCACTGGCATCACTATATACAATACTCAATAATGTAACCACCAAAACCTATGTCACAGGTATCACTATATACAATACTCAACAATGTAACCACCAAAACCTATGTCACAGGTATCACTATATACAATACTCTGACAAGATTCATTGTAACCACCAAAACCTATGTCACTGGCATCACTATATACAATACTCTGACACAATTCATTGTAACCACCAAAACCTATGTCACAGGCATCACTATATACAATACTCTGACACGATCCATTGTAACCACCAAAACCTATGTCACTGGCATCACTATATACAATACTCAACAATGTAACCACCAAAACCTATGTCAAAGGCATCACTATATGCAATACTCTGACATGATTCATTGTAACCACCAAAATCTATGTCACTGGCATCACTATATACAATACTCCGACACGATTCATTGTAACCACCAAAACCTATGTCACTGGCATCACTATATACAATACTCAACAATGTAACCACCAAAACCTATGTCAGAGGCATCACTATATACAATACTCTGACATGATTCATGGTAACCACCAAAACCTATGTCACTGGCATCACTATATACAATACTCTGACACGATTCATTGTAACCACCAAAACCTATGTCACTGGCATCACTATATACAATACTCAATAATGTAACCACCAAAACCTATGTCACAGACATTACTATATACAATACTCAATAATGTAACCACCAAAACCTATGTCACTGGCATCACTATATACAATACTCAACAATGTAACCACCAAAACCTATGTCACAGGCATCACTATATACAATACTCAACAATGTAACCACCAAAACCTATGTCACAGGCATCACTATATACAATACTCAATAATGTAACCACCAAAACCTATGTCACAGGCATCACTATATACAATACTCTGACATGATTCATGGTAACCACCAAAACCTATGTCACTGGCATCACTATATACAATACTCTGACACGATTCATTGTAACCACCAAAACCTATGTCACTGGTATCACTATATACAATACTCAATAATGTAACCACCAAAACCTATGTCACAGACATCACTATTTACAATACTCAATAATGTAACCACCAAAACCTATGTCACAGACATCACTATTTACAATACTCAATAATGTAACCACCAAAACCTATGTCACTGGCATCACTATATACAATACTCAACAATGTAACCACCAAAACCTATGTCAAAGGCATCACTATATACAATACTCTGACATGATTCATTGTAACCACCAAAATCTATGTCACTGGCATCACTATATACAATACTCCGACACGATTCATTGTAACCACCAAAACCTATGTCACTGGCATCACTATATACAATACTCAACAATGTAACCACCAAAACCTATGTCAGAGGCATCACTATATACAATACTCTGACATGATTCATGGTAACCACCAAAACCTATGTCACTGGCATCACTATATACAATACTCTGACACGATTCATTGTAACCACCAAAACCTATGTCACTGGCATCACTATATACAATACTCAATAATGTAACCACCAAAACCTATGTCACAGACATCACTATATACAATACTCAATAATGTAACCACCAAAACCTATGTCACTGGCATCACTATATACAATACTCAACAATGTAACCACCAAAACCTATGTCACAGGCATCACTATATACAATACTCAACAATGTAACCACCAAAACCTATGTCACAGGCATCACTATATACAATACTCAATAATGTAACCACCAAAACCTATGTCACAGGCATCACTATATACAATACTCTGACATGATTCATGGTAACCACCAAAACCTATGTCACTGGCATCACTATATACAATACTCTGACACGATTCATTGTAACCACCAAAACCTATGTCACTGGTATCACTATATACAATACTCAATAATGTAACCACCAAAACCTATGTCACAGACATCACTATTTACAATACTCAATAATGTAACCACCAAAACCTATGTCACAGACATCACTATTTACAATACTCAATAATGTAACCACCAAAACCTATGTCACAGGCATCACTATTTACAATACTCAACAATGTAACCACCAAAACCTATGTCACAGACATCACTATATACAATACTCAATAATGTAACCACCAAAACCTATGTCACAGACATCACTATTTACAATACTCAATAATGTAACCACCAAAACCTATGTCACTGGTATCACTATATACAATACTCAACAATGTAACCACCAAAACCTATGTCACAGGCATCACTATTTACAATACTCAATAATGTAACCACCAAAACCTATGTCACAGACATCACTATTTACAATACTCAATAATGTAACCACCAAAACCTATGTCACAGGCATCACTATATACAATACTCAACAATGTAACCACCAAAACCTATGTCACTGGCATCACTATTTACAATATTCAACAATGTAACCACCAAAACCTATGTCACAGGCATCAATATATACAATACTCAACAATGTAACCACCAAAACCTATGTCACTGGCATCACTATTTACAATACTCAATAATGTAACCACCAAAACCTATGTCACAGGCATCACTATTTACAATACTCAACAATGTAACCACCAAAACCTATGTCACAGGCATCACTATATACAATACTCAACAATGTAAACACCAAAACCTATGTCACAGGTATCACTATATACAATACTCAATAATGTAACCACCAAAACCTATGTCACAGACATCACTATTTACAATACTCAATAATGTAACCACCAAAACCTATGTCACAGACATCACTATTTACAATATTCAACAATGTAACCACCAAAACTATGTCACAGGCATCACTATATGCAATACTCTGACATGATTCATTGTAACCACCAAAACCTATGTCACAGGCATCACTATTTACAATACTCAATAATGTAACCACCAAAACCTATGTCACAGACATCACTATTTACAATACTCAATAATGTAACCACCAAAACCTATGTCACAGACATCACTATTTACAATATTCAACAATGTAACCACCAAAACCTATGTCACAGACATCACTATTTACAATACTCAACAATGTAAACACCAAAACCTATGTCACAGGCATCACTATATACAATACTCAACAATGTAAACACCAAAACCTATGTCACAGACATCACTATATACAATACTCAACAATGTAACCACCAAAACCTATGTCACTGGCATCACTATATACAATACTCTGACACGATTCATGGTAACCACCAAAACCTATGTCACAGGCATCACTATATACAATACTCTGACACGATTCATTGTAACCACCAAAACCTATGTCACAGGTATCACTATATACAATAATCAACAATGTAACCACCAAAACCTATGTCACTGGCATCACTATATACAATACTCTGACACGATCCATTGTAACCACCAAAACCTATGTCACTGGCATCACTATATACAATACTCAACAATGTAACCACCAAAACTATGTCACAGGCATCACTATATGCAATACTCTGACATGATTCATTGTAACCACCAAAACCTATGTCACTGGCATCACTATATACAATACTCCGACACGATTCATTGTAACCACCAAAACCTATGTCACTGGCATCACTATATACAATACTCAACAATGTAACCACCAAAACCTATGTCACAGGCATCAATATATACAATACTCTGACACGATTCATTGTAACCACCAAAACCTATGTCACTGGCATCACTATATACAATACTCAACAATGTAACCACCAAAACTTATGTCACAGACATCACTATATTCAATACTCAATAATGTAACCACCAAAACCTATGTCACAGACATCACTATTTACAATACTCAATAATGTAACCATCAAAACCTATGTCACAGGCATCACTATATAAAATACTCAACAATGTAACCACCAAAACCTATGTCACAGGCATCACTATATACAATACTCAACAATGTAACCACCAAAACCTATGTCACAGACATCACTATTTACAATACTCAACAATGTAAACACCAAAACCTATGTCACTGGCATCACTATATACAATACTCAATAATGTAACCACCAAAACCTATGTCACAGGCATCACTATATACAATACTCAACAATGTAACCACCAAAACCTATGTCACAGGCATCACTATATACAATACTCAACAATGTAACCACCAAAGCTATGTCACAGACATCACTATTTACAATACTCAATAATGTAACCACCAAAACCTATGTCACAGGCATCACTATATAAAATACTCAACAATGTAACCACCAAAACCTATGTCACAGGCATCACTATATACAATACTCAACAATGTAACCACCAAAACCTATGTCACAGACATCACTATTTACAATACTCAACAATGTAAACACCAAAACCTATGTCACTGGCATCACTATATACAATACTCAATAATGTAACCACCAAAACCTATGTCACAGGCATCACTATATACAATACTCAACAATGTAACCACCAAAACCTATGTCACAGGCATCACTATATAAAATACTCAACAATGTAACCACCAAAACCTATGTCACAGGCATCACTATATACAATACTCAACAATGTAACCACCAAAACCTATGTCACAGACATCACTATTTACAATACTCAACAATGTAAACACCAAAACCTATGTCACAGGCATCACTATATACAATACTCAACAATGTAACCACCAAAACCTATGTCACAGGCATCACTATATACAATACTCTGACACGATTCATTGTAACCACCAAAACCTATATATATATGTCACAGGCATCACTATATACAATACTCTGACACGATTTATTGTAACCACCAAAACCTATGTCACAGGCATCACTATATACAATACTCTGACACGATTCATTGTAACCACCAAAACCTATGTCACTGGCATCACTATATACAATACTCAACAATGTAACCACCAAAACCTATGGCACAGGCATCACTATTTACAATACTCAACAATGTAACCACCAAAACCTATGTCACAGGCATCACTATATGCAATACTCTGACATGATTCATTGTAACCACCAAAATCTATGTCACTGGCATCACTATATACAATACTCCGACACGATTCATTGTAACCACCAAAACCTATGTCGCTGGCATCACTATATACAATACTCAACAATGTAACCACCAAAACCTATGTCAGAGGCATCACTATATACAATACTCTGACATGATTCATGGTAACCACCAAAACCTATGTCACTGGCATCACTATATACAATACTCTGACACGATTCATTGTAACCACCAAAACCTATGTCACTGGCATCACTATATACAATACTCAATAATGTAACCACCAAAACCTATGTCACAGACATCACTATATACAATACTCTGACACGATTCATTGTAACCACCAAAACCTATGTCACAGACATCACTATATACAATACTCAATAATGTAACCACCAAAACCTATGTCACTGGCATCACTATATACAATACTCAACAATGTAACCACCAAAACCTATGTCACAGACATCACTATATACAATACTCAATAATGTAACCACCAAAACCTATGTCACAGACATCACTATTTACAATACTCAACAATGTAACCACCAAAACCTATGTCACAGGCATCAATATATACAATACTCAACAATGTAACCACCAAAACCTATGTCACAGACATCACTATATACAATACTCAACAATGTAACCACCAAAACCTATGTCGCTGGCATCACTATATACAATACTCTGACAAGATTCATTGTAACCACCAAAACCTATGTCACTGGCATCACTATATACAATACTCAATAATGTAACCACCAAAACCTATGTCACAGGCATCAATATATACAATACTCAACAATGTAACCACCAAAACCTATGTCACAGGCATCAATATATACAATACTCAACAATGTAAACACCAAAACCTATGTCACAGACATTACTATATACAATACTCAACAATGTAACCACCAAAACCTATGTCGCTGGCATCACTATATACAATACTCTGACAAGATTCATTGTAACCACCAAAACCTATGTCACTGGCATCACTATATACAATACTCAATAATGTAACCACCAAAACCTATGTCACAGACATCACTATATACAATACTCAACAATGTAACCACCAAAACCTATGTCACAGGCATCACTATATACCATACTCAATAATGTAACCACCAAAACCTATGTCACTGGCATCACTATATACAATACTCAACAATGTAACCACCAAAACCTATGTCACAGACATCACTATTTACAATACTCAACAATGTAACCACCAAAACCTATGTCACAGGCATCACTATATACCATACTCAATAATGTAACCACCAAAACCTATGTCACAGACATCACTATTTACAATACTCAATAATGTAAACACCAAAACCTATGTCACAGGCATCACTATATACAATACTCTGACACGATTCATTGTAACCACCAAAACCTATGTCACAGGCATCACTATATACAATACTCAACAATGTAACCACCAAAACCAATGTCACAGGCATCACTATATACAATACTCAACAATGTAACCACCAAAACCTATGTCACTGGCATCACTATATACAATACTCTGACACGATTCATTGTAACCACCAAAACCTATGTCACTGGCATCACTATATACAATACTCAATAATGTAAACACCAAAACCTATGTCACAGGCATCACTATATACAATACTCTGACACGATTCATTGTAACCACCAAAACCTATGTCACAGGCATCAATATATACAATACTCAATAATGTAACCACCAAAACCTATGTCACAGACATCACTATATACAATACTCAACAATGTAACCACCAAAACCTATGTCACAGGTATCACTATATACAATACTCTGACAAGATTCATTGTAACCACCAAAACCTATGTCACTGGCATCACTATATACAATACTCTGACACAATTCATTGTAACCACCAAAACCTATGTCACAGGCATCACTATATACAATACTCTGACACGATCCATTGTAACCACCAAAACCTATGTCACTGGCATCACTATATACAATACTCAACAATGTAACCACCAAAACCTATGTCAAAGGCATCACTATATGCAATACTCTGACATGATTCATTGTAACCACCAAAATCTATGTCACTGGCATCACTATATACAATACTCTGACACGATTCATTGTAACCACCAAAACCTATGTCACTGGCATCACTATATACAATACTCAACAATGTAACCACCAAAACCTATGTCAGAGGCATCACTATATACAATACTCTGACATGATTCATGGTAACCACCAAAACCTATGTCACTGGCATCACTATATACAATACTCTGACACGATTCATTGTAACCACCAAAACCTATGTCACTGGCATCACTATATACAATACTCAATAATGTAACCACCAAAACCTATGTCACAGGCATCACTATATACAATACTCTGACACAATTCATTGTAACCACCAAAACCTATGTCACAGGCATCACTATATACAATACTCTGACACGATCCATTGTAACCACCAAAACCTATGTCACTGGCATCACTATATACAATACTCAACAATGTAACCACCAAAACCTATGTCAAAGGCATCACTATATGCAATACTCTGACATGATTCATTGTAACCACCAAAATCTATGTCACTGGCATCACTATATACAATACTCCGACACGATTCATTGTATCCACCAAAACCTATGTCACTGGCATCACTATGTACAATACTCAATAATGTAACCACCAAAACCTATGTCACAGGTATCACTATATACAATACTCAATAATGTAACCACCAAAACCTATGTCACAGGCATCACTATATACAATACTCAATAATGTAACCACCAAAACCTATGTCACAGGCATCACTATATACAATACTCAACAATGTAACCACCAAAACCTATGTCACAGGCATCACTATATACAATACTCTGACACAATTCATTGTAACCACCAAAACCTATGTCACAGGCATCACTATATACAATACTCTGACACGATCCATTGTAACCACCAAAACCTATGTCACTGGCATCACTATATACAATACTCAACAATGTAACCACCAAAACCTATGTCAAAGGCATCACTATATGCAATACTCTGACATGATTCATTGTAACCACCAAAATCTATGTCACTGGCATCACTATATACAATACTCCGACACGATTCATTGTATCCACCAAAACCTATGTCACTGGCATCACTATGTACAATACTCAATAATGTAACCACCAAAACCTATGTCACAGGCATCACTATATACAATACTCAATAATGTAACCACCAAAACCTATGTCACTGGCATCACTATATACAATACTCAACAATGTAACCACCAAAACCTATGTCACAGGCATCACTATATACAATACTCAATAATGTAACCACCAAAACCTATGTCACAGACATCACTATTTACAATACTCAACAATGTAACCACCAAAACCTATGTCACTGGCATCACTATATACAATACTCAACAATGTAACCACCAAAACCTATGTCATAGGCATCACTATATACAATACTCAACAATGTAAACACCAAAACCTATGTCACTGGCATCACTATATACAATACTCAACAATGTAACCACCAAAACCTATGTCATAGGCATCACTATATACAATACTCAACAATGTAAACACCAAAACCTATGTCACTGGCATCACTATTTACAATACTCAACAATGTAACCACCAAAACCTATGTCACAGGCATCACTATATACAATACTCAACAATGTAACCACCAAAACCTATGTCATAGGCATCACTATATACAATACTCTGACACGATTCATTGTAACCACCAAAACCTATGTCACAGGCATCACTATATACAATACTCAACAATGTAACCACCAAAACCTATGTCACAGGCATCACTATATACAATACTCTGACACGATTCATTGTAACCACCAAAACCTATGTCACAGGCATCACTATATACAATACTCAACAATGTAACCACCAAAACCTATGTCACAGACATCACTATATACAATACTCAACAATGTAAACACCAAAACTTATGTCACAGGCATCACTATATACAATACTCAACAATGTAAACACCAAAACCTATGTCACAGGTATCACTATATACAATACTCAACAATGTAACCACCAAAACCTATGTCACTGGCATCACTATATACAATACTCTGACACGATTCATGGTAACCACCAAAACCTATGTCACAGGCATCACTATATACAATACTCTGACATGATTCATTGTAACCACCAAAACCTATGTCACAGGTATCATTATATACAATACTCAACAATGTAACCACCAAAACCTATGTCACTGGCATCACTATATACAATACTCTGACACGATTCATTGTAACCACCAAAACATATGTCACTGGCATCAATATATACAATACTCAACAATGTAACCACCAAAACCTATGTCACAGGCATCACTATATACAATACTCTGACACGATTCATTGTAACCACCAAAACATATGTCACTGGCATCAATATATACAATACTCAACAATGTAACCACCAAAACCTATGTCACTGGCATCACTATATACAATACTCTGACACGATTCATTGTAACCACCAAAACATATGTCACTGGCATCACTATATATAATACTCAACAATGTAACCACCAAAACCTATGTCACAGACATCACTATTTACAATACTCAACAATGTAACCACCAAAACCTATGTCACAGGCATCACTATATACAATACTCAACAATGTAACCACCAAAACCTATGTCACTGGCATCACTATATACAATACTCTGACACGATTCATTGTAACCACCAAAACCTATGTCACAGGCATCAATATATACAATACTCAACAATGTAACCACCAAAACCTATGTCACAGGCATCACTATTTACAATACTCAACAATGTAACCACCAAAACCTATGTCACAGGCATCACTATTTACAATACTCAACAATGTAACCACCAAAACCTATGTCACAGGCATCAATATATACAATACTCAACAATGTAACCACCAAAACCTATGTCACAGGCATCACTATTTACAATACTCAACAATGTAACCACCAAAACCTATGTCACAGACATCACTATTTACAATACTCAACAATGTAACCACCAAAACCTATGTCACAGGCATCAATATATACAATACTCAACAATGTAACCACCAAAACCTATGTCACAGGCATCACTATTTACAATACTCAACAATGTAACCACCAAAACCTATGTCACAGGCATCAATATATACAATACTCAACAATGTAACCACCAAAACCTATGTCACAGACATCACTATATTCAATACTCAATAATGTAAACACCAAAACCTATGTCACTGGCATCACTATATACAATACTCTGACACGATTCATTGTAACCACCAAAACCTATGTCACAGGCATCAATATATACAATACTCAACAATGTAACCACCAAAACCTATGTCACAGACATCACTATTTACAATACTCAACAATGTAACCACCAAAACCTATGTCACAGGCATCAATATATACAATACTCAACAATGTAACCACCAAAACCTATGTCACAGGCATCACTATTTACAATACTCAACAATGTAACCACCAAAACCTATGTCACAGGCATCACTATATACAATACTCAACAATGTAACCACCAAAACCTATGTCACAGACATCACTATATTCAATACTCAATAATGTAAACACCAAAACCTATGTCACTGGCATCACTATATACAATACTCTGACACGATTCATTGTAACCACAAAAACCTATGTCACAGGCATCACTATATACAATACTCTGACACGATTCATTGTAACCACCAAAACCTATGTCACAGACATCACTATATACAATACTCAACAATGTAACCACCAAAACCTATGTCACAGGCATCACTATATACAATACTCAACAATGTAACCACCAAAACCTATGTCACTGGCATCACTATTTACAATACTCTGACACGATTCATCTCTGCTAAAATGTTTAGCATTT
The DNA here is from genome assembly GCA_963680875.1 of Bathymodiolus brooksi. Classification (NCBI taxonomy): domain Eukaryota; kingdom Metazoa; phylum Mollusca; class Bivalvia; order Mytilida; family Modiolidae; genus Bathymodiolus; species Bathymodiolus brooksi. The sequence continues at coordinate 86,822,132 of OY804589.1, read as the reverse complement.
ACGTCTCGAATAAATATTTCCAAAATAATAGTTGTTCAACACTAGATTCTGGTAGCTTAATATAGAATAAATACCATGAAAATGATTTTTTAATATCAATAGTAAAATGTTTAGTCGTCAAATAAGCAATGTTACCAATAACTGAATATGTAGATATCATTTGACCTACAAAAGAAGCAAATTTCCTTACATTAACAGTTTTACGTGTTGCCAAGCATGTTCGTATATCATTTATCGTGCTTAAAATCTTGTCAATCCTCTGATCAGGAATTTTATAAAATCCTGCTTCACTATCAATAACTGTACCTAACCAAATCAACCGTTTGGTAGGTTTCCATAGTGATTTTTCTACTTTAGGAACAAAACCACAATTAATAAAATCATATTTCACTTTATTTACTACAGCTTTACACAGTTCATCATCTTGCTCAATACCTAATCCATCATTCTAATATGACGTCCCGTATTCGGTATACAAATAAAGGCATATTTGAATAACAATCAAATATAGGCCACACAAGCGCGCTGAGCTGAAAAAAAAGCACCTACATAAACACTGACTATTTTCAGAAAATTCGTCATGGTTAGCGATTTTCTATTATTGATTATCTAAAAATTGTTGAAATAAATGAAGTTAAAATTAAATAAATCCTAATCAAGTCTTATCATAATTAAACTCTTATAAACACGGCTTTGTTTACCTTTCGTGCACTGTCTCCATGATTATCTCCCTTTATCTCCGATCCGACTGGCTGCGTTCAACTGGTAATTTAGTTGTTAATCATTTAAAGTTGTTTATTTGTAATAGAATTTATATTGAAGCTTGTCAATAAAATTCTTTTCGGTATCTTAAGCCACAGTTTCAACCACAATTACGCTTTCAATCTCTTTGATTCCCAATTTTACCATTTTTAAAATTCCGTAGCTAGGGCATCACTAGTCCGAGATTCCTCTGTCGTTTAACGGCATTTATAAAGTTGCTGTAGCCGTTCCGAGTTGTCCGCGGGCCGAGTTGTCTGGCATTCAGCGTGTTGGTCTAGTACAAAGCAGCCCTCATCATTTCATTGAAAATTAACTTATTCTCGCCATGGTAAGCTGAACAATTGCTGAGTTGGCGTTAAACAACAATTAATCACTCATTCCTCACTTAAGACCCCAGGCATCAATAACCTTATTCTAGTTTTGCTATTCTGTTCAGATCCTTGGTTTTCTTGCTCCCAAAAACTTATAAATTATTTGACTTTTCACTATATAAAATTTGAACTTTCTTTAAGTTTATTTCAGAAACACGACGTGTGCACTACATTAGATCTACGTTTTTATTACTATTTATTGTATTTTCACAGCACATTGATATATCTTACATAGTCTTTTGAAGGGCCCGGGTGGCTCAATGAGATAGGTGGTTGGATTACCTAAGGCCAAAAAAAAAAAATATGTGTGTTTACGGTCACCCGACCCACCCTGTTTTTCAGCCGCCGACCCTAACCTTTTTTATCAGCAATTATTCCACCCTAATTTTTGCTAACGACCCTATCAATTTTTACACAGAATTTGGATAACCATTTGTGTTATTTAATCAGCAGCAATGTTTTATTTATTCAACCGCTAGCTTTTTGTCGAAATTGAGAGCAAAGAAGGTAGAAAAACTGTGTAACTCGTCATAAAACAAAAGACGGCTTACCGGAAATTTCGAAAATGGGATACCGGAACCGGGCACGACTATTTCCGGTTTTGCCGATAGTTATAAAAAAAAAAAAAATTAATGCCGACCGACCGACCCTAGATTTTTTTGACATGTGACAGTAAACACACATATATATTTTTTTGGCCTAACAACTCATACAAGCCTATCACCAATACGGCGTGGGTTCGTGCGCCCGGCTGTGTAAATTACAAAAAAGGTGCACTCGACTCGCAGCCGCAAATGATAAAGTTTACCAGTTGCTTGCCCATGGTCGGTGGTTCTCTCCGGCTCCTTCCACCACTAAAGCTGGAATATTGCTGAAAGTGACATTAAACACCAAACATCAAATCAGATATAATTACTGTTAACGTGTACTACTATGAGGAAATCTATTTTTATAAACAATAGACAATCTGTACATTTCCTACTTTGATTCTAAAATTATAGGTTTTCCATGAGTTATTTCCCTTTAAGTCATACAAAGGTATCCCCTCTCATGCAAAGTTAATAATATATTTTCCCATAATGCTGTTCAAAATTTTAATGTTGTAACAACATGTACATTTTCTATTTATCCTCTGATTTTTCATAAAGCTCAAATGTCTACAAATTAGGAGAAAAATATACTCAAAGGCGTTGTCCATTCTAGTGCTCTTTCTAGACCGTGTACCATTTTCACTGTCGTAAGGGAAATAACTCGTACGAAAAAGGTACACATAATTTTAGAGTTATATCGAGAATGTGCAATATGTTTATTCTTTTATGGTGCTAAATATGTTTATAACTGTCTTTGCAGGTTATTTCTGTGTTGTTTACTCTGCATATGTCACGTGGTAAGTAATAATATAATTTGAATATCTCAGACAAGAGTTACCGGCCATGATCGGTAAGTGCCTGTCTCACATATCTTACAAGTAGGTCTCATGCACATTCATCTTGGCATGATCCAGCACCATATTTGTGAAAAAGAAAAAGTTTGAATGCACCAAATGGGCAAATCAGAAAACATCAATAGAAGGACAGACAATACAATGACCAAAGGTAAAAGGACAAACACAAATGATCTACAAATAAACGTTAGAGAAAACCGAAGGAGCAATGTTGAGAAACTGGCAACATCAGGCACACAAAACACTACAGTTTGAGGGACATCAATCTCACTAAAAACCGGTAGTGAACTAAGTGCACAACAAAGGTTAATAGGAATTTCTGAAAGTGAAGTGTTTATTTTAGACTATTTGACGGCTTAACACTAGATATTGTAGTTAATACTAAGATTGAAAGTCTGTACTGGAAAGGTTACAAATGTGGTTCAAAGGTTAAGAGAAACATTATTGATCAATTTGAATATGAAATTATTTGTTCAATTAACATACTGATAAATTAATGGAAATTAAAATTTTGTGCTTTTCAAAGAAAATAAGAAAATCGGCAGTAAAGGTGTCTAGTAAAATGTTTAAACAAAAAAACATGCATAACTAAACAGCCTGGTGTATATAAATGGACGAAAACAATATTTCTTAAATATTAAAATTATTGGTGCGGGTAAATTACTTATATAAGAAGTTTCTAATATCTTAAAGAAAATACAAATTAAGAGCATAGAAATTATAGGCCGAAGTAGTAAACATGTAGACCTCTAATTTATGTGTATTGTGTTTAACGCCAATTGCAACAATATTTCAGCTATATCGTGGCTGTTAGTTTTATTGGTGGAAGAAATGAGAAAACCACCGACCTGTCGCAAGTCACTGACAAACTTGTCACATAATGTTGTATCTGGTACACCTCGTCTGAACGGAATTCGAACTCACAACGTTAGTGGTGATATACACTGATTATATAGGTAGTTATAAATCCAACTACCATACGATCATGCACGACAACGACTGTCCGTTTAATTTAATGAGCACTTAATATATATAGAGTGAATCCTGCCTTAATCGAACCTTCTTTGGATCAGCCTTTGTGTTCGGTTTCCACAGACTAAATAAACAAAGATTTCCTATTTCCTACATTGGATTTGTACTTAAAGGATTCCATTTTATCTAAGTTTCATGTTAGACAGATTTGACTGTAGTATGTATTTATATTATAGGAGACCCATCATGGATTTTCTCTAGAAATCCAGTCATATTTGGAGAAAATTTTGAGTTGAAATGTATATTACCCAATAGTAGCACTGTCAGTACACATAAACAGGAAAAGACAGACGTATTTGACATCAAATTACTGAATGGAAAACCATTGAAAAACACAGATGACGTCACAATGGACGACCGGAAGTCAACTCTTACCATTAATGCTTACAACCAGATGGGTGAAAATATACAATACGATTGTCACCATGGTACACAGACATACAGACACACACTAAATCTAACTGTAGAAAACTTTAGATGTAAGTTATTAACTTGATTAACTGATTACCCCTTTGGTATCATAGAAATATTTGCACGCCGCTTATGACAATAACAAACAAATGGTTGTTTCGAATTTCTATGTATCCTCTTTATAGTCAGTGACATAGTGTACATCCTCCCCGAAAATAAAAATATACATTCCTCGAAACCAAACTATAATGATAGATAAGGCACATATATGTGACTCACTGCATGTGTGCTGTTTGTTTGTTTTTTATATGTTGTTGTTGCTTTTTTGAGTTTTTATTTGGCTTTTTCGATTTTTATGTCTTTGCTTTACATTGTATAGTTCATTCTTTAAAAGTTACCGTTCCTTTTTATTATTTTTAATCGATATCGTTTTATTTTATTTTTTTTTATTTTTATTTTTTATTATATTTTTTTATTATTATTATTATTATTATTATTTTAATTCTTTTTGTTTGTTGTTTTTATAATTTTTTTTTCTTCTAGATCATTCGAAGTCTAATGACGCTTCAAACAACAATGCAAATTTATTTTCAATAAAATTTACCGATGTACTAGAAATTCCTAAATGTACGGCTGTTTATGAAGTGAGTATTTGGTAAGAACCTGGTTCTCGTGTATGTTATTTGATGTAATACTAGTAGCATATCAACCGCATCTGTGGTGTTATATTTACGTGCTCGACTCGAGTGCTTCAGATCGTTGGTTCGAGCCTCTGTCTGGTCAAACCAAAGTCTGTAAAATTTAAATTTGCTTCTTCCCCTCTAAGCACGCAGTATAAAGAAGTAAGAACAAAAACTGGCTGCCTCGGAATAAGGTAAACGTGTCCGAAGTGAGCGACATGTCCATCCGAGCACTGCTGTATGCTAGCACTACCTAAAATCTAACTAAAAGTGTAGGTATAGTACAAAGAGGATATCATCAATTTTCTAATCAAATGTAAATTACTCTCGTCATGATATGGCTGAAAAATCACTCGTTTAGCGTCAAACCACAAAACCTCACTATTGAGTAAATGCTATCCACCAATATACTTTGCTTTATTTTGTAAGAATAACAAATGAAATAATCTGTTAGTAAATTAATGATCAGAACATAAAGGAGTTAGTCAGGGTTTAAGTTGCTTAACGCTACTTCAACAATATCTCAGCTGTATCGTGGCGGTAAGTTTTATTGGCGAAGGAAACCGGAGTACCCAGAGAAAACCACCGACTTGCAACGTTAGTGGTTATAGGCATTGATTGCATAGGTAGTTATAAATCTAACTACCATGCGATCATGACCGCGACGGCTATTAATGTAATAGTGATTGCATGGTCGGTGATTTTGTCCTGCATTTACCAACACACAACATTGCCGCTACGAAATGAAATACACGTCTTGAGTGAAAGTGACGATAAACAATCTTTCAGGAATATCATGAACTAATTCACGGATACAAAACAACATTATGCATGTTATAACAAAAACAAAAGTTGGCAATAATATATTTATTTGTGGTTAATATATCTATTTTTCTATATGAAATTGTTGTTATGCAATCGATTGTGAGTATATTCTGATATGCGTCGCATGGAATACCGTATAATATCGCTAATTTCTACGGCTAACCAATTTATGTAGTATTCTGTGGCCAATTACAGACCGTAGAAATGATAATTACAAGATATTATGTAAAGTAAATGTTTAATATCAAGATAAGTCCTACATACATGTACATGTCCTGGGGTGTAGATATTTCATAGTCGTATATTAACATTCACTGAAAAGTACTCTCGATGCAATATGCGCTTGAAATCGATGAACACGTGTTTTACTTTAATATTAACATATTTTCTAGAATGTAAATCGTACAGATGAACTGCAGACAAAGAGTGAACAAACGGGGTCATTGTACAATGCTACTATAGAAATGCCATATGATAATACAAGCCCTAAATGCACTCAATCTCTGGAAGTATCATGTAACATTGGACAAATCACAATAGTACAAAATGTATATACAACATCAAATGAGTGCTCTCCGAAAATAGGAAAACAGACTCATCAAGGTAATATAACTTTAGATATAGGCGAGAAATACTTTAGGTGAGAATACGATTTAATCAAGTGAAAAACAAAATATAACAGACAAAATCTCATAGTATAATCTGTAATTTATTTCTATTATCTTTATTATTTGAATTATATATTCAGTGCATATTTTATAATTGATGGTTTATGGTGTTTAATGTCACTTTCAACAATATTTCAGTTATATCATGTATTTTATGTTATAATAGAGGTTCACCTGGTCATAAATTATCTGTTTAATATGGATTAGGGTTATGGTGTTTAACGCCATCGTCAACAATATTTTAGTCATATCGTGGCGGTCAGTATTATTCGTGGAGGACAAGTATAGGAGTACCCGGAAAAACCCACAGTTCTGCAGCAAGTCAGTAACAAATTTTATTACAAAATTTTGTATAACCCATAACCCTGGTATAAACTGAATAAAATATATGTCCTCGCTTGGCACATACACAAACGTTTGTCGGGTTATACCAGTTAATGGAATCCAGTCCTGCCCACCTAAATAAACCGCATATTTTCGCGAAGTCTTACTTAATATTACTTATTGTTGGAGTATAAAGAAATGTACATGTGTATATATACATTCACGTTTCAAAAGTATGTCCACACTAACTTATTTCACTATATATTTTATATTAAACTACTTATTTCAACATCTGTACCTGAAATATGACATTTATCAGAGAAGCTTAAATGTAGATGTTTGTAGCAAATTAATTACGCATGACACCAGTGGAGCAGGAAATAACTACCCTTACAGTTTTAGTGGGGCTCATGTTGCTCTATCTTTAGTTTTAGTGTGGCTCATGTTGCTCCATCTTTAGTTTCAGTGGGGCCCATGTTGCTCTATCTTTAGTTTTCGGTGTGGTGTTTTGTAGATCGTTGTTTGTCCTTTTGTTTTGGCCATTGTGTTCTGTTCTTCGTCAGTTTACAGACTCTGATCATAATTACCCCTTTGATATCTTCAAACTATGCTTACCATTACATGTTAGTAGTATCATTTATAATTTATGTTGTCCTAAGATGAATGTTCTTTAATCAGCAGATTCTATATTTTTAGCTACGAGCATTTACTAATTCTGGTATTGTACTGACCTATGCTTATGCTGTCATTCATTTTTGTAATAGTATGTAGCGTTCTTGAGTTGAAGCGAGTTTGTAAATGTGTTTTTTTATTGTTTGTATTGATATTGATGCTATATAGACGTTAGAGAATACCTAAGGGCAATCAGAAAAAGACTTTTCAGAGTATTACAGATGTTTCACAAATAAAGCAAATATTATTTTCATTCATTCATAAACGGTAGTAATTGTCATAGATGAAATAATAGTGAATGGACATTTTGTTTTCAGGAACCAAGGAGAAAGACCAGATGTTCGGAATATTTGGAATGGTTATATTTTCGATTGTCACTGTCGTTTATGTAGGTGGAATAATAATATGTATTTGTATTACCAGACGACGATAGTTCCGAAGTGAAATTACTGGAACATTTAGTGACCATTTTGAATTAGTTTCGAATTTGATTGTTTGAATTTTGTGTGGACAGAAAATAATAAATTTAGATTTTGTTACTCTGTCTAAGCCCGCCAGCTTTCATCTTTAAAATTACTTTATGAATAATAGTATCGTAACAGGATGTAAGATGTACTGTTTCTAATAAATTTTGTTACTCTGTCTAAGCCCGCCAGCTTTCATCTTTAAAATTACTTTATGAATAATAGTATCGTAACAGGATGTAAGATGTACTGTTTCTAATAATAGTTCATTGTTCCAATTTCTATCCAAAATACCAGTCCAATGCAGGGGCGGATTCAGGGGATAGCGCACCCGGCGGGCGCCCCCCCTAAAATTGGAAAAAATATGATTTTTTTGGCGTAAAAACGTGATTTTTCACATGAAATACCCCAAATATTTCGCGCGCCTCCCCTAAAATTGGAAAAATAAGATTTTTTGGCGTAAAATCGTGATTTTTCACACAAAATACCCCAACAATTTTTTTAAGTGCGCCCCCCCCCCAACTTGAAATCCTGGATCCGCCCCTGCAATGTATTCAAATAGAAGATGGGATGTTGTGATCATCATCGTATGGTAGTTTGATATACAGTACAACTACCTGTGCAATCAGTGCCTATCACCACAAAAGTTGTGTGTTCAAACCCCGTTCATGGCGAAGTGTACTCAATACAACATTATGTGATAAAGTGTGTCAGTGACTTGCGACAGGTCTGTGGTTTTCTCCAGGTACTCTGATTTCCTCCATCAATAAAACTGACCGCCACGGTATAGGTGAAATATTGTTGAAAGTGGCGTTAAACACCATAAACCACAAACCAAAACCATCAAAGAGAAGACATTATTCATTGTCTCTTTTCTTATCATTAATATATAATATTCCGTATGCACAGCTGGGTACTGATAAAGGTTCCAAGGGCTCTGAACAACAGAGCTGGCCAGGTGGTGGATATAGATGCCAAATCAATGGGAGTTGTCAAGGTTTAATACCGGAAACCTGACCGTTGACCCACATGTGTGGAGAGGGCCGCGCATCCTGCATGTTCACAAATGATTTCAGTAGGCACATTGTACACGTAACAAAACACTAAAATGGTTGTCCCTTTCAATTCTCCACATTCTACCAGTGGAAGTCAAATGTCTTTGACCCAACTGTCTCATCTCTCCATCATTTCTATATATTTTTGATATATTATCAAACTTGTTCTCGTTCTATATATAGCTGAAATACTGCTCGCTGGACGCTTAGCAATAATAAATTAAGCAATCATTCAACGATATGCAGAGTATCCCTAAGCATACAGTGCTACACTTTTTCCTCCTCTTACTTGCAGCAATAATCTGCTCGGATATACCCAGAATGCATTGTTATCACGGGGGTTATCCTTATTAGAAAAAGAGAGCTTTTAAAAACAGTGAAGGTCAACAATTTCGCCAATATTAACAAAACGAACAATCACCTCTCACCTTAATTTATTGAACATATGAAACAGGAAATTCCTGTTCTGTCTTAGAACAGGCAAATATATATGGCGGGAATATACAGGTTAATGGAATGCATATATCAAAATATGACCAGTTTCAGATTTTAAAGATATTGACTTTGCAATACATTGTTTCTGCAAACGTTTTTTTAGAGAAGTTATTACTCTGATACTTTGATACTTGTCGCACTATTACCCGACGCCTATTTGGGAACAGCTTGAAGGACAGTTAAGTTCCTCAAATTATGCGTTGATATTTATCTATCATGTCAAAGAAAATGAAATAATAAATATTATTATACTTTACTATAGAAACCAAGCAAAAAATAATTAAGATAGTTTAAAGTTTTATTCCATGGAACAAGAAATAACTCATTATTCCCGCGGCAAACTGCACGTAGGTCAAATAACTGAGGGAATCTGCACTAGCACAAAATAGCTGTTTGAAATTGGCGCGCTTTTGCACGTCGAACCAATAACTATTTATTTCCCTCAGCACGTTGAACCAATAACTAGTTACTTCCCTCATATTAGTTCAGAATAATAATACAATTATATACTTCATGGGAAGTTAATATCCACAATTATTGAATTGAGGAAGGGAAAATAAACCTTTCTCAATTTAATAATTATACTATAACTAATTGACGAGTTTCATTATCAAAAATATGTCACGAATGACCAAATAAGGCAGTAACTCACGAATGCGCGCAGCGCATGAGTGAGTTACAACGTTATTTGGTCATGAGTGACATTATGTTTGATAATGAAACTCGTCAATTAGTTATAGTATTTATTATATAGATAAAAAAAATGTTTCGAATCAAATTTAATATAAAATTAGTGTAATTGTACTATATTATGTGTGTAGCGTAGGTATATACTATAATGCGTATCGCTTCAAAAAAACATGGTGCCACCCTTGACAATAAAAAAATTAAAATACTTATATTGAAATATTATTTTAGTTATATTTGATCAAAATTGAAGTGTCCACGAAGTCAAATAACGTCTAATCTTTACGTTTCAAACTGGAAGTCTTCATATGATGTCGACAACGAAATGGCGCGAAATATAGCGAGAGTGAAATTAAAAACGATAATTTCACTGTGAAGTTATCGTTTTTATTTAACTCTGGGAATTCTGTAATTCACAGCTATCTATATAATAATTATGGATATTAACTTCTCATGAAGGCCATAATTGTATATTATGTAGACTCCGGAAGAGCTACATAGTATATACATTATCATGGAGGGTGCATTTTCAGCAAAGCGCTTCTGTTTTCTTTTTCAATTTCCAATCGTTCCTTTTCAACAGTGAGTTGCTCCTCTGCAATATCTCTCATTTGGCATTGTATATTTTCAAGGGAGACTAGTCTTGTGAGAATACAACTTTCGAATTCTGTAAGTGATTGCTGTCTTTCACGTGTGTTTCCACCAACATCGCGTGTTTCTTTGGTATGGACTGTCTGCTTGTCTATTAAAGAAAACAAATAAAGTATAATATCAATCGTCCATGATTATTTCTAACATTATGAGCATTTACTGCTTATTGTCATCTTTAGCATTATTTCAGCCATATTGGAAATGTGTAATGTTAATTTAACAAAATATGTTGGGAAACATCACACATATGAAATAAATAAACAAAAACAAGAAATCGAAAACAAAAATAATATTCGAAACAAACCGAAAACAAATGTCACAGGTCTATATATTTCGATACACATTATTATACAAATGCCTACTATAATTAAGCGTAACATTGCATGTAATTTGACAGGCATAAGAGGTACATCTATAGGATGTATCAACATTTAATTGTTGTTGGCATATATAACATTAGAGGAACTTTGCTATCTTGTTCAGGCCTTAAAAACGTAACGTTTTAAGTATGAAAATTTAGAAATCTAATTTTATGTGTTTGATGTTGTGTTTATACATTCACTTAAGAGTCCTCATCCATGTCATTGTGCTTATGTTTATCATTATCAGCTGTTGTTTATCAGTAACTCCCAGCCCACTTTACTATACATAATGACATCTTAATGCGCATGTCTCCCGATCAGGCTGACCGGATGTTAGCTTATTTGCCCCTCCCCCAAGATCTTTAAATTGTATGTCTTTCCAATCATAGACTATGAGCGTAGTTGATAACGTTTATTCCAGAAACCCAATTAGATATCTACGTTTTTATTACGTTGTATATTACATATGTAACATTAGCTGATCTTGGTTATCCTCTTAAAGCCATTAATGGCCCGGGTGGCTCAATGAGTTAGGTAGTTGGATTACCTAATAACTCATACAAGCCTATCACCAATACGGCCTGGGTTCGTGCCCGGCTTTGTAGATTACAAAAAAGATGCACTCGACTCGCAGCTGCAAGTGATAAAGTTTACCAATTGCTTGCCCATAATCGGAGGTACTCTCCGGGTACTCCGGCCTCTTCCATCATTACAATTGGTCGCCATGATATAAATGAAATATTGCTGAAAGTGGCGTTAAACACAATAAATCAAATCAAATCGTCAGGCCATTGTTGTTCATTTGCTCCAATAAACATTTAAATAACTTGCCCTAACTAAGAAAGGTTATTCCAACAACGCATCGTGTGCACTAACTTAAATGTCTATGCTTTGTTTGCTTTGTTTGTTTGCTTATGGAGATTAGCGCCCTTTCAACAATATTTCACTAGTTTAATCCCTCAACTTTTAATTGAATTGCATGTACCGGGAGTGAGTGGTCGTGCATAAGTGTGTTCGTGATATAGAATTTGTCTCTTTCTATTCTTGTTCGGTTATATATCGGAACTGTCTTGACAGTGTGGTATTTGTTATATATCAGAACTGTCTTGACATTGTGGTATTTGTTGTTTTCCATTTTATTATATATTTTGTAAATCATTTTTACCTGTATGACCCGTGCACTTCTTCACTTTGTAAATCATTTTTACCTGTATGACCCGTGCACTTCTTCACTTTGTAAATCATTTTTACCTGTATGACCCGTGCACTTCTTCACTTTGTAAGTCATTTTTACCTGTATGACCCGTGCACTTCTTCACTTTGTAAATAAAGGTAATAACAAAATTACCGAACTCCGAACAATCTTACAAAGGGAAAGTCAAAACTCATAATTATATAAACAGACAAAATCAGTCAACAACCGGAAAACTGTGAAAACCGTAATGACCCTGACTTGGTACAGGCATTTCTAAAGAAATGGTGGGTTGAATCAGATTTTAAGGCGCCAAACCTCCCGCTCTCATTACGGTTCAAAGGTTCCGGCTGTCACTGTAACAGTATTTAAATACAGGAACAAAATAGGTAAAATAGTTGTCAAAGCAGTACCATATTCGGTGACGTAAATGTCAAAAATATTTTTACGTCACACATTGACAAAAAAAATTCTTGACATATTTGACTCTTTATCTTTATACATTTTCACTATATGAAAATGCATCGCTTATAATTTTTCTGCAGAGACGGAATATATTTCGACAAGATATTGGTATCGGAATATAAACTTTTTAAGAGATCGAATAAGGCGAATCTTTTTATAACCCTGGTCCAGTAGCCTGTTTCTCAGATGAAGATGACGTTTCAGGAAATCAGAATAATTGCTACTGCCCCTTGCATAGCGAATCAATTGCGAGATGTAAACACCATATGCAGGAGAAGCTGGTATATTGCTGCACATATTTGGAAAATTTATGATTTTAAAATTGAAGTCGTCCCGCTTATCATAAATTTTAGTACTGAGTTGACCACTGTCGTCAAATTCGAGGTATAAGTCCAAAAATGATGCGGACGAAGCTGTATCGGTGGTCTCTTTAACTTCCAGCTCTGGAGGATATATCAATGGAAGAAATTCTGCAAATCTAGAATTATTGATAGATAAAACGTCATCAATATACCTGTATGTGAAATTAAAGGCTCTAGCCTCATGAATCTTCTTATCTTTTACAAGCTTTTGAAGAAACTCCGACTCATATGAGTATAAAAATAAATCGGCTAGAAGAGGGGCACAATTCGTACCCATTGGTATGCCGACGACCTGCTGAAACAGTGTCCCTCCAAAGGAGACAAATATGTTATCGATGAGGAACTCCAGCATACTGATCACTGTTCCTCGGAGTAGCATGTTTTACCTTTATGAATTTTGTTTGAAAAATATGTGGAATTGTAGCCTAACACAACAAATTTTGAGCCATAGTTTCTATGACTAAAAGCTTTATGAATTGTTTCTTTTAAGCGGGTTTTTAATTTGTCATGCGGTAGGGTGGTATATAGAGTTGAAAAATCAAAGGTTTTGATGGAGGATACCTGAGAGAAAGATCTTGATTTCAGGTTATCCAAAAGATCTTTAGAGTTTTTCAAAATCCACATGTGATTTATGCCACTACGCGAGTAAACAGTTTCACAATATTTCTGTTGTCCCTCTTTTACTGCAGACAGAATCTTTGTTGGGTGAATAGACAATTCTTTCGTCGAACAAGTTGATGATCCCGCTATGTACCTTTCTTTGTATGGTGTCTTATGGAGTTTAGGTATCCAATATAAATAGGGTAAATCCTCAGACTTTTTACCAGAGGGAATGTTTAAAGAGGTCATGAATGATCTGTGGTTAGCTAGGATTTCATCTTTGTCGAACGAAGTTGGTTTGTATGTGGTATTACTAGAGGTGTTGCTATTTATACCCAATTCCTTGATTAGGCATTCGAAGTAATATGATTTACATACAAACACGATATTGTTGGATGCCTTGTCCGCAGGAACGATAACATATTTGTCATGAAGAGAGGAAAGACACTTAACAGCTTCTTGGTCTTTAAATACAGACTTAGGTCGACTATTAACACAATTTTTGAGTTTGTGAATCCGACCTTGTACTAGAGACCTAATTGTTCTAACCCAGTCTGACAAGGACTCTAACTCAGGATCTTGGTCTACTTCTCTCTTTATCCACCTTCTGGCATAATCTTCAACAGCATCCATAATTATCTTGAAATTATGTTTCCAATTGATGTGTTGAGGTTCTCTGAATTTAGGACCATGAGAAATCACCTTTCGGAGACTCTCATGTTGAATGATATTCAGATCACCAGTGATTACATGTCCAGATGGGTTGTATTGAAAAGGAGAGTGTGAGCAGTCACAAGTCAGAGGGTTCTTAAGGTACTCTTCTATGTTAATATCTTGCAATGCTTCTTTGTAGTTGAAAATGTACGGCCAATGCTGTTAGTGTAACTATAGGAGACAATGGGAACAGATTGATTTTTGAAATATGGTGGAATTTCTTTTGCGACCTCTTTTCTATTAAGAATGTTGCTGATGTTAATAGCATCGATTCCGTTGTTAGCAAACGGAATATGGAGGAATTTTCTGTTGTTATCATGAAGAGGTTCAGATCGAACTGGTTTAAAAAGACGAAAGGACGCCACGTCACATATAATACTAGACAATCTGTACTTAGGAGAAAAAGGATCTACGCCTCCTTTGTCAAGTCCAAAATCCCTAAGATCTTTGAGGTAGTTTACAGGTAGTGAAAATAAGATTGTACGAATATGATGAATTCCAAGAGGTTTCTGTATATTAGAAAGTAAATCATTAAAAGTATCTTGTAACGTTCTTGGTTTAGAGGACTTTTTAAATCATTTTTACCTGTATGACCCGTGCACTTCTTCACTTTGTAAATCATTTTTACCTGTATGACCCGTGCACTTCTTCACTTTGCTGTGTGTTCCTATTTGTCGATTCTTCTGTCATACATGCTGCATCAGCTTGATTCTCTTGGTCTTCCTGTCTTTGTCGATTAAATTTCTATAAAAAAAAACATGAAAATTTTAAACAACCATTCATGCGTATATTTGGGCTTCCATCATGACTTGGCATTGTAATATTATATATGATAGTTTCTCATTGTAATTTAAGCTCGGATAATTACTTAAAATATAAAGTCTGATAGTTACTTCTAATATCAGGTCAGATAATTAATCATAGTGATATAAGGTCTGATCATTACTCATTGTACTATAATGTATGATAATTACTCATTGTAACATAAGCTTGATAATTACTTATAGTCATATAAGATCTGATAATTACTCAAATTAATAAAAGTATGATAATTACTCATTGTAATATAAGATCTCATAATTACTCATTGTGATATAAGGTCTGATAATTACTGATTCTAATATAAGCTCTGATAATTACTCATTATAATGTAAGGTCTGGGGGATGAAACTTGTCAGTAAGTTGCGACAGGTTGATGTTTTTTTCCAGGGTACTCCAATAAAACTGATCGCCACGATATAGCTGAAATATTGTTGAAGGGGGTGTTAAACACCATATATCCTCTGTATTTTTTTCTAAGTTTATTAACCTTTTGGCGAAGCTGTTCTAATGATTTTAGAAGGAAGTCCTTTTGCTCTTTTTGAGTTGACTGTTGTCATAACTCCTCACACACATGTTCAGCGAACTTGAAGTCCTTTTCCATCCCTTGGTGAATACAAAACGTAACAACCTTCAGTTTGTATCTAGTGGGTATGTCTCGCATTTTGAGTGCTCTTTTCAAATGATGCATGGCTTTGTCAGTCTTGGGAGATGCGACCGTCTTGTATGTCTCAGCAATAATCAAGTGCACACTAGTTGAAGCTATCCATGGTTCCATTCCTGATAAAATTCTCTCCATTTCTTCCGTATGAATCAGCGCTCGTTCAATGTGTTCTTCTTTCTCAGATGGAATAAGATCAGATAAACTAAGACAACATGACCGCAAAATATTCTGTATCATGCATCGTTGATAGAGGTTGTAATTAAGACACATTTTTAAAACACCAAAGTCAACATAGAGTTCTGTTTTACAACCCTCATTCATCTTAACCATAATACTGATAATTTGTTTTATTGCTGCAATATTTTTTATTTTTTGAAGCAAAAAGCAAGAGATACCTCCTCGTTTGATTAATACATGTTTAACAGAATGAAATATTGGATGGTTGTCTTGGCTGCCTGCGCGGATTGTTGTTATGTATTTTTCGAGATGCCTAGCAAGATTTAAAGCATACCGGTATTCCTTTAATGCCTTAATACAGAAAGGTACTATTGGCTGACCCTCGTTTTCTTCATCAGTTTTCCTCCATGAAGCAAATATTCTTGCTATAGTTGTATAATATCGTGACTAATAGTTCAACAAGAAACATCTTTTTTATATCCTCTAATGGTATAATCACGTTGCGGTTGATTAAATTCAGTAGAATAGGCTCTGGTATTTGGTTTCCTGGTAATTCATCATTAGAGAGTTTACCGTATTCTCGTAGTAATCGAATATTCCGCGAACTCCTGAATTTCATCAGAACAAATTGTTTTATTGTTTCAGTTTGTATTTTACTCGATTTCTGAACGAGGAGAGTAAACAGAGATTCTGACTCACGTTTCACGTCTTCATTTCCATATAGCACTTTCAACAATATATCAATTATATCGGGGCGGTCAGTTTTATTGGTGGAGGAAACCGGAGTATCGGGAGAAAACCACCGCCCTGTCACAAGTCACTGACAAATTGTATCACATAATGTTGTATCGAGAACACCTCGCCTGAACGGGATTCGAACTCACAACGTTAGTGGTGATAGGCACTGATTGCTTAAGAAATTGTATATCCATATGATCACGACCACGACGGCACCAGCCAATTCTAGCTATTCCGTTCAGGGTATTTAGTATTTGCTTGCTCCCAGATTTGATTTTTTAAGTCATCTGGCTTTCGTCTTTTCTACATAGAGCGTGCCTAATGATTATTATTCCAGAGACACGTCGTGTATACTAAATCAGATATCTACGTTTTTTAATAGAAATATTTAATTCATGGGAGAACATCTGATATAAAAAAAAAATACGGGCTACATAATATTCAAAATATAAATGATATATTAAATGCCATATTTAGCAACAATAAAAGAGCTACAGGTATAATTATGTAGGTCATTTAATACAATTGTGTACTTAATTAAAAGATATATGATTCAAATTATTTAAACATAAACCCACGCACATTTTTCTGTTACTGTACAAACCTAAAATTGACTTCTTAATTAAACCTAAATGAAATGAAAAACAAAACAAAAAATGGCACTTTCGTAACAGCTCTAAATTCCAAAAGGAAAATTGTAGAAAGAGGCAAACATGATTCCCCTAACACAAATACATGACAGGACACCTTCTTCCCTCATTCATGACTTGTCACAGGGTGTGTAACTGGAGTAACAGGTCGAGTGCCACTAGGAACTCAGTTCACCCCAGGTTTTTAGTGGGGTTCGTCTTACCCGATCTTTAGTTTTTTGTGTTATGTTTCGTTGATCGTTGTTTGTCCTGTTTCTTTTGGTCATTGTGTTATATGTCCTTCGATGTACCAATTCTGATTACTCCTTTGATATCTTCAAACTCTTCTTGGTACAGACACTTAAGTAAAAAGTGGGGGTTAAGTACTTTAATAGTCCCTTAAGACAGATAGAGATCAGTGGTAATAGTTGAATGAAATAATTAGTTTTGCTTAACGCCACATGTTCAATGCGCAAACATATAAAGGACTGCTTAAGTATACCAAAGGGATAATCAGAAGTCGCAATCGAAGAACAGACAATACAATGGCCAAAGAAAAAGAACAAAAATAAAATAATGGTCAACAAAATACAATGCACTACACAGAAAACGAAAGATTGGGTATCACGAACCTCACTAATAAGCTGCGTGAACTAGTGTGCTTTGGAAGGGTAGACAATGCCTACTCCACTAGTGGAACCCGTCATGTTGCTGAAATTTATATTATGATGAATAAGGGTAATAACAAAATTACCGAACTCCGAACAATCTTCCAAAGGGAAAGTCAATCCTCAAAAGTATATAAACAGACAAAATCAGTCAACAACTGGAAAACTGTGAAAACAGTAATGACCCTGACTTGGTACAGGCATTTCTAAAGAAATGGTGGGTTGAATCAGATTTTAATGCGCCAAACCTCCCGCTTTCATTACGGCTCAATGGTTCCGTCTGTCACTATAACAGTATTTATAACAATACTGGAACAAAATAGGTAAAATAGTTGTCAAAGCAGTACCAAATTCAGTGACAGTGGAACATCTATCGTGAACCATCTCCATCAACAACCCCGAGTCACCTGAAGTATTTCAACTACGAAAGCAAATGTCAAAAACACTTTTACGTCACACATTGATAAAAAATATTTTGACATTTTTGTTGACTACCTAATCTTTATACATTTTCACAATATGAGTATGCCGAAATAACAATCCACAAACATTATCCCGATTGCAAGCCAACCAAATCCGCATAGAATACTGCTACGTACTTAATAAAACAGAAACATCAACAAATCATGGAACATAAAAAGAAGACCGTAACATATGACGTTGGAATTTCCCGTTATAGATTGGGACAGGCACAAAACTACATGTATGAAAATGTATGATTTATAATTGTCATAGGAATATCACTTTCAAACACATATGATCGCATGATCAGATTTTCGTGCACATAACAATCAGTTTAGTTACATGTTGCTCTTATTAACAAACAAGTTAAAAGTTACAAAAAGTTCCAGTATTCATTTAAAAATCATGTCTTGCCTTGGAAATTAATTAATCAGATCACAAGAAATTTGAGTATTGTATTAACCTGTAAAATGAAGTGTCAACATGCATACCAAACTTTAAAACTGAGCGAAGCATGCACCAATTATGTATATATTGAGTCATTTAAATATTGAGGTACACAGGGGTCATTTAATTGTGTATTTATCTATACCCATTTTTACGACCCTTTTTTATTGTATCATTCATAGCTTTAATCAAAATTAATAAAAAGTGAAAAACAGAAAGAAATAATGTTTATTTGAGATACTATATATATATATATGTTCTTTACCATTTATTTTGTCTGCAATTTAAAAAAAATTGGTATAAAGATCCTCACTTGAATTACAATAACTGTTAATGACCCGCATCATTAAATTAAGTTCAATAGAATATCTCAATATAAAAAAAAATCGCGTTATAAAGCATGACTTGCAAACTAGTTTTGAATAGGGGTTTTCTACATGGAAAACAGATTTACATGACCTGCTTTTTATATCTCTATTGTCGATAGAGATCCAGTTCTCCAAAGGGGGTCCTTTAAACCTGTTCTCCTGTCTGTCCCACGCCATGACTTGCATTTTCATCGCCATTGGTCGCGGACTTTTTCAAAGTTCAATGTTTTCAGGTGAGAGGTTAGTACTCGTGTAATTGATATTGGTGACATTGTTGACCGTCACACGTTCGGTATAACAACTAAGGTCAAGAAGAGTCTGGAGATACCCAAGGGGTAATCAGACTCTGTAAATAGAAAGACAGACAACACATTGGTCAAAGGAAAAAAAACAAAAACACAAACACTGACAAACTAAACACTACACAGAAAACTAATGATTGAGCAACAGAAACAACACTAAAAACAGGTAGTGAACTAAGGTGTTCTAGAAGGGCGAGCAGTTTCTGCTCCACGATTTACACCCATTGTGTTATTCTTGTTATAACCGGATGACAAGTCATGAATGAGGAAATGACAGGATTATGATTACGACAAACGGAACATAAATGTGGTCATTTGTGACACAGATATTCCGTAACGGTCAACCAAGTCATGATGGCGACCTTAACCCTTTTCTAGTAATAATATTTCAAATTAACCATTAGGAACCCTTGGTTCAGTAGCTTCCCTCTTAGCAGCTATTCTCTATCAATGAAATTATGCTCTGGAACATGGTATCGATATAGAGATGCCTATACTCCATATGCAGGTGTTATTGAAATGTTGCTACATATAAAAGGAAAGTTCATTGCTTTTCATGGTGGGAAAAGGAACTAAGTTTACATCGAATTTATTCTTAGAACGTTATTTGAAATAGAGAAAAATAAAACAACTTGAACAATTCCATAATTAGATTTGATCCACTAACTACTCTTTGTTCTGTTATTACATTGGTTGTCATGACAACAAAGGGAAATTCAAATTACATCCTACATTTCAATATTTAGATTTTGTTCACCCTTTACATTTTCTTCAATACAAGAAAGGGAAACTCATATTACATAGAGCTTATTATTAGAACATAATTCTAAATGGAATAAAGGAAACAAAACTTCACAAATTTCAATATTTAGATTTTATTCACCCATTACATTTGTGTTCATTACTAAGAAATGAGAACTCAAGTTACATAGAGTTTATTTTTAGAACATCATTCTAAATAGGGAAAAAAAGGAAACACCTTAAACAATTCTATATTTAAATATGATCCACTTACTACTCCTTACTAGTAGAACTTTCGTTCGATTTTTTTCATGCCGAGGAAGGGAAATTACATTACATAGGGCTAATTAAGATTGTCATATCTATATAAGTAAGTGATGAGTAGATAAAAATACATTTCGTATAGTACAATAACACACTGATTTTCCCGGATTTATTTCCTTAAGTTAAAAAAAGAAATGTTTAAATCTTATCCATCCATTTTTTGTTCTCAGATAGCATAGTATAAATTATTAGAACATTATTCTAAATGGGACAAAACAACTTTGAAAATGTCCAGATTTAGGAGGTACGGGGGTTAGGGTTATGGTGTTTAACGCCACTTTCAACAATAATTCATTTGTATCGTGTCGCTCAGTTTTATTGATAGAGGAAACTGGAGAAAATCACCGACCTGTCGCAAGTCACTGACAAACTGCATCACATAGTGCTCTATCAATTACACCTCTCTATCAGCATGATTCGAACTCACACCGTTAGCTTTAAGCCACTTCCTACATTAGTCGTACCTCCCTTGCATTTTTTCATGGGGAGAACGGAAACTCAGATTACATAGTTTTTATTATTAAAACTGGGAAAAAAAAGGAAACACCTTTGAAAATTCCATATTTAGACATGATCAACATACACAATATAGTACTCCCTACTAGTAGAATAGTCGTTCCATCTTTTTTGTCATGGTGAGGAAGAGAACTGAGATTACATATTTTATTGAGGTTGTTATATCTATATGGGGGTTTGGGATATGGTATTTAACGCCACTTTCAACAATATTTCAGTTATATCGTTATATCTATATGAGTAAGTGTAGGAGCAGACACAAACACATTAAATTAACTTGTTCTCCCCATGATAAAGCTAAAACAAAATGCTGTGTTGGCATTATACAACAACCATTAACCCACTTACTCACAAACACAGTGCGATGACATATTTATATGCACTGTGCTTCCCAGGTTTATTTCCTTATTGAGTTCTAGGTAATATAAGCTTGGGTGATTATATTTATATACACTGGGCTTCCCAGGTTTATATCCTTATTGAGTTCTAGGTAATATAAGCTTGGGTGATTTCTATCTGATTAACAACAGTTGTCATACCATTCCATGTTAGTGGTGCGAAGCGCATTTAAACATATGAGGTAAATAATAAGGGTAATAACAAAATTACCGAAGTCTTACAAAGGGAAAGTCAAAACTCATAAGTATATAAACAGACAAAATCAGTCAACAACCGGAAAACTGTGAAAACCGTAATGACCCTGACTTGGTACAGGCATTTCTAAAGAAATGGTGGGTTGAATCAGATTTTAAAGCGCCAAATAAACGTTAGAGAAAAACGAAGGGGCAATCAGGAATGAACAATTCAGTGAAACTGGCATCATAGGGTGCACAAGACACAGGTCGAAGACAAACAAAGCTAAAACACAACACAGAAAACCACGGATCCCTACCAAATATTTCCGGTTAGAGATGGTTGTTCGTTTTATTGATATTCGTGGAATCATTGATAATCACCAAATAAACTTTACACTCATAATATTGGGATTATAATTGTCATTGGCTCATTGCAGATAGTCCGGTATTACACACCCACCATGAAACTGATCTCGTGTGATATAATTGAAATATTATTGAAAACGCTCTTAACCACGCAAAACTATAATCAGCAATACTAATGGAAACATATCCACATATTAATAAGAAAGAATAATGAGGCAATATAACATTCCATATGAACACATTAATTAAATTAAATTAAAATAAAGGAGCATCACATTTATTGCTGTTCTACAGTTCACAATCACGGTATGAATTATCAAAATAAGTATTCGTTGTTCGTATCTCAAATGGCAACGAATCTTTTCATTTTTACGCAGAATATATCTTTTTTCTATCGCCGACAATACGCTTGCCGGACTATATGAGTAACACGACATGTGTCTTATAAGAAACAGGGACCGCTTACCCTTGGTCAGTTCCATGGTTTCATCTCCGGTGCTTTGACGAGTTCCGTGTTGCTTTGTTTTCTCTATATTTGTCTTGTGTGTTTAATGTTGTCAATGTCTCTAGATTACTCATTGGGGGATATTTCTGACATTTGATGGTGGCGGACGTCTTTTGGGAGCTCCTGAATTTTATGTAGAATTATAGGTGTCTGCATAATTTTTATAGTTTTTAAAGAGAGTATCCTATTTTAAATACATCACGTCGTCTAATTGCAAATATCGTCTACTAGAACCATTGTTTATAGTGACAGGAACATACCTTTTTTGTTGAAGTCTGATTATCCGCCATTACTGAGACAAAAGCGTGAAAAAATGGCCGACTTTTAATATTTTAATCAGTACATTTCTTTTACCTTGTTTATATTGATAACTTAATTTATAGAATATATATTTTTATATTCTATTGTACCCCATATAAAATAGATAGCAGGGAACATTTATACTTGAGAGATTGTCATTGAACATTCGTGGGATATCCCCCCCCCCCCCACGTTAAGCCGGTAGGCTTGGCTGGCGTTTAGCTTTTATATTTTAACGATTTTATCATTTTAAATTCTTTATGAATGATTTTAAGTTTTCCATATCCCATATTGATTTATTTTGTACATTACTGAATTTCAAATTCCTGATAGTATTAAATGTTTTAAGTCAGATATTGAAAGGAACCTATACAAACCTGCCTTCAGTATCTTCAACTTAGCACAGCATTTATTGAGTCCGAAAATATAAGGTCGATAGTGGGACTTTCCACAACGTACCTTTCATAGCCCGAATATATACAAACCTTGTGTTGTTCAATCAACTACTTATGTCTGAAGCGAAACTACTAAAATATTTGAGGAAAGACTATATACAACCCTCTGGGAATAAAACAATTACACCTGTTGTATTATCCGACAGCAAGGGATTCTGTCTACAAAAAAAGTCACGAACGTAGTAGAACAAAGTATATAGTGGTGGTGCGAAAACGGTAGAGACTCGACCAAAGCGCTTGAGTGGCTAAGTGAAAATTTAAGTGGCAAAATAGGACAACATGACAACATAGCTCTATATATCTGGATAGGCACATGTGATCAAACAGTTAAAAACAAGGAATGTATCTCATTAAAAACAAGGTGATGAGTCAGTCCAATTAATTAGTAGGCATTTTCCGACAGATTGTAAAACTGTTTAAAGATTATCCCAGCTGCAGTCTCACTTTCTTGGAAATTCGAGTGTACTCTATTTATCAACATAACATATCTCGTAATCACAAACAACCCAACGAATTTTTGAATTAAGACAACAAACTAGTTCTACAAGTGCATTCAGTCAATCATCACATTAGAGCTATCAACAACAGCATTGGCAAACATTCTCCAAATTTTTGCTTAGATATCAGTTACAACAACAAGAAAAACACAAAAAACCAATACTTCAGACAGAGGGACAGATATAATTTCAATATATATAGGGACGGGATACATCCTTCGCACAACCTTGTAAGAGTGTGGTTACGAAAGATAGCGTACAAAATAAAGGACGAATGTTGGTCTAACTGAGCCATATCCAAAATTCCACTACAAGAATCCATATTCATTAGATCCACTATTTGAAATAGGATATACGCTTATGTATTGTAAATTTCGTAATATAAGAAATAATAATAGCTAAAGCTAAGGTCTCTACTCTGAGTGACTGGTCGATAGTGGGACTATCCACAACGTTTTGGCACCTAATAGTCGCATTGTCTTTTCCATTGTTTCTAAAATTAAACTGTATAGTTAGTAATTATCAAAGTAAAATTACAATTATGGATATGAATGTTACAAAAGTAAAGGTACCTGATCCATCTCTATCTGAGCAACCACGCAAAAGTTGTACCAGTCAAGGCTATGAGCTAAACATTACAAAGGCACTGTACAAAAAGTTGGAAGCTACAAAAAGAGCTCCAAATATGCAATGTGAACTTACTGGTGGGGGTATTGTATTAACTGCTGATACAGCGACATTTGAACTGATTAGAACAGCTGCTGTGAAAAGTATGATTTGAACTTTCCCGTAGAATTTGGACAGATAAACCAAGATGTTACAACTGAGCGAACAAAAACTAATATAGTACAAATTACCATTAAAGTTTCTAGTGACTCTAGTAGGGATTATACCATCAATATATATACAACTTCAAGCAGATTTTTGATTAATGGGAAGAACACTCAAATATTTGTTGATAGAGATCTCAAAAATATCCGCAAGATAATTGAATCAGCAACCCAAAACAACACTGAAGCTCTTCTGAAAAATCTAAACGTAAAAATGGCTGAACAATTAACAAAACTACTTCTGCAGGCTAGATTGGTTGATAAATTCAACAAGGCCACAAGAGACGGATGAACTGTCAAATCCCCACCAGTAGCAGTTCTAGTATTAACTGTAATAATAAGTGTAAAACTAAAAGCACTTGCTGTACAGAAGGAGGACATTGGGTCCACTACAACTGTGAGAAATTATCAAATAAAGAAATAGAAAACGTAGAACAAGGACAGAATAGTGAATACACATGCAAAATCTGTAGAAATAGCAAGGCAAAAACAAGCATGCTAGACATTGAATTGCCAAAAAGAAATATTTCTTCAAACATAGACATACTTGAGGAACGCGAATTAAGAAATGACGAAGTGCAAGATGCAAACGGGACAAATAAATGTCATGTATGTACTGCAATAATCAAAACAACATTTGAAATTTGCGATTTGTGCAATAATAGTATACACGAAGACTGCTGCGAACTAGCAAATAGCCCTACAACCTGCTATGTTTGTATTGGTCATAGCCATATAAACAATCAAAAAGATCAAAGTAGTAATGAACTTGAAAATACAGTTGAACAAGACAATACTTCAGAGCAATAATAACATTCCTGAAAGTACCTCTCAGTTGAAATCAAAAGAGCTTAAACTTAAGAAATGGGAGCAAGATCTGGAACTAAAGGAAAAATTATTGAATGAAAACAGTAAAGACTGCACTAAGCTGGTGAGTTATGTAACTAAATTAGAAAATCAAAATCAAGAGATTAGCATGCATATCATGACTTTACAAAGAAGAATTGAACAAATAGAAGAGAAAACCACCCATAAAGTGCAAACTAACAATTGAACAAATAGAAGAGAAAACATCCATAAAGTGCAAACTAACAATTGAACAAATAGAAGAGAAAACCACCCATAAAGTGCAAACTAACAATTGAACAAACAGAAGAGAAAACCACCCATAAAGTGCAAACTAACAATTAAACAAATAGAAGAGAAAACCACCCATAAAGTGCAAACTAACAATTGAACAAATAGAAGAGAAAACCACCCATAAAGTGCAAACTAACAATTGAACAAATAGAAGAGAAAACATCCATAAAGTGCAAACTAACAATTGAACAAAGAGAAGAGAAAACCATCCATAAAGTGCAAACTAACAATTGAACAAATAGAAGAGAAAACCACCCATAAAGTGCAAACTAACAATTGAACAAATAGAAGAGAAAACATCCATAAAGTGCAAACTAACAATTGAACAAAGAGAAGAGAAAACCATCCATAAAGTGCAAACTAACAATTGAACAAATAGAAGAAAAAACCACCCATAAAGTGCAAACTAACAATTGAAAAAATAGAAGAGAAAACCACCCATAAAGTGCAAACTAACAATTGAACAAATAAAAGAGAAAACCACCCATAAAGTGCAAACTAACAATTGAACAAAGAGAAGAGAATACCACCCATAAAGTGCAAACTAACAATTGAACAAAGAGAAGAGAAAACCACCCATAAAGTGCAAACTAACAATTGAACAAATAGAAGAGAAAACCATCCATAAAGTGCAAACTAACAATTGAACAAAGAGAAGAGAAAACCATCCATAAAGTGCAAACTAACAATTGAACAAATAGAAGAGAAAACCACCCATAAAGTGCAAACTAACAATTGAACAAATAGAAGAGAAAACCACCCATAAAGTGCAAACTAACAATTGAACAAATAAAAGAGAAAACCACCCATAAAGTGCAAACTAACAATTGAACAAAGAGAAGAGAATACCACCCATAAAGTGCAAACTAACAATTGAACAAAGAGAAGAGAAAACCACCCATAAAGTGCAAACTAACAATTGAACAAATAGAAGAGAAAACCACCCATAAAGTGCAAACTAACAATTGAACAAATAGAAGAGAAAACCACCCATAAAGTGCAAACTAACAATTGAACAAATAGAAGAGAAAACCACCCATAAAGTGCAAACTAACAATTGAACAAATAGAAGAGAAAACATCCATAAAGTGCAAACTAACAATTGAACAAATAGAAGAGAAAACCACCCATAAAGTGCAAACTAACAATTGAACAAATAGAAGAGAAAACCACCCATAAAGTGTAAACTAACAATCCTCAACACCATGATTATCATACTATTAATAAAACTTTAGCTCCTGACAACAACAGCTTACTGCATTCCATACAAGATAGAGTTACATCTTTTGTACTCAAACAAATAGACAAGCAACTGCAGCAGCTTGAGAACAACATGGTTACTACTATTACTGAACAAAACACAAGTAATACTGATTCAAAATGTCAAAGTGCCAATTCAGAGCAGAAACCTACATCTGAGAAGGTAAATACTCATGACAATGCCAGAGATGGGCAATCTACATTAGAACAAGCAGACATTGAGCATAAAACCGAATTTCAAAATACTGCTGAAAACAAGGACTGTATGAACACTGGAATAGTTCATACAAAACAGAAAGTAAACCCAAGGGGGACAA
Source organism: Bathymodiolus brooksi (assembly GCA_963680875.1). Lineage (NCBI taxonomy): Eukaryota > Metazoa > Mollusca > Bivalvia > Mytilida > Modiolidae > Bathymodiolus > Bathymodiolus brooksi. The sequence goes on along the minus strand of OY804589.1, from coordinate 86,794,796 downwards.
CTGATCAAATGCCCAAAATGGAACAGCTACACCAGAAAACACCACTAACAACTCAACTCATCGTGCAACCGTTATATTTTAGAGAAAACCCAGTGATATCTCAGAGTTGTAGTGGTTGCTTGGCTATGCCATGCGTACAACCAATGTCGCGAACTGATATAGCATATATACATCCTGTGCAAAACCAGCATTTTTTTAGTTCATGCTCAACAAACAAATCGCCTTACTATTGCTTCGTACAACTGTAAAAACATAAAAACTAGTACCTTAGCAATATGTGACTTAATGCGACATGCAAATATTATATTACTTCAAGAGCACTGGCTGTATCAATGCCAATTATACCAACTAGGAGAAATACACAATGACCTATGTCATGTAGGAAAAGGAGTAGATAAATATGAAGAAATAGATCAAAGAAAACTACCGAGAGGGTATGGAGTAGTAGGATTTTTTTGGCACAAAGATTTAGACCAAATTGTGGGAATGGTGGAAGGAGGAAATGAAAGGATACAGTGTATAGAAGTAAACCAAATTAGTAACAAACCTATCCTTATTATATGTGTTTATATGCCAACTTCTGGAGGAAGTGTGAAAACCATAGAATATCACAAAACAGTCGATTTGTTGAATGAATTACTGCAAAGGTATCCAAATACACATTACATTGTGATTGGCGGGAACATAAACGAAGATCTGTCAAGCAAAGTTGTAAATAGTAGAAAAAAAGTATATTTTAGATTTTACTATGGACAGGAAATCGTTTGTAATCTCTCAAGGCCAAGATTGTTCCGAAATCGACTATTTTCTTGTTGATGCATCATTCCAATACTGTAATCAAAAGAAGACCATACTAGATATGCCATCAAATACCTCCGACCATCATCCTATAACGATATCTCTGAAAGTATTCATGGAGAATAATAAAAGTATTATTCATCAGAAACCTAAAACAACTATCAGAGTTAAATGGGATAAACTAGATACCAACAAATATAGAGATAATACTAGATTTAAAATGACAGAAAACAACAAACTTCTTATGGGAGGAAATACCGAAAAGTCCGTTAAAGTTTTCACGAACATTTTGAATGAATCAATAGCCGAGTTAATACCTGCTAGAAAAATTCGCAAAAATAAACCAAAATTTAAAGTTTGGAATGAAGAAATTAAAAGGGCATTACAACACATCAGAATGGCCCATAAAGAATGGAGAGAGGCTGGAAAACCAAATGAGGGGGTATTAATAAAAACCAAGAAAAGCTGTAAAAGTAAGCTACGGAAATCAGTTAAAGAGTGGAACAGGCAATTAAATCAGCTAAAGTGAAGGAAGATATAATGAATGCCCGTACTGGAAATACTAAATTATTTCATCACCTAGTGAACAACGAAAGAAAATGTTCCAACGGTACCTCGGAGCTAGTAGTTAAAGATAAAATGTACTACGGCCCAGATCAAATTGCGCATGGTTTTAGAGAACATTTCCTAGAATTTTCAACTCTCAACAAAAATAACAACTACGATGAGCAATATCACGTCCCGCGCAGGAACGAAGTACAACATATTGTGGATATAGTTAAGAATCAAGAGACCCCTATTATAACCGTAGAAGAATTAAAGAAAGCCATGGATGTTTTAAATAAAGGAAAATCACCTGACATTTTTGGTATCACAATTGAACATTTATTTAACGCCGATGAGGTAATTTTGGACTTTCTGCCAAACATTTATAACACAATGCTCAATAATGGAGAAGTGCCTAATGTTATTAAGAAAGGGCTATTGTCCCCAGTTATTAAGAAGAAAGGAAGTAAGAAGCTGGCAAACTACTACAGAGGAATTACTGTACTACCTGTCTTAAATAAAATACTTGAGGCTATAATTAAATTACGTATGCAACCACAAATTATGAAAATGTAGAACCCATGTTAGCGAGGATTTATAGCAAATACATCGCCATTAAATGCATCATTTATAATTAAAGAACTAAAAGGAAATGCCAAAGATGAAACATCACCAGTCATCATTGTATTATTAGACGCAAAATCAGCATTTGATGTGGTAGATCCGTATTATCTCCTGAGAAGATTATATCAAACTGGAATTAGCGATAAATGTTGGTCTCTCATTAACAGCTTACATCAAGGAGCAACTAGTGTTGTGAAATGGATGGGTCATGAATCTTCTGCATTTGAAGTCACACAAGGAGTTAGACAAAGTGGATTCTTAAGTGCCGACTTGTACAAAATGTATGTCAATCATCTGCTCGACAGGCTTAACCAAACCACAGGCACATGTGTAGAGTCAAAAATATGCTCACCATGTACCTAAAATACCACAAGGCCGGACTCACTCCTACTACCCCTGTCACTTCAATCGCTATTTCCCCTGTCAAAATGTCGATAGGACGCAAATCGCTTACTAATTTGCATAGTGAAATGATTTTTCTTCAAGGAAAACCCGTTTTTTATATCTTCCTACCATCTACACCCTCATACTGACAGATAATCCTCAGATTTTGTTGACAATGGACACCTAAGTGCCAGCAAAGCGAAAGTAGGTCACGTGCGACATATTTCCGCCATTCGGTCGTTCTCGGGTTTTATCATTGCCTTACGAAACATACCTGAGAAGTTCAGAAAGAAAAGTTCGGGAAACGTAATTATATATCAGTATTGTTACTGTATAATTATAATGTTTTTTAAATACAATTATTTCCTATGCCTTATTATTAGTATTATTTGCATACCAAGAAGCACTGAAGTTTTCATTCATTTTGTCAGTCATATTTTGGCGCCTTGCAATGTTTCTAGTGTTTGGTAATTATATATGGTAAAACCCGAGAACGACCGAAAGGGGGAAATATGTCGCACGTGACCTACTTTCGCTTTGCTGCCACTTAGGTGTCCATTGTCAACAAAATCTGAGGATTATCTGTCAGTATGGGGGTGTAGATGGTAGGAAGATATAAAAAACGGGTTTTCCTTGAAGAAAAATCATTTCATTACGCAAATTAGTAAGCGATTTGCGTCCTATCTGCATTTTGACAGGGGAAATAGCGATTGAAGTGACAGGGGTAGTAGGAGTGAGTCCGGCCTTGTGGTATTTTAGGTACATAGCGAGCATATTTTTGACTCTACACAAGCGCCTGTGACCAAACAGGCATAGGAGCTAAAATTGGCAACATAATCTGTGACACCAGTGCCTGTGCAGATGACGTCACCCTTAATTCCTTCAATGAGATGGAAGCCCAAGTGTTAATTGAAACTGCAGCAGAATATGCAAAACAGGAACGTTATCAACTCCAACATACAAAAACAAATAGTATTCGAATTCATTCTAACCGCAAACAATACTCTACTGGTCAACAAAATCTGAATTCACTCCAAATAAACGGACAACCAATAAATGATACCACAGAAGCTCATCATATAGGCTTGTTGCAATCTGACACCATCGCAAAAACCATGGAAATAAATGTGGAGCAAAATATTAAGAAAGCAAGAACTACCTATAATCTTATGGCCTCTGGATTACATGGGCACAATGGGCTAGACCCCTAAACCTCCTTGCAACTTTTTAAAACATATGTGCTGCCTATATTATTATACGGAATGGAAATACTGCTTCCTACAAAAACACATACCACAAAATGGATTTATTTCAAAAGAAAATATTGAAGCAAATACTGTCGTTGCGGAAAAATGCACCTGACTGCAGTATATATTCTAACTGGAATTTGGCTAATTGAATTACAAATTCAGTATAAAGCACTTATTTGTTATAATAACATTTGTAACCTAAACGATAGCTCTATAGAAAAAGAAATTGCGAGACGTCAACTCTCCATTAAAAACAACAATAGTAAAAGCTGGTTTATGGAAATAAAGAAGCTACTTTTGAAATATGATCTGGAAGATCCAATTATACTACTAGAAAATCCTGTTAAAAAAGAAGAGTGGAAAAGGACTGTCAATAAAGCAATTAATTTTAAATGGAAAACACAACTCCTGGAAACAAAGAAATTATATAAAAATCTTCAATACCTAAATGTTGGAAACCCATATTATAAGGAATCCATAACCTCCTGAGAATCAACTGTACATCAGCAAGAGATGTAGACAGAATCCCGCTGAAATTGAAATTAATAACTGAAACGTATCTTCTACAAACTAGTAAAGCAGCTATAAAGAAAATCGGCAACGACAGTATCTGTTTAATATATGGAAAAGACGACGACACAGTTGAGCACTTCATCCTTCAATGTCCTGCTCTCTCGGTAGTTCGAGATCCAGCAATAACTGAAATTAGCTTTATACTATATGAGTAGCATCGAATTAATTTTGACACTTTTAACATCCAAAAGAAAACATAGACTATTTTAGACTGTAGTAACCTGATCCGGAATAAGGAACACATTCAAACTGGGTCATAACTGGAATTTCAGAGCAGGAGGCTACTACATAATTTACATGCATCTAGATATAGGACGCTTGCGAATATAGAGAAAAATAACAAGCAAAGTAAGGAAAAATAATCTACCACTATATTACACTAACCGAAGCAATAGTAAGGCAGATGAGATTAAGTCAAATAGTAAAGTGGGGACAATTTTATAGAAATCAATGACTTTGTAACATAGAAAAGGATATTTTGTTGTTTCACAAAGAGGGATATGTACATACTTGGGAGCACCAACGCATGATGCATATACAAATGGTGTTGGTGATGGTGACGGTACCCGATATTAATAGGAATCTAAGTGGAAAATGGTATGGTTATGGTAACTCGACATGCTCTGCATGGTTGTCCTATGAAGGCAATCTCCCATACAGAGTTGTCGATCCTTGCAGGCTCTCTACCTCTGTAAACGTCTCGATTTTATAAGATTCTTGTAAAATATTTATATACTCTAGATTTTGCTTCTAAGACGCTATTCGTCTTTTTTGCATATATCTTTAGTTTTGACGTGAAATATGATTTTATTTGAGGCGAAATACCATTTTAAGAAAGCTATGTTTATAGGGACTATTATTTTTGTGAAACGTTTTCCTATTCTGAGTAATTTGGTTTACTTATTCATCCGATAAAATGTCAACATTAGATACAATTGTTAAAGATTATGACAAGAACATCGTGTTGAGGGACTGTCAAAGGCAAGCTTTTCAATGTCTACATAAACAATTGTCACATGATCGTTCATTACATGATCACGTGTTTTGGGACTGCTTTTGAGACGCTTACAGAGATAGAGAGCATTCAAGGACCGACAACTCTGTATGGGAGATTGCTATGCAGGATGCACAGAAGAAGAACAGGTAAAAAAGATTGCCCTTTCGGGTTTCTCTAACTTTTATATATAATAATAACTTTATTGTCATTAAACATATATAAACATGTCTGTGACAAATACAAACAAACAAACAATATAATATAAACGTCTAAAATGGTTTATAAAACAACACCAAGTACACAAAACAAAGTGATAAATAATTAAACACTTTGTTGAATGACAAAATGTTGGTCCAACCGAGGGACTTTACCAATGTATAATTAAATAAAATGTCGAACCAATATGGCGACTTTACAATTTCAAAAAGGTTTTTGACGGTCCATGTACGGGACAAAAGAACCAGATGTTACTCATATGAAAATATATACATAAAAGAATTGAATTCCCACATATAAATTAATAAAAGTACAATAACAATAATATAAATACACAATAGGGCTACACATTTAAATAAATGCTTAATATATATATATATATATATATATATATATAAACGTCTAAAATGTTAGCACAACGATATCAAAAAAAGATGTTAAAATGTAACAAAAATAACTATAAATCTACAAAAAGACTATAATTATAATTAAATCGACGGATATTTCGCTTGACCGACAAGCTTCATCAGCGTCTGTAATCTGATTTAAAAATTGTCACGAGACCATCAGTTATCGTGACGTAAATTACTAAAAATCATAATCTAAAACTTTTTACTTTTTATTATTCAAGTATATGTGTACACTAATTTATAAACAATATGAAAGCAATGAGAAAATGTAATGATGAAATTTATCAACTAGCTAAGGTTCTCCTCCCTCGGGCATAGGTGACCATAGCTGATGTATCCTGTCTAGGCCCTTTGGATATATTGCTTCCAAAACTTTAAATTATTTGGCTTTCCAATCTTTTGATTATTCCAACATGTGCGCTGAATTTGATATCTACGTTTTTAAATTACAATCATATACTATACAGCTTGGATAATATGAAGCAGCCGGCGGCGATACTGGTATTACTATTATTGTAATATTTACAATATTGGTATTACCAGTATTATAATATTTACAATACTGGAAATACCAGTATTGTAAATATTACAATACTGGTAATACCAGTATTGTAACACTGTACAATACTAGAAATACCAGTTTTGTAATGTTACAATACTGGTAATACCAGTATCGTACATATACAATACTGGATGTACCAGTATCGTGCATTTACAATACTGGAATACCAGAATCGTTGATCTATGCACAATACCGGAAGCTCCAGTATTCTTCATCCAACAATACTGGTAATACTAGTATTGTAAAACACACGATACTGGAAGCTCCAGTATTCTTCATCCAGCCATACTGGTAATACTAGTATTGTAAAGCACACAATACTGGAAACTCTAGTATTCTTCATCCAGCAATACTGGTAATACTAGTATTGTAAAACACACAATACTGGAAGCTCCAGTATTCTTCATCCAGCAATACTGGTAATACTAGTATTGTAAAACACACAATACTGGAAACTCTAGTATCTGGCAATTTGACACGAGTGGGCGGAGCCTAATTCTAAAGGTAAATCACAGCTCATTGTATTTACCGTTAGTATTAGGCTCCGCCCAGTCATGTCAAATTACCTTACCAATATATATCAAACTCTAAGGGACCATACAAAATATTTTGACATTACAGGACTTTTGCCTCTTATGTTATGTACAGCAGAAATGACGTATGAGCATGCCAGATTGTGTATAGCTATTCATTTTAAGATTGAATATTGGCCGCTCCCAAAATTAGCAAAGGGAATAAGAGAATTATACATGATTGTATCTATACCATGACATTTGGGTTTAAACTGCAAGTATATGAAATACAATAACACATCATTTAGTTTCTTTTTGAATAATATTGGTGGCCCTGAAAAGGGCCGGTGATTGAAAACGTAGACTGGTCGCTACACTGGATAGAATTCGGCGATGTGTCTTTGGATGTTGTCGAAGCAGTCTTGGTGTGTCCTGCCGAATCTGTCTCGCCACATGAACTCGTCCAGATAACCGGGCAGCTTGCCGATTGTCGTTCCGTGCATGGCTTTAATTCGTCCTTTGCATTTGTTCCAGTACGACTCGATTATATTCAATTCTTTTAGTATAATGTAGACATAAAAACTCGAGTTAACCGGAATTCTACTACCAGTACATTTCTATTTGTTTGGTTTTTAGATGAATCCTGAGATCACGCAGTTTGATATTATTCAATCGAATTCGAAGCTATTACAACAATTAAAAAAACACTAATGTTAATTTATGTAATAACAATTCTAAATATTGCTTTAATAAACTTTATTATGATTGTAAACATTTAATCATGTGATTGTTTCAATTATTGTCGGTGTTAGCTTGGTAGAATCACATTTCTCTTTCTGGATTAATAATTAACAGTTAAAAATCATCATGCCACACCTAAATAACCTTTAATTGTTGTGTAAACATGTATATAGTACCATTTTTTTTTGGAGGTATTTTGTACTGGACATTAAGCATTTATATTCTGCGATTTTTATTTCTGTGGTCCGGGGTTAACCGCGGAATACCGCAGAAATTGGATTGCCGGAGAAATTACCGTTATACGGGGTAATTAATCGTGCACAAAGAAACACACATGAACTCCTTTTAACAGATACATATTTTTTTTTTATAGATGCTGTGGTGCATGCAGTATATTCACACAAGGAAGAACTGGCCCGAGTCCAGAGCCTGCGTAAACCAGAACTGCAACAGTACCTACAGGAAAATCAAGGCCACCTGGACCAGTTGCAGACAGTTGGGGAAATGGACATGCGCACCACAGAGAAACTCCGAGTAGCAGCTCTCATGGTGTGCTTCGTAAAAGCCACCAAGTAGATGAAAGTGTGGTTACTAATAGTTCGTTTGAGAATGTTGGCAATGCATACAAACTTTGAGAATTAATTTCAGATTTTTAGATTGATTTTTAATAAAAAGAAATTATGGCAATGGACAACTTTGCAATTACGCATCTAAAATTGTGAAAGTATATTGATGTACGAAATAATTATTTATGCTTTATGGAGATTTATAGAAATCAAACGGACTATTCTATAACTGTTTTATTTATTTATGTTGAAACACACATTTAGTTGACAATAAATATTATTTTGTTATGACAAACCAGTCTTGGCATATGACTCTGTTCTCTACAGTATCTACTGTATGGGTTTCATCTGGTCCTCTACACATATGATTCTTTCTGCAGACTTGCTTAAAGGTCCCCATGGTTCATCAAACTGTCACCACAAAAGTTCGTATATAGCACATAACTGATTAAACAAAAAATAGTACATGTATACCCCACGCTTCCTGTTGGACCGACATATCATATCTCTTGTCGAGTGTCATTCTGTGATATGCACACCTTCATTATATGTACAAACATTCTGCAAAGTTTGAAAGATCTGTGTTGAAAACTGTAGGAGAGTTAGCAATAGCTGTACAAACCATGTACCGTAATGGCGTATGTCACGATTTTTCTGTGTTGAAAAAAACCCCAATATAAAATTACATTCCGCAACTTCATACCTAATCTTCCAGTATCTGCAATACTGGTATTACCAGTATTTTCCAGAATCTTCCAGTATCTGCAATACTGGTATTACCAGTATTTTCCAGAATCTTCCAGTATCTGCAATACTGGTATTAACAGTATTTTCCAGAATCTTCCAGTATCTGCAATACTGGTATTAACAGTATTTTCCAGAATCTTCCAGTATCTGCAATACTGGTATTACCAGTATTTCCCAGAATCTTCCGGTATCTACAATACTCATATTTTGGCAATGCCTAGTATCTTCTAGTATTGCAGATACTGGAAAATTCTGGAAGATACTGGGATACTAGTATTTACCAGTATCTGTACCAGTATTGCAGATACTGGAAGATACTGGTAAAATACTGGTATTACCAGTATTGTGTACCAGTATTGTAGTACCAGTATCACGGCCGGCTGCTTCATATTATCCCAAATGTGATTAATGGTGCCATGCTTGGATGAACATGTATATATAGTGATTTAAATGATGCAGTTTACAATGTGTTGTAACCTTTCACGATTTGTGCACCCTACCATAGCGGAACATGCTTGTTGGGATTTTATGCCACTGCCAACAATATCTAGCACGATGGGAACCACTAGTGGAGCAGGAACTGCTTACTTTTCCTCGGTTTGTGTGGGGTTCGTTTTGCTCAATATTTAGGTTTTTTGTGTAGTGTTTTGTAGATCATTGTTTTCTGTTTTTTACTTTTTTTTTTTACTTTTTGTCATTACATTTTCTGATATTCATTCTACAAGCACATGCAGATTCTTTATTGTCAATATAAATGCTTCTATAAATATGTGATATCTAAGCTTGATAAGGTGTAAAATTGAAGCAAGTTAACAGCATGCCCATTCACGTACTGTAGTACGTGTTTCACGTAGAATAAAAACCATCCACGTATAATTGAAAGAACCCTACGTGCGTGCACGTAGAGAACCCGTTGCGAGCACTGTATAAAAATTACCTTTTGTTTACAATTCACTTCAAAGTACGTATAATAGAGTTGTTCTGATTAGTTAATTTCGGTAATATTATCCAATCAGAGCGTTCCTTGCATATTTTAAGTGAGATGATATGATTTATAGATCGCCCAATTCTATTGGCTCCTTATTTTTTATTTGTCCAATCATATAAACTGCTACTGTTAAATCCCGTAATCAGAGTTGGCGAAAATCGTCGGACCGGCAGAATAACGGTCGGTCCGATTAATTAATGAACCGTGTCTGTCCCAATGTCCGTCACGAAAATATTACTTTGTGGTCGTCCAGTTGACGATTGAAATGTATTCACTCCCAGTTTCCACTGCCAATGGCATTAAAATCCGTTTTCAGTTTTATTAAAATGTCAGACAGAGACTTGGAATTTGCTTATTTATTCAGTCAGACCGACACGTTCCTATTTGTAATCGAAACTCCTATACGTAAATGTAAACATCTTTTTAGTAGAAGCGAGCACCTGCAAAACGTGGAACATTAAAACTGAAATATATTACTGAGCACAGAAATAAGTTGACTTCCACACTCCCCAAGTATCAAAGATTGTTTGTGTTTAATTAAATATGTTTTGAGATGCTTATATATTGAAGATGACAACAGATTCATATTCTTAACTAAAATTAAAAATGTAGGTAAACCGGAAACTGACATTGATGTATGATATTCGGAACGTGATCGGACCATTAGATACGGATTGTTGGCCATATCTGCCTTATCTTTTTAGATAAAAATATGTATACAGAAAAACATTTAATTGAGTTGTTTAATGATCATGACTATATATAGGTAATCTTGCATTCAGTTCTGTATAAAAAACAAAATTTGACAGGTTATATACAATATTACAAACAAAATGGTGGGACAAACACAAAGGCCACGGGTCAGACAGAACCCCACTTCCTGTCTGACCCAATGTCAGACAGAAAAAAAGAGTGTTCGCCAATCTGCGTAATATTTACAAAAAAACAGAACGGTGCACGACCTTGCGTGGAAAAAATGCAGTTAATTTTCTTTGTACCCCCAAATGAAGAGTTAGAGATTGCACCCCCAAAGATTTGGATGTACCCCCAAAAATGAAAAGATGGAAAAACCTGTGGGCATGCTGAGTTAATTGTGTTTGTTTTAGATGTTAGTTTAATAAATGAGTTGGTCACCAATAACTTAATAATATAAGAATAGCAATGAATTTTGTAATTCGAATATAGTAGCAGATATCGTTTTCATGTTGATAGAATATATGGATGGATGTGCGAGACCAGTGGGACCAGTAAGTGACTACCATCCTCCATCTTCCGTGTCGTGATCGTATATCTCACACTAAGTGCCTCTATCTACGACTTTTTAGCTCAGCTTGCCAAAGGTAATGTGAGCTTTTGCCATCACTTGTAGCCCGTCGTTCGTCGTCCGTTAACTTTTCACGTTTTAATCTTCTTCTAGCCAAATAAACTAAAAGTTGGTAGGAAGCATATATGGAAGGTCCTCTATAAAGATTGATAATTTTGTCTCGATCTGTTGACAAATATGGCCGCCACAGGAAATCCTTGTTTCTGATTGGTTGATTTGTAAAAAAATCTTCTACTCTGAAACCACTAGGCTAAATTAACCGAAAATTGGTAGTAAACATCTATGGAAGGTGCTCTATAGATAGTGCTCATTTAGTTTTGATCAGTTAATAAATATGGCTGCCACAGGAAATTCTTGTTTCTCATTGGTAGATATCTAAATAATTTTCCCCTCTGAAACCGCTTGGCTAAATTAACCGAAAATTGGTAGGAAGCACCATTGAAGGTTCTGTATAAAGTTTCCTCAAAGTAGAATGAAAGGTGAGTTACACAGGCTCAGCCCACTGAGCCTCAATGGGTTTTTTTATTTTGACACTGTACCAACAGTTTGATATTTTCATTTTATTGGAAGAATGATTTTTTTGAATACCCGCAGAAAGCCATCGACTTGTTACATTTCACTGACAAACTTTATTATCACATTTCTTTGTATCGAGGCCACCTCACCATCAGTGGGATTGGAACTCACAACTTTAATGGTCATAACCACAGATTGCATAGCTAGTTTGAAATCCAATTACCATGTGATCACGACGGTTCCCGCCATACCAGTATTACAAATGTTTCACAAATAAAGCAAATATCATTTTCATCCAGTCATATTGGTATATGGGCGTAATTGTAAAGGACGAAATAATATTGTATGTGCAATTTTGTTTCAGGGAACCAGGAGAAAGACCAGACGTTCGGAATACTTGGATTGGTTATATTTTCGATTGTCTCTGTCGTTTATGTAGCTGGAATAGTAATATGTATTTTTATTAGCAGACGACGGTACTTCCGAAGTAAAATTACCAGAACATTAGTGGCCATTTTGAATTATTTTCTAATTTGATTGTTTGAATTTTGTGTGGACAGAAACAAAATTAATTTAGATTGTGTTACTCTGTCTAAACCCGCCAGTTTCCATCTTTAAATGTACCTTCAGAATAATATTATTGTAAAAGGATGCAAGACGAGTTTGAAGATATCAAAGGAGTAAGCAGAATCCGTATATCGAAGAAGAACAAATAAAACAATGATCAAAAGAAAAAGTACAAAAGGACAAACAATGATCTACAAAACATACACATAAAACTAAATATCGAGTAACACGAACCCCACTAACAACCGGGGGTGTAAGATGTACTATTTCTGATAATAGTTAATTTTTTGGTTCAATTAGTTCAATTTCTATTTCTATTTAAAATAACAGCCCAATGCATTCAAAGGGAAGATGGGCCGATCGGTGTCATGATCGTATGGTAGTTGGATTTACAACTACCTGTGCAATCAGTGCCTATCACCACTAAAGTTACTCGATGCAACATTATGTGATAAAGTTTGGTAGTGACATGCGACAGGTCGGTTGTTTCTTCAAACGTTTTTATTCATAGGAGTTCTTTCTCTCTGAAACTTTTCACACTACTATCCGACGCCTATTAAGGAGCAGCTTGACGTGCAGTTCCTGAAGGCATGTGCTGATATTTATCTATCATGTCAAAAAAAATGAAATAATAAATATTATGTAGAATCCGAAAGAGCCCTTTTGTTTTATTTTTCAATTTCTAATTGTTCCTTATCACTGTGTGTGTGGTTTTTTAGTCGCTCCTTTTCAATTTCGAATCATTCCTTATCAGTTTTAAGTCGTTCTTTTTCAATTTCTAATCGTTCCTTATCATCTTTCATTCGTTCCTCTTCAATTTCTAATCGTTCCTCTTCATCTTTAAGTCGTTCCTTTTCAATTTCTAATCGTTCCTTATCAGTTTTCAGCCGTTTCATTTCAATTTCTAATCGTTCCTTATCAGTTTTCGGTCGTTCCTGTTCAATTTCTAATCTTTCCATTTCAATTGCCGATCTCTGTTTGTCAACACTGAGTCGCTCTTCTTCTATAGAACTAATTTTCAATTGGTCACATGTGTTCTCACTACCATCAAGTGTTTCCTGTGCATGGACTGGTTCAGTATTTACTCTATTTAAGGAAACAAATGGAACACATCAATGTTTATTCTTAATATACAATTTAATAATAAATTATCATTATACCCATTTCCTGCTTATTGTCATAATTGAGGTGTGGGTTTGGGTTTATGGTATTTAACGCCACTTTCAACAATATTTCAGTTTTATCGTGGCGGTCAGTTTTATTGATGGGGAAACCGGAGTATCCGGAGAAAATCATCGACCTGTTGCAAGTCACTGACAAACTTTATCACCTAATGTTGTATCAAGTAAAGCTCGCCTTGAACGGGGTTCAAGCTCGCAACTTTAGTGGTCATAGGCACTGATTGCACAGGTAGTTGAAATACAACTACCATACGATGACGACCACGACGGCTCCTAATTGAGGTGTGTGAAATGTGTGTTTACCAAAGGTCAAGACATCACACATATAAAACAAAGAAAACGGGTATATTAAATTAAAAAGGGAAAATTAATTTCTTTCATGAATTGTAAAATCGCATAATCTTTGACATTTGTAATTGAATATTTTTTAAAAGATGTAAATGTATAGGTTGTATAGAAATGTAATGGCTAACGTTCAAGGTTCAAGATTTCTGTATAATAACGCTGTTCGCCCGATTATATGTTATGACTTTACCCACACGTGAAAAGCTTTTGCATGACCGAATCATTTCACTAAAAGGGAGAATTTGGCCCATAAAACTAGTCTAAACCCGCCACTTATACTGAAGTGACTGTACAAAGCCAGGTAATTGAGCGGTCGTGTATTTGTGTGTTGGGATTATCAATTTTACCTATTTTTAGGATTTTGGAATTGTTTCAGTAGTGCGGTATTTTGTTTTGTCTGTCATTTTATTATTATTATAGCGCCGAGTCCAATCGTAACTACTCGGCCATTTTCGCTACCCTGCAAATATCCTCGCATGCATTAGGCGCATAAATCGCACTACTTTTCACATGTCAGTTACCTGAAAGTTTGATAAAGTTATATTTAAAACAATTTTCTATATTTCAATTCAAGTTTTAATTAGTTTTGCATGTCTAGATTTTACTTAGTATGTCTTCCATATTGGATTTTCGTGGACTATATTGTTGTGCGGCTTAACTTAACTTAGCTTCCGGCGAACAATTTAAGAAGAATTTCTACTATGTACGTACGAGGTTATTTGCAGGGTAGCGAGAATGGCCGAGTAGTTACGATTGGCTGCTCGTCCAGTTATATGCGAGGGTTTGCGTTTTACTCGCATGTGGAAAGCACTTCAATAGGAAAGGAGTATTAGGTGTATAAATAAACATTAGAGGATACCTAAGGGGCAATCAAAACTAGCTTACCACGATCACTTGTCATGTAGCAATCCAGGTAGCTGAGCGGTCTTGTATAAGTGTGTTTGGGATATCGAATTCTGTTTCTTTGATTTCTCTATTAGAGTTTGGAACTGTTCTGACATTGTGGTATTTGTAGTTTTTCATTTTGTTATATATTTTGTAAATCATATACCTGTTTGTCCCTTCTCTTCCTCCCCTTTGTGGTATGTCCTTATTTGGCAATTCTTCGGTCATACACGTTGCATCAGCTTGATGCTCTTCACCTTCCTGTCTTTGTGTATTCTTTATCTGCCGATCACATTTCTAAAAAAAAACATGAAAATTTTAAGCACCCATTCATGCGTATATTTGTGTTATGATCATGACTTGGCATTGCAATATAATATATGATAATTGCTCATTGTAATTTAAGCTCTGATAATTACTCAGTATCATACAAGTTCTGAAAGTCACCAGTTTTGATGAAAAAACAATTAAATACACAATACGTGATTTCTTCTAATCAAAAGTTATGAAACGAAAGTGTAAACAATTCCACAAATATCTATAAAATCTATAAATCTTTCTAACTGAACTCACTAAACATACAAAGGATCACGACATATGAAGGTGGAAATCCAGGGTAAGGCATAAACATGTGACGGTGTTAAACCGTCACTGTTTTAAATTTAGGCATCAAGTACTATTCAAATGATCTATTGATTGTTGCTTAACTTACATCTATAACCATTCCGGCTATATTCCTATCATGTATCGTTACGTTCTGAATTCTGTGATGTGATGTCCGTTACAATTTCATGTATCTTTACGTTCTGAGTTCTGTGATGTGGTGTCCGTTACAATTTCAGTTCGTGTTTACCTCCAGTTGTATGTAGGAGGGCTCATGTCTTGTTTATCTCCAGTTGTTTGTAGGAGGGCTCATGTCTTATTTACGTTATTTGTTGTTGTTTGCGCATAGTGGTGTCCAACACATTGTGTTGTGTTCTTGTTTTGTTTGTCTTTATCTTGTGTGTTGTGTTCCCAGTGTTGCCAGTTTCTCTGGATTGTCCATGTGTATTGCCCCTTCTGTGTTATCTAACGCTTCATCAGTACGAAAACAAGATAAGCAATGTATAAACACTACAGAGAAATGCGTGAGGATAAAATACAACTATCCTCAAAACCCATGTT
The DNA here is from genome assembly GCA_963680875.1 of Bathymodiolus brooksi. Lineage (NCBI taxonomy): Eukaryota > Metazoa > Mollusca > Bivalvia > Mytilida > Modiolidae > Bathymodiolus > Bathymodiolus brooksi. The sequence continues at coordinate 86,778,900 of OY804589.1, read as the reverse complement.
AAAGCTTACATCACATTATGGCTTTTATGAATTATTTCTTAATAAGAGTGTAGTACATATCAAAGGTGATATTATATACAAATTTGTCCATTTAAGGGCAGTATAGTTATATCTCTGTATACGTCGTGGTCGTATGGTAGTTGGAGTTACAACTACCTATGCAATCAGTGATTATCATCACCACTGACGTCGTCAGTTCGAATAACGGTCATAGCGAGGTGTATTCGATATAGCATTGTCAGTAACTTGCGGCAGGTTGGTGGTTTTCTCCGGGTACTCCAATAAACTGATCGCCACGATATAGCTGAAATATTGTTGACACCATAAGTCCCCTGTATTTTTCTTAATTTTATGTATTAACCTTTTGTGGAAGCTGTTCTAATGATTTTAGGAGGAAGCCCTTTAGCTCTTGTTGAGTTGACTGTTGCAATAACTCCTCACATACATGTTCAGCGAACTTGAAGTCATTTTCCGTCCCTTGGTGAAGACAGAATCTAACAAAACTTTTATACGCCTTCAGATTGTATCTAGTGGGTAATTCTGGCTTTTCGAGTGCCCTTTTTAAATGATGCATGGCTTTGTCAGCCTGGGGAGGTACGACCGCCATGTATGTCTCAGCAATATCTAGATGTAAACTAGTAGAAATTATCCACGGTTCCATTTCTGATAAAATCCCCTCCATTTCTTCCGTATGACCCCGCGCTCGTTGAATGTGGTCTTCTTTCTCAGATGGAATAAGACCAGATAAACTAAGACAACATGACCGCAAAATATTCTGTATCATGCACCGTTGATAAAGATTGTAATTATGGCACATTTTTAAAACACCGAAGTCAACATAGAGTTCTCTTTTACAACCTTCATTCATTTCATCCATAATACTGATAATTTCTTTTATTGTTGCAATATTTTTTATTTTTCGCAGCAAAAAGTAAGAGATACCTCCTCGTTTGGTTAATACATGTTTAACAGAATGAAGCATTGGATGGTTGTCTTGGCTGCCTGCGTGGATCGTTGTTATAGATATTTCGAGATGCCTAGCAAGATTTAAAGCATACCAGTATTCCTTCAATGCCTTAATACTGAAAGGTAGTATTTTCTGGCCCTCGTTGTCTTCATCATTGCTTTCCTCCATGAAACAAATGTTCTTGCTATAGTTGTATAATATCGTGACTAATAGTTCAACAAGAAACATCTTTTTGATATGCTCTAAAGGTATAATCACGTTGCTGTTGATTAATTTCTGTAGAACAGGCTCAGGTATTTGGTTTCTTGGTAATTCATCATTAGACAGTTCACCGTATTGTCGTAGTAATCGAATATCCCGCGGACTCCTGAATTTCATCAGAACAAATTTCTTTATTGTTTCAGTTTGGATTTCATCTGATTTCTGAACGAGGAGACTTAACATAGTTTCGGACTCGCGTCTCACGTCTTCATTTCCATATAGCACTTCATTGATACCTTGATTACATATCGGCTCTTCAGTAACATCAAGATTTTCGGTCTCATTTGTGGCATAAGAAATCATTTGGAACATTAATCTCTTCGCCTTTTTGAAGAAATAATCAGCTGACAATTGCGTATTGCCGTATAGCTGAAATGTTATTGCCACACTACAAGAAAGGTAACATTCAAACAGCATAGTCTCAAAGCAGGGATCTCTGTAGGTCTGAAGACCTTTCAACAAGCAACATGCATGTTCAAGAAAGCGTACATTTCGATGCATAGTTTCGACAAGACGTACGTCGTTGTCTATGTAATAACAAAAGTGCCTCAGCAAAGACAATCTTTCTGCATGTTTCTCGTCTTCTGTTTTCTTTTTTTCTAAAATCCAAACTGTAACGCTGTGTATTGATATTACACGGTTATCTCCCCTTCCACTGATGGTGGCAAGCGAGTAATCACATAGAACAGCCAGAAATGTGTTCACATCTGCCTCTTTGGTTGTTGAATCTGTTTCTAATAGACTCTCTAAAAGCTGGATTGGTATAACGGTATGGTTTATATGTGTGACGTATTTCAAAAGATTTCTTGCATTCTTAGGAAGATCTTTTTCCAGTTTTTTTAAAGTAAGGTCGTAAGCAGCCTCGAATTGTTTGCCCTGTGGTGCGATGTCATAAGCTTGTTTCTGTAACTCTGACCAACTCGCGTTGTATTTTGCAATGCCACATCGTGTTTTACGAATGTAAGATGATGCCAGCGCTAGACATAGAGGAAGATAGTCGAGATTTTTAGCTAATAGCCTTATTTCATTTATTTCCGTTTCTTCGTCTTCGTGGCCTACGTTTCCGTCCTTAAGGAACAATTCTTGTACCTCCGGTTCGAGCATTCCATTCATTTCCATACCATACTGGAACTCATTTACAGGAGAGAATTGGTTCTGAGAGGTTGCGATAACATAAATGTTTTCGGCAATTATAAAGTACTCCATCATGTTGTGAATATCCTTTGCCTGATTGGGTGATTCCATATCGTCCATTATAATTAAATGATTCCACTTTTTGTATTGTTCGTTTGTTAGCTTTTCATAAACACGTTTAAACATCTTTTTAATGGATTCTAAGATAATTTGCTCGTTATTACAGTTAATATCTCTTATGCTCAAACGTAGCATCAAATTTGCATATGAGAGATGCATTTCCTGCATCGTTGTGCAATGTATTTTCCAGACTATTGAATGTTTGTTATCTCGCCGAAACTTGTTAGCATAATGAAACGCACATTGTGACTTTCCCGACCCTGGTGCGCCTGTAAATAAACAGCAACAAACACAATGAAAAATATTAATAAGTTAGTTCTTTTAGAAAGTTAAACAAAAGATAGTCCAACCTGTGTTAAGAGGTCACCTTTGGGTTAAAGAGAACATATAGTTTTCCAAGACAGGTTTCCTCATAAAACAGGTTCGATTCACATGACTCTTTCTATGTCAGTACAAGAGAAAAGTGACATTTTAATACGGATAACTGCTTAATAGAATTGACTATTATCTCCCTTCAACCTCATTTGGATAGATGCGATGCAGTTAAACACCGAATGGAGAATTTTTCAGTAACAGAACATGATTTATACACCGAAATCTGCTATTTAAGGTTTGGGTTAATATTCTATCTTTATTCTTATGTTCTTCTTTAAATATTGAAGATATGAATATTCAAAGAATTCACCAACCTTTAACAAGAACAGCACGTGTTCTATTGATTATTACTTCCATTTTCAGAAAATTCTCGGTCTCCACAAAATTTTGGACGCTCGTCATTGAGTAAGTTGAGTAATTTTCGCTAATACCTCCACTACATTGTTTACCTGTAAAATAATGAGTTGTTCTGTGTTACCTTAATCTCTATTACGCCAAATGTCTAACAATGATGTCACATCTATCTGCTACTATGTAGAGCACCTGTCTGGTTTTCAGCGAAGATAATAATGTCTTTGAAATAATTATGTAGTAATTACATAACGTGTTGGAGACCTTTTTCTCACATAAGAATTTTTTTTACAATTTCATTTACACGAAGTACTTTTTCGCTTTAACGAATTTTAAAATATTTTGTCTAAGCGACTTATCATTTTCTTCTAACGAATTAAAATATCGGGTTTTTTTTTCTAATTAATATTTCGAAAAAAACAATTAAAATTTCGGGAAAAAAAACGAAAAAGTGCTTTGAGTTCCAGTTCCGAATTAATTATTCGCTATAACAAAACAACATTTCGAAAATATGCAATAACAAATCGAAAAGAAAACCGAAATAATAATTCGCTAAAACGAAATAGTAGTTCGTATAAGTGAAATACAAAAAAATCATGTCAGTAAACGGACTCCGTATATGTAGGATTGCACCTTATTGATGATGTAATGATTTTTTACAATATAGATTTCCACGCTTTTTTGTGGGATTCGTGTTGCTCGGTCCTTAGTGTTCTATGTAATGCTTTGTAGATCATTATTTTTCCTTGCCTTGTTTAACTTAGTACCATGTGCGTCAGTAGCTAATTCAATTACTTGTGGTATTTTATTTTTTCAATAAAAAAACCTGTATAATTATGGACTAGCATATATTTTCCCCTATACAATTACCCATTTCCCTATAACTGCAGAGCAATCTTTGGTAAAGTTGAAGTCATCACTTCGAAATTTTACGGTCGTCACCATGACTTGGTTGACCGTATGGAATATCAGTGTCACAAATGACCACGGATATGTTCCACTTGTCGTAAACACTTCCCGGTCATTTCCTCATTCATGACTTATCACCGGATTTCTAACTAGATTAACACGACGGGGCCACTGGTGGAGGAGGAACTGTTGACCCTTCCGGAGTACCTGAGTCCATCCCCGGTATTTAGTGGGTTTCGTGTTACTCGATCTTTAGTTTTATGTGTATGTTTTGTAGATCGTTGTTTGTCCTTTTGTACTTTTTCGTGTTGCCATTGTATTGTATGTTCTTCTTCGATATATGTATTCTGATTACCACTTTGGTATTTTCAATCTCTTCTTAAATGCCATAGTTAAGTGTTTACCTAATTCGTCATTCTCATTACAATATTTTCGAACAACACCAGCTAATATTTCAACTTTTGCGTCCATCAACAATTTTTGGAGCTGAAAAACCTTCTTTCTTGTAAAATATTCCCGTTTTTCTAAAATCTGAATGAGATCCCGTCCATCTGTAATCTTTTCTAATGTGGCCATTCCTATTTCACCTCGCAATAAAAACTTTATCTGTTTCAGGTCACCTGAAAGTAGAGAAAACACATTATGAAAAGAGAGGCCATCGTAGCCGTGATCGTATGGTAGTTGGATTTACAGCTACCTATGCAATCGGTGTCTATCACCACTGATGTTGGGAGATCTAATCCCGCTAGGGCTAAATGTATAACATGTGATAAAGTTTGTCGGTGACTTGCAGCAGGTCGGTGTTTTTCATAAAACCTGATCGTCATAATATAGCTGAAATATTGTTGAAAGTGGCAATAAACACCATACACCCAAACCAAACCATTATGAAAAGAAAGATTAAATATCGATGATCAACAATTTTGATATTAATTAAAACAAAAAATCATCTCTCATCTGTACACATTGAACCTAAGCAAAACAAAAAGACCACTACATGTGACGTTGGAAATCTAGACCCTGGCTTGGGACAGGCACCAACATGTGGCGGCGTGAAACCGGTTAATGAGATCCCAATCTTTGGCTTTTGAAAATTGAGTGTCCGACGGCAAGACAGATATAAATAAACAATAATCTTCACAGATATGGTTCAATTCAAAAAGACCACATACTACAAATGTATCACCAAAATGAATGACAACCTAAACACGAAGAGTACAATTTTATGGCTGATGAAGGTCGTAGTTAGAAGCACAGGCACTTGTTTCATTCAAAAAATATATGCCCCATCCTCTTCCTTACTTCAAGGTAAACATCTACCCTTTTCCCCTTCCCCACTTCGCATCAATATTTTTCGCTTATTTGTGATCCATTCGCTGACCCAATTATATCGTTACACTCCCCAGATATTTCTCTTTTCGACTGCCACATTTAAATATATCTACCGGCCCCCCTCACACAAATTAGACAAGAATAGTCAACGAGCGTGGCTTTGTGAAAATGTAAGTCATTGAAACGGATACAACCACTTCCGGTCAGGTTTAAATTGATTTAGAAAATTTAGAAAAGGTGCTTTTAAAATCAAATGTGAGTAATTTGGAGTTGAACATATTTTTATAATCTGCATTGGAACAATTATCTGTATTTGAAAGGCTTACTTTACATTTGAGAGGAGATGATCATGTGACATTGTTACACATGGCCGGTCTAGAGAATTCCGAATGCATATGAAAAATCCATCGCAAACCTGAAGTGGCTTTTTTCGTTTCATTGACTGAAATTTTTAATAAGCCACGTTCTCTGACTATTCTTCTACAGTTTGTCTGAGGGGGGCCCGGTAGGTATATTTAAATATGGCAGTCGAAAAGAGAAATATATCGGGAGTGTAACGATATAAATGGGTCAGCGAAAGGATCACAAATAAGCCAAAAATATTGAGGCGAAGCGGGGAAGGGGAAAAGGGTAGATGTTTACCTTGAAGTAAGGAACAGGAGGGGGCATATATTTTTTTAATGAAACAAGTGCCTGTGGTTAGAAGATTGAATCTGTCTTGTATCTTATTCAACCTTAGATTTTAGTTGATTTTGAAATACTGTAAGAAATATTATTAATTTGAAATGTATTGACCAATAATTATGTGGGTGACATATGCGTGCGTATAGATTTAAAACACCTGGATTTAAAAAGAAAACGAATGTTTGTAACTATGAAGATTGGAAAGTTCCTGCAGTTTTAGGCTTGTGATGTTAAAATATATACTGGTAGAATATACCTTCATTATAAGATAGACTTTTCATGAATACTTTCAAAAACAAATTTGATTGTATTTATCTCATATAAAAATAAATTGATATCAGCACACACATAATTTTGTTGTCAATACTCAAATATTTATGACGTAAACACACATAAGACAATAACAGTGCATTGACTTGACATAAAATCGATATACGGAGGCTTAGAATCGGGGGAAATGCGAGGGTTTCCCGAGAATTTTACCCGATTCGTCGATTCGTGCAGAATACGTATATCGAATTTTATGCCAGGTCAATGCACTGTTATTGTTTTTATATTGCAATCATTAGTGACATTAATGGATATTACTACCAATATTCAAATTATTTAAAAAGTTAGTTACCCCCAAGAGGCTTCAACTGATTTTGGTCAATTAGGCGTGGCCTAAATGCTATAAACAGTCAGTGACCGTTTATCACTTGTAAATATACTGTCAACGCATTTTGACTGCTCAAATAGAACGATTGCAGTATAAACATAATTATAACATCAACATACATGTAATTCAGACCTCAACATACGAATAAATATGACGTCAAAACATATCCTGATTCCGAACCACTCAGTATTTGTTCTTACTGTGTGCTTGGTGGAGAAGCAGCAATTGTCACATTTCAGTCGTTAAATTAGCAGACGGGGGCTAAACCCCACGAACTACCACACACATGGCGAGCACGCTAACCATTATACCGCAGATGGGTTTTATCTCCCAGAAAATATTGGATCTTGTTTTCATGTCTGTACTCTACCTGTTGTCAGTCCACTCGCAATTGTATTGCACATTGTCTCGTAGTAATCCATGACGTCACTCCCTTGTTCCATATGATATGCCATGATTATATTTTTTCCTGTTTTCTTTAATGGTCTGTCAAATACAAATATAAGATATATTCATTCTTGAAATTTTCAGTTCCTAAATAATGTAATTTATGAAAACAAAAGTTAGTCTCCCTTAAGCATAGCCGAATTTTTTAGGGGGGTTATGGTGTTTAACGTCACTTTCAACAATATTTCATTTATATCGGTGCGGTCAGTTTTATTGGTGGAGGAAACCGGAGTATCGGGAGAAAACTACCGCCCTGTCACAAGTCACTGACAAACTGTATCACATAATGTTGTATCGAGAACACCTCGCCTAAACGGGATTCGAACTCACAACGTTAGTGGTGATAGGCACTGATTGCTTAGGTAGTTGTAAATCCATACCATTACGACCACGACGGCACCAGCTAATGTTAGCTATTCCGTTCAGGGTATTTAGTATTTACTTGCTTCCAAAGATTTGATTTTTAAGTCATCTGGCTTTCGTCTTTTCTACATTGAGCGTGCCTGATGATTATTATTCCAGAACCACGTCGTGTATACTAAATTAGATATCTACGTTTTTTATTAGAAATATTCAATTCGTGGAAGAACATCTGATATAAAAAAAATACGGGCTACATAATATTCAAAATATAAATGATTTATTAAATGCCATATTTAGCAACAATAAAAGAGCTACAGGTATAATTATGTAGGTCATTGAATACAATTGTGTACTTAGTTAAAAGATATATGATTCAAATTATTTAAACATAAACACACGCACATTTTTCTGTTACTGTGCGAACCTAAAATTGACTTCTTAATTAAACCTAAATAAAATGAAAAACAAAACAAAAAATGGCACACTTTCGTAACAGCTCCAAATTCTAATAGGAAAATTGTAGAAAGAGGCAAAAATGATTCCTCTAACACAAATACATGACCGGACACCTTCTTCCTTCATTCATGACTTGTCACAGGGTTTGTAGCTGGAGTAACAGGTCGAGTGCCAATAGGAACTGAGTTCACACCCGGTTTTTAGTGGGGCTCGTATTACCCGATCTTTAGTTTTTTGTGTTATGTTTTGTTGATCGTTGTTTGCCCTTTTTTCTTTTGGCCAATGTGTTCTATGTCCTTCGATGTACCGATTATGATTACCCCTATGGTATCGTCAAGGTGTTCTTGGTACAGACACTTAAGTAACAAGTGGCTTAAAGTAGTTTATGGTCCCAAACCTTAAAACAGATAAAAACCAGCTGAAATAGTTGAAGGAAAGAGTTATTTTTGCTTAACGCCAAATTTTCAAAAAGCAAACATTTTAAGGACTGTTTAAATATACCAAAGGGGTAATCAGAAGTCGTAATCGAAGAACAGAAATAATGGTCAATACAATATACTACACAGAAAATTAATGATTGAGCAACACGAACACCACTAAAAGCATGGGTGAACTAGTGTGATTTGGAATGATAGATAGTCCCTGCTCCACTGGTGAAACCCGTCGTGTTACTGAAATTTACATTATGATGAGATGAGTATGCCGAAATAACACTCCACACATGTCATCCTGAATGCAAGCAAACCACATCCGCATGCAATACTGTTGCGCACTTAATGGGGAAGGAACCATTCATGTGCTTATGTACAGAACGCTTTTACTGAAACATCAACAAATCATTTAAAGCATACGGGTATTCCTTCAATGCCTTAATACAGAAAGGTACTATTGGCTGACCCTCGTTTTCTTCATCAGTTTTCCTCCATGAAGCAAATATTCTTGCTATAGTTGTATAATATCGTGACTAATAGTTCAACAAGAAACATCTTTTTTATATCCTCTAATGGTCTAATCACGTTGCGGTTGATTAAATTCAGTAGAATAGGCTCTGGTAGTTGGTTTCCTGGTAATTCATCATTAGAGAGTTTAACGTATTCTCGTAGTAATCGAATATTCCGCGAACTCCTGAATTTCATCAGAACAAATTGTTTTATTGTTTCAGTTTGTATTTTACTCGATTTCTGAACGAGGAGAGTAAACAGAGATTCTGACTCACGTTTCACGTCTTCATTTCCATATAGCACTTTCAACAATATATCAATTATATCGGGGCGGTCAGTTTTATTGGTGATTATTATTCCAGAGGCACGTCGTGTATACTAATTCAGATATCTACGTTTTTTATTAGAAATATTAAATTCATGGGAGAACATCTGATATAAAAAAAAATACGGGCTACATAATATTCAAAATGTAAATGATATATTAAATGCCATATCTAGCAACAATAAAAGAGCTACAGGTATAATTGTGTAGGTCATTGAATACAATTGTGTACTTGATTAAAAGATATGATTCAAATTATTTAAAGGGGCATTATCTGCCAAATCGTAATTTTCTGTCAAAATCGTAGTTAATACCCCTTTAAACATAAACCCACGCACATTTTTCTGTTACTGTGCATACCTAAAATTGACTTCCTATTTAAACCTAAATAAAATGAAAAACAAAACAAAAAATGGCACACTTTCGTAACAGCTCCAAATTCTAATAGGAAAATTGTAGAAAGAGGCAAAAATGATTCCTCTAACACAAATACATGACCGGACACCTTCTTCCTTCATTCATGACTTGTCACAGGGTTTGTAACTGGAGTAACAGGAACCTCGAATATTTAATTGTTTTCATTAATTTGTATTTCATTTAATTCAGCTTGATTCAATGTATCATTTTCAAGTTCAGAAAATGACACACATGCAAATATGAATGATATCGTCTATATAGATCATATGAAAATTGCAGACGTCCCGGCGTCGCCATCTTAGATATGCAAATGAGCAAAGTCCCCATCATTTCTGGCTATGTTCAGTTGCATACGGAAAAAGCGAAGTCAAATTATTTGCTTTCAAGGAAATAACTAATCGATGGAAATTTTCGTTTTTAAAAGGCGAAAAGTGGTTCGATAAGCTGTTTAATGTGAAATATTTACCTTTATTATATCATTTTAAAGCTATTTACCAATTTCCAAAACATATAATGTTTTGGGTCAAAATCGTAGCTAATGACCCTTTAAACATAAACCCACGCACATTTTTCTGTTACTGTGCAAACCAAAAATTTACTTCTTAATTAAACCTAAATGAAATGAAAAACAAAACAAAAAATGGCACTTTCGTAACAGCTCTAAATTCCAATAGGAAAATTGTAAAAAGAGGCAAAAATTATTCCCCTAACACAAATACATGACCGGACACCTTCTTTCCTCATTCATGACTTATCACAGGGTTTGTAACTGGAGTAACAGGTCGAGTGCCACTAGGAACTCAGTTCACCCCAGGTTTTTAGTGGGGTTCGTCTTACCCGATCTTTATTTTTTTGTGTTATGTTTCGTTGATCGTTGTTTGTCCTTTTTCGTTTGGTCATTGTGTTATACGTCCTTCGATGTACCAATTCTGATTACTCCTTTGATATCTTCAAACTCTTCTTGGTACAGACACTTAAGTAAAAAGTGTGGGTTAAGTACTTTAATAGTCCCTTAAGACAGATAGAGATCAGTGGTAATAGTTGAATAAAATAATTATTTTTGTTTAACGCCACATTTTCAATGCGCAAACATATAAAGGACTGCTTAAGTATACCAAAGGGATAATCAGAAGTCGCAATCGAAGAACAGACAATACAATGGCCAAAGAAAAAGAACAAAAATAAAATAATGGTCAACAAAATACAATGTACTAAACAGAAAACGAAAGATTGAGTATCACGAACCTCACTAATAAGCTGCGTGAACTAGTGTGCTTTGGAAGGGTTGACAATACCTACTCCACTAGTGGAACCCGTCATGTTGCCGAAATTTATATTATGATGAATAAGGGTAATAACAAAATTACCGAACTCCGAACAATCTTCCAAAGGGAAAGTTAAAACTCATAAGTATATAAACAGACAAAATCAGTCAACAATCTGAAAACTTTTAAAACCGTAATGACCCCGACTTGATACAGGCATTTCTAAAGAAATGGTGAGTTGAATCAGATTGTAATGCGCCAAGCCTGCCGCTTTCATTACGGCTCAAAGGTTCCGGCTGTCACTATAACAGTATTTATAACAATACTGGAAAAAAATAGGTAAAATAGTCGTGAAAGCAGTACCAAATTCAGTGAGGGTGGAACATCTATCGTGAACCATCTCCATCAACAACCCGAGTCACCTGAAGTATGTTAACTACGAAAGTAAATGTCAAAAACACTTTTACGTCACACATTGATAAAAAATATTTTGACATTTTTGTTGACTTCCTTATCTTTATACATTTTCACTATATGAGTATGCCGAAATAACAATCCACACACATCATCCCGATTGCAAGCCAACCAAATCCGCATTGAATACTGCTACGTACTTAATAACACAGAAACATCAGCAAATCATGGAACATAAAAAGAAGACCGTAACATATGACGTTGGAATTTCCCGTTATAGATTGGGACAGGCACAAAACTACATGTATGAAAATGTATGATTTATAATTGTCATAGGAATATCACTTTCAAACACATATGATCGCATGATCAGATTTTCGTGCACATAACAATCAGCTTAGTTACACGCAGATCACTGTTTTTGGACTACAACAAAAACATTGTGTGTTGCTCTTATTTACAAACAAGTTAAAAGTTACAAAAAGTTCCAGTATTCATTTAAAAATCATGTCTTACCTTGGAAATTAATTAATCAGATCACAAGAAATTTGTAAAATGAACTGTCAACATCCATACCAAACTTTAAAACTGAGCGAAGCATGCACCAATTATGTATATATTGAGGCATTTAAATATTGAGGTACACAGGGGTCATTTAATTGTGCATTTATTTATGGCAATTTTTACCACCCTTTTTTAATGTATCATTCATAGCTTTAATCAAAATTAATAAAAAGTGAAAAACAGAAAGAAATAATGTTTATTTGAGATACTCTATATATATGTTATTTACCATTTACTTTGTCTGCAATTTGGTTTAAAAAAAATTGGTATAAAGATCCTCACTTGAATTACAATAACTGTTAATGACCCGCATCATTAAATTAAGCTGAATAGAATATCTCAATATAAAAAAATATCACGTTATAAAGCATGACTTGCAAACCAGTTTTGAATAGGGGTTTTCTACGTGGAAAAACAGGTTTACATGACCTGCTTTTTATATCTCTATTGTCGATAGAGATCCAGTTCTCCAAAGTGGGTCCTTTAAACCTGTTCTCCTGTCTGTCCCACGCCATGACTTGCATTTCCATCGCCATTGGTCGCGAACTTTTTCTAAGTTCAATGTTTTCAGGTGAGAGGTTAGTACTCGTGTAATTGATATTGGTGACATTGTTGACCGTCACACGTTCGGTATAACAACTAAGGTCAAGAAGAGTCTGGAGATGGCCAAGGGGTAATCAGACTCTGTAAATAGAAGGACAGACAACACATTGGTCAAAGAAAAAAAAACAAAAACACAAACACTGACAAACTAAACACTACACAGAAAACTAATGATTGAGCAACAGGAACAACACTAAAAACCGGTAGTGAACTAAGGTGTTCTAGAAGGGCGAGCAGTTTCTGCTCCACGATTTACTCCCATTGTGTTATTCTTGTTATAACCGGATGACAAGTCATGAATGAGGAAACGATAGGATTATGATTACGACAAACGGAACATAAATGTGGTCATTTGTGACACAGATATTCCGTAACGGTCAACCAAGTCATGATGGCGACCTTAACCCTTTTCTATTAATAATATTTCAAATTAACCATTAGGAACCCTTGGTTCAGTAGCTTCCCTCTTAGCAGCTATTCTCTATCAATGAAATTATGCTCTGGAACATGGTATCGATATAGAGATGCCTATACTCCATATGCAGGTGTTATTGAAATGTTGCTACATATAAAAGGAAAGTTCATTGCTTTTCATGGTGGGAAAAGGAACTAAGCTTACATCGAATTTATTCTTAGAACGTTATTTGAAATAGAGAAAAATAAAACAACTTGAACAATTCCATAATTAGATTTGATCCACTAACAACTCTTTGTTCTGTTATTACATTGGTTGTCATGACAACAAAGGGAAATTCAAATTACATCCCAAATTTCAATATTTAGATATGTTCACCTTTTACATTTTCTTCATTACAATAACACACTGATTTTCCCGGATTTATTTCTTTAAGTTAAAAAAAGAAATGTTTAAATTTTATCCATCCATTTTTCTTTGTGTTTGATTGAATAAAACTGTTAATGAATTAACCACAAAAGGTTTCTTATTACATTTAACTTTTAAATCTCTATGTAATAAATCTTGTAAAACTGTATCTACAAAATTAGCATTCTTTGAAAGCAGACACATATTAGATAAATAAACCGAAGGCGGACTAGAGTAAAATGGTATCTTATAACCATCTCTGATAGTGTCAATAATAAAATCGTAAGAACCGATATCTATCCAAAAGAATATTAGCTTTTAGTCTGTATTTAACAATATCTGCCTCGCCTTGCTCATACTCAAAGTAATCATTAGTAAATGTTTGTGTATTGGAATTATTTTAAAAATCACAATTATCATAAATATACTCATCTTTTATAAATTTATGTTGATTTTTCATGCACTGATTTGTCCCATGGATTTCATCACGTAAATGTCCAATCTTTTACGATATTTTGTCATCGACTGTAGCTTCTATTTTTTGGCTTTGACGGTTTACTGCATCCAAAACTCTGAAAAGATATTTCTGGGTTGGCGGTGTATCGATATCCATTGTGTTAACTAACGAAGTAAAACACGTCCAATCGAGTCGGCCATGTCGTGCTGAATGGTATTTTCACAGACGGCGGAAAAATACATAACGGTCTATGGGCAGATAACTAGAAGAAATTAATTTCAATCTAATTCAGTTCCTTCAACCGATTGAAATTATATTTTCTATGAATTACTTTATTGTTATAAGAACAATAGCCTGTGTTCACAGGGTGTGACGGCAGAGGTTTCTGGAAACCCTTGTCTTCACACCCTGTGAGCACGGTCTATTGTGCCTACAACAATGAGGTAATTAATTACCACTCAGCTGAAGATAACACGAACACTGGATATTGAAAAACTGAAAAAGAAAACATAAAGATCTTGTTAATGAAGTATAGTCTGAAAAAAATCCAAGCAATCGTTAAAAAAAAAATAATAATAGATAATCGGAAGAACAAATTGGTTGGGAAAGCATTGTGAAAAGAAAATACAATATATGTCGGCACTCTTTCAAAAGTGTATCATTGGTGTATCCAGTGGGGAGGGTTCCAAGGGCGGGGAGGGGCTTCCCCTTTTTTTTCGGAAAATTTATTAAAATTATGTGAAAATTATCGAAAATGAGACTGAGTACCTTTTTTTTATTCTGGAACCCGGTTTTAAATTGTCTGGATCCAAGCCTTTAAAAAAACAAAGCAAAACTAAACACATTGACCTGTTAAATGTGCACTTAAAAACTGAACAGTTTATTGGTAGAAAAATACTTTGTCACATTCAACATATATCCTTATTTACTTTATTTAGCAGTTCTGAGTAATATTTGTGACAATATGGTTAATATCCATTTTCTACAAACAGTTCAGTTCAATATAACACGTCTATCATTCCTGAAGATCATGTTGTAAATGAATACAGGTACATATCGAATAACATCTCTCATTATTAACCAATCAATCTGTTTAATCCTTAATACAACTCAGTCGTTCAATCTATCTTTATAGAAGAGGTACCCAATGGGGAAACCACAAAAATGTATGTTTTATGAAATTTAATGTTTCTGTGTTTATTGTTTTTGTTTTCTATGACATTCTGTAATGAATATTTCGTGTATTTAGAATAACCTGGGGAGTAATCCAGAAACACCTATACCTCAGTGTATAACTATCACACATCCTTTATTTTCTATTGAAATTTACAGTTCGTAAATCATGTAATTATTACTAAAACTAAGGTAATCCTGCCTCATGCATAGGTGACCTTAGTCGATCATAGGTGACCTTAGCCATAGGTGACCTTAGTCGATTTTGGCTATTCTGTTTAGGCTGTTCCGTTTTGTTTTCCTGCTCCCAAAGATTTTGAACTTATTTGGCTTTTAAGTATTTTGACATTGAGCGTACTTGATGGAGGTAAATCTACGTTTGTGTAATCATTTTGAATGTACAGCTTTTATTCGTGTGTCACAGATCATTTAACATGAAGTTTTTTAGTAGTGATTGTTAATTTGTTTGTACTGAAATGAAACTTGTGTGTTAATGTTAATCATTGGGTAAAATAAATACGCAATATAGACAGCCGATGTAAGACAACATTGTTTTCATATTTTACTCGCGTGTGGCTTAACATAAATATAATTATTTTATTGAAAATGTAAAAGTAAAATGACCGAAGCGAAGTTAACAACTTGGTGTCCCCTTTGAAAACAAAAATGGCGATCATGTAATGCTAAATCTCTGTAGAGAAAGTCAAGGATGTATTCATTCATTCAAATTGTCATGGGAGAATATAAAATATGGACCAGTTACCCTGTGATGTAGTATACATATTATTTGGTTTTCAATGCAAAAGGGTAAGGAATGGGAATACACATTCCTGAGACACTGGTAACATGGGCACACAAGACACAGGACGAAGACAAACAAAAAACACAGCACAAACCTAGAAGTTTAAACAATGAGCAACACGGACCCCCACCAAACACCGGGGGAGAACACAGGTGCTCTTGAAGGGTAAGCAGTCCTATGGTTGAATGTCGATACATATTCTGACGCCTCATCTCTATTAAAAAGAATAGAATAAATTACCACTTCAAATTTTATTATGAAGAGATGTATAACAATTTATTACCAAATATAGAAATAATGATTAAAAACAGGTCATGAATAATGTAACTATTTTTAAAGCTAATGTTCTCCTCCTCACTTAAGAACCCCATAGGTGGTGTAATGGTTAGCACTATAAAAATAATCAAAGTAAGCGTGTTGGTCTGGTACAATGCGGCTCTCATCATCATTTCATTGAAAATTAACTTGTTCTCGCCATGGTAAGCTGAACAATTGCTGAGTTGGCGTTAAACAACAATTAATCACTCATTCCTCACTTAAGACCCCAGGCATCAATAACCTTATTCTAGTTTGACTATTCTGTTCAGATCCTTGGTTTTCTTGCTCCCAAAAACTTATAAATTATTTCACTTTTCACTATATAAAATTTGAACTTTCTTTTAAGTTTATTTCAGAAACACGGCGCGTGCACTACACTAGATCCACGTTTTTATTAATATTTATTGTATTTGCACAGCACATTGATATATCTTACATAGTCTTTTGAAGGGCCCGGGTGGATAAATGAGTTAGGTAGTTGGATTACCTGACAACTCATACAAGCCTATCACCAATACGGCGTGGGTTCGCGCGTCCGGCTTTGTAAATTAC
The DNA here is from genome assembly GCA_963680875.1 of Bathymodiolus brooksi. Classification (NCBI taxonomy): domain Eukaryota; kingdom Metazoa; phylum Mollusca; class Bivalvia; order Mytilida; family Modiolidae; genus Bathymodiolus; species Bathymodiolus brooksi. The sequence goes on along the minus strand of OY804589.1, from coordinate 86,762,189 downwards.
AAAAAAGGGTGCACTCGACTCGCAGCCACAAGTGATAAAGTTTACCAGTTGCTTGCCCATGGTCGGTGGTTCTCTCCGGGTACTCCGGCTTCTTCCACCACTAAAGCTGGAATTTTGCTGAAAGTGGCGTTAAACACCAAACATCAAATCAGATATAATTACTGTTAACGTGTACTACTATGAGGAAATCTATTTTTATAAACAATAGACAATCTGTACATTTCCTACTTTGATTCTAAAATTATAGGTTTTCCATGAGTTATTTCCCTTTAAGTCATACAAAGGTATCCCCTCTCATGCAAAGTTAATAATATATTTTCCCATATTCTGTTCAAAATTGTAATGTTGTAACAACATGTACATTTTCTATTTATCCTCTGATTTTTCATAAAGCTCAAATGTCTACAAATTAGGAGAAAAATATACTCAAAGGCGTTGTCCATTCTAGTGCTCTTTCTAGACCGTGTACCATTTTCACTGTCGTAAGGGAAATAACTCGTACGAAAAAGGTACACATAATTTTAGAGTTATATCGAGAATGTTTCAGCTATATCGTGGTTGTTAGTTTTATTGGTGGAAGAAACGAGAAAACCACCGACCTGTTGCAAGTCACTGACAAACTTTGTCACATAATGTTGTGTCGAGTACACCTCGTCTGAACGGAATTCGAACTCACAACGTTAGTGGTGATATACACTGATTACATAGGTAGTTATAAATCCAACTACCATACGATCATGCACGACAACAACTGTCCGTTTAATTTAATGAGCACTTAATATATATAGAGTGAATCCTGCTTAATCGAACCTTCTTTGGATCAACCTTTGTGTTCGGTTTCCACAGACTAAATAAACAAAGATTTCCTATTTCCTACATTGTAATGTTACTTAAAGTTCTGTTTATACAGGATTCCATTTTATCTAAGTTTCATGTTAGACAGATTTCACTGTAGCATGTAATTATATTATAGGAGACCCATCATGGATTTTCTCTAGAAATCCAGTCATATTTGGAGAAAATTTTGAGTTGAAATGTACATTACCCAATAGTAGTACTGTCAGTACACATAAACAGGAAAAGACAGACGTATTTGACATCAAATTACTGAATGGAAAACCATTGAAAGACACAGATGAGGTCACAATGGACGACCGGAAGTCAACTCTTACCATTAATGCTTACAACCAGATGGGTGAAAATATACAATACGATTGTCACCATGGTACACAGACATACAGACAGACACTAAATCTAACTGTAGAAAACTTTAGATGTAAGTTATTAACTTGATTAACTGATTACCCCTTTGGTATCATAGAAATATTTGCACGCCGCTTATGACAATAACAAACAAATGGTTGTTTCGAATTTCTATGTGTCCTCTTTATAGTCAGTGACATAGAGTGTACATTCTCCCCGAAAATAAAAATATACATTCCTCGAAACCAAACTATAATGATAGATAAGGCACATGTATGTGACTCACTGCATGTGTGCTGTTTGTTTGTTTGTTTTTTATACCGTATATGTTTTTATCTGGCCTTTTCGATTTTTATGTCTTTGCTTTACATTGTATAGTTCATTTTTTAAAAGCTACCGTTCCTTTTTATTATTTTTAATCGATATCGTTTTTTTTTGTTTTTTTTTATTATTATTATTATTTTAATTGTTTTTGTTTGTTTTTTTTTTTATAATTTTATTTTTATTTTTCTAGATCATTCGAAGTCTAATGACGCTTCAAACAACAATGCAAATTTATTTTCAATAAAATTTAGCGATGTACTAGAAATTCCTAAATGTACGGCTGTTTATGAAGTGAGTATTTGGTAAGAACCTGGTTCTCGTGTATGTTATTTGATATAATATTAGTAGCATATGAACCGCATCTGTGGTGTTATATTTGCGTGCTCGACTCGAGTGCTTCAGATCGTTGGTTCGAGCCTCTCTCTGGTCAAACCAAAGTCTGTAATATTGAAATTTGCTTCTTCCCCTTTAAGCACGCAGTATAAAGTAGTAAGAGCAAAAACTGGCTGCCTCGGAAACGTGTCCGAAGTGAGCGACATGTCCATCCGCGCACTGTTGTATGCTAGCACTAGCTAAAATCTAACTGAAAGTGTAGGTATAGTACAAAGAGGATATCATCAATTTTCTAATCAAATGTACATTACTTTCGTCATGATATGGCTGAAAAATCACTCGTTTGGCGTTAAACCACAAAACCTCACTATTGAGTAAATGCTATCCACCAATATACTTTGCTTTATTTTGTAAGAATAACAAATGAAATAATATGTTAGTAAATTAATGATCAGAACATAAAGGAGTTAGTCAAGGTTTAAGTTGTTTAACGCCACTTCAACAATATCTCAGCTGTATCGTGGCGGTAAGTTTTATTGGCGAAGGAAACCGGAGTACCCAGAGAAAACCACCGACTTGCAACGTTAGTGGTTATAGGCATTGATTGCATAGGTAGTTATAAATCTAACTACCATACGATCACGACTGCGATTGCTATTAATGTAATAGTGATTGCATGGTCGGTGGTTTTGTCCTGCATTTACCAACACACAACATTGCAGCTACGAAATGAAATACACGTCTTGAGTGAAAGTGGCGATAAACAATCTTTTCAGGAATATCATGAACTACATGTAATTGACGGATACAAAACAGCATTATGCATGTTATAACAAAAACAAAAGTTGGCAATAATATATTTATTTGTGGTTAATATATCTTTTTTCTATATGAAATTGTTGTTATGCAATCGATCGTGAATATATTCTGATATGCGTCGCATGGAATACCGTATAATATCGCTAATTTCTACGGCTAACCAATTTATGTAGTATTCTGTGGCCAATTACAGACCGTAGAAATCATAATTACAGGATATTATGTAAAGTAAATGTTTAATATCAAGATAATTCCTACATACATGTACATGTCCTGGGGTGTAGATATTTCATAGTCGTATATTAACATTCACTGAAAAGTACAGTCGATGCAATATGCGCTTGAAATCTATGGACACGTGTTTTACTTTAATATTAATGTATAAAGATAAGGAAGTCAACAACAATGTCAAAAATATTTTTTTATCAATGTGTGACGTAAGAGTGTTTTTGACATTTACTTCACTGAATTTGGTACTGCTTTGACAACTATTTTACCTATTTTGTTCCAGTATTGTTATAAATATTGTTATAGTGACAGCCGGAACCTTTCAGCCGTAATGAAAGCGGGAGGTTTGGCGCTTTAAAATCCGATTCAAACCACCATTTCTTTAGAAATGCCTGTACCAAGTCAGGGTCATTACGGTTTTCACAGCTTTCCGGTTGATGACTGATTTTGTCTGTTTATATACTTATGAGTTTTGACTTTCCCTTTGTAAGATTGCTCGGAGTTCGGTAATTTTGTTATTACCCTTATTAACATATTTTCTAGAATGTAAATCGTACAGATGAACCACAGGCGCTTGTGTAGAGTCAAAAATATGCTCGCTATGTACCTAAAATACCACAAGGCCGGACTCACTCCTACTACCCCTGTCACTTCAATCGCTATTTCCCCTGTCAAAATGTCGATAGGACGCAAATCGCTTACTAATTTGCGTAGTGAAAGGATTTTTCTTCAATGAAAACCCGTTTTTTATATCTTCCTACCATCTATACCCCCATACTGATAGATAATCCTCAGATTTTGTTGACAATGGACACCTAAGTGGCAGCAAAGCGAAAGTAGGTCACGTGCGACATATTTCTGCCTTTCGGTCGTTCTCAGGTTTTATCATTGCCTTACGAAACATACCTGAGAAGTTCAGAAAGAAAAGTTCGGGAAACGTAATTATATATCAGTATTGTTACTGTATAATTATAATGTTTTTTTAAATACAATTATTTCCTATGCCTTATTTTTAGTATTATTTGCATACCAAGAAGCACTGAAGTTTCCATTCATTTTGTCAGTCATATTTTGGCGCCTTGTAATGTTTCTAGTGTTTAGTAATTATATATATGATAAAACCCGAGAACGACCGAAAGGCGGAAATATGTCGCACGTGACCTTCTTTCGCTTTGCTGCCACTTAGGTGTCCATTGCCAACAAAATCTGAGGATTATCTGTCAGTATGGGGGTGTAGATGGTAGGAAGATATAAAAAACGGGTTTTCCTTGAAGAAAAATCATTTCACTATGCAAATTAGTAAGCGATTTGCGTCCTATCGACATTTTGACAGGGGAAATATCGATTGAAGTGACAGGGGTAGTAGGAGTGAGTCCGGCCTTGTGGTATTTTAGGTACATAGCGAGCATATTTTTGACTCTACACAAGCGCCTGTGGATGAACTGCAGACAAAGAGCGAACAAACGGGGTCAGGATCTCCTGTACTTGGCGATCACTGGTATAATACTGGTATAAAAAATTATTCCAGTATTGTAATTTTTTACAAAAAAAATACAATACTGGTATAAAATCATATTCCAGTATTGTTAACAATATTGTTCGTAAATAAAAATATGCAATACCAGGATATATAATAATTGATAAAACAACATGTCATAATTTACATTTTATTTATTTTATAGATGATCATACATTTTTGTAGATGGCATCAAATTTTTAATAATCTTTGATGAACAACATGATTTATGAATAATAACATCACATTCACAATATAATGCACTAGCACTAGAATTATAAAGAGTCTATCATGTCCATAATAAATATCACTTTTACACAGGATATTGTTCTGAAATATGTATGAGAATGTTTGTAAATGCATTGTCACCTGTGGTACCCCATCTGTCTCTCCACATTCTTTCATCTAGGTAACTGGGTAGTAGATGTGATGACACATCTTTCATCTCTTTAAACTTCTGTTTGGCTTTAGCCCAGTACGACTCGATTGCTTGAGTATGTATGCCAGTTGCAGGGTCCACGAAGTTGAGCGAATGATTAACTGTGCCATGGCTAAGCTGCAGTCGTGAGCTGATGTTATGGTACGCTTTCCACTGATCTGAATGGATGATTGTCCCTGATTTTACAACACGTTGTATAATAGGTAAAAGAGTTGCGGCATCTCTTTTGTCAACAGTTTCCATGTAGTAATGGCAGGCTTGCTGGATGTATCTGCTAAACCGAAAACCCACTGCTCTTTGCTGGCCCGTCGCCCTCTGTTGTATTTTGATTTGTGATTAAAAAGACTTTCATCAATTTGGACAATCACACCTGGTCCACCTAATTCAACTGGAGTTGATAGTAGTTTAGTGGAGCAGACATCTCTCAAGTATTGAAACATCTGTATTATGGTCTTCTCGTCAATCTGTACTTGTCTTTCTACGGAATTAACTTTTGTTCCTTGACTCCATAGGTATGTGACGTATAACCATTTATCTAAGGTGATGCGAGACCTTTCGAAAAATGATCCAGCACGAATGGTACGGTATGTACGGCGTTTCGGACATCTTTGGTTGGCACAGCGCCATCCAAAACCATCTTTAGCGGATGTGTCGGTCTGGTTACCATTTTCAAGCCGTCCAAGTGCCATCACAGCAACCTACTGGACATGCTGTAAAACGGAAACGGCAAGATGACGAAACAGAGTACCAGTATCGGAAGAGATTACTTGCAAATACACAAGACAACAATGAGGATGACATCGCTGATGATCCAAATATAGAGACCGCTATCTCAATCAAAAATTCTTTACACAATATTATGAGAATGACCAAACAACAACTACAGCAAAATAGCAGCAATTCTCAAGAAACTGTGGATGTCCTACGCCAACATACCGTTTTTTAAAAACAAAACCATTGAATATTTGAGAATTTGCCTGATAACAACAGCTGTGTATGAACATTTGAATAATTAACATTATTATTGAAAACTTGCAAATATGTTATCCCAATACTTATATAATCATTATATTAGCAAATTAATTAAACAACCTTATTCAGAAAAAACTGCTGAGATCTGCTAATCTGGGTCACGGGTCACTGTAATCGGGCGGCTGTATCGAGAAACAGATACAGTGTTGAAAAAACTGTTGATATTCATCAAATATTGATAAATGCTATAAAATGTTATGTTTGTCTTCAAGAAATATGATAGACAAAACCATGTGTGAAGTTTTATGACGAAATATCTCCGATTTCTATGTAAATTTACGAGTTGAAGTTGTGGCTGAATCGAGAAACAGATACGGTGTTGAAAAAACTGTTGATACTCATACAATATGAATAAATGCAATACAATTTTATGTTTGTCTTCAAGAAATGTGATAGACAAAACCATGTGTGAAGTTTTATGACGAAATATCTCCGATTTCTATGTAAATTTACGAGTTGAAGTGGGGAAATTTTATGTTAGATTTCTAAAAATCTTCTACTCTGAAACCACAGGTAAATTTACTTTAGCGATGTATTTTTATCTTGGACAAGAATAATGAGCATCCTGATTGGATGACCGATTTAAAACACACTGACTCTGCATGGTAATTCTAATAGAAAAAAATATTACTTTTTAATTGATCAATCAATACAATTAGCTTCTTGGTAAACACATGTGCGTACTTGACAAATTAACATAAACAAATAATAAGACAAGCTTGAAATAGAGCCAAGTAATATATTCCTTTTAAACCATATAGTCGTGTATATAAATAATTGTTCATACAAGAGACAAGGTATTTTATTTAAACCTAATAAAATAGATCGAGATCAATTACAAAGAACACGATGTCTGTGTAAATCCTGTGTTCATCTTTCATTGTATATATCCTGAATGCATGCCAGATATGCTAATGTCTTAGATAAAAAGGTCAAAACTTTGTAAAGCACATCCTTGTACCATAAATTAAGACCAAATTATGACAATGCCGTTTTTTGAGGTATAATTCGTAATTGGAGAAATATTTCACGCATGCCAACTTTTTAATTATCTTTCTTTATGATGGTTTCTTTTTAATATTTAAGGTAGAAGAAATAGTTTTTTATATTCTTGATTGATAGTTAAGTTTTTACAGAACTGAAATGTTTTATAGACGTGATTTAAAGTTTTAATTTATTGAAATTTATATAGTCTCTCATAATTCTTTATAGAATGGCACTTGTTATATAAGTATAAATGTTGTGTAGAAGTATGATATTTATAGTTTTTAGTGAGTGCCTTTAACTGCCATATCACAGGCATCATTGTTTTTATTGTAAATTTGAAGAAGAAAAAAACCACTTACATCGTCTATTGCCATAATTGATGCTGCTGTAATTGTTGTAAGGGGTTGCCTTTTACAACTGATAGTTTGTAGAGGTTTTTATTTTGTGTGTGTGGGGGGGGGGGGGGGGGTAGTTTTTATCCCATCGCCAACGAAGTTGCGAAGGGATATACATGTAGTAACGCTACCTTCCGTTCGTCCGTCTGTCCTCCCGTAACATCCTTGTATTTTGATCAAAAAAATTATTTAATCCAATTTTAAAATGTTGAACTTTCAAATTCATCTGAAACTTAAACAAGTGATAAAAATAGAGGAATGTCATGAAAGGAGCATCGTGGCATGCCTTAAGCTTTTATTAAATGAAAAGCTTGGTTTATCAGCACTGTACCCCAATAATAGCATACACTTAATGAGTACAGCTGCTGTGTTACCTCTGAGTACAGCAGAAGTAGAAAGGGTATTTTCACAGGTCAAATTGGTAAAGTGTGATCACATAAATCGCATGAAACAGGTCACAATGAACACTATTTTACATGTCAAACTAAATTGCAACAAACATTGTTATGAGCATGTGTCAGATACAGTAGTTGCCAAGTTTTTTAGAGTTAATGACAGAAAGATAGAATTATATCTAGGTTGATTTGTTGAATAAACTGACCTATTTGCTCATGTATAAATAATAAAAGTCAATATTTCATTGTATACTTTATTTGATTTTACAGTGTCCCTAAAAAATGCCTTTTTTGAAAATCCAACAGCGCACTAAAGAGCCCTTTTTCAGGACCAGCACCCTGCCCTTTTGAAATCCTAGCTGGAACACTGTAATGAAATAGTGAATAGTGCTTAAATCAATAAAAAATAAGATAATGTTTTTTTGTGTTTTTTTTGCTTTTGAAAAGTGTCAATTCATGTTGCCATTTCCTGTCCTACAATACACATTGACAACTGGACACATTGTTATCAATTTATTCCAATATAGTATTCTAGTATTGTTCTAGTATTGTTAATATATACAATACTCCCAAAAAATAACTAATTTAACAATACTGGAACAATACTAGGATACAATACTGGAATATTTTTTTTATACCAGTATTGTGCACAATACTAGTATACCAGTATTGTGATCGCCAAGTACAGGAGATCCCGGGGGGTCATTGTACAATGCTACTATAGAAATGTCATATGATAATACAAGCCCTAAATGCACTCAATCTCTGGAAGTATCATGTAACATTGGACAAATCACAATAGTACAAAATGTATATACAACATCAAATGAGTGCTCTCCGAAAATAGGAAAACAGACTCATCAAGGTAATATAACTTTAGATATAGGCGAGAAATACTTTAGGTGAGAATACGATTTAATAAAGTGAAAAACAAAATATAACAGACAAAATCTCATAGTATAATCTGTAATTTATTTCTATTATCTTTATTATTTGAATTATATATTCAGTGCATATTTTATAATTGATGGTTTATGTTGTTTAATGTCACTTTCAACAATATTTCAGTTATATCATGTATTTTATGTTATAATAGAGGTTCACCTGGTCATAAATTATCGGTTTAATATGGATTAGGGTTATGGTGTTTAACGCCATCGTCAACAATATTTTAGTCATATCGTGGCGGTCAGTTTTATTGGTGGAGGACAAGAATAGGAGTACCCGGAAGTCAGCAACAAATGTTATTACAAAATTGTGTATAACCTATAACCCTGGTATTATCTGATTAAAATATATGTCCTCGCTTTGTACATACACAAACGTTTGTCGGGTTATACCATAAAATATATGTCTTCGCTTGGTACATACACAAACGTTTGTCGGGTTATACCATAAAATATATGTCCTCGCTTGGTACATACACAAACGTTTGTCGGGTTATACCATAAAATATATGTCCTCACTTGGTACATACACAAACGTTTGTCGGGTTATACCATAAAATATATGTCCTTGCTTGGTACATACACAAACGTTTGTCGGGTTATACCATAAAATATATGTCCTCGCTTGGTACATACACAAACGTTTGTCGGGTTATACCATAAAATATATGTCCTCGCTTGGTACATACACAAACGTTTGTCGTGTTATACCATAAAATATATGTCCTTGCTTGGTACATACACAAACGTTTGTCGGGTTATACCATAAAATATATGTTCTCGCTTGGTACATACACAAACGTTTGTCGGGTTATACCATAAAATATATGTCCTCACTTGGTACATACACAAACGTTTGTCGTGTTATACCATAAAATATATGTCCTTGCTTGTACATACACAAACGTTTGTCGGGTTATACCATAAAATATATGTCCTCGCTTGGTACATACACAAACGTTTGTTGGGTTATACCATAAAATATATGTCCTCGCTTGGTACATACACAAACGTTTGTCGGGTTATACCATAAAATATATGTCCTCGCTTGGTACATACACAAACGTTTGTCGTGTTACACCATAAAATATATGTCCTCGCTTGGTACATACACAAACGTTTGTCGGGTTATACCATAAAATATATGTCCTCGCTTGGTACATACACAAACGTTTGTCGGGTTATACCATAAAATATATGTCATCGCTTGGTACATACACAAACGTTTGTCGTGTTATACCATAAAATATATGTCCTTGCTTGGTACATACACAAACGTTTGTCGGGTTATACCATAAAATATATGTTCTCGCTTGGTACATACACAAACGTTTGTCGGGTTATACCATAAAATATATGTCCTCACTTGGTACATACACAAACGTTTGTCGTGTTATACCATAAAATATATGTCCTTGCTTGGTACATACACAAACGTTTGTCGGGTTATACCATAAAATATATGTCCTCGCTTGGTACATACACAAACGTTTGTTGGGTTATACCATAAAATATATGTCCTCGCTTGGTACATACACAAACGTTTGTCGGGTTATACCATAAAATATATGTCCTCGCTTGGTACATACACAAACGTTTGTCGTGTTACACCATAAAATATATGTCCTCGCTTGGTACATACACAAACGTTTGTCGGGTTATACCATAAAATATATGTCCTCGCTTGGTACATACACAAACGTTTGTCGGTTATACCGTAAAATATATGTCCTCGCTTGGTACATACACAAACGTTTGTCGGGTTATACCATAAAATATATGTCCTCGCTTGGTACATACACAAACGTTTCTCGGGTTATACCATAAAATATATGTCCTCGCTTGGTACATACACAAACGCTTGTCGGGTTATACCATAACATATATGTCCTCGCTTGGTACCTACACAAACGTTTGTCGGGTTATACCATAAAATATATGTCCTCGCTTGGTACATACACAAACGTTTGTCGTGTTATACCATAAAATATATGTCCTCGCTTGGTACCTACACAAACGTTTGTCGTGTTATACCATAAAATATATGCCCTCGCTTGGTACCTACACAAACGTTTGTGGTGTTATACCATAAAATATATGTCCTCGCTTGGTACATACACAAACTTTTGTCGTGTTATACCATAAAATATATGTCCTCGCTTGGTACCTACACAAACGTTTGTCGGGTTATACCATAAAATATATGTCCTCGCTTGGTACATACACAAACGTTTGTCGGGTTATACCATAAAATATATGTCCTCGCTTGGTACATACACAAACGTTTGTCGGGTTATACCATAAAATATATGTCCTCGCTTGGTACATACACAAACGTTTGTCGTGTTATACCATAAAATATATGTCCTCGCTTGGTACATACACACACGTTTGTCGGGTTATACCATAAAATATATGTCCTCGCTTGGTACATACACAAACGTTTGTTGGGTTATACCATAACATATATGTCCTCGCTTGGTACATACACAAACGTTTGTCGGGTTATACCATAAAATATATGTCCCCAGCTTGGTACATACACAAACGTTTGTCGGGTTATACCATAAAATATATGTCATCGCTTGGTACCTACACAAACGTTTGTCGTGTTATACCATAAAATATATGTCCTCGCTTGGTACATACACAAACGTTTGTCGGGTTATACCATAAAATATATGTCCTCGCTTGGTACATACACAAACGTTTGTCGGTTATACCATAAAATATATGTCCTCGCTTGGTACATACACAAACGTTTGTCGGGTTATACCATCAAATATATGTCCTCGCTTGGTACATACACAAACGTTTGTCGGGTTATACCATAAAATATATGTCCTTGCTTGGTACATACACAAACGTTTGTCGGGTTATACCATAAAATATATGTCATCGCTTGGTACCTACACAAACGTTTGTCGTGTTATACCATCAAATATATGTCATCGCTTGGTACATACACAAACGTTTGTCGTGTTATACCATCAAATATATGTCCTCGCTTGGTACATGCACAAACGTTTGTCGTGTTATACCATAAAATATATGTCCTCGCTTGGTACATGCACAAACGTTTGTCGGTTATACCATAAAATATATGTCCTCGCTTGGTACATACACAAACGTTTGTCGGGTTATACCATAAAATATATGTCCTCGCTTGGTACATACACAAACGTTTGTCGGGTTATACCATAAAATATATGTCCTCGCTTGGTACATACACAAACGTTTGTCGGGTTATACCATAACATATATGTCCTCGCTTGGTACATACACAAACGTTTGTCGGGTTATGCCATAAAATATATGTCCTCGCTTGGTACATACACAAACGTTTGTCGTGTTATACCAGTTAATATAATCCAGTCATGTCCACCTAAATAACACGCACGTATTGTTCTAAATAGGATAAGACGTTTCTAAATTGTGAAACTTGTGTCCTATCCAATTGTTTCTTATTGAACAATAACATACGTTTAAAACATAACCGTGTCATGCGCACTAAATTCGATATCTACGTTTTTATTACTGTAACTTGTTTCAACAATTTCGAATTCATATTTTATAAAGGGAAAATATGTTGTTGAGTAACAAAACGGGATGTATCTAACGAAGCGTAAACCTAGAGGCTTAATATATCTTATTTTATCTGTGAGAATGGTGTAGATACATTCAACCCAATACAATATGACTATGCAGTAGTCTAGCGCAAATTGTTCCCACTAGAATGCTGATAATCGACCGAACAGGAAATTTGATAGCTATGCTATCAAATAAACCGCATATTTTCGCGAAGTCTTACTTAATATTACTTATTGTTGGAGTATAAAGAAATGTACATGTGTAAATATACATTCACGTTTCAAAAGTATTTCCACACTATATTATTTCACTATATATTTTATATTAAACTACTTATTTCAACATCTGTACCTGAAATATGACATTTATCAGAGAAGCGAGAGAAAAAAGCTTGGACATACAATAGGGGTAATCAGAGACGTTAAACGGAAGAAAAGATAAAGCAATAGCAACAAATAAAGATAAACAAATATACAAACAAACAACAAATGATAAACAATGATCCTTAGAATACTGAAGATTGAACAACGTTAACTCCACTAGAACACGGTGAAGAACTCGAGTTATCCGGAAAGGTAAACAGTTCCTGCTCCACTAGTGGCACACGTTGTGGTACTCATATTAATATTAGCACCTCGTCCACACTAAATTATTACATGTACTTCATCTATCACTTTCTCCTTAAGCTACATTGTGTATTCAAGCATGACGATAACAACTATTGTTCAGCTTAATTATCCAATATGGTTGACAACAATATCCGGTTGTTCATAAAACTTAAATGTAGATGTTTGTAGCAAATTAATTACGCATGACACCAGTGGAGCAGGAAATACGTACCCTTACAGTTTTAGTGGGGCTCATGTTGCTCTATCTTTAGTTTTCGGTGTGGTGTTTTGTAGATCGTTGTTTGTCCTTTTGTTTTGGCCATTGTGTTGTTTGTTCTTCGTCAGTTTACAGACTCTGATCATACTTACCCCTTTGATATCTTCAAACTATGCTTGCCATTACATGTTAGTAGTATCATTTATAATTTATGTTGTCCTAAGATGAATGTTCTTTAATCAGCAGATTCTATATTTTTAGCAACGAGCATTTACTAATGCTGGTATTGTACTGACCTATGCTTATGCCGTCATTCGTTTTTGTAATAGTATGTAGCGTTCTTGAGTTGAAGCGAGTTTGTAAATGTGTTTTTTTATTGTTTGTATTGATATTGATGCTATATAGACGTTAGAGAATATGTAAGGGCAATCAGAAAAAGTATTACAGATGTTTCACAAATAAAGCAAATATTATTTTCATCCATTCATAAACGGTAGTAATTGTCATAGATGAAATAATAGTGAATGAACATTTTGTTTTCAGGAACCAAGGAGAAAGACCAGACGTTCGGAATACTTGGATTGGTTATATTTTCGATTGTCACTGTCGTTTATGTAGGTGGAATAATAATATGTATTTTTATTACCAGACGACGATAGTTCCGAAGTGAAATTACTGGAACATTTAGTGACCATTTTGAATTAGTGTCGAATTTGATTGTTTGAATTTTGTGTGGACAGAAAATAATAAATTTAGATTTTATTACTCTGTCTAAGCCCGCCAGCTTTCATCTTTAAAATTACTTTATGAATAATAGTATCGTAACAGGATGTAAGATGTACTGTTTCTAATATTAGTTCATTGTTCCAATTTCTATCCAAAATACCAGTCCAATGTATTCAAATAGAAGATGGGACGTTGTGGTCATCATCGTATGGTAGTTTGATATACAGTAAAACTACCTGTGCAATCAGTGCCTATCACCACAGAAGTTGTGAGTTAAAACCCCGTTCATGGCGAAGTGTACTCAATACAACATTATGTGATAAAGTGTGTCAGTGACTTGCGACAGGTCGGAGGTTTTCTCCAGGTACTCCGATTTCCTCCATCAATAAAACTGACCGCCACGGTATAGGTGAAATATTGTTGAAAGTGGCGTTAAACACCATAAACCACAAACCAAAACCATCAAAGAGAAGACATTATTCATTGTCTCTTCTCTTATCATTAATATATAATATTCCGTATGCACAGCTGGGTACTGATAAAGGTTCCAAGGGCTCTGAACAACAGAGCTGGCCAAGTGGCGGATATGGATGCCAAATCGATGGGAGTTTAGGTTTAATACCGGAAACCTGACCGTTGACCCACATGTGTTGAGAGGGCCGCGCATCCTGCATGTTCACAAATGATTTTAGTAGGCACATTGTACACGTAACAAAACACTAAAATGGTTGTCCCTTTCAATTCTCCACATTCTACCAGTGGAAGTCAAATGTCTTTGACCCAACTGTCTCATCTCTCCATCATTTCTATATATTTTTGATATATTATCAAACTTGTTCTCGTTCTATATATAGTTGAAATACTGCTCGCTGGACGCTAAGCAATAATAAATAAAGCAATCATTCAACGATATGCAGAGTATCCCTAAGCATACAGTGCTATGCTTTTTCCTCCTCTTACTTGCAGCAATAATCTGCTCGGATATACCCAATTCAGAATGCATTGCTATCACGGGTGTTATCCTTATTAGAAAAAGAGAGCTTTTAAAAACAGTGAAGGTCAACAATTTCGCCAATATTAACAAAACGAACAATCACCTCTCACCTTAATTTATTGAACATATAAAAAACACGACATATGAAACAGGAAATTCCTGTTCTGTCTTAGAACAGGCAAATATATATGGCGGGAATATACAGGTTAATGGAATGCATATATCAAAATATGACCAGTTTCAGATTTTAAAGATATTGACTTTGCAATACATTGTTTCTGCAAACGTTTTTTTATAGAAGTTATTACTCTGATACTTTGATACTTGTCGCACTATTACCCGACGCCTATTTGGGAACAGCTTGAAGGACAGTTAAGTTCCTCAAATTATGCGTTGATATTTACCTATCATGTCAAAGAAAATGAAATAATAAATATTATTATACTTTACTATAGAAACCAAGCAAAAAATAATTAAGATAGTTTAAAGTTTTATTCCATGGAACAAGAAATAACTCATTATTCCCGCGACAAACTGCACGTAGGTCAAATAACTGAGGGAATCTGCACTAGCACAAAATAGCTGTTTGAAATTGGCGCGCTTTTGCACGTCGAACCAATAACTATTTATTTCCCTCAGCACGTCGAACCAATAACTAGTTACTTCCCTCATATTAGTTCAGAATAATAATACAATTATATACTTCATGGGAAGTTAATATCCACAATTATTGAATTGAGGAAGGGAAAATAAACCTTTCTCAATTTAATAATTATACTATAACTAATTGACGAGTTTCATTATCAAAAATATGTCACGAATGACCAAATAAGGCAGTAACTCACGAATGCGCGCAGCGCATGAGTGAGTTACAACGTTATTTGGTCATGAGTGACATTATGTTTGATAATGAAACTCGTCAATTAGTTATAGTATTTATTATATAGATAAAAAAAATGTTTCGAATCAAATTTAATATAAAATTAGTGTAATTGTACTATATTATGTGTGTAGCGTAGGTATATACTATAATGCGTATCGCTTCAAAAAAACATGGTGCCACCCTTGACAATAAAAAAATTAAAATGCTTATATTGAACTATTATTTTAGTTATATTTGATCAAAATTGAAGTGTCCACGAAGTCAAATAACGTATAATCTTTACGTTTCAAACTGGAAGTCTTCATATGACGTCGACAACGAAATGGCGCGAAATATAGCGAGAGTGAAATGAAAAACGATAATTTCACTGTGAAATTATCGTTTTTATTTAACTCTGGGAATTCTGTAATTCACAGCTATCTATATAATAATTATGGATATTAACTTCTCATGAAGGCCATAATTGTATATTATGTAGACTCCGGAAGAGCTACATAGTATATACATTATCATGGAGGGTGCATTTTCAGCAAAGCGCTTCTGTTTTCTTTTTCAATTTCCAATCGTTCCTTTTCAACCATGAGTTGCTCCTCTGCAATATCTCTCATTTGGCATTGTATATTTTCAAGGGAGACTAGTCTTGTGAGAATACAACTTTCGAATTCTGTAAGTGATTGCTGTCTTTCACGTGTGTTTCCACCAACATCGCGTGTTTCTTTGGTATGGACTGTCTGCTTGTCTACTCTATTAAAGAAAACAAATAAAGTATAATATCAATCGTCCATGATTATTTCTAACATTATGAGCATTTACTGCTTATTGTCATCTTTAGCATTATTTCAGCCATATTGGAAATGTGTAATGTTAATTTAACAAAATATGTTGGGAAAAACATCACACATATGAAATAAATAAACAAAAACAAGAAATCGAAAACAAAAATAATATTCGAAACAAACCGAAAACAAATATGTCACAGGTCTATATATTTCGATACACATTATTATACAAATGCCTACTATAATTAAGCTTAACATTGCATGTAATTTGACAGGCATAAGAGGTACATCTATAGGATGTATCAACATTTAATTGTTGTTGGCATATATAACATTAGAGGAACTTTGCTATCTTGTTCAGGCCTTAAAAACGTAACGTTTTAAGTATGAAAATTTAGAAATCTAATTTTATGTGTTTGATGTTGTGTTTATACATTCACTTAAGAGTCCTCATCCATGTCATTGTGCTTATGTTTATCATTATCAGCTGTTGTTTATCAGTAACTCCCAGCCCACTTTACTATACATAATGACATCTTAATGCGCATGTCTCCCGATCAGGCTGACCGGATGTTAGCTTATTTGCCCCTCTCCCAAGATCTTTAAATTGTATGTCTTTCCAATCATAGACTATGAGCGTAGTTGATAACGTTTATTCCAGAAACCCAATTAGATATCTACGTTTTTATTACGTTGTATATTACATATGTAACATTAGCTGATCTTGGTTATCCTCTTAAAGCCATTAATGGCCCGGGTGGCTCAATGAGTTAGGTAGTTGGATTACCTAATAACTCATACAAGCCTATCACCAATACGGCCTGGGTTCGTGCCCGGCTTTGTAGATTACAAAAAAGATGCACTCGACTCGCAGCTGCAAGTGATAAAGTTTACCAATTGCTTGCCCATAATCGGAGGTACTCTCCGGGTACTCCGGCCTCTTCCATCATTACAATTGGTCGCCATGATATAAATGAAATATTGCTGAAAGTGGCGTTAAACACAATAAATCAAATCAAATCGTCAGGCCATTGTTGTTCATTTGCTCCAATAAACATTTAAATAACTTGCCCTAACTAAGAAAGGTTATTCCAACAACGCATCGTGTGCACTAACTTAAATGTCTATGCTTTGTTTGCTTTGTTTGTTTGCTTATGAAGATTAGCGCCACGTTCAACAATATTTCACTAGTTTAATCCCTCAACTTTTAATTGAATTGCATGTACCGGGAGTGAGTGGTCGTGCATAAGTGTGTTCGTGGTATAGAATTTGTCTCTTTCTATTCTTGTTCGGTTATATATCGGAACTGTCTTGACAGTGTGGTATTTGTTATATATCAGAACTGTCTTGACATTGTGGTATTTGTTGTTTTCCATTTTATTATATATTTTGTAAATCATTTTTACCTGTATGACCCGTGTACTTCTTCACTTTGTAAATCATTTTTACCTGTATGACCCGTGCACTTCTTCACTTTGTAAGTCATTTTTACCTGTATGACCCGTGCACTTCTTCACTTTGTAAATCATTTTTACCTGTATGACCCGTGCACTTCTTCACTTTGTAAATCATTTTTACCTGTATGACCCGTGCACTTCTTCACTTTGCTGTGTGTTCCCATTTGTCGATTCTTCTGTCATACATGCTGCATCAGCTTGATTCTCTTGGTCTTCCTGTCTTTGTCGATTAAATTTCTATAAAAAAAAACATGAAAATTTTAAACAACCATTCATGCGTATATTTGGGCTTCCATCATGACTTGGCATTGTAATATTATATATGATAGTTTCTCATTGTAATTTAAGCTCGGATAATTACTTAAAATATAAAGTCTGATAGTTACTTCTAATATCAGGTCAGATAATTAATCATAGTGATATAAGGTCTAATCATTACTCATTGTACTATAATGTATGATAATTACTCATTGTAACATAAGCTTGATAATTACTTATAGTCATATAAGATCTGATAATTACTCAAATTAATAAAAGTATGATAATTACTCATTGTAATATAAGATCTCATAATTACTCATTGTGATATAAGGTCTGATAATTACTCATTCTAATATAAGCTCTGATAATTACTCATTATAATGTAAGGTCTGGGGGATGAAACTTGTCAGTAAGTTGCGACAGGTTGATGTTTTTTTCCAGGATACTCCAATAAAACTGATCGCCACGATATAGCTGAAATATTGTTGAAGGGGGTGTTAAACACCATAAATCCTCTGTATTTTTTTCTAAGTTTATTAACCTTTTGGCGAAGCTGTTCTAATGATTTTAGAAGGAAGTCCTTTTGCTCTTTTTGAGTTGACTGTTGTAATAACTCCTCACACACATGTTCAGCGAACTTGAAGTCCTTTTCCATCCCTTGGTGAATACAAAACGTAACAACCTTCAGTTTGTATCTAGTGGGTATGTCTCGCATTTTGAGTGCTCTTTTCAAATGATGCATGGCTTTGTCAGCCTTGGGAGATGCGACCGTCTTGTATGTCTCAGCAATAATCAAGTGCACACTAGTTGAAGCTATCCATGGTTCCATTCCTGATAAAATTCTCTCCATTTCTTCCGTATGAATCAGCGCTCGTTCAATGTGTTCTTCTTTCTCAGATGGAATAAGATCAGATAAACTAAGTCAACATGACCGCAAAATATTCTGTATCATGCATCGTTGATAGAGGTTGTAATTAAGACACATTTTTGAAACACCAAAGTCAACATAGAGTTCTGTTTTACAACCCTCATTCATCTTAACCATAATACTGATAATTTGTTTTATTGCTGCAATATTTTTTATTTTTTGAAGCAAAAAGCAAGAGATACCTCCTCGTTTGATTAATACATGTTTAACAGAATGAAACATTGGATGGTTGTCTTGGCTGCCTGCGCGGATTGTTGTTATGTATTTTTCGAGATGCCTAGCAAGATTTAAAGCATACCGGTATTCCTTCAATGCCTTAATACAGAACGGTACTATTGGCTGACCCTCGTTTTCTTCATCAGTTTTCCTCCATGAAGCAAATATTCTTGCTATAGTTGTATAATATCGTGACTAATAGTTCAACAAGAAACATCTTTTTATATCCTCTAATGGTATAATCACGTTGCGGTTGATTAAATTCAGTAGAATAGGCTCTGGTATTTGGTTTCCTGGTAATTCATCATTAGAGAGTTTACCGTATTCTCGTAGTAATCGAATATTCTGCGAACTCCTGAATTTCATCAGAACAAATTGTTTTATTGTTTCAGTTTGTATTTTACTCGATTTCTGAACGAGGAGAGTAAACAGAGATTCTGACTCACGTTTCACGTCTTCATTTCCATATAGCACTTTCAACAATATATCAATTATATCGGGGCGGTCAGTTTTATTGGTGGAGGAAACCGGAGTATCGGGAGAAAACCACCGCCCTGTCACAAGTCACTGACAAATTGTATCACATAATGTTGTATCGAGAACACCTCGCCTGAACGGGATTCGAACTCACAACGTTAGTGGTGATAGGCACTGATTGCTTAAGAAATTGTATATCCATATGATCACGACCACGACGGCACCAGCCAATTCTAGCTATTCCGTTCAGGGTATTTAGTATTTGCTTGCTCCCAGATTTGATTTTTAAGTCATCTGGCTTTCGTCTTTTCTACATTGAGCGTGCCTAATGATTATTATTCCAGAGACACGTCGTGTATACTAAATCAGATATCTACGTTTTTTATTAGAAATATTCAATTCGTGGGAGAACATCTGATATAAAAAAAAAATACGGGCTACATAATATTCAAAATATAAATGATATATTAAATGCCATATTTAGCAACAATAAAAGAGCTACAGGTATAATTGTGTAGGTCATTGAATACAATTGTGTACTTAATTAAAAGATATGATTCAAATTATTTAAAGGGGCATTATCTGCCAAATCGTAATTTTCTGTCAAAATCGTAGCTAATGCCCCTTTCAACATAAACCCACGCACATTTTTCTGTTACTGTGCATACCTAAAATTGACTTCCTAGTTAAACCTAAATAAAATGAAAAAAAAAAAAAAATGGCACACTTTCGTAACAGCTCGAAATTCCAATAGGAAAATCGTAGACAGAGGCAACAATTATTCCTCTAACACACATATATGACCGGTCACCTTCTTCCCTCATTCATGACTTGTCACAGGGTGTGTAACTGGAGTAACAGGTCGAGTGCCACTAGGAACTGAGTTCACCCCAGGTTTTTAGTGGGGTGCGTCTTACCCGATCTTTAATTTTTTGTGTTATGTTTCGGTGATCGTTGTTTATCCTGTTTCTTTTGGTCATTGTGTTATATGTCCTTCGATGTACCAATTCTGATTACTCCTTTGATATCTTCAAACTCTTCTTGGTACAGACACTTAAGTAAAAAGTGTGGGTTAAGTACTTTAATAGTCCCTTAAGACAGATAGAGATCAGTGGTAATAGTTGAATGAAATAATTATTTTTGCTTAACGCCACATTTTCAATGCGCAAACATATAAAGGACTGCTTAAGTATACCAAAGGGATAATCAGAAGTCGCAATCGAAGAACAGACAATACAATGGCCAAAGAAAAAGAACAAAAATAAAATAATGGTCAACAAAATACAATGCACTACACAGAAAACGAAAGATTGGGTATCACGAACCTCACTAATAAGCTGCGTGAACTAGTGTGCTTTGGAAGGGTAGACAATGCCTACTCCACTAGTGGAACCCGTCATGTTGCTGAAATTTATATTATGATGAATAAGGGTAATAACAAAATTACCGAACTCCGAACAATCTTCCAAAGGGAAAGTCAAACCTCAAAAGTATATAAACAGACAAAATCAGTCAACAACTGGAAAACTGTGAAAACAGTAATGACCCTGACTTGGTACAGGCATTTCTAAAGAAATGGTGGGTTGAATCAGATTTTAATGCGCCAAACCTCCCGCTTTCATTACGGCTCAAAGGTTCCGGCTGTCACTATAACATTATTTATAACAATACTGGAACAAAATAGGTAAAATAGTTGTCAAAGCAGTACCAAATTCAGTGACGGTGGAACATCTATCGTGAACCATCTCCATCAACAACCCCGAGTCACCTGAAGTATTTCAACTACGAAAGCAGATGTCAAAAACACTTTTACGTCACACATTGATAAAAAATATTTTGACATTTTTGTTGACTACCTAATCTTTATACATTTTCACTATATGAGTATGCCGAAATAACAATCCACAAACATTATCCCGATTGCAAGCCAACCAAATCCGCATTGAATACTGCTACGTACTTAATAAAACAGAAACATCAACAAATCATGGAACATAAAAAGAAGACCGTAACATATGACGTTGGAATTTCCCGTTATAGATTGGGACAGGCACAAAACTACATGTATGAAAATGTATGATTTATAATTGTCATAGGAATACCACTTTCAAACACATATGATCGCATGATCAGATTTTCGTGCACATAACAATCAGTTTAGTTACACGTAGATCACTGTTTTTGGACTACAACAAAAACATTGTGTGTTGCTCTTATCAACAAACAAGTTAAAAGTTACAAAAAGTTCCAGTATTCATTTAAAAATCATGTCTTGCCTTGGAAATTAATTAATCAGATCACAAGAAATTTGAGTATTGTATTAACCTGTAAAATGAAGTGTCAACATGCATACCAAACTTTAAAACTGAGCGAAGCATGCACCAATTATGTATATATTGAGTCATTTAAATATTGAGGTACACAGGGGTCATTTAATTGTGTATTTATCTATAGCCATTTTTACGACCCTTTTTTATTGATCATTCATAGCTTTAATCAAAATTAATAAAAAGTGAAAAACAGAAAGAAATAATGTTTATTTGAGATACTATATATATATATATATGTTCTTTACCATTTATTTTGTCTGCAATTTAAAAAAAATTGGTATAAAGATCCTCACTTGAATTACAATAACTGTTAATGACCCGCATCATTAAATTAAGTTCAATAGAATATCTCAATATAAAAAAAAATCGCGTTATAAAGCATGACTTGCAAACTAGTTTTGAATAGGGGTTTTCTACATGGAAAACAGATTTACATGACCTGCTTTTTATATCTCTATTGTCGATAGAGATCCAGTTCTCCAAAGGGGGTCCTTTAAACCTGTTCTCCTGTCTGTCCCACGCCATGACTTGCATTTTCATCGCCATTGGTCGCGGACTTTTTCTAAGTTCAATGTTTTCAGGTGAGAGGTTAGTACTCGTGTAATTGATATTGGTGACATTGTTGACCGTCACACGTTCGGTATAACAACTAAGGTCAAGAAGAGTCTGGAGATACCCAAGGGGTAATCAGACTCTGTAAATAGAAAGACAGACAACACATTGGTCAAAGGAAAAAAAACAAAAACACAAACACTGACAAACTAAACACTACACAGAAAACTAATGATTGAGCAACAGGAACAACACTAAAAACAGGTAGTGAACTAAGGTGTTCTAGAAGGGCGAGCAGTTTCTGCTCCACGATTTACACCCATTGTGTTATTCTTGTTATAACCGGATGACAAGTCATGAATGAGGAAATGACAGGATTATGATTACGACAAACGGAACATAAATGTGGTCATTTGTGACACAGATATTCCATAACGGTCAACCAAGTCATGATGGCGACCTTAAGCCTTGTCTAGTAATAATATTTCAAATTAACCACTAGGAACCCTTGGTTCAGTAGCTTCCCTCTTAGCAGCTATTCTCTATCAATGAAATTATGCTCTGGAACATGGTATCGATATAGAGATGTCTAACTCCATATGCAGGTGTTATTGAAATGTTGCTACATATAAAAGGAAAGTTCATTGCTTTTGATGGTGGGAAAAGGAACTAAGCTTACATCGAATTTATTCTTAGAACGTTATTTGATATAGAGAAAAATAAAACAACTTGAACAATTCCATAATTAGATTTGATCCACTAACTACTATTTGTTCTGTTATTACATTGGTTGTCATGACAACAAAGGGAAATTCAAATTACATCCTACATTTCAATATTTAGATTTTGTTCACCCTTTACATTTTCTTCATTACAAGAAAGGGAAACTCATATTACATAGAGCTTATTATTAGAACATAATTCTAAATGGAATAAAGGAAACAAAACTTCACAAATTTCAATATTTAGATTTTATTCACCCATTACATTTGTGTTCATTACTAAGAAATGAGAACTCAAGTTACATAGAGTTTATTTTTAGAACATCATTCTAAATAGGGAAAAAAAGGAAACACCTTAAACAATTCTATATTTAAACATGATCCACTTACTACTCCGTACTAGTAGAACTTTCGTTCGATTTTTTTCATGCCGAGGAAGGGAAATTACATTACATAGGGCTAATCAAGATTGTCATATCTATATAAGTAAGTGATGAGTAGATAAAAATACATTTCGTATAGTACAATAACACACTGATTTTCCCGGATTTATTTCCTTAAGTTAAAAAAAGAAATGTTTAAATCTTATCCATCCATTTTTTGTTCTCAGATAGCATAGTATAAATTATTAGAATATTATTCTAAATGGGACAAAACAACTTTGAAAATGTCCAGATTTAGGAGGTACGGGGGTTAGGGTTATGGTGTTTAACGCCACTTTCAACAATAATTCATTTGTATCGTGTCGCTCAGTTTTATTGATAGAGGAAACTGGAGAAAATCACCGACCTGTCGTAAGGCACTGACAAACTGCATCACATAGTGCTCTATCAATTACACCTCTCTATCAGCATGATTCGAACTCACACCGTTAGCTTTGAGCCACTTCCTACATTAGTCGTACCTCCCTTTCATTTTTTCATGGGGAGAACGGAAGCGCAGATTACATAGTTTTTATTATTAAAACTGGGAAAAAAAAGGAAACACCTTTGAACATTCCATATTTAGACATGATCAACATACACAATATAGTACTCCCTACTAGTAGAATAGTCGTTCCATCTTTTTTGTCATGGTGAGGAAGAGAACTGAGATTACATATTTTATTGAGGTTGTTATATCTATATGGGGGTTTGGGATATGGTATTTAACGCCACTTTCAACAATATTTCAGTTATATCGTTATATCTATATGAGTAAGTGTAGGAGCAGACACAAACACATTAAATTAACTTGTTCTCCCCATGATAAAGCTAAAACAAAATGCTGTGTTGGCATTATACAACAACCATTAACCCACTTACTCACAAACACAGTGCGATGACATATTTATATACACTGGGCTTCCCAGGTTTATTTCCTTATTGAGTTCTAGGTAATATAAGCTTGGGTGATTATATTTATATACACTGGGCTTCCCAGGTTTATATCCTTATTGAGTTCTAGGTAATATAAGCTTGGGTGATTTCTATCTGATTAACAACAATTGTCATACCATTCCATGTTAGTGGTGCGAAGCGCATTTAAACATATGAGGTAAATAATAAGGGTAATAACAAAATTACCGAAGTCTTACAAAGGGAAAGTCAAAACTCATAAGTATATAAACAGACAAAATCAGTCAACAACCGGAAAACTGTGAAAACCGTAATGACCCTGACTTGGTACAGGCATTTCTAAAGAAATGGTGGGTTGAATCAGATTTTAAAGCGCCACATAAACGTTAGAAAAAAACGAAGGGGCAATCAGGAATGAACAATTCAGTGAAACTGACATCATAGGGTGCACAAGACACAGGTCGAAGACAAACAAAGCTAAAACACAACACAGAAAACCAAAAAGATGAGCAACACGGATCCCTACCAAATATTTCAGGTTAGAGATGGTTGTTCGTTTTATTGATATTCGTGGAATCATTGATAATCACCAATTAAACTTTACACTCATAATATTGGGATTATAATTGTCATTGGCTCATTGCAGATAGTCCGGTATTACACACCCACCATGAAACTGATCTCGTGTGATATAATTGAAATATTATTGAAAACGCTCTTAACCATGCAAAACTATAATCAGCAATACTAATGGAAACATATCCACATATTAATAAGAAAGAATAATGAGGCAATATAACATTCCATATGAACACATTAATTAAATTAAATTAAAATAAAGGAGCATCACATTTATTGCTGTTCTACAGTTCACAATCACGGTATGAATTATCAAAATAAGTATTCGTTGTTCGTATCTCAAATGGCAACGAATCTTTTCATTTTTACGCAGAATATATCTTTCTTCTATCGCCGACAATACGCTTGCCGGACTATATGAGTAACACGACATGTGTCTTATAAGAAACAGGGACCGCTTACCCTTGGTCAGTTCCATGGTTTCATCTCCGGTGCTTTGACGAGTTCCGTGTTGCTTTGTTTTCTTTATATTTGTCTTGTGTGTTTAATGTTGTCAATGTCTCTAGATTACTCATTGGGGGATATTTCTGACATTTGATGGTGGCGGACGTCTTTTGGGAGCTCCTGAATTTTATGTAGAATTATAGGTGTCTGCATAATTTTTATAGTTTTTAAAGAGAGTATCCTATTTTAAATACATCACGTCGTCTAATTGCAAATATCGTCTACTAGAACCATTGTTTATAGTGACAGGAACATACCTTTTTTGTTGAAGTCTGATTATCCGCCATTACTGAGACAAAAGCGTGAAAAAATGGCCGACTTTTAATATTTTAATCAGTACATTTCTTTTACCTTGTTTATATTGATAACTTAATTTATAGAATATATATTTTTATATTCTATTGTACCCCATATAAAATAGATAGCAGGGAACATTTATACTTGAGAGATTGTCATTGAACATTCGTGGGATATCCCCCCCACGTTAAGCCGGTAGGCTTGGCTGGCGTTTAGCTTTTATATTTTAACGATTTTATCATTTTAAATTCTTTATGAATGATTTTAAGTTTTCCATATCCCATATTGATTTATTTTGTACATTACTGAATTTCAAATTCCTGTTAGTATTAAATGTTTTAAGTCAGATATTGAAAGGAACCTATACAACCTGCCTTCAGTATCTTCAACTTAGCACAGCATTTATTGAGTCCGAAAATATAAGGTCGATAGTGGGACTTTCCACAACGTACCTTTCATAGCCCGAATATATATAAACCTTGTGTTGTTCAATCAACTACTTATGTCTGAAGCGAAACTACTAAAATATTTGAGGAAAGACTATATACAACCCTCTGGGAATAAAACAATTACACCTGTTGTATTATCCGACAGCAAGGGATTCTGTCTACAAAAAAAGTCACGAACGTAGTAGAACAAAGTATATAGTGGTGGTGCGAAAACGGTAGAGACTCGACCAAAGCACTTGAGTGGCTAAGTGAAAATTTAAGTGGCAAAATAGGACAACATGACAACATAGCTCTATATATCTGGATAGGCACATATGATCAAACAGTTAAAAACAAGGAATGTATCTCATTAAAAACAAGGTGATGAGTCAGTCCAATTAATTAGTAGGCATTTTCCGACAGATTGTAAAACTGTTTAAAGATTATCCCAGCTGCAATCTCACTTTCTTGGAAATTCGAGTGTACTCTATTTATCAACATAACATATCTCGTAATCACAAACAACCCAACGAATTTTTGAATTAAGACAACAAACTAGTTCTACAAGTGCATTCAGTCAATCATCACATTAGAGCTATCAACAACAGCATTGGCAAACATTCTCCAAATTTTTGCTTAGATATCAGTTACAACAACAAGAAAAACACAAAAAACCAATACTTCAGACAGAGGGACAGATATAATTTCAATATATATAGGAACGGGATACATCCTTCGCACAACCTTGCAAGAGTGTGGTTACGAAAGATAGCGTACAAAATAAAGGACGAATTTTGGTCTAACTGAGCCATATCCAAAATTCCACTACAAGAACCCATATTCATTAGATCCACTATTTGAAATAGGATATACGCTTATGTATTGTAAATTTCGTAATATAAGAAATAATAATAGCTAAAGCTAAGGTCTCTACTCTGAGTGACTGGTCGATAGTGAGACTATCCACAACATATTGGCACCTAATAGTCGCATTGTCTTTTCCATTGTTTCTAAAATTAAACTGTATAGTTAGTAATTATCAAAGTAAAATTACAATTATGGATATGAATGTTACAAAAGTAAAGGTACCTGATCCATCTCTATCTGAGCAACCACGCAAAAGTTGTACCAGTAAAGGCTATGAGCTAAACATTACAAAGGCACTGTACAAAAAGTTGGAAGCTACAAAAAGAGCTCCAAATATGCAATGTGAACTTACTGGTGGGGGTATTGTATTAACTGCTGATACAGCGACATTTGAACTGATTAGAACAGCTGCTGTGAAGAGTATTATTTGAACTTTCCCGTAGAATGTGGACAGATAAACCAAGATGTTACAACTGATCGAACAAAAACTAATATAGTACAAATTACCATTAAAGTTTCTAGTGACTCTAGTAGGGATTATACCATCAATATATATACAACTTCAAGCAGATTTTTGATTAATGGGATGAACACTCAAATATTTGTTGATAGAGATCTCAAAAATATCCGCAAGATAATTGAATCAGCAACCCAAAACAACACTGAAGCTCTTCTGAAAAATCTAAACGTAAAAATGGCTGAACAATTAACAAAACTACTTCTGCAGGCTAGATTGGTTGATAAATTCAACAAGGCCACAAGAGACGGATGAACTGTCAAATCCCCACCAGTAGCAGTTCTAGTATTAACTGTAATAATAAGTGTAAAACTAAAAGCACTTGCTGTACATAAGGAGGACATTGGGTCCACTACAACTGTGAGAAATTATCAAATAAAGAAATAGAAAACGTAGAACAAGGACAGAATAGTGAATACACATGCAAAATCTGTAGAAATAGCAAGGCAAAAACAAGCATGCTAGACATTGAATTGCCAAAAAGAAATATTTCTTCAAACATAGACATACTTGAGGAACGCGAATTAAGAAATGACGAAGTGCAAGATGCAAATGGGACAAATAAATGTCATGTATGTACTGCAATAATCAAAACAACATTTGAAATTTGCGATTTGTGCAATAATAGTATACACGAAGACTGCTGCGAACTAGCAAATAGCCTTACATCCTGCTATGTTTGTATTGGTCATAGCCATATAAACAATCAAAAAGATCAAAGTAGTAATGAACTTGAAAATACAGTTGAACAAGACAATACTTCAGAGCAATAATAACATTCCTGAAAGTACCTCTCAGTTGAAATCAAAAGAGCTTAAGCTTAAGAAATGGGAGCAAGATCTGGAACTAAAAGAAAAATTATTGAATGAAAACAGTAAAGACTGCACTAAGCTGGTGAGTTATGTAACTAAATTAGAAAATCAAAATCAAGAGCTTAAAATGCATATCATGACTTTACAAAGAAGAATTGAACAAATAGAAGAGAAAACCACCCATAAAGTGCAAACTAACAATTGAACAAATAGAAGAGAAAACCACCCATAAAGTGCAAACTAACAATTGAACAAATAGAAGAGAAAACAACCCATAAAGTGCAAACTAACAATTGAACAAATAGAAGAGAAAACATCCATAAAGTGCAAACTAACAATTGAACAAATAGAAGAGAAAACCACCCATAAAGTGCAAACTAACAATTGACCAAAGAGAAGAGAAAACATCCATAAAGTGCAAACTAACAATTAAACAAATAGAAGAGAAAACCACCCATAAAGTGAAAACTAACAATTGAACAAAGAGAAGAGAAAACCACCCATAAAGTGCAAACTAACAATTGAACAAATAGAAGAGAAAACCACCCATAAAGTGCAAACTAACAATTGAACAAATAGAAGAGAAAACCACCCATAAAGTGCAAACTAACAATTGACCAAAGAGAAGAGAAAACATCCATAAAGTGCAAACTAACAATTAAACAAATAGAAGAGAAAACCACCCATAAAGTGAAAACTAACAATTGAACAAAGAGAAGAGAAAACCACCCATAAAGTGCAAACTAACAATTGAACAAATAGAAGAGAAAACCACCCATAAAGTGCAAACTAACAATTGAACAAATAGAAGAGAAAACCACCCATAAAGTGCAAACTAACAATTGAACAAATAGAAGAGAAAACATCCATAAAGTGCAAACCAACAATTAAACAAATAGAAGAGAAAACCACCCATAAAGTGCAAACTAACAATTGAACAAATAGAAGAGAAAACATCCATAAAGTGAAAACTAACAATTGAACAAAGAGAAGAGAAAACCACCCATAAAGTGCAAACTAACAATTGAACAAAGAGAAGATTAAACCACCCATAAAGTGCAAACTAACAATTGAACAAATAGAAGAGAAAACACCCATAAAGTGCAAACTAACAATTGAACAAATAGAAGAGAAAACCACCCATAAAGTGCAAACTAACAATTAAACAAATAGAAGAGAAAACCACCCATAAAGTGAAAACTAACAATTGAACAAAGAGAAGAGAAAACCACCCATAAAGTGCAAACTAACAATTAAACAAATAGAAGAGAAAACATCCATAAAGTGCAAACTAACAATTGAACAAATAGAAGAGAAAACCACCCATAAGGTGCAAACTAACAATTGAACAAAGAGAAGAGAAAACCACCCATAAAGTGCAAACTAACAATTGAACAAATAGAAGAGAAAACATCCATAAAGTGCAAACTAACAATTGAACAAATAGAAGAGAAAACATCCATAAAGTGCAAACTAACAATTGAACAAATAGAAGAGAAAACCACCCATAAAGTGCAAACTAACAATTGAACAAATAGAAGAGAAAACATCCATAAAGTGCAAACTAACAATTAAACAAATAGAAGAGAAAACCACCCATAAAGTGCAAACTAACAATTGAACAAACAGAAGAGAAAACCACCCATAAAGTGCAAACTAACAATTGAACAAAGAGAAGAGAAAACCACCCATAAAGTGCAAACTAACAATTAAACAAATAGAAGAGAAAACATCCATAAAGTGCAAACTAACAATTGAACAAATAGAAGAGAAAACATCCATAAAGTGCAAACTAACAATTGAACAAATAGAAGAGAAAACCACCCATAAAGTGCAAACTAACAATTGAACAAATAGAAGAGAAAACATCCATAAAGTGCAAACTAACAATTAAACAAATAGAAGAGAAAACCACCCATAAAGTGCAAACTAACAATAGAACAAAGAGAAGAGAAAACCACCCATAAAGTGCAAACTAATAATTGAACAAATAGAAGAGAAAACATCCATAAAGTGCAAACTAACAATTGAACAAATAGAAGAGAAAACATCCATAAAGTGCAAACTAACAATTGAACAAATAGAAGAGAAAACATCCATAAAGTGCAAACTAACAATTAAACAAATAGAAGAGAAAACCACCCATAAAGTGCAAACTAACAATTGACCAAAGAGAAGAGAAAACCACCCATAAAGTGCAAACTAACAATTGAACAAATAGAAGAGAAAACATCCATAAAGTGCAAACTAACAATTGAACAAATAGAAGAGAAAACCACCCATAAAGTGCAAACTAACAATTGACCAAAGAGAAGAGAAAACCACCCATAAAGTGCAAACTAACAATTGAACAAATAGAAGAGAAAACATCCATAAAGTACAAACTAACAATTGAACAAATAGAAGAGAAAACCACCCATAAAGTGCAAACTAACAATTGAACAAAGAGAAGAGAAAACCACCCATAAAGTGCAAACTAACAATTAAACAAATAGAAGAGAAAACCATCCATAAAGTGCAAACTAACAATTGAACAAACAGAAGAGAAAACCACCCATAAAGTGCAAACTAACAATTAAACAAATAGAAGAGAAAACCACCCATAAAGTGCAAACTAACAATTGAACAAATAGAAGAGAAAACCACCCATAAAGTGCAAACTAATAATTGAACAAATAGAAGAGAAAACATCCATAAAGTGCAAACTAACAATCCTCAACACCATGATTATCATACTATTAATAAAACTTTAGCTCCTGACAACAACAGCTTACTGCATTCCATACAAGATAGAGTTACATCTTTTGTACTTGAGAACAACATGGTTACTACTATTACTGAACAAAACACAAGTAATACTGATTCAAAATGTCAAAGTGCCAATTCAGAGCAGAAACCTTCATCTGAGAAGGTAAATACTCATGACAATGCCAGAGATGGGCAATCTACATTAGAACAAGCAGACATTGAGCATAAACCCGAATTTCAAAATACTGCTGAAAACAAGGACTGTATGAACACTGGAATAGTTCATACAAAACAGAAAGTAAACCCAAGGGAGACAACTGATCAAATGCCCAAAATGGAACAGCTACACCAGAAAACACCACTAACAACTCAACTCATCGTGCAACCGTTATATTTTAGAGAAAACCCAGTGATATCTCAGAGTTGTAGTGGTTGCTTGGCTATGCCATGCGTACAACCAATGTCGCGAACTGATATAGCATATATACATCCTGTGCAAAACCAGCATTTTTTTAGTTCATGCTCAACAAACAAATCGCCTTACTATTGCTTCGTACAACTGTAAAAACATAAAAACTAGTACCTTAGCAATATGTGACTTAATGCGACATGCAAATATTATATTACTTCAAGAGCACTGGCTGTATCAATGCCAATTATACCAACTAGGAGAAATACACAATGACCTATGTCATGTAGGAAAAGGAGTAGATAAATATGAAGAAATAGATCAAAGAAAACTACCGAGAGGGTATGGAATAGTAGGATTTTTTTTGGCACAAAGATTTAGACCAAATTGTGGGAATGGTGGAAGGAGGAAATGAAAGGATACAGTGTATAGAAGTAAACCAAATTAGTAACAAACCTATCCTTATTATATGTGTTTATAAAAAAAAAGTATATTTTAGATTTTACTATGGACAGGAAATCGTTTGTAATCTCTCAAGGCCAAGATTGTTCCGAAATCGACTATTTTCTTGTTGATGCATCATTCCAATACTGTAGTCAAAAGAAGACCATACTAGATATGCCATCAAATACCTCCGACCATCATCCTATAACGATATCTCTGAAAGTATTCATGGAGAATAATAAAAGTATTATTCATCAGAAACCTAAAACAACTATCAGAGTTAAATGGGATAAACTAGATACCAACAAATATAGAGATAATACTAGATTTAAAATGACAGAAAACAACAAACTTCTTATGGGAGGAAATACAAAGTCCGTTAAAGTTTTCACGAACATTTTGAATGAATCAATAGCCGAGTTAATACCTGCTAGAAAAATTCGCAAAAATAAACCAAAATTTAAAGTTTGGAATGAAGAAATTAAAAGGGCATTACAACACATCAGAATGGCCCATAAAGAATGGAGAGAGGCTGGAAAACCAAATGAGGGGGAATTAATAAAAACCAAGAAAAGCTGTAAAAGTAAGCTACGGAAATCAGTTAAAGAGTGGAACAGGCAATTAAATCAGCTAAAGTGAAGGAAGATATAATGAATGCCCGTACTGGAAATACTAAATTATTTCATCACCTAGTGAACAACGAAAGAAAATGTTCCAACGGTACCTCGGAGCTAGTAGTTAAAGATAAAATGTACTACGGCCCAGATCAAATTGCGCATGGTTTTAGAGAACATTTCCTAGAATTTTCAACTCTCAACAAAAATAACAACTACGATGAGCAATATCACGTCCCGCGCAGGAACGAAGTACAACATATTGTGGATATAGTTAAGAATCAAGAGACCCCTATTATAACCGTAGAAGAATTAAAGAAAGCCATGGATGTTTTAAATAAAGGAAAATCACCTGACATTTTTGGTATCACAATTGAACATTTATTTAACGCCGATGAGGTAATTTTGGACTTTCTGCTACACATTTATAACATAATGCTCAATAATGGAGAAGTGCCTAATGTTATTAAGAAAGGGCTATTGTCCCCAGTTATTAAGAAGAAAGGAAGTAAGAAGCTAGCAAACTACTACAGAGGAATTACTGTACTACCTGTCTTAAATAAAATACTTGAGGCTATAATTAAATTACGTATGCAACCACAAATTATGAAAATGCAGAACCCATGTTAGCGAGGATTTATAGCAAATACATCGCCATTAAATGCATCATTTATAATTAAAGAACTAAAAGGAAATGCCAAAGATGAAACATCACCAGTCATCATTGTATCATTAGACGCAAAATCAGCATTTGATGTGGTAGATCCGTATTATCTCCTGAGAAGATTATATCAAACTGGAATTAGCGATAAATTTTGGTCTCTCATTAACAGCTTACATCAAGGAGCAACTAGTGTTGTGAAATGGATGGGTCATGAATCTTCTGCATTTGAAGTCACACAAGGAGTTAGACAAAGTGGAATCTTAAGTGTCGACTTGTACAAAATGTATGTCAATCATCTGCTCGACAGGCTTAACCAAACAGGCATAGGAGCTAAAATTGGCAACATAATCTGTGACACCAGTGCCTGTGCAGATGACGTCACCCTTAATTCCTTCAATGAGATGGAAGCCCAAGTGTTAATTGAAACTGCAGCAGAATATGCAAAACAGGAACGTTATCAACTCCAACATACAAAAACAAATAGTATTCGAATTCATTCTAACCGCAAACAATACTCTACTGGTCAACAAAATCTGAATTCACTCCAAATAAACGGACAACCAATAAATGATACCACAGAAGCTCATCATATAGGCTTGTTGCAATCTGACACCATCGCAAAAACCATGGAAATAAATGTGGAGCAAAATATTAAGAAAGCAAGAACTACCTATAATCTTATGGCCTCTGGATTACATGGGCACAATGGGCTAGACCCCTAAACCTCCTTGCAACTTTTTAAAACATATGTGCTGCCTATATTATTATACGGAATGGAAATACTGCTTCCTACAAAAACACATACCACAAAATGGATTTATTTCAAAAGAAAATATTGAAGCAAATACTGTCGTTGCCGAAAAATGCACCTGACTGCAGTATATATTCTAACTGGAATTTGGCCAATTGAATTACACAAATTCAGTATAAAGCACTTATTTGTTATAATAACATTTGTAACCTAAACGATAGCTCTATAGAAAAAAAATTACGAGACGTCAACTCTCCATTAAAAACAACAATAGTTAAAAGCTGGTTTATTGAAATAAAGAAGCTACTTTTGAAATATGATCTGGAAGATCCAATTATACTACTAGAAAATCCTGTTAAAAAAGAAGAGTGGAAAAGGACTGTCAATAAAGCAATTAATTTTAAATGGAAAACACAACTCCTGGAAACAAAGAAATTATATAAAAATCTTCAATACCTAAATGTTGGAAACCCATATTATAAGGAATCCATAACCTCCTGAGAATCAACTGTAAATCAGCAAGAGATGTAAACAGAATCCCGGTGAAATTGAAATTAGTAACTGAAAGGTATCTTCTACAAACTAGTAAAGCAGCTATAAAGAAAAATGGCAACGACAGTATCTGTTTAATATGTGGAAAAGACGACGAAACAGTTGAGCACTTCATCCTTCAATGTCCTGCTCTCTCGGTAGTTCGAGATCCAGCAATAACTGAAATTAGCTTTATACTATATGAGTAGCATCGAATTAATTTTGACACTTTTAACACCCAAAAAGAAAACATAGACTATTTTAGACTGTAGTAACCTGATCCGGAATAAGGAACACATTAAAACTGGGTCATAACTGGAATTTCAGAGCAGGAGGCTACTACATAATTTACATGCATCTAGATATAGGACGCTTGCGAATATAGAGAAAAATAACAAGCAAAGTAAGGAAAAATAATCTACCACTATATTCCACTAACCGAAGCAATAGTAAGGCAGATGAGATTAAGTCAAATAGTAAAGTGAGGACAATTTTATAGAAATCAATGACTTTGTAACATAGAAAAGGATATTTTGTTGTTTCACAAAGAGGGATATGTACATACTTGGGGGCACCAACGCATGATGCATATACAAATGGTGTTGGTGATGGTGTACCCGATATTAATAGGAATCTAAGTGGAAAATGGTATGGTTATGGTAACTCGACATTCTCTGCATGGTTGTCCTATGAAGGCAATCTCCCATACAGAGTTGTCGGTCCTTGCAGGCTCTATGCCTCTGTAAACGTCTAGATTTTACAAGATTCTTGTAAAATATTAATATACTCTAGATTTTGCTTCTAAGACGTTATTCGTCTTTTTTGCATATACCTTTAGTTTTGACGTGAAATATGATTTTATTTGAGGCGAAATACCATTTTAAAAAAGCTGTGTTTATAGGGACTATATTTTTGTGAAACGTTTTCCTATTCTGAGTAATTTGTTTTACTTATTCATCCGATAAAATGTCAACATTAGATACAATTGTTAAAGATTATGACAAGAACATCGTGTTGAGGGACTGTCAAGGCAAGCTTTTGAATATCTACATAAAAAATTGTCACATCATCGTTCATTACATGATCACGTGTTTTGGGACTTCCTTTGCGACGTTTACAGAGATAGAGAGCCTGCAAGGACCGACAACTCTGTATGGGAGATTGCTATGAAGGGTGTACAGAAGAAGAAAAGGTAAAACAGATTGCCCTTTCGGGTTTCTCTAACTTTTATATATAATAATAACTTTATTGTCATTAAACATACATAAACATGTCCGTGACAAATACAAACAAACAAACAATATAATATAAACGTCTAAAATGGTTTGTAAAACAACACCAAGCACACAAAACAAAGTGATAAATAATTAAACACTTTGTTGAATGACAAAATTTTCGTCCAACCGAGGGACTTTACCAATGTATAATTAAATAAAATGTCGAACCAATATGGCGACTTTACAATTTCAAAAAGGTTTTTGACGGTCCATGTACGGGACAAAAGAACCAGATGTTACTCATATGAAAATATATACATAAAAGAATTGAATTCCCACATATAAATTAATAAAAGTACAATAACAATAATATAAATACACAATAGGGCTACACATTTAAATAAATGTTTAATATCTATATATATATATATCTAAACAACAACTTAGTAAACGCTTGAATGGCCACAGAAGCGATGCAAATTGCAAACAAGACCTTCCACTCAGCAGACATCTCAGATCGACGGGCCACCATGATTCTTTTGGCAAACTGAAGGTCACCATAATTGACCATAACCCCAAGTGGGATGATAAAAGCAGACAGGAAAGGGAAAGCTTCTGGATTAGAAAACTTAAGACCTTATCACCGAATGGAATCAATGAGAAAAAGTAATATCCTCTCTTGACTCCTATTCGTGTTGATCTCCTCCAGTCGTATTAGGACATACAGTTTGCTCTATTGGCCCAAAGTATATATTCCAGACTGTGGCGGGCCGTTTTTTTTTTAATGAGTTTGGGTATTATACCGTTTTTTTTAATGAGTTTGGGTATTATACCGTTTTCAACAATATTTTGACAGTGCTATTTGATACATTTACCAATAATGTCTCATTTTTATATTTATTTTTATTTCTAATTTAACATTTATTTAAATGTGTAGCCCTATTGTATATTTATATTATTGTTATTGTACTTTTATTAATTTATATGTAGTATTTCCATTCTTTTATGCATGTAGTTTCATATGTGCATCTTCTGGTTCTTTTTTTGGAAATTTGAAAAGTCGCTATATTGTTTCGAGATTTTATTTAATTAGACATTGATAAAGTCCCTCGGTGGGACGAAAATTTTGTCATTCAACGAAGTGTTTAATTCTTTATCACTTTGTTTTGTGTACTTGGTGTTGTTTTACAAACCATTTTAGACGTTTATATATATAAACGTCTAAAATGTTAGCACAACGATATCAAAAAAAGATGTTAGAATGTAACAAAAATAACTATAAATCTACAAAAAGACTATAATTATAATTAAATCGACGGATATTTCGCTTGACCGACAAGCTTCATCAGCGTCTGTAATCTGATTTAAAAATTGTCACGAGACCATCAGTTATCGTGACGTAGATTACTAAAAATCATAATCTAGAACTTTATACTTTTTATTATTCAAGTATATATGTACACTAATTTATAAACAATATGAAAGCAATGAGAAAATGTAATGATGAAATTTACCAACTAGCTAAGGTTCTCCTCCCTCGGGCATAGGTGACCATAGCTGATTTATCCTGTCTAGGCCCTTTGGTTATATTGCTTCCAAAACTTTAAATTATTTGGCTTTCCAATCTTTTGATGTTCAGCGTACCTGATGGAGATTATTCCAAAATGTGCACTGAATTTGATATCTACGTTTTTAAATTACAATCATATACTATACAGCTTTAACCATCAAAAGGTATTCTACACGTGCGTTCATCGTAGTGTAAACTCGGTGAACGATTTTACTTTCAAATGTGATTAATGGTGCCATACTTGTATGAACATGTATATATAGTGATTTAAATGATGCAGTTTACAATGTGTTGTAACCATTCACGATTTGTGCACCATGCTTGTTGAGGTTTTATGCCACTGCCAACAATATATATCACGATAGGAACCACTAGTGGAGCAGGAACTGCTTACTATTCCTCGGTTTGTGTGGGGTTCGCTTTGCTCAATATTTAGGTTTTTTGTGTAGTGTTTTGTAGATCATTGTTTTCTGTTTTTGACTTTTTGTCATTACATTTTCTGATATTCATTCTACAAGCACATGCAGATTCTTTATTGTCAATATAAATGTTTCTATAAATATGTGATATCTAAGCATGATGATAAGGTGCAAAATTGAAGTAAGCTAATTGTGTTTGTTTTAGATGTTAGTTTAATAAATGAGTTGCTCACCAATAGCTTAATAATATAAGAATAGCAATGCATTTTGTAATTCGAATATAGTAGCAGATATCGTTTTCATGTTGATAGAATATATGGATGGATGGGCGAGACCAGTGGGACCAGTAAGTGACTACCATCCTCCCTCTTCCTTGTCTTCATCGTATATCTCATACTAAGTGTCTCTATCTACGACTTTTTAGCTCAGCTTGCCAAAGGCAATCTGAGCTTTTGCCATCACTTGTAGTCCGTCGTTCCTCGTTCGTTAACTTTTCACGTTTTAATCTTCTTCTCTAGCCAAATAAGCTAAAACTTAGTAGGAAGCATCTATGGAAGGTACTCTATAAAGATTGATAATTTTGTCTCGATCTGTTGACAAATATGGCCGCCACAGGAAATTCTTCTCTTGTTTCCGATTGGTGGATTCCTACAAAATCTTCTACTCTGAAACCACTTGGCTAAGTTAACCGACAATTGGTAGGAAGCATCTATGGAAGGTGCTCTATATATAGTGCTAATTTAGTTTTGATCAGTTAACAAATATGGCTGCCACAGGAAATTTGTGTTTCTCATTGGTAGATATCTAAATAATCTTCCCCTCTGAAACCGCTTGGCTAAATTAACGGAAAATTGGTAGGAAGCACCATTGAAGGTTCCGTATAAAGTTTCCTCAAAGTAGAATGGAAGGTGAGTAGTTATACAGGCTCAGCTTTTTATTTTGGATTTTGACACTGTACTAACAGTTTGATATTTTCATTTTATTGGAAGAATGATAGTTTTGAGTACCCGCAGAAAACCATCGACTTGTAACATGTCACTGACAAACTTTATTATCACATTCCGTTGTATCGAGTGCACCTCACATAAGTGGGATTGGAACTCACAACTATAGTGGTCATAACGACAGATTGCATAGCTAGTTTTAAATCCAACTACCATGTGATCACGACCACGACGGTCCCCGCCATACTAGTATTACAAATGTTTCACAAATCAAGCAAATATCATTTTCATCCAGTCATAATGGTATATGGGCGTAATTGTAAAGGACGAAATAATATTGTATGTGCATTTTGTTTTCATGAACCCAGGAGAATGATTAGACGTTCGGAATAATTGGATTGGTTATATGTTCGATTGTCTCTGTCGTTTATATAGCTGGAATAGGAATATGTATTTTTATTAGCAGACGACGATAGTTCCAAAGTAAAATTACCAGAACTTTAGTTGCCATTTTGAATATTTTTCTAATTTGATTGTTTGAATTTTGTGTGGACAGAAAACAAATTAATTTAGATTGTGTTACTCTGTCTAAACCCGCCAGTTTCCATCTTTAATAATATTATTGTAAAAGGATGCAAGAGGAGTTTGAAGATACCAAAGGAGTAAGTAGAATCCGTATATCGAAGAAGAACAGACAACACAATGACCAAAAGAAAAAGTACAAAAGGACAAACAACGATCAACAAAACATACACATAAAACTAAAGATCGAGTAACACGAACCCCACTTAAAACCGGGGATGTAAGATGTACTATTTCTGATAATAGTTCATTTTTGGGTTCAATTAGTTCAATTTATATTTAAAATAACAGCCCAATGCATTCAAAGGGAAGATGGGCCGATCGGTGTCATGATCGCATGGTAGTTGGATTTACAACTACCTGTCCAATCAGTGCCTATCACCACTAAAGTTGTGAGTTCAAATCCCGTTTACTCGATACAACATTATGTGATAAAGTTTGGTAGTGACTGGCGACAGGTCGGTTGTTTCTTCAAACGTTTTTTTTCATAGGAGTTCTTTCTCTCTGAAACTGTTCACACTACTACACGACGCCTATTATGGAGCAGCTTGACAGACAGTTTCTGAAGGCATGTGCCTATATTTATCTATCATGTCAAAAAAATGAAATAATAAATAGTATGTAGAATCCGAAAGAGCTCTTTTGTTTTATTTTTCAATTTCTAATTGTTCCTTATCAGTGTGTGTGTGTTTTTTTAGTCGCTCCTTTTCAATTTCTAATCATTCCTTATCAGTTTCAAGTCGTTCTTTTTCAATTTCTAATCGTTCCTTATCATCTTTCATTCGTTCCTCCTCAATTTCTAATCGTTCCTCTTCATCTTTAAGTCGTTCCTTTTCAATTTCTAATCGTTCCTTATCAGTTTTCAGTCGTTTCTTTTCAATTTCTAATCGTTCCTTATCAGTTTTCAGTCGTTCCTGTTCAATTTCTAATCTTTCCATTTCAATTGCCGATCTCTGTTTGTCAACACTGAGTCGCTCTTCTTCTATAGAACTAATTTTCAATTGGTCACATGTGTTCTCACTACCATCAAGTGCTTGCTGTGCATGGACTGGTTCAGTATTTACTCTATTTAAGGAAACAAATAGAATACATCAATGTTTATTCTTAATATACAATTTAATTATCAATTATCATTATACCCATTTCCTGCTTATTGTCATAATGGAGGTGTGGGTTAGGGTTTATGGTATTTAACGCCACTTTCAACAATATTTCAGTTTTATCGTGGCGGTCAATTTTATTGATGGGGAAACCGGAGTATCCGGAGAAAATCATCGACCTGTTGCAAGTCACTGACACACTTTATCACCTAATGTTGTATCAAGTAAAAGCTCGCCTTGAACGGGATTCAAGCTCGCAACTTTAGTGGTCATAGGCACTGATTGCACAGGTAGTTGAAATCCAACTACCATACGATGACGACCACGACGGCCCCTAATTGAGGTGTGTGAAATGTGTATTTACCAAAGGTCAAGAAATCACACATATAAAACAAAGAAAACGGGTAAATTAAATTAAAAAGGGAAAATTAATTTCTTTCATGAATTGTAAAATCGCATAATCTTTGACATTTGTAATTGAATATTTTTTAAAAGATGTAAATGTATAGGTTGTATAGAAATGTAATGGCTAACGTTCAAGGTTCAAGATTTCTGTATAATAACGCTGTTCTCCCGGTTATATGTTATGACTTTACCCTCACGTGAAAAGCTTTTGCATGACCGAATCATTTCACTAAAAGGGAGAATTTGGCCCATAAAACTAGTCTAAACCCGCCACTTATACTGAAGTGACTGTACAAAGCCAGGTAATTGAGCGGTCGTGTATTTGTGTGTTGGGGTTATCGATTTTATCTATTTTTAGGATTTTGGAATTGTTTCAATAGTGCGGTATTTTGTTTTGTCTGTCATTTTATTATTATTATAGCGCCGAGTCCAATCGTAACTACTCGGCCATTTTCGCTACCCTGCAAATAACCTCGCATGCATTAGGCGCATAAATCGCACTACTTTTCACATGTCAGTTACATGAAAGTTTGATAAAGTTATATTTAAAACAATTTTCTATATTTCAATTAAAGTTTTAATTAGTTTTGCATGACTAGATTTTACTTAGTATGTCTTCCATATTGGATTTTCGTGGATTATTTTTTTGTGCGGCTTAACTTAACTTAACTTCCGGCAACCAATTTAAGAAGAATGTCTACTCTGTACGTACGAGGTTATTTGCAGGGTAGCGAGAATGGCCGAGTAATTACGATTGGTTGCTCGTCCAGTTATATGCGAGGGTTTGCGTTTTACTCGCACGTGGAAAGCACTTCAATAGGAAAGGAGTATTAGGTGTATAAATAAACATTAGAGGATACCTAAGGGGCAATCAAAACTAGCTTACCACGGTCACTTGTCAT
Source organism: Bathymodiolus brooksi (assembly GCA_963680875.1). Taxonomy (NCBI): domain Eukaryota; kingdom Metazoa; phylum Mollusca; class Bivalvia; order Mytilida; family Modiolidae; genus Bathymodiolus; species Bathymodiolus brooksi. Next base: position 86,720,189 of record OY804589.1, on the reverse strand, counting down.
GTAGCAATCCAGGTAGCTGAGCGGTCTTGTATAAGTGTGTTTGGGATATCGAATTCTGTTTCTACGATTTCTCTATTAGAGTTTGGAACTGTTCTGACATTGTGGTATTTGTAGTTTTTCATTTTATTATATATTTTGTAAATCATTTTTACCTGTTTGCCCCTTCTCTTCCTCCCCTTTGTGGTATGTCCTTATTTGGCAATTCTTCGGTCATACACGCTGCATCAGCTTGATGCTCTTCACCTTCCTGTCTTTGTGTATCCTTTATCTGCCGATCACATTTCTAAAAAAAACATGAAAATTTTAAGCATCCATTCATGCGTATATTTGTGTTATGATCATGACTTGGCATTGCAATATAATATATGATAATTGCTCATTGTAATTTAAACTCTGATAATTACTCAGTATCATACAAGTTCTGAAAATCACCAGTTTTGATGAAAAAACAATTAAATACACAATACCGGTAAACGTGATTTCTTCTAATCAAAAGTTATGAAACGAAAGTGTAAACAATTCCACAAATATCTATAAAATCTATAAATCTTTCTAACTGAACTCACTAAACATACAAAGGATCACGACATATGAAGGTGGAAATCTAGGGTCAGGTATAAACATGTGACGGTGTTAAACCGTCACTGTTTTAAATTTAGGCATCACGTACTATTCAAATGATCTATTGATTGTTGCTTAACTTACATCTATAGCCATTCCGGCTATATTCATATCATGTATCGTTACGTTCTGAGTTCTGTGATGTGATATCCGTTACAATTTCATGTATCTTTACGTTCTGAGTTCTGTGATGTGGTGTCCGTTACAATTTCAGTTCGGATTTACCTCCAGTTGTATGTAGGAGGGCTCATGTCTTATTTATCTCCAGTTGTTTGTAGGAGGTCTCATGTCTTATTTACGTTATTTGTTGTTGTTTGCGTATAGTGGTGTCCAACACATTGTGTTGTGTTCTTGTTTTGTTTGTCTTTATCTTGTGTGTTGTGTTCGCAGTGTTGCCAGTTTCTCTGGATTGTCCATGTGTATCGCCTTCTGTGTTCTCTAACGCTTCACCAGTACGGGAACAAGATAAGCAATGTATAAACACTACAGAGAAATGCGTGAGGATAAAGTACAACTATCCTCAAAACCCATGTTAAAGCTTACATCACATTATGGCTTTTATGAATTATTTCTTAATAGGAGTGTAGTACATATCAAAGGTGATATTATATACAAATTTGTCCATTTAAGGGCAGTATAGTTATATCTCTGTATACGTCGTTGTCATATGGTAGTTGGAGTTACAACTACCTATGCAATCAGTGATTATCATCACCACTGACGTCGTCAGTTCGAATAACGGTCATAGCGAGGTGTATTCGATATAGCATTGTCAGTAACTTGCGGCAGGTTGGTGGTTTTCTCCGGGTACTCCAATAAAACTGATCGCTACGATATAGCTGAAATATTGTTGACACCATAAGTCCCCTGTATTTTTCTAAATTTTATGTATTAACCTTTTGTTGAAGCTGTTCTAATGATTTTAGGAGGAAGTCCTTTAGCTCTTGTTGGGTTGACTGTTGCAATAACTCCTCACATACATGTTCAGCGAACTTGAAGTCATTTTCCGTTCCTTGGTGAAGACAGAATCTAACAAAACTTTTATACACCTTCAGTTTGTATCTAGTGGGTAATTCTGGCTTTTCGAGTGCCCTTTTTAAATGATGCATGGCTTTGTCAGCCTGGGGAGGTACGACCGCCATGTATGTCTCAGCAATATCTAGATGTAATCTAGTAGAAATTATCCACGGTTCCATTTCTGATAAAATCCCCTCTATTTCTTCCGTATGACCCCGCGCTCGTTGAATGTGGTCTTCTTTCTCAGATGGAATAAGACCAGATAAACTAAGACAACATGACCGCAAAATATTCTGTATCATGCATCGTTGATAAAGATTGTAATTATGGCACATTTTTAAAACACCGAAGTCAACATAGAGTTCTCTTTTACAACCTTCATTCATTTCATCCATAATACTGATAATTTCTTTTATTGTTGCAATATTTTTTATTTTTCGCAGCAAAAACCAAGAGATACCTCCTCGTTTGGTCAATACATGTTTAACAGAATGAAGCATTGGATGGTTGTCTTGGCTGCCTGCGTGGATCGTTGTTATAGATATTTCGAGATGCCTAGCAAGATTTAAAGCATACCGGTATTCCTTCAATGCCTTAATACTGAATGGTACTATTTCCTGGTCCTCGTTGTCTTCATCATTGCTTTCCTCCATGAAACAAATGTTCTTGCTATAGTTGGATAATATCGTGACTAATAGTTCAACAAGAAACATCTTTTTGATATGCTCTAAAGGTATAATCACGTTGCTGTTGATTAATTTCTGTAGAACAGGCTCAGGTATTTGGTTTCTTGGTAATTCATCATTAGACAGTTCACCGTATTGTCGTAGTAATCGAATATCCCGCGGACTCCTGAATTTCATCAGAACAAATTTCTTTATTGTTTCAGTTTGGATTTCATCTGATTTCTGAACGAGGAGACTTAACATAGTTTCGGACTCGCGTTTCACGTCTTCATTTCCATATAGCACTTCATTGATACCTTGATTACATATCGGCTCTTCAGTAACATCAAGTTTTTCGGTCTCATTTGTGGCATAAGAAATCATTTGGAACATTAATTTCTTCGCCTTTTTGAAGAAATAATCAGCTGACAATTGCGTATTGCCGTATAGCTGAAATGTCATTGCAACACTACAAGAAAGGTAACATTCAAACAGCATAGTCTCAAAGCAGGGATCTCTGTAGGTCTGAAGACCTTTCAACAAGCAACATGCATGTTCAAGAAAGCGTACATTTCGATGCATAGTTTCGACAAGACGTGCGTCGTTGTCTATGTAATAACAAAAGTGCCTCAGCAAAGACAATCTTTCTGCATGTTTCTCGTCTTCTGTTTTCTTTTTTTCTAAAATCCAAACTGTAACGCTGTGTATTGATATTACACGGTTATCTCCCCTTCCACTGATGGTGGCAAGCGAGTAATCACATAGAACAGCCAGAAACGTGTTCACATCTGCCTCTTTGGTTGTTGAATCTGTTTCTAATAGACTCTCTAAAAGCTGGATTGGTATAACGGTATGGTTTATATGTGTGACGTATTTCAAAAGATTTCTTGCATTCTTAGGAAGATCTTTTTCCAGTTTTCTTAAAGTTAGGTCGTAAGCAGCGTCGAATTGTTTGCCCTCTGGTGCGATGTCATGAGCTTGTTTCTGTAACTCTGACCAACTCGCGTTGTATTTTGCAATGCCACATCGTGTTTTACGAATGTAAGATGATGCCAGCGCTAGACATAGAGGAAGATAGTCGAGATTTTTAGCTAATAGCCTTATTTCATTTTTTTCCGTTTCTTCGTCTTCGTGGCCTACGTTTCCGTCCTTAAGGAACAATTCGTTTACCTCCGGTTCGAGCATTCCATTCATTTCCATACCACACTGGAACTCATTTACAGGAGAGAATTGGTTCTGAGAGGTTGCGATGACATAAATGTTTTCGGCAATTATAAAGTACTCCATCATGTTGTGAATATCCTTTGCCTGATTGGGCGATTCCATATCGTCCATTATAATTAAATGATTCCACTGTTTGTATTGTTCGTTTGTTAGCTTTTCATAAGCACGTTGAAACATCTTTTTAATGCGTTCTAAGATAATTTGCTCGTTATTACAGTTAATATCTCTTATGCCCAAACGTAGCATCAAATTTGCATATGAGAGATGCATTTCCTCCATCGTTGTGCAATGTATTTTCCAGACTATTGAATGTTTATTATCTCGCCGAAACTTGTTAGCATAATGAAATGCACATTGTGACTTTCCCGATCCTGGTGCGCCTGTAAATAAACAAAAACAAACACAATGAAAAATATTAATAAGTTAGTTATTTTAGAAAGTTAAACAAAAGATAGTCCAACCGGTGTTAAGAGGTCACCTTTGGGTTAAAGAAAACATGCAGTTTTCCAAGACAGGTTACCTCATAAAACAGGTTCGATTCACATGACTCTTTCTATGTCAGTACAAGAAAAAAGTGACCTTTTAATACAGATAACTGCTTAATAGAATTGACTATTATCTCCCTTCAACCTCATTTGGATAGATGCGATGCAGTTAAACACCGAATAGAGAATATTTCAGTAACAGACCATGATTTATACACCGAAATCTGCTATTTAAGGTTTGGGTTAATATTCTATCTTTATTCTTATGTTCTTCTTTAAATATTGAAGATATGAATATTCAAAGAATTCACCAACCTTTAACAAGAACAGCACGTGTTCTATTGATTATTTCTTCCATTTTCAGAAAATTCTCGGTCTCCACAAAATTTTGGACCCTCGTCATTGAGTAAGTTGAGTAATTTTTGCAGATGTCTCCACTACCTGTAAAATAATGAGTTTTTCCGAGTTATCTTAATTTCTATTACGCCAAATGTCTAACAATGATGTCACATATATCTGCTACTATGTAGAGCACCTGTCTGGTTTTCAGCGAAGATAATAATGTCTTTGGAATAACTATTTCGCTTTAACGAATTTTAAAATATTTCGTCTAAGCGACTTATCATTTTGTTTTAACGAATTATTATATGAAGTTTTTTTCTAATTAATATTTCGAAAAAACGAATTAAAAGTTCGAAAAAACCCCCAAAATAGTGCTTTGAGTTCCAGTTCCGGAATAATTATTCGCTATAATATAATAACATTTCGAAAAAATGCAATAATAATTCGAAAAAAACGAAATAATAATTCGCTAAAACGAAATAGTATTTCGTATAATCGAAATAAAAAAATTCATGTCAGTAAACGCACTCCGTATAAATAAAATTTAATGTCCTTTAGGTTTACACCTTATTGATGATGTAATGATTTTTACTATATAGATTTCCACGCTTTTTTGTGGGATTCGTGTTGCGCGGTCCTTAGTGTTCTGTATAATGTTTTGTAGTTCATTGTTTTTCCTTTTATCCTTTGGCCATTGTATTGGCTGTCCTTCGATTTGCTGCTTCTGAATAACACGTTGGTATCTTCAAACTTTTCTTATGTATTCATATGAAAACCATTTGCACGATTGAATCATTTCACTAATTTGAGGCTATAAAATATAGTTTAAGCCCGCCAATTTTTATTGAAGTGCACTAACCAAGCCAGGAAAAATGAGCGGTTATGTTTGATGTGTGTTGGAGTATCGATGTCGTCTCTTTCTACTATTCTCTTATTAAATTTTGCAAATTTCTGACGGCGTGGTATGTTTAAGAAATAAATCATGGAAGCCAGAATGTGTTGGGAGTTTTAACATGGATTGGCGGATATTAGTATTTTATCCCGAGCCAGAAGCGATGGATAAAATTTACTAATATCCGCCAATCCATGTTAAAACTCAAAACACATTCTGGCTTCCATGATTTATTTCGATTCTGATATATCTAAGAGTATAAATACGGTAGTATACTTTGATTGGAAGAAAGTAATTTATATCTACGTTCGCGGAAAGTGTCGCACACAATTTATGATACCAATGGAAAAGTCAGTCACATTCACTGGCGCATGTGCTAATGAGATTATACCGAATGGATAACTCCCTCGTTTGTTAACAAAGCGGAAGAAGGAGGTCATGTTAGAATTTATTATATTTCGTTTTATTACTGAGACACACAAAACTCACTGATGTTCAAACATAACTTCAACTTAGGAGCAACGTAGCCTTGTTTAACTTAGTACCATATGCGTCAGTAGCTAATTCAATTACTTGAGGTATTTTATTTCTTCAATAAAAAACCTGTATAATTATGGACGAGCAAATATTTTCCCCTATATAATTACCTATTTCCCTATAACTGCAGAACAATCTTTGGTAAAGTTGAAGTCATCACTTCGAAAATTTTACGGTCGCCACCATGACTTGGTTGACCGCTATGGAATATCTGTGTCACAAATGACCACGGATATGTTCCACTTGTCGTAAACACTTCCCGGTCCTTTCTTCATTCAAGACTTATCACCGGATTTCTAACTAGATTAACACGACGGGTGCCACTAGTGGAGCAGGAACTGCTTTCCCTTCCGGAGCACCTGAGTCCACCCCCGGTTTTAAGTGGGTTTCGCGTTACTCGATCATTAGCTTTATGTGTATGTTTAGATCGTTGTTTGTCCTTTTGTATTTTTTCGCTTTGCCATGGCATTGTCTGTTCTTCTTCGATATACGCATTCTAATTACCACTTTGATATCTTCAAACTCTTGTAGTGAAATGAAATGAACACTTTACTGAAAGCGCTATTTTTCCATTACGTCAATGTTGTATTTATAAAGTTGGAAAGCCCATTGTAGAATTCTCGGGTGTTTACATAGAAGTGATCGATTAATTAGAGGATCCCGAGTAAATTTTAGAGTATATAAGGCGGTCAAAATGCCACGGATGGTTGCATTCGGTTTGTGCCATTTGTGAAGTGCATGTCGAAAGAGTAGAAAGATTAAATAAGGATATTGAGCTGAACTGGGCTAAAACAAGACATCAGGGTTTAAAGAATAGCAGAGGTGACTGCATAAGTCTTGCCTGTTATTCTGATTAAACGATTGATCGTTGAATAGCTCAAAGCGAGCCAACATTCTATTTATGGGTATAATTGTAGTTTACTGAGCAAAATTGAGATATAAAATTGTCTACCATTTTAAAATAATACAATTAATTTGGATAGGTCCTTTTCATTTTACACAATAAATCTCGAACCATAAGAAGTAACTTAGGTACGAACCCTTTCTTACAGTTTATTTTCCTATTTATTTTAATTTACTTTAACATATCATTTTCAATAGATACCCGGCCCGTTACACTCTTCTTAAATGCCATCATTAAGTGTTTACCTAATTCTTCAATCTCGTTACTATATTGTCGAACAACACCAGCTAATATTTCAACTTTTGCGTCCATTAACAATTTTTTGAGTTTTTCCACGTTCTTTCTTGTAAAATATTCCCGTTTTTCTAAGATCTCAATGAGATCATGTCCATCTGTAATCTTTTCTAATATGGCCTTTCCTAATTGATCTCGCAATAAAAACTTTATCTGCTTCAAGTCACCTGAATGTAGAGGAAAGACATTATGAACAGAGGGGCCCTCGTGGCCTAGGTCGTATGGTAGTTGGATTTACAGCTACCTATGCAATCGGTGCCTATCACCACTGATGTTGGGAGATCGAATCCCGCTCAGGGCGAGGTGTTCAACATTATGAAATAAAGCTTGTCAGTGACCTTTCCCTGGGTACTCCGGTTTTCTCCACCAATTAAACTAACCGCCACGATATAACTAGAATATTGTTGAAAGTGGCTTCAAACAAAATAAAACCGAACCAAACCATTAAACTGGAAAAAACCAATATTAGAATAAATCTGTTAAAATTAAACAAAAACTTTTTGTAGATATTTATATATAAATTCTAATCTTAAAAAGATATGAATAATTCTGTAAATAAAATAGGTAAAAATCTAAAATTTTAAAATAATTTGAATAAAAAATCTTTCTAAAAAGTCTAACTTCTAAATATCCCATGATATTTCTGCAAATAATTTTTTTTCTTAAAATTTTCATAAAGTACGATATTATATACTTATTGACTGGGTATGAGGGAATAGCAAGTTTGTTGTCCCCGAGACTCTGCCTATTGACCGGGGAGAAGCCGAGGTCAATAGTCAGGGTCGAGGGGACAACAAACTTGCTATTCCCGAATACATAGTCTATAAGTATTTTATTATACCGAAAAACATTAGACTCTTAGTTGAATGATCACCTCAAAATGATAAAGATCAATAAAATCATCCATCTTTTGCCACTATTTTGCATTATAAATCTGAATATTGTCTCATGGACATTTTTATGCTATTTACTCAGTCATTCATAAGAGCTTGATTCTTTTGAGAAAGTAGAATTCAACATAAATTTGCATGGTAACTACCAGTCTTATGAAAATTTTCAAAAAAAATTTAAATTTAAAATTTTGAAATTTTTTGAAAATTTTGAAATTTAATGAAAACTGAAATTTTTGAAATCTTACGAAAATTTAGATTTTTTTTTGGAATTTTGGAAATTTTGAATTTTTTTGAAATTTAAAAAAAAAAAATCAGTTTTCGTTAATAGACGATGAAGTCCGAGTGTTCCGAATAAATATAAAACTTTTATCCAATCCGGTCGCGGAACTAAATATTCGCGAAAACGATTCACATTCCCCGTCCATGGTCATAAAAACTATGGACCACTCATTATTCAAACAACTGGAAAAGGAGAAAAATTGCTATTTTAATATAAAGAAATTTGTTGTGATGTTCATATACTGAGGTATAATAATATATACTTATTGACTGGGTATGAGGGAATAGCTAGTTTGTTGTCCCCGAGATTGAAGTCCGAGTGTTCCGAATAAATATAAAATTTTTATCCAATCCGGTCGCGGAACTAAAAATTTGCGAAAACGATTCACATTCCCCATCCATGGTCTTAAAAACTATGGACCGCTCAATAGTCAAACAACTGGAAAAGGAGAAAAATAGCTATTTTAATGTAGAAAAATTTGTAGTGATGTTCATATACTGAGGTACAATGATATATACTTATTGACTAGGTATGAGGGAATAGCTAGTTTGTTGTCCCCGAGATCCTGACTATTGACCGAGACGAAGCCGAGGTCAAGTCATGGTCGAGGGGACAACAAAACTTGCTATTCCCGAATACAGTCTATAAGTATTTTATTATACCGAAAAATATTAGACTCTTAGTTGAATGATCACCTCAAAATGATAAAGACCAATAAAATCACGCATCTTTTGCCAGTATTTTGCATTATAAATCTGAATATTGTCTCATGGACATTTTTATGCTATTCCCCAGTCATTCATAAGAGTTTGATTCTTTTGAGAAAGTAGACTTCAACATAAATTTACATGGTGACTACAAATCTTATGAAAATTTGGAATTCTTTTGAAATTTATTTGAAATCTTTGAAATTTTGAACATTAATTTTTTTTTTTAATTTTAGAATTTGGATTTTTTTTAAATAATTAATTTTGAAATTTTATGAAATTTTATGAAAACTGAAATTTTTTCAATTTTTTTAAAAATTTTGAATTTTATGAAAATTTTGAAATTTTATGAAAATTTGGAATTCTTACGAAAATTCTGAATTTTTTTTGAAATTTTTTGAAAAATTTTAAATTTTATGAAAATTTTGAAATTTTATGAAAATTTGGAATTCTTACGAAAATTCTGAATTTTTTTTGAAATTTTTTGAAAATTTTGAATTTATTTTAAATTTCAGAGTTTTCGTTAATAGATAATGAAGTCCGAGTGTTCCGAATAAATATAAAACTTTTATCCAATCCGGTCGCGGAACTAAAAATTCGCGGAAACGATTGACATTCCCCGTCCATGGTCTTAAAAACTATGGACCACTCATTATTCAAACAACTGGAAGAGGAGAAAAATTGCTATTTTAATGTAAAGAAATTTGTTGTGATGTTCATATACTGAGGTACAATAATATATACTTATTGACTGGGTATGAGGGAATAGCTAGTTTGTTGTCCCCGAGATACTGACTATGGACCGAGGCGAAGCCGATGTCGATAGTAAGGCTCGATTCACATTGCCGGTCCATAGTCTTAAAAACTATGGACCGCTCAATAGTCAAACAACTGGAAAAGGAGAAAAATAGCTATTTTAATGTAGAAAATTTTGTAGTGATGTTCATATACTGAACAATAATATATACTTATTGACTAGGTATGAGGGAATAGCAACAAAACTTGATATTCCCGAATACAGTCTATAAGTATTTTATTATACCGATAAACATTAGACTCATAGTTGAATGATCACCTCAAAATGATATAGACCAATAAAATCACGCATCTTTTGCTAGTATTTTGCATTATAACTCTGAATAATTACATTACTTCAGTTTTTCATTGAAATGTTACAATATGATTGGTTATGAAATGGTCACATGATTATAAAAGTGATGTTTCATATCCCAATGAAACTCAAATCCGAACTTGCACGTGCCTCCATGACGACGTCAGATGTAAACAATCAATGGCGTAGTAATTTCCAACAGCAAATAATCCAACACAAATAAAATTCATAACGAAAAATTCAACTATATAAAATTTTGATGTGATTTAAATATAATTATAAGAATTGAATGCATTCTTTTGAAGTTTCATTGGGGTATGAAAGCGTTGATCGAACTACATTTTCAAGATGAAGCGCTACTGTACCTCGGTCAACGCTTTCATACCCCAATGAAACTTCAAAAGAATGCATCCAATTCTTAAATATTGTCTCGTGGACTTTTTATGCTATTTCCCCAGTCATTCATCAGAGTTTGATTCTTTTGAGAAAGTAGACTTCAACATAAATTTATATAGTGACTACAAGTCTTATGAAAATTCTGAATTGTTTTTGAAATTTTTTGAAAATTTTGAATTTTTTTTAAATTTCAGAGTTTTCGTTAATAGATAATGAAGTCCGAGTGTTCCGAATAAATATAAAACTGTTATCCAATCCGGTCGCGGAACTAAAAATCAGCGAAAACGATTCACATTGCGGGTCCATAGTTTTAAAAACTATGGACCGCTCAACTGGAAAAGGAGAACAATAGCAATTTTAATGTAGAAAATTTTGTAGTGATGTTCATATACTGAGGTACAATAATATATACTTATTGAGTGGGTATGAGCGAATAGCAATTTTGTTGTCCCCGAGACCCTGACTATTGACCAAGGCGAAGCCGAGGTCAAGTCATGGTCGAGGAGACAACAAAACTTGCTATTCCCGAATACAGTCTATAAGTATTTTATTTTACCGATAAACATTAGACTCATAGTTGAATGATCACCTCAAAATGATATAGACCAATAAAATCACGCATCTTTTGCTAGTATTTTGCATTATAACTCTGAATAATTACATTACTTCAGTTTTTCATTGAAATGTAACAATATGATTGGTTATGAAATGGTCACATGATTATAAAAGTGATGTTTCATATTCCAATGAAACTCAAATCCGAACTTGCACGTGCCTCCATGACGACGTCAGATGTAAACAATCAATGGCGTAGTAATTTCCAACAGCAAATAATCCAACACAAATAAAATTCACAACGAAAAATTCAACAATATAAAATTTTGGTGTGATTTAAATATAATTATAAGAATTGAATGCATTCTTTTGAAGTTTCATTGGGGTATGAAAGCGTTGATCGAACTACATTTTCAAGATGAAGCGCTACTGTACTTCGGTCAACGCTTTCATACCCCAATGAAACTTCAAAAGAATGCATCCAATTCTTAAATATTGTCTCGTGGACATTTTTATGCTATTTCCTCAGTCATTCATAAGAGTCTGATTCTTTTGAGGAAGTAGACTTCAACATTAATTTATATAGTGACTACAAGTCTTATGAAAATTTCGAATTTTTTTTAAATTATTGAAATTTTGAATTTTCTTTTAAATTTTTGAAATTTTTAAATTTTGTGAAACTGGAAATATTGAACTTTTTTTTCTTTTTTTTTTTAATTTTAGAATTTTGAAATTTTATGAAAACTGAAATTTTTGAATTTTTTCGGATAATTTCAGAGTTTTCGTTAATAGACGATGAAGTCCGAATGTTCCGAATGAAAATAAAACTTTTATCCAATCCGATCGCGGAACTAAAAATCCGCGAAAACGATTCACATTGCCGGTCCAGTCTTCAAAACTATGGACCACTCAATAGTCAAACAACTGGAAAAGGAGAAAAATAGCAATTTTAATGTAGAAAATTGTGTAGTGATGTTCATATACTGAGGTACAATAATAAAATATGTGCTTATAATGTACTGATTTTTTTTGTTATTTTCATAAAATATATCTTTACTTCTTACTTAGTTTATTAAATTCTACATTAAAAATTAAATTAATTCTTGACTTGGAGTACATTGATATCTCCCCCGATTTTACACCAGTCATGTTTATATAACAATTAACCTATTCAACCTACTATGCCAACACTTTTTTTTACCTTTTAATACCTATTTTTCAAAATGTTGGCATAGTTTGAATGAACCAAACAAGCAATAAATATTAATCTGCACATATTCGATAAACACAGAGAGTACCATTGTAGGATCAATGTTTTTGTTTTTGTTTTATGGTGTTTATCGCCACTTTCAACAATATTTCAGTTATATCGCGGCGGTCTCTGACAGACTTTATCACATAATGATGTACACCTCGTTCTAATATGGCCTTTCCTATTTGATCTCGCAATAAAAACTTTATCTGCTTCAAGTCACCTGAATGTAGAGGAAAGACATTATGAACAGAGGGGCCGTCGTGGCCTAGGTCGTATGGTAGTTGGATTTACAGCTACCTATGCAATCGGTGCCTATCACCACTGATGATGGGAGATCGAATCCCGCTCAGGGCGAGGTGTTCAACATTATGAAATAAAGCTTGTCAGTGACCTTTCCCTGGGTACTCCGGTTTTCTCCACCAATTAAACTAACCGCCACGATATAACTAGAATATTGTTGAAAGTGGCTTTAAACAAAATAAAACCGAACCAAACCATTAAACTGGAAAAAACCAATATTAGAATAAATCTGTTAAAATTAAACAAAAACTTTTTGTAAATATTTATATATAAATTCTAAACTTAAAAAGATATGAATAATTCTGTAAATAAAATAGGTAAAAATCTAAAATTTTAAAATAATTTGAATAAAAAATCTTTCTAAAAAGTCTAAATTCTAAATATCCCATGATATTTCTGCAAATAATTTTTTTTCTTAAAATTTTAATTAAAAATTTGATTTTCATTATCATGAAGTATGATATTATATACTTATTGACTGGGTATGAGGGAATAGCAAGTTTGTTGTCCCCGAGACTCTGCCTATTGACCGGGGAGAAGCCGAGGTCAATAGTCAGGGTCGAGGGGACAACAAACTTGCTATTCCCGAATACATAGTCTATAAGTATTTTATTATACCGAAAAACATTAGACTCTTAGTTGAATGATCACCTCAAAATAATAAAGACCAATAAAATCATTCATCTTTTGCCACTATTTTGCATTATAAATCTGAATATTGTCTCATGGACATTTTTATGCTATTTACTCAGTCATTCATAAGAGCTTGATTCTTTTGAGAAAGTAGAATTCAACATAAATTTGCATGGTAACTACCAGTCTTATGAAAATTAAAAAAAAAAAATTTAATTTAAAATTTTGAAATTTTTTGAATATTTTGAAATTTAATGAAAACTGAAATTTTTGAAAATTTTGAAATCTTACGTAAATTTAGATTTTTTTTTTGGAATTTTGGAAATTTTGAATTTTTTTGAAATTTAAAAAAAAAAAATCAGTTTTCGTTAATAGACGATGAAGTCCGAGTGTTCCGAATAAATATAAAACTTTTATCCAATCCGGTCGCGGAACTTAAAATTCGCGAAAACGATTCACATTCCCCATCCATGGTCTTAAAAACTATGGACTGCTCAATAGTCAAACAACTGGAAAAGGAGAAAAATAGCTATTTTAATGTAGAAAAATTTGTAGTGATGTTCATATACTGAGGTACAATAATATATACTTATTTACTAGGTATGAGGGAATAGCTAGTTTGTTGTCCCCGAGACCCTGACTATTGACCGAGACGAAGCCGAGGTCAAGTCATGGTCGAGGGGACAACAAAACTTGCTATTCCCGAATACAGTCTATAAGTATTTTATTATACCGAAAAATATTAGACTCTTAGTTGAATGATCACCTCAAAATGATAAAGACCAATAAAATCACGCATCTTTTGCCAGTATTTTGCATTATAAATCTGAATATTGTCTCATGGACATTTTTTGAGAAAGTAGACTTCAACATAAATTTACATGGTGACTACAAATCTTATGAAAATTTGGAATTCTTTTGAAATTTATTTGAAATCTTTGAAATTTTGAACATTAATTTTTTTTTTAATTTTAGAATTTAGATTTTTTTTAAATAATTAATTTTGAAATTTTATGAAATTTTATGAAAACTGAAATTTTTTGGTGGAGGAAACCAGAGGACCCGGAGAAGACCACCGACCTGTCGTTAGTCACTGACAGACTTTATCACATAATGTTGTACACCTCGTCCTGATCGAGATTCGAACCTACAACATCAGTGGTAATAGGCACTGATTGCAATTGTAATTTTAAATCCAACTACCATACGATCACAACCACGGCGACCTCCATTCCAAACCTAAGATTTTAATTGTTATGAAGTACTATAGGAACTACATTTGTATGATTAATTTGAAATGCATTGACTAATAACTATTTGGGTGACATAGATTTAAAACACCTAGATATAGGAACAAAACGAATGCTTGAAACTATGAAGATTGGAAAATTCTTGATGAAATATGCAGTTTTAGGCTTGTGATGTTAAAATATATACTGATAAAATATACCTTCATTATAAGATAGATTTTTCATGAACACATTCAAAAATTATTTTGATTATGTGTATTTCATATAAAATATATTAATGTGAGCACACAAATAATTGTGTCATCAATACTCAAATAATGCTGACGTCAACACAAATAATTCTGACGTCAACACCCAAATAATTTTGACCTCAACACACAAATAATTCTGACCTCAACATACAAATAATTATGACGTCAAAATATAACCTGATTCCTAACCAACTAGTATTTGCTCTTACGCATTAATACTGCGTGCTTAGAGGAGTAGCAGAAATGTCACATTTTAGTCTTTAACTTGGCAGACGGGGGTTCAAACCCACAATCTACCGCACTCATGGCGAGCACGCTAACTATTACACCGCCGATGCAGTTTTTTTCTCCCATAAAATTTGGATCTTGTTTGCATATATGTACTCTACCTGTTGTCAGTCCACTCGCAATTTTATTGCACATTGTCTCGTAATCAATGACGTCACTCCCAGGTTGCATATAAGCTGCCATGGTTATACTTTCTCCTGTTTTCTTTAATGGTCTGTCAAATACAATTTAGATATATTTATTCTTGAAAATTTCAGTTCATAAATAATGTAATTTATGAAAACAAAGGTTAATCTCCCTCAAGCATAGCCGAATTTGTTAGGGGGGTTATGGTGTTTAACGTCACTTTCAACAATATATCAATTATATCGGGGCGGTCAGTTTTATTGGTGGAGGAAACCGGAGTATCGGGAGAAAACCACCGCCCTGTCACAAGTCACTGACGAATTGTATCACATAATGTTGTATCGAGAACACCTCGCCTGAACGGGATTCGAACTCACAACGTTAGTGGTGATAGGCACTGATTGCTTAAAAAATTGTATATCCATATGATCACGACCACGACGGCACCAGCCAATTCTAACTATTCCGTTCAGGGTATTTAGTATTTGCTTGCTCCCAGATTTCATTTTTAAGTCATCTGGCTTTCCTCTTTTCTACATTGATTATTATTCCAGAAACACGTCGTGTATACTAAATCAGATATCTAAGTTTTTTATTAGAAATATTCAATTCGTGGAAGAACATCTGATATAAAAAAAATACGGGCTACATAATATTCAAAATATAATGATATATTAAATGCCATATTTAGCAACAATAAAAGAGCTACAGGTATAATTGTGTAGGTCATTGAATACAATTGTGTACTTAATTAAAAGATATATGATTCAAATTATTTAAAGGGGCGTTATCTGCCAAATCGTAATTTTTTGTCAAAATCGTAGTTAATACCCCTTTAAACATAAACCCACGCACATGTTTCTGTTACTGTGCAAACCAAAAATTGACTTCCTAGTTAAACCTAAATAAAATAAAAAACAAAACAAATAATGGCACACTTTCGTAACAGCTCCAAATTCCAATAGGAATATTGTAGAAAGAGGCAAAAATGATTCCCCTAACACAAATACATGACCGGACACCTTCTTCACTCATTCATGATTTGTCACAGGGTTTGTAACTGGAGTAACAGGTCGAGTGCCACTAGGAACTGAGTTCACCCCAGGTTTTTAGTGGGGTTCGTCTTACCCTATCTTTATTTTTTTGTGTTATGTTTCGTTGATCGTTGTTTGTCCTTTTTCGTTTGGTCATTGTGTTATATGTCCATCGATGTACCAATTCTGATTACCCCTTTGATATCTTCAAGCTCTTCTTGGTACAGACACTTAAGTAAAAAGTGGGGGCTAAGTACTTTAATAGTCCCAAACCTTCAGACAGATAGAGATCAGTGGTAATAGTTGAATGAAATAATTATTTTTGTTTAACGCCACATTTTCAATGCGCAAAACATATAAAGGACTGCTTAAGTATACCAAAGGGATAATCAGAAGTCGAAATCGAAGAACAAACAATACAATGGTCAAAGAAAAAGAACAAAAAGAAAATAATGGTCAACAAAATACAATGTACTACACAGAAAACGAAAGATTGGGTATCACGAACCTTACTAATAAGCTGCGCGAACTAGTGTGCTCTGGAAGGGTAGACAATGCCTACTCCACTAGTGGAACCCGTCATGTTGCTGAAATTTATATTATGATGAATAAGGGTAATAACAAAATTACCGAACTCCGAACAATCTTCCAAAGGGAAAGTCAAACCTCAAAAGTATATAAACAGACAAAATCAGTCAACCATTGGAAAACTGTGAAAACAGTAATGACCCTGACTTGGTACAGGCATTTCTAAAGAAATGGTGGGTTGAATCAGATTTTAATGCGCCAAACCTACCGCTTTCATTACGGCTCAATAGTTCCGTCTGTCACTATAACAGTATTTATAACAATACTGGAACAAAATAGGTAAAATAGTTGTCAAAGCAGTACCAAATTCAGTGACGGTGGAACATCTATCGTGAACCATCTCCATCAACATCCCGAGTCACCTGAAGTATTTTAACTACGAAAGTAAATATCAAAAACACTTTTACGTCACACATTGATAAAAAATATTTTTGACATTTTTGTTGACTACCTAATCTTTATACATTTTCACTATATCAGTATGCCGAAATAACAATCCACAAACATTATCCCGATTGCAAGCCAACCAAATCCGCATTGAATACTGCTACGAACTTAATAAAACAGAAACATCAACAAATCATGGAACATAAAAAGAAGACCGTAACATATGGCGTTGGAATTTCCCGTTATATATTGGGACAGGCACAAAACTACATGTATGAAAATGTAGGATTTATAATTGTCATAGGAATATCACTTTCAAACACATATGATCGCATGATCAGATTTTCGTGCACATAACAATCAGTTTAGTTACACGTAGATCACTGTTTTTGGACTACAACAAAAACATTGTGTGTTGCTCTTATTTACAAACAAGTTAAAAGTTACAAAAAGTTCCAGTATTCATTTAAAAATCATGTCTTACCTTGGAAATTAATTAATCAGATCACAAGAAATTTGAGTACTGTGTTAACCTGTAAAATGAACTGTCAACATGCATACCAAATTTTAAAACTGAGCAAAGCATGCACCAATTATGCATATATTGAATCATTTAAATATTGATGTACACAGGGGTCATTTAATTGTGTATTTATCTATAGCCATTTTTACGACCCTTTTTTTATTGTATCATTCATAGTTTTACTCAAAATTAATAAAAAGTGAAAAATAGAAAGAAATAATGTTTATTTGAGATACTATATATATATATGTTCTTTACCATTTATTTTGTCTGAAATTTGGTAAAAAAAATGGTATAAAGATCCTCACTTCAATTCCAATAACTGTTAATGATCCGTAGTATTAAATACAATAGAATATCTCAATATAAAAATAACATCACCTTATAAAGAATGACTTGCAAACCAGTTTTGAATAGGGGTTTTCTATGTGGAAAAACAGGTTTTATGACATGCTATTTGTGTCTTTATTGTCGTTAGAGATCCAGTTCTCCAAAGGAGGTCATTTAAACCTGGTTTCGTGTCTGTCCCACGCCATGCCATACATTTCTAACGCCATTACTTTAGTAACTTTAATGTTTTCGGGTAAGAGGTTAGTATTGGTGTAATTCATATTGGTGACATTGTTGACCGTCACTGTTTTGACTTTCCCTGGGAAACTAAGATGAGCTTGAAGATACCAAAAGGGATAATCAGAATATGTTAATAGAAGGACAGACAACACAATGGCCAAGAAAAAAACACCAAAAACACAAACAACGATATACAAACCATGCATATAAAACCCGTACCTCTTGAACATGGTATCGACACATAGAGGTGTATACTCCATATACATGTGCTACTGAAATGTTGCTACATATAAAATGAAAGCTCATTGGTTTTCATGGTGAGAAAGGGAACCAAAATTATATCAAATTTATTCTTAGAACGTTATTTGAATTGGAGGAAAAAACAGCTTGAAAAAAATCTATATTTAGATTTAGTCCACTAAATACTCTATTTGTTCTTTTATTACATAGGTTGTCATGACAACAAACGGAACTCAAATTACTGTTTATTGTTTGAACATTATTCTTTATGACAAAAAAGAAATAACTTCACAAATTTCAATATTTAGATTTTATTCACTCTTTACACTTTATTCATTTATACCAAGAAATGAGAACTCAAATCACATAAAGTCTATTTTTAGAACATCATTCTAAATGGAAATAAAGAAATAACTGTTTTGTTCAAGTATTGTTATAAATACTGTTATAGTGACAGTCGGAAACTTTGAGCCGTAATGAAAGTGGGGGGGGGGGGGGGGGGGGGGGGGGGGGTTTGGCGCTTTAAAATCTGATTAAACCCACCATTTCTTTAGAAATGCCTGTACCAAGTCAGGGTAATTACGGTTTTCACAGTTTTCCGGTTGTTGACTGATTTTGTCTGTTTATATACTTATGAGTTTTGACTTTCCCTTTGTAAGATTGTTCGGAGTTCGGTAATTTTGTTATTATCCTTATTAAACAAATTCCATATTTAAATATGATCCACTTACTACTCCTTACTAGTAGAACTTTCGTTCCATTTTTTTCATGGCGAGGAAGGGAAATTAAATTCCTAAGGTTTATTAAGATTGTCATATCGATATGAATAAGTTGGTGAGTAGACCAATCATATTTCGTATGGTACAATGATATATTTATATACACAGAGTTTCCCAGATTTATTTCCTTATGCTAAAAAAAATGTTTAAATTTTATACATCCGTTTTGTTTTCTCAGATTGTATAGAATTTATTGTTAGAACATTATTCTAAATGAGACGAACCAATTTTGAAATGTCCATAATTAGGAGGTACGGGGGTTAGGGTTATGGTGTTTAACGCCACTTTCAACAATATTTCATTTATATCGTGTCGGTAGGTTTTATTTATGGAGGAAACTGGAGAAAACGCCCACCTGTCGCAAGTCAGACAAACTTTATTACTTAATGTTGTATCAAGTACACCTCGCCTTGAGCGAGATTCGTACTCATTACTTTCGTTTTGAGTTACTTCCAACATTAGTCGTCCCTGTCTTGCATATTTTCATGGCGAGAAAGGAAACCCGAATTACATGGATTTGAATATTAGAATTGGAAAAAAGAAACACCTTAAAAAATTCCATATTTAGACTTACTAATCCCTACTAGTAGAACGTTCGTTCCATTATTGTGTAATGGCGAGGAAGGGAACTCAGATAACATAGAGTTTATTAAGGTTGTCATATTTATATGGTAGTTTGGCATATGGTATTTAAAGCCACTTTCAACAGTAGTTGTTATATCTATATGAGTAAGTGTGTTAGCAGACACAAACACATTAAATTAACTTGTTCTTGTCATGATACAGCTGAAAAATCGCTGAGTTGGCCTTAAGCCAAAACCATCGTTTACTTACTTACTCAAAAACACATAGGGTAAAAAGATTTAATTATGGGTTTTCCAGGTTTATTTCCTTATCGAGTTCTAGGTAATATAAGCTAGGGTGATTTCAAACTTACTTACTTACTCACAAACACAATACGCATGATACAAAGATATATTTATAGAGACTGGGTTTCCCAGGTTAATTTCCTTATTGAGTTCTACGTAATATAAGCTTGGGTGATTTCAATCTGATTAACAACAGTTGTTATACCATTCCACGTTAGTGGTACGTAGCGCATTTAAACAGCTGATTTTAAAACGACTGGGGTAAATAAAAGTTAGAGAAAAACGATGGGGCAATCAAGAATGGACAATTCAGTGAAACTGGCATCATAGGGTGCACAAGACACAGGACGAAGACAAACAAACATAAAACACAACACAGAAAACCAAATATTTCAGGTTAGAGATGGTTCTTCGTTTTATTGATATCCGTGGAATCATTGATAATCACCAATTAAACTCCATGCTCATAATATTGGGATTATAATTGTCCTATTGCCTATTGCAGATAGTCCGGTATTACACACCCACCATGAAACTGGTCTCGTGTGATATAATTGAAATATTATTGAAAACGCTCTTAACCACGCAAAACTATAATCAGCAATACTAATGGAAAAATATCCACATATTAATAAGAAAGAATAATGAGGCAATATAACATTCCACATGAACACATTAATAAAATTAAATTAAAATAATGGGGCATCACATTTATTATTATACCTCACTAACTTCTCATTGGCTTAAATTAAACCACATGACCTGAAACAATTTTAATGTTTTGTGAAAATTAACCCAAACGGAAAACAACTAGTTGTTTACCGGGTAACAACCCTATTGTTCCCCGGTAAACAACCCATTGTGTGCCTCAAAAGGGAAACAACTCTTTGCGGAAGTGACATTGTCGGTGTTGAAAATATTACTGATGGCCGGTTTGTGCTCTATATCACTCGTTGTGTTATAAGCTTTAATATAAACATGAAATAGTTTAACATTTTTTTAAAAATTTATCAAAAGTTATTAAACACACATTTTGTTTAAATACATGTATTTATTTAAATGCCCAATCCTTGGTCTGTTGTTCGGTATAATAAAACAGTTATTGCTTTCAATGGATTGTAAACATCAGAATTGTTAACCCTCAAGGGGTTGTTTCCCTCGGGAAAACAACCTCCTTCAGGTTAACAATTCTGGATGTTTACATCCATTGAAGGCAATAATTGTTTATTGCTGTTCTACAGTTCACAATCACGGTATGAATTATCAAAATAAGTATTGGTTGTTCGTATCTCAAATGGCAACGAATCTTTTCATTGTTACGTAGAATATATCTTTCTTCTATCGCCGACAATACGCTTGCCGGACTATATGAGTAACACGACATGTGTCTTATAAGAAACAGGGACCGCTTATCCTTGGTTAGTTCCAAGGTTTCATCTCCGGTGCTTTGACGAGTTTCGTGTTGCTTTGTTTTCTTTATATTTGTCTTGTGTGCTTAATGTTGTCAACGTCTCTAGATTACTCATTGGGGGATATTTCTGACATTTGATGGTGTCGGACGTCTTTTGGACGCTCCTGAATTTTATGTAGAATTATAGGTGTCTGCATAGTTTTTTTTATAGTTTTTAAAGAGAGTATCCTATTTTAAATACATCACGTCGTCTAATTGCAGATATCGTCTACCAGAAACATTGTTTTTAGTGACAGGAACATACAAATGTTGTTGAAGTTTGATTATCCGCCATTACTGAGACAAAAGCGTGAAAAAATGGCCGACTTTTAATATTTTAATCAGTACATTTCTTTTACCTTGTTTATATTGATAACTTAATTTAAAGAATTATATTTTTATATTGTATTGTATCCCATATAAAATAGATAGCAGTGAACATTTAAACTTGAGAGATTGTCATTGAACATTAATATGTAATTTTTGTGGTGTGTGTAAGTGATTCATATGTGTCGCTATAACAATATTTGGCGACTTGTGGAATGTTATATTGGTCAAGTCATTGAACCAACATTTTGGGACAAACTTACTGTTTATTGTAATATTAAAAAAAATTTAATACGTCTGTTTATAATTTCAACGTCTGTTGTCAGGGCCAAACGCGCCGGCGTCTCGTTGTTCAACGTCATCTTTGTTTTGAAAGAAAAAGGGGAGATAACTCTACTACTAACCGTGTATTAAATATACACGGTTTCCACGTGATCACTTTTAACCAATGATATTCCTAGAAGTTTGTAAGAAGTAAGATATTTAGTATGTACTTGCTTCCAAAGATTTCATTTTTAAGTCATCTGGCTTTCCTCTTTTCTACATTGATTATTATTCCAGAAACACGTCGTGTATACTAAATCAGATATCTAAGTTTTTTATTAGAAATATTCAATTCGTGGAAGAACATCTGATATAAAAAAAAATACGGGCTACATAATATTCAAAATATAAATGATATATTAAATGCCATATTTAGCAACAATAAAAGAGCTACAGGTATAATTGTGGAGGTCATTGAATACAATGGTGTACTTAATTAAAAGATATATGATTCAAATTATTTAAAGGGGCATTATCTTCCAAATCGTAAATTTGTGTTACCCGTAAAAACTATCAGATATGGTTGATACTTTAATAAAACGTGTTTCTGTAACTTATAAATGTTATGAAATGAACGCGCATCGGGGAAACATCGTGCAACTGCTCTTGTTTTGAGATCGATCTAGAGATGGACGCCATCTTATTAATTATCGACATTGTTTACAGAGTTTGTCGAATCGTCATTAAATCAGTACAACAATGCACTTATTTCTCGTGAATCTGCTTTTAGTCGGTATTAATTACGGACAAAGAACCATGCAAGTTTGCAGTTAATAAGCGACAAAATACAAATTATTCGTTTTTACCAAAAAATAGCCTGCAGTACGGAAATTCAATGTGCCCGTCAATGATTCGAAAACTAAAAGTTATTGTTTATTTCCGCAAAGTTTTTCTTCTGTCAAAATTCAAATATTTTTGTTTTGTAACGATTTTAGACATGTCTTTGATATCGCGATCATGCAAAAACGATCATATTATATTTAATGTGGGAACCCCGAGTTTAGAAGCTAGAAATATAAGGTTAGTCAATATAATTACATATATTATTGAGGAATCTAAATTAATTTCAGAAAATATGTCGCCAAATGTCATTCCTTGTTAAATTTTGTATCACACACCACCAGTTTCATGTATTTCAGACATTTTTACATAGACTCTTAAGGCCAAAAAAGGGTTCGTCGGCTCGGATTTTCATTTAGTCCAGGAACCTCGAATATTTAATTGTTTTCATTAATTTTTATTTCATTTAATTCAGCTTGATTCAATGTATCATTTTCAAGTTCAGAAAATGACACACATGCAAATATAAATGATATCGTCTATATAGATCATATGAAAATTGCAGACGTCCCGGAGTCGCCATCTTAGATATGCAAATGAGCAAAGTCCCCATCATTTCTGGCTATGGTCAGTTGCATACGGAAAAAGCGAAGTCAAATTATTTGCTTTCAAGGAAATAACTAATCGATGGAAATTTTCGTTTTCAAAAGGCGAAAAGTGGTTCGATAAGCTGTTTAATGTGAAATATTTACCTTTATTTCATCATTTTAAAGCTATTTACCAATTTCCAAAAGATATAATTTTTGGGGGCAAAATCGTAGCTAATGCCCCTTTAAACATAAACCCACGCACATTTTTCTGTTACTGTGCAAACCTAAAATTTACTTCTTAATTAAACCTAAATGAAATGAAAAACAAAACAAAAAATGGCACTTTCGTAACAGCTCTAAATTCCAATAGGAAAATTGTAAAAAGAGGCAAAAATTATTCCCCTAACACAAATACATGACCGGACACCTTCTTTCCTCATTCATGACTTGTCACAGGGTTTGCAACTGGAGTAACAGGTCGAGTGCCACTAGGAACTGAGTTCACCCCAGGTTTTTAGTGGGGTTCGTCTTACACGATCTTTAGTTTTTTGTGCTATGTTTTGTTGATCGTTGTTTGTCCTTTTTCGTGTGGTCATTGTCTTATATGTCCATCGATGTACCGATTCGAACTCACAACGTCAGTGGTGATAGGCACTGATTGCTTAGTTAATTGTATATCCATATGATCACGACCACGACGGCACCAGCCAATTCTAGCTATTCCGTTCAGGCTATTTAGTATTTGCTTGCTCCCAGATTTCATTTTTAAGTCATCTGGCTTTCCTCTTTTCTACATTGAGCGTGCCTAATGATTATTATTCCAGAGACACGTCGTGTATACTAAATCAGATATCTACGTTTTTTATTAGAAATATTCGATTCGTGGGATAACATCTGATATAAAAAAAAATACGGGCTACATAATATTCAAAATATAAATGATATATTAAATGCCATATTTAGCAACAATAAAAGAGCTACAGGTATAATTGTGTAGGTCATTTAATACAATTGTGTACTTAATTAAAAGATATATGATTCAAATTATTTAAACATAAACCCACGCACATTTTTCTGTTACTGTGCAAACCAAAAATTAACTTCTTAATTAAACCTAAGTAAAATGAAAAACAAAACAAAAAGCGGCACACTTTCGTAACAGCTCTAAATTCCAACAGGAAAATCGTAGAAAGAGGCAAAAATGATTCCCCTAACACAAATACATGACCGGACACCTTCTTCCCTCATTCATGACTTGTCACAGGGTGTGTAACTGGTCGAGTGCCACTAGGAACTGAGTTCACCCCAGGTTTTTAGTGGGGTTCGTTTTACCCGATCTTTATTTTTTTGTGTTATGTTTCGTTGATCGTTGTTTGTCCTTTTTCGTTTGGTCATTGTGTTATACGTCCTTCGATGTACCAATTCTGATTACTCCTTTGATATCTTCAAACTCTTCTTGGTACAGACACTTAAGTAAAAAGTGTGGGTTAAGTACTTTAATAGTCCCAAACCTTCAGACAGATAGAGATCAGTGGTAATAGTTGAATAAAATAATTATTTTTGTTTAACGCCACATTTTCAATGCGCAAACATATAAAGGACTGCTTAAGTATACCAAAGGGATAATCAGAAGTCGCAATCGAAGAACAGACAATACAATGGCCAAAGAAAAATAAAAAAAATAAAATAATGGTCAACAAAATACAATGTACTAAACAGAAAACGAAAGATTGAGTATCACGAACCTCACTAATAAGCTGCGTGAACTAGTGTGCTTTGGAAGGGTTGACAATACCTACTCCACTAGTGGAACCCGTCATGTTGCCGAAATTTATATTATGATGAATAAGGATAATAACAAAATTACCGAACTCCCAACAATCTTCCAAAGGGAAAGTTAAAACTCATAAGTATATAAACAGACAAAATCAGTCAACAATCTGAAAACTTTTAAAACCGTAATGACCCCGACTTGATACAGGCATTTCTAAAGAAATGGTGAGTTGAATCAGATTGCAATGCGCCAAGCCTGCCGCTTTCATTACGGCTCAAAAGTTCCGGCTGTCACTATAACAGTATTTATAACAATACTTGAAAAAAATAGGTAAAATAGTCGTGAAAGCAGTACCAAATTCGGTGAGGGTGGAACATCTATCGTGAACCATCTCCATCAACAACCCGAGTCACCTGAAGTATGTTAACTACGAAAGTAAATGTCAAAAACACTTTTACGTCACACATTGATAAAAAAATATTTTGACATTTTTGTTGACTACCTAATCTTTATACATTTTCACTATATCAGTATGCCGAAATAACAATCCACACACATCATCCCGATTGCAAGCCAACCGAATCCGCATTGAATACTGCTACGTACTTAATAACACAGAAACATCAGCAAATCATGGAACATAAAAAGAAGACCGTAACATATGACGTTGGAATTTCCCGTTATAGATTGGGACAGGCACAAAACTACATGTATGAAAATGTATGATTTATAATTGTCATAGGAATATCACTTTCAAACACATATGATCGCATGATCAGATTTTCGTGCACATAACAATCAGCTTAGTTACACGTAGATCACTGTTTTTGGACTACAACAAAAACATTGTGTGTTGCTCTTATTTACAAACAAGTTAAAAGTTACAAAAAGTTCCAGTATTCATTTAAAAATCATGTCTTACCTTGGAAATTAATTAATCAGATCACAAGAAATTTGAGTATTGTGTTAACCTGTAAAATGAAGTGTCAACATCCATACCAAACTTTAAAACTGAGCGAAGCATGCACCAATTATGTATATATTGAGGCATTTAAATATTGAGGTACACAGGGGTCATTTAATTGTGCATTTATTTATGGCAATTTTTACGACCCTTTTTTAATGTATCATTCATAGCTTTAATCAAAATTAATAAAAAGTGAAAAACAGAAAGAAATAATGTTTATTTGAGATACTCTATATATATATATTATTTACCATTTACTTTGTCTGCAATTTGGTTTAAAAAAAATTGGTATAAAGATCCTCACTTGAATTACAATAACTGTTAATGACCCGCATCATTAAATTAAGCTGAATAGAATATCTCAATATAAAAAAAAATCACGTTATAAAGCATGACTTGCAAACCAGTTTTGAATAGGGGTTTTCTACGTGGAAAAACAGGTTTACATGACCTGCTTTTTATATCTCTATTGTCGATAGAGATCCAGTTCTCCAAAGTGGGTCCTTTAAACCTGTTCTCCTGTCTGTCCCACGCCATGACTTGCATTTCCATCGCCATTGGTCGCGAACTTTTTCTAAGTTCAATGTTTTCAGGTGAGAGGTTAGTACTCGTGTAATTGACATTGGTGACATTGTTGACCGTCACACGGTCGGTATAACAACTAAGGTCAAGAAGAGTCTGGAGATACCCAAGGGGTAATCAGACTCTGTAAATAGAAAGACAGACAACACATTGGTCAAAGGAAAAAAAACAAAAACACAAACACTGACAAACTAAACACTACACAGAAAACTAATGATTGAGCAACAGGAACAACACTAAAAACCGGTAGTGAACTCAGGTGTTCTAGAAGGGCGAGCAGTTTCTGCTCCACGATTTACACCCATTGTGTTATTCTTGTTATAACCGGATGACAAGTCATGAATGAGGAAACGACAGGATTATGATTACGACAAACGGAACATAAATGTGGTCATTTGTGACACAGATATTCCGTAACGGTCAACCAAGTCATGATGGCGACCTTAACCCTTTTCTAGTTATAATATTTCAAATTAACCATTAGGAACCCTTGGTTCAGTAGCTTCCCTCTTAGCAGCTATCAATGAAATTATGCTCTAGAACATGGTATCGATATAGAGATGCCTATACTCCATATGCAGGTGTTATTGAAATGTTGCTACATATAAAAGGAAAGTTCATTGCTTTTCATGGTGGGAAAAGGAACTAAGCTTACATCGAATTTATTCTTAGAACGTTATTTGAAATAGAGAAAAATAAAACAACTTGAACAATTCCATAATTAGATTTGATCCACTAACAACTCTTTGTTCTGTTATTACATTGGTTGTCATGACAACAAAGGGAAATTCAAATTACATCCAAATTTCAATATTTAGATATTGTTCACCTTTTACATTTTCTTCATTACAATAACACACTGATTTTCCCGGATTTATTTCCTTAAGTTAAAAAAAGAAATGTTTAAATTTTATCCATCCATTTTTCTTTGTGTTTGATTGAATAAAACTGTTAATGAATTAACCACAAAAGGTTTCTTATTACATTTAACTTTTAAATCTCTATGTAATAAATCTTGTAAAACTGTATCTACAAAATTAGCATTCTTTGAAAGCAGACACATATTGGATAAATAAACCGAAGGCGGACTAGAATAAAATGGTATCTTATAACCATCTCTGATAGTGTCAATAATAAAATCGTAAGAACCGATATCTATCCAAAAGAATATTAGCTTTTAGTCTGTATTTAACAATATCTGCCTCGCCTTGCTCATACTCAAAGTAATCATTAGTAAATGTTTGTGTATTTGAATTATTTTAAAAATCACAATTATCATAAATATACTCATCTTTTATAAATTTATGTTGATTTTTCATGCACTGATTTGTCCCATGGATTTCATCACGTAAATGTCCAATCTTTTACGATATTTTGTCATCGACTGTAGCTTCTATTTTTTGGCTTTGACGGTTTACTGCATCCAAAACTGTCTGAAAAGATATTTCTGGGTTGGCGGTGTATCGATATCCATTGTGTTAACTAACGAAGTAAAACACGTCCAATCGAGTCGGCCATGTCGTGCTGAATGGTATTTTCACAGACGGCGGGAAAATACATAACGGTCTATGGGCAGATAACTAGAAGAAATTAATTTCAATCTAATTCAGTTCCTTCAACCGATTGAAATTATATTTTCTATGAATTACTTTATTGCTATAAGAACAATAGACTGTGTTCACAGGGTGTGACGACATAGGTTTCTGGAAACCCTGGTCTTCACACCCTGTGAGCACGGTCTATTGTGCCTACAACAATGAGGTAATTAATTACCACTCAGCTGAAGATAACACGAACACTGGATATTGAAAAACTGAAAAAGAAAACATAAAGATCTTGTTAATGAAGTATAGTCTGAAAAAAATCCAAGCAATCGTTAAAAAAATAATAATAATAGATAATCGGAAGAACAAATTGGTTGGAAAAGCATTGTGAAAAGAAGATACAATATATGTCGGCACCCTTTCAAAAGTGTATCATTGGTGTATCCAGTGGGGAGGGTTCCAAGGGGGGGGGGGAGGGGCTCCCCCTTTTTTTTCGGAAAATTTATTAAAATTATGTGAAAATTATCGAAAATGAGACTAAGTACCTTTTTTTTATTCTGGAACCCGGTTTTAAATTGTCTGGATCCAAGCCTTTAAAAAAACAAAGCAAAACTAAACACATTGACCTGTTAAATGCGCACTTAAAAACTGAACAGTTTATTGGTAGAAAAATACTTTGTCACATTCAACATATATCCTTATTTACTTTATTTAGCAGTTCTGGGTAATATTTGTGACAATATGGTTAATATCCATTTTCTACAAACAGTTCAGTTCAATATAACACGTCTATCATTCCTGAAGATCATGTTGTAAATGAATACAGGTACATATCGAATA
The DNA here is from genome assembly GCA_963680875.1 of Bathymodiolus brooksi. Lineage (NCBI taxonomy): Eukaryota > Metazoa > Mollusca > Bivalvia > Mytilida > Modiolidae > Bathymodiolus > Bathymodiolus brooksi. The sequence continues at coordinate 86,690,995 of OY804589.1, read as the reverse complement.
ACATCTCTCATTATTAACCAATCAATCTGTTTAATCCTTAATACAACTCAGTCGTTCAATCTATCTTTATAGAAGAGGTACCCAATGGGGAAACCACAAAAATGTATGTTTTATGAAATTTAATGTTTCTGTGTTTATTGTTTTTGTTTTCTATGACATTCTGTAATGAATATTTCGTGTATTTAGAATAACCTGGGGAGTAATCCAGAAACACCTATACCTCATTGTATAACTATTACACATCCTTTATTTTCTATTGAAATTTACAGTTCGTAAATCATGTAATTATTACTAAAACTAAGGTAATCCTGCCTCATGCATAGGTGACCTTAGTCGATCATAGGTGACCTTAGCCATAGGTGACCTTAGTCGATTTTGGCTATTCTGTTTAGGCTGTTCCGTTTTGTTTTCCTGCTCCCAAAGATTTTGAACTTATTTGGCTTTTAAGTATTTTGACATTGAGCGTACTTGATGGAGGTAAATCTACGTTTGTGTAATCATTTTGAATGTACAGGTTTTATTCGTGTGTCACAGATCATTTAGCATGAAGTTTTTTAGTAGTGATTGTTAATTTGTTTATACTGAAATGAAACTTGTGTGTTAATGTTAATCATTGGGTAAAATAAATACGCAATATAGACAGCCGATGTAAGACAACATTGTTTTCATATTTTACTCGCGTGTGGCTTAACATAAATATAATTATTTTATTGAAAATGTAAAAGTAAAATGACCGAAGCGAAGTAAACAACTTGGTGTCCCCTTTGAAAACAAAAATGGCGATCATGTAATGCTAAATCTCCGTAGAGAAAGTCAAGGATGTATTCATTCATTCAAATTGTCATGGGAGAATATAAAACATGGACCAGTTACCCTGTGATGTAGTATACATATTATTTGGTTTTCAATGCAAAAGGGTAAGGAATGGGAATACACATTCCTGAGAAACTGGTAACATGGGCACACAAGACACAGGACGAAGACAAACAAAAAACACAGCACAACACTAGAAGTTTAAACAATGAGCAACATGGACCCCCACCAAACACCGGGGGAGACCACAGGTGCTCTTGAAGGGTAAGCAGTCCTATGGTTGAATGTCGATACATATTCTGACGCCTCATCTCTAATAAAAAGAATAGAATAAATTACCACTTCAAATTTTATTATGAAGAGATGTATAACAATGTATTACCAAATATAGAAATAATGATTAAAAACAGGTCATGAATAATGTAATTATTTTTAAAGCTAATGTTCTCCTCCTCACTTAAGAACCCCATAGGTGGTGTAATGGTTAGCACTATAAAAATAATCAAAGTAAGCGTGTTGGTCTGGTACAATGCGGCTCTCATCATCATTTCATTGAAAATTAACTTGTTCTCGCCATGGTAAGCTGAACAATTGCTGAGTTGGCGTTAAACAACAATCAATCACTCATTCCTCACTTAAGACCCCAGGCATAAGTAACCTTATTCTAGTTTGGCTATTTTGTTCAGATCCTTGGTTTTCTTGCTCCCAAAAACTTATAAATTATTTGACTTTTCACTATATAAAATTTGAACTTTCTTTAAGTTTATTTCAGAAACACGGCGCGTGCACTACACTAGATCCACGTTTTTATTAATATTTATTGTATTTGCACAGCACATTGATATATCTTACATAGTCTTTTGAAGGGCCCGGGTGGATCAATGAGTTAGGTAGTTGGATTACCTGACAACTCATACAAGCCTATCACCAATACGGCGTGGGTTCGCGCGTCCGGCTTTGTAAATTACAAAAAAGGGTGCACTCGACTCGCAGCCACAAGTGATAAAGTTTACCAGTTGCTTGCCCATGGTCGGTGGTTCTCTCCGGGTACTCTGGCTTCTTCCACCACTAAAGCTGGAATTTTGCTGAAAGTTGCGTTAAGCACCAAAATCAAATCAGATATAATTACTGTTAACGTGTACTACTATGAGGAAATCTATTTTTATAAACAATAGACAATCTGTACATTTCCTACTTTGATTCTAAAATTATAGGTTTTCTATGAGTTATTTCCCTTTAAGTCATACAAAGGTATCCCCTCTCATGCAAAGTTAATAATATATTTTCCCATATTCTGTTCAAAATTGTAATGTTGTAACAACATGTACATTTTCTATTTATCCTCTGATTTTTCATAAAGCTCAAATGTCTACAAATTAGGAGAAACATATACTCAAAGGCGTTGTCCATTCTAGTGCTCTTTCTAGACCGTGTACCATTTTCACTGTCGTAAGGGAAGTAACTCGTACGAAAAAGGTACACATAATTTTAGAGTTATATCGAGAATATTTCAGCTATATCGTGGTTGTTAGTTTTATTGGTGGAAGAAACGAGAAAACCACCGACCTGTTGCAAGTCACTGACAAACTTTGTCACATAATGTTGTATCGAGTACACCTCGTCTGAACGGAATTCGAACTCACAACGTTAGTGGTGATATACACTGATTACATAGGTAGTTATAAATCCAACTACCATACGATCATGCACGACAACGACTGTCCGTTTAATTTAATGAACACTTAATATATATAGAGTGAATCCTGCTTAATCGAACCTTCTTTGGATCAACCTTTGTGTTCGGTTTCCACAGACTAAATAAACACAGATTTCCTATTTCCTACATTGTAATGTTACTTAAAGTTCTGTTTATACAGGATTCCATTTTATCTAAGTTTCATGTTAGACAGATTTCACTGTAGCATGTATTTATATTATAGGAGACCCATCATGGATTTTCTCTAGAAATCCAGTCATATTTGGAGAAAATTTTGAGTTGAAATGTACATTACCCAATAGTAGTACTGTCAGTACACATAAACAGGAAAAGACAGACGTATTTGACATCAAATTACTGAATGGAAAACCATTGAAAGACACAGATGAGGTCACAATGGACGACCGGAAGTCAACTCTTACCATTAATGCTTACAACCAGATGGGTGAAAATATACAATACGATTGTCACCATGGTACACAGACATACAGACACACACTAAATCTAACTGTAGAAAACTTTAGATGTAAGTTATTAACTTGATTAACTGATTACCCCTTTGGTATCATAGAAATATTTGCACGCCGCTTATGACAATAACAAACAAATGGTTGTTTCGAATTTCTATGTGTCCTCTTTATAGTCAGTGACATAGAGTGTACATTCTCCCCGAAAATAAAAATATACATTCCTCGAAACCAAACTATAATGATAGATAAGGCACACGTATGTGACTCACTGCATGTGTGCTGTTTGTTTGTTTGTTTTTTATACCGTATATGTTTTTATTTGGCCTTTTCGATTTTTATGTCTTTGCTTTACATTATATAGTTCATTTTTTAAAAGTTACCGTTCCTTTTTATTATTTTTAATCGATATCGTTTTTTTTTTGTTTTTTTTTATTATTATTATTATTTTAATTGTTTTGTTTGTTTTTTTTTTATAATTTTATTTTTATTTTTCTAGATCATTCGAAGTCTAATGACGCTTCAAACAACAATGCAAATTTATTTTCAATAAAATTTAGCGATGTACTAGAAATTCCTAAATGTACGGCTGTTTATGAAGTGAGTATTTGGTAAGAACCAGGTTCTGGTGTATGTTATTTGATATAATATTAGTAGCATATGAACCGCATCTGTGGTGTTATATTTACGTGCTCGACTCGAGTGCTTCAGATCGTTGGTTCGAGCCTCTCTCTGGTCAAACCAAAGTCTGTAATATTGAAATTTGCTTCTTCCCCTTTAAGCACGCAGTATAAAGTAGTAAGAGCAAAAACTGGCTGCCTCGGAAACGTGTCCGAAGTGAGCGACATGTCCATCCGCGCACTGTTGTATGCTAGCACTAGCTAAAATCTAACTAAAAGTGTAGGTATAGTACAAAGAGGATATCATCAATTTTCTAATCAAATGTACATTACTCTGGTCATGATATGGCTGAAAAATCACTCGTTTGGCGTTAAACCACAAAACCTCACTATTGAGTAAATGCTATCCACCAATATACTTTGCTTTATTTTGTAAGAATAACAAATGAAATAATATGTTAGAAAATTAATGATCAGAACATAAAGGAGTTAGTCAAGGTTTAAGTTGTTTAACGCCACTTCAACAATATCTCAGCTGTATCGTGGCGGTAAGTTTTATTGGCGAAGGAAACCGGAGTACCAGAGAAAACCACCGACTTGCAACGTTAGTGGTTATAGGCATTGATTGCATAGGTAGTTATAAATCTAACTACCATACGATCACGAATGCGACGGCTATTAATGTAATAGTGATTGCATGGTCGGTGGTTTTGTCCTGCATTTACCAACACACAACATTGCAGCTACGAAATGAAATACACGTCTTGAGTGAAAGTGGCGATAAACAATCTTTTCAGGAATATCATGAACTACATGTAATTGACGGATACAAAACAGCATTATGCATGTTATAACAAAAACAAAAGTTGGCAATAATATATTTATTTGTGGTTAATATATCTTTTTTCTATATGAAATTGTTGTTATGCAATCGATCGTGAGTATATTCTGATATGCGTCGCATGGAATACCGTATAATATCGCTAATTTCTACGGCTAACCAATTTATGTAGTATTCTGTGGCCAATTACAGACCGTAGAAATCATAATTACAGGATATTATGTAAAGTAAATGTTTAATATCAAGATAATTCCTACATACATGTACATGTCCTGGGGTGTAGATATTTCATAGTCGTATATTAACATTCACTGAAAAGTACAGTCGATGCAATATGCGCTTGAAATCTATGGACACGTGTTTTACTTTAATATTAATGTATAAAGATAAGGAAGTCAACAACAATGTCAAAAATATTTTTTTATCAATGTGTGACGTAAGAGTGTTTTTGACATTTACTTCACTGAATTTGGTACTGCTTTGACAACTATTTTACCTATTTTGTTCCAGTATTGTTATAAATACTGTTATAGTGACAGCCGGAACCTTTCAGCCGTAATGAAAGCGGGAGGTTTGGCGCTTTAAAATCCGATTCAAACCACCATTTCTTTAGAAATGCCTGTACCAAGTCAGGGTCATTACGGTTTTCACAGTTTTCCGGTTGATGACTGATTTTGTCTGTTTATATACTTATGAGTTTTGACTTTCCCTTTGTAAGATTGCTCGGAGTTCGGTAATTTTGTTATTACCCTTATTAACATATTTTCTAGAATGTAAATCGTACAGATGAACCACAGGCGCTTGTGTAGAGTCAAAAATATGCTCGCTATGTACCTAAAATACCACAAGGTCGGACTCACTCCTACTACCCCTGTCACTTCAATCGCTATTTCCCCTGTCAAAATGTCGATAGGACGCAAATCGCTTACTAATTTGCGTAGTGAAATGATTTTTCTTCAATGAAAACCCGTTTTTTATATCTTCCTACCATCTATACCCCCATACTGATAGATAATCCTCAGATTTTGTTGACAATGGACACCTAAGTGGCAGCAAAGCGAAAGTAGGTCACGTGCGACATATTTCTGCCTTTCGGTCGTTCTCAGGTTTTATCATTGCCTTACGAAACATACCTGAGAAGTTCAGAAAGAAAAGTTCGGGAAACGTAATTATATATCAGTATTGTTACTGTATAATTATAATGTTTTTTTAAATACAATTATTTCCTATGCCTTATTTTTAGTATTATTTGCATACCAAGAAGCACTGAAGTTTCCATTCATTTTGTCAGTCATATTTTGGCGCCTTGTAATGTTTCTAGTGTTTAGTAATTATATATATGATAAAACCCGAGAACGACCGAAAGGCGGAAATATGTCGCACGTGACCTACTTTCGCTTTGCTGCCACTTAGGTGTCCATTGCCAACAAAATCTGAGGATTATCTGTCAGTATGGGGGTGTAGATGGTAGGAAGATATAAAAAACGGGTTTTCCTTGAAGAAAAATCATTTCACTATGCAAATTAGTAAGCGATTTGCGTCCTATCGACATTTTGACAGGGGAAATAGCGATTGAAGTGACAGGGGTAGTAGGAATGAGTCCGGCCTTGTGGTATTTTAGGTACATAGCGAGCATATTTTTGACTCTACACAAGCGCCTGTGGATGAACTGCAGACAAAGAGCGAACAAACGGGGTCAGGATCTCCTGTACTTGGCGATCACTGGTATAATACTGGTATAAAAAATTATTCCAGTATTGTAATTTTTTTACAAAAAAAATACAATACTGGTATAAAATCATATTCCAGTATTGTTAACAATATTGTTCGTAAATAAAAATATGCAATACCAGGATATATAATAATTGATAAAACAACATGTCATAATTTACATTTTATTTTTTTTATTGATGATCATACATTTTTGTAGATGGCATCAAATTTTTAATAATCTTTGATGAACAACATGATTTATGAATAATAACATCACATTCACAATATAATGCACTAGCACTAGAATTATAAAGAGTCTATCATGTCCATAATAAATATCACTTTTACACAGGATATTGTTCTGAAATATGTATGAGAATGTTTGTAAATGCATTGTCACCTGTGGTACCCCATCTGCCTCTCCACATTCTTTCATCTAGGTAACTGGGTAGTAGATGTGATGACACATCTTTCATCTCTTTAAACTTCTGTTTGGCTTTAGCCCAGTACGACTCGATTGCTTGAGTATGTATGCCAGTTGCAGGGTCCACGAAGTTGAGCGAATGATTAACTGTGCCATGGCTAAGCTGCAGTCGTGAGCTGATGTTATGGTACGCTTTCCACTGATCTGAATGGATGATTGTCCCTGATTTTACAACACGTTGTATAATAGGTAAAAGAGTTGCGGCATCTCTTTTGTCAACAGTTTCCATGTAGTAATGGCAGGCTTGCTGGATGTATCTGCTAAACCGAAAACCCACTGCTCTTTGCTGGCCCGTCGCCCTCTGTTGTATTTTGATTTGTGATTAAAAAGACTTTCATCAATTTGGACAATCACACCTGGTCCACCTAATTCAACTGGAGTTGATAGTAGTTTAGTGGAGCAGACATCTCTCAAGTATTGAAACATCTGTATTATGGTCTTCTCGTCAATCTGTACTTGTCTTTCTACGGAATTAACTTTTGTTCCTTGACTCCATAGGTATGTGACGTATAACCATTTATCTAAGGTGATGCGAGACCTTTCGAAAAATGATCCAGCACGAATGGTACGGTACGTACGGCGTTTCGGACATCTTTGGTTGGCACAGCGCCATCCAAAACCATCTTTAGCGGATGTGTCGGTCTGGTTACCATTTTCAAGCCGTCCAAGTGCCATCACAGCAACCTACTGGACATGCTGTTAAACGGAAACTGCAAGATGACGAAACAGAGTACCAGTATCGGAAGAGATTACTTGCAAATACACAAGACAACAATGAGGATGACATCGCTGATGATCCAAATATAGAGACGGCTATCTCAATCAAAAATTCTTTACACAATATTATGAGAATGACCAAACAACAACTACAGCAAAATATCAGCAATTCTCAAGAAACTGTGGATGTCCTACGCCAACATACCGTTTTTTAAAAACAAAACCATTGAAGATTTGAGAATTTGCCTGATAACAACAGCTGTGTATGAACATTTGAATAATTAACATTATTATTGAAAACTTGCAAATATGTTATCCCAATACTTATATAATCATTATATTAGCAAATTAATTAAACAACCTTATTCAGAAAAAACTGCTGAGATCTGCTAATCTGGGTCACGGGTCACTGTAATCGGGCGGCTGTATCGAGAAACAGATACAGTGTTGAAAAAACTGTTGATATTCATCAAATATTGATAAATGCTATAAAATGTTATGTTTGTCTTCAAGAAATATGATAGACAAAACCATGTGTGAAGTTTTATGACGAAATATCTCCGATTTCTATGTAAATTTACGAGTTGAAGTTGTGGCTGAATCGAGAAACAGATACAGTGTGGAAAAAACTGTTGATACTCATACAATATTGATAAATGCAATACAATTTTATGTTTGTCTTCAAGAAATGTGATAGACAAAACCATGTGTGAAGTTTTATGACGAAATATCTCCGATTTCTATGTAAATTTACGAGTTGAAGTTGTGGCTGAATCGAGAAACAGATACAGTGTGGAAAAAACTGTTGATACTCATACAATATTGATAAATGCAATACAATTTTATGTTTGTCTTCAAGAAATGTGATAGACAAAACCATGTGTGAAGTTTTATGACGAAATATCTCCGATTTCTATGTAAATTTACGAGTTGAAGTGGGGAAATTTTATGTTAGATTTCTAAAAATCTTCTACTCTGAAACCACAGGTAAATTTACTTTAGCGATGTATTTTTATCTTGGACAAGAATAATGAGCATCCTGATTGGATGACCGATTTAAAACACACTGACTCTGCATGGTAATTCTAATAGAAAAAAATATTACTTTTTGATTGATCAATCAATACAATTAGCTTCTTGGTAAACACATGTGCGTACTTGACAAATTAACATAAACAAATAATAAGACAAGCTTGAAATAGAGCCAAGTAATATATTCCTTTTAAACCATATAGTCGTGTATATAAATAATTGTTCATACAAGAGACAAAGTATTTTATTTAAACCTAATAAAATAGATCGAGATCAAATACAAAGAACACGATGTCTGTGTAAATCCTGTGTTCATCTTTCATTGTATATATCCTGAATGCATGCCAGATATGCTAATGTCTTAGATAAAAAGGTCAAAACTTTGTAAAGCACATCCTTGTACCATAAATTAAGACCAAATTATGACAATGCCGTTTTTTGAGGTATAATTCGTAATTGGAGAAATATTTCACGCATGCCAACTTTTTAATTATCTTTCTTTATGATGGTTTCTTTTTAATATTTAAGGTAGAAGAAATAGTTTTTTATATTCTTGATTGATAGTTAAGTTTTTACAGAACTGAAATGTTTTATAGACGTGATTTAAAGTTTTAATTTATTGAAATTTATATAGTCTCTCATAATTCTTTATAGAATGGCACTTGTTATATAAGTATAAATGTTGTGTAGAAGTATGATATTTATAGTTTTTAGTGGGTGCCTTTAACTGCCATATCACAGGCATCATTGTTTTTATTGTAAATTTGAAGAAGAAAAAAAACCACTTACATCGTCTATTGCCATAATTGATGCTGCTGTAATTGTTGTAAGGGGTTGCCTTTTACAACTGATAGTTTGTAGAGGTTTTTATTTTGTGTGTGTGTGTGGGGGGGGGGGGGGTAGTTTTTATCCCATCGCCAACGAAGTTGCGAAGGGATATACACGTAGTAACGCTACCTTCCGTTCGTCCGTCTGTCCTCCCGTAACATCCTTGTATTTTGATCAAAAAAATTATTTAATCCAATTTTAAAATGTTGTACTTTCAAATTCATCTGAAACTTAAACAAGTGATAAAAATAGAGGAATGTCATGAAAGGAGCATCGTGGCATGCCTTAAGCTTTTATTAAATGAAAAGCTTGGTTTATCAGCACTGTACCCCAATAATAGCATACACTTAATGAGTACAGCTACTGTGTTACCTCTGAGTACAGCAGAAGTAGAAAGGGTATTTTCACAGGTCAAATTGGTAAAGTGTGATCACATAAATCGCATGAAACAGGTCACAATGAACAATATTTTACATGTCAAACTAAATTGCAACAAACATTGTTATGAGCATGTGTCAGATACAGTAGTTGCCAAGTTTTTTAGAGTTAATGACAGAAAGATAGAATTATATCTAGGTTGATTTGTTGAATAAACTGACCTATTTGCTCATGTATAAATAATAAAAGTCAATATTTCATTGTATACTTTATTTGATTTTACAGTGTCCCTAAAAAATGCCTTTTTTGAAAATCCAACAGCGCACTAAAGAGCCCTTTTTCAGGACCAGCACCCTGACCTTTTGAAATCCTAGCTGGAACACTGTAATGAAATAGTGAATAGTGCTTAAATCAATAAAAAATAAGATAATGTTTTTTTGTGTTTTTTTTGCTTTTGAAAAAGTGTCAATTCATGTTGCCATTTCCTGTCCTACAATACACATTGACAACTTGACACATTGTTATCAATTTATTCCAATATCGTATTCTAGTATTGTTCTAGTATTGTTAATATATACAATACTCCCAAAAATAACTAATTTAACAATACTGGAACAATACTAGAATACAATACTGGAATATTTTTTTTATACCAGTATTGTGCACAATACTAGTATACCAGTATTGTGATCGCCAAGTACAGGAGATCCCGGGGTCATTGTACAATGCTACTATAGAAATGTCATATGATAATACAAGCCCTAAATGCACTCAATCTCTGGAAGTATCATGTAACATTGGACAAATCACAATAGTACAAAATGTATATACAACATCAAATGAGTGCTCCCCGAAAATAGGAAAACAGACTCATCAAGGTAATATAACTTTAGATATAGGCGAGAAATACTTTAGGTGAGAATACGATTTAATAAAGTGAAAAACAAAATATAACAGACAAAATCTCATAGTATAATCTGTAATTTATTTCTGTTATCTTTATTATTTGAATTATATATTCAGTGCATATTTTATAATTGATGGTTTATGGTGTTTAATGTCACTTTCAACAATATTTCAGTTATATCATGTATTTTATGTTATAATAGAGGTTCACCTGGTCATAAATTATCTGTTTAATATGGATTAGGGTTATGGTGTTTAACGCCATCGTCAACAATATTTTAGTCATATCGTGGCGGTCAGTTTTATTGGTGGAGGACAAGAATAGGAGTACCCGGAAGTCAGTAACAAATTTTATTACAAAATTGTGTATAACCTATAACTCTGGTATAATCTGATTAAAATATATGTCCTCGCTTTGTACATACACAAACGTTTTTCGGGTTATACCATAAAATATATGTCTTCGCTTGGTACATACACAAACGTTTGTCGGGTTATACCATAAAATATATGTCCTCGCTTGGTACATACACAAACGTTTGTCGGGTTATACCATAAAATATATGTCCTCACTTGGTACATACACAAACGTTTGTCGGGTTATACCATAAAATATATGTCCTTGCTTGGTACATACACAAACGTTTGTCGGGTTATACCATAAAATATATGTCCTCGCTTGGTACATACACAAACGTTTGTCGGGTTATACCATACAATATATGTCCTCGCTTGGTACATACACAAACGTTTGTCGTGATATACCATAAAATATATGTCCTTGCTTGGTACATACACAAACGTTTGTCGGGTTATACCATAAAATATATGTCCTCGCTTGGTACATACACAAACGTTTGTCGGGTTATACCATAAAATATATGTCCTCACTTGGTACATACACAAACGTTTGTCGTGTTATACCATAAAATATATGTCCTTGCTTGGTACATACACAAACGTTTGTCGGGTTATACCATAAAATATATGTCCTCGCTTGGTACATACACAAACGTTTGTCGGGTTATACCATAAAACATATGTCCTCGCTTGGTACATACACAAACGTTTGTCGGGTTATACCATAAAATATATGTCCTCGCTTGGTACATGCACAAACGTTTGTCGTGTTACACCATAAAATATATGTCCTCGTTTGGTACATACACAAACGTTTGTCGGGTTATACCATAAAATATATGTCCTCGCTTGGTACATACACAAACGTTTGTCGGTTATACCATAAAATATATGTCCTCGCTTGGTACATACACAAACGTTTGTCGGGTTATACCATAAAATATATGTCCTCACTTGGTACATACACAAACGTTTGTCGTGTTATACCATAAAATATATGTCCTCGCTTGGTACCTACACAAACGTTTGTCGTGTTATACCATAAAATATATGTCCTCGCTTGGTACCTACACAAACGTGTCGTGTTATACCATAAAATATATGTCCTCGCTTGGTACATACACAAACGTTTGTCGTGTTATACCATGAAATATATGTCCTCGCTTGGTACCTACACAAATGTTTGTCGGGTTATACCATAAAATATATGTCCTCGCTTGGTACATACACAAACGTTTGTCGGGTTATACCATAAAATATATGTCCTCGCTTGGTACATACACAAACGTTTGTCGGGTTATACCATAAAATATATGTCCTCGCTTGGTACATACACAAACGTTTGTCGTGTTATACCATAAAATATATGTCCTCGCTTGGTACATACACACACGTTTGTCGGGTTATACCATAAAATATATGTCCTCGCTTGGTACATACACAAACGTTTGTCGGGTTATACCATAAAATATATGTCCTCGCTTGGTACATACACAAACGTTTGTCGGGTTATACCATAAAATATATGTCCCCAGCTTGGTACATACACAAACGTTTGTCGGGTTATACCATAAAATATATGTCATCGCTTGGTACCTACACAAACGTTTGTCATGTTATACCATCAAAAATATGTCCTCGCTTGTTACATACACAAACGTTTGTCGGGTTATACCATAAAATATATGTCCTCGCTTGGTACATACACAAACGTTTGTCGGTTATACCATAAAATATATGTCCTCGCTTGGTACATACACAAACGTTTGTCGGGTTATACCATAAAATATATGTCCTCGCTTGGTACATACACAAACGTTTGTCGGGTTATGCCATAAAATATATGTCCTCGCTTGGTACATACACAAACGTTTGTCGGGTTATACCATCAAATATATGTCATCGCTTGGTACCTACACAAACGTTTGTCGTGTTATACCATCAAATATATGTCATCGCTTGGTACATACACAAACGTTTGTCGTGTTATACCATCAAATATATGTCCTCGCTTGGTACATGCACAAACGTTTGTCGTGTTATACCATAAAATATATGTCCTCGCTTGGTACATGCACAAACGTTTGTCGGTTATACCATAAAATATATGTCCTCGCTTGGTACATACACAAACGTTTGTCGGGTTATACCATAAAATATATGTCCTCGCTTGGTACATACACAAACGTTTGTCGGGTTATACCATAAAATATATGTCCTCGCTTGGTACATACACAAACGTTTGTCGGGTTATACCATAAAATATATGTCCTCGCTTGGTACATACACAAACGTTTGTCGGGTTATACCATAAAATATATGTCCTCGCTTGGTACATACACAAACGTTTGTCGTGTTATACCATAAAATATATGTCCTCGCTTGGTACATACACAAACGTTTGTCGGGTTATACCAGTTAATAGAATCCAGTCATGTCCACCTACATAACACGCACGTATTGTTCTAAATAGGATAAGACGTTTCTAAATTGTGAAACTTGTGTCCTATCCAATTGTTTCTTATTGAACAATAACATACGTTTAAAACATAACCGTGTCATGCGCACTAAATTCGATATCTACGTTTTTATTACTGTAACTTGTTTCAACAATTTCGAATTTATATTTTATAAAGGGAAAATATGTTGTTGAGTAACAAAACGGGATGTATCTAACGAAGCGTAAACCTAGAGGCTTAATATATCTTATTTTATCTGTGAGAATGGTGTAGATACATTCAACCCAATACAATATGACTATGCAGTAGTCTAGCGCAAATTGTTCCCACTAGAATGCTGATAATCGACCAAACAGGAAATTTGATAGCTATGCTATCAAATAAACCGCATATTTTCGCGAAGTCTTACTTAATATTACTTATTGTTGGAGTATAAAGAAATGTACATGTGTAAATATACATTCACGTTTCAAAAGTATTTCCACACTAAATTATTTCACTATATATTTTATATTAAACTACTTATTTCAACGTCTGTACCTGAAATATGACATTTATCAGAGAAGCGAGAGAAAAAAGCTTGGACATACAATAGGGGTAATCAGAGACCTTAAACGGAAGAAAAGATAAAACAATAGCAACAAATAAAGATAAACAAATATACAAACAAACAACAAATGATAAACAATGATCCTTAGAATACTAAAGATTGAACAACGTTAACTCCACTAGAACACGGTGAGGAACTCGAGTTATCCGGAAAGGTAAACAGTTCCTGCTCCACTAGTGGCACACGTTGTGGTACTCATATTAATATTAGCACCTGGTCCACACTAAATTATTACATGCACTTCATCTATCACTTTCTCCTTAAGCTACATTGTGTATTCAAGCATGACGATAGCAACTGTTGTTCAGCTTAATTATCCAATATGGTTGACAACAATATCCGGTTGTTCATAAAACTTAAATGTAGATGTGTGTAGCAAATTAATTACGCATGACACCAGTGGAGCAGGAAATACGTACCCTTACAGTTTTAGTGGGGCTCATGTTGCTCTATCTTTAGTTTTCGGTGTGGTGTTTTGTAGATCGTTGTTTGTCCTTTTGCTTTGGCCATTGTGTTGTCTGTTCTTCGTCAGTTTACAGACTCTGATCATAATTACCCCTTTGATATCTTCAAACTATGCTTGCCATTACATGTTAGTAGTATCATTTATAATTTATGTTGTCCTAAGATGAATGTTCTTTAATCAGCAGATTCTATATTTTTAGCAACGAGCATTTACTAATGCTGGTATTGTACTGACCTATGCTTATGCGTCATTCGTTTTTGTAATAGTATGTAGCGTTCTTGAGTTGAAGCGAGTTTGTAAATGTGTTTTTTTATTGTTTGTATTGATATTGATGTTATATAGACGTTAGAGAATACGTAAGGGCAATCAGAAAAAAGACTATCCAGAGTATTACAGATGTTTCACAAATAAAGCAAATATTATTTTCATCCATTCATAAACGGTAGTAATTGTCATAGATGAAATAATAGTGAATGAACATTTTGTTTTCAGGAACCAAGGAGAAAGACCAGACGTTCGGAATACTTGGATTGGTTATATTTTCGATTGTCAGTGTCGTTTATGTAGGTGGAATAATAATATGTATTTGTATTACCAGACGACGATAGTTCCGAAGTGAAATTACTGGAACATTTAGTGACCATTTTGAATTAGTTTCGAATTTGATTGTTTGAATTTTGTGTGGACAGAAAATAATAAATTTAGATTTTGTTACTCTGTCTAAGCCTGCCAGCTTTCATCTTTAAAATTACTTTATGAATAATAGTATCGTAACAGGATGTAAGATGTACTGTTTCTAATATTAGTTCATTGTTCCAATTTCTATCCAAAATACCAGTCCAATGTATTCAAATAGAAGATGGGACGTTGTGGTCATCATCGTATGGTAGTTTGATATACAGTACAACTACCTGTGTAATCAGTGCCTATCACCACAAAAGTTGTGTGTTCAAACCCTGTTCATGGCGAAGTGTACTCAATACAACATTATGTGATAAAGTGTGTCAGTGACTTGCGACAGGTCGGTGGTTTTCTCCAGGTACTCTGATTTCCTCCATCAATAAAACTGACCGCCACGGTATAGGTGAAATATTGTTGAAAGTGGCGTTAAACACCATAAACCACAAACCAAAACCATCAAAGAGAAGACATTATTCATTGTCTCTTTTCTTATCATTAATATATAATATTCCGTATGCACAGCTGGGTACTGATAAAGGTTCCAAGGGCTCTGAACAACAGAGCTGGCCAGGTGGCGGATATGGATGCCAAATCGATGGGAGTTGTCAAGGTTTAATACCGGAAACCTGACCGTTGACCCACATGTGTGGAGAGGGCCGCGCATCCTGCATGTTCACAAATGATTTTAGTAGGCACATTGTACACGTAACAAAATACTAAAATGGTTGTCCCTTTCAATTCTCCACATTCTACCAGTGGAAGTCAAATGTCTTTGACCCAACTGTCTCATCTCTCCATCATTTCTATATATTTTTTATATATTATCAAACTTGTTCTCGTTCTATATATAGCTGAAATACTGCTCGCTGGACGCTTAGCAATAATAAATTAAGCAATCATTCAACGATATGCAGAGTATCCCTAAGCATACAGTGCTATACTTTTTCCTCCTCTTACTTGCAGCAATAATCTGCTCGGATATACCCAATTCAGAATGCATAGCTATCACGGGTGTTATCCTTATTAGAAAAAGTGAGCTTTTAAAAACAGTGATGGTTAACAATTTCGCCAATATTAACAAAACGAACAATCACCTCTCACCTTAATTTATTGAACATATAAAAAACACGACATATGAAACAGGATATTCCTGTTCTGTCTTAGAACAGGCAAATATATATGGCGGGAATATACAGGTTAATGGAATGCATATATCAAACTATGACCAGTTTCAGATTTTAAAGATATTGACTTTGCAATACATTGTTTCTGCAAACGTTTTTTAGAGAAGTTATTACTCTGATACTTTGATACTTGTCGCACTATTACCCGACGCCTATTTGGGAACAGCTTGAAGGACAGTTAAGTTCCTCAAATTATGCGTTGATATTTATCTATCATGTCAAAGAAAATGAAATAATAAATATTATTATACTTTACTATAGAAACCAAGCAAAAAATAATTAAGATAGTTTAAAGTTTTATTCCATGGAACAAGAAATAACTCATTATTCCCGCGACAAACTGCACGTAGGTCAAATAACTGAGGGAATCTGCACTAGCACAAAATAGCTGTTTGAAATTGGCGCACTTTTGCACGTCGAACCAATAACTATTTATTTCCCTCAGCACGTCGAACCAATAACTAGTTACTTCCCTCATATTAGTTCAGAATAATAATACAATTATATACTTCATGGGAAGTTAATATCCACAATTATTGAATTGAGGAAGGGAAAATAAACCTTTCTCAATTTAATAATTATACTATAACTAATTGACGAGTTTCATTATCAAAAATATGTCACGAATGACCAAATAAAGCAGTAACTCACGAATGCGCGCAGCGCATGAGTGAGTTACAACGTTATTTGGTCATGAGTGACATTATGTTTGATAATGAAACT
Organism: Bathymodiolus brooksi; assembly: GCA_963680875.1. Taxonomy (NCBI): domain Eukaryota; kingdom Metazoa; phylum Mollusca; class Bivalvia; order Mytilida; family Modiolidae; genus Bathymodiolus; species Bathymodiolus brooksi. Next base: position 86,673,996 of record OY804589.1, on the reverse strand, counting down.
CGTCAATTAGTTATAGTATTTATTATATAGATAAAAAAAATGTTTCGAATCAAATTTAATATAAAATTAGTGTAATTGTACTATATTATGTGTGTAGCGTAGGTATATACTATAATGCGTATCGCTTCAAAAAAACATGGTGCCACCCTTGACAATAAAAAAATTAAAATGCTTATATTGAAATATTATTTTAGTTATATTTGATCAAAATTGAAGTGTCCACGAAGTCAAATAACGTCTAATCTTTACGTTTCAAACTGGAAGTCTTCATATGACGTCGACAACGAAATGGCGCGAAATATAGCGAGAGTGAAATTAAAAACGATAATTTCACTGTGAAATTATCGTTTTTATTTAACTCTGGGAATTCTGTAATTCACAGCTATCTATATAATAATTATGGATATTAACTTCTCATGAAGGCCATAATTGTATATTATGTAGACTCCGGAAGAGCTACATAGTATATACATTATCATGGAGGGTGCATTTTCAGCAAAGCGCTTCTGTTTTCTTTTTCAATTTCCAATCGTTCCTTTTCAACAGTGAGTTGCTCCTCTGCAATATCTCTCATTTGGCATTGTATATTTTCAAGGGAGACTAGTCTTGTGAGAATACAACTTTCGAATTCTGTAAGTGATTGCTGTCTTTCACGTGTGTTTCCACCAACATCGCGTGTTTCTTTGGTATGGACTGTCTGCTTGTCTACTCTATTAAAGAAAACAAATAAAGTATAATATCAATCGTCCATGATTATTTCTAACATTATGAGCATTTACTGCTTATTGTCATCTTTAGCATTATTTCAGCCATATTGGAAATGTGTAATGTTAATTTAACAAAATATGTTGGGAAAAACATCACACATATGAAATAAATAAACAAAAACAAGAAATCGAAAACAAAAATAATATTCGAAACAAACCGAAAACAAATATGTCACAGGTCTATATATTTCGATACACATTATTATACAAATGCCTACTGTAATTAAGCGTAACATTGCATGTAATTTGACAGGCATAAGAGGTACATCTATAGGATGTATCAACATTTAATTGTTGTTGGCATATATAACATTAGAGGAACTTTGCTATCTTGTTCAGGCCTTAAAAACGTAACGTTTTAAGTATGAAAATTTAGAAATCTAATTTTATGTGTTTGATGTTGTGTTTATATATTCACTTAAGAGTCCTCATCCATGGCATTGTGCTTATGTTTATCATTATCAGCTGTTGTTTATCAGTAACTCCCAGCCCACTTTACTATACATAATGACATCTTAATGCGCATGTCTCCCGATCAGGCTGACCGGATGTTAGCTTATTTGCCCCTCTCCCAAGATCTTTAAATTGTATGTCTTTCCAATCATAGACTATGAGCGTAGTTGATAACGTTTATTCCAGAAACCCAATTAGATATCTACGTTTTTATTACGTTGTATATTACATATGTAACATTAGCTGATCTTGGTTATCCTCTTAAAGCCATTAATGGCCCGGGTGGCTCAATGAGTTAGGTAGTTGGATTACCTAACAACTCATACAAGCCTATCACCAATACGGCCTGGGTTCGTGCCCGGCTTTGTAGATTACAAAAAAGATGCACTCGACTCGCAGTTGCAAGTGATAAAGTTTACCAATTGCTTGCCCATAATCGGAGGTACTCTCCGGGTACTCCGGCCTCTTCCATCATTACAATTGGTCGCCATGATATAAATGAAATATTGCTGAAAGTGGCGTTAAACACAATAAATCAAATCAAATCGTCAGGCCATTGTTGTTCATTTGCTCCAATAAACATTTAAATAACTTGCCCTAACTAAGAAAGGTTATTCCAACAACGCATCGTGTGCACTAACTTAAATGTCTATGCTTTGTTTGCTTTGTTTGTTTGCTTATGGAGATTAGCGCCACTTTCAACAATATTTCACTAGTTTAATCCCTCAACTTTTAATTGAATTGCATGTACCGGGAGTGAGTGGTCGTGCATAAGTGTGTTCGTGATATAGAATTTGTCTCTTTCTATTCTTGTTCGGTTATATATCGGAACTGTCTTGACAGTGTGGTATTTGTTATATATCAGAACTGTCTTGACATTGTGGTATTTGTTGTTTTCCATTTTATTATATATTTTGTAAATCATTTTTACCTGTATGACCCGTGCACTTCTTCACTTTGTAAATCATTTTTACCTGTATGACCCGTGCACTTCTTCACTTTGTAAGTCATTTTTACCTGTATGACCCGTGCACTTCTTCACTTTGTAAATCATTTTTACCTGTATGACCCGTGCACTTCTTCACTTTGTAAATCATTTTTACCTGTATGACCCGTGCACTTCTTCACTTTGTAAATCATTTTTACCTGTATGACCCGTGCACTTCTTCACTTTGTAAGTCATTTTTACCTGTATGACCCGTGCACTTCTTCACTTTGTAAATCATTTTTACCTGTATGACCCGTGCACTTCTTCACTTTGTAAATCATTTTTACCTGTATGACCCGTGCACTTCTTCACTTTGCTGTGTGTTCCTATTTGTCGATTCTTCTGTCATACATGCTGCATCAGCTTGATTCTCTTGGTCTTCCTGTCTTTGTCGATTAAATTTCTATAAAAAAAACATGAAAATTTTAAACAACCATTCATGCGTATATTTGGGCTTCCATCATGACTTGGCATTGTAATATTATATATGATAGTTTCTCATTGTAATTTAAGCTCGGATAATTACTTAAAATATAAAGTCTGATAGTTACTTCTAATATCAGGTCAGATAATTAATCATAGTGATATAAGGTCTGATCATTACTCATTGTACTATAATGTATGATAATTACTCATTGTAACATAAGCTTGATAATTACTTATAGTCATATAAGATCTGATAATTACTCAAATTAATAAAAGTATGATAATTACTCATTGTAATATAAGATCTCATAATTACTCATTGTGATATAAGGTCTGATAATTACTCATTCTAATATAAGCTCTGATAATTACTCATTATAATGTAAGGTCTGGGTGATGAAGCTTGTCAGTAAGTTGCGACAGGTTGATGTTTTTTTCCAGGGTACTCCAATAAAACTGATCGCCACGATATAGCTGAAATATTGTTGAAGGGGGTGTTAAACACCATAAATCCTCTTTATTTTTTTCTAAGTTTATTAACCTTTTGGCGAAGCTGTTCTAATGATTTTAGAAGGAAGTCCTTTTGCTCTTTTTGAGTTGACTGTTGTAATAACTCCTCACACACATGTTCAGCGAACTTGAAGTCCTTTTCCATCCCTTGGTGAATACAAAACGTAACAACCTTCAGTTTGTATCTAGTGGGTATGTCTCGCATTTTGAGTGCTCTTTTCAAATGATGCATGGCTTTGTCAGCCTTGGGAGATGCGACCGTCTTGTATGTCTCAGCAATAATCAAGTGCACACTAGTTGAAGCTATCCATGGTTCCATTCCTGATAAAATTCTCTCCATTTCTGCTGTATGAATCAGCGCTCGTTCAATGTGTTCTTCTTTCTCAGATGGAATAAGATCAGATAAACTAAGTCAACGTGACCGCAAAATATTCTGTATCATGCATCGTTGATAGAGGTTGTAATTAAGACACATTTTTGAAACACCAAAGTCAACATAGAGTTCTGTTTTACAACCCTCATTCATCTTAGCCATAATACTGATAATTTGTTTTATTGATGCAATATTTTTTATTTTTTGAAGCAAAAAGCAAGAGATACCTCCTCGTTTGATTAATACATGTTTAACAGAATGAAACATTGGATGGTTGTCTTGGCTGCCTGCGCGGATTGTTGTTATGTATTTTTCGAGATGCCTAGCAAGATTTAAAGCATACCGGTATTCCTTCAATGCCTTAATACAGAAAGGTACTATTGGCTGACCCTCGTTTTCTTCATCAGTTTTCCTCCATGAAGCAAATATTCTTGCTATAGTTGTATAATATCGTGACTAATAGTTCAACAAGAAAATCTTTTTTATATCCTCTAATGGTATAATCACGTTGCGGTTGATTAAATTCAGTAGAATAGGCTCTGGTATTTGGTTTCCTGGTAATTCATCATTAGAGAGTTTACCGTATTCTCGTAGTAATCGAATATTCCGCGAACTCCTGAATTTCATCAGAACAAATTGTTTTATTGTTTCAGTTTGTATTTTACTCGATTTCTGAACGAGGAGAGTAAACAGAGATTCTGACTCACGTTTCACGTCTTCATTTCCATATAGCACTTTCAACAATATATCAATTATATCGGGGCGGTCAGTTTTATTGGTGGAGGAAACCGGAGTATTGGGAGAAAACCACCGCCCTGTCACAAGTCACTGACAAATTGTATCACATAATGTTGTATCGAGAACACCTCGCCTGAACGGGATTCGAACTCACAACGTTAGTGGTGATAGGCACTGATTGCTTAAGAAATTGTATATCCATATGATCACGACCACGACGGCACCAGCCAATTCTAGCTATTCCGTTCAGGGTATTTAGTATTTGCTTGCTCCCAGATTTGATTTTTAAGTCATCTGGCTTTCGTCTTTTCTACATTGAGCGTGCCTAATGATTATTATTCCAGAGACACGTCGTGTATACTAAATCAGATATCTACGTTTTTTATTAGAAATATTCAATTCGTGGGAGAACATCTGATATAAAAAAAAAATACGGGCTACATAATATTCAAAATATAAATGATATATTAAATGCCATATTTAGCAACAATAAAAGAGCTACAGGTATAATTGTGTAGGTCATTGAATACAATTGTGTACTTAATTAAAAGATATGATTCAAATTATTTAAAGGGGCATTATCTGCCAAATCGTAATTTTCTGTCAAAATCGTAGCTAATGCCCCTTTCAACATAAACCCACGCACATTTTTCTGTTACTGTGCAAACCTAAAATTGACTTCCTAGTTAAACCTAAATAAAATGAAAAACAAAACAAAAAATGGCACACTTTCGTAACAGCTCGAAATTCCAATAGGAAAATCGTAGACAGAGACAACAATTATTCCTCTAACACACATATATGACCGGTCACCTTCTTCCCTCATTCATGACTTGTCACAGGGTGTGTAACTGGAGTAACAGGTCGAGTGCCACTAGGAACTGAGTTCACCCCAGGTTTTTAGTGGGGTTCGTCTTACCCGATCTTTAGTTTTTTGTGTTATGTTTCGGTGATCGTTGTTTATCCTGTTTCTTTTGGTCATTGTGTTATATGTCCTTCGATGTACCAATTCTGATTACTCCTTTGATATCTTCAAACTCTTCTTGGTACAGACACTTAAGTAAAAAGTGGGGGTTAAGTACTTTAATAGTCCCTTAAGACAGATAGAGATCAGTGGTAATAGTTGAATGAAATAATTAGTTTTGCTTAACGCCACATTTTCAATGCGCAAACATATAAAGGACTGCTTAAGTATACCAAAGGGATAATCAGAAGTCGCAATCGAAGAACAGACAATACAATGGCCAAAGAAAAAGAACAAAAATAAAATAATGGTCAACAAAATTCAATGCACTACACAGAAAACGAAAGATTGGGTATCACGAACCTCACTAATAAGCTGCGTGAACTAGTGTGCTTTGGAAGGGTAGACAATGCCTACTCCACTAGTGGAACCCGTCATGTTGCTGAAATTTATATTATGATGAATAAGGGTAATAACAAAATTACCGAACTCCGAACAATCTTCCAAAGGGAAAGTCAAACCTCAAAAGTATATAAACAGACAAAATCAGTCAACAACTGGAAAACTGTGAAAACAGTAATGACCCTGACTTGGTACAGGCATTTCTAAAGAAATGGTGGGTTGAATCAGATTTTAATGCGCCAAACCTCCCGCTTTCATTACGGCTCAATGGTTCCGGCTGTCACTATAACAGTATTTATAACAATACTGGAACAAAATAGGTAAAATAGTTGTCAAAACAGTACCAAATTCAGTGACGGTGGAACATCTATCGTGAACCATCTCCATCAACAACCCCGAGTCACCTGAAGTATTTCAACTACGAAAGCAGATGTCAATAACACTTTTACGTCACACATTGATAAAAAATATTTTGACATTTTTGTTGACTACCTAATCTTTATACATTTACACTATATGAGTATGCCGAAATAACAATCCACAAACATTATCCCGATTGCAAGCCAACCAAATCCGCATTGAATACTGCTACGTACTTAATAAAACAGAAACATCAACAAATCATGGAACATAAAAAGAAGACCGTAACATATGACGTTGGAATTTCCCGTTATAGATTGGGACAGGCACAAAACTACATGTATGAAAATGTATGATTTATAATTGTCATAGGAATATCACTTTCAAACACATATGATCGCATGATCAGATTTTTGTGCACATAACAATCAGTTTAGTTACACGTAGATCACTGTTTTTGGACTACAACAAAAACATTGTGTGTTGCTCTTATTAACAAACAAGTTAAAAGTTACAAAAAGTTCCAGTATTCATTTAAAAATCATGTCTTGCCTTGGAAATTAATTAATCAGATCACAAGAAATTTGAGTATTGTATTAACCTGTAAAATGAAGTGTCAACATGCATACCAAACTTTAAAACTGAGCGAAGCATGCACCAATTATGTATATATTGAGTCATTTAAATATTGAGGTACACAGGGGTCATTTAATTGTGTATTTATCTATAGCCATTTTTACGACCCTTTTTTATTGTATCATTCATAGCTTTAATCAAAATTAATAAAAAGTGAAAAACAGAAAGAAATAATGTTTATTTGAGATACTATATATATATGTTCAACATGATCAACATACACAATATAGTACTCCCTACTAGTAGAATAGTCGTTCCATCTTTTTTGTCATGGGGAGGAAGAGAACTGAGATTACATATTTTATTGAGGTTGTTATATCTATATGGGGGTTTGGGATATGGTATTTAACGCCACTTTCAACAATATTTCAGTTATATCGTTATATCTATATGAGTAAGTGTAGGAGCAGACACAAACACATTAAATTAACTTGTTCTCCCCATGATAAAGCTAAAACAAAATGCTGTGTTGTCATTATACAACAACCATTAACCCACTTACTCACAAACACAGTGCGATGACATATTTATATACACTGGGCTTCCCAGGTTTATTTCCTTATTGAGTTCTAGGTAATATAAGCTTGGGTGATTATATTTATATACACTGGGCTTCCCAGGTTTATATCCTTATTGAGTTCTAGGTAATATAAGCTTGGGTGATTTCTATCTGATTAACAACAATTGTCATACCATTCCATGTTAGTGGTGCGAAGCGCATTTAAACATATGAGGTAAATAATAAGGGTAATAACAAAATTACCGAAGTCTTACAAAGGGAAAGTCAAAACTCATAAGAATATGAACAGACAAAATCAGTCAACAACCGGAAAACTGTGAAAACCGTAATGACCCTGACTTGGTACAGGCATTTCTAAAGAAATGGTGGGTTGAATCAGATTTTAAAGCGCCACATAAACGTTAGAGAAAAACGAAGGGGCAATCAGGAATGAACAATTCAGTGAAACTGACATCATAGGGTGCACAAGACACAGGTCGAAGACAAACAAAGCTAAAACACAACACAGAAAACCAAAAAGATGAGCAACACGGATCCCTACCAAATATTTCAGGTTAGAGATGGTTGTTCGTTTTATTGATATTCGTGGAATCATTGATAATCACCAATTAAACTTTACACTCATAATATTGGGATTATAATTGTCATTGGCTCATTGCAGATAGTCTGGTATTACACACCCACCATGAAACTGATCTCGTGTGATATAATTGAAATATTATTGAAAACGCTCTTTACCACGCAAAACTATAATCAGCAATACTAATGGAAACATATCCACATATTAATAAGAAAGAATAATGAGGCAATATAACATTCCATATGAACACATTAATTAAATTAAATTAAAATAAAGGAGCATCACATTTATTGCTGTTCTACAGTTCACAATCACGGTATGAATTATCAAAATAAGTATTCGTTGTTCATATCTCAAATGGCAATGAATCTTTTCATTTTTACGCAGAATATATCTTTCTTCTATCGCCGACAATACGCTTGCCGGACTATATGAGTAACACGACATGTGTCTTAGAAGAAACAGGGACCGCTTACCCTTGGTCAGTTCCATGGTTTCATCTCCGGTGCTTTGACGAGTTCCGTGTTGCTTTGTTTTCTTTATATTTGTCTTGTGTGTTTAATGTTGTCAATGTCTCTAGATTACTCATTGGGGGATCTTTCTGACATTTGATGGTGGCGGACGTCTTTTGGGAGCTCCTGAATTTTATGTAGAATTATAGGTGTCTGCATAATTTTTATAGTTTTTAAAGAGAGTATCCTATTTTAAATACATCACGTCGTCTAATTGCAAAGATCGTCTACTAGAACCATTGTTTATAGTGACAGGAACATACCTTTTTTGTTGAAGTCTGATTATCCGCCATTACTGAGACAAAAGCGTGAAAAAATGGCCGACTTTTAATATTTTAATCAGTACATTTCTTTTACCTTGTTTATATTGATAACTTAATTTATAGAATATATATTTTTATATTATATTGTACCCCATATAAAATAGATAGCAGGGAACATTTATACTTGAGAGATTGTCATTGAACATTCGTGGGATATCCCCCCCCCCACCCCCCCACGTTAAGCCGGTAGGCTTGGCTGGCGTTTAGCTTTTATATTTTAACGATTTTATCATTTTAAATTCTTTATGAATGATTTTAAGTTTTCCATATCCCATATTGATTTATTTTGTACATTACTGAATTTCAAATTCCTGTTAGTATTAAATGTTTTAAGTCAGATATTGAAAGGAACCTATACAACCTGCCTTCAGTATCTTCAACTTAGCACAGCATTTATTGAGTCCGAAAATATAAGGTCGATAGTGGGACTTTCCACAACGTACCTTTCATAGCCCGAATATATACAAACCTTGTGTTGTTCAATCAACTACTTATGTCTGAAGCGAAACTACTAAAATATTTGAGGAAAGACTATATACAACCCTCTGGGAATAAAACAATTACACCTGTTGTATTATCCGACAGCAAGGGATTCTGTCTACAAAAAAAGTCACGAACGTAGTAGAACAAAGTATATAGTGGTGGTGCGAAAACGGTAGAGACTCGACCAAAGCACTTGAGTGGCTAAGTGAAAATTTAAGTGGCAAAATAGGACAACATGACAACATAGCTCTATATATCTGGATAGGCACATATGATCAAACAGTTAAAAACAAGGAATGTATCTCATTAAAAACAAGGTGATGAGTCAGTCCAATTAATTAGTAGGCATTTTCCGACAGATTGTAAAACTGTTTAAAGATTATCCCAGCTGCAGTCTCACTTTCTTGGAAATTCGAGTGTACTCTATTTATCAACATAACATATCTCGTAATCACAAACAACCCAACGAATTTTTGAATTAAGACAACAAACTAGTTCTACAAGTGCATTCAGTCAATCATCACATTAGAGCTATCAACAACAGCATTGGCAAACATTCTCCAACTTTTTGCTTAGATATCAGTTACAACAACAAGAAAAACACAAAAAAACAATACTTCAGACAGAGGGACAGATATAATTTCAATATATATAGGAACGGGATACATCCTTCGCACAACCTTGCAAGAGTGTGGTTACGAAAGATAGCGTACAAAATAAAGGACGAATGTTGGTCTAACTGAGCCATATCCAAAATTCCACTACAAGAACCCATATTCATTAGATCCACTCTTTGAAATAGGATATACGCTTATGTATTGTAAATTTCGTAATATAAGAAATAATAATAGCTAAAGCTAAGGTCTCTACTCTGAGTGACTGGTCGATAGTGGGACTATCCACAACGTATTGGCACCTAATAGTCGCATTGTCTTTTCCATTGTTTCTAAAATTAAACTGTATAGTTAGTAATTATCAAAGTAAAATTACAATTATGGATATGAATGTTACAAAAGTAAAGGAACCTGATCCATCTCTATCTGAGCAACCGCGCAAAAGTTGTACCAGTAAAGGCTATGAGCTAAACATTACAAAGGCACTGTACAAAAAGGTGGAAGCTACAAAAAGAGCTCCAAATATGCAATGTGAACTTACTGGTGGGGGTATTGTATTAACTGCTGATACAGCGACATTTGAACTGATTAGAACAGCTGCTGTGAAAAGTATTATTTGAACTTTCCCGTAGAATTTGGACAGATAAACCAAGATGTTACAACTGATCGGACAAAAACTAATATAGTACAAATTACCATTAAAGTTTCTAGTGACTCTAGTAGGGATTATACCATCAATATATATACAACTTCAAGCAGATTTTTGATTAATGGGATGAACACTCAAATATTTGTTGATAGAGATCTCAAAAATATCCGCAAGATAATTGAATCAGCAACCCAAAACAACACTGAAGCTCTTCTGAAAAATCTAAACGTAAAAATGGCTGAACAATTAACAAAACTACTTCTGCAGGCTAGATTGGTTGATAAATTCAACAAGGCCACAAGAGACGGATGAACTGTCAAATCCCCACCAGTAGGAGTTCTAGTATTAACTGTAATAATAAGTGTAAAACTAAAAGCACTTGCTGTACAGAAGGAGGACATTGGATCCACTACAACTGTGAGAAATTATCAAATAAAGAAATAGAAAACGTAGAACAAGGACAGAATAGTGAATACACATGCAAAATCTGTAGAAATAGCAAGGCAAAAACAAGCATGCTAGACATTGAATTGCCAAAAAGAAATATTTCTTCAAACATAGACATACTTGAGGAAGGCGAATTAAGAAATGACGAAGTGCAAGATGCAAATGGGACAAATAAATGTCATGTATGTACTGCAATAATCAAAACAACATTTGAAATTTGCGATTTGTGCAATAATAGTATACACGAAGACTGCTGCGAACTAGCAAATAGTCTTACATCCTGCTATGTTTGTATTGGTCATAGCCATATAAACAATCAAAAAGATCAAAGTAGTAATGAACTTGAAAATACAGTTGAACAAGACAATACTTCAGAGCAATAATAACATTCCTGAAAGTACCTCTCAGTTGAAATCAAAAGGGCTTAAACTTAAGAAATGGGAGCAAGATCTGGAACTAAAAGAAAAATTATTGAATGAAAACAGTAAAGACTGCACTAAGCTGGTGAGTTATGTAACTAAATTAGAAAATCAAAATCAAGAGCTTAGCATGCATATCATGACTTTACAAAGAAGAATTGAACAAATAGAAGAGAAAACCACCCATAAAGTGCAAACTAACGATTGAACAAATAGAAGAGAAAACCACCCATAAAGTGCAAACTAACAATTGAACAAATAGAAGAGAAAACCACCCATAAAGTGCAAACTAACAATTGAACAAATAGAAGAGAAAACAACCCATAAAGTGCAAACTAACAATTGAACAAATAGAAGAGAAAACCACCCATAAAGTGCAAACTAACAATTGAACAAATAGAAGAGAAAACCACCCATAAAGTGCAAACTAACAATTGAACAAAGAGAAGAGAAAACCACCCATAAAGTGCAAACTAACAATTGAACAAATAGAAGAGAAAACATCCATAAAGTGCAAACTAACAATTGAACAAATAGAAGAGAAAACCACCCATAAAGTGCAAACTAACAATTGAACAAATAGAAGAGAAAAACCACCCATACAGTGCAAACTATCGATTGAACAAATAGAGGAGAAAACCACCCATAAAGTGCAAACTAACAATTGAACAAATAGAAGAGAAAACCACCCATAAAGTGCAAACTAAGAATTGAACAAATAGAAGAGAAAACCACCCATAAAGTGCAAACTAACAATTGAACAAATAGAAGAGAAAACCACCCATAAAGTGCAAACTAACAATTGAACAAATAGAAGAGAAAACCACCCATAAAGTGCAAACTAACAATTGAACAAAGAGAAGAGAAAACCACCCATAAAGTGCAAACTAACAATTAAACAAATAGAAGAGAAAACCACCCATAAAGTGCAAACTAACAATTGAACAAAGAGAAGAGAAAACCACCCATAAAGTGCAAACTAACAATTGAACAAATAGAAGAGAAAACCACCCATAAAGTGCAAACTAACAATTGAACAAAGAGAAGAGAAAACCACCCATAAAGTGCAAACTAACAATTGAACAAATAGGAGAGAAAACCACCCATAAAGTGCAAACTAACGATTGAACAAATAGAAGAGAAAACCACCCATAAAGTGCAAACTAACGATTGAACAAAGAGAAGAGAAAACCACCCATAAAGTGCAAACTAACAATTGAACAAATAGAAGAGAAAACATCCATAAAGTGCAAACTAACGATTGAACAAAGAGAAGAGAAAACCACCCATAAAGTGCAAACTAACAATTGAACAAATAGAAGAGAAAACATCCATAAAGTGCAAACTAACGATTGGACAAATAGAAGAGAAAACCACCCATAAAGTGCAAACTAACAATTAAACAAATAGAAGAGAAAACATCCATAAAGTGCAAACTAACAATTGAACAAAGAGAAGAGAAAACCACCCATAAAGTGCAAACTAACAATTGAACAAATAGAAGAGAAAACCACCCATAAAGTGCAAACTAACAATTGAACAAAGAGAAGAGAAAACCACCCATAAAGTGCAAACTAACAATTGAACAAATAGAAGAGAAAACAACCCATAAAGTGCAAACTAACAATTGAACAAATAGAAGAGAAAACCACCCATAAAGTGCAAACTAACAATTGAACAAAGAGAAGAGAAAACCACCCATAAAGTGCAAACTAACATTTGAACAAATAGAAGAGAAAACATCCATAAAGTGCAAACTAACAATTGAACAAAGAGAAGAGAAAACCACCCATAAAGTGCAAACTAACAATTGAACAAATAGAAGAGAAAACCACCCATACAGTGCAAACTAACAATTAAACAAATAGAAGAGAAAACCACCCATAAAGTGCAAACTAACGATTGAACAAATAGAAGAGAAAACCACCCATAAAGTGCAAACTAACAATTGAACAAACAGAAGAGAAAACCACCCATAAAGTGCAAACTAACAATTGAACAAATAGAAGAGAAAACCACCCATAAAGTGCAAACTAACAATTGAACAAATAGAAGAGAAAACATCCATAAAGTGCAAACTAACAATTGAACAAATAGAAGAGAAAACCACCCATACAGTGCAAACTAACAATTAAACAAACAGAAGAGAAAACATCCATAAAGTGCAAACTAACAATTGAACAAATAGAAGAGAAAACCACCCATAAAGTGCAAACTAACAATTGAACAAATAGAAGAGAAAACCACCCATAAAGTGCAAACTAACAATTGAACAAATAGAAGAGAAAACCACCCATAAAGTGCAAACTAACAATTGAACAAATAGAAGAGAAAACCACCCATAAAGTGCAAACTAACAATTGAACAAATAGAAGAGAAAACCACCCATAAAGTGCAAACTAACAATTGAACAAATAGAAGAGAAAACAACCCATAAAGTGCAAACTAACAATTGAACAAATAGAAGTGAAAACCACCCATAAAGTGCAAACTAACAATTGAACAAATAGAAGAGAAAACCACCCATAAAGTGCAAACTAACAATTGAACAAATAGAAGAGAAAACCACCCATAAAGTGCAAACTAACAATTGAACAAATAGAAGAGAAAACCACCCATAAAGTGCAAACTAACAATTGAACAAATAGAAGAGAAAACCACCCATAAAGTGCAAACTAACAATTGAACAAATAGAAGAGAAAACCACCCATAAAGTGCAAACTAACAATTGAACAAAGAGAAGAGAAAACCACCCATAAAGTGCAAACTAACAATTAAACAAATAGAAGAGAAAACCACCCATAAAGTGCAAACTAACAATTGAACAAAGAGAAGAGAAAACCACCCATAAAGTGCAAACTAACAATTGAACAAATAGAAGAGAAAACCACCCATAAAGTGCAAACTAACAATTGAACAAAGAGAAGAGAAAACCACCCATAAAGTGCAAACTAACAATTGAACAAATAGGAGAGAAAACCACCCATAAAGTGCAAACTAACGATTGAACAAATAGAAGAGAAAACCACCCATAAAGTGCAAACTAACGATTGAACAAAGAGAAGAGAAAACCACCCATAAAGTGCAAACTAACAATTGAACAAATAGAAGAGAAAACATCCATAAAGTGCAAACTAACGATTGAACAAAGAGAAGAGAAAACCACCCATAAAGTGCAAACTAACAATTGAACAAATAGAAGAGAAAACATCCATAAAGTGCAAACTAACGATTGGACAAATAGAAGAGAAAACCACCCATAAAGTGCAAACTAACAATTAAACAAATAGAAGAGAAAACATCCATAAAGTGCAAACTAACAATTGAACAAAGAGAAGAGAAAACCACCCATAAAGTGCAAACTAACAATTGAACAAATAGAAGAGAAAACCACCCATAAAGTGCAAACTAACAATTGAACAAAGAGAAGAGAAAACCACCCATAAAGTGCAAACTAACAATTGAACAAATAGAAGAGAAAACAACCCATAAAGTGCAAACTAACAATTGAACAAATAGAAGAGAAAACCACCCATAAAGTGCAAACTAACAATTGAACAAAGAGAAGAGAAAACCACCCATAAAGTGCAAACTAACATTTGAACAAATAGAAGAGAAAACATCCATAAAGTGCAAACTAACAATTGAACAAAGAGAAGAGAAAACCACCCATAAAGTGCAAACTAACAATTGAACAAATAGAAGAGAAAACCACCCATACAGTGCAAACTAACAATTAAACAAATAGAAGAGAAAACCACCCATAAAGTGCAAACTAACGATTGAACAAATAGAAGAGAAAACCACCCATAAAGTGCAAACTAACAATTGAACAAACAGAAGAGAAAACCACCCATAAAGTGCAAACTAACAATTGAACAAATAGAAGAGAAAACCACCCATAAAGTGCAAACTAACAATTGAACAAATAGAAGAGAAAACATCCATAAAGTGCAAACTAACAATTGAACAAATAGAAGAGAAAACCACCCATACAGTGCAAACTAACAATTAAACAAACAGAAGAGAAAACATCCATAAAGTGCAAACTAACAATTGAACAAATAGAAGAGAAAACCACCCATAAAGTGCAAACTAACAATTGAACAAATAGAAGAGAAAACCACCCATAAAGTGCAAACTAACAATTGAACAAATAGAAGAGAAAACCACCCATAAAGTGCAAACTAACAATTGAACAAATAGAAGAGAAAACCACCCATAAAGTGCAAACTAACAATTGAACAAATAGAAGAGAAAACCACCCATAAAGTGCAAACTAACAATTGAACAAATAGAAGAGAAAACAACCCATAAAGTGCAAACTAACAATTGAACAAATAGAAGTGAAAACCACCCATAAAGTGCAAACTAACAATTGAACAAATAGAAGAGAAAACCACCCATAAAGTGCAAACTAACAATTGAACAAATAGAAGAGAAAACCACCCATAAAGTGCAAACTAACAATTGAACAAATAGAAGAGAAAACCACCCATAAAGTGCAAACTAACAATTGAACAAATAGAAGAGAAAACCACCCATAAAGTGCAAACTAACAATTGAACAAATAGAAGAGAAAACAACCCATAAAGTGCAAACTAACAATTGAACAAATAGAAGTGAAAACCACCCATAAAGTGCAAACTAACAATTGAACAAAGAGAAGAGAAAACCACCCATAAAGTGCAAACTAACAATTAAACAAATAGAAGAGAAAACCACCCATAAAGTGCAAACTAACAATTGAACAAATAGAAGAGAAAACCACCCATAAAGTGCAAACTAACAATTGAACAAAGAGAAGAGAAAACCACCCATAAAGTGCAAACTAACAATTGAACAAATAGAAGAGAAAACCACCCATAAAGTACAAACTAACAATTGAACAAAGAGAAGAGAAAACCACCCATAAAGTGCAAACTAACAATTGAACAAAGAGAAGAGAAAACCACCCATAAAGTGCAAACTAACAATTGAACAAATAGAAGAGAAAACATCCATAAAGTGCAAACTAACAATTGAACAAATAGAAGAGAAAACCACCCATAAAGTGCAAACTAACAATTGAACAAAGAGAAGAGAAAACCACCCATAAAGTGCAAACTAACAATTGAACAAATAGAAGAGAAAACATCCATAAAGTGCAAACTAACAATTGAACAAAGAGAAGAGAAAACCACCCATAAAGTGCAAACTAACAATTGAACAAATAGAAGAGAAAACCACCCATAAAGTGCAAACTAACAATTGAACAAATAGAAGAGAAAACATCCATAAAGTGCAAACTAACAATTGAACAAATAGAAGAGAAAACATCCATAAAGTGCAAACTAACAATTGAACAAATAGAAGAGAAAACCACCCATAAAGTGCAAACTAACAATTGAACAAATAGAAGAGAAAACCACCCATAAAGTGCAAACTAACAATTGAACAAAGAGAAGAGAAAACCACCCATAAAGTGCAAACTAACAATTGAACAAAGAGAAGAGAAAACCACCCATAAAGTGCAAACTAACAATTGAACAAATAGAAGAGAAAACCACCCATAAAGTGCAAACTAACAATTGAACAAATAGAAGAGAAAACATCCATAAAGTGCAAACTAACAATTGAACAAATAGAAGAGAAAACCACCCATAAAGTGCAAACTAACAATTGAACAAATAGAAGAGAAAACCACCCATACAGTGCAAACTAACAATTGAACAAATAGAAGAGAAAACACCCATAAAGTGCAAACTAACAATCCTCAACACCATGATTATCATACTATTAATAAAACTTTAGCTCCTGACAACAACAGCTTACTACATTCCATACAAGATAGAGTTACATCTTTTGTACTCAAACAAATAGACAAGCAACTGCAGCAGCTTGAGAACAACATGGTTACTACTATTACTGAACAAAACACAAGTAATACTGATTCAAAATGTCAAAGTGCCAATTCAGAGCAGAAACCTACATCTGAGAAGGTAAATACTCATGACAATGCCAGAGATGGGCAATCTACATTAGAACAAGCAGACATTGAGCATAAAACCGAATTTCAAAATACTGCTGAAAACAAGGACTGTATGAACACTGGAATAGTTCATACAAAACAGAAAGTAAACCCAAGGGGGACAACTGATCAAATGCCCAAAATGGAACAGCTACACCAGAAAACACCACTAACAACTCAACTCATCGTGCAACCGTTATATTTTAGAGAAAACCCAGTGATATCTCAGAGTTGTAGTGGTTGCTTGGCTATGCCATGCGTACAACCAATGTCGCGAACTGATATAGCATATATACATCCTGTGCAAAACCAGCATTTTTTTAGTTCATGCTCAACAAACAAATCGCCTTACTATTGCTTCGTACAACTGTAAAAACATAAAAACTAGTACCTTAGCAATATGTGACTTAATGCGACATGCAAATATTATATTACTTCAAGAGCACTGGCTGTATCAATGCCAATTATACCAACTAGGAGAAATACACAATGACCTATGTCATGTAGGAAAAGGAGTAGATAAATATGAAGAAATAGATCAAAGAAAACTACCGAGAGGATATGGAGTAGTAGGATTTTTTTTGGCACAAAGATTTAGACCAAATTGTGGGAATGGTGGAAGGAGGAAATGAAAGGATACAGTGTATAGAAGTAAACCAAATTAGTAACAAACCTATCCTTATTATATGTGTTTATAAAAAAAAGTATATTTTAGATTTTACTATGGACAGGAAATCGTTTGTAATCTCTCAAGACCAAGATTGTTCCGAAATCGACTATTTTCTTGTTGATGCATCATTCCAATACTGTAGTCAAAAGAAGACCATACTAGATATGCCATCAAATACCTCCGACCATCATCCTATAACGATATCTCTGAAAGTATTCATGGAGAATAATAAAAGTATTATTCATCAGAAACCTAAAACAACTATCAGAGTTAAATGGGATAAACTAGATACCAACAAATATAGAGATAATACTAGATTTAAAATGACAGAAAACAACAAACTTCTTATGGGAGGAAATACCGAAAAGTCCGTTAAAGTTTTCACAAACATTTTGAATGAATCAATAGCCGAGTTAATACCTGCTAGAAAAATTCGCAAAAATAAACCAAAATTTAAAGTTTGGAATGAAGAAATTAAAAGGGCATTACAACACATCAGAATGGCCCATAAAGAATGGAGAGAGGCTGGAAAACCAAATGAGGGGGAATTAATAAAAACCAAGAAAAGCTGTAAAAGTAAGCTACGGAAATCAGTTAAAGAGTGGAACAGGCAATTAAATCAGCTAAAGTGAAGGAAGATATAATGAATGCCCGTACTGGAAATACTAAATTATTTCATCACCTAGTGAACAACGAAAGAAAATGTTCCAACGGTACCTCGGAGCTAGTAGTTAAAAATAAAATGTACTACGGCCCAGATCAAATTGCGCATGGTTTTAGAGAACATTTCCTAGAATTTTCAACTCTCAACAAAAATAACAACTACGATGAGCAATATCACGTGCCGCGCAGGGACGAAGTACAACATATTGTGGATATAGTTAAGAATCAAGAGACCCCTATTATAACCGTAGAAGAATTAAAGAAAGCCATGGATGTTTTAAATAAAGGAAAATCACCTGACATTTTTGGTATCACAATTGAACATTTATTTAACGCCGATGAGGTAATTTTGGACTTTCTGCTACACATTTATAACACAATGCTCAATAATGGAGAAGTGCCTAATGTTATTAAGAAAGGGCTATTGTCCACAGTTATTAAGAAGAAAGGAAGTAAGAAACTGGCAAACTACTACAGAGGAATTACTGTACTACCTGTCTTAAATAAAATACTTGAGGCTATAATTAAATTACGTATGCAACCACAAATTATGAAAATGCAGAACCCGTGTTAGCGAGGATTTATAGCAAATACATCGCCATTAAATGCATCATTTATAATTAAAGAACTAAAAGGAAATGCCAAAGATGAAACATCACCAGTCATCATTGTATTATTAGACGCAAAATCAGCATTTGATGTGGTAGATCCGTATTTTCTCCTGAGAAGATTGTATCAAACTGGAATTAGCGATAAATTTTGGTCTCTCATTAACAGCTTACATCAAGGAGCAACTAGTGTTGTGAAATGGATGGGTCATGAATCTTCTGCATTTGAAGTCACACAAGGAGTTAGACAAGGAGGAATCTTAAGTGCCGACTTGTACAAAATGTATGTCAATCATCTGCTCGACAGGCTTAACCAAACAGGCATAGGAGCTAAAATTGGCAACATAATCTGTGACACCAGTGCCTGTGCAGATGACGTCACCCTTAATTCCTTCAATGAGATGGAAGCCCAAGTGTTAATTGAAACTGCAGCAGAATATGCAAAACAGGAACGTTATCAACTCCAACATACAAAAACAAATAGTATTCGAATTCATTCTAACCGCAAACAATACTCTACTGGTCAACAAAATCTGAATTCACTCCAAATAAACGGACAACCAATAGATGATACCACAGAAGCTCATCATATAGGCTTGTTGCAATCTGACACCATCGCAAAAACCATGGAAATAAATGTGGAGCAAAATATTAAGAAAGCAAAAACTACCTATAATCTTATGGCCTCTGGATTACATGGGCACAATGGGCTAGACCCCTAAACCTCCTTGCAACTTTTTAAAACATATGTGCTGCCTATATTATTATACGGAATGGAAATACTGCTTCCTACAAAAACACATACCACAAAATGGATTTATTTCAAAAGAAAATATTGAAGCAAATACTGTCGTTTCCGAAAAATGCACCTGACTGCAGTATATATTCTAACTGGAATTTGGCCAATTGAATTACACAAATTCAGTATAAAGCACTTATTTGTTATAATAACATTTGTAACCTAAACGATAGCTCTATAGAAAAAGAAATTGCGAGACGTCAACTCTCCATTAAAAACAACAATAGTTAAAAGCTGGTTTATTGAAATAAAGAAGCTACTTTTGAAATATGATCTGGAAGATCCAATTATACTACTAGAAAATCCTGTTAAAAAAGAAGAGTGGAAAAGGACTGTCAATAAAGCAATTAATTTTAAATGGAAAACACAACTCCTGGAAACAAAGAAATTATATAAAAATCTTCAATACCTAAATGTTGGAAACCCATATTATAAGGAATCCATAACCTCCTGAGAATCAACTGTAAATCAGCAAGAGATGTAAACAGAATCCCGGTGAAATTGAAATTAGTAACTGAAACTTATCTTCTACAAACTAGTAAAGCAGCTATAAAGAAAAATGGCAACGACAGTATCTGTTTAATATGTGGAAAAGACGACGAAACAGTTGAGCACTTCATCCTTCAATGTCCTGCTCTCTCGATAGTTCGAGATCCAGCAATAACTGAAATTAGCTTTATACTATATGAGTAGCATCGAATTAATTTTGACACTTTTAACACCCAAAAAGAAAACATAGACTATTTTAGACTGTAGTAACCTGATCCGGAATAAGGAACACATTAAAACTGGGTCATAACTGGAATTTCAGAGGAAGAGGCTACTACATAATTTACATGCATCTAGATATAGGACGCTTGCGAATATAGAGAAAAATAACAAGCAAAGTAAGGAAAAATAATCTACCACTATATTCCACTAACCGAAGCAATAGTAAGGCAGATGAGATTAAGTCAAATAGTAAAGTGAGGACAATTTTATAGAAATCAATGACTTTGTAACATAGAAAAGGATATTTTGTTGTTTCACAAAGAGGGATATGTACATACTTGGGAGCACCAACGCATGATGCATATACAAATGGTGTTGGTGATGGTGACGGTACCCGATATTAATAGGAATCTAAGTGGAAAATGGTATGGTTATGGTAACTCGACATGCTCTGCATGGTTGTCCTATGAAGGCAATCTCCCATACAGAGTTGTCGGTCCTTGCAGGCTCTCTACCTCTGTAAACGTCTCGATTTTACAAGATTCTAGTAAAATATTTATATACTCTAGATTTTGCTTCTAAGACGCTATTCGTCTTTTTTGCATATATCTTTAGTTTTGACGTGAAATATGATTTTATTTGAGGCGAAATACCATTTTAAAAAAGCTATGTTTATAGGGACTATATTTTTGTGAAACGTTTTCCTATTCTGAGTAATTTGGTTTACTTATTCATCCGATAAAATGTCAACATTAGATACAATTGTTAAAGATTATGACAAGAACATCGTGTTGAGGGACTGTCAAAGGCAAGCTTTTGAATGTCTACATAAACAATTGTCACATGATCGTTCATTACATGATCACGTGTTTTGGGACTACTTTTGAGACGTTTACAGAGATAGAGAGCATTCAAGGACCGACAACTCTGTATGGGAGATTGCTATGCAGGATGCACAGAAGAAGAACAGGTAAAAACGATTGCCCTTTCGGGTTTCTCTAACTTTTATATATAATAATAACTTTATTGTCATTAAACATATATAAACATGTCTGTGACAAATACAAACAAACAAACGATATAATATAAACGTCTAAAATGGTTTATAAAACAACACCAAGTACACAAAACAAAGTGATAAATAATTAAACACTTTGTTGAATGACAAAATTTTGGTCCAACCGAGGGACTT
Source organism: Bathymodiolus brooksi (assembly GCA_963680875.1). NCBI lineage: Eukaryota > Metazoa > Mollusca > Bivalvia > Mytilida > Modiolidae > Bathymodiolus > Bathymodiolus brooksi. The sequence continues at coordinate 86,652,179 of OY804589.1, read as the reverse complement.
TACCAATGTATAATTAAATAAAATGTCGAACCAATATGGCGACTTTACAATTTCAAAAAGGTTTTTGACGGTCCATGTACGGGACAAAAGAACCAGATGTTACTCATATGAAAATATATACATAAAAGAATTGAATTCCCACATATAAATTAATAAAAGTACAATAACAATAATATAAATACACAATAGGGCTACACATTTAAATAAATGTTTAATATATATATATATATATAAACGTCTAAAATGTTAGCACAACGATATCAAAAAAGATGTTAAAATGTAACAAAAATAACTATAAATCTACAAAAAGACTATAATTAAATTAAATCGACGGATATTTCGCTTGACCGACAAGCTTCATCAGCGTCTGTAATCTGATTTAAAAATTGTCACGAGACTATCAGTTATCGTGACGTAAATTACTAAAAATCATAATCTAGAACTTTATACTTTTTATTATTCAAGTATATATGTACACTAATTTATAAACAATATGAAAGCAATGAGAAAATGTAATGATGAAATTTACCAACTAGCTAAGGATCTCCTCCCTCGGGCATAGGTGATCATAGCTGATGTATCCTGTCTAGGCCCTTTGGATATATTGCTTCCAAAACTTTAATTTATATGGCTTTCCAATCTTTTGATTATTCCAAAATGTGCGCTGAATTTGATATCTACGTTTTTAAATTACAATCATATACTATACAGATTTAACCATCAAAAGGTATTCTACACGTGCGTTCATCGTAGTGTAAACTCGGTGAACGATTTTACTTTCAAATGTGGGATAATATGAAGCAGCCGGCGCGATACTGGAATTACCAGTATTGTAATATTTACAATACTGGTATTACCAGTATTATAATAGTTACAATACTGGAAATACCAGTATTGTAAATATTACAATACTGGTAATACCAGTATTGTAACACTGTACAATACTAGAAATACCAGTATTGTAATGTTACAATACTGGTAATACCAGTATCGTACATATACAATACTGGATGTACCAGTATCGTGCATTTACAATACTGGAATACCAGAATCGTTGATCTATGCACAATACCGGAAGCTCCAGTATTCTTCATCCAACAATACTGGTAATACTAGTATTGTAAAACACACGATACTGGAAGCTCCAGTATTCTTCATCCAGCCATACTGGTAATGCTAGTATTGTAAAGCACACAATACTGGAAACTCTAGTATTCTTCATCCAGCAATACTGGTAATACTAGTATTGTAAAACACACAATACTGGAAGCTCCAGTATTCTTCATCCAGCAATACTGGTAATACTAGTATTGTAAAACACACAATACTGGAAACTCTAGTATCTGGCAATTTGACACGAGTGGGCAGAGCCTAATTCTAAAGGTAAATCACAGCTCATTGTATTTACCGTTAGTATTAGGCTCCGCCCAGTCATGTCAAATTACCTTTCCAATATATATCAAACTCTAAGGGACCATACAAAATATTTTGACATTACAGGACTTTTGCCTCTTATGTTATGTACAGCAGAAATGACGTATGAGCATGCCAGATTGTGTATAGCTATTCATTATAAGATTGAATATTGGCCGCTCCCAAAATTAGCAAAGGGAATAAGAGAATTATACATGATTGTATCTATACCATGACATTTGGGTTTAAACTGCAACTATATGAAATACAATAACACATAATTTAGTTTCTTTTTGAATAATAGTGGTGGCCCTGAAAAGGGCCGGTGATTGAACATGTAGACTGGTCGCTACACTGGATAGAATTCGGCGATGTGTCTTTGGATGTTGTCGAAGCAGTCTTGGTGTGTCCTGCCGAATCTGTCTCGCCACATGAACTCGTCCAGATAACTGGGCAGCTTGCCGATTGTCGTTCCGTGCATTGCTTTAAATCGTCCTTTGCATTTGTTCCAGTATGTGATTAATGGTGCCATGCTTGGATGAACATGTATATATAGTGATTTAAATGATGCAGGTTACAATGTGTTGTAACCATTCACGATTTGTGCACCCTACCATAGAGGAACATGCTTGTTGGGATGTTATGCCACTGCCAACAATATCTAGCACGATGGGAACCACTAGTGGAGCAGGAACTGCTTACTCTTCCCCGGTTTGTGTGGGGTTCGTTTTGCTCAATATTTAGGCTTTGTGTGTAATGTTTTGTAGATCATTGTTTTCTGTTTTTGACTTTTTTTTTTTAACTTTTTGTCATTACATTTTCTGATATTCATTCTACAAGCACATGCAGATTCTTTATTGTCAATATAAATGCTTCTATAAATTTGTGATATCTAAGCTTGATAAGGTGTAAAATTGAAGCAAGTTAACAGCATGCCCATTCACGTACTGTAGTACGTGTTTCACGTAGAATAAAAATCATCCACGTATAATTGAAAGAACCCTACGTGCGTGCACGTAGAGAACCCGTTGCGAGCACTGTATACAAATTACCTTTTGTTTACAATTCACTTCAAAGTACGTATAATAGAGTTGTTTTGATTAGTTAAGTTCGGTAATATTATCCAATCAGAGCGTTCCTTGCATATTTTAAGTGAGATGATATGATTTATAGATCGCCCAATTCTATTGGCTCCTTATTTTTTATTTGTCCAATCATATAAACTGCTACTGTTAAATCCCGTAATCAGAGTTGGCGAAAATCGTCGGACTGGCAGAATAACGGTCGGTCCGATTAATTAATGAACCGTGTCTGTCCCAATGTCCATCACGAAAATATTACTTTGTGGTCGTCCAGTTGACGATTGAAATGTATTCACTCCCAGTTTCCACTGCCAATGGCATTAAATTCCGTTTTCAGTTTTATTAAAATGTCAGACAGAGACTTGGAATTTGCTTATTTATTCTGTCAGACCGACACGTTCCTATTTGTAATCGAAACTCCTATACGTAAATGTAAGCATCTTTTTAGTAGAAGCGAGCACCTGCAAAACGTGGAACATTAAAACTGAAATATATTACTGAGCACAGAAATAAGTTGACTTCCACACTCCCCAAGTATCAAAGATTGTTTGTGTTTAATTAAATCTGTTTTGAGATGCTTATATATTGAAGATGACAACAGATTCATATTCTTAACTGAAATTAAAAATTTAGGTAAACCGGAAACTGACATTGATGTATAATATTCGGAACATGATCGGACCATTAGATACCGATTGTTGGCCATATCTGCCTTATCTTTATAGATAAAAATATGTATACAGAAAAACATTTAATTGAGTTGTTTAATGATCATGACTATATATAGGTAATCTTGCATTCAGTTCTGTATAAAAAACAAAATTTGACAGGTTATATACAATATTACAAACAAAATGGTGGGACAGACACAAATGCCATGGGTCAGACAAAACCCCACTTCCTGTCTGACCCAATGTCAGACAGAAAAAAAGAGCTTTCGCCAATCTGCGTAATATTTACAAAAAACAGCACGGTGCACGACCTTGGGTGGAGAAAATGCAGTTAATTTTCTTTGTACCCCCAAATGAAGAGTTAGAGATTGCACCCCCAAAAATTTGGATGTACCCCCACAAATGAAGGTAAAAGGGTACATGTACCCCCAGATGAAAAAACCTGTGGGCATGCTGAGTTAATTGTGTTTGTTTTAGATGTTAGTTTAATAAATGAGTTGGTCACCAATAACTTAATAATATAAGAATAGCAATGAATTATGTAATTCGAATATAGTAGCAGATATCGTTTTCATGTTGATAGAATATATGGATGGATGTGCGAGACCAGTGAGATCAGTAAGTGACTACCATCCTCCCTCTTCCGTGTCTTGATCGTATATCTCACACTAAGTGCCTCTATCTACGACTTTTTAGCTCAGCTTGCCAAAGGTAATGTGAGCTTTTGCCATCACTTGTAGCCCGTCGTTCGTCGTCCGTTAACTTTTCACGTTTTAATCTTCTTCTAGCCAAATAAACTAAAACTTGGTAGGAAGCATATATGGAATGTCCTCTATAAAGATTGATAATTTTGTCTCGATCTGTTGACAAATATGGCCGCCACAGGAAATTCTTGTTTCTGATTGGTTGATTTGTAAAACAATCTTCTACTCTGAAACCACTAGGCTAAATTAACCGAAAATTGGTAGTAAGCATCTATGGAAGGTGCTCTATAGATAGTGCTCATTTAGTTTTGATCAGTTAACAAATATGGCTGCCACAGGAAATTCTTGTTTCTCATTGGTAGATATCTAAATAATTTTCCCCTCTGAAACCGCTTGGCTAAATTAACCGAAAATTGGTAGGAAGCACCATTGAAGGTTCTGTATAAAGTTTCCTCAAAGTAGAATGAAAGGTGAGTTACACAGGCTCAGCCCACTGAGCCTCTAGGTTTTTTTTATTTTGACACTGTACCAACAGTTTGATATTTTCATTTTATTGGAAGAATGATTTTTTTGAATACCCGCAGAAAACCATCGACTTGTTACATGTCACTGACAAACTTTATTATCACTTTTCGTTGTATCGAGTCCACCTCACCATCAGTGGGATTGGAACTCACAACTTTAATGGTCATAACCACAGATTGCATAGCTAGTTTTAAATCCAATTACCATGTGATCACGACGGTTCCCGCCATACTAGTATTACAATTGTTTCACAAATAAAACAAATATCATTTTCATCCAGTCATATTGGTATATGGGCGTAATTGTAAAGGACGAAATAATATTGTATGTGCAATTTTGTTTCAGGGAACCAGGAGAAAGACCAGACGTTCGGAATACTTGGATTGGTTATATTTTCGATTGTCTCTGTCGTTTATGTAGCTGGAATAGTAATATGTATTTTTATTAGCAGACGACGGTAGTTCCGAAGTAAAATTACCAGAACTTTAGTGGCCATTTTGAATTATTTTCTAATTTGATTGTTTGAATTTTGTGTGGACAGAAACAAAATTAATTTAGATTGTGTTACTCTGTCTAAACCCGCCAGTTTCCATCTTTAAATGTACCTTCAGAATAATATTATTGTAAAAGGATGTAAGACGAGTTTGAAGATATCAAAGGAGTAAGCAGAATCCGTATATCGAAGAAGAACAAATAAAACAATGACCAAAAGAAAAAGTACAAAAGGACAACCAACGATCTACAAAACATACACATAAAACTAAATATCGAGTAACACGAACCCCACTAAAAACCGGGGGTGTAAGATGTACTATTTCTGATAATAGTTAATTTTTTGGTTCAATTAGTTCAATTTCTATTTCTATTTAAAATAACAGCCCAATGCATTCAAAGGGAAGATGGGCCGATCGGTGTCATGATTATATGGTAATTGGATTTACAACTACCTGTGCAATCAGTGCCTATCACCACTAAAGTTGTGAGTTCAAATCCCGTTTACTCGATGCAACATTATGGGATAAAGTTTGGTAGTGACATGCGACAGGTCGGTTGTTTCTTCAAACGTTTTTTTTCATAGGAGTTCTTTCTCTCTGAAACGTTTCACACTACTACCCGACGCCTATTATGGAGCAGCTTGACGGGCAGTTCCTGAAGGCATGTGCTGATATTTATCTATCATGTCCAAAAAAATGAAATAATAAATACTATGTAGAATCCGAAAGAGCCCTTTTGTTTTATTTTTCAATTTCTAAGTGTTTCCTTATCACTGTGTGTGTGATTTTTTAGTCGCTCCTTTTCAATTTCTAATCATTCCTTATCAGTTTTAAGTCGTTCTTTTTCAATTTCTAATTGTTCCTTATCATCTTTCATTCGTTCCTCTTCAATTTCTAATCGTTCCTCTTCATCTTTAAGTCGTTCCTTTTCAATTTCTAATCGTTCCTTATCAGTTTTCAGTCGTTTCTTTTCAATTTCTAATCGTTCCTTATCAGTTTTCAGTCGTTCCTGTTCAATTTCTAATCTTTCCATTTCAATTGCCGATCTCTGTTTGTCAACACTGAGTCGCTCTTCTTCTATAGAACTAATTTTTAATTGGTCACATGTGTTCTCACTACCAACAAGTGTTTCCTGTGCATGGACTGGTTCAGTATTTACTCTATTTAAGGAAACAAATGGAATACATCAATGTTTATTCTTAATATACAATTTAATTATCAATTATCATTATACCCATTTCCTGCTTATTGTCATAATTGAGGTGTGGGTTTGGGTTTATGGTATTTAACGCCACTTTCAACAATATTTCAGTTTTATCGTGGCGGTCAGTTTTATTGATGGGGAAACCGGAGTATCCGGAGAAAATCATCGACCTGTTGCAAGACACTGACAAACTTTATCACCTAATGTTGTATCAAGTAAAGCTCACCTTGAACGCGGTTCAAGCTCGCAACTTTAGTGGTCATAGGCACTGATTGCACAGGTAGTTGAAATCCAACTACCATACGATGACGACCACGACGGCCCCTAATTGAGGTGTGTGAAATGTTTAATTACCAAAGGTCAAGACATCACACATATAAAACAAAGAAAACGGGTAAATTAAATTAAAAAGGGAAAATTAATTTCTTTCATAAATTGTAAAATCGCATAATCTTTGACATTTGTGATTGAATATTTTTTAAAAGATGTAAATGTATAGGTTGTATAGAAATGTAATGGCTAACGTTCAAGGTTCAAGATTTCTGTATAATAACGCTGTTCGCCCGGATATATGTTATGACTTTACCCACACGTGAAAAGCTTTTGCATGACCGAATCATTTCACTAAAAGGGAGAATTTGGCCCATAAAACTAGTCTAAACCCGCCACTTATCCTGAAGTGACTGTACAAAGCCAGGTAATTGAGCGGTCGTGTATTTGTGTGTTGGGATTATCGATTTTATCTATTTTTAGGATTTGGAATTGTTTCAATAGTGCGGTATTTTGTTTTGTCTGTCATTTTATTATTATTATAGCGCCGAGTCCAATCGTAACTACTCGGCCATTTTCGCTACCCTGCAAATAACCTCGCATGCATTAGGCGCATAAATCGCACTACTTTTCACATGTCAGTTACATGAAAGTTTGATAAAGTTATATTTAAAACAATTTTCTATATTTCAATTAAAGTTTTAATTAGTTTTGCATGACTAGATTTTACTTAGTATGTCTTCAATATTGGATTTTCATGGACTATATTTTTGTGTGGCTTAACTTAACTTAACTTCCGGCAAACAATTTAAGAAGAATTTCTACTATGTACGTACGAGGTTATTCGCAGGGTAGCGAGAATGGCCGAGTAGTTACGATTGGTTGCTCGACCAGTTATATGCGAGGGTTTGCGTTTTACTCGCATGTGGAAAGCACTTCAATAGGAAAGGAGTATTAGGTGTATAAATAAACATTAGAGGATACCTAAGGGGCAATCAAAGCTAGCTTACCACGGTCACTTGTCATGTTGCAATCCAGGTAGCTGAGCGGTCTTGTATAAGTGTGTTTGGGATATCGAATTCTGTTTCTACGATTTCTCTATTAGAGTTTGGAACTGTTCTGACATTGTGGTATTTGTAGTTTTTCATTTTATTATATATTTTGTAAATCATTTTTACCCGTTTGCCCCTTCTCTTCCTCCCCTTTGTGGTATATCCTTATTTGGCAATTCCTCAGTCATACACGGTGCATCAGCTTGATGCTCTTCACCTTCCTGTCTTTGTGTATCCTTTATCTGCCGATCACATTTCTAAAAAAAAACATGAAAATTTTAAGCATCCATTCATGCGTATATTTGTGTTATGATCTTGACTTGGCATTGCAATATAATATATGATAATTGCTCATTGTAATTTAAGCTCTGATAATTACTCAGTATCATACAAGTTCTGAAAGTCATCAGTTTTGATGAAAAAACAATTAAATACACAATACCGGTAAACGTGATTTCTTCTAATCAAAAGTTATGAAACGAAAGTGTAAACAATTCCACAAATATCTATGAAATCTATTAATCTTTCTAACTGAACTCACTAAACATACAAAGGATCACGACATAGGAAGGTGGAAATCTAGGGTCAGGTATAAACATGTGACGGTGTTAAACCGTCACTGTTTTAAATTTAGGCATCAAGTACTATTCAAATGATCTATTGATTGTTGCTTAACCTACATCTATAACCATTCCGGCTATATTCCTATCATGTATCGTTACGTTCTGAGTTCTGTGATGTGATATCCGTTACAATTTCATGTATCTTTACGTTCGGAGTTCTGTGATGTGGTGTCCGTTACAATTTCAGTTCGTATTTACCTCCAGTTGTATGTAGGAGGGCTCATGTCTTATTTACATTATTTGTTGTTGTTTGCGTATAGTGGTGTCCAACACATTGTGTTGTGTTCTTGTTTTGTTTGTCTTTTTCTTGTGTGTTGTGTTCCCAGTGTTGCCAGCTTCTCTGGATTGTCCATGTGTATTGCTTTCTGTGTTCTCTAACGCTGCACCAGTACGAGAACAAGATAAGCAATGTATAAACATTACAGAGAAATGCGTGAGGATAAAGTACAACTATCCTCAAAACCCATGTTAAAGCTTACATCACATTATGGCTTTTATGAATTATTTCTTAATAGGAGTGTAGTACATATCAAAGGTGATATTATATACAAATTTGTCCATTTAAGGGCAGTATAGATATATCTCTGTATACGTCGTTGTCATATGGTAGTTGGAGTTACAACTACCTATGCAATCAGTGATTATCATCACCACTGACGTCGTCAGTTCGAATAACGGTCATAGCTAGGTGTATTCCATATAGCATTGTCAGTAACTTGCGGCAGGTTGGTGGTTTTCTCCGGGTACTCCAATAAAACTGATCGCCACGATATAGCTGAAATATTGTTGACACCATAAGTCCCCTGTATTTTTCTAAATTTTATGTATTAACCCTTTGTTGAAGCTGTTCTAATGATTTTAGGAGGAAGTCCTTTAGCTCTTGTTGAGTTGACTGTTGCAATAACTCCTCACATACATGTTCAGCGAACTTGAAGTCATTTTCCGTTCCTTGGTGAAGACAGAATCTAACAAAACTTTTATACACCTTCAGTTTGTATCTAGTGGGTAATTCTGGCTTTTCGAGTGCCCTTTTTAAATGATGCATGGCTTTGTCAGCCTGGGGAGGTACGACCGCCATGTATGTCTCAGCAATATCTAGATGTAATCTAGTAGAAATTATCCACGGTTCCATTTCTGATAAAATCCCCTCCATTTCTTCCGTATGACCCCGCGCTCGTTGAATGTGGTCTTCTTTCTCAGATGGAATAAGACCAGATAAACTAAGACAACATGACCGCAAAATATTCTGTATCATGCATCGTTGATAACGATTGTAATTATGGCACATTTTTAAAACACCGAAGTCAACATAGAGTTCTCTTTTACAACCCTCATTCATTTCATCCATAATACTGATAATTTCTTTTATTGTTGCAATATTTTTTATTTTTCTCCACAAAAAGCAAGAGATACCTCCTCGTTTGGTTAATACGTGTTTAACAGAATGAAACATTGGATGGTTGTCTTGGCTGCCTGCGTGGATCGTTGTTATAGATATTTCGAGATGCCTAGCAAGATTTAAAGCATACCGGTATTCCTTCAATGCCTTAATACTGAAAGTTACTGTTTGCTGGCCCTCGTTTTCTTCATCATTGTTTTCCTCCATGACACAAATGTTCTTGCTATAGTTGTATAATATCGTGACTAATAGTTCAACAAGAAACATCTTTTTGATATTCTCGAAAGGTATAATCACGTTGCTGTTGATTAATTTCTGCAGAACATGCTCAGGTATTTGGTTTCCTGGTAATTCATCATTAGACAGTTCACCGTATTGTCGTAGTAATCGAATATCCCGCGGACTCCTGAATTTCATCAGAACAAATTTCTTTATTGTTTCAGTTTGGATTTCATCTGATTTCTGAACGAGGAGACTTAACATAGTTTCGGACTCGCGTCTCACGTCTTCATTTCCATATAGCACTTCATTGATACCTTGATTATATATCGGCTCTTCAGTAACATCAAGATTTTCGGTCTCATTTGTGGCATAAGAAATCATTTGGAACATTAATTTCTTCGCCTTTTTGAAGAAATGATCAGCTGGCAATTGCGTATTGCCGTATAGCTGAAATGTTATTGCCACACTACAAGAAAGGTAACATTCAAACAGCATAGTCTCAAAGCAGGGATCTCTGTAGGTCTGAAGACCTTTCAACAAGCAACATGCATGTTCAAGAAAGCGTACATTTCGATGCATAGTTTCGACAAGACGTGCGTCGTTGTCTATGTAATAACAAAAGTGCCTGAGCAAAGACAATCTTTCTGCATGTTTCTCGTCTTCTGTTTTCTTTTTTTCTAAAATCCAAACTGTAACGCTGTGTATTGATATTACACGGTTATCTCCCCTTCCACTGATGGTGGCAAGCGAGTAATCACATAGAACAGCCAGAAACGTGTTCACATCTGCCTCTTTGGTTGTTGAATCTGTTTCTAATAGACTTTCTAAAAGCTGGATTGGTATAACGGTATGGTTTATATGTGTGACGTATTTCAAAAGATTTCTTGCATGCTTAGGAAGATCTTTTTCCAGTTTTCTTAAAGTAAGGTCGTAAGCAGCGTTGAATTGTTTGCCCTCTGGTGCGATGTCATGAGCTTGTTTCTGTAACTCTGACCAACTCGCGTTATATTTTGCAATGCCACATCGTGTTTTACGAATGTAAGATGATGCCAGCGCTAGACATAGAGGAAGATAGTCGAGATTTTTAGCTAATAGCCTTATTTCATTTTTTTCCGTTTCTTCGTCTTCGTGGCCTACGTTTCCGTCCTTAAGGAACAATTCGTTTACCTCCGATTCGAGCATTCCATTCATTTCCATACCACACTGGAACTCATTTACAGGAGAGAATTGGTTCTGAGAGGTTGCGATGACATAAATGTTTTCGGCAATTATAAAGTACTCCATGATGTTGTGAATCTCCTTTGCCTGATTGGGCGATTCCATATCGTCCATTATAATTAAATGATTCCACTTTTTGTATTGTTCGTTTGTTAGCTTTTCATAAACACGCTTAAACATCTTTTTAATGGATTCTAAGATAATTTGCTCGTTATTACAGTTAATATCTCTTATGCTCAAACGTAGCATCAAATTTGCATATGAGAGATGCATTTCCTGCATCGTTGTGCAATGTATTTTCCAGACTATTGAATGTTTGTTATCTCGCCGAAACTTGTTAGCATAATGAAATGCACATTGTGACTTTCCCGATCCTGGTGCGCCTGTAAATAAACAAAAACAAACACAATGAAAAATATTAATAAGTTAGTTATTTTAGAAAGTTATACAAAAGATAGTCCAACCTGTGTTAAGAGGTCACCTTTGGGTTAAAGAATACATGTAGTCTTCCAAGACAGGTTACCTCATAAAACAGGTTCGATTCACATGACTCTTTCTATGTCAGTACAAGAAAAAAGTGACCTTTTAATACAGATAACTGCTTAATAGAATTGACTATTATCTCCCTTCAACTTCATTTGGATAGATGCGATGCAGTTAAACACCGAATAGAGAATACTTCGGTAACAGACCATGATTTATACACCGAAATCTGCTATTTAAGGTTTGGGTTAATATTCTATCTTTATTCTTATGTTCTTCTTTAAATATTGAAGATATGAATATTCAAAGAATTCACCAACCTTTAACAAGAACAGCACGTGTTCTATTGATTATTTCTTCCATTTTCAGAAAATCCTCGGTCTCCACAAAATTTTGGACCCTCGTCATTGAGTAAGTTGAGTAATTTTTGCAGAAGTCTCCACTACCTGTAAAATAATGAGTTGTTCCGAGTTATCTTAATCTCTATTACGCCAAATGTCTAACAATGATGTCACATCTATCTGCTACTATGTAGAGCACCTGTCTGGTTTTCAGCGAAGATAATAATGTCTTTGGAATAACTATTTCGCTTCAACGAATTTTAAAATATTTCGTCTAAGTGACTTATCATTTTGTTTTAACGAATTATTATATCAAGTTTTTTTCTAATTAATATTTCGAAAAAACGAATTAAAAGTTCGAAAAAAAAACCGAAATAGTGCTTTGAGTTCCAGTTCCGAAATAATTATTCGCTATAATATTATAACATTTCGAAAAAATGCAATAATAATTCGAAAAAAACGAAATAATAATTCGCTAAAACGAAATAGTATTTCGTATAATCGAAATAAAAAAATTCATGTCAGTAAACGCACTCCGTATAAATAAGATTTAATGTCCTTTAGGTTTACACCTTATTGATGATGTAATGATTTTTACTATATAGATTTCCACGCTTTTTTGTGGGATTCGTGTTGCGCGGTCCTTAGTGTTCTGTATAATGTTTTGTAGTTCATTGTTTTTCCTTTTATCCTTTGGCCATTGTATTGGCTGTCCTTCGATTTGCTGCTTCTGAATAACACGTTGGTATCTTCAAACTTTTCTTATGTATTCATATGAAAACCATTTGCACGATTGAATCATTTCACCAATTTGAGGCTATAAAATATAGTTTAAGCCAGCCAATTTTTATTGAAGTGCACTAACCAAGCCAGGAAAAATGAGCGGTTATGTTTGATGTGTGTTGGAGTATCGATGTCGTCTCTTTCTACTATTCTCTTCTTAAATTTTGCAAATTTCTGACGGCGTGGTATGTTTAAGAAATAAATCATGGAAGCCAGAATGTGTTGGGAGTTTTAACATGGATTGGCGGATATTAGTATTTTATCCCGAGCCAGAAGCGAGGGATAAAATTTACTAATAACCGCCAATCCATGTTAAAACTCAAAACACATTCTGGCTTCCATGATTTATTTCGATTCTGATATGTCTAAGAGTATAAATACGGTAGTATACTTTGATTGGAAGAAAGTAATTTATATCTACGTTCGCGGAAAGTGTCGCACACAATTTATGATACCAATGGAAAAGTCAGTCACATTCACTGGCGCATGTGCTAATGAGATTATACCGAATGGATAACTCTCTCGTTTGTTAACAAAGCGGAAGGAGGAGGTCATGTTAGAATTTATTATATTTCGTTTTATTACTGAGACACACAAAACTCACTGATGTTCAAACATAACTTCAACTTAGGAGCAACGTAGCCTTGTTTAAATTAGTACCATGTGCGTCAGTAGCTAATTCAATTACTTGCGGTATTTTATTTCTTCAATAAAAAACCTGTATAATTATGGACGAGCAAATATTTTTCCCTATATAATTACCTATTTCCCTATAACTGCAGAACAATCTTTGGTAAAGTTGAAGTCATCACTTTGAAAATTTTACGGTCGCCACCATGACTTGGTTGACCGCTATGGAATATCTGTGTCACAAATGACCACGGATATGTTCCACTTGTCGTAAACACTTCCCGGTCCTTTCTTCATTCATGACTTATCACCGGATTTCTAACTAGATTAACACGACGGGTGCCACTAGTGGAGCAGGAACTGCTTACCTTTCCGGAACACCTGAGTCCACCCCTGGTTTTAAGTGGGTTTCGCGTTACTCGAGCATTAGCTTTATGTGTATGTTTAGATCGTTGTTTGTCCTTTTGTATTTTTTCGCTTTGCCATGGCATTGTCTGTTCTTCTTCGATATACGCATTCTAATTACCACTTTGATATCTTCAAACTCTTGTAGTGAAATGAAATGAACACTTTACTGAAAGCGCTATTTTTCCATTACGTCAATGTTGTATTTATAAAGTTGGAAAGCCCATTGTAGAATTCTCGGGTGTTTACATAGAAGTGATCGATTAATTAGAGGATCCCGAGTAAATTTTAGAGTATATAAGGCGGTCAAAATGCCGCGGATGGTTGCATTCGGTTTGTGCCATTTGTGAAGTGCATGTCGAAAGAGTAGAAAGATTAAATAAGGATATTGAGCTGAACTGAGCTAAAACAAGACATCAGGGTTTAAAGAATAGCAGAGGTGACTGCATAAGTCTTGCCTGTTATTCTGATTAAACGATTGATCGTTGAATAGCTCAAAGCGAGCCAACATTCTATTTATGGTTATAATTGTAGTTTACTGAGCAAAATTGAGATATAAAATTTTCTACCATTTTAAAATAATACAATTAATTTGGATAGGTTCTTTTCATTTTACACAATAAATCTCGAACCATAAGAAGTAACTTAGGTACGAACCCTTTCTTACAGTTTATTTTCCTATTTATTTTAATTTACTTTAACATATCATTTTCAATAGATACCCGGCCCGTTACAAAATTGGTGGCAGCGTTGCGGGATTCGAGTAGTGTAAATAAATTTTTTAAATTGTAAATACGTTTCTTGTTTGATTGTTTGATTATTTGTTGTACTTGCAATATGGCAGATTATGATGAAGAGTTATCTGAAATAGAATCAGAGGTTGACCGTCTCACAAGACGAGTGAGCGGATACGAACGAGTTGGTCAGTCAACACCAAAATATATGGCGACTGGTGAGCGTCAGTCGGTAGGTTTCCCGGTCGATTCAGGTTTCGCAACCGCACGACAATCAAGGGAAAGAGCTAATGATTAAAGAGAAACTACAGAAGTGGACATAATAGAGGTTGAAATTGAGAGAGCAATTAAGGCAAAATGAAGAGCTCAGAAGTATGCAGGAAAGTGCATATAGAGAAAGAGAGGGTAGCCCCGCAGTTCGATTTAATGAACCGTTATATGACAATTATGTTCCTCCGGGTGTTACAGTGAGACAAAAATCAGATCAAACTAAGAAATCTGCACAACCGACAGCTGCTAAAGGCTCAAATACTGCACGTGTAAAAGCTGCAACCTATGATGGTACATCATCATGGTTAGATTATAAGTCTCACTTTGATGCTTGCTCTCGTATAAATCAATGGTCAGAAAATGAAAAGGGGTTATATCTGGCTGTGGCTTTGCGTGGACAAGCCCAGGGCATATTAGGAGATTGGTCTATAGATAAGCAACAAGACTATAAATCTATTGTGAAAGCACTCGAAGAACGTTTTTCCCCACCTAATCAAACTGATCTATACAGAGTTCAGCTCACTGAGCGACGACAAAAACCAGCAGAAAGCCTACCTAAACTTGGTCAGGCAATCAGAAGATTAGTAAATCTGTCTTCTCCTACAGTACCAGAGAATGTACGTGACACGCTTGCAAAGCAGCATTTAATAGAGGCTCTAGCCGACTCAGAAATGAGGATACGCATTAAGCAGTCACGTCCCCAAAATTTAAATGATGCTATTCGACTGGCTGTCGAATTGGAGACTTTTAATAGAGCTGAACGAAGGGTGACGGAAGGCCGCTCATATTTACGTACAATTACAGCAGACAGTACTGCTGGCAAGGTATCTGATAAAACAAAAGATCAGACAGACATGATGAAATTAATGACTGATATGCAAAAAAGACTATCAGATTTACAAAGAGATGTCAACCAGCTTAAGAACGAAAAATTCAGACCACGCAAATTTGATAATACACCAAGATTTAATTATGGACGTGGTCAATCTTACGGACAGAATTATGGTCGTGGACATGGGTATAGACAAAACTTTGGTCGTGGTCAAGATAATAGACAAAACGGGTACAGAGTGAATCCTCAGAAGGAGAATTCACAAACTGATAAGAAAAGTGAGAATGTTGGACGTGGTCGCGGAAGAGCAAGACCACTTAGGAGCGAAGTGACAACAAATCAAAGTAGTATACAGGGTAGTATTGGGGTGTCAACTGCCGCTCAAGAGGCAGGTATGTACGTAGTGGCCGATATTCATCAAGTCAAATGCAAGTTGTTAGTAGATACAGGAGCAACTGTGTCTATAGTATCAAACGATATATATCAAAAGATACCTGATGTAGCTATGCCAACCCTGATTAGCACAAATCAAAAAGTTTTGACTGCTAGTGGCGACAAATTAAAGATTTTAGGTCGTGGTAATTTTCTGATGAGACTTGATGATACAAAAGATATGGTAGTGCAGGCATTAGTTGCACAAATCACAGTAGACGGAATAATAGGTTTGGATTGCTTGAGATCAAATGCTGGTTTAATAGATTTACAGAATAGTATGTTAGAGGTAGATGGAAGGCGAGTAAGTCTCAAGTATGCAGGAAAACTAGGTTGTTTTCGGGTTGTTGCACATGACAAAGTTGTCATGCCTGCTCAGAGTGAAATGATAATAAGAGGAGCAGTAGACGATTCAGCGAATAAGCTAACATATGAAACAGTTATGTTAGTAGAAGCAAACGAAACATTTTTGAAAAAGGATAAAGCGCTTGTAGGCCGTTCACTAGTTCAAGCTAGTAAGAATGTCTTTGTTAGAGTTATGAATCCGTCAGCGGACACTCAAATTATTTATCCGGGAACTATTGTGGCACAGGTCAGTCCTGTTCAAGAGGTTGTTAATCCCAACAGTAAAATTGATGAAGAAGGAGAATTGAGAACAGATTTAATTAATCTACTGGAACGCTCCCAAGAACATTTAACACCCAAACAAAGTTCAGAAGTTAAGCGTTTACTAAAAGAATATGAAGGGTTGTTTGCAGCTTCAGATAGCGATTATGGAAGGACAAACGTAGTAAAGCATAACATTGCTACAGGGTCTGCACATCCAATAAAACAACCACCTCGTAGACTCCCAGATGTCTTAGCAAAGGAAGTGGACAAACAAGTAAAAGGAATGTTGAACAATGAAGTAATTACTCCATCCTCAAGCCCTTGGTCATCGCCTGTCGTCTTGGTGAGAAAGAAGGATGGAACGACCCGCTTCTGTGTAGACTACAGACGTTTGAATGCGGTAACCATCAATGATGCCTACCCATTACCACGCATTGATGACTCATTTGATCATTTATCCGGTAGCTGCTGGTTTTCGACACTCGACCTATGTTCGGGGTACTGGCAGGTGGAATGTGAGGGTAGTGATAGACACAAAACCGCTTTTGCGACAAGGTCTGGCCTTTATGAATTTCGGGTCATGCCATTTGAACTAAAAGGAGCTCCAGCAACATTTGAGAGATTGATGGAAACAGTACTAGCAGGGTTGCAATGGGACATATGTCTGATTTATCTGGATGATGTTATTGTGTTGGGACGCTCATTTGAAGACATGGTTACAAACCTTAAAAAGGTTTACGATCGGCTGCTAGCCGCTGGACTTAAATTAAAAGCAAAGAAATGTCCTCTCTTTTGTAAGAAAGTAGTTTATTTGGGACATGTAATATCGGAAGCAGGAATAGCTACCGATCCAGAAAAGACAAACATTGTAGAATCATGGCCAGTACCAACGAATGTCAAAGAATTACGGTCATTTATGGGATTCTGTGGGTATTATAGAAAATTCATTCAAAAGTTCTCAAAACTAGCAAAATGCTTGCACAAACCCACAGAAAAAGGACGAAAATTTGAATGGACAAATGAATGTCAGAGAGCATTTGAAGAACTCAAAAATCGACTGGTATCATCGCCGATTCTGGCTCATCCAGATTTTTCGAAGAAATTTATACTTGACACAGATGCAAGTAATGAAGCCATTGGAGCTGTCCTGTCTCAGGAAATTGATGGAAAAGAGAGACCCATCGCGTTTGCTAGTCGAACTTTGACAAAACCAGAACGACGCTACTGTGTAACACGAAAGGAGTTACTAGCGGTAGTTTTCTTTGTGAAACATTTTAAGCATTACTTGTATGGAAAACAATTTATCGTGCGAACAGATCATGGCTCACTCAGGTGGCTTTTAAACTTCAAAAATCCCGAAGGACAAATGGCAAGGTGGCTTCAAGTACTCAGCTCCTATGATATGACGATTGTACATCGTCCAGGTAGACAGCATCGAAATGCCGATGCGCTCAGTCGCATCCCATGTAGACAATGTTGATTTTATCCAAATTGGGAAAACACAGAAAATCTGGCACAACATGCTAGAAACATACAGGAACGAGAAACACAGGAAGTAGATGAGAAGGAAGTATCTATCAGTGACAAACAAAAATCTGATAAAGATTTAACACTGATCATAAAATGGGTTGAGAGAGGAGAAAAACCAGAATTGAAGGAAATTACAGGAGAGTCAATAACAGTGAAGTCAATGTGGGCTCAATTTGACCAACTTACCATCATAGATGATGTACTTGTTAGGCAATTAGAAGGACTAAACACAAAGCTACAAGTGATTGTACCTATGACAGAAAGAAGGACTATACTGTCACACTATCATGATAATCGAACATCTGCACATCTTGGGTTGCGAAAAACTCTAGCCACAATTAGACAGGGGTATTATTGGCCAGGTTTGCAAAAGGATGTAAAGTTACATGTAGCAGGATGTTCGTTCTGCTCACAAAAGAAGCCTCCACATAAGAAGAAGAGAGCTCCTATGCAAATAGTTGAAACTGGGTTCCTACTGGAACGCATAGCTATGGACATTCTTTGTGAATTACCAGTAACAAGTGGAGGAAATAAGCACATTTTAGTAATCAGTGATTACTATACTAAATGGACAGAATGTTTTGCAATGCCTAACATGGAGGCAAAAACAGTGGCAAAACCTTTAGTTGAAGAGATTATAGTCAGATTTGGGACTCCATATGTGATTCATACGGATCAGGGGGTACAGTTCGAAAGCAACTTGTTTCAGGAGGTGTGTAGATTACTGCAAATACAGAAAACTCGGACTACTCCCTACCATCCTCAGTCAGATGGAATGGTCGAGCGGAATAATAGAACAATACTTACGATGTTGTCCACATTTGTCAATGAACATCAAAACGATTGGGATGCACACCTCCCTTACATTTCAATGGCTTATAGAGCCGCAGAGCATGAAACAACGGGAATCACTCCGAATTATATGATGTTGGGAAGAGAGGTTACAACCCCGCTGGATATTCAATATTGCATGCCACGTAGCATTGCACATATCCCTCAAAATCGTTGGGCATGGATACTCAAGGACAGAATGGAAGAAACTCATAAACATGTCAGGGAAAATGTTAAAGGTGCCATGCACAGGTAGAAAAAATATTATGACCAGAAACTATCCTGGCAAAGTTTTCAGCCAGGCGATCAAGTATTTGTTTTCTTTCCAAATGTTAAACCAGGGTTAACAACCAAGCTAGCATGCTTGTGGAGAGGACCCCTCAAAGTGATAGCAAAAATCACAGATGTCACTTACAAAATTAACTGTGGTCGAAAAGGTAAACCACAAGTAATACATGTGGATAGGATAAGAAAGAAATATCGACAAAATCTTCCAGGAGAAGAAAGTGAGCGGATTGAGTCTTCCGAGGAAACAGTGGCAAAAGATGACTTACCAAATGAAAGTATGAAAACAGACAAAGCCATGGAGTTTGACTCCAACAAGGAAATGTTAGACAATGTAGGGGTAGATAGCGAAGTTCAAAAGTCAGGTAGACAAAAACGAAAACCCGGTTGGTTAGCGGATTACGAAACATATTAAACAGATAGGTTTTGGGTTTTTTTTGTTCTTTTTTCTGTCCGTCGGATGGGGACGTTAAATCCGAGGTCCCGTGTGCAGGGACTGCCACAACCTGTGCACGTTAAAGATCCCTCCTGCAGAGTTCGTTAAGAGTAGGCTCCTTGGGGCCGCTGCAGAGGCAAAATTTGCTAGGGTACACAAAATTTATTCTTTTGGCCGTGGCACTGAAAATTGCAGACGTTAGTAGGTACATTGTTGCTTAGGTTACTTATTGTCAAAATAGGTCTGGGTGTTAGGGTCAAAGTTAATATTGGTTGGATCATTGATACAAGTTGGAGAATAAGGATAATTTAAATTGGTTAAGAAAACAATGCTCGTACATGAGGAAAGCGAGGACGCTTTTTGTTCGGAGGCCTGGGTAAATGTAGTGAAATGAAATGAACGCTTTACTGAAAGCGCTATTTTCCCATTACGTCAATGTTGTATTTATAAAGTTGGAAAGCCCATTGTAGAATTCTCGGGTGTTTACATAGAAGTGATCGATTAATTAGAGGATCCCGAGTAAATTTTAGAGTATATAAGGCGGTCAAAATGCCGCGGATGGTTGCATTCGGTTTGTGCCATTTGTGAAGTGCATGTCGAAAGAGTAGAAAGATTAAATAAGGATATTGAGCTGAACTGAGCTAAAACAAGACATCAGGGTTTAAAGAATAGCAGAGGTGACTGCATAAGTCTTGCCTGTTATTCTGATTAAACGATTGATCGTTGAATAGCTCAAAGCGAGCCAACATTCTTTTTATGGTTATAATTGTAGTTTACTGAGCAAAATTGAGATATAAAATTGTCTACCATTTTAAAATAATACAATTAATTTGGATAGGTTCTTTTCATTTTACACAATAAATCTCGAACCATAAGAAGTAACTTAGGTACGAACCCTTTCTTACAGTTTATTTTCCTATTTATTTTAATTTACTTTAACATATCATTTTCAATAGATACCCGGCCCGTTACACTCTTCTTAAATGCCATCATTAAGTGTTTACCTAATTCTTCATTCTCGTTACTATATTGTCGAACAACACCAGCTAATATTTCAACTTTTGCGTCCATTAACAATTTTTTGAGTTTTTCCACGTTCTTTCTTGTAAAATATTCCCGTTTTTCTAAGACCTGAATGAGATCACGTCCATCTGTAATCTGTTCTAATATGGCCTTTCCTATTTGATCTCGCAATAAAAACTTTATCTGCTTCAAGTCACCTGAATGTAGAGGAAAGACATTATGAACAGAGGGGCCGTCGTGGCCTTGGTCGTATGGTAGTTGGATTTACAGCTACCTATGCAATCGGTGCCTATCAACACTGATGTTGGGAGATCGAATCCCGCTCAGGGCGAGGTGTTCAACATTATGAAATAAAGCTTGTCAGTGACCTTTCCCTGGGTACTCCGGTTTTCTCCACCAATTAAACTAACCGCCACGATATAACTAGAATATTGTTGAAAGTGGCTTCAAACAAAATAAAACCGAACCAAACCATTAAACTGGAAAAAAACCAATATTAGAATAAATCTGTTAAAATTAAACAAAAACTTTTTGTAAATATTTATATATAAATTCTAAACTTAAAAAGATATGAATAATTCTGTAAACAAAATAGGTAAAAATCTAAAATTTTAAAATAATTTGAATAAAAAATCTTTCTAAAAAGTCTAACTTCTAAATATTCCATGATATTTCTTCAAATAATTTTTTTTCTTAAAATTTTAATTCAAAATTTGATTTTTATTATCATAAAGTATGATATTATATACTTATTGACTGGGTATGAGGGAATAGCAAGTTTGTTGTCCCCGAGACTCTGCCTATTGACCGAGGAGAAGCCGAGGTCAATAGTCAGGGTCGAGGGAACAACAAACTTGCTATTCCCGAATACACAGTCTATAAGTATTTTATTATACCAAAAAACATTAGATTCATAGTTGAATGATCACCTCAAAATGATAAAGACCAATAAAATCATGCATCTTTTGCCAGTATTTTGCATTATAAATCTGAATATTGTCTCATGGACATTTTTATGCTATTCCCCAGTCATTCATAAGAGTTTGATTCTTTTGAGAAAGTAGACTTCAACATAAATTTACATGGTGACAACAAATCTTATGAAAATTTGGAATTCTTATTAAATTTTTTGAAAATTTTGAATTTTTTATAAATTTCAGAGTTTTCGTTAATAGATAATGAAGTCCGAGTGTTCCGAATAAATATAAAACTTTTATCCAATCCGGTCGCGGAACTAAAAATTCGCGAAAACGATTCACATTCCCCGTCCATTGTCTTAAAAACTATGGACCGCTCATTATTCAAACAACTGGAAAAGGAGAAAAATAGCTATTTTAATGTAGAAAATTTGTAGTGATGTTCATATACTGAGGTACAATAATATATACTTATTGACTGGGTATGAGGGAATAGCTAGTTTGTTGTCCCCGAGACACTGACTATTGACCGAGGCGAAGCCGATGTCGATAGTCAGGCTCGATTCACATTGCCGGTCCATAGTCTTAAAAACTATGGACCGCTCAATAGTCAAACAACTGGAAAAGGAGAAAAATAGCTATTTTAATGTAGAAAATTTTGTAGTGATGTTCATATACTGAACAATAATATATACTTATTGAGTGGGTATGAGCGAATAGCAATTTTGTTGTCCCCGAGATCCTGACTATTGACCGAGGTGAAGCCGAGGTCAAGTCATGGTCGAGGGGACAACAAAACTTGCTATTCCCGAATACAGTCTATACGTATTTTATTTTACCGATAAACATTAGACTCATAGTTGAATGATCACCTCAAAATGATATAGACCAATAAAATCACGCATCTTTTGCTAGTATTTTGCATTATAACTCTGAATAATTACATTACTTCAGTTTTTCATTGAAATGTTACAATATGATTGGTTATGAAATGGTCACATGATTATAAAAGTGATGTTTCATATCCCAATGAAACTCAAATCCGAACTTGCACGTGCCTCCATGACGACGTCAGATGTAAACAATTAATGGCGTAGTAATTTCCAACAGCAAATAATCCAACACAAATAAAATTCACAACGAAAAATTCAACTATATAAAATTTTGATGTGATTTAAATATAATTATAAGAATTGAATGCATTCTTTTGAAGTTTCATTGGGGTATGAAAGCGTTGATCGAACTACATTTTCAAGATGAAGCGCTACTGTACTTCGGTAAACGCTTTCATACCCCAATGAAACTTCAAAAGAATGCATCCAATTCTTAAATATTGTCTCGTGGACATTTTTATGCTATTTCCCCAGTCATTCATAAGAGTTTGATTCTTTTGAGAAAGTAGACTTCAACATAAATTTATATAGTGACTACAAGTCTTATGAAAATTTCGAATAATTTTTAAATTATTGAAATTTTGAATTTTTTTTTAAATTTTTTAAATTTTTAAATTTTGTGAAACTTGAAATATTGAACTTTTTTTTTTTTTTTTTAATTTTAGAATTTGAAATTTTATGAAAACTGAAATTTTTTATTTTTTTTTGATAATTTCAGAGTTTTCGTTAATAGACGATGAAGTTCGAATGTTCCGAATGAATATAAAACTTTTATCCAATCCGATCGCGGAACTAAAAATCCGCGAAAACGATTCACATTGCCGGTCCAGTCTTCAAAACTATGGACCACTCAATAGTCAATCAACTGGAAAAGGAGAAAAATAGCAATGTTAATGTAGAAAATTGTGTAGTGATGTTCATATACTGAGGTACAACAATAAAATATGTGCTTATAATATACTAATTTTTTTTGTTATTTTCATAAAATATATCTTTACTTCCTACTTAGTTTATTAACTTCTACATTAAAAATTAAATTAATTCTTGACTTGGAGTACATTGATATCTCCCCCGATTTTACACCAGTCATGTTTATATAACAATTAACCTATTCAACCCACAGGGGCTAGGTGCGTCCGAAAAAAAAAAAAAATAAATAAATACTATATGATACTACAAGGGGGCGAACTCACTTGCTTCCATTTTTTTAAGTCGTCGTGTTAAATTGATCGTAACTTCGGAACGCCTTAATATTTTCAAAAAATGTTTCCACCAGTCGAAAGTCAAGTAATTTTCCTTTCCAAAGAGACCCCAATTGTTAATGTAGGCCTCCGAACTGCTGAGGTATCATACACGAACCAAAACAAAACGGCGTGAAAATCCGAAGTCGTACAAACGTTGGGTTGATCACTTCCCATCTGTGTACAGACTTTCCCATGCGTAAACGAGTCATTTTGACTAGCTAAATACTTTCATCCATTCAAATTATGATAAAATTTCTTACCTTACGTCAATATATATGTCCTTTAAGTCTGTTTTTAAAAGAAATCCCATTTGCATCCTTGACAAACGCCATAGACGTGAAAATTGAGAGAGAGTTCTAACGGGCTTTTTGATTGGCTGAAACACTCTTGATTGGCTGAAACACTCTGCTCAGCCAATCAAAAAGCCCGTTAGAACTCTCTCTCAATTTTCACGTCTATGGCGTTTGTCAAGGATGCAAATGGGATTTCTTTCAAAAACAGACTTAAAGGACATATAAATTTACGTAAGGTAAGAAATTTTATCATAATTTGAATGGATGAAAGTATTTAGCTAGTCAAAATGACTCGTTTACGCATGGGAAAGTCTGTACACAGATGGGAAGTGGTCAACCCAACGTTTGTACGACTTCGGATTTTCACGCCGTTTTGTTTTGGTTCGTGTATGATACCTCAGCAGTTCGGAGGCCTACACTAACAATTGGGGTCTCTTTGGAAAGGAAAATTACTTGACTTTCGACTGGTGGAAACATTTTTTGAAAATATTAAGGCGTTCCGAAGTTACGATCAATTTAACACGACGACTTAAAAAAATGGAAGCAAGTGAGTTCGCCCCCTTGTAGTATTATATAGTATTTTTATTTTATTTTTTTTTTTTTCGGACGCACCTAGCCCCTGTGATTCAACCTACTATGCCAACACTTTTTTTTACCTTTTTATACCTATTTTTCAAAATGTTGGCATAGGTTGAATGAACCAAACAAGCAATAAATATTAATCTGCACATATTCGATAAACACAGAGAGTACCATTGTAGGATCAATGTTTTTGTTTTTGTTTTATGGTGTTTATCGCCACTTTCAACAATATTTCAGTTATATCGCGGCGGTCTCTGACAGACTTTATCACATAATGATGTACACCTCGTCCTGATCGAGATTCGAACCTACAACATTAGTGGTAATAGGCACTGATTGCAATTGTAGTTTTAAATCCAACTACCATACGATCAAAACCACGGCGACCCCCATTCCAAACCTAAGATTTTAATTGTTATGAAGTATTATAGGAACTACATTTGTATGATTAATTTGAAATGCATTGACTAATAACTATTTGGGTGACATAGATTTAAAACACCTAGATATAGGAACAAAGCGAATGCTTGAAACTATGAAGATTGGAAAATTCTTGATGAAATATGCAGTTTTAGGCTTGTGATGTTAAAATATATACTGATAAAACATACCTTCATTATAAGATAGATTTTTCATGAACACATTCAAAAATTATTTTGATTATGTGTATTTCATATAAAATATATTAATGTGAGCACACAAATAATTGTGTCATCAATACTCAAATAATGCTGAGGTCAACACACAAATAATTCTGACGTCAACACCCAAATAATTTTGACCTCAACACACAAATAATTCTGACCTCAACATACAAATAATTATGACGTCAAAATATAACCTGATTCCTAACCAACCAGTATTTGCTCTTACGCATTAATACTGCGTGCTTAGAGGAGTAGCAGCAAATGTCACGTTTTAGTCTTTAACTTGGCAGATGGGGGTTCAAACCCACAATCTACCGCACTCATGGCGAGCACGCTAACTATTACACCGCCGATGCATTTTTTTTCTCCCATAAAATTTGGATCTTGTTTGCATATATGTACTCTACCTGTTGTCAGTCCACTCGCAATTGTATTGCACATTGTCTCGTAATCGATGACGTCACTCCCAGGTTGCATATAAGCTGCCATGGTTATACTTTCTCCTGTTTTCTTTAATGGTCTGTCAAATACAAATTTAGATATATTTATTCTTGAAAATTTCAGTTCATAAATAATGTAATTTATGAAAACAAAGATTAATCTCCCTCAAGCATAGCCGAATTTTTTAGGGGGGTTATGGTGTTTAACGTCACTTTCAACAATATATCAATTATATCGGGGCGGTCAGTTTTATTGGTGGAGGAAACCGGAGTATCGGGAGAAAACCACCGCCCTGTCACAAGTCACTGACAAATTGTATCACATAATGTTGTATCGAGAACACCTCGCCTGAACGGGATTCGAACTCACAACGTTAGTGGTGATAGGCACTGATTGCTTAAAAAATTGTATATCCATATGATCACGACCACGACGGCACCAGCCAATTCTAACTATTCCGTTCAGGGTATTTAGTATTTACTTGCTCCCAGATTTGATTTTTAAGTCATCTTGCTTTCCTCTTTTCTACATTGAGCGTGCCTAATGATTATTATTCCAGAGACACGTCGTGTATACTAAATCAGATATCTACGTTTTTTATTAGAAATATTCAATTCGTGGGAGAACATCTGATATAAAAAAATACGGGTTACATAATATTCAAAATATAAATGATATATTAAATGCCATATTTAGCAACAATAAAAGAGCTACAGGTATAATTGTGTAGGTCATTCAATACAATTGTGTACTTAGTTAAAAGATATATGATTCAAATTATTTAAAGGGACATTATCTGCCAAATCGTAAATTTGTGTTACCCGTAAAAACTATCAGATATGGTTAATAAGCGACAAAATACAAATTATTCGTGTTTACCTGTCACTAGTAAGGTCAGTTGCATACGGAAAAAGTGATGTCAAATTATTTGCTTGCAAGGAAATAACTAATCGATGGTAATTTTCGTTCTCAAAGGTGGTTCGATAAGCTGCTTAATGTGAAATATTTACCTTTGTTTCATCATTTTAAATCTATTTACCAATTTCCAAACATATAATTTTTTTGGTCAAAATCGTAGCTAATGCCCCTTTAAACATAAACCCACGCACATTTTTCTGTTACTGTGCAAACCTAAAATTGACTTCTTAATTAAACCTAAATAAAATGAAAAACAAAACAAAAAATGGCACACTTTCGTAACAGCTCTAAATTCTAATAGAAAAATCGTAGAAAGAGGCAAAAATGATTCCTCTAACACAAATATATGACAGGACACCTTCTTCCTTCATTCATGACTTGTCACAGGGTTTGTAGCTGGAGTAACAGGTCGAGTGCCAATAGGAACTGAGTTCACCCCAGGTTTTTAGTGGGGTTCGTCTTACCCGATCTTTAGTTTTTTGTGTTATGTTTCGTTGATCGTTGTTTGTCCTTTTTCTGTTAGTCATTGTGTTATATGTCCTTCGATGTACCGTTTCTGATTACCCCTTTGATATCTTCAAACTCTTCTTGGTACAGACACTTAAGTAAAAAGTGGGGGTTAAGTACCTTAATAGTCCCAAACCTTAAGATCAGTGGTAATAGTTGAATGAAATAATTATTTTTGTTTAACGCCAAATTTTCAATGCGCAAACATATAAAGGACTGCTTAAGCATACCAAAGGGATAATCAGAAGTCGCAATCGAAGAACAGACAATACAATGGCCAAAGAAAAAGAACAAAAAGAAAATAATGGTCAACAAAATACAATGTACTACACAGAAAACGAAAGATTGAGTATCACGAACCTCACTAACAAGCTGCGTGAACTAGTGTGCTTTGGAAGGGTAGACAATGCCTACTCCACAAGTTGAACCCGTCATGTTGCTGAAATTTATATTATGATGAATAAGGGTAATAACAAAATTACCGAACTCCGAACAATCTTCCAAAGGGAAAGTCAAAACTCATAAATATATAAACAGACAAAATCAGTCGACAACTGGAAAACTGTGAAAACCGTAATGACCCCGACTTGGTACAGGCATTTCTAAAAAAATGGTGGGTTGAATCAGATTTTAATGCGCCAAACATCCCGCTTACATTACGGCTCAATGGCTCCGGCTGTCACTATAACAGTATTTATAACAATACTGGAACAAAATAGGTAAATTAGTTGTCAAAGCAGTACCAAATTCAGCGAGGGTGGACCATCTATCGTAAACCATCTCCATCAACAACCCCGAGTCACCTGAAGTATTTTAACTACGAAAGTAAATGTCAAAAACACTTTTACGTCACACATTGATAACAAATATTTTTGACATTTTTGTTGACTTCCTTATCTTATAAAAAAGACCGTAGCATATGACGTTGGAATTCCCCGTTATAGATTGGGACAGACATAAAACTACATGTATGAAAATGTATGATTTATAATTGTCATAGGAATATCACTTTCAAACACATATGATCGCATGATCAGATTTTCGTGTACACAACAATCAGCTTAGTTATACGTAGATCACTGTTTTTGGACTACAACAAAAGCATTGTGTGTTCCTCTTATTTACAAACAAGTTAAAAGTTACAAAAAGTTCCAGTATTCATTTAAAAATCATGTCTTACCTTGGAAATTAATTAATCAGATCACAAGAAATTTGGGTATTGTGTTAACCTGTAAAATGAAGTGTCAACATGCATACCAAACTTTAAATCTGAGCCAAGCATGCACCAATTATGTATATATTGAGTCATTTAAATATTGAGGTACACATGGGTCATTTAATTGTGTATTTATCTATAGCCATTTTTACGACCCTTTTTTATTGTATCATTCATAGCTTTAATCAAAATTAATAAAAAGTGAAAAACAGAAAGAAATAATGTTTATTTGAGATACTATATATATATGTTACTTACCATTTACTTAGTCTGCAATTTAGTTTAAAAACAAGTGGTATAACGATCCTCACTTGAATTACAATAACTGTTAATGACCCGAATCATTAAATTAAGTTCAATAGAATATCTCAATATAAAACAAAATCACGTTATAAAGCATGACTTGCAAACTAGTTTTGAATAGGGGTTTTCTACGTGGAAAACAGGTTTACATGACCTGCTTTTTATATCTCTATTGTCGTTATAGATCCAGTTCTCCAAAGTGGGTCCTTTAAACCTGTTTTCGTGTCTGTCCCACGCCATGACTTGCATTTCCATCGCCATTGGTCGCGGACTTTTTCTAAGTTCAATGTTTTCAGGTGAGAGGTTAGTACTCGTGTAATTGATATTGGTGACATTGTTGACCGTCACACGTTCGGTATAACAACTAAGGTCAAGAATAGTCTGGAGATACCCAAGGGGTAATCAGATTCTGTAAATAGAAGGACAGACAACACATTGGTCAAAGGAAAAAAAACAAAAACACAAACACTGACAAACTAAACACTACACAGAAAACTAATGATTGAGCAACAGGAACAACATTAAAACCGGTAGTGAACTCAGGTGTTCTTCTTGTTATAACCGGATGACAAGTCATGAATGAGGAAACGACAGGATTATGATTACGACAAACGGAACATAAATGTGGTCATTTGTGACACAGATATTCCGTAACGGTCAACCAAGTCATGATGGCGACCTTAAACCTTGTCTAGTAATAATATTTCAAATTAACCACTAGTACCCGTGGTTCAGTAGCTTCCCTCTTAGCAGCTATTCTCTATCAATGAAATTATGCTCTGGAACATGGTATCGATATAGAGATGCATATACTCCATATGCAGGTGTTATTGAAATGTTGCTACATATAAAAGGAAAGTTCATTGCTTTTCATGGTGGGAAAAGGAACTAAGCTTACATCGAATTTATTCTTAGAACGTTATTTGAAATAGAGAAAAATAAAACAACTTGAACAATTCCATAATTAGATTTGATCCACTAACTACTCTTTGTTCTGTTATTACATTGGTTGTCATGACAACAAAGGGAAATTCAATTTACATCCCAAATTTCAATATTTAGATTTTGTTCACCCTTTACATTTTCTTCATTACAAGAAAGGGAAACTCAGATTGCATAGAGTTTATCATTAGAACATAATTCTAAATGGAATAAAGGAAACAAAACTTCTAAAAATAACACACTGATTTTCCCGGATTTATTTCCTTAAGTTAAAAAAAGAAATGTTTAAATTTTATCCATCCATATTTCTTTGTGTTTGATTGAATAAAACTGTTAATGAATTAACCACAAAAGGTTGCTTATTACATTTAACTTTTAAATCTCTATGTATTTTTAGAACATCATTCTAAATAGGGGAAAAAGGGAAACACCTGAAACAATTCTATATTTAAATATGATCCATTTACTACTCCGTACTAGTAGAACTTTCGTTCCATTTTTTTCATGGCGAGGAAGGGAAATTACATTACATTACGTTAATTAAGATTGTCATATCTATATAAGTAAATTGATGAGTAGATAAAAATACATTTCGTATGGTACAAGGATATATTTATACACTCTGATTTTCCCGGATTTATTTCCTTAAGTTAAAAAGAAATGTTTAAATGTTATCCATCCGTTTTTTTCCCTCAGATTGCATTGAATTTATTATTAGAACATTATTCTAAATGGGACAAAACAACTTTGAAAATGTCCAAATTTAGGAGGTACGGGAGTTAGGGTTATGGTATTTAACGCCACTTTCAACAATAATTCATTTATATCGTGTCGGTCAGTTTTATTGATAGAGGAAACTGGAGAAAATCACCGACCTGTCGCAAGTCACTGACAAACTGCATCACATAGTGTTGTATCAATTACACCTCTCTATTAGCGTGTTTCGAACTCCCACCGTTAGCTTTGAGCCACTTCCTACATTAGTAGTACCTCCCTTGCATTTTTTTCATGCCGAGAATTGAAACTCAGATTACATAGATTTTATTATTAAAACTGAAAAAAAAAAAAGAAACACCTTTGAAAATTCCATATTTAGACATGATCAACATAGTACTCCCTACTAGTAGAATAGTCGTTCCATCTTTTTTGTCATGGTGAGGAAGAGAACTGAGATTAAATATATTTTATTAAGGTTGTTATATCTATATGGGGGTTTGGGATATGGTATTTAATGCCACTTTCAACAATATTTCAGTTATATCGTTATATCTATATGAGTAAGTGTAGGAGCAGACACAAACACATTAAATTAACTTGTTCTCCCCATGATAAAGCTAAAAAAAATGCTATGTTGGCGTTATACAACAACCATTAACCTACTTACTCACAAACACAGTGCGATGACATATTTATATACACTGGGCTTCCCAGGTTTATTTCTTTATTGAGTTCTAGGTAATATAAGCTTGGGTGATTTCAATTTGATTAACAACAGTTGTTATACCATCCCATGTTAGTGGTGCGTAGCGCATTTAAACATCTGAGGTAAATAATAAGTGTAATAACAAAATTACCAAACTCCGAACAATCTTACAAAGGGAAAGTCAAAACTCATATATAAGCAGACAAAATCAGTTGAATCAGATTTTAAAGCGCCAAATAAACGTTAGAGAAAAACAAAGGGGCAATCAGGAATGAACAATTCAGTGAAACTGGCATCATAGGGTGCACAAGACACAGGTCGAAGACAAACAAAGCTAAAACACAACACAGAAAACCAAAAAGATGAGCAACACGGATCCCTACCAAATATTTCAGGTTAGAGATGGTTGTTCGTTTTATTGATATTCGTGGAATCATTGATAATCACCAATTAAACTTTACACTCATAATATTGGGATTATAATTGTCATTGGCTCATTGCAGATAGTCCGGTATTACACACCCACCATGAAACTGATCTCGTGTGATATAATTGAAATCGCTCTTAACCACGCAAAACTATAATCAGCAATACTAATGGAAAATATCCACATATTAATAAGAAAGAATAATGAAGCAATATAATATTCCACATGAACACATTAATTAAATTACATTAAAATAAAGGAGATCACATTTAATTCTGTTCTACAGTTCACAATCACGGTATGAATTATCAAAATGAGTATTCGTTGTTCGTATCTCAAATGGCAACGAATCTTTTCATTTTTACGTAGAATATATCTTTCTTTTATCGCCGACAATACGCTTGCCGGACTATATGAGTAACACGACATGTGTCTTATAAGAAACAGGGACCGCTTACCCTTGGTTTCATCACCGGTGCTTTGACGAGTTCGTGTTGCTTTGTTTTCTTTATATTTGTCTTGTGTGCTTAATGTTGTCAATGTCTCTAGATTACTCATTGGGGGATATTTCTGACATTTGATGGTGGCGGACGTCTTTTGGACGCTCCTGAATTTTATGTAGAATTATAGGTGTCTGCATAGTTTTTATAGTTTTTAAAGAGAGTATCCTATTTTAAATACATCACGTCGTCTAATTGCAAATATCGTCTACCAGAAACATTGTTTAGTGACAGGAACATACAAATTTTGTTGAAGTTTGATTATCCGCCATTACTGAGACAAAAGCGTGAAAAGATGGCCGACTTTTAATATTTTAATCAGTACATTTCATTTACCTTGTTTATATTGATAACTTAATTTATAGAATATATATTTTTATATTCTATTGTACCCCATATAAAATAGATAGCAGGGAACATTTATACTTGAGAGATTGTCATTGAACATTCGTGGGATATCCCCCCACCCCCACGTTAAGCCGGTAGGCTTGGCTGGCGTTTAGCTTTTATATTTTAACGATTTTATCATTTTAAATTCTTTATGAATGATTTTAAGTTTTCCATATCCCATATTGATTTATTTTGTACATTACTGAATTTCAAATTCCTGATAGTATTAAATGTTTTAAGTCAGATATTGAAAGGAACCTATACAACCTGCCTTCAGTATCTTCAACTTAGCACAGCACTTAAGTGCCAAAATAGGACAACATGACAACATAGCTCTATATATCTGGATAAGCACATGTGATCTAACAGTTAAAAACAAGGAATATATCTCATTAAAAACAGAGTGATGAGTCAGTCTAAAAATTAGTAGACAATTTCCGACAGATTGTAGGACTGTTTAAAGATTATCCCAACTGCAGCCTCACTTTCCTAGAAACTCCAGTGTACTCTATTTATTAACATAACATATCTCATAATCACAAACAACCCAACGAATTTTTGAATCAAGACAACAAACAAGTTCTACAAGTACATTCAATCAATGATCACATTAGAGCTATCAACAACAGCCTTGGCAAACGTTCTCCGAATTTCTGCTTAGATATCAGTCACAACAACAACATAACACAAAAACCCAATACATCAGACAGAGACAGATATAATTTCAATATATATTGGGATGTGATACATCCTTCGCACAACCTTGCAAAGGTGTGGTTACGAAAGAAAGCGTACAAAATAACGGACGAATGTTGGTCTAACTGAACCATATCCAAAATTCCACTACAAGAACCCATATCCATTAGATCCACCATTTGAAATAGGATATACTTTTATGTATTGTAAAGTTCGTTATATAAGAAATAATAATAGCTAAGGCTAAGATCTCTATTCTGAGTGACTGGTCGATAGTGGGACTATCCACAACGTATTGGCACTCAGTGCAAGATAACTAATAGTCCCATTGTCTTTTTCTTCATTTTATAGTTAGTCTGTATAGTTAGTAATTATAAAAGAAAAATTACAACTATGGATATGAAAGTTACAAAAGTAAAGGTACCTGCTCCATCTCTATCTGAGTATTCAAACAAAAGTTGTACAAGTAAAAGCACTGTACAAAAAGTTGGAAGCTACAAAAAGAGCTCAACATATGCAATATGAACTTACTGGTGGGGGTATTGTATTAACTGCTGATACAGCAACATTTGAACTGATTAGAACAGCTGTTGTGAAAAGTATTATTTGAACTTTCCCGTAGAAGTTGGACAGATAAACCAAGATGTTACGAACAAAACCTAATATAGTACAAATTACCATCAAAGTTTCTAGTGACTCTAGTAGGGATTATACCATCAATATATATATACAACTTCAAGCAGATTTTTGATTAATGGGAAGAACATTAAAATATTTGTTGATAGAGATCTCAAAAATATACGCAAGATAATTGAATCAGCAACCCAAAACAACACTGAAGCTGTTTCTGAAAAATCTAAACGTAAAAATGGCTGAACAATTAACAAAACTTCTGCAGGCTAGATTGGTAGATAAATTCAACAAGGCCACAAGAGACGGATGAACGGTCAAATCCCCACCAGTAGCAGTTCTAGTATTAACTGTAATAATAAGTGTAAAACTAAAAGCACATGCTGTACAGAAGGAGGGCATTGGGTCCACTACAACTGTGAGAAATTATCAAATAAAGAAATAGAAAACGTAGAACAAGGACAGAATAGTGAATACACATGCAAAATCTGTATAAATAACAAGGCAAAAACAAGCATGCTAGACATTGAATTACCAAAAAGAAATATTTCTTCAAACATAGACATACTTGGGGAAGGCGAATTAAGAAATGACGAAGTGCAAGATGCAAATGGAACAAATATATGTCATGTATGTACTGCAATAATCAAAACAACATTTGAAATATGCGATTCGTGCAATAATAGTATACACGAAGACTGCTGCGAACTAACAAATAGCCTTACAACCTGCTATACTTGTATTGGTCACAACCTTACAACCTGCTATCTGCAAAAACAAACTTAAACTAGACATCAGCACCAATGATATTAGCCGGTCGCATGTTATTGGTAAAATCAGAAACGGAAAATCTCAAGTCATTGTTAGATTCTTATCATACAGATGTCGCGAAAAAGTGTATAACTCCAAAAGAAATCTCAAAAATGATGCCAACAGAATCTTCATCACAGAAAACATGACAAAAACAAGGACAAACCTAGTAAAATCCCTCGCTGATCTAAAGTACAACCAAAACATCCAGACCTACTGGACAACGGACGGTCGTGTCTACGCAAAACTTAACGAAAGTAGCAGACGAACGCTCATACGGAACCATGATGACATCAGAAACCTACTTAATTCCTCTGACTATGATATAAATTAAACTTAAAAAACTTAGCTATATATTATTTATCTCAGATTAATAGTTATTGTTTTTGAGTTTTTTTTCCTTGCCATTCATGTACTGAATTGTATGTAAATATTTATCTTCAATCAAATTTGTATCCACTAAAATCGACTATCCTCTTACTATTCCATCCCCCATATAACTTCTATGCAGTAAATTCAGGTCAAATCACATTGTTTTTCTCCATAATGTTAAAAGTCCAGCTTAAATCCACTAAGTTTCATATTTATTGTTCTTCATATCCTATTTTTTGTCATAACCCAACTTGTCCACACGCTGTAAGTCATACTATCCAAACTAAGCATTTTTTTTAACCTAGTTATATATGTGCCCCCTATCATACCCCGTAGGAGAAAGTGGACGTATCAAAGTATTGTCATATTATCGAAAACCCTTTCATAAAAAGTCAAAACGTTTAAAATTAAACAATACAATTCAATTAAATTGATATATCTGCACAGCGTAAATCCCCAATAATTAAAGATTGAGTTTTATTTATTATCTATAGGTATTCCTATACAGAATCCCTAATTTCCCGAGAAAGGGAACGTGTCAAAGTGTTAGCTTATTATCGAAAACTGATTTAAATAAAATCAACTTATAACTCATTCTATGCGCAATCGACTGACAAATTTATCAAATACCTAATACAGTAAAGCTATCTAGTTAAGCTGTCACATTAGTTGCGAAATTACGTGGTTGATTTCCGCGATCTATTCTAAAAGGTGTTCTCGACTCATCTGTTGTAATTTAATTTGAAAGCAAAACTGATGATGTCTTCCTGTCTGAACAGATTTTTTTTCTTTTTCCAACAAATATTAGGCTTCCTAGACGAGATATTTTGTACTTTTACAGAGATCTATCAGATATTTTCCCTCTTCATTAACTGCTTATGGTGTACCATTCCTCCCCAAAGGAGAAATATCATGGTTCTACATTAATTTTGATATATACTAAATTTCCGTATGTCGGAATTAATTTCCATATCTTCAAATCTATATACAAAAATGTACATATCATATTCGACCGATTAATAACAAGTTTTTTTGTTTTTGTTTTTTTTCTTTTTTCTCAGTGTATGAAATATCAAAAATAAAATGGTAAAATGATGAAAATCTCCTGGAAATTATTACCTATCATGGTCATGTATCCAAATATGTTCATTGTATTCGAGACATCGATAATAATAAATACGTGAGCAAAATAAATGATAATTGTGTATACCATATATGAAGTTATTATTATTATTATTTTTTTATTTATTTATTTTTTATGATTACATGTTTTTTTAATTGATTGGTGATAATGTGTATATGTTTGTAAAGTGATTTTCTTTTGTGTTTCTAAAACTGTATTAGCAATATTGTATAGTGTTTACGATATACAAATGTATAAAAATTATCTATTATACATATAATGTAGAACATTTAAGTCGTAGATATGTGGAGTGATGAATTGTGACAGGAATGATACAACATATCTGTAAATTAATGACATATGGTTCTTTTTTCCAATGAAGTTTAATATAACACTAATTTCCCATTTGAAACCCCGCTATATCTCAACATTTCAAATGAACTTACTTTTCATTTTCTTTGCTTGTATATATACATGTATTTATGTTTTGTTAACTTTCTTTACTTTTTCATCATTGTTGCTATTTCTCCTATTTAATTTTGTGTGTGGATGCTGCGGTGTGTGTTTTGATGTGGGAGTGGGACTGGCCTATCTCTGCTCTTTGCTGTCTTCAAACCTAAAGCCCAATGGGTAATAGTTTGGAAGAATACAGAGCGCCTATAGGCATGTTCCATTCTCACACTTGCAGATTGTGTGGACCTTTTGTTATTCGGACTGATACTTATTTGAACATATTTAGAATTAACCTCCGATGCTCTCTCTTTTATGTCTGCCTTCTCTTGCTCCAGGGTCTAAATCCAAATGTAAATGCGTTGTTTTTACTTTTTACACTCCATTTTATACTACTTGTCGGAAATATCGAATCTAATCCTGGTCCACACGAATTATCACAGTCAATTTTGGAAAACAATCATACTGATAGATGTATTTCGTTGTGTAATATTAATATCCGCAGTATTAGATATAAAATGGAGTTCCTTGAAACCTCTTTGAATGATTTCGATATATTAGTTGTAACTGAAACACACCTTGATAACCAAATAAATGATAGTGACATAACTCTCGATTCGTTTCCGAATATTATCCATCGAAAAGACCGTTCAAATATTCGAAAAATGATATCTCTATAAGTAGGAAATCCGAATTAGAAAACAATCTTGACGAAACTATCTGGGTTGAAATACGATCCAAAGGTCAATCTTTTTTACTATGTAACACATATAGATCTCCGTGTACAGATATTGATTACTGGACAAGATTAACATACGCAATAGAGTTGGCCCTTCAGGTAAATGAAAACATCATTATCACGGGCGATCTGAATTCAAATCTATTGTGTTCAAATAACAACAAACATATTGACCTTGTGAATATTTTTAATCTTAAGAATGTGATTGACAAACCTACCAGGATAAGTAGTAATACTAGTACTTTATTAGACCCCATTATTCTGAGCGATACTTTGAACTGTAATTATTCTGATGTACTTAAAATACCAAGACATATAAGCGACCACGATGCAGCTATTGCATTCATTAAATGACCAAAAGCTACATCGAAATCATTTACAAGAGAAATCTGGTTATATGGCCAAACTGATTTTGTTAGATTTAATCAGATGCTAACTGATATAAATTGGAATGAAAAACTTTGTTATTTTGATGATGTAGATGATATGTGTGAAGAATTTTCAAAAACTTTCCTTCAAATTTCAAGTGCATGTATCCCTTCAAAAACAATATTGATACGCGAAAAAGACAAACCATGGTTCAGTAACGAAATACGAAAAGAAATCCGCATACGTGACCGGATTAGGAAAAAATTATTAAAATCTCAAAACGAAAACAACATTATTAAATATAAAAAACAAAGAAATAAGGTAAATAATATGAAAAAAATAGCAAAGGAGAAATTTGAAAATAATTTAGACAACTTTTTATTAAATAACTCTTCAAACCCAAAAATGTATTGGAAAATAATGAAGATGTTAATCAAATCTAACAAAGGAAATTATTGTATACCCCCACTCCGGAATTCAATTAATGATCAACACATTGATAATATTGCTTATGACGATTCGGACAAATGCGAGTTATTGAATAAATATTTTAGCTCAATATCAAAACTGGACGAAGAAAATGTTACTCTCCCACAGTTTGACTCAAAAACAAATAATATTATTCACGAAATACATATAACAGAGAACGAAATTATTGATGTTATTCAAATTCTTGACCCAAACAAAGCCACAGGACCAGACAAAATAAGTAATAAAATGCTTAAAATTTCTCCTGAGAAAATTGCAAAGCCCCTTCTAATAATATTTAATAAATCTTTACAACAGAGCAAATATCCTTCTAATTGGAAGAGTGCTCATGTTATTGCAATTTTCAAAAAGGGTGACACATCCATACCCTCCGAATAGTTTATAAGCATGTTTACAATCATCTTGTTAACAACAATCTCATATATAAATACCAATTGGGGTTTTTGCCAAAACATTCCACTGTCCATCAACTATTAGAACTATACAATTCGATCCTAAACTCTCTAGAAAAAAAAGAATTTAGCTGCTTCGTCTTTTGCGATTTTTCTAAAGCTTTCGACAAGGTTTGGCATAAAGGTCTTATTCACAAAATGAATTCATACGGAATTCAAGGGAAGTTAATAAAATGGTTCGAAAACTATCTGCTCAAAAGAAGACAAAAAGTAATTAATAAAAACTCTTGGTCAAGTTTCGAACCTGTCTCAGCTGGTGTACCCCAAGGGTCGGTATTGGGTCCCCTCATGTTTCTAATATACATACATGATATAGGAGAAAGCTTATATCGTTGAGTAGATTATTTGCTGACGACACATCACTCGGATATTCTAGTCAAAGTGTTGATCAAATAAAATCTGTAATCAATCATGATCTACTCGAACTAAATGCCTGGTCTAGTAAATGGCTAATGTCATTCAATCCCGAAAAAACAGAAATCTTGTTTTTCTCCAATACCGGTAACATAGACAACATCGAATTTTCTTTTAATGGCAAAAGTATCCCTTTATCTACTAGCCATAAGCATCTGGGAGTTATCCTCTCCCAAAATGCAAAATGGAATGAACATTTAGAAAATATGATAACAAATATAACCAAACATTTAGGTATATTACGGAAATTAAAATTCAGTCTAAATAGATCCAACTTAGAAAAAATGTATTTAGTCTACATTCGGCCCCTTTTCGAATACGCTTGTGAAGTCTGGGATAATTGTGGAATTGGCTATTCAGACAAATTAGAAAAACTTCAATTAGACGCTGCCAGAATTGTAACAGGTCTACCCATTTTTACAAAATCGGAGTATTTATATGCTGAGACAGGTTGGGAAACACTATCAGAGCGGAGAAACCGCAGAAAACTCCAATTATTTTTTAATATAAAATGTGGAATGGCACCTGAATACTTGCGTCATCTAGTTCCCCCAACTATTCAGAGTACTACTATATACCCTTTGCGAAATGGTGATAATTTAATAGTTCCTTTCTGTAGACTCTCTATAACCAATTCGTCATTTATTCCTTCCACAGTTAAAGAATGGAATAAACTTGACATTGCAATCAGAAAATTAGATTCATTATCCAAATTCAAAAACGCTATTCGTCTTAACAGCCAAACAAATAAGATCTCAGTCCCCAAACTTTATTACTATGGACCTAGAAAGTTAAACGTGATCCTAACACAAATTAGATGTACAGCTTCTTTCCTCAACCATGATCTACATAAGGTTCATATTTTATCTAGCCCAGCGTGTAGCTGCGGTGCCCCCCAAAGAAGATGCGAACCACTTCTTTTTTGTTTGTACCAAATATTCTGAAAAAAGAAACGAACTGTTTCTCAGCATAGGCGATTTGTCTCAATCGATCAATACTTCACTTCTCACTTCAGGAAGTGAAACCTTAAGCTATGCAGATAATTGCTTTATTTTTGATTCAGTTTTCCGATTCATAAAAAGGTCTAAACGATTTCTAATCGTTTAATGTACTAACCAAACATCATCCAGCATCCATACACACACACATACTTTTTCTTCATTTCTTTTTACTCGTTTACTATTTTCAGCTACATTATATGATAAAATTGTATTTTTCTTGTTTTTTTGTGCATTCTCAATATAATGTAATAATGATTGTATATATAGGAGAAGACTCCATAAGTTGGTAAAACTTGTGTCTGATCCTCTTTGTATCATTGATCAAATAAAAATATTATAAACTAAAACCGGCTATACTTGTATTGGTCATAACCATATAAACAATCAAAAAGATCAAAGTAGTAATGAACTTGAAAATACAGTGGAACAAGAAAATACTTCAGCTGCTATACAAAATAAAGACAAGAACCAGAGCAATAATAATATTCCTGAAAGTACCTCTCAGTTGAGATCAAAAGAGCTTAAACTTAAGAAATGGGAGCAAGATCTGGAACTAAAAGACAAATTATTGAATGAAATCAGTAAAGACTGCACTAAGTTTATGAGTTATGTAACTAAATTAGAAAATCAAAATCAAGAGCTTAACATGCATATCATGACTTTTGCAAAGAAGAATTGAACAAATAGAAGAGAAAACCACCCATAAAGTGCAACCTAACAATCCTCAACACCATGATTATCATACTATAGATCAAAATTTAGCTCCTGACAACAACAGCTTACTGCATTTCATACAAGATAGGGTTACATCTTTTGTACTCAAACAAATAGACAAGCAACTTCAGCAGCTTGAGAACAACATGGTTACTACTATTACTGAACAAAACACAAGTAATACTGATTCAAAATGTCAAAGTGCCAATTCAGAGCAGAAACCTACATCTGAGAAGATCAATACTCATGAAAATGCCAGAGATGGGTAATCTACATTAGAACATTATGAACAAGCAGACATTGAGCATAAATCCGAATTTCAAAATACTGCTGAAAATAATGACTGTATGAACACTGGAATAGTTCATACAAAACAGAAAGTAAACCCAAGGGGGACAACTGATCAAATGCCCAAAATGGAACAGCTACACCAGAAAACACCACTAACAACTCAACTCATCGGGCAACCGCTATATTTTAGAGAAAACCCAGTGATATCACAGAGTTGTATTGGCTCCTTGGCTATGCCATGCGTACAACCAATATGTCGCGAACTGATATAGCATATATACATCCTGTGCAAAACCAGCATTTTTTTAGTTCATGCTGAACACGTAAGACTCAGAAAGTAGCAACAAATCGCCTTACTATTGCTTCGTACAACTGTAAAAACATAAAAACTAGTACCTTAGCAATATGTGACTTAATGCGACATGCAAATATTATATTACTTCAAGAGCACTGGCTGTGTCAATGCCAATAATACCAACTAGGAGAAATACACAATGACCTATGTCATGTAGGAAAAGGAGTAGATAAATATGACGAAATAGATCAAAGTAAACTACCCAGAGTGTATGGAGTAGTAGGAATTTTTTGGCACAAAGATTTAGACCAAATTGTGGGAATGGTGGAAGGAGGAAATGAAAGGATACAGTGTATAGAAGTAAACCAAATTAGTAGCAAACCTATCCTTATTA
Source organism: Bathymodiolus brooksi (assembly GCA_963680875.1). Lineage (NCBI taxonomy): Eukaryota > Metazoa > Mollusca > Bivalvia > Mytilida > Modiolidae > Bathymodiolus > Bathymodiolus brooksi. The sequence continues at coordinate 86,610,796 of OY804589.1, read as the reverse complement.
TATGTGTTTATATGCCAACTTCTGGAGGAAGTGTGAAAACCATCGAATATCACAAAATTTGTTGAATGAATTACTGCAAAGGTATCAAAATACACATTACATTGTGATTGGCGGGGACATAAACGAAGATATGTCAAGCAAAGCTGTAAATAGTAGAAAAAAAGTATATTTTAGATTTTATTGATGAGAACAATTAAATTTTTACTATGGACAGGAAATCGTTTGTATACTCTAAAGGCCAAGATTGTTCCGAAATCGACTATTTTCTTGTTGATGCATCATTCCAATACTGTAGTCAAAAGAAGACCATACTAGATATGCCATCAAATACCTCCGACCATCATCCTATAACGATAACTCTGAAAGTATTCATGGAGAATAATACAAGTAATATTCATCAGAAACCTAAACCAACTATCAAAGTTAAATGGGATAAACTAGATACCAACAGATATAGAGATAATACTAGATTTAAAATGACAGAAAACAACAAACTTCTTATGGGAGGAAATACCGAAAAGTCCGTTAAAGTTTTCACAAACATTTTGAATGAATCAATAGCCGAGTTAATACCTGCTAGAACAATTCGCAAAAATAAACCAAAACTTAAAGTTTGGAATGAAGAAATTAAAAGGGCATTAAAAGACATCAGAATGGCCCATAAAGAATGGAGAGAGGCTGGAAAACCAAATGAGGGGGAATTAATAAAAACCAAGAAAAGCTCTAAAAGTAAGCTATGGAAATCAGTTAAAGAGTGGAACAGGCAATTAAATCAGCTAAAGTGAAGGAAGATATAATGAATGCCCGTACTGGAAATACTAAATTATTTCATCAACTAGTGAACAACGAAAGAAAATGTTCCAACGGTACCTCGGAGCTAGAAGTTAAAGATAAAATGTACTACGGCCCAGATCAAATTGCGCATGGTTTTAGAGAACATTTCCTAGAATTTTCAACTCCCAACAAAAATAACAACTACGATGAGCAATATCACGTCCCGCGCAGGAACGAAGTACAACATATTGTGGATATAGTTAAGAATCAAGAGACCCCTATTATAACCGTAGAAGAATTAAAGAAAGCCATGGATGTTTTAAATAAAGGAAAATCACCTGACATTTTTGGTATCACAATTGAACATTTATCTAACGCCGATGAGGTAATTTTGGACTTTCTGCTACACATTTATGACACAATGCTCAATAATGGAGAAGTGCCTAATGTTATTAAGAAAGGGCTATTGTCCCCAGTTATTAAGAAGAAAGGAAGTAAGAAGCTGGCAAACTACTACAGAGAAATGACTGTACTACCTGTCTTAAATAAAATACTTGAGGCTATAATTAAATTACGTATTCAACCACAAATTATGAAAATGCACAACCCATGTTAGCGAGGTTTTATAGCAAATACATTGCCATTAAATGCATCATTAATAATTAAAGAACTAAAAGGAAATGCCAAAGATGAAAAATCACCAGTCATCATTGTATTATTAGACGCAAAATCAGCATTTGATGTGGTAGATCCGTATTATCTCCTGAGAAGATTATATCAAACTGTAATTAGCGATAAATTATGGTCTCTCATTAACAGCTTACACCAAGGAGCAACTAGTGTTGTGAAACGGATGGGTCATGAATCTTCTGTATTTAAAGTCACACAAGGAGATAGGCAAGGGGGAATCTTATGTGCAGACATGTACAAAATGTACGTCAATCTTCTGCTCGACAGGCTTAACCACACAGGCATATGAGCTAAAATTGGCAACATAATCTGTAACACCAGTGCCTGTGCAGATGACGTCACCCTTAATTCCTTCAATGAGATGGAAGCCCAAGTGTTAATTGAAATTGCAGCAGAATATGCAAAACAGGAACGTTATCAACTCCAACATACAAAAACAAATAGTATTCGAATTCATTCGAACCGTAAACAATACTCTACTGGTCAACACAATCTGAATTCACTCCAAATAAACGGACAACCAATAAATGACACCAAAGAAGCTCATCATATAGGCTTGTTGCAATCTGACACCATCGCAAAAACCATGGAAATAAATGTAGAACAAAATATTAAGAAAGCAAGAAGAACTACCTAGTCTTATGGTCTCTGGATTACAGGGGCACAATGGGCTAGACCCCTAAACCTCCTTGCAACTTTTTAAAACATATGTGCTGCCTATATTACTATACGGAATGGAAATACTGCTTCCTACAAAAACATATACCGCAAAATGGATTTATTTCAAAAGAAAATATTGAAGCAAATACTGTCGTTGCCGAAAAATGCACCTGACTGCAGTATATATTCTAACTGGAATTTGGCCAATTGAATTACACAAATTCAGTATAAAGCACGTATTTGTTATAATAACAATTGTAACCTAAACGATAGCTCTCTAGAAAAAGAAATTGCGAGACGTCAACTCTCCATTAAAAACAACAATAGTAAAAGCTGGTTTATGGAAATAAAGAAGCTGCTTTTGAAATATGATCTGGAAGATCCAATTATACTACTAGAAAATCCTGTTAAAAAGAAGAGTGGAAAAGGACTGTCAATAAAGCAATTAATTTTAAATGGAAAACACAACTCCTGGAAACAAAGAAATTATATAAAAATCTTCAATACCTAAATGTTGGAAACCCATATTATAAAGGAATCCATAACCTCCTGAGAATCAACTGTACATCAGCAAGAGATGTAGACAGAATCCCGCTGAAATTGAAATTAATAACTGAAACGTATCTTCTACAAACTAGTAAAGCAGCTATAAAGAAAATTGGCAACGACAGTATCTGTTTAATATGTGGAAAAGACGACGACACAGTTGAGCACTTCATCCTTCAATGTCCTGCTCTCTCGGTAGTTCGAGATCCAACAATAACTGAAATTAGCTTTATACTATATGAGTAGTATCGAATTAATTTTGACACTTTTAACACCCAAAAGAAAACATAGACTATGTTAGACTGTAGTAACCTGATCCGGAATAAGGAACACATTCAAACTGGGTCATAACTGGAATTTCAGAGCAGGAGGCTACTACATAATTTACATGCATCTAGATATAGGACGCTTGCGAATATAGAGAAAAAATAACAAGCAAAGTAAGGAAAAATAATCTACCACTATATTGCACTAACCGAAGCAATAGTAAGGCAGATGAGATTAAGTCAAATAGTAAAGTGGGGACAATTTTATAGAAATCAATGACTTTGTAACATAGAAAAGGATATTTTGTTGTTTCACAAAGAGGGATATGTACATACTTGAGAGCACCAACGCATGATGCATATACAAATGGTGTTGGTGATGGTGACGTACCCGATATTAATAGGAATCTAAGTGGAAAATGGTATGGTTATGGTAACTCGACATGCTCTGCATGGTTGTCCTATGAAGGCAATCTCCCATACAGAGTTGTCGATCCTTGCAGGCTCTCTACCTCTGTAAACGTCTCGATTTTATAAGATTCTTGTAAAATATTTATATACTCTAGATTTTGCTTCTAAGACGCTATTCGTCTTTTTTGCATATATCTTTAGTTTTGACGTGAAATATGATTTTATTTGAGGCGAAATACCATTTTAAGAAAGCTATGTTTATAGGGACTATTATTTTTGTGAAACGTTTTCCTATTCTGAGTAATTTGGTTTACTTATTCATCCGATAAAATGTCAACATTAGATACAATTGTTAAAGATTATGACAAGAACATCGTGTTGAGGGACTGTCAAAGGCAAGCTTTTCAATGTCTACATAAACAATTGTCACATGATCGTTCATTACATGATCACGTGTTTTGGGACTGCTTTTGAGACGCTTACAGAGATAGAGAGCATTCAAGGACCGACAACTCTGTATGGGAGATTGCTATGCAGGATGCACAGAAGAAGAACAGGTAAAAAAGATTGCCCTTTCGGGTTTCTCTAACTTTTATATATAATAATAACTTTATTGTCATTAAACATATATAAACATGTCTGTGACAAATACAAACAAACAAACAATATAATATAAACGTCTAAAATGGTTTATAAAACAACACCAAGTACACAAAACAAAGTGATAAATAATTAAACACTTTGTTGAATGACAAAATGTTGGTCCAACCGAGGGACTTTACCAATGTATAATTAAATAAAATGTCGAACCAATATGGCGACTTTACAATTTCAAAAAGGTTTTTGACGGTCCATGTACGGGACAAAAGAACCAGATGTTACTCATATGAAAATATATACATAAAAGAATTGAATTCCCACATATAAATTAATAAAAGTACAATAACAATAATATAAATACACAATAGGGCTACACATTTAAATAAATGTTTAATATATATATATATATATATATATATATATATATAAACGTCTAAAATGTTAGCACAACGATATCAAAAAAAGATGTTAAAATGTAACAAAAATAACTATAAATCTACAAAAAGACTATAATTATAATTAAATCGACGGATATTTCGCTTGACCGACAAGCTTCATCAGCGTCTGTAATCTGATTTAAAAATTGTCACGAGACCATCAGTTATCGTGACGTAAATTACTAAAAATCATAATCTAAAACTTTTTACTTTTTATTATTCAAGTATATGTGTACACTAATTTATAAACAATATGAAAGCAATGAGAAAATGTAATGATGAAATTTACCAACTAGCTAAGGTTCTCCTCCCTCGGGCATAGGTGACCATAGCTGATGTATCCTGTCTAGGCCCTTTGGATATATTGCTTCCAAAACTTTAAATTATTTGGCTTTCCAATCTTTTGATTATTCCAAAATGTGCGCTGAATTTGATATCTACGTTTTTAAATTACAATCATATACTATACAGCTTGGATAATATGAAGCAGGCGGCGGCGATACTGGTATTACTATTATTGTAATATTTACAATATTGGTATTACCAGTATTATAATATTTACAATACTGGAAATACCAGTATTGTAAATATTACAATACTGGTAATACCAGTATTGTAACACTGTACAATACTAGAAATACCAGTATTGTAATGTTACAATACTGGTAATACCAGTATCGTACATATACAATACTGGATGTACCAGTATCGTGCATTTACAATACTGGAATACCAGAATCGTTGATCTATGCACAATACCGGAAGCTCCAGTATTCTTCATCCAACAATACTGGTAATACTAGTATTGTAAAACACACGATACTGGAAGCTCCAGTATTCTTCATCCAGCCATACTGGTAATACTAGTATTGTAAAGCACACAATACTGGAAACTCTAGTATTCTTCATCCAGCAATACTGGTAATACTAGTATTGTAAAACACACAATACTGGAAGCTCCAGTATTCTTCATCCAGCAATACTGGTAATACTAGTATTGTAAAACACACAATACTGCAAACTCTAGTATCTGGCAATTTGACACGAGTGGGCAGAGCCTAATTCTAAAGGTAAATCACAGCTCATTGTATTTACCGTTAGTATTAGGCTCCGCCCAGTCATGTCAAATTACCTTACCAATATATATCAAACTCTAAGGGACCATACAAAATATTTTGACATTACAGGACTTTTGCCTCTTATGTTATGTACAGCAGAAATGACGTATGAGCATGCCAGATTGTGTATAGCTATTCATTTTAAGATTGAATATTGGCCGCTCCCAAAATTAGCAAAGGGAATAAGAGAATTATACATGATTGTATCTATACCATGACATTTGGGTTTAAACTGCAAGTATATGAAATACAATAACACATCATTTAGTTTCTTTTTGAATAATATTGGTGGCCCTGAAAAGGGCCGGTGATTGAAAACGTAGACTAGTCGCTACACTGGATAGAATTCGGCGATGTGTCTTTGGATGTTGTCGAAGCAGTCTTGGTGTGTCCTGCCGAATCTGTCTCGCCACATGAACTCGTCCAGATAACCGGGCAGCTTGCCGATTGTCGTTCCGTGCATGGCTTTAATTCTTCCTTTGCATTTGTTCCAGTACGACTCGATTATATTCAATTCTTTTAGTATAATGTAGACATAAAAACTCGAGTTAACCGGAATTCTACTACCAGTACATTTCTATTTGTTTGGTTTTTAGATGAATCCTGAGATCACGCAGTTTGATATTATTCAATCGAATTCGAAGCTATTACAACAATTAAAAAAACACTAATGTTAATTTATGTAATAACAATTCTAAATATTGCTTTAATAAACTTTATTATGATTGTAAACATTTAATCATGTGATTGTTTCAATTATTGTCGGTGTTAGCTTGGTAGAATCACATTTCTCTTTCTGGATTAATAATTAACAGTTAAAAATCATCATGCCACACCTAAATAACCTTTAATTGTTGTGTAAACATGTATATAGTACCATTTTTTTTTTGAGGTATTTTGTACTGGACATTAAGCATTTATATTCTGCGATTTTTATTTCTGTGGTCCGGGGTTAACCGCGGAATACCGCAGAAATTGGATTGCCGGAGAAATTACCGTTATACGGGGTAATTAATCGTGCACAAAGAAACACACATGAACTCCTTTTAACAGATACATATTTTTTTTTTATAGATGCTGTGGTGCATGCAGTATATTCACACAAGGAAGAACTGGCCCGAGTCCAGAGCCTGCGTAAACCAGAACTACAACAGTACCTACAGGAAAATCAAGGCCACCTGGACCAGTTGCAGACAGTTGGGGAAATGGACATGCGCACCACAGAGAAACTCCGAGTAGCAGCTCTCATGGTGTGCTTCGTAAAAGCCACCAAGTAGATGAAAGTGTGGTTACTAATAGTTCGTTTGAGAATGTTGGCAATGCATACAAACTTTGAGAATTAATTTCAGATTTTTAGATTGATTTTTAATAAAAAGAAATTATGGCAATGGACAACTTTGCAATTACGCATCTAAAATTGTGAAAGTATATTGATGTACGAAATAATTATTTATGCTTTATGGAGATTTATAGAAATCAAACGGACTATTCTATAACTGTTTTATTTATTTATGTTGAAACACACATTTAGTTGACAATAAATATTATTTTGTTATGACAAACCAGTCTTGGCATATGACTCTGTTCTCTACAGTATCTACTGTATGGGTTTCATCTGGTCCTCTACACATATGATTCTTTCTGCAGACTTGCTTAAAGGTCCCCATGGTTCATCAAACTGTCACCACAAAAGTTCGTATATAGCACATAACTGATTAAACAAAAAATAGTACATGTATACCCCACGCTTCCTGTTGGACCGACATATCATATCTCTTGTCGAGTGTCATTCTGTGATATGCACACCTTCATTATATGTACAAACATTCTGCAAAGTTTGAAAGATCTGTGTTGAAAACTGTAGGAGAGTTAGCAATAGCTGTACAAACCATGGACCGTAATGGCGTATGTCACGATTTTTCTGTGTTGAAAAAAACCCCAATATAAAATTACATTCCGCAACTTCATACCTAATCTTCCAGTATCTGCAATACTGGTATTACCAGTATTTTCCAGAATTTTCCAGTATCTGCAATACTGGTATTACCAGTATTTTCCAGAATCTTCCAGTATCTGCAATACTGGTATTAACAGTATTTTCCAGAATCTTCCAGTATCTGCAATACTGGTATTAACAGTATTTTCCAGAATCTTCCAGTATCTGCAATACTGGTATTACCAGTATTTCCCAGAATCTTCCGGTATCTACAATACTCATATTTTGGCAATGCCTAGTATCTTCTAGTATTGCAGATACTGGAAAATTCTGGAAGATACTGGGATACTAGTATTTACCAGTATCTGTACCAGTATTGCAGATACTGGAAGATACTGGTAAAGTACTGGTATTACCAGTATTGTGTACCAGTATTGTAGTACCAGTATCACGGCCGGCTGCTTCATATTATCCCAAATGTGATTAATGGTGCCATGCTTGGATGAACATGTATATATAGTGATTTAAATGATGCAGTTTACAATGTGTTGTAACCTTTCACGATTTGTGCACCCTACCATAGCGGAACATGCTTGTTGGGATTTTATGCCACTGCCAACAATATCTAGCACGATGGGAACCACTAGTGAAGCAGGAACTGCTTACTTTTCCTCGGTTTGTGTGGGGTTCGTTTTGCTCAATATTTAGGTTTTTTGTGTAGTGTTTTGTAGATCATTGTTTTCTGTTTTTTACTTTTTTTTTTTACTTTTTGTCATTACATTTTCTGATATTCATTCTACAAGCACATGCAGATTCTTTATTGTCAATATAAATGCTTCTATAAATATGTGATATCTAAGCTTGATAAGGTGTAAAATTGAAGCAAGTTAACAGCATGCCCATTCACGTACTGTAGTACGTGTTTCACGTAGAATAAAAACCATCCACGTATAATTGAAAGAACCCTACGTGCGTGCACGTAGAGAACCCGTTGCGAGCACTGTATACAAATTACCTTTTGTTTACAATTCACTTCAAAGTACGTATAATAGAGTTGTTCTGATTAGTTAATTTCGGTAATATTATCCAATCAGAGCGTTCCTTGCATATTTTAAGTGAGATGATATGATTTATAGATCGCCCAATTCTATTGGCTCCTTATTTTTTATTTGTCCAATCATATAAACTGCTACTGTTAAATCCCGTAATCAGAGTTGGCGAAAATCGTCGGACCGGCAGAATAACGGTCGGTCCGATTAATTAATGAACCGTGTCTGTCCCAATGTCCGTCACGAAAATATTACTTTGTGGTCGTCCAGTTGACGATTGAAATGTATTCACTCCCAGTTTCCACTGCCAATGGCATTAAAATCCGTTTTCAGTTTTATTAAAATGTCAGACAGAGATTTGGAATTTGCTTATTTATTCAGTCAGACCGACACGTTCCTATTTGTAATCGAAACTCCTATACGTAAATGTAAACATCTTTTTAGTAGAAGCGAGCACCTGCAAAACGTGGAACATTAAAACTGAAATATATTACTGAGCACAGAAATAAGTTGACTTCCACACTCCCCAAGTATCAAAGATTGTTTGTGTTTAATTAAATATGTTTTGAGATGCTTATATATTGAAGATGACAACAGATTCATATTCTTAACTAAAATTAAAAATGTAGGTAAACCGGAAACTGACATTGATGTATGATATTCGGAACGTGATCGGACCATTAGATACGGATTGTTGGCCATATCTGCCTTATCTTTTTAGATAAAAATATGTATACAGAAAAACATTTAATTGAGTTGTTTAATGATCATGACTATATATAGGTAATCTTGCATTTAGTTCTGTATAAAAAACAAAATTTGACAGGTTATATACAATATTACAAACAAAATGGTGGGACAAACACAAAGGCCATGGGTCAGACAGAACCCCACTTCCTGTCTGACCCAATGTCAGACAGAAAAAAAGAGTGTTCGCCAATCTGCGTAATATTTACAAAAAAACAGAACGGTGCACGACCTTGCGTGGAAAAAATGCAGTTAATTTTCTTTGTACCCCCAAATGAAGAGTTAGAGATTGCACCCCCAAAGATTTGGATGTACCCCCAAAAATGAAAAGATGGAAAAACCTGTGGGCATGCTGAGTTAATTGTGTTTGTTTTAGATGTTAGTTTAATAAATGAGTTGGTCACCAATAACTTAATAATATAAGAATAGCAATGAATTTTGTAATTCGAATATAGTAGCAGATATCGTTTTCATGTTGATAGAATATATGGATGGATGTGCGAGACCAGTGGGACCAGTAAGTGACTACCATCCTCCATCTTCCGTGTCGTGATCGTATATCTCACACTAAGTGCCTCTATCTACGACTTTTTAGCTCAGCTTGCCAAAGGTAATGTGAGCTTTTGCCATCACTTGTAGCCCGTCGTTCGTCGTCCGTTAACTTTTCACGTTTTAATCTTCTTCTAGCCAAATAAACTAAAAGTTGGTAGGAAGCATATATGGAAGGTCCTCTATAAAGATTGATAATTTTGTCTCGATCTGTTGACAAATATGGCCGCCACAGGAAATCCTTGTTTCTGATTGGTTGATTTGTAAAAAAATCTTCTACTCTGAAACCACTAGGCTAAATTAACCGAAAATTGGTAGTAAGCATCTATGGAAGGTGCTCTATAGATAGTGCTCATTTAGTTTTGATCAGTTAACAAATATGGCTGCCACAGGAAATTCTTGTTTCTCATTGGTAGATATCTAAATAATTTTCTCCTCTGAAACCGCTTGGCTAAATTAACCGAAAATTGGTAGGAAGCACCATTGAAGGTTCTGTATAAAGTTTCCTCAAAGTAGAATGAAAGGTGAGTTACACAGGCTCAGCCCACTGAGCCTCAATGGTTTTTTTTATTTTGACACTGTACCAACAGTTTGATATTTTCATTTTATTGGAAGAATGATTTTTTTGAATACCCGCAGAAAGCCATCGACTTGTTACATTTCACTGACAAACTTTATTATCACATTTCTTTGTATCGAGGCCACCTCACCATCAGTGGGATTGGAACTCACAACTTTAATGGTCATAACCACAGATTGCATAGCTAGTTTGAAATCCAATTACCATGTGATCATGACGGTTCCCGCCATACCAGTATTACAAATGTTTCACAAATAAAGCAAATATCATTTTCATCCAGTCATATTGGTATATGGGCGTAATTGTAAAGGACGAAATAATATTGTATGTGCAATTTTGTTTCAGGGAACCAGGAGAAAGACCAGACGTTCGGAATACTTGGATTGGTTATATTTTCGATTGTCTCTGTCGTTTATGTAGCTGGAATAGTAATATGTATTTTTATTAGCAGACGACGGTAGTTCCGAAGTAAAATTACCAGAACATTAGTGGCCATTTTGAATTATTTTCTAATTTGATTGTTTGAATTTTGTGTGGACAGAAACAAAATTAATTTAGATTGTGTTACTCTGTCTAAACCCGCCAGTTTCCATCTTTAAATGTACCTTCAGAATAATATTATTGTAAAAGGATGCAAGACGAGTTTGAAGATATCAAAGGAGTAAGCAGAATCCGTATATCGAAGAAGAACAAATAAAACAATGATCAAAAGAAAAAGTACAAAAGGACAAACAATGATCTACAAAACATACACATAAAACTAAATATCGAGTAACACGAACCCCACTAACAACCGGGGGTGTAAGATGTACTATTTCTGATAATAGTTAATTTTTTGGTTCAATTAGTTCAATTTCTATTTCTATTTAAAATAACAGCCCAATGCATTCAAAGGGAAGATGGGCCGATCGGTGTCATGATCGTATGGTAGTTGGATTTACAACTACCTGTGCAATCAGTGCCTATCACCACTAAAGTTACTCGATGCAACATTATGTGATAAAGTTTGGTAGTGACATGCGACAGGTCGGTTGTTTCTTCAAACGTTTTTATTCATAGGAGTTCTTTCTCTCTGAAACTTTTCACACTACTACCCGACGCCTATTATGGAGCAGCTTGACGTGCAGTTCCTGAAGGCATGTGCTGATATTTATCTATCATGTCAAAAAAAATGAAATAATAAATATTATGTAGAATCCGAAAGAGCCCTTTTGTTTTATTTTTCAATTTCTAATTGTTCCTTATCACTGTGTGTGTGGTTTTTTAGTCGCTCCTTTTCAATTTCGAATCATTCCTTATCAGTTTTAAGTCGTTCTTTTTCAATTTATAATCGTTCCTTATCATCTTTCATTCGTTCCTCTTCAATTTCTAATCGTTCCTCTTCATCTTTAAGTCGTTCCTTTTCAATTTCTAATCGTTCCTTATCAGTTTTCAGCCGTTTCTTTTCAATTTCTAATCGTTCCTTATCAGTTTTCAGTCGTTCCTGTTCAATTTCTAATCTTTCCATTTCAATTGCCGATCTCTGTTTGTCAACACTGAGTCGCTCTTCTTCTATAGAACTAATTTTCAATTGGTCACATGTGTTCTCACTACCATCAAGTGTTTCCTGTGCATGGACTGGTTCAGTATTTACTCTATTTAAGGAAACAAATGGAACACATCAATGTTTATTCTTAATATACAATTTAATAATAAATTATCATTATACCCATTTCCTGCTTATTGTCATAATTGAGGTGTGGGTTTGGGTTTATGGTATTTAACGCCACTTTCAATAATATTTCAGTTTTATCGTGGCGGTCAGTTTTATTGATGGGGAAACCGGAGTATCCGGAGAAAATCATCGACCTGTTGCAAGTCACTGACAAACTTTATCACCTAATGTTGTATCAAGTAAAGCTCGCCTTGAATGGGGTTCAAGCTCGCAACTTTAGTGGTCATAGGCACTGATTGCACAGGTAGTTGAAATACAACTACCATACGATGACGACCACGACGGCCCCTAATTGAGGTGTGTGAAATGTGTATTTACCAAAGGTCAAGACATCACACATATAAAACAAAGAAAACGGGTAAATTAAATTAAAAAGGGAAAATTAATTTCTTTCATGAATTGTAAAATCGCATAATCTTTGACATTTGTAATTGAATATTTTTTAAAAGATGTAAATGTATAGGTTGTATAGAAATGTAATGGCTAACGTTCAAGGTTCAAGATTTCTGTATAATAACGCTGTTCGTCCGATTATATGTTATGACTTTACCCACACGTGAAAAGCTTTTGCATGACCGAATCATTTCACTAAAAGGGAGAATTTGGCCCATAAAACTAGTCTAAACCCGCCACTTATACTGAAGTGACTGTACAAAGCCAGGTAATTGAGCGGTCGTGTATTTGTGTGTTGGGATTATCGATTTTACCTATTTTTAAGATTTTGGAATTGTTTCAGTAGTGCGGTATTTTGTTTTGTCTGTCATTTTATTATTATTATAGCGCCGAGTCCAATCGTAACTACTCGGCCATTTTCGCTACCCTGCAAATAACCTCGCATGCATTAGGCGCATAAATCGCACTACTTTTCACATGTCAGTTACCTGAAAGTTTGATAAAGTTATATTTAAAACAATTTTCTATATTTCAATTAAAGTTTTAATTAGTTTTGCATGTCTAGATTTTACTTAGTATGTCTTCCATATTGGATTTTCGTGGACTATATTGTTGTGCGGCTTAACTTAACTTAGCTTCCGGCGAACAATTTAAGAAGAATTTCTACTATGTACGTACGAGGTTATTTGCAGGGTAGCGAGAATGGCCGAGTAGTTACGATTGGCTGCTCGTCCAGTTATATGCGAGGGTTTGCGTTTTACTCGCATGTGGAAAGCACTTCAATAGGAAAGGAGTATTAGGTGTATAAATAAACATTAGAGGATACCTAAGGGGCAATCAAAACTAGCTTACCACGATCACTTGTCATGTAGCAATCCAGGTAGCTGAGCGGTCTTGTATAAGTGTGTTTGGGATATCGAATTCTGTTTCTTTGATTTCTCTATTAGAGTTTGGAACTGTTCTGACATTGTGGTATTTGTAGTTTTTCATTTTGTTATATATTTTGTAAATCATAAACCTGTTTGTCCCTTCTCTTCCTCCCCTTTGTGGTATGTCCTTATTTGGCAATTCTTCGGTCATACACGTTGCATCAGCTTGATGCTCTTCACCTTCCTGTCTTTGTGTATCCGTTATCTGCCGATCACATTTCTAAAAAAAAACATGAAAATTTTAAGCACCCATTCATGCGTATATTTGTGTTATGATCATGACTTGGCATTGCAATATAATATATGATAATTGCTCATTGTAATTTAAGCTCTGATAATTACTCAGTATCATACAAGTTCTGAAAGTCACCAGTTTTGATGAAAAAACAATTAAATACACAATACCGGTAAACGTGATTTCTTCTAATCAAAAGTTATGAAACGAAAGTGTAGACAATTCCACAAATATCTATGAAATCTATAAATCTTTCTAACTGAACTCACTAAACATACAAAGGATCACGACATATGAAGGTGGAAATCCAGGGTCAGGTATAAACATGTGACGGTGTTAAACCGTCACTGTTTTAAATTTAGGCATCAAGTACTATTCAAATGATCTATTGATTGTTGCTTAACTTACATCCATTATAACCATTCCGGCTATATTCCTATCATGTATCGTTACGTTCTGAGTTCTGTGATGTGATGTCCGTTACAATTTCATGTATCTTTACGTTCTGAGTTCTGTGATGTGGTGTCCGTTACAATTTCAGTTCGTATTTACCTCCAGTTGTATGTAGGAGGGCTCATGTCTTGTTTATCTCCAGTTGTTTGTAGGAGGGCTCATGTCTTATTTACGTTATTTGTTGTTGTTTGCGCATAGTGGTGTCCAACACATTGTGTTGTGTTCTTGTTTTGTTTGTCTTTATCTTGTGTGTTGTGTTCCCAGTGTTGCCAGTTTCCCTGTATTGTCCATGTGTATTGCCCCTTCTGTGTTCTCTAACGCTGCACCAGTACGAGAACAAGATAAGCAATGTATAAACACTACAGAGAAATGCGTGAGGATAAAATACAACTATCCTCAAAACCCATGTTAAAGCTTACATCACATTATGGCTTTTATGAATTATTTCTTAATAGGAGTGTAGTACATATCAAAGGTGATATTATATACAAATTTGTCCATTTAAGGGCAGTATAGTTATATCTCTGTATACGTCGTGGTCGTATGGTAGTTGGAGTTACAACTACCTATGCAATCAGTGATTATCATCACCACTGACGTCGTCAGTTCGAATAACGGTCATAGCGAGGTGTATTCGATATAGCATTGTCAGTAACTTGCGGCAGGTTGGTGGTTTTCTCCGGGTACTCCAATAAAACTGATCGCCACGATATAGCTGAAATATTGTTGACACCATAAGTCCCCTGTATTTTTCTTAATTTTATGTATTAACCTTTTGTGGAAGCTGTTCTAATGATTTTAGGAGGAAGCCCTTTAGCTCTTGTTGAGTTGACTGTTGCAATAACTCCTCACATACATGTTCAGCGAATTTGAAGTCATTTTCCGTCCCTTGGTGAAGACAGAATCTAACAAAACCTTTATACGCCTTCAGATTGTATCTAGTGGGTAATTCTGGCTTTTCGAGTGCTCTTTTTAAATGATGCATGGCTTTGTCAGCCTGGGGAGGTACGACCGCCATGTATGTCTCAGCAATATCTAGATGTAAACTGGTAGAAAGTATCCACGGTTCCATTTCTGATAAAATCCCCTCCATTTCTTCCGTATGACCCCGCGCTCGTTGAATGTGGTCTTCTTTCTCAGATGGAATAAGACCAGATAAACTAAGACAACATGACCGCAAAATATTCTGTATCATGCACCGTTGATAAAGATTGTAATTATGGCACATTTTTAAAACACCGAAGTCAACATAGAGTTCTCTTTTACAACCTTCATTCATTTCATCCATAATACTGATAATTTCTTTTATTGTTGCAATATTTTTTATTTTTCGCAGCAAAAAGTAAGAGATACCTCCTCGTTTGGTTAATACATGTTTATCAGAATGAAGCATTGGATGGTTGTCTTGGCTGCCTGTGTGGATCGTTGTTATAGATATTTCGAGATGCCTAGCAAGATTTAAAGCATACCAGTATTCCTTCAATGCCTTAATACTGAAAGGTAGTATTTGCTGGCCCTCGTTGTCTTCATCATTGCTTTCCTCCATGAAACAAATGTTCTTGCTATAGTTGTATAATATCGTGACTAATAGTTCAACAAGAAACATCTTTTTGATATGCTCTAAAGGTATAATCACGTTGCTGTTGATTAATTTCTGTAGAACAGGCTCAGGTATTTGGTTTCTTGGTAATTCATCATTAGATAGTTCACCGTATTGTCGTAGTAATCGAATATCCCGCGGACTCCTGAATTTCATCAGAACAAATTTCTTTATTGTTTCAGTTTGGATTTCATCTGATTTCTGAACGAGGAGACTTAACATAGTTTCGGACTCGCGTCTCACGTCTTCATTTCCATATAGCACTTCATTGATACCTTGATTACATATCGGCTCTTCAGTAACATCAAGATTTTCGGTCTCATTTGTGGCATAAGAAATCATTTGGAACATTAATTTCTTCGCCTTTTTGAAGAAATAATCAGCTGACAATTGCGTATTGCCGTATAGCTGAAATGTTATTGCCACACTACAAGAAAGGTAACATTCAAACAGCATAGTCTCAAAGCAGGGATCTCTGATGGTCTGAAGACCTTTCAACAAGCAACATGCATGTTGAAGAAAGCGTACATTTCGATGCATAGTTTCGACAAGACGTACGTCGTTGTCTATGTAATAACAAAAGTGCCTCAGCAAAGACAATCTTTCTGCATGTTTCTCGTCTTCTGTTTTCTTTTTTTCTAAAATCCAAACTGTAACGCTGTGTATTGATATTACACGGTTATCTCCCCTTCCACTGATGGTGGCAAGCGAGTAATCACATAGAACAGCCATAAACGTGTTCACATCTGCCTCTTTGGTTGTTGAATCTGTTTCTAATAGACTCTCTAAAAGCTGGAATGGTATAACGGTATGGTTTATATGTGTGACGTATTTCAAAAGATTTCTTGCATTCTTAGGAAGATCTTTTTCCAGTTTTTTTAAAGTAAGGTCGTAAGCAGCCTCGAATTGTTTGCCCTCTGGTGCGATGTCATGAGCTTGTTTCTGTAACTCTGACCAACTCGCGTTGTATTTTGCAATGCCACATCGTGTTTTACGAATGTAAGATGATGCCAGCGCTAGACATAGAGGAAGATAGTCGAGATTTTTAGCTAATAGCCTTATTTCATTTATTTCCGTTTCTTCGTCTTCGTGGCCTACGTTTCCGTCCTTAAGGAACAATTCTTGTACCTCCGGTTCGAGCATTCCATTCATTTCCATACCATACTGGAACTCATTTACAGGAGAGAATTGGTTCTGAGAGGTTGCGATAACATAAATGTTTTCGGCAATTATAAAGTACTCCATCATGTTGTGAATATCCTTTGCCTGATTGGGTGATTCCATATCGTCCATTATAATTAAATGATTCCACTTTTTGTATTGTTCGTTTGTTAGCTTTTCATAAACACGTTTAAACATCTTTTTAATGGATTCTAAGATAATTTGCTCGTTATTACAGTTAATATCTCTTATGCTCAAACGTAGCATCAAATTTGCATATGAGAGATGCATTTCCTGCATCGTTGTGCAATGTATTTTCCAGACTATTGAATGTTTGTTATCTCGCCGAAACTTGTTAGCATAATGAAACGCACATTGTGACTTTCCCGACCCTGGTGCGCCTGTAAATAAACAGCAACAAACACAATGAAAAATATTAATAAGTTAGTTCTTTTAGAAAGTTAAACAAAAGATAGTCCAACCTGTGTTAAGAGGTCACCTTTGGGTTAAAGAGAACATGTAGTTTTCCAAGACAGGTTACCTCATAAAACAGGTTCGATTCACATGACTCTTTCTATGTCAGTACAAGAGAAAAGTGACATTTTAATACAGATAACTGCTTAATAGAATTGACTATTATCTCCCTTCAACCTCATTTGGATAGATGCGATGCAGTTAAACACCGAATGGAGAATTTTTCAGTAACAGAACATGATTTATACACCGAAATCTGCTATTTAAGGTTTGGGTTAATATTCTATCTTTATTCTTATGTTCTTCTTTAAATATTGAAGATATGAATATTCAAAGAATTCACCAACCTTTAACAAGAACAGCACGTGTTCTATTGATTATTTCTTCCATTTTCAGAAAATTCTCGGTCTCCACAAAATTTTGGACGCTCGTCATTGAGTAAGTTGAGTAATTTTCGCTAATACCTCCACTACATTGTTTACCTGTAAAATAATGAGTTGTTCTGTGTTACCTTAATCTCTATTACGCCAAATGTCTAACAATGATGTCACATCTATCTGCTACTATGTAGAGCACCTGTCTGGTTTTCAGCGAAGATAATAATGTCTTTGAAATAATTATGTAGTAATTACATAACGTGTTGGAGACCTTTTTCTCACATAAGAATTTTTTTTACAATTTCGTTTACACGAAGTACTTTTTCGCTTTAACGAATTTTAAAATATTTTGTCTAAGCGACTTATCATTTTCTTCTAACGAATTAAAATATCGGGGTTTTTTTTCTAATTAATATTTCGAAAAAAACAATTAAAATTTCGGGGAAAAAAACGAAAAAGTGCTTTGAGTTCCAGTTCCGAATTAATTATTCGCTATAACAAAACAATATTTCGAAAATATGCAATAACAAATCGAAAAGAAAACCGAAATAATAATTCGCTAAAACGAAATAGTAGTTCGTATAAGTGAAATACAAAAAAATCATGTCAGTAAACGGACTCCGTATATGTAGGATTGCACCTTATTGATGATGTAATGATTTTTTACTATATAGATTTCCACGCTTTTTTGTGGGATTCGTGTTGCTCGGTCCTTAGTGTTCTATGTAATGCTTTGTAGATCATTATTTTTCCTTGCCTTGTTTAACTTAGTACCATGTGCGTCAGTAGCTAATTCAATTACTTGTGGTATTTTATTTTTTCAATAAAAAAACCTGTATAATTATGGACTAGCATATATTTTCCCCTATACAATTACCCATTTCCCTATAACTGCAGAGCAATCTTTGGTAAAGTTGAAGTCATCACTTCGAAATTTTACGGTCGTCACCATGACTTGGTTGAGCGTATGGAATATCAGTGTCACAAATGACCACGGATATGTTCCACTTGTCGTAAACACTTCCCGGTCATTTCCTCATTCATGACTTATCACCGGATTAACTAGATTAACACAACGGGGCCACTGGTGGAGCAGGAACTGTTGACCCTTCCGGAGTACCTGAGTCCATCCCCGGTATTTAGTGGGTTTCGTGTTACTCGATCTTTAGTTTTATGTGTATGTTTTGTAGATCGTTGTTTGTCCTTTTGTACTTTTTCGTGTTGCCATTGTATTGTATGTTCTTCTTCGATATATGTATTCTGATTACCACTTTGGTATTTTCAATCTCTTCTTAAATGCCATAGTTAAGTGTTTACCTAATTCGTCATTCTCATTACAATATTTTCGAACAACACCAGCTAATATTTCAACTTTTGCGTCCATCAACAATTTTTGGAGCTGAAAAACCTTCTTTCTTGTAAAATATTCCCGTTTTTCTAAAATCTGAATGAGATCCCGTCCATCTGTAATCTTTTCTAATGTGGCCATTCCTATTTCACCTCGCAATAAAAACTTTATCTGTTTCAGGTCACCTGAAAGTAGAGGAAACACATTATGAAAAGAGAGGCCATCGTAGCCGTGATCGTATGGTAGTTGGATTTACAGCTACCTATGCAATCGGTGTATATCACCACTGATGTTGGGAGATCTAATCCCGCTAGGGCTAAATGTATAACATGTGATAAAGTTTGTCGGTGACTTGCAGCAGGTCGGTGTTTTTCATAAAACCTGATCGTCATAATATAGCTGAAATATTGTTGAAAGTGGCAATAAACACCATACACCCAAACCAAACCATTATGAAAAGAAAGATTAAATATCGATGATCAACAATTTTGATATTAATTAAAACAAAAAATCATCTCTCATCTGTACACATTGAACCTAAGCAAAACAAAAAGACCACTACATGTGACGTTGGAAATCTAGATCCTGGCTTGGGACAGGCACCAACATGTGGCGGCGTGAAACCGGTTAATGAGATCCCAATCTTTGGCTTTTGAAAATTGGGTGTCCGACGGCAAGACAGATATAAATAAACAATAACCTTCACAGATATGGTTCAATTCAAAAAGACCACATACTACAAATGTATCACCAAAATGAATGACAACCTAAACACGAAGAGTACAATTTTATGGCTGATGAAGGTCGTAGTTAGAAGCACAGGCACTTGTTTCATTCAAAAAATATATGCCCCATCCTCTTCCTTACTTCAAGGTAAACATCTACCCTTTTCCCCTTCCCCACTTCGCCTCAATATTTTTCGCTTATTTGTGATCCTTTCGCTGACCCAATTATATCGTTACACTCCCCAGATATTTCTCTTTTCGACTGCCACATTTAAATATATCTACCGGCCCCCCTCAGACAAATTAGACAAGAATAGTCAACGAGCGTGGCTTAGTGAAAATTTAAGTCATTGAAACGGATACAACCACTTCCGGTCAGGTTTAAATTGATTTAGAAAATTTAGAAAAGGTGCTTTTAAAATCAAATGTGAGTAATTTGGAGTTGAACATATTTTTATAATCTGCATTGGAACAATTATCTGTATTTGAAAGGCTTACTTTACATTTGAGAGGAGATGATCATGTGACATTGTTACACATGGCCGGTTTAGAGAATTCCGAATGCATATGAAAAATCCATCGCAAACCTGAAGTGGCTTTTTCCGTTTCATTGACTGAAATTTTTAATAAGCCACGTTCTCTGACTATTCTTGTCCAGTTTGTCTGAGGGGGGCCCGGTAGGTATATTTAAATATGGCAGTCGAAAAGAGAAATATCTCGGGAGTGTAACGATATAAATGGGTCAGCGAAAGGATCACAAATAAGCGAAAAATATTGAGGCGAAGTGGGGAAGGGGAAAAGGGTAGATGTTTACCTTGAAGTAAGGAACAGGAGGGGGCATATATTTTTTTAATGAAACAAGTGCCTGTGGTTAGAAGATTGAATCTGTCTTGTATCTTATTCAACCTTAGATTTTAGTTGATTTTGAAATACTGTAAGAAATATTATTAATTTGAAATGTATTGACCAATAATTATGTGGGTGACATATGCGTGCGTATAGATTTAAAACACCTGGATTTAAAAAGAAAACGAATGTTTGTAACTATGAAGATTGGAAAGTTCCTGCAGTTTTAGGCTTGTGATGTTAAAATATATACTGGTAGAATATACCTTCATTATAAGATAGACTTTTCATGAATACTTTCAAAAACAAATTTGATTGTATTTATCTCATATAAAAATAAATTGATATCAGCACACACATAATTTTGTTGTCAATACTCAAATATTTATGACGTAAACACACATAAGACAATAACAGTGCATTGACTTGACATAAAATCGATATACGGATGAGGCTTAGAATCGGGGGAAATGCGAGGGTTTCCCGAGAATTTTACCCGATTCGTCGATTCGTACAGAATACGTATATCGAATTTTATGCCAGGTCAATGCACTGTTATTGTTTTTATATTGCAATCATTAGTGACATTAATGGATATTACTACCAATATTCAAATTATTTAAAAAGTTAGTTACCCCCAAGAGGCTTCAACTGATTTTGGTCAATTAGGCGTGGCCTAAATGCTATAAACAGTCAGTGACCGTTTATCACTTGTAAATATACTGTCAACGCATTTTGACTGCTCAAATAGAACGATTGCAGTATAAACATAATTATAACATCAACATACATGTAATTCAGACCTCAACATACGAATAAATATGACGTCAAAACATATCCTGATTCCGAACCACTCAGTATTTGTTCTTACTGTGTGCTTGGTGGAGAAGCAGCAATTGTCACATTTCAGTCGTTAAATTAGCAGACGGGGGCTAAACCCCACGAACTACCACACACATGGCGAGCACGCTAACCATTACACCGCAGATGGGGTTTTATCTCCCAGAAAATATTGGATCTTGTTTTCATGTCTGTACTCTACCTGTTGTCAGTCCACTCGCAATTGTATTGCACATTGTCTCGTAGTAATCCATGACGTCACTCCCTTGTTCCATATGATATGCCATGATTATATTTTTTCCTGTTTTCTTTAGTGGTCTGTCAAATACAAATATAAGATATATTCATTCTTGAAATTTTCAGTTCCTAAATAATGTAATTTATGAAAACAAAAGTTAGTCTCCCTTAAGCATAGCCGAATTTTTTAGGGGGGTTATGGTGTTTAACGTCACTTTCAACAATATTTCATTTATATCGGTGCGGTCAGTTTTATTGGTGGAGGAAACCGGAGTATCGGGAGAAAACTACCGCCCTCTCACAAGTCACTGACAAACTGTATCACATAATGTTGTATCGAGAACACCTCGCCTAAACGGGATTCGAATCCACAGCGTTAGTGGTGATAGGCACTGATTGCTTAGGTAGTTGTAAATCCATACCATTACGACCACGACGGCACCAGCTAATGTTAGCTATTCCGTTCAGGGTATTTAGTATTTACTTGCTTCCAAAGATTTGATTTTTAAGTCATCTGGCTTTCGTCTTTTCTACATTGAGCGTGCCTGATGATTATTATTCCAGAACCACGTCGTGTATACTAAATTAGATATCTACGTTTTTTATTAGAAATATTCAATTCGTGGAAGAACATCTGATATAAAAAAAATACGGGCTACATAATATTCAAAATATAAATGATTTATTAAATGCCATATTTAGCAACAATAAAAGAGCTACAGGTATAATTATGTAGGTCATTGAATACAATTGTGTACTTAGTTAAAAGATATATGATTCAAATTATTTAAACATAAACACACGCACATTTTTCTGTTACTGTGCAAACCTAAAATTGACTTCTTAATTAAACCTAAATAAAATGAAAAACAAAACAAAAAATGGCACACTTTCGTAACAGCTCCAAATTCTAATAGGAAAATTGTAGAAAGAGGCAAAAATGATTCCTCTAACACAAATACATGACCGGACACCTTCTTCCTTCATTCATGACTTGTCACAGGGTTTGTAGCTGGAGTAACAGGTCGAGTGCCAATAGGAACTGAGTTCACACCCGGTTTTTAGTGGGGCTCGTATTACCCGATCTTTAGTTTTTTGTGTTATGTTTTGTTGATCGTTGTTTGCCCTTTTTTCTTTTGGCCAATGTGTTCTATGTCCTTCGATGTACCGATTATGATTACCCCTATGGTATCGTCAAGGTGTTCTTGGTACAGACACTTAAGTAACAAGTGGCTTAAAGTAGTTTATGGTCCCAAACCTTAAAACAAATAAAAACCAGCTGAAATAGTTGAAGGAAAGAGTTATTTTTGCTTAACGCCAAATTTTCAAAAAGCAAACATTTTAAGGACTGTTTAAATATACCAAAGGGGTAATCAGAAGTCGTAATCGAAGAACAGAAATAATGGTCAATACAATATACTACACAGAAAATTAATGATTGAGCAACACGAACACCACTAAAAGCATGGGTGAACTAGTGTGATTTGGAATGATAGATAGTCCCTGCTCCACTGGTGAAACCCGTCGTGTTACTGAAATTTACATTATGATGAGATGAGTATGCCGAAATACCACTCCACACAGGTCATCCTGAATGCAAGCAAACCACATCCGCATGCAATACTGTTGCGCACTTAATGGGGAAGGAACCATTCATGTGCTTATGTAAAGAACGCTTTTACTGAAACATCAACAAATCATTTAAAGCATACCGGTATTCCTTCAATGCCTTAATACAGAAAGGTACTATTGGCTGACCCTCGTTTTCTTCATCAGTTTTCCTCCATGAAGCAAATATTCTTGCTATAGTTGTATAATATCGTGACTAATAGTTCAACAAGAAACATCTTTTTTATATCCTCTAATGGTCTAATCACGTTGCGGTTGATTAAATTCAGTAGAATAGGCTCTGGTAGTTGGTTTCCTGGTAATTCATCATTAGAGAGTTTACCGTATTCTCGTAGTAATCGAATATTCCGCGAACTCCTGAATTTCATCAGAACAAATTGTTTTATTGTTTCAGTTTGTATTTTACTCGATTTCTGAACGAGGAGAGTAAACAGAGATTCTGACTCACGTTTCACGTCTTCATTTCCATATAGCACTTTCAGCAATATATCAATTATATCGGGGCGGTCAGTTTTATTGGTGATTATTATTCCAGAGACACGTCGTGTATACTAATTCAGATATCTACGTTTTTTATTAGAAATATTCAATTCATGGGAGAACATCTGATATAAAAAAAAATACGGCTACATAATATTCAAAATGTAAATGATATATTAAATGCCATATTTAGCAACAATAAAAGAGCTACAGGTATAATTGTGTAGGTCATTGAATACAATTGTGTACTTGATTAAAAGATATGATTCAAATTATTTAAAGGGGCATTATCTGCCAAATCGTAATTTTCTGTCAAAATCGTAGTTAATACCCCTTTAAACATAAACCCACGCACATTTTTCTGTTACTGTGCAAACCTAAAATTGACTTCCTATTTAAACCAAAATAAAATGAAAAACAAAACAAAAAATGGCACACTTTCGTAACGGCTCCAAATTCTAATAGGAAAATTGTAGAAAGAGGCAAAAACGATTCCTCTAACACAAATACATGACCGGACACCTTCCTTCATTCATGACTTGTCAAAGGGTTTGTAACTGGAGTAACAGGAACCTCGAATATTTAATTGTTTTCATTAATTTGTATTTCATTTAATTCAGCTTGATTCAATGTATCATTTTCAAGTTCAGAAAATGACACACATGCAAATATGAATGATATCGTCTATATAGATCATATGAAAATTGCAGACGTCCCGGCGTCGCCATCTTAGATATGCAAATGAGCAAAGTCCCCATCATTTCTGGCTATGTTCAGTTGCATACGGAAAAAGCGAAGTCAAATTATTTGCTTTCAAGGAAATAACTAATCGATGGAAATTTTCGTTTTCAAAAGGCGAAAAGTGGTTCGATAAGCTGTTTAATGTGAAATATTTACCTTTATTATATCATTTTAAAGCTATTTACCAATTTCCAAAACATATAATTTTTTGGGTCAAAATCGTAGCTAATGACCCTTTAAACATAAACCCACGCACATTTTTCTGTTACTGTGCAAACCAAAAATTTACTTCTTAATTAAACCTAAATGAAATGAAAAACAAAACAAAAAATGGCACTTTCGTAACAGCTCTAAATTCCAATAGGAAAATTGTAAAAAGAGGCAAATATTATTCCCCTAACACAAATACATGACCGGACACCTTCTTTCCTCATTCATGACTTATCACAGGGTTTGTAACTGGAGTAACAGGTCGAGTGCCACTAGGAACTCAGTTCACCCCAGGTTTTTAGTGGGGTTCGTCTTACCCGATCTTTAGTTTTTTGTGTTATGTTTCGTTGATCGTTGTTTGTCCTGTTTCTTTTGGTCATTGTGTTATATGTCCTTCGATGTACCGATTCTGATTACCCCTTTGATATCTTCAAACTCTTCTTGGTACAGACACTTAAGTAAAAAGTGGGGGTTAAGTACTTTAATAGTCCCTTAAGACAGATAGAGATCAGTGGTAATAGTTGAATGAAATAATTAGTTTTGCTTAACGCCACATTTTCAATGCGCAAACATATAAAGGACTGCTTAAGTATACCAAAGGGATAATCAGAAGTCGCAATCGAAGAACAGACAATACAATGGCCAAAGAAAAAGAACAAAAATAAAATAATGGTCAACAAATACAATGCACTACACAGAAAACGAAAGATTGGGTATCACGAACCTCACTAATAAGCTGCGTGAACTAGTGTGCTTTGGAAGGGTAGACAATGCCTACTCCACTAGTGGAACCCGTCATGTTGCCGAAATTTATATTATGATGAATAAGGGTAATAACAAAATTACCGAACTCCGAACAATCTTCCAAAGGGAAAGTCAAACCTCAAAAGTATATAAACAGACAAAATCAGTCAACAATCTGAAAACTTTTAAAACCGTAATGACCCTGACTTGGTACAGGCATTTCTAAAGAAATGGTGGGTTGAATCAGATTTTAATGCGCCAAACCTCCCGCTTTCATTACGGCTCAATGGTTTCGGCTGTCACTATAACAGTATTTATAACAATACTGGAAAAAAATAGGTAAAATAGTCGTGAAAGCAGTACCAAATTCAGTGAGGGTGGAACATCTATCGTGAACCATCTCCATCAACAACCCCGAGTCACCTGAAGTATGTTAACTACGAAAGTAAATGTCAAAAACACTTTTACGTCACACATTGATAAAAAATATTTTTGACATTTTTGTTGACTTCCTTAATTTTATACATTTTCACTATATGAGTATGCCGAAATAACAATCCACAAGTATCATCCCGATTGCAAGCCAACCGACTCCGCATTGAATACTGCTACGTACTTAATAACACAGAAATATCAACAAATCATGGAACATAAAAAGAAGACCGTAGCATATGACGTTGGAATTCCCCGTTACAGATTAGGACAGACACAAAAATACATGTATGAAAATGTATGATTTATAATTGTCATAGGAATATCACTTTCAAACACATATGATCGCATGATCAGATTTTCGTGCACATAACAATCAGCTTAGTTACACGTAGATTACTGTTTTTGGACTACAACAAAAACATTGTGTGTTGCTCTTATTTACAAGCAAGTTAAAAGTTACAAAAAGTTCCAGTATTCATTTAAAAATCATGTCTTACCTTGGAAATTAATTAATCAGATCACAAGATATTTGAGTATTGTGTTAACCTGTAAAATGAAGTGTCAACATGCACACCAAGCTTTAAAACTGAGCGAAGCATGCACCAATTATGTATATATTGAGTCATTTAAATATTGAGGTACACAGGGGTCATTTAATTGTGTATTTATCTATACCCATTTTTACGACCCCTTTTTATTGTATCATTCATAGCTTTACTCAAAATTAATAAAAAGTGAAAAACGGAAAGAAATAATGTTTATTTGAGATACTATATATATATGTTATTTACCATTTATTTTGTCTGCAATTTGGTTTAAAACAAATTGGTATACAGATCCTCACTTGAACTACAATAACTGTTAATGACCCGCATCATTAAATTAAGTTCAATAGAATATCTGAATATAAAAAAAAATCACATTATAAAGCATGACTTGCAAACTAGTTTTGAATAGGGGTTTTCTACCTGGAAAACAGATTTACATGACCTGCTTTTTATATCTCTATTGTCGATAGAGATCCAGTTCACCAAAGGGGGTCCATTAAACCTGTTCTCCTGTCTGTCCCACGCCATGACTTGCATTTCCATCGCCATTGGTCGCGGACTTTTTCTAAGTTCAATGTTTTCAGGTGAGAGGTTAGTACTCGTGTAATTGATATTGGTGACATTGTTGACCGTCACACGTTCGGTATAACAACTAAGGCCAAGAAGAGTCTGGAGATACCGAAGGGGTAATCAGACTCTGTAAATAGAAGGACAGACAACACATTGGTCAAAGGAAAAAAAACAAAAACACAAACACTGACAAACTAAACACTACACAGAAAACTAATGATTGAGCAACAGGAACAACACTAAAAACCGGTAGTGAACTCAGGTGTTCTAGAAGGGCGAGCAGTTTCTGCTCCACGATTTACACCCATTGTGTTATTCTTGCTTTAACCGGATGACAAGTCATGAATGAGGAAACGACAGGATTATGATTACGACAAACGGAACATAAAAGATATTCGTAACGGTCAACCAAGTCATGATGGCGACCTTAAACCTTGTCTAGTAATAATATTTCAAATTAACCACTAGGAACCCTTGGTCCAGTAGCTTCCCTCTTAGCAGCTATTCTCTATCAATGACATTATGCTCTGGAACATGGTATCGATATAGAGATGCCTATAATCCATATGCAGGTGTTATTGAAATGTTGCTCCATATAAAAGGAAAGTTCATTGCTTTTCATGGTGGGAAAAGGAACTAAGCTTACATCGAATTTATTCTTAGAACGTTATTTGAAATAGAGAAAAATAAAACAACTTGAACAATTCCATAATTAGATTTGATCCGCTAACTACTCTTTGTTCTGTTATTACATTGGTTGTCATGACAACAAAGGGAAATTCAAATTACATCCCAAATTTCAATATTTAGATTTTATTCACCTTTTACAGTTTCTTCATTACAATAACACGCTGATTTTCCCGGATTTATTTCCTTAAGTTAAAAAAAGAAATGTTTAAATTTTATCCATCCATTTTTCTTTGTGTTTGATTGAATAAAACTGTTAATGAATTAACCACAAAAGGTTGCTTATTACATTTAACTTTTAAATCTCTATGTAATAAATCTTGTAAAACTGTATCTACAAAATTAGCATTCTTTGAAAGCAGACACATATTAGATAAATAAACCGAAGGCGGACTAGAATAAAATGGTATCTTATAACCATCTCTGATAGTGACAATAATAAAATCGTAAGCACCGATATCTATCCAAAAGAATATTAGCTTTTAGTCTGTATTTAACAATATCTGCCTCGCCTTGCTCATACTCAAAGTAATCATGAGTAAATGTTTGTGTATTTGAATTATTTTAAAAATCACAATTATCATAAATATACTCATCTTTTAAAAATTTATGTTGATTTTTCATGCACTGATTTGTCCCATGGATTTCATCACGTAAATGTCCAATCTTTTACGATATTTTCTCATCGACTGTAGCTTCTATTTGTCACATTCAACATATATTCTTACTAACTTTATTTAGCAGTTCTGAGTAATATTTGTGACAATATGGTTAATATCCATTTTCTACAAAAGTTCAGTTCAATATAATATGTCTATCATTCCAGAAGTTCATGTTGTAAATGAATACAGGTACATATCGAATAACATCTGTCATTATTAACCAATCAATCTGTTTAATCCTTAATACAACTCAGTCGTTCAATCTATCTTTATAGAAGAGGTACCCAATGGGAAAACCACAAAAATGTATCGTTTTATGAAATTTAATGTTTCTGTGTTTTTTGTTTTCTATGACATTCTGTAATGAATATTTCGTGTATTTAGAATAATCTGGGGAGTAATCCAGAAACACCTATACCTCAGTGTATTACTATTACACATCCGTTATTTTCTATTGAAATTTACAGTTCGTAAGTCATGTAATTATTACTAAAACTAAGGTAATCCTGCCTCATGCATAGGTGAACTTAGCCGATTTTGGCTATTCTGCTTAGGCTGTTCCGTTTTGTTTTCCTTCTCCAAAGATTTTGAACTTATTTGGCTTTTAAGTATTTTGACATTGAGCGTACTTGATGGAGGTAAATCTACGTTTGTGTAATCATTTTGAATGTACAGGTTTTATTCGTGTGTCACAGATCATTTAGCATGAAGTTTTTTAGTAGTGATTGTTAATTTGTTAATTTCCCAACAAAGGGAAGCTCAGATTACATAGAGTTTATTATTAGAACATAATTCTAAATGGAATAAAGGAAACAAAACTTCACAAATTTCAATATTTAGATTTTATTCACCCATTACATTTTTGTTCATTACTAAGAAATGAGAACTCAAGTTACATAGAGTATATTTTTAGAACATCATTCTAAATAGGGAAAAAAAGGAAACACCTTAAACAATTCTATATTTAAATATGATCCACTTACTACTCGTACTAGTAGAACTTTCGTTCCATTTTTTTCATGGCGAGGAAGGGAAATTACATTACATATGGTTTATTAAGATTGTCAGATCTATATAAGTAAGTGATGAGTAGATAAAAATACATTTCGTATGGTACAATAACACACTGATTTTCCCGGATTTATTTCCTTAAGTTAAAAAAAGAAATGTTTAAATTTTATCCATCCATTTTTTTTTCTCAGATAGCATAGTATAAATTATTAGAATATTATTCTAAATGGGACAAAACAACTTTGAAAATGTCCAGATTTAGGAGGTACGGGGGTTAGGGTTATGGTGTTTAACGCAACTTTCAACAATAATTCATTTATATCGTGTCGCTCAGTTTTATTGATAGAGGAAACTGGAGAAAATCACCGACCTGTCGCAAGTCACTGACAAACTGCATCACATATTGCTGTATCAATTACACCTCTCTATCAGCGTGATTCGAACTCACACCGTTAGCTTTGAGCCACTTCCTACATTAGTCGTACCTCCCTTGCATTTTTTCATGGGGAGAACGGAAACTCAGATTATGAGTTTTGACTTTCCCTTTATAAGATTGTTCGGAGTTCGGTAATTTTGTTATTACCTTTATTACATAGATTTTATTATTAAAACTGGAAAAAAAAGGAAAAACCTTTGAAAATTCCATATTTAGACATGATCAACATACACAATGTAGTACTCCCTACTAGCAGAATAGTCGTTCCATCTTTTTTGTCATGGTGAGGAAGAGAACTGAGATTACATATTTTATTAAGGTTGTTATATCTATATGGGGGTTTGGGATATGGTATTTAACGCCACTTTCAACAATATTTCAGTTGTATCGTTATATCTATATGAGTAAGTGTAGGAGCAGACACAAACACATTAAATTAACTTGTTCTCCCCATGATAAAGCTAAAACAAAATGCTGTGTTGGCATTATACAACAACCATTAACCTACTTACTCACAAACACAGTGCGATGACATATTTATATACACTTGGCTTCCCAGGTTTATTTCCTTATTGAGTTCTAGGTAATATAAGCTTGGGTGATTTCAAACTTACTTACTTACTCACAAACACAGTACGCATGATACAAAGATATATTTATAGAGACTGGGTTTCCCAGGTTTATTTCCTTATTGAGTTCTAGGTAATATAAGCTTGGGTGATTTCTATCTGATTAACAACAGTTGTCATACCATTCCATGTTAGTAGTACGTAGCGCATTAAAACATCTGAGGTAAATAATAAGGGTAATAACAAAATTACCGAACTCCGAACAATCTTACAAAGGGAAAGTCAAAACTCATAAGTATATAAACAGACAAAATCAGTCAACAACCGGAAAACTGTGAAAACGTAATGACCCTGACTTGGTACAGGCATTTCTAAAGAAATGGTGGGTTGAATCAGATTTTAAAGCGCCAAATAAACGTTAGAGAAAAACGAAGTGGCAATCAGGAATGAACAATTCAGTGAAACTGGCATCATAGGGTGCACAAGACACAGGTCGAAGACAAACAAAGCTAAAACACAACACAGAAAACCAAAAAGATGAGCAACACGGATCCCTACCAAATATTTCAGGTTAGAGATGGTTGTTCGTTTTATTGATATTCGTGGAATCATTGATAATCACCAATTAAACTTTACACTCATAATATTGGGATTATAATTGTCATTGGCTCATTGCAGATAGTCCGGTATTACATACCCACCATGAAACTGATGTTGTGTGATATAATTGAAATATTATTGAAAACGCTCTTAACCACGCAAAACTATAATCAGCAATACTAATGGAAAAATATCCACATATTTATAAGAAAGAATAATGAAGCAATATAATATTCCACATGAACACATTAATTAAATTAAATTAAAATAAAGGAGCATCACATTTATTGCTGTTCTACAGTTCACAATCACGGTATGAATTATCAAAATAAGTATTCGTTGTTCGTATCTCAAATGGCAACGAATCTTTTCATTTTTACGTAGAATATATCTTTCTTCTATCGCCGACAATACGCTTGCCGGACTATATAAGAAACAGGGACCGCTTACCCTAGGTTTCATCACCGGTGCTTTGATGAGTTCCGTGTTGCTTTGTTTTCTTTATATTTGTCGTGTGTGTTTAATGTTGTCAATGTCTCTAGATTACACATTGGGGGATATTTCTGACATTTAATGGTGGCGGACGTCTTTAGGGCGCTCCTGAATTTTATGTAGAATTATAGGTGTCTGCATAGTTTTTAAAGAGAGTATCCTATTTTAAATACATCACGTCGTCTAATTGCAAATATCGTCTACCAGAACCATTGTTTATAGTGACAGGAACATACCTTTTTTGTTGAAGTCTGATTATCCGCCTTTACTGAGACAAAAGCGTGAAAACATGGCCGACTTTTAATATTTTAATCAGTACATTTCTTTTACCTTGTTTATATTGATAACTTAATTTATAGAATATATATATTTATATTCTATTGTAACCCATATAAAATAGATAGCAGGGAACATTTATACTTGAGAGATTGTCATTGATCATTCGAGGGATGTCCCCCCCGCCCCCACGTTAAGCCGGTAGGCTTGGCTGGCGTTGGCGTTTAGCTTTTATATTTTAACGATTTTATCATTTTAAATTCTTTATGAATAATTTAAATTTTCCATATCCCATATTGATTTATTTTGTACATAACAGAATTTCAAATTTCTGATAGCATTAAATGTTTTAGTCAGATATTGAAAGGAACCTATACAACCTGTCTTCAGTATCTTCAACTTAGCACAGCATTTATTGAGTCCGAAAATATAAGGTCGATAGTTGGACTTTCCACAACGTACCTTTCATAGCCCGAATATATACAAACCTTGTGTTGTTCAATCAACTACTTATGTCTGAAGCGAAACTACTAAAATATTTGAGGAAAGACTATATACAACCCTCTGGGAATAAAACAATTACACCTATTGTATTATCCGACAGCAAGGGATTCTGTCTACAAAAAAATGTCACAAATGTAGTAGAACAAAGGATATAGTGGTGGTGCGAAAACGGTAGAGACTCGACCAAAGCGCTTGAGTGGCTAAGTGAAAATTTAAGTGGCAAAATAGGACAACATGACAACATAGCTCTATATATCTGGATAGGCACATATGATCAAACAGTTAAAAACAAGGAATGTATCTCATTAAAATCAGAGTGATGAGTCAGTCCAATTAATTAGTAGGCATTTTCCGACAGATTATCCCAGCTGCAGTCTCACTTTCTTGGAAATTCGAGTGTACTCTATTTATCAACATAACATATCTCGTAATCACAAACAACCCAACGAATTTTTGAATTAAGACAACAAACTAGTTCTACAAGTGCATTCAGTCAATGATCACATTAGAGCTATCAACAACAGCCTTGGCAAACGTTCTCCAAATATTTGCTTAGATATCAGTTACAACAACAAGAAAAACACAAAAAACCAATACTTCAGACAGAGGGACAGATATATTTTCAATATATATAGGGACGGGATACATCCTTCGCACAACCTTGTAAGAGTGTGGTTACGAAAGATAGCGTACAAAATAAAGGACGAATGTTGGTCTAACTGAACCATATCCAAAATTCCACTACAAGAACCCATATTCATTAGAACCACTATTTGAAATAGGATATACGCTTATGTATTGTAAATTTCGTTATATAAGGAATAATAATAGCTAAGGCTAAGGTCTCTACTCTGAGTGACTGGTCGATAGTGGGACTATCCACAACGTATTGGCACCTAATAGTCGCATTGTCTTTTTCTTCATTTTAAATATCCTCATTGGGAATCATTGGTCGAAAGTGGGACTAACCACAACGTACCATTGTTTCTAAAATTAAACTGTATAGTTAGTAATTATCAAAGTAAAATTACAATTATGGATATGAATGTTACAAAAGTAAAGGTAACTGCTCCCTCTCTATCTGAGCAACCAAACAAAAGTTGTACCGGTAAAGGCTATGAGCTAAACATTACAAAGGCACTGTACAAAATGTTGGAAGCTACAAAAAGAGCTCCAAATATGCAATGTGAACTTACTGGTGGGGGTATTGTATTAACTGCTGATACAGCGACATTTGAACTGATTAGAACAGCTGCTGAGAAAAGTATTATTTGAACTTTCCCGTAGAATTTGGACAGATAAACCAAGATGTTACAACTGATCGAACAAAAACTAATATAGTACAAATTACCATTAAAGTTTCTAGTGACTCTAGTAGGGATTATACCATCAATATATATACAACTTCAAGCAGATTTTTTATTAATGGGAAGAACACTCAAATATTTGTTGAAAGAGATCTCAAAAATATCCGCAAGATAATTGAATCAGCAACCCAAAACAACACTGAAGCTCTTCTGAAAAATCTAAACGTAAAAATGGCTGAACAATTAACAAAACTTCTGCAGGCTAGATTGGTTGATAAATTCAACAAGGCCACAAGAGACGGATGAACTGTCAAATCCCCACCAGTAGCAGTTCTAGTATTAACTGTAATAATAAGTGTAAAACTAAAAGCACTTGCTGTACAGAAGGAGGACATTGGGTCCACTACAACTGTGAGAAATTATCAAATAAAGAAATAGAAAACGTAGAACAAGGACAGAATAGTGAATACACATGCAAAATCTGTAGAAATAGCAAGGCAAAAACAAGCATGCTAGACATTGAATTGCCAAAAAGAAATATTTCTTCAAACATAGACATACTTGAGGAACGCGAATTAAGAAATGACGAAGTGCAAGATGCAAATGGGACAAATAAATGTCATGTATGTACTGCAATAATCAAAACAGCATTTGAAATTTGCGATTTGTGCAATAATAGTATACACGAAGACTGCTGCGGACTAGCAAATAGCCTTACATCCTGCTATGTTTGTATTGGTCATAGCCATATAAACAATCAAAAAGATCAAAGTAGTAATGAACTGTTTTTCGTGTAATTGATATTGGTGACATTGTTGACCGTCACACGTTCGGTATAACAACTAAGGTCAAGAAGAGTCTGGAGATACCCAAGGGGTAATCAGACTCTGTAAATAGAAAGACAGACAACACATTGGTCAAAGGAAAAAAAACAAAAACACAAACACTGACAAACTAAACACTACACAGAAAACTAATGATTGAGCAACAGGAACAACACTAAAAACAGGTAGTGAACTAAGGTGTTCTAGAAGGGCGAGCAGTTTCTGCTCCACGATTTACACCCATTGTGTTATTCTTGTTATAACCGGATGACAAGTCATGAATGAGGAAATGACAGGATTATGATTACGACAAACGGAACATAAATGTGGTCATTTGTGACACAGATATTCCATAACGGTCAACCAAGTCATGATGGCGACCTTAAACCTTGTCTAGTAATAATATTTCAAATTAACCACTAGGAACCCTTGGTTCAGTAGCTTCCCTCTTAGCAGCTATTCTCTATCAATGAAATTATGCTCTGGAACATGGTATCGATATAGAGATGTCTATTCTCCATATGCAGGTGTTATTGAAATGTTGCTACATATAAAAGGAAAGTTCATTGCTTTTCATGGTGGGAAAAGGAACTAAGCTTACATCGAATTTATTCTTAGAACGTTATTTGAAATAAAGAAAAATAAAACAACTTGAACAATTCCATAATTAGATTTGATCCACTAACTACTATTTGTTCTGTTATTACATTGGTTGTCATGACAACAAAGGGAAATTCAAATTACATCCTACATTTCAATATTTAGATTTTGTTCACCCTTTACATTTTCTTCATTACAAGAAAGGGAAACTCATATTACATAGAGCTTATTATTAGAACATAATTCTAAATGGAATAAAGGAAACAAAACTTCACAAATTTCAATATTTAGATTTTATTCACCCATTACATTTGTGTTCATTACTAAGAAATGAGAACTCAAGTTACATAGAGTTTATTTTTAGAACATCATTCTAATTAGGGAAAAAAAAGGAAACACCTCAAACAATTCTATATTTAAACACGATCCACTTACTACTCCGTACTAGTAGAACTTTCGTTCGATTTTTTTCATGCCGAGGAAGGGAAATTACATTACATAGGGCTAATTAAGATTGTCATATCTATATAAGTAAGTGATGAGTAGATAAAAATACATTTCGTATAGTACAATAACACACTGATTTTCCCGGATTTATTTCCTTAAGTTAAAAAAAGAAATGTTTAAATCTTATCCATCCATTTTTTGTTCTCAGATAGCATAGTATAAATTATTAGAATATTATTCTAAATGGGACAAAACAACTTTGAAAATGTCCAGATTTAGGAGGTACGGGGGTTAGGGTTATGGTGTTTAACGCCACTTTCAACAATAATTCATTTGTATCGTGTCGCTCAGTTTTATTGATAGAGGAAACTGGAGAAAATCACCGACCTGTCGCAAGTCACTGACAAACTGCATCACATAGTGCTCTATCAATTACACCTCTCTATCAGCATGATTCGAACTCACACCGTTAGCTTTGAGCCACTTCCTACATTAGTCGTACCTCCCTTGCATTTGTTCATGGGGAGAACGGAAACTCAGATTACATAGTTTTTATTATTAAAACTGGGAAAAAAAAGGAAACACCTTTGAAAATTCCATATTTAGACATGATCAACATACACAATATAGTACTCCCTACTAGTAGAATAGTCGTTCCATCTTTTTTGTCATGGTGAGGAAGAGAACTGAGATTACATATTTTATTGAGGTTGTTATATCTATATGGGGGTTTGGGATATGGTATTTAACGCCACTTTCAACAATATTTCAGTTATATCGTTATATCTATATGAGTAAGTGTAGGAGCAGACACAACAACATTAAATTAACTTGTTCTCCCCATGATAAAGCTAAAACAAAATGCTGTGTTGGCATTATACAACAACCATTAACCCACTTACTCACAAACACAGTGCGATGACATATTTATATACACTGGGCTTCCCAGGTTTATTTCCTTATTGAGTTCTAGGTAATATAAGCTTGGTTGATTATATTTATATACACTGGGCTTCCCAGGTTTATATCCTTATTGAGTTCTAGGTAATATAAGCTTGGGTGATTTCTATCTGATTAACTACAATTGTCATACCATTCCATGTTAGTGGTGCGAAGCGCATTTAAACATATGAGGTAAATAATAAGGGTAATAACAAAATTACCGAAGTCTTACAAAGGGAAAGTCAAAACTCATAAGTATATAAACAGACAAAATCAGTCAACAACCGGAAAACTGTGAAAACCGTAATGACCCTGACTTGGTACAGGCATTTCTAAAGAAATGGTGGGTTGAATCAGATTTTAAAGCGCCACATAAACGTTAGAGAAAAACGAAGGGGCAATCAGGAATGAACAATTCAGTGAAACTGACATCATAGGGTGCACAAGACACAGGTCGAAGACAAACAAAGCTAAAACACAACACAGAAAACCAAAAAGATGAGCAACACGGATCCCTACCAAATATTTCAGGTTAGAGATGGTTGTTCGTTTTATTGATATTCGTGGAATCATTGATAATCACCAATTAAACTTTACACTCATAATATTGGGATTATAATTGTCATTGGCTCATTGCAGATAGTCCGGTATTACACACCCACCATGAAACTGATCTCGTGTGATATAATTGAAATATTATTGAAAACGCTCTTAACCACGCAAAACTATAATCAGCAATACTAATGGAAACATATCCACATATTAATAAGAAAGAATAATGAGGCAATATAACATTCCATATGAACACATTAATTAAATTAAATTAAAATAAAGGAGCATCACATTTATTGCTGTTCTACAGTTCACAATCACGGTATGAATTATCAAAATAAGTATTCGTTGTTCGTATCTCAAATGGCAACGAATCTTTTCATTTTTACGCAGAATATATCTTTCTTCTATCGCCGACAATACGCTTGCCGGACTATATGAGTAACACGACATGTGTCTTAGAAGAAACAGGGACCGCTTACCCTTGGTCAGTTCCATGGTTTCATCTCCGGTGCTTTGACGAGTTCCGTGTTGCTTTGTTTTCTTTATATTTGTCTTGTGTGTTTAATGTTGTCAATGTCTCTAAATTACTCATTGGGGGATATTTCTGACATTTGATGGTGGCGGACGTCTTTTGGGAGCTCCTGAATTTTATGTAGAATTATAGGTGTCTGCATAATTTTTATAGTTTTTAAAGAGAGTATCCTATTTTAAATACATCACGTCGTCTAATTGCAAATATCGTCTACTAGAACCATTGTTTAAAGTGACATACCTTTTTTGTTGAAGTCTGATTATCCGCCATTACTGAGACAAAAGCGTGAAAAAATGGCCGACTTTTAATATTTTAATCAGTACATTTCTTTTACCTTGTTTATATTGATAACTTAATTTATAGAATATATATTTTTATATTCTATTGTACCCCATATAAAATAGATAGCAGGGAACATTTATACTTGAGAGATTGTCATTGAACATTCGTGGGATATCCCCCCCCCCCCCCCCCACGTTAAGCCGGTAGGCTTGGCTGGCGTTTAGCTTTTATATTTTAACGATTTTATCATTTTAAATTCTTTATGAATGATTTTAAGTTTTCCATATCCCATATTGATTTATTTTGTACATTACTGAATTTCAAATTCCTGTTAGTATTAAATGTTTTAAGTCAGATATTGAAAGGAACCTATACAACCTGCCTTCAGTATCTTCAACTTAGCACAGCATTTATTGAGTCCGAAAATATAAGGTCGATAGTGGGACTTTCCACAACGTACCTTTCATAGCCCGAATATATACAAACCTTGTGTTGTTCAATCAACTACTTATGTCTGAAGCGAAACTACTAAAATATTTGAGGAAAGACTATATACAACCCTCTGGGAATAAAACAATTACACCTGTTGTATTATCCGACAGCAAGGGATTCTGTCTACAAAAAAAGTCACGAACGTAGTAGAACAAAGTATATAGTGGTGGTGCGAAAACGGTAGAGACTCGACCAAAGCACTTGAGTGGCTAAGTGAAAATTTAAGTGGCAAAATAGGACAACATGACAACATAGCTCTATATATCTGGATAGGCACATATGATCAAACAGTTAAAAACAAGGAATGTATCTCATTAAAAACAAGGTGATGAGTCAGTCCAATTAATTAGTAGGCATTTTCCGACAGATTGTAAAACTGTTTAAAGATTATCCCAGCTGCAGTCTCACTTTCTTGGAAATTCGAGTGTACTCTATTTATCAACATAACATATCTCGTAATCACAAACAACCCAACGAATTTTTTAATTCAGACAACAAACTAGTTCTACAAGTGCATTCAGTCAATCATCACATTAGAGCTATCAACAACAGCATTGGCAAACATTCTCCAAATTTTTGCTTAGATATCAGTTACAACAACAAGAAAAACACAAAAAACCAATACTTCAGACAGAGGGACAGATATAATTTCAATATATATAGGAACGGGATACATCCTTCGCACAACCTTGCAAGAGTGTGGTTACGAAAGATAGCGTACAAAATAAAGAACGAATGTTGGTCTAACTGAGCCATATCCAAAATTCCACTACAAGAACCCATATTCATTAGATCCACTATTTGAAATAGGATATACGCTTATGTATTGTAAATTTCGTAATATAAGAAATAATAATAGCTAAAGCTAAGGTCTCTACTCTGAGTGACTGGTCGATAGTGGGACTATCCACAACGTATTGGCACCTAATAGTCGCATTGTCTTTTCCATTGTTTCTAAAATTAAACTGTATAGTTAGTAATTATCAAAGTAAAATTACAATTATGGATATGAATGTTACAAAAGTAAAGGTACCTGATCCATCTCTATCTGAGCAACCACGCAAAAGTTGTACCAGTAA
Source organism: Bathymodiolus brooksi (assembly GCA_963680875.1). Classification (NCBI taxonomy): domain Eukaryota; kingdom Metazoa; phylum Mollusca; class Bivalvia; order Mytilida; family Modiolidae; genus Bathymodiolus; species Bathymodiolus brooksi. Next base: position 86,571,447 of record OY804589.1, on the reverse strand, counting down.
AGGCTATGAGCTAAACATTACAAAGGCACTGTACAAAAAGTTGGAAGCTACAAAAAGAGCTCCAAATATGCAATGTGAACTTACTGGTGGGGGTATTGTATTAACTGCTGATACAGCGACATTTGAACTGATTAGAACAGCTGCTGTGAAAAGTATTATTTGAACTTTCCCGTAGAATTTGGACAGATAAACCAAGATGTTACAACTGATCGAACAAAAACTAATATAGTACAAATGACCATTAAAGTTTCTAGTGACTCTAGTAGGGATTATACCATCAATATATATACAACTTCAAGCAGATTTTTTATTAATGGGATGAACACTCAAATATTTGTTGATAGAGATCTCAAAAATATCCGCAAGATAATTGAATCAGCAACCCAAAACAACACTGAAGCTGTTTCTGAAAAATCTAAACGTAAAAATGGCTGAACAATTAACAAAACTTCTGCAGGCTAGATTGGTAGATAAATTCAACAAGGCCACAAGAGACGGATGAACTGTCAAATCCCCACCAGTAGCAGTTCTAGTATTAACTGTAATAATAAGTGTAAAACTAAAAGCACTTGCTGTACAGAAGGAGGACATTGGGTCCACTACAACTGTGAGAAATTATCAAATAAAGAAATAGAAAACGTAGAACAAGGACAGAATAGTGAATACACATGCAAAATCTGTAGAAATAGCAAGGCAAAAACAAGCATGCTAGACATTGAATTGCCAAAAAGAAATATTTCTTCAAACATAGACATACTTGAGGAACGCGAATTAAGAAATGACGAAGTGCAAGATGCAAATGGGACAAATAAATGTCATGTATGTACTGCAATAATCAAAACAACATTTGAAATTTGCGATTTGTGCAATAATAGTATACACGAAGACTGCTGCGAACTAGCAAATAGCCTTACATCCTGCTATGTTTGTATTGGTCATAGCCATATAAACAATCAAAAAGATCAAAGTAGTAATGAACTTGAAAATACAGTTGAACAAGACAATACGTCAGAGCAATAATAACATTCCTGAAAGTACCTCTCAGTTGAAATCAAAAGAGCTTAAACTTAAGAAATGGGAGCAAGATCTGGAACTAAAAGAAAAATTATTGAATGAAAACAGTAAAGACTGCACTAAGCTTATGAGTTATGTAACTAAATTAGAAAATCAAAATCAAGAGCTTAACATGCATATCATGACTTTACAAAGAAGAATTGAACAAATAGAAGAGAAAACCACCCATAAAGTGCAAACTAACAATTGAACAAATAGAAGAGAAAACATCCATAAAGTGCAAACTAACAATTGAACAAATAGAAGAGAAAACCACCCATCAAGTGCAAACTAACAATTGAACAAAGAGAAGAGAAAACCACCCATAAAGTGCAAACTAACAATTGAATAAATAGAAGAGAAAACCACCCATAAAGTGCAAACTAACAATTGAACAAATAGAAGAGAAAACATCCATAAAGTGCAAACTAACAATTGAACAAATAGAAGAGAAAACCACCCATAAAGTGCAAACTAACAATTGAACAAAGAGAAGAGAAAACCACCCATAAAGTGCAAACTAACAATTGAACAAAGAGAAGAGAAAACCACCCATAAAGTGCAAACTAACAATTGAACAAAGAGAAGAGAAAACCACCCATAAAGTGCAAACTAACAATTGAACAAAGAGAAGAGAAAACCACCCATAAAGTGCAAACTAACAATTGAACAAATAGAAGAGAAAACATCCATAAAGTGCAAACTAACAATTGAACAAAGAGAAGAGAAAACATCCATAAAGTGCAAACTAACGATTGAACAAATAGAAGAGAAAACCACCCATAAAGTGCAAACTAACAATTGAACAAAGAGAAGAGAAAACCACCCATAAAGTGCAAACTAACAATTGAACAAAGAGAAGAGAAAACCACCCATAAAGTGCAAACTAACAATTGAACAAAGAGAAGAGAAAACCACCCATAAAGTGCAAACTAACGATTGAACAAATAGAAGAGAAAACCACCCATAAAGTGCAAACTAACAATTGAACAAAGAGAAGAGAAAACCACCCATAAAGTGCAAACTAACAATTGAACAAAGAGAAGAGAAAACCACCCATAAAGTGCAAACTAACAATTGAACAAATAGAAGAGAAAACATCCATAAAGTGCAAACTAACAATTGAACAAAGAGAAGAGAAAACATCCATAAAGTGCAAACTAACGATTGAACAAATAGAAGAGAAAACCACCCATAAAGTGCAAACTAACAATTGAACAAAGAGAAGAGAAAACCACCCATAATGTGTAAACTAACAATTGAACAAAGAGAAGAGAAAACCACCCATAAAGTGCAAACTAACAATTGAACAAATAGAAGAGAAAACATCCATAAAGTGCAAACTAACAATTGAACAAAGAGAAGAGAAAACATCCATAAAGTGCAAACTAACGATTGAACAAATAGAAGAGAAAACCACCCATAAAGTGCAAACTAACAATTGAACAAATAGAAGAGAAAACATCCATAAAGTGCAAACTAACAATTGAACAAATAGAAGAGAAAACCACCCATAAAGTGCAAACTAACGATTGAACAAATAGAAGAGAAAACATCCATAAAGTGCAAACTAACAATTGAACAAAGAGAAGAGAAAACCACCCATAAAGTGCAAACTAACAATTGAACAAATAGAAGAGAAAACATCCATAAAGTGCAAACTAACGATTGAACAAATAGAAGAGAAAACCACCCATAAAGTGCAAACTAACGATTGAACAAATAGAAGAGAAAACCACCCATAAAGTGCAAACTAACAATTGAACAAAGAGAAGAGAAAACCACCCATAAAGTGCAAACTAACAATTGAACAAAGAGAAGAGAAAACCACCCATAAAGTGCAAACTAACAATTGAACAAATAGAAGAGAAAACATCCATAAAGTGCAAACTAACAATTGAACAAAGAGAAGAGAAAACATCCATAAAGTGCAAACTAACGATTGAACAAATAGAAGAGAAAACATCCATAAAGTGCAAACTAACAATTGAACAAAGAGAAGAGAAAACATCCATAAAGTGCAAACTAACAATTGAACAAAGAGAAGAGAAAACCACCCATACAGTGCAAACTAACAATTGAACAAATAGAAGAGAAAACCACCCATAAAGTGCAAACTAACGATTGAACAAATAGAAGAGAAAACCACCCATAAAGTGCAAACTAACGATTGAACAAATAGAAGAGAAAACCACCCATAAAGTGCAAACTAACGATTGAACAAATAGAAGAGAAAACCACCCATAAAGTGCAAACTAACGATTGAACAAATAGAAGAGAAAACCACCCATAAAGTGCAAACTAACGATTGAACAAATAGAAGAGAAAACCACCCATAAAGTGCAAACTAACGATTGAACAAATAGAAGAGAAAACCACCCATAAAGTGCAAACTAACGATTGAACAAATAGAAGAGAAAACCACCCATAAAGTGCAAACTAACAATTGAACAAATAGAAGAGAAAACATCCATAAAGTGCAAACTAACAATTGAACAAATAGAAGAGAAAACCACCCATAAAGTGCAAACTAACGATTGAACAAATAGAAGAGAAAACCACCCATAAAGTGCAAACTAACAATTGAACAAATAGAAGAGAAAACCACCCATAAAGTGCAAACTAACAATTGAACAAATAGAAGAGAAAACATCCATAAAGTGCAAACTAACAATTGAACAAAGAGAAGAGAAAACCACCCATACAGTGCAAACTAACAATTGAACAAATAGAAGAGAAAACCACCCATAAAGTGAAAACTAACGATTGAACAAAGAGAAGAGAAAACCACCCATAAAGTGCAAACTAACAATTGAACAAATAGAAGAGAAAACCACCCATAAAGTGCAAACTAACGATTGAACAAATAGAAGAGAAAACCACCCATAAAGTGCAAACTAACAATTGAACAAAGAGAAGAGAAAACCACCCATAAAGTGCAAACTAACAATTGAACAAATAGAAGAGAAAACATCCATAAAGTGCAAACTAACAATTAAACAAATAGAAGAGAAAACATCCATAAAGTGCAAACTAACGATTGAACAAATAGAAGAGAAAACCACCCATAAAGTGCAAACTAACAATTGAACAAATAGAAGAGAAAACCACCCATAAAGTGCAAACTAACAATTGAACAAATAGAAGAGAAAACATCCATAAAGTGCAAACTAACAATTGAACAAATAGAAGAGAAAACCACCCATAAAGTGCAAACTAACAATTGAACAAATAGAAGAGAAAACATCCATAAAGTGCAAACTAACGATTGAACAAATAGAAGAGAAAACCACCCATAAAGTGCAAACTAACGATTGAACAAATAGAAGAGAAAACCACCCATAAAGTGCAAACTAACAATTGAACAAATAGAAGAGAAAACCACCCATAAAGTGCAAACTAACGATTGAACAAATAGAAGAGAAAACCACCCATAAAGTGCAAACTAACGATTGAACAAATAGAAGAGAAAACCACCCATAAAGTGCAAACTAACGATTGAACAAATAGAAGAGAAAACCACCCATAAAGTGCAAACTAACGATTGAACAAATAGAAGAGAAAACCACCCATAAAGTGCAAACTAACAATTGAACAAATAGAAGAGAAAACATCCATAAAGTGCAAACTAACAATTGAACAAATAGAAGAGAAAACCACCCATAAAGTGCAAACTAACGATTGAACAAATAGAAGAGAAAACCACCCATAAAGTGCAAACTAACAATTGAACAAATAGAAGAGAAAACCACCCATAAAGTGCAAACTAACAATTGAACAAATAGAAGAGAAAACATCCATAAAGTGCAAACTAACAATTGAACAAAGAGAAGAGAAAACCACCCATACAGTGCAAACTAACAATTGAACAAATAGAAGAGAAAACCACCCATAAAGTGAAAACTAACGATTGAACAAAGAGAAGAGAAAACCACCCATAAAGTGCAAACTAACAATTGAACAAATAGAAGAGAAAACCACCCATAAAGTGCAAACTAACGATTGAACAAATAGAAGAGAAAACCACCCATAAAGTGCAAACTAACAATTGAACAAAGAGAAGAGAAAACTACCCATAAAGTGCAAACTAACAATTGAACAAATAGAAGAGAAAACATCCATAAAGTGCAAACTAACAATTAAACAAATAGAAGAGAAAACATCCATAAAGTGCAAACTAACGATTGAACAAATAGAAGAGAAAACCACCCATAAAGTGCAAACTAACAATTGAACAAATAGAAGAGAAAACCACCCATAAAGTGCAAACTAACAATTGAACAAATAGAAGAGAAAACATCCATAAAGTGCAAACTAACAATTGAACAAATAGAAGAGAAAACCACCCATAAAGTGCAAACTAACAATTGAACAAATAGAAGAGAAAACATCCATAAAGTGCAAACTAACGATTGAACAAATAGAAGAGAAAACCACCCATAAAGTGCAAACTAACAATTGAACAAATAGAAGAGAAAACATCCATAAAGTGCAAACTAACAATTAAACAAATAGAAGAGAAAACATCCATTAAGTGCAAACTAACGATTGAACAAATAGAAGAGAAAACCACCCATAAAGTGCAAACTAACGATTGAACAAAGAGAAGAGAAAACCACCCATAAAGTGCAAACTAACAATTGAACAAATAGAAGAGAAAACATCCATAAAGTGCAAACTAACGATTGAACAAAGAGAAGAGAAAACCACCCATAAAGTGCAAACTAACAATTGAACAAATAGAAGAGAAAACCACCCATAAAGTGCAAACTAACGATTGAACAAATAGAAGAGAAAACCACCCATAAAGTGCAAACTAACGATTGAACAAATAGAAGAGAAAACCACCCATAAAGTGCAAACTAACAATTGAACAAATAGAAGAGAAAACATCCATAAAGTGCAAACTAACAATTGAACAAATAGAAGAGAAAACCACCCATAAAGTGCAAACTAACGATTGAACAAATAGAAGAGAAAACCACCCATAAAGTGCAAACTAACAATTGAACAAATAGAAGAGAAAACCACCCATAAAGTGCAAACTAACAATTGAACAAATAGAAGAGAAAACATCCATAAAGTGCAAACTAACAATTGAACAAATAGAAGAGAAAACCACCCATAAAGTGCAAACTAACGATTGAACAAATAGAAGAGAAAACCACCCATAAAGTGCAAACTAACAATTGAACAAATAGAAGAGAAAACCACCCATAAAGTGCAAACTAACAATTGAACAAATAGAAGAGAAAACATCCATAAAGTGCAAACTAACAATTGAACAAAGAGAAGAGAAAACCACCCATAAAGTGCAAACTAACAATTGAACAAATAGAAGAGAAAACCACCCATAAAGTGCAAACTAACGATTGAACAAATAGAAGAGAAAACATCCATTAAGTGCAAACTAACAATTGAACAAATAGAAGAGAAAACCACCCATAAAGTGCAAACTAACAATTGAACAAAGAGAAGAGAAAACCACCCATAAAGTGCAAACTAACAATTGAACAAATAGAAGAGAAAACATCCATAAAGTGCAAACTAACAATTAAACAAATAGAAGAGAAAACATCCATAAAGTGCAAACTAACGATTGAACAAATAGAAGAGAAAACCACCCATAAAGTGCAAACTAACAATTGAACAAATAGAAGAGAAAACCACCCATAAAGTGCAAACTAACAATTGAACAAATAGAAGAGAAAACATCCATAAAGTGCAAACAAACGATTGAACAAATAGAAGAGAAAACCACCCATAAAGTGCAAACTAACAATTGAACAAATAGAAGAGAAAACATCCATAAAGTGCAAACTAACAATTAAACAAATAGAAGAGAAAACATCCATAAAGTGCAAACTAACGATTGAACAAATAGAAGAGAAAACCACCCATAAAGTGCAAACTAACAATTGAACAAATAGAAGAGAAAACCACCCATAAAGTGCAAACTAACAATTGAACAAATAGAAGAGAAAACATCCATAAAGTGCAAACTAACAATTGAACAAATAGAAGAGAAAACCACCCATAAAGTGCAAACTAACAATTGAACAAATAGAAGAGAAAACACCCATAAAGTGCAAACTAACGATTGAACAAATAGAAGAGAAAACCACCCATAAAGTGCAAACTAACAATTAAACAAATAGAAGAGAAAACATCCATAAAGTGCAAACTAACAATTAAACAAATAGAAGAGAAAACCACCCATAAAGTGCAAACTAACAATTGAACAAATAGAAGAGAAAACATCCATAAAGTGCAAACTAACAATTGAACAAAAAGAAGAGAAAACATCCATAAAGTGCAAACAAACAATTGAACAAATAGAAGAGAAAACCACCCATAAAGTGCAAACTAACAATTGAACAAATAGAAGAGAAAACATCCATAAAGTGCAAACTAACGATTGAACAAATAGAAGAGAAAACCACCCATAAAGTGCAAACTAACAATTGAACAAATAGAAGAGAAAACATCCATAAAGTGCAAACTAACAATTAAACAAATAGAAGAGAAAACCACCCATAAAGTGCAAACTAACAATTGAGCAAATAGAAGAGAAAACATCCATAAAGTGCAAACTAACAATTAAACAAATAGAAGAGAAAACCACCCATAAAGTGCAAACTAACAATTGAACAAATAGAAGAGAAAACCACCCATAAAGTGCAAACTAACAATCCTCAACACCATGATTATCATACTATTAATAAAACTTTAGCTCCTGACAACAACAGCTTACTGCATTCCATACAAGATAGAGTTACATCTTTTGTACTCAAACAAATAGACAAGCAACTGCAGCAGCTTGAGAACAACATGGTTACTACTATTACTGAACAAAACACAAGTAATACTGATTCAAAATGTCAAAGTGCCAATTCAGAGCAGAAACCTACATCTGAGAAGGTAAATACTCATGACAATGCCAGAGATGGGCAATCTACATTAGAACAAGCAGACATTGAGCATAAAACCGAATTTCAAAATACTGCTGAAAACAAGGACTGTATGAACACTGGAATAGTTCATACAAAACAGAAAGTAAACCCAAGGGGGACAACTGATCAAATGCCCAAAATGGAACAGCTACACCAGAAAACACCACTAACAACTCAACTCATCGTGCAACCGTTATATTTTAGAGAAAACCCAGTGATATCTCAGAGTTGTAGTGGTTGCTTGGCTATGCCATGCGTACAACCAATGTCGCGAACTGATATAACATATATACATCCTGTGCAAAACCAGCATTTTTTTAGTTCATGCTCAACAAACAAATCGCCTTACTATTGCTTCGTACAACTGTAAAAACATAAAAACTAGTACCTTAGCAATATGTGACTTAATGCGACATGCAAATATTATATTACTTCAAGAGCACTGGCTGTATCAATGCCAATTATACCAACTAGGAGAAATACACAATGACCTATGTCATGTAGGAAAAGGAGTAGATAAATATGAAGAAATAGATCAAAGAAAACTACCGAGAGGGTATGGAGTAGTAGGATTTTTTTTGGCACAAAGATTTAGACCAAATTGTGGGAATGGTGGAAGGAGGAAATGAAAGGATACAGTGCATAGAAGTAAACCAAATTAGTAACAAACCTATCCTTATTATATGTGTTTATAAAAAAAAGTATATTTTAGATTTTACTATGGACAGGAAATCGTTTGTAATCTCTCAAGGCCAAGATTGTTCCGAAATCGACTATTTTCTTGTTGATGCATCATTCCAATACTGTAGTCAAAAGAAGACCATACTAGATATGCCATCAAATACCTCCGACCATCATCCTATAACGATATCTCTGAAAGTATTCATGGAGAATAATAAAAGTATTATTCATCAGAAACCTAAAACAACTATCAGAGTTAAATGGGATAAACTAGATACCAACAAATATAGAGATAATACTAGATTTAAAATGACAGAAAACAACAAACTTCTTATGGGAGGAAATACCGAAAAGTCCGTTAAAGTTTTCACGAACATTTTGAATGAATCAATAGCCGAGTTAATACCTGCTAGAAAAATTCGCAAAAATAAACCAAAATTTAAAGTTTGGAATGAAGAAATTAAAAGGGCATTAAAAGACATCAGAATGGCCCATAAAGAATGGAGAGAGGCTGGAAAACCAAATGAGGGGGAATTAATAAAATCCAAGAAAAGCTGTAAAAGTAAGCTACGGAAATCAGTTAAAGAGTGGAACAGGCAATTAAATCAGCTAAAGTGAAGGAAGATATAATGAATGCCCCACTGGAAATACTAAATTATTTCATCAACTAGTGAACAACGAAAGAAAATGTTCCAACGGTACCTCGGAGCTAGAAGTTAAAGATAAAATGTACTACGGCCCAGATCAAATTGCGCATGGTTTTAGAGAAAATTTCCTAGAATTTTCAACTCCCAACAAAAATAACAACTACGATGAGCAATATCACGTCCTATGCAGGAACGAAATGTACTACGGCCCAGATCAAATTGCGCATGGTTTTAGAGAACATTTCCTAGAATTTTCAACTCCCAACAAAAATAACAACTACGATGAGCAATATCACGTCCTATGCAGGAACGAAGTACAACATATTGTGGATATAGTTAAGAATCAAGAGACCCCTATTATAACCGTAGAAGAATTAAAGAAAGCCATGGATGTTTTAAATAAAGCAAAATCACCTGACATTTTTGGTATCACAATTGAACATTTATGTAACGCCGATGAGGTAATTTTGGACTTTCTGCTACACATTTATAGCACAATGCTCAATAATGGAGAAGTGCCTAATGTTATTAAGAAAGGGCTATTGTCCCCAGTTATTAAGAAGAAAGGAAGTAAGAAGCTGGCAAACTACTACAGAGGAATTACTGTACTACCTGTCTTAAATAAAATACTTGAGGCTATGATTAAATTACGTATACAACCACAAATTATGAAAATGCAGAACCCATGTTAGCGAGGATTTACAGCAAATACATCGCCATTAAATGCATCATTAATAATTAAAGAACTAAAAGGAAATGCCAAAGATGAAAAATCACCAGTCATCATTGTATTATTAGACGCAAAATCAGCATTTGATGTGGTAGATCCGTATTATTTCCTGATAAGATTATATCAAACTGGAATTAGCGATAAATTATGGTCTCTCATTAACAGCTTACATCAAGGAGCAACTAGTGTTGTGAAATGGATGGGTCATGAATCTTCTGCATTTGAAGTCACACAAGGAGATAGACAAGGTGGAATCTTATGTGCAGACTTGTACAAAATGTATGTCCATCTTCTGCTCGACAGGCTTAACCACACAGGCATAGGAGCTAAAATTGGCAACAGTGCCTGTGCAGATGACGTCACCCTTAATTCCGTCAATGAGATGGAAGCCCAAGTGTTAATTGAAACTGCAGCAGAATATGCAAAACAGGAACGTTATCAACTCCAGCATACAAAAACAAATAGTATTCGAATTCATTCTAACCGCAAACAATACTCTACTGGTCAACAAAATCTGAATTCACTCCAAATAAACGGACAACCAATAAATGACACCAAAGAAGCTCATTATATAGGCTTGTTGCAATCTGACACCATCGGAAAAACCATGGAAATAAATGTAGAGCAAAATATTAAGAAAGCAAGAAGAACTACCTATAGTCTTATGGCCTCTGGATTACAGGGGCACAATGGGCTAGACCCCGAAACCTCCTTGCAATTTTTTAAAACATATGTGCTGCCTATATTATTATACGGAATGGAAATACTGCTTCCTACAAAAACACATACCGCAAAATGGATTTATTTCAAAAGAAAATATTGAAGCAATACTGTCGTTGCCGAAAAATGCACCTGACTGCAGTATATATTCTAACTGGAATTTGGCCAATTGAATTACACAAATTCAGTATAAAGCACTTATTTGTTATAATAACATTTGTAACCTAAACGATAGCTCTATAGAAAAAGAAATTGCGAGACGTCAACTCTCCATTAAAAACAACAATAGTTAAAAGCTGGTTTATTGAAATAAAGAAGCTACTTTTGAAATATGATCTGGAAGATCCAATTATACTACTAGAAAATCCTGTTAAAAAAGAAGAGTGGAAAAGGACTGTCAATAAAGCAATTAATTTTAAATGGAAAACACAACTCCTGGAAACAAAGAAATTATATAAAAATCTTCAATACCTAAATGTTGGAAACCCATATTATAAGGAATCCATAACCTCCTGAGAATCAACTGTAAATCAGCAAGAGATGTAAACAGAATCCCGGTGCACCAACGCATGATGCATATACAAATGGTGTTGGTGATGGTGACGGTACCCGATATTAATAGGAATCTAAGTGGAAAATGGTATGGTTATGGTAACTCGACATGCTCTGCATGGTTGTCCTATGAAGGCAATCTCCCATACAGAGTTGTCGGTCCTTGCAGGCTCTTTACCTCTGTAAACGTCTCGATTTTACAAGATTCTTGTAAAATATTTATATACTCTAGATTTTGCTTCTAAGACGCTATTCGTCTTTTTTGCATATATCTTTAGTTTTGACGTGAAATATGATTTTATTTGAGGCGAAATACCATTTTAAAAAAGCTATGTTTATAGGGACTATATTTTTGTGAAACGTTTTCCTATTCTGAGTAATTTGGTTTACTTATTCATCCGATAAAATGTCAACATTAGATACAATTGTTAAAGATTATGACAAGAACATCGTGTTGAGGGACTGTCAAAGGCAAGCTTTTGAATGTCTACATAAACAATTGTCACATGATCGTTCATTACATGATCACGTGTTTTGGGACTACTTTTGAGACGTTTACAGAGATAGAGAGCATTCAAGGACCGACACCTCTGTATGGGAGATTGCTATGCAGGATGCACAGAAGAAGAACAGGTAAAAAAGATTGCCCTTTCGGGTTTCTCTAACTTTTATATATAATAATAACTTTATTGTCATTAAACATATATAAACATGTCTGTGACAAATACAAACAAACAAACAATATAATATAAACGTCTAAAATGGTTTATAAAACAACACCAAGTACACAAACAAAGTGATAAATAATTAAACACTTTGCTGAATGACAAAATGTTGGTCCAACCGAGGGACTTTACCAATGTATAATTAAATAAAATGTCGAACCAATATGGCGACTTTACAATTTCAAAAAGGTTTTTGACGGTCCATGTACGGGACAAAAGAACCAGATGTTACTCATATGAAAATATATACATAAAAGAATTGAATTCCCACATATAAATTAATAAAAGTACAATAACAATAATATAAATACACAATAGGGCTACACATTTAAATAAATGTTTAATATATATATATATATATATATATATATATATAAACGTCTAAAATGTTAGCACAACGATATCAAAAAAGATGTTAAAATGTAACAAAAATAACTATAAATCCACAAAAAGACTATAATTATAATTAAATCGACGGATATTTCGCTTGACCGACAAGCTTCATCAGCGTCTGTAATCTGATTTAAAAATTGTCACGAGACCATCCGTTATCGTGACGTAAATTACTAAAAATCATAATCTAAAACTTTTTACTTTTTATTATTCAAGTATATGTGTACACTAATTTATAAACAATATGAAAGCAATGAGAAAATGTAATGATGAAATTTACCAACTAGCTAAGGTTCTCCTCCCTCGGGCATAGGTGACCATAGCTGATGTATCCTGTCTAGGCCCTTTGGATATATTGCTTCCAAAACTTTAAATTATTTGGCTTTCCAATCTTTTGATTATTCCAAAATGTGCGCTGAATTTGATATCTACGTTTTTAAATTACAATCATATACTATACAGCTTGGATAATATGAAGCAGCCGGCGGCGATACTGGTATTACTATTATTGTAATATTTACAATACTGGTATTACCAGTATTATAATATTTACAATACTGGAAATACCAGTATTGTAAATATTACAATACTGGTAATACCAGTATTGTAACACTGTACAATACTAGAAATACCAGTATTGTAATGTTACAATACTGGTAATACCAGTATCGTACATATACAATACTGGATGTACCAGTATCGTGCATTTACAATACTGGAATACCAGAATCGTTGATCTATGCACAATACCGGAAGCTGCAGTATTCTTCATCCAACAATACTGGTAATACTAGTATTGTAAAACACACGATACTGGAAGCTCCAGTATTCTTCATCCAGCCATACTGGTAATACTAGTATTGTAAAGCACACAATACTGGAAACTCTAGTATTCTTCATCCAGCAATACTGGTAATACTAGTATTGTAAAACACACAATACTGGAAGCTCCAGTATTCTTCATCCAGCAATACTGGTAATACTAGTATTGTAAAACACACAATACTGCAAACTCTAGTATCTGGCAATTTGACACGAGTGGGCAGAGCCTAATTCTAAAGGTAAATCACAGCTCATTGTATTTACCGTTAGTATTAGGCTCCGCCCAGTCATGTCAAATTACCTTACCAATATATATCAAACTCTAAGGGACCATACAAAATATTTTGACATTACAGGACTTTTGCCTCTTATGTTATGTACAGCAGAAATGACGTATGAGCATGCCAGATTGTGTATAGCTATTCATTTTAAGATTGAATATTGGCCGCTCCCAAAATTAGCAAAGGGAATAAGAGAATTATACATGATTGTATCTATACCATGACAGTTGGGTTTAAACTGCAACTATATGAAATACAATAACACATAATTTAGTTTCTCTTTGAATAATATTGGTGGCCCTGAAAAGGGCCGGTGATTGAAAACGTAGACTGGTCGCTACACTGGATAGAATTCGGCGATGTGTCTTTGGATGTTGTCGAAGCAGTCTTGGTGTGTCCTGCCGAATCTGTCTCGCCACATGAACTCGTCCAGATAACCGGGCAGCTTGCCGATTGTCGTTCCGTGCATGGCTTTAAATCGTCCTTTGCATTTGTTCCAGTACGACTCGATTATATTCAATTCTTTTAGTATAATGTAGACATAAAAACTCGAGTTAACCGGAATTCTACTACCAGTACATTTCTATTTGTTTGGTTTTTAGATGAATCCTGAGATCACGCAGTTTGATATTATTCAATCGAATTCGAAGCTATTACAACAATTAAAAAAACACTAATGTTAATTTATGTAATAACAATTCTAAATATTGCTTTAATAAACTTTATTATGATTGTAAACATTTAATCATGTGATTGTTTCAATTATTGTCGGTGTTAGCTTGGTAGAATCACATTTCTCTTTCTGGATTAATAATTAACAGTTAAAAATCATCATGCCACACCTAAATAACCTTTAATTGTTGTGTAAACATGTATATAGTACCATTTATTTTGGAGGTATTTTGTACTGGACATTAAGCATTTATATTCTGCGATTTTTATTTCTATGGTCCGGGGTTAACCGCGGAATACCGCAGAAATTGGATTGCCGGAGAAATTACCGGTTATACGGGGTAATTAATCGTGAACAGAGAAACACACATGAACTCCTTTTAACAGATACATATTTTTTTTTTATAGATGCTGTGGTGCATGCAGTATATTCACACAAGGAAGAACTGGCCCGAGTCCAGAGCCTGCGTAAACCAGAACTACAACAGTACCTACAGGAAAATCAAGGCCACCTGGACCAGTTGCAGACAGTTGGGGAAATGGACATGCGCACCACAGAGAAACTCCGAGTAGCAGCTCTCATGGTGTGCTTCGTAAAAGCCACTAAGTAGATGAAAGTGTGGTTACTAATAGTCCGTTTGAGAATGTTGGCAATGCATACAAACTTTGAGAATTAATTTCAAATTTTTAGATTGATTTTTAATAAAAAGAAATTATGGCAATGGACAACTTTGCAATTACGCATCTAAAATTGTGAAAGTATATTGATGTACGAAATAATTATTTATGTTTTATGGAGATTTATAGAAATCAAACGGACTATTCTATAACTGTTTTATTTATTTATGTTGAAACACACATTTAGTTGACAATAAATATTATTTTGTTATGACAAACCAGTCTTGGCATATGACTCTGTTCTCTACAGTATCTACTGTATGGGTTTCATCTGGTCCTCTACACATATGGTTCATCAAACTGTCACCACAAAAGTTCGTATATAGCACATAACTGATTAAACAAAAAATAGTATATGTATACCCCACGCTTCCTGTTGGACCGACATATCATATCTCTTGTCGAGTGTCATTCTGTGATATGCACACCTTCATTATATGTACAAACATTCTGCAAAGTTTGAAAGATCTGTGTTGAAAACTGTAGGAGAGTTAGCAATAGCTGCACAAACCATGTACCGTAATGGCGTATGTCACGATTTTTCTGTGTTGAAAAAACCCCCAATATAAAAGTACATTCCGCAACTTCATACCTAATCTTCCAGTATCTGCAATACTGGTATTACCAGCATTTTCCAGAATCTTCCAGTATCTGCAATACTGGTATTACCAGTATTTTCCAGAATCTTCCAGTATCTGCAATACTGGTATTAACAGTATTTTCCAGAATCTTCCAGTATCTGCAATACTGGTATTAACAGTATTTTCCAGAATCTTCCAGTATCTGCAATACTGGTATTACCAGTATTTCCCAGAATCTTCCGGTATCTACAATACTCATATTTTGGCAATGCCAAGTATCTTCTAGTATTGCAGATACTGGAAAATTCTGGAAGATACTGGGATACTAGTATTTACCAGTATCTGTACCAGTATTGCAGATACTGGAAGATACTGGTAAAATACTGGTATTACCAGTATTGTATACCAGTATTGTAGTACCAGTATCGCGGCCGGCTGCTTCATATTATCCAAAATGTGATTAATGGTGCCATGCTTGGATGAACATGTATATATAGTGATTTAAATGATGCAGTTTACAATGTGTTGTAACCTTTCACGATTTGTGCACCCTACCATAGCGGAACATGCTTGTTGGGATTTTATGCCACTGCCAACAATATCTAGCACGATGGGAACCACTAGTGGAGCAGGAACTGCTTACTTTTCCTCGGTTTGTGTGGGGTTCGTTTTGCTCAATATTTATGTTTTTTGTGTAGTGTTTTGTAGATCATTGTTTTCTGTTTTTTACTTTTTTTTTTTACTTTTTGTCATTACATTTTCTGATATTCATTCTACAAGCACATGCAGATTCTTTATTGTCAATATAAATGCTTCTATAAATATGTGATATCTAAGCTTGATAAGGTGCAAAATTGAAGCAAGTTAACAGCATGCCCATTCACGTACTGTAGTACGTGTTTCATGTAGAATAAAAATCATGCACGTATAATTGAAAGAACCCTACGTGCGTGCACGTAGAGAACCCGTTGCGAGCACTGTATAAAAATTACCTTTTGTTTACAATTCACTTCAAAGTACGTATAATAGAGTTGTTCTGATTAGTTAATTTCGGTAATATTATCCAATCAGAGCGTTCCTTGCATATTTTAAGTGAGATGATATGATTTATAGATCGCCCAATTCTATTGGCTCCTTATTTTTTATTTGTCCAATTATATAAACTGCTACTGTTAAATCCCGTAATCAGAGTTGGCGAAAATCGTCGGACCGGCAGAATAACGGTCGGTCCGATTAATTAATGAACCGTGTCTGTCCCAATGTCCGTCACGAAAATATTACTTTGTGGTCGTCCAGTTGACGATTGAAATGTATTCACTCCCAGTTTCCACTGCCAATGGCATTAAATTCCGTTTTCAGTTTTATTAAAATGTCAGACAGAGACTTGGAATTTGCTTATTTATTCAGTCAGACCGACACGTTCCTATTTGTAATCGAAACTCCTATACGTAAATGTAAACATCTTTTTAGTAGAAGCGAGCACCTGCAAAACGTGGAACATTAAAACTGAAATATATTACTGAGCACAGAAATAAGTTGACTTCCACACTCCCCAAGTATCAAAGATTGTTTGTGTTTAATTAAATATGTTTGAGATGCTTATATATTGAAGATGACAACAGATTCATATTCTTAACTGAAATTAAAAATGTAGGTAAACCGGAAACTGACATTGATGTATAATATTCGGAACGTGATCGGACCATTAGATACGGATTGTTGGCCATATCTGCCTTATCTTTTAAGATAAAAATATGTATACAGAAAAACATTTAATTGAGTTGTTTAATGATCATGACTATATATAGGTAATCTTGCATTCAGTTCTGTATAAAAAACAAAATTTGACAGGTTATATACAATATTACAAACAAAATGGTGGGACAAACACAAAGGCCATGGGTCAGACAGAACCCCACTTCCTGTCTGACCAAATGTCAGACAGAAAAAAAGAGTGTTCGCCAATCTGCGTAATATTTACAAAAAAACAGAACGGTGCACGACCTTGCGTGAAAAAAATGCAGTTAATTTTCTTTGTACCCCCAAATGAAGAGTTAGAGATTGCACCCCCAAAGATTTGGATGTACCCCCACAAATGAAAAGATGGAAAAACCTGTGGGCATGCTGAGTTAATTGTGTTTGTTTTAGATGTTAGTTTAATAAATGAGTTGGTCACCAATAACTTAATAATATAAGAATAGCAATGAATTTTGTAATTCGAATATAGTAGCAGATATCGTTTTCATGTTGATAGAATATATGGATGGATGTGCGAGACCAGTGGGACCAGTAAGTGACTACCATCCTCCATCTTCCGTGTCGTGATCGTATATCTCACACTAAGTGCCTCTATCTACGACTTTTTAGCTCAGCTTGCCAAAGGTAATGTGAGCTTTTGCCATCACTTGTAGCCCGTCGTTCGTCGTTCGTTAACTTTTCACGTTTTAATCTTCTTCTAGCCACAGATTGCATAGCTAGTTTTAAATCCAATTACCATGTGATCACGACGGTTCCCGCCATACCAGTATTACAAATGTTTCACAAATAAAGCAAATATCATTTTCATCCAGTCATATTGGTATATGGGCGTAATTGTAAAGGACGAAATAATATTGTATGTGCAATTTTGTTTCAGGGAACCAGGAGAAAGACCAGACGTTCGGAATACTTGGATTGGTTATATTTTCGATTGTCTCTGTCGTTTATGTAGCTGGAATAGTAATATGTATTTTTATTAGCAGACGACGGTAGTTCCGAAGTAAAATTACCAGAACATTAGTGGCCATTTTGAATTATTTTCTAATTTGATTGTTTGAATTTTGTGTGGACAGAAACAAAATTAATTTAGATTGTGTTACTCTGTCTAAACCCGCTAGTTTCCATCTTTAAATGTACCTTCAGAATAATATTATTGTAAAAGGATGCAAGACGAGTTTGAAGATATCAAAGGAGTAAGCAGAATGCGTATATCGAAGAAGAACGAATAAAACAATGATCAAAACAAAAAGTACAAAAGGACAAACAATGATCTACAATACATACACATAAAACTAAATATCGAGTAACACGAACCCCACTAACAACCGGGGGTGTAAGATGTACTATTTCTGATAATAGTTAATTTTTTGGTTCAATTAGTTCAATTTCTATTTCTATTTAAAATAACAGACCAATGCATTCAAAGGGAAGATGGGCCGATCGGTGTCATGATCGTATGGTAGTTGGATTTACAACTACCTGTGCAATCAGTGCCTATCACCACTAAAGTTACTCGATGCAACATTATGTGATAAAGTTTGGTAGTGACATGCGACAGGTCGGTTGTTTCTTCAAACGTTTTTATTCATAGGAGTTCTTTCTCTCTGAAACTTTTCACACTACTACCCGACGCCTATTATGGAGCAGCTTGACGTGCAGTTCCTGAAGGCATGTGCTGATATTTATCTATCATGTCAAAAAAAATGAAATATTAAATATTAAGTAGAATCCGAAAGAGCCCTTTTGTTTTATTTTTCAATTTCTAATTGTTCCTTATCACTGTGTGTGTGGTTTTTTAGTCGCTCCTTTTCAATTTCGAATCATTCCTTATCAGTTTTAAGTCGTTCTTTTTCAATTTCTAATCGTTCCTTATCATCTTTCATTCGTTCCTCTTCAATTTCTAATCGTTCCTCTTCATCTTTAAGTCGTTCCTTTTCAATTTCTAATCGTTCCTTATCAGTTTTCAGCCGTTTCTTTTCAATTTCTAATCGTTCCTTATCAGTTTTCAGTCGTTCCTGTTCAATTTCTAATCTTTCCATTTCAATTGCCGATCTCTGTTTGTCAACACTGAGTCGCTCTTCTTCTATAGAACTAATTTTCAATTGGTCACATGTGTTCTCACTACCATCAAGTGTTTCCTGTGCATGGACTGGTTCAGTATTTACTCTATTTAAGGAAACAAATGGAACACATCAATGTTTATTCTTAATATACAATTTAATAATAAATTATCATTATACCCATTTCCTGCTTATTGTCATAATTGAGGTGTGGGTTTGGGTTTATGGTATTTAACGCCACTTTCAACAATATTTCAGTTTTATCGTGGCGGTCAGTTTTATTGATGGGGAAACCGGAGTATCCGGAGAAAATCATCGACCTGTTGCAAGTCACTGACAAACTTTATCACCTAATGTTGTATAAGTAAAGCTCGCCTTGAACGGGGTTCAAGCTCGCAACTTTAGTGGTCATAGGCACTGATTGCACAGGTAGTTGAAATACAACTACCATACGATGACGACCACGACGGCCCCTAATTGAGGTGTGTGAAATGTGTATTTACCAAAGGTCAAGACATCACACATATAAAACAAAGAAAACGGATAAATTAAATTAAAAAGGGAAAATTAATTTCTTTCATGAATTGTAAAATCGCATAATCTTTGACATTTGTAATTGAATATTTTTTAAAAGATGTATAGGTTGTATAGAAATGTAATGGCTAACGTTCAAGGTTCAAGATTTCTGTATAATAACGCTGTTCGCCCGATTATATGCTATGACTTTACCCACACGTGAAAAGCTTTTGCATGACCGAATCATTTCACTAAAAGGGAGAATTTGGCCCATAAAACTAGTCTAAACCCGCCACTTATACTGAAGTGACTGTACAAAGCCAGGTAATTGAGCGGTCGTGTATTTGTGTGTTGGGATTATCGATTTTACCTATTTTTAGGATTTTGGAATTGTTTCAGTAGTGCGGTATTTTGTTTTGTCTGTCATTTTATTATTATTATAGCGCCGAGTCCAATCGTAACTACTCGGCCATTTTCGCTACCCTGCAAATAACCTCGCATGCATTAGGCGCATAAATCGCACTACTTTTCACATGTCAGTTACCTGAAAGTTTGATAAAGTTATATTTAAAACAATTTTCTATATTTCAATTAAAGTTTTAATTAGTTTTGCATGTCTAGATTTTACTTAGTATGTCTTCCATATTGGATTTTCGTGGACTATATTGTTGTGCGGCTTAACTTAACTTAGCTTCCGGCGAACAATTTAAGAAGAATTTCTACTATGTACGTACGAGGTTATTTGCAGGGTAGCGAGAATGGCCGAGTAGTTACGATTGGCTGCTCGTCCAGTTATATGCGAGGGTTTGCGTTTTACTCGCATGTGGAAAGCACTTCAATAGGAAAGGAGTATTAGGTGTATAAATAAACATTAGAGGATACCTAAGGGGCAATCAAAACTAGCTTACCACGATCACTTGTCATGTAGCAATCCAGGTAGCTGAGCGGTCTTGTATAAGTGTGTTTGGGATATCGAATTCTGTTTCTTTGATTTCTCTATTAGAGTTTGGAACTGTTCTGACATTGTGGTATTTGTAGTTTTTCATTTTGTTATATATTTTGTAAATCATATACCTGTTTGTCCCTTCTCTTCCTCCCCTTTGTGGTATGTCCTTATTTGGCAATTCTTCGGTCATACACGTTGCATCAGCTTGATGCTCTTCACCTTCCTGTCTTTGTGTATCCTTTATCTGCCGATCACATTTCTAAAAAAAAACATGAAAATTTTAAGCACCCATTCATGCGTATATTTGTGTTATGATCATGACTTGGCATTGCAATATAATATATGATAATTGCTCATTGTAATTTAAGCTCTGATAATTACTCAGTATCATACAAGTTCTGAAAGTCACCAGTTTTGATGAAAAAACAATTAAATACACAATACCGGTAAACGTGATTTCTTCTAATCAAAAGTTATGAAACGAAAGTGTAAACAATTCCACAAATATCTATGAAATCTATAAATCTTTCTAACCGAACTCACTAAACATACAAAGGATCACGACATATGAAGGTGGAAATCCAGGGTCAGGTATAAACATGTGACGGTGTTAAACCGTCACTGTTTTAAATTTAGGCATCAAGTACTATTCAAATGATCTATTGATTGTTGCTTAACTTACATCTATAACCATTCCGGCTATATTCCTATCATGTATCGTTACGTTCTGAGTTCTGTGATGTGATGTCCGTTACAATTTCATGTATCTTTACGTTCTGAGTTCTGTGGTGTGGTGTCCGTTACAATTTCAGTTCGTATTTACCTCCAGTTGTATGTAGGAGGGCTCATGTCTTGTTTATCTCCAGTTGTTTGTAGGAGGGCTAATGTCTTATTTACGTTATTTGTTGTTGTTTGCGCATAGTGGTGTCCAACACATTGTGTTGTGTTCTTGTTTTGTTTGTCTTTATCTTGTGTGTTGTGTTCCCAGTGTTGCCAGTTTCCCTGTATTGTCCATGTGTATTGCCCCTTCTGTGTTCTCTAACTCTTCATCAGTACGAAAACAAGATAAGCAATGTATAAACACTACAGAGAAATGCGTGAGGATAAAATACAACTATCCTCAAAACCCATGTTAAAGCTTACATCACATTATGGCTTTTATGAATTATTTCTTAATAGGAGTGTAGTACATATCAAAGGTGATATTATATACAAATTTGTCCATTTAAGGGCAGTATAGTTATATCTCTGTATACGTCGTGGTCGTATGGTAGTTGGAGTTACAACTACCTATGCAATCAGTGATTATCATCACCACTGACGTCGTCAGTTCGAATAACGGTCATAGCGAGGTGTATTCGATATAGCATTGTCAGTAACTTGCGGCAGGTTGGTGGTTTTCTCCGGGTACTCCAATAAAACTGATCGCCACGATATAGCTGAAATATTGTTGACACCATAAGTCCCCTGTATTTTTCTTAATTTTATGTATTAACCTTTTGTGGAAGCTGTTCTAATGATTTTAGGAGGAAGCCCTTTAGCTCTTGTTGAGTTGACTGTTGCAATAACTCCTCACATACATGTTCAGCGAATTTGAAGTCATTTTCCGTCCCTTGGTGAAGACAGAATCTAACAAAACCTTTATACGCCTTCAGATTGTATCTAGTGGGTAATTCTGGCTTTTCGAGTGCTCTTTTTAAATGATGCATGGCTTTGTCAGCCTGGGGAGGTACGACCGCCATGTATGTCTCAGCAATATCTAGATGTAAACTGGTAGAAAGTATCCACGGTTCCATTTCTGATAAAATCCCCTCCATTTCTTCCGTATGACCCCGCGCTCGTTGAATGTGGTCTTCTTTCTCAGATGGAATAAGACCAGATAAACTAAGACAACATGACCGCAAAATATTCTGTATCATGCACCGTTGATAAAGATTGTAATTATGGCACATTTTTAAAACACCGAAGTCAACATAGAGTTCTCTTTTACAACCTTCATTCATTTCATCCATAATACTGATAATTTCTTTTATTGTTGCAATATTTTTTATTTTTCGCAGCAAAAAGTAAGAGATACCTCCTCGTTTGGTTAATACATGTTTAACAGAATGAAGCATTGGATGGTTGTCTTGGCTGCCTGCGTGGATCGTTGTTATAGATATTTCGAGATGCCTAGCAAGATTTAAAGCATACCAGTATTCCTTCAATGCCTTAATACTGAAAGGTAGTATTTGCTGGCCCTCGTTGTCTTCATCATTGCTTTCCTCCATGAAACAAATGTTCTTGCTATAGTTGTATAATATCGTGACTAATAGTTCAACAAGAAACATCTTTTTGATATGCTCTAAAGGTATAATCACGTTGCTGTTGATTAATTTCTGTAGAACAGGCTCAGGTATTTGGTTTCTTGGTAATTCATCATTAGATAGTTCACCGTATTGTCGTAGTAATCGAATATCCCGCGGACTCCTGAATTTCATCAGAACAAATTTCTTTATTGTTTCAGTTTGGATTTCATCTGATTTCTGAACGAGGAGACTTAACATAGTTTCGGACTCGCGTCTCACGTCTTCATTTCCATATAGCACTTCATTGATACCTTGATTACATATCGGCTCTTCAGTAACATCAAGATTTTCGGTCTCATTTGTGGCATAAGAAATCATTTGGAACATTAATTTCTTCGCCTTTTTGAAGAAATAATCAGCTGACAATTGCGTATTGCCGTATAGCTGAAATGTTATTGCCACACTACAAGAAAGGTAACATTCAAACAGCATAGTCTCAAAGCATGGATTTCTGTAGGTCTGAAGACCTTTCAACAAGCAACATGCATGTTGAAGAAAGCGTACATTTCGATGCATAGTTTCGACAAGACGTACGTCGTTGTCTATGTAATAACAAAAGTGCCTCAGCAAAGACAATCTTTCTGCATGTTTCTCGTCTTCTGTTTTCTTTTTTTCTAAAATCCAAACTGTAACGCTGTGTATTGATATTACACGGTTATCTCCCCTTCCACTGATGGTGGCAAGCGAGTAATCACATAGAACAGCCAGAAACGTGTTCACATCTGCCTCTTTGGTTGTTGAATCTGTTTCTAATAGACTCTCTAAAAGCTGGATTGGTATAACGGTATGGTTTATATGTGTAACGTATTTCAAAAGATTTCTTGCATTCTTAGGAAGATCTTTTTCCAGTTTTTTTAAAGTAAGGTCGTAAGCAGCCTCGAATTGTTTGCCCTCTGGTGCGATGTCATGAGCTTGTTTCTGTAACTCTGACCAACTCGCGTTGTATTTTGCAATGCCACATCGTGTTTTACGAATGTAAGATGATGCCAGCGCTAGACATAGAGGAAGATAGTCGAGATTTTTAGCTAATAGCCTTATTTCATTTATTTCCGTTTCTTCGTCTTCGTGGCCTACGTTTCCGTCCTTAAGGAACAATTCTTGTACCTCCGGTTCGAGCATTCCATTCATTTCCATACCATACTGGAACTCATTTACAGGAGAGAATTGGTTCTGAGAGGTTGCGATAACATAAATGTTTTCGGCAATTATAAAGTACTCCATCATGTTGTGAATATCCTTTGCCTGATTGGGTGATTCCATATCGTCCATTATAATTAAATGATTCCACTTTTTGTATTGTTCGTTTGTTAGCTTTTCATAAACACGTTTAAACATCTTTTTAATGGATTCTAAGATAATTTGCTCGTTATTACAGTTAATATCTCTTATGCTCAAACGTAGCATCAAATTTGCATATGAGAGATGCATTTCCTGCATCGTTGTGCAATGTATTTTCCAGACTATTGAATGTTTGTTATCTCGCCGAAACTTGTTAGCATAATGAAACGCACATTGTGACTTTCCCGACCCTGGTGCGCCTGTAAATAAACAGCAACAAACACAATGAAAAATATTAATAAGTTAGTTCTTTTAGAAAGTTAAACAAAAGATAGTCCAACCTGTGTTAAGAGGTCACCTTTGGGTTAAAGAGAACATGTAGTTTTCCAAGACAGGTTACCTCATAAAACAGGTTCGATTCACATGACTCTTTCTATGTCAGTACAAGAGAAAAGTGACATTTTAATACAGATAACTGCTTAATAGAATTGACTATTATCTCCCTTCAACCTCATTTGGATAGATGCGATGCAGTTAAACACCGAATGGAGAATTTTTTAGTAACAGAACATGATTTATACACCGAAATCTGCTATTTAAGGTTTGGGTTAATATTCTATCTTTATTCTTATGTTCTTCTTTAAATATTGAAGATATGAATATTCAAAGAATTCACCAACCTTTAACAAGAACAGCACGTGTTCTATTGATTATTTCTTCCATTTTCAGAAAATTCTCGGTCTCCACAAAATTTTGGACGCTCGTCATTGAGTAAGTTGAGTAATTTTCGCTAATACCTCCACTACATTGTTTACCTGTAAAATAATGAGTTGTTCTGTGTTACCTTAATCTCTATTACGCCAAATGTCTAACAATGATGTCACATCTATCTGCTACTATGTAGAGCACCTGTCTGGTTTTCAGCGAAGATAATAATGTCTTTGAAATAATTATGTAGTAATTACATAACGTGTTGGAGACCTTTTTCTCACATAAGAATTTTTTTTACAATTTCGTTTACACGAAGTACTTTTTCGCTTTAACGAATTTTAAAATATTTTGTCTAAGCGACTTATCATTTTCTTCTAACGAATTAAAATATCGGGTTTTTTTTCTAATTAATATTTCGAAAAAAACAATTAAAATTTCGGGAAAAAAAACGAAAAAGTGCTTTGAGTTCCAGTTCCGAATTAATTATTCGCTATAACAAAACAATATTTCGAAAATATGCAATAACAAATCGAAAAGAAAACCGAAATAATAATTCGCTAAAACGAAATAGTAGTTCGTATAAGTGAAATACAAAAAAATCATGTCAGTAAACGGACTCCGTATATGTAGGATTGCACCTTATTGATGATGTAATGATTTTTTACTATATAGATTTCCACGCTTTTTTGTGGGATTCGTGTTGCTCGGTCCTTAGTGTTCTATGTAATGCTTTGTAGATCATTATTTTTCCTTGCCTTGTTTAACTTAGTACCATGTGCGTCAGTAGCTAATTCAATTACTTGTGGTATTTTATTTTTTCAATAAAAAAACCTGTATAATTATGGACTAGCATATATTTTCCCCTATACAATTACCCATTTCCCTATAACTGCAGAGCAATCTTTGGTAAAGTTGAAGTCATCACTTCGAAATTTTACGGTCGTCACCATGACTTGGTTGACCGTATGGAATATCAGTGTCACAAATGACCACGGATATGTTCCACTTGTCGTAAACACTTCCCGGTCATTTCCTCATTCATGACTTATCACCGGATTTCTAACTAGATTAACACAACGGGGCCACTGGTGGAGCAGGAACTGTTGACCCTTCCGGAGTACCTGAGTCCATCCCCGGTATTTAGTGGGTTTCGTGTTACTCGATCTTTAGTTTTATGTGTATGTTTTGTAGATCGTTGTTTGTCCTTTTGTACTTTTCGTGTTGCCATTGTATTGTATGTTCTTCTTCGATATATGTATTCTGATTACCACTTTGGTATTTTCAATCTCTTCTTAAATGCCATAGTTAAGTGTTTACCTAATTCGTCATTCTCATTACAATATTTTCGAACAACACCAGCTAATATTTCAACTTTTGCGTCCATCAACAATTTTTGGAGCTGAAAAACCTTCTTTCTTGTAAAATATTCCCGTTTTTCTAAAATCTGAATGAGATCCCGTCCATCTGTAATCTTTTCTAATGTGGCCATTCCTATTTCACCTCGCAATAAAAACTTTATCTGTTTCAGGTCACCTGAAAGTAGAGGAAACACATTATGAAAAGAGAGGCCATCGTAGCCGTGATCGTATGGTAGTTGGATTTACAGCTACCTATGCAATCGGTGTCTATCACCACTGATGTTGGGAGATCTAATCCCGCTAGGGCTAAATGTATAACATGTGATAAAGTTTGTCGGTGACTTGCAGCAGGTCGGTGTTTTTCATAAAACCTGATCGTCATAATATAGCTGAAATATTGTTGAAAGTGGCAATAAACACCATACACCCAAACCAAACCATTATGAAAAGAAAGATTAAATATCGATGATCAACAATTTTGATATTAATTAAAACAAAAAATCATCTCTCATCTGTACACATTGAACCTAAGCAAAACAAAAAGACCACTACATGTGACGTTGGAAATCTAGATCCTGGCTTGGGACAGGCACCAACATGTGGCGGCGTGAAACCGGTTAATGAGATCCCAATCTTTGGCTTTTGAAAATTGGGTGTCAGACGGCAAGACAGATATAAATAAACAATAACCTTCACAGATATGGTTCAATTCAAAAAGACCACATACTACAAATGTATCACCAAAATGAATGACAACCTAAACACGAAGAGTACAATTTTATGGCTGATGAAGGTCGTAGTTAGAAGCACAGGCACTTGTTTCATTCAAAAAATATATGCCCCATCCTCTTCCTTACTTCAAGGTAAACATCTACCCTTTTCCCCTTCCCCACTTCGCCTCAATATTTTTCGCTTATTTGTGATCCTTTCGCTGACCCAATTATATCGTTACACTCCCCAGATATTTCTCTTTTCGACTGCCACATTTAAATATATCTACCGGCCCCCCTCAGACAAATTAGACAAGAATAGTCAACGAGCGTGGCTTAGTGAAAATTTAAGTCATTGAAACGGATACAACCACTTCCGGTCAGGTTTAAATTGATTTAGAAAATTTAGAAAAGGTGCTTTTAAAATCAAATGTGAGTAATTTGGAGTTGAACATATTTTTATAATCTGCATTGGAACAATTATCTGTATTTGAAAGGCTTACTTTACATTTGAGAGGAGATGATCATGTGACATTGTTACACATGGCCGGTTTAGAGAATTCCGAATGCATATGAAAAATCCATCGCAAACCTGAAGTGGCTTTTTCCGTTTCATTGACTGAAATTTTTAATAAGCCACGTTCTCTGACTATTCTTGTCCAGTTTGTATGAGGGGGGCCCGGTAGGTATATTTAAATATGGCAGTCGAAAAGAGAAATATCTCGGGAGTGTAACGATATAAATGGGTCAGCGAAAGGATCACAAATAAGCGAAAAATATTGAGGCGAAGTGGGGAAGGGGAAAAGGGTAGATGTTTACCTTGAAGTAAGGAACAGGAGGGGGCATATATTTTTTTAATGAAACAAGTGCCTGTGGTTAGAAGATTGAATCTGTCTTGTATCTTATTCAACCTTAGATTTTAGTTGATTTTGAAATACTGTAAGAAATATTATTAATTTGAAATGTATTGACCAATAATTATGTGGGTGACATATGCGTGCGTATAGATTTAAAACACCTGGATTTAAAAAGAAAACGAATGTTTGTAACTATGAAGATTGGAAAGTTCCTGCAGTTTTAGGCTTGTGATGTTAAAATATATACTGGTAGAATATACCTTCATTATAAGATAGACTTTTCATGAATACTTTCAAAAACAAATTTGATTGTATTTATCTCATATAAAAATAAATTGATATCAGCACACACATAATTTTGTTGTCAATACTCAAATATTTATGACGTAAACACACATAAGACAATAACAGTGCATTGACTTGACATAAAATCGATATACGGATGAGGCTTAGAATCGGGGGAAATGCGAGGGTTTCCCGAGAATTTTACCCGATTCGTCGATTCGTACAGAATACGTATATCGAATTTTATGCCAGGTCAATGCACTGTTATTGTTTTTATATTGCAATCATTAGTGACATTAATGGATATTACTACCAATATTCAAATTATTTAAAAAGTTAGTTACCCCCAAGAGGCTTCAACTGATTTTGGTCAATTAGGCGTGGCCTAAATGCTATAAACAGTCAGTGACCGTTTATCACTTGTAAATATACTGTCAACGCATTTTGACTGCTCAAATAGAACGATTGCAGTATAAACATAATTATAACATCAACATACATGTAATTCAGACCTCAACATACGAATAAATATGACGTCAAAACATATCCTGATTCCGAACCACTCAGTATTTGTTCTTACTGTGTGCTTGGTGGAGAAGCAGCAATTGTCACATTTCAGTCGTTAAATTAGCAGACGGGGGCTAAACCCCACGAACTACCACACACATGGCGAGCACGCTAACCATTATACCGCAGATGGGTTTTATCTCCCAGAAAATATTGGATCTTGTTTTCATGTCTGTACTCTACCTGTTGTCAGTCCACTCGCAATTGTATTGCACATTGTCTCGTAGTAATCCATGACGTCACTCCCTTGTTCCATATGATATGCCATGATTATATTTTTTCCTGTTTTCTTTAGTGGTCTGTCAAATACAAATATAAGATATATTCATTCTTGAAATTTTCAGTTCCTAAATAATGTAATTTATGAAAACAAAAGTTAGTCTCCCTTAAGCATAGCCGAATTTTTTAGGGGGGTTATGGTGTTTAACGTCACTTTCAACAATATTTCATTTATATCGGTGCGGTCAGTTTTATTGGTGGAGGAAACCGGAGTATCGGGAGAAAACTACCGCCCTCTCACAAGTCACTGACAAACTGTATCACATAATGTTGTATCGAGAACACCTCGCCTAAACGGGATTCGAACCCACAGCGTTAGTGGTGATAGGCACTGATTGCTTAGGTAGTTGTAAATCCATACCACGACGGCACCAGCTAATGTTAGCTATTCCGTTCAGGGTATTTAGTATTTACTTGCTTCCAAAGATTTGATTTTTAAGTCATCTGGCTTTCGTCTTTTCTACATTGAGCGTGCCTGATGATTATTATTCCAGAACCACGTCGTGTATACTAAATTAGATATCTACGTTTTTTATTAGAAATATTCAATTCGTGGAAGAACATCTGATATAAAAAAAATACGGGCTACATAATATTCAAAATATAAATGATTTATTAAATGCCATATTTAGCAACAATAAAAGAGCTACAGGTATAATTATGTAGGTCATTGAATACAATTGTGTACTTAGTTAAAAGATATATGATTCAAATTATTTAAACATAAACACACGCACATTTTTCTGTTACTGTGCAAACCTAAAATTGACTTCTTAATTAAACCTAAATAAAATGAAAAACAAAACAAAAAATGGCACACTTTCGTAACAGCTCCAAATTCTAATAGGAAAATTGTAGAAAGAGGCAAAAATGATTCCTCTAACACAAATACATGACCGGACACCTTCTTCCTTCATTCATGACTTGTCACAGGGTTTGTAGCTGGAGTAACAGGTCGAGTGCCAATAGGAACTGAGTTCACACCCGGTTTTTAGTGGGGCTCGTATTACCCGATCTTTAGTTTTTTGTGTTATGTTTTGTTGATCGTTGTTTGCCCTTTTTTCTTTTGGCCAATGTGTTCTATGTCCTTCGATGTACCGATTATGATTACCCCTATGGTATCGTCAAGGTGTTCTTGGGACAGACACTTAAGTAACAAGTGGCTTAAAGTAGTTTATGGTCCCAAACCTTAAAACAAATAAAAACCAGCTGAAATAGTTGAAGGAAAGAGTTATTTTTGCTTAACGCCAAATTTTCAAAAAGCAAACATTTTAAGGACTGTTTAAATATACCAAAGGGGTAATCAGAAGTCGTAATCGAAGAACAGAAATAATGGTCAATACAATATACTACACAGAAAATTAATGATTGAGCAACACGAACACCACTAAAAGCATGGGTGAACTAGTGTGATTTGGAATGATAGATAGTCCCTGCTCCACTGGTGAAACCCGTCGTGTTACTGAAATTTACATTATGATGAGATGAGTATGCCGAAATACCACTCCACACAGGTCATCCTGAATGCAAGCAAACCACATCCGCATGCAATACTGTTGCGCACTTAATGGGGAAGGAACCATTCATGTGCTTATGTAAAGAACGCTTTTACTGAAACATCAACAAATCATTTAAAGCATACCGGTATTCCTTCAATGCCTTAATACAGAAAGGTACTATTGGCTGACCCTCGTTTTCTTCATCAGTTTTCCTCCATGAAGCAAATATTCTTGCTATAGTTGTATAATATCGTGACTAATAAGAAACATCTTACGTTCAACAAGAAACATCTTTTTTATATCCTCTAATGGTCTAATCACGTTGCGGTTGATTAAATTCAGTAGAATAGGCTCTGGTAGTTGGTTTCCTGGTAATTCATCATTAGAGAGTTTACCGTATTCTCGTAGTAATCGAATATTCCGCGAACTCCTGAATTTCATCAGAACAAATTGTTTTATTGTTTCAGTTTGTATTTTACTCGATTTCTGAACGAGGAGAGTAAACAGAGATTCTGACTCACGTTTCACGTCTTCATTTCCATATAGCACTTTCAGCAATATATCAATTATATCGGGGCGGTCAGTTTTATTGGTGATTATTATTCCAGAGACACGTCGTGTATACTAATTCAGATATCTACGTTTTTTATTAGAAATATTCAATTCATGGGAGAACATCTGATATAAAAAAAAATACGGCTACATAATATTCAAAATGTAAATGATATATTAAATGCCATATTTAGCAACAATAAAAGAGCTACAGGTATAATTGTGTAGGTCATTGAATACAATTGTGTACTTGATTAAAAGATATGATTCAAATTATTTAAAGGGGCATTATCTGCCAAATCGTAATTTTCTGTCAAAATCGTAGTTAATACCCCTTTAAACATAAACCCACGCACATTTTTCTGTTACTGTGCAAACCTAAAATTGACTTCCTATTTAAACCAAAATAAAATGAAAAACAAAACAAAAAATGGCACACTTTCGTAACGGCTCCAAATTCTAATAGGAAAATTGTAGAAAGAGGCAAAAATGATTCCTCTAACACAAATACATGACCGGACACCTTCCTTCATTCATGACTTGTCAAAGGGTTTGTAACTGGAGTAACAGGAACCTCGAATATTTAATTGTTTTCATTAATTTGTATTTCATTTAATTCAGCTTGATTCAATGTATCATTTTCAAGTTCAGAAAATGACACACATGCAAATATGAATGATATCGTCTATATAGATCATATGAAAATTGCAGACGTCCCGGCGTCGCCATCTTAGATATGCAAATGAGCAAAGTCCCCATCATTTCTGGCTATGTTCAGTTGCATACGGAAAAAGCGAAGTCAAATTATTTGCTTTCAAGGAAATAACTAATCGATGGAAATTTTCGTTTTCAAAAGGCGAAAAGTGGTTCGATAAGCTGTTTAATGTGAAATATTTACCTTTATTATATCATTTTAAAGCTATTTACCAATTTCCAAAACATGTAATTTTTTGGGTCAAAATCGTAGCTAATGACCCTTTAAACATAAACCCACGCACATTTTTCTGTTACTGTGCAAACCAAAAATTTACTTCTTAATTAAACCTAAATGAAATGAAAAACAAAACAAAAAATGGCACTTTCGTAACAGCTCTAAATTCCAATAGGAAAATTGTAAAAAGAGGCAAATATTATTCCCCTAACACAAATACATGACCGGACACCTTCTTTCCTCATTCATGACTTATCACAGGGTTTGTAACTGGAGTAACAGGTCGAGTGCCACTAGGAACTCAGTTCACCCCAGGTTTTTAGTGGGGTTCGTCTTACCCGATCTTTAGTTTTTTGTGTTATGTTTCGTTGATCGTTGTTTGTCCTGTTTCTTTTGGTCATTGTGTTATATGTCCTTCGATGTACCGATTCTGATTACCCCTTTGATATCTTCAAACTCTTCTTGGTACAGACACTTAAGTAAAAAGTGGGGGTTAAGTACTTTAATAGTCCCTTAAGACAGATAGAGATCAGTGGTAATAGTTGAATGAAATAATTAGTTTTGCTTAACGCCACATTTTCAATGCGCAAACATATAAAGGACTGCTTAAGTATACCAAAGGGATAATCAGAAGTCGCAATCGAAGAACAGACAATACAATGGCCAAAGAAAAAGAACAAAAATAAAATAATGGTCAACAAATACAATGCACTACACAGAAAACGAAAGATTGGGTATCACGAACCTCACTAATAAGCTGCGTGAACTAGTGTGCTTTGGAAGGGTAGACAATGCCTACTCCACTAGTGGAACCCGTCATGTTGCCGAAATTTATATTATGATGAATAAGGGTAATAACAAAATTACCGAACTCCGAACAATCTTCCAAAGGGAAAGTCAAACCTCAAAAGTATATAAACAGACAAAATCAGTCAACAATCTGAAAACTTTTAAAACCGTAATGACCCTGACTTGGTACAGGCATTTCTAAAGAAATGGTGGGTTGAATCAGATTTTAATGCGCCAAACCTCCCGCTTTCATTACGGCTCAATGGTTCCGGCTGTCACTATAACAGTATTTATAACAATACTGGAAAACAATAGGTAAAATAGTCGTGAAAGCAGTACCAAATTCAGTGAGGGTGGAACATCTATCGTGAACCATCTCCATCAACAACCCCGAGTCACCTGAAGTATGTTAACTACGAAAGTAAATGTCAAAAACACTTTTACGTCACACATTGATAAAAAATATTTTTGACATTTTTGTTGACTTCCTTAATTTTATACATTTTCACTATATGAGTATGCCGAAATAACAATCCACAAGTATCATCCCGATTGCAAGCCAACCGACTCCGCATTGAATACTGCTACGTACTTAATAACACAGAAATATCAACAAATCATGGAACATAAAAAGAAGACCGTAGCATATGACGTTGGAATTCCCCGTTACAGATTAGGACAGACACAAAAATACATGTATGAAAATGTATGATTTATAATTGTCATAGGAATATCACTTTCAAACACATATGATCGCATGATCAGATTTTCGTGCACATAACAATCAGCTTAGTTACACGTAGATTACTGTTTTTGGACTACAACCAAAACATTGTGTGTTGCTCTTATTTACAAGCAAGTTAAAAGTTACAAAAAGTTCCAGTATTCATTTAAAAATCATGTCTTACCTTGGAAATTAATTAATCAGATCACAAGATATTTGAGTATTGTGTTAACCTGTAAAATGAAGTGTCAACATGCACACCAAGCTTTAAAACTGAGCGAAGCATGCACCAATTATGTATATATTGAGTCATTTAAATATTGAGGTACACAGGGGTAATTTAATTGTGTATTTATCTATACCCATTTTTACGACCCCTTTTTATTGTATCATTCATAGCTTTACTCAAAATTAATAAAAAGTGAAAAACGGAAAGAAATAATGTTTATTTGAGATACTATATATATATATATGTTCTTTACCATTTATTTTGTCTGCAATTTGGTTTAAAACAAATTGGTATACAGATCCTCACTTGAACTACAATAACTGTTAATGACCCGCATCATTAAATTAAGTTCAATAGAATATCTGAATATAAAAAAAAATCACATTATAAAGCATGACTTGCAAACTAGTTTTGAATAGGGGTTTTCTACCTGGAAAACAGATTTACATGACCTGCTTTTTATATCTCTATTGTCGATAGAGATCCAGTTCACCAAAGGGGGTCCATTAAACCTGTTCTCCTGTCTGTCCCACGCCATGACTTGCATTTCCATCGCCATTGGTCGCGGACTTTTTCTAAGTTCAATGTTTTCAGGTGAGAGGTTAGTACTCGTGTAATTGATATTGGTGACATTGTTGACCGTCACACGTTCGGTATAACAACTAAGGCCAAGAAGAGTCTGGAGATACCCAAGGGGTAATCAGACTCTGTAAATAGAAGGACAGACAACACATTGGTCAAAGGAAAAAAAACAAAAACACAAACACTGACAAACTAAACACTACACAGAAAACTAATGATTGAGCAACAGGAACAACACTAAAAACCGGTAGTGAACTCAGGTGTTCTAGAAGGGCGAGCAGTTTCTGCTCCACGATTTACACCCATTGTGTTATTCTTGCTTTAACCGGATGACAAGTCATGAATGAGGAAACGACAGGATTATGATTACGACAAACGGAACATAAAAGATATTCGTAACGGTCAACCAAGTCATGATGGCGACCTTAAACCTTGTCTAGTAATAATATTTCAAATTAACCACTAGGAACCCTTGGTTCAGTAGCTTCCCTCTTAGCAGCTATTCTCTATCAATGACATTATGCTCTGGAACATGGTATCGATATAGAGATGCCTATAATCCATATGCAGGTGTTATTGAAATGTTGCTCCATATAAAAGGAAAGTTCATTGCTTTTCATGGTGGGAAAAGGAACTAAGCTTACATCGAATTTATTCTTAGAACGTTATTTGAAATAGAGAAAAATAAAACAACTTGAACAATTCCATAATTAGATTTGATCCGCTAACTACTCTTTGTTCTGTTATTACATTGGTTGTCATGACAACAAAGGGAAATTCAAATTACATCCCAAATTTCAATATTTAGATTTTATTCACCTTTTACAGTTTCTTCATTACAATAACACGCTGATTTTCCCGGATTTATTTCCTTAAGTTAAAAAAAGAAATGTTTAAATTTTATCCATCCATTTTTCTTTGTGTTTGATTGAATAAAACTGTTAATGAATTAACCACAAAAGGTTGCTTATTACATTTAACTTTTAAATCTCTATGTAATAAATCTTGTAAAACTGTATCTACAAAATTAGCATTCTTTGAAAGCAGACACATATTAGATAAATAAACCGAAGGCGGACTAGAATAAAATGGTATCTTATAACCATCTCTGATAGTGACAATAATAAAATCGTAAGCACCGATATCTATCCAAAAGAATATTAGCTTTTAGTCTGTATTTAACAATATCTGCCTCGCCTTGCTCATACTCAAAGTAATCATGAGTAAATGTTTGTGTATTTGAATTATTTTAAAAATCACAATTATCATAAATATACTCATCTTTTAAAAATTTATGTTGATTTTTCATGCACTGATTTGTCCCATGGATTTCATCACGTAAATGTCCAATCTTTTACGATATTTTCTCATCGACTGTAGCTTCTATTTGTCACATTCAACATATATTCTTACTAACTTTATTTAGCAGTTCTGAGTAATATTTGTGACAATATGGTTAATATCCATTTTCTACAAAAGTTCAGTTCAATATAATATGTCTATCATTTCAGAAGTTCATGTTGTAAATGAATACAGGTACATATCGAATAACATCTTTCATTATTAACCAATCAATCTGTTTAATCCTTAATACAACTCAGTCGTTCAATCTATCTTTATAGAAGAGGTACCCAATGGGAAAACCACAAAAATGTATCGTTTTATGAAATTTAATGTTTCTGTGTTTTTTGTTTTCTATGACATTCTGTAATGAATATTTCGTGTATTTAGAATAATCTGGGGAGTAATCCAGAAACACCTATACCTCAGTGTATTACTATTACACATCCGTTATTTTCTATTGAAATTTACAGTTCGTAAGTCATGTAATTATTACTAAAACTAAGGTAATCCTGCCTCATGCATAGGTGAACTTAGCCGATTTTGGCTATTCTGCTTAGGCTGTTCCGTTTTGTTTTCCTTCTCCAAAGATTTTGAACTTATTTGGCTTTTAAGTATTTTGACATTGAGCGTACTTGATGGAGGTAAATCTACGTTTGTGTAATCATTTTGAATGTACAGGTTTTATTCGTGTGTCACAGATCATTTAGCATGAAGTTTTTTAGTAGTGATTGTTAATTTGTTAATTTCCCAACAAAGGGAAGCTCAGATTACATAGAGTTTATTATTAGAACATAATTCTAAATGGAATGAAGGAAACAAAACTTCACAAATTTCAATATTTAGATTTTATTCACCCATTACATTTTTGTTCATTACTAAGAAATGAGAACTCAAGTTACATAGAGTATATTTTTAGAACATCATTCTAATTAGGGAAAAAAAGGAAACACCTTAAACAATTCTATATTTAAATATGATCCACTTACTACTCCGTACTAGTAGAACTTTCGTTCCATTTTTTTCATGGCGAGGAAGGGAAATTACATTACATATGGTTTATTAAGATTGTCAGATCTATATAAGTAAGTGATGAGTAGATAAAAATACATTTCGTATGGTACAATAACACACTGATTTTCCCGGATTTATTTCCTTAAGTTAAAAAAAGAAATGTTTAAATTTTATCCATCCATTTTTTGTTCTCAGATAGCATAGTATAAATTATTAGAACATTATTCTAAATGGGACAAAACAACTTTGAAAATGTCCAGATTTAGGAGGTACGGGGGTTAGGGTTATGGTGTTTAACGCAACTTTCAACAATAATTCATTTATATCGTGTCGCTCAGTTTTATTGATAGAGGAAACTGGAGAAAATCACCGACCTGTCGCAAGTCACTGACAAACTGCATCACATATTGCTGTATCAATTACACCTCTCTATCAGCGTGATTCGAACTCACACCGTTAGCTTTGAGCCACTTCCTACATTAGTCGTACCTCCCTTGCATTTTTTCATGGGGAGAACGGAAACTCAGATTATGAGTTTTGACTTTCCCTTTATAAGATTGTTCGGAGTTCGGTAATTTTGTTATTACCTTTATTACATAGATTTTATTATTAAAACTGGAAAAAAAAGGAAAAACCTTTGAAAATTCCATATTTAGACATGATCAACATACACAATGTAGTACTCCCTACTAGCAGAATAGTCGTTCCATCTTTTTTGTCATGGTGAGGAAGAGAACTGAGATTACATATTTTATTAAGGTTGTTATATCTATATGGGGGTTTGGGATATGGTATTTAACGCCACTTTCAACAATATTTCAGTTGTATCGTTATATCTATATGAGTAAGTGTAGGAGCAGATACAAACACATTAAATTAACTTGTTCTCCCCATGATAAAGCTAAAACAAAATGCTGTGTTGGCATTATACAACAACCATTAACCTACTTACTCACAAACACAGTGCGATGACATATTTATATACACTTGGCTTCCCAGGTTTATTTCCTTATTGAGTTCTAGGTAATATAAGCTTGGGTGATTTCAAACTTACTTACTTACTCACAAACACAGTACGCATGATACAAAGATATATTTATAGAGACTGGGTTTCCCAGGTTTATTTCCTTATTGAGTTCTAGGTAATATAAGCTTGGGTGATTTCTATCTGATTAACAACAGTTGTCATACCATTCCATGTTAGTAGTACGTAGCGCATTAAAACATCTGAGGTAAATAATAAGGGTAATAACAAAATTACCGAACTCCGAACAATCTTACAAAGGGAAAGTCAAAACTCATAAGTATATAAACAGACAAAATCAGTCAACAACCGGAAAACTGTGAAAACGTAATGACCCTGACTTGGTACAGGCATTTCTAAAGAAATGGTGGGTTGAATCAGATTTTAAAGCGCCAAATAAACGTTAGAGAAAAACGAAGTGGCAATCAGGAATGAACAATTCAGTGAAACTGGCATCATAGGGTGCACAAGACACAGGTCGAAGACAAACAAAGCTAAAACACAACACAGAAAACCAAAAAGATGAGCAACACGGATCCCTACCAAATATTTCAGGTTAGAGATGGTTGTTCGTTTTATTGATATTCGTGGAATCATTGATAATCACCAATTAAACTTTACACTCATAATATTGGGATTATAATTGTCATTGGCTCATTGCAGATAGTCCGGTATTACATACCCACCATGAAACTGATGTTGTGTGATATAATTGAAATATTATTGAAAACGCTCTTAACCACGCAAAACTATAATCAGCAATACTAATGGAAAAATATCCACATATTTATAAGAAAGAATAATGAAGCAATATAATATTCCACATGAACACATTAATTAAATTAAATTAAAATAAAGGAGCATCACATTTATTGCTGTTCTACAGTTCACAATCACGGTATGAATTATCAAAATAAGTATTCGTTGTTCGTATCTCAAATGGCAACGAATCTTTTCATTTTTACGTAGAATATATCTTTCTTCTATCGCCGACAATACGCTTGCCGGACTATATAAGAAACAGGGACCGCTTACCCTAGGTTTCATCACCGGTGCTTTGATGAGTTCCGTGTTGCTTTGTTTTCTTTATATTTGTCGTGTGTGTTTAATGTTGTCAATGTCTCTAGATTACACATTGGGGGATATTTCTGACATTTAATGGTGGCGGACGTCTTTAGGGC
This sequence comes from Bathymodiolus brooksi, assembly GCA_963680875.1. NCBI lineage: Eukaryota > Metazoa > Mollusca > Bivalvia > Mytilida > Modiolidae > Bathymodiolus > Bathymodiolus brooksi. The sequence continues at coordinate 86,532,420 of OY804589.1, read as the reverse complement.
GCTCCTGAATTTTATGTAGAATTATAGGTGTCTGCATAGTTTTTAAAGAGAGTATCCTATTTTAAATACATCACGTCGTCTAATTACAAATATCGTCTACCAGAACCATTGTTTATAGTGACAGGAACATACCTTTTTTGTTGAAGTCTGATTATCCGCCTTTACTGAGACAAAAGCGTGAAAACATGGCCGACTTTTAATATTTTAATCAGTACATTTCTTTTACCTTGTTTATATTGATAACTTAATTTATAGAATATATATATTTATATTCTATTGTAACCCATATAAAATAGATAGCAGGGAACATTTATACTTGAGAGATTGTCATTGATCATTCGAGGGATGTCCCCCCCGCCCCCACGTTAAGCCGGTAGGCTTGGCTGGCGTTGGCGTTTAGCTTTTATATTTTAACGATTTTATCATTTTAAATTCTTTATGAATAATTTAAATTTTCCATATCCCATATTGATTTATTTTGTACATAACAGAATTTCAAATTTCTGATAGCATTAAATGTTTTAGTCAGATATTGAAAGGAACCTATACAACCTGTCTTCAGTATCTTCAACTTAGCACAGCATTTATTGAGTCCGAAAATATAAGGTCGATAGTTGGACTTTCCACAACGTACCTTTCATAGCCCGAATATATACAAACCTTGTGTTGTTCAATCAACTACTTATGTCTGAAGCGAAACTACTAAAATATTTGAGGAAAGACTATATACAACCCTCTGGGAATAAAACAATTACACCTATTGTATTATCCGACAGCAAGGGATTCTGTCTACAAAAAAATGTCACAAACGTAGTAGAACAAAGGATATAGTGGTGGTGCGAAAACGGTAGAGACTCGACCAAAGCGCTTGAGTGGCTAAGTGAAAATTTAAGTGGCAAAATAGGACAACATGACAACATAGCTCTATATATCTGGATAGGCACATATGATCAAACAGTTAAAAACAAGGAATGTATCTCATTAAAAACAGAGTGATGAGTCAGTCCAATTAATTAGTAGGCATTTTCCGACAGATTATCCCAGCTGCAGTCTCACTTTCTTGGAAATTCGAGTGTATTCTATTTATCAACATAACATATCTCGTAATCACAAACAACCCAACGAATTTTTGAATTAAGACAACAAACTAGTTCTACAAGTGCATTCAGTCAATGATCACATTAGAGCTATCAACAACAGCCTTGGCAAACGTTCTCCAAATATTTGCTTAGATATCAGTTACAACAACAAGAAAAACACAAAAAACCAATACTTCAGACAGAGGGACAGATATAATTTCAATATATATAGGGACGGGATACATCCTTCGCACAACCTTGTAAGAGTGTGGTTACGAAAGATAGCGTACAAAATAAAGGACGAATGTTGGTCTAACTGAACCATATCCAAAATTCCACTACAAGAACCCATATTCATTAGATCCACTATTTGAAATAGGATATACGCTTATGTATTGTAAATTTCGTTATATAAGAAATAATAATAGCTAAGGCTAAGGTCTCTACTCTGAGTGACTGGTCGATAGTGGGACTATCCACAACGTATTGGCACCTAATAGTCGCATTGTCTTTTTCTTCATTTTAAATATCCTCATTGGGAATCATTGGTCGAAAGTGGGACTAACCACAACGTACCATTGTTTCTAAAATTAAACTGTATAGTTAGTAATTATCAAAGTAAAATTACAATTATGGATATGAATGTTACAAAAGTAAAGGTAACTGCTCCCTCTCTATCTGAGCAACCAAACAAAAGTTGTACCGGTAAAGGCTATGAGCTAAACATTACAAAGGCACTGTACAAAATGTTGGAAGCTACAAAAAGAGCTCCAAATATGCAATGTGAACTTACTGGTGGGGGTATTGTATTAACTGCTGATACAGCGACATTTGAACTGATTAGAACAGCTGCTGAGAAAAGTATTATTTGAACTTTCCCGTAGAATTTGGACAGATAAACCAAGATGTTACAACTGATCGAACAAAAACTAATATAGTACAAATTACCATTAAAGTTTCTAGTGACTCTAGTAGGGATTATACCATCAATATATATACAACTTCAAGCAGATTTTTTATTAATGGGAAGAACACTCAAATATTTGTTGAAAGAGATCTCAAAAATATCCGCAAGATAATTGAATCAGCAACCCAAAACAACACTGAAGCTCTTCTGAAAAATCTAAACGTAAAAATGGCTGAACAATTAACAAAACTTCTGCAGGCTAGATTGGTTGATAAATTCAACAAGGCCACAAGAGACGGATGAACTGTCAAATCCCCACCAGTAGCAGTTCTAGTATTAACTGTAATAATAAGTGTAAAACTAAAAGCACTTGTTGTACAGAAGGAGGACATTGGGTCCACTACAACTGTGAGAAATTATCAAATAAAGAAATAGAAAACGTAGAACAAGGACAGAATAGTGAATACACATGCAAAATCTGTAGAAATAGCAAGGCAAAAACAAGCATGCTAGACATTGAATTGCCAAAAAGAAATATTTCTTCAAACATAGACATACTTGAGGAACGCGAATTAAGAAATGACGAAGTGCAAGATGCAAATGGGACAAATAAATGTCATGTATGTACTGCAATAATCAAAACAACATTTGAAATTTGCGATTTGTGCAATAATAGTATACACGAAGACTGCTGCGGACTAGCAAATAGCCTTACATCCTGCTATGTTTGTATTGGTCATAGCCATATAAACAATCAAAAAGATCAAAGTAGTAATGAACTGTTTTTCGTGTAATTGATATTGGTGACATTGTTGACCGTCACACGTTCGGTATAACAACTAAGGTCAAGAAGAGTCTGGAGATACCCAAGGTTTAATCAGACTCTGTAAATAGAAAGACAGACAACACATTGGTCAAAGGAAAAAAAACAAAAACACAAACACTGACAAACTAAACACTACACAGAAAACTAATGATTGAGCAACAGGAACAACACTAAAAACAGGTAGTGAACTAAGGTGTTCTAGAAGGGCGAGCAGTTTCTGCTCCACGATTTACACCCATTGTGTTATTCTTGTTATAACCGGATGACAAGTCATGAATGAGGAAATGACAGGATTATGATTACGACAAACGGAACATAAATGTGGTCATTTGTGACACAGATATTCCATAACGGTCAACCAAGTCATGATGGCGACCTTAAACCTTGTCTAGTAATAATATTTCAAATTAACCACTAGGAACCCTTGGTTCAGTAGCTTCCCTCTTAGCAGCTATTCTCTATCAATGAAATTATGCTCTGGAACATGGTATCGATATAGAGATGTCTATTCTCCATATGCAGGTGTTATTGAAATGTTGCTACATATAAAAGGAAAGTTCATTGCTTTTCATGGTGGGAAAAGGAACTAAGCTTACATCGAATTTATTCTTAGAACGTTATTTGAAATAAAGAAAAATAAAACAACTTGAACAATTCCATAATTAGATTTGATCCACTAACTACTATTTGTTCTGTTATTACATTGGTTGTCATGACAACAAAGGGAAATTCAAATTACATCCTACATTTCAATATTTAGATTTTGTTCACCCTTTACATTTTCTTCATTACAAGAAAGGGAAACTCATATTACATAGAGCTTATTATTAGAACATAATTCTAAATGGAATAAAGGAAACAAAACTTCACAAATTTCAATATTTAGATTTTATTCACCCATTACATTTGTGTTCATTACTAAGAAATGAGAACTCAAGTTACATAGAGTTTATTTTTAGAACATCATTCTAATTAGGGGAAAAAAGGAAACACCTTAAACAATTCTATATTTAAACACGATCCACTTACTACTCCGTACTAGTAGAACTTTCGTTCGATTTTTTTCATGCCGAGGAAGGGAAATTACATTACATAGGGCTAATTAAGATTGTCATATCTATATAAGTAAGTGATGAGTAGATAAAAATACATTTCGTATAGTACAATAACACACTGATTTTCCCGGATTTATTTCCTTAAGTTAAAAAAAGAAATGTTTAAATCTTATCCATCCATTTTTTGTTCTCAGATAGCATAGTATAAATTATTAGAACATTATTCTAAATGGGACAAAACAACTTTGAAAATGTCCAGATTTAGGAGGTACGGGGGTTAGGGTTATGGTGTTTAACGCCACTTTCAACAATAATTCATTTGTATCGTGTCGCTCAGTTTTATTGATAGAGGAAACTGGAGAAAATCACCGACCTGTCGCAAGTCACTGACAAACTGCATCACATAGTGCTCTATCAATTACACCTCTCTATCAGCATGATTCGAACTCACACCGTTAGCTTTGAGCCACTTCCTACATTAGTCGTACCTCCCTTGCATTTTTTCATGGGGAGAACGGAAACTCAGATTACATAGTTTTTATTATTAAAACTGGGAAAAAAAAGGAAACACCTTTGAAAATTCCATATTTAGACATGATCAACATACACAATATAGTACTCCCTACTAGTAGAATAGTCGTTCCATCTTTTTTGTCATGGTGAGGAAGAGAACTGAGATTACATATTTTATTGAGGTTGTTATATCTATATGGGGGTTTGGGATATGGTATTTAACGCCACTTTCAACAATATTTCAGTTATATCGTTATATCTATATGAGTAAGTGTAGGAGCAGACACAAAAACATTAAATTAACTTGTTCTCCCCATGATAAAGCTAAAACAAAATGCTGTGTTGGCATTATACAACAACCATTAACCCACTTACTCACAAACACAGTGCGATGACATATTTATATACACTGGGCTTCCCAGGTTTATTTCCTTATTGAGTTCTAGGTAATATAAGCTTGGGTGATTATATTTATATACACTGGGCTTCCCAGGTTTATATCCTTATTGAGTTCTAGGTAATATAAGCTTGGGTGATTTCTATCTGATTAACAACAATTGTCATACCATTCCATGTTAGTGGTGCGAAGCGCATTTAAACATATGAGGTAAATAATAAGGGTAATAACAAAATTACCGAAGTCTTACAAAGGGAAAGTCAAAACTCATAAGTATATAAACAGACAAAATCAGTCAACAACCGGAAAACTGTGAAAACGTAATGACCCTGACTTGGTACAGGCATTTCTAAAGAAATGGTGGGTTGAATCAGATTTTAAAGCGCCACATAAACGTTAGAGAAAAACGAAGGGGCAATCAGGAATGAACAATTCAGTGAAACTGACATCATAGGGTGCACAAGACACAGGTCGAAGACAAACAAAGCTAAAACACAACACAGAAAACCAAAAAGATGAGCAACACGGATCCCTACCAAATATTTCAGGTTAGAGATGGTTGTTCGTTTTATTGATATTCGTGGAATCATTGATAATCACCAATTAAACTTTACACTCATAATATTGGGATTATAATTGTCATTGGCTCATTGCAGATAGTCCGGTATTACACACCCACCATGAAACTGATCTCGTGTGATATAATTGAAATATTATTGAAAACGCTCTTAACCACGCAAAACTATAATCAGCAATACTAATGGAAACATATCCACATATTAATAAGAAAGAATAATGAGGCAATATAACATTCCATATGAACACATTAATTAAATTAAATTAAAATAAAGGAGCATCACATTTATTGCTGTTCTACAGTTCACAATCACGGTATGAATTATCAAAATAAGTATTCGTTGTTCGTATCTCAAATGGCAACGAATCTTTTCATTTTTACGCAGAATATATCTTTCTTCTATCGCCGACAATACGCTTGCCGGACTATATGAGTAACACGACATGTGTCTTAGAAGAAACAGGGACCGCTTACCCTTGGTCAGTTCCATGGTTTCATCTCCGGTGCTTTGACGAGTTCCGTGTTGCTTTGTTTTCTTTATATTTGTCTTGTGTGTTTAATGTTGTCAATGTCTCTAAATTACTCATTGGGGGATATTTCTGACATTTGATGGTGGCGGACGTCTTTTGGGAGCTCCTGAATTTTATGTAGAATTATAGGTGTCTGCATAATTTTTATAGTTTTTAAAGAGAGTATCCTATTTTAAATACATCACGTCGTCTAATTGCAAATATCGTCTACTAGAACCATTGTTTAAAGTGACAGGAACATACCTTTTTTGTTGAAGTCTGATTATCCGCCATTACTGAGACAAAAGCGTGAAAAAATGGCCGACTTTTAATATTTTAATCAGTACATTTCTTTTACCTTGTTTATATTGATAACTTAATTTATAGAATATATATTTTTATATTCTATTGTACCCCATATAAAATAGATAGCAGGGAACATTTATACTTGAGAGATTGTCATTGATCATTCGTGGGATATCCCCCCCCCCCCCCCACGTTAAGCCGGTAGGCTTGGCTGGCGTTTAGCTTTTATATTTTAACGATTTTATCATTTTAAATTCTTTATGAATGATTTTAAGTTTTCCATATCCCATATTGATTTATTTTGTACATTACTGAATTTCAAATTCCTGTTAGTATTAAATGTTTTAAGTCAGATATTGAAAGGAACCTATACAACCTGCCTTCAGTATCTTCAACTTAGCACAGCATTTATTGAGTCCGAAAATATAAGGTCGATAGTGGGACTTTCCACAACGTACCTTTCATAGCCCGAATATATACAAACCTTGTGTTGTTCAATCAACTACTTATGTCTGAAGCGAAACTACTAAAATATTTGAGGAAAGACTATATACAACCCTCTGGGAATAAAACAATTACACCTGTTGTATTATCCGACAGCAAGGGATTCTGTCTACAAAAAAAGTCACGAACGTAGTAGAACAAAGTATATAGTGGTGGTGCGAAAACGGTAGAGACTCGACCAAAGCACTTGAGTGGCTAAGTGAAAATTTAAGTGGCAAAATAGGACAACATGACAACATAGCTCTATATATCTGGATAGGCACATATGATCAAACAGTTAAAAACAAGGAATGTATCTCATTAAAAACAAGGTGATGAGTCAGTCCAATTAATTAGTAGGCATTTTCCGACAGATTGTAAAACTGTTTAAAGATTATCCCAGCTGCAGTCTCACTTTCTTGGAAATTCGAGTGTACTCTATTTATCAACATAACATATCTCGTAATCACAAACAACCCAACGAATTTTTTAATTCAGACAACAAACTAGTTCTACAAGTGCATTCAGTCAATCATCACATTAGAGCTATCAACAACAGCATTGGCAAACATTCTCCAACTTTTTGCTTAGATATCAGTTACAACAACAAGAAAAACACAGAGAGGGACAGATATAATTTCAATATATATAGGAACGGGATACATCCTTCGCACAACCTTGCAAGAGTGTGGTTACGAAAGATAGCGTACAAAATAAAGGACGAATGTTGGTCTAACTGAGCCATATCCAAAATTCCACTACAAGAACCCATATTCATTAGATCCACTATTTGAAATAGGATATACGCTTATGTATTGTAAATTTCGTAATATAAGAAATAATAATAGCTAAAGCTAAGGTCTCTACTCTGAGTGACTGGTCGATAGTGGGACTATCCACAACGTATTGGCACCTAATAGTCGCATTGTCTTTTCCATTGTTTCTAAAATTAAACTGTATAGTTAGTAATTATCAAAGTAAAATTACAATTATGGATATGAATGTTACAAAAGTAAAGGTACCTGATCCATCTCTATCTGAGCAACCACGCAAAAGTTGTACCAGTAAAGGCTATGAGCTAAACATTACAAAGGCACTGTACAAAAAGTTGGAAGCTACAAAAAGAGCTCCAAATATGCAATGTGAACTTACTGGTGGGGGTATTGTATTAACTGCTGATACAGCGACATTTGAACTGATTAGAACAGCTGCTGTGAAAAGTATTATTTGAACTTTCCCGTAGAATTTGGACAGATAAACCAAGATGTTACAACTGATCGAACAAAAACTAATATAGTACAAATGACCATTAAAGTTTCTAGTGACTCTAGTAGGGATTATACCATCAATATATATACAACTTCAAGCAGATTTTTGATTAATGGGATGAACACTCAAATATTTGTTGATAGAGATCTCAAAAATATCCGCAAGATAATTGAATCAGCAACCCAAAACAACACTGAAGCTGTTTCTGAAAAATCTAAACGTAAAAATGGCTGAACAATTAACAAAACTTCTGCAGGCTAGATTGGTAGATAAATTCAACAAGGCCACAAGAGACGGATGAACTGTCAAATCCCCACCAGTAGCAGTTCTAGTATTAACTGTAATAATAAGTGTAAAACTAAAAGCACTTGCTGTACAGAAGGAGGACATTGGGTCCACTACAACTGTGAGAAATTATCAAATAAAGAAATAGAAAACGTAGAACAAGGACAGAATAGTGAATACACATGCAAAATCTGTAGAAATAGCAAGGCAAAAACAAGCATGCTAGACATTGAATTGCCAAAAAGAAATATTTCTTCAAACAGACATACTTGAGGAACGCGAATTAAGAAATGACGAAGTGCAAGATGCAAATGGGACAAATAAATGTCATGTATGTACTGCAATAATCAAAACAACATTTGAAATTTGCGATTTGTGCAATAATAGTATACACGAAGACTGCTGCGAACTAGCAAATAGCCTTACATCCTGCTATGTTTGTATTGGTCATAGCCATATAAACAATCAAAAAGATCAAAGTAGTAATGAACTTGAAAATACAGTTGAACAAGACAATACGTCAGAGCAATAATAACATTCCTGAAAGTACCTCTCAGTTGAAATCAAAAGAGCTTAAACTTAAGAAATGGGAGCAAGATCTGGAACTAAAAGAAAAATTATTGAATGAAAACAGTAAAGACTGCACTAAGCTTATGAGTTATGTAACTAAATTAGAAAATCAAAATCAAGAGCTTAACATGCATATCATGACTTTACAAAGAAGAATTGAACAAATAGAAGAGAAAACCACCCATAAAGTGCAAACTAACAATTGAACAAATAGAAGAGAAAACATCCATAAAGTGCAAACTAACAATTGAACAAATAGAAGAGAAAACCACCCATCAAGTGCAAACTAACAATTGAACAAAGAGAAGAGAAAACCACCCATAAAGTGCAAACTAACAATTGAACAAATAGAAGAGAAAACCACCCATAAAGTGCAAACTAACAATTGAACAAATAGAAGAGAAAACATCCATAAAGTGCAAACTAACGATTGAACAAATAGAAGAGAAAACCACCCATAAAGTGCAAACTAACAATTGAACAAATAGAAGAGAAAACATCCATAAAGTGCAAACTAACAATTGAACAAATAGAAGAGAAAACCACCCATAAAGTGCAAACTAACGATTGAACAAATAGAAGAGAAAACATCCATAAAGTGCAAACTAACAATTGAACAAAGAGAAGAGAAAACATCCATAAAGTGCAAACTAACGATTGAACAAATAGAAGAGAAAACATCCATAAAGTGCAAACTAACAATTGAACAAAGAGAAGAGAAAACATCCATAAAGTGCAAACTAACGATTGAACAAATAGAAGAGAAAACCACCCATAAAGTGCAAACTAACAATTGAACAAAGAGAAGAGAAAACCACCCATAAAGTGCAAACTAACAATTGAACAAATAGAAGAGAAAACATCCATAAAGTGCAAACTAACAATTGAACAAAGAGAAGAGAAAACATCCATAAAGTGCAAACTAACGATTGAACAAATAGAAGAGAAAACCACCCATAAAGTGCAAACTAACGATTGAACAAATAGAAGAGAAAACCACCCATAAAGTGCAAACTAACAATTGAACAAAGAGAAGAGAAAACCACCCATAAAGTGCAAACTAACAATTGAACAAATAGAAGAGAAAAAAACCCATAAAGTGCAAACTAACAATTGAACAAAGAGAAGAGAAAACATCCATAAAGTGCAAACTAACAATTGAACAAATAGAAGAGAAAACCACCCATAAAGTGCAAACTAACGATTGAACAAATAGAAGAGAAAACATCCATAAAGTGCAAACTAACGATTGAACAAATAGAAGAGAAAACCACCCATAAAGTGCAAACTAACAATTGAACAAATAGAAGAGAAAACATCCATAAAGTGCAAACTAACAATTGAACAAATAGAAGAGAAAACCACCCATAAAGTGCAAACTAACGATTGAACAAATAGAAGAGAAAACCACCCATAAAGTGCAAACTAACAATTGAACAAAGAGAAGAGAAAACCACCCATAAAGTGCAAACTAACAATTGAACAAAGAGAAGAGAAAACCACCCATAAAGTGCAAACTAACAATTGAACAAATAGAAGAGAAAACATCCATAAAGTGCAAACTAACAATTGAACAAAGAGAAGAGAAAACATCCATAAAGTGCAAACTAACGATTGAACAAATAGAAGAGAAAACCACCCATAAAGTGCAAACTAACAATTGAACAAATAGAAGAGAAAACATCCATAAAGTGCAAACTAACAATTGAACAAATAGAAGAGAAAACCACCCATAAAGTGCAAACTAACGATTGAACAAATAGAAGAGAAAACCACCCATAAAGTGCAAACTAACAATTGAACAAAGAGAAGAGAAAACCACCCATAAAGTGCAAACTAACAATTGAACAAAGAGAAGAGAAAACCACCCATAAAGTGCAAACTAACAATTGAACAAATAGAAGAGAAAACATCCATAAAGTGCAAACTAACAATTGAACAAAGAGAAGAGAAAACATCCATAAAGTGCAAACTAACGATTGAACAAATAGAAGAGAAAACCACCCATAAAGTGCAAACTAACAATTGAACAAAGAGAAGAGAAAACCACCCATAAAGTGCAAACTAACAATTGAACAAATAGAAGAGAAAACATCCATAAAGTGCAAACTAACAATTGAACAAAGAGAAGAGAAAACCACCCATAAAGTGCAAACTAACGATTGAACAAATAGAAGAGAAAACCACCCATAAAGTGCAAACTAACAATTGAACAAAGAGAAGAGAAAACCACCCATAAAGTGCAAACTAACAATTGAACAAATAGAAGAGAAAACATCCATAAAGTGCAAACTAACAATTGAACAAAGAGAAGAGAAAACATCCATAAAGTGCAAACTAACAATTGAACAAAGAGAAGAGAAAACCACCCATAAAGTGCAAACTAACAATTGAACAAATAGAAGAGAAAACATCCATAAAGTGCAAACTAACAATTGAACAAAGAGAAGAGAAAACCACCCATAAAGTGCAAACTAACAATTGAACAAAGAGAAGAGAAAACCACCCATAAAGTGCAAACTAACAATTGAACAAATAGAAGAGAAAACATCCATAAAGTGCAAACTAACAATTGAACAAAGAGAAGAGAAAACATCCATAAAGTGCAAACTAACGATTGAACAAATAGAAGAGAAAACCACCCATAAAGTGCAAACTAACAATTGAACAAATAGAAGAGAAAACATCCATAAAGTGCAAACTAACGATTGAACAAATAGAAGAGAAAACCACCCATAAAGTGCAAACTAACGATTGAACAAATAGAAGAGAAAACCACCCATAAAGTGCAAACTAACAATTGAACAAAGAGAAGAGAAAACCACCCATAAAGTGCAAACTAACAATTGAACAAAGAGAAGAGAAAACCACCCATAAAGTGCAAACTAACAATTGAACAAATAGAAGAGAAAACCACCCATAAAGTGCAAACTAACGATTGAACAAATAGAAGAGAAAACCACCCATAAAGTGCAAACTAACGATTGAACAAATAGAAGAGAAAACCACCCATAAAGTGCAAACTAACAATTGAACAAATAGAAGAGAAAACATCCATAAAGTGCAAACTAACAATTGAACAAATAGAAGAGAAAACCACCCATAAAGTGCAAACTAACGATTGAACAAATAGAAGAGAAAACCACCCATAAAGTGCAAACTAACAATTGAACAAATAGAAGAGAAAACCACCCATAAAGTGCAAACTAACAATTGAACAAATAGAAGAGAAAACATCCATAAAGTGCAAACTAACAATTGAACAAAGAGAAGAGAAAACCACCCATACATTGCAAACTAACAATTGAACAAATAGAAGAGAAAACCACCCATAAAGTGCAAACTAACGATTGAACAAAGAGAAGAGAAAACCACCCATAAAGTGCAAACTAACAATTGAACAAATAGAAGAGAAAACATCCATAAAGTGCAAACTAACGATTGAACAAATAGAAGAGAAAACCACCCATAAAGTGCAAACTAACGATTGAACAAATGTAAGAGAAAACCACCCATAAAGTGCAAACTAACAATTGAACAAAGAGAAGAGAAAACCACCCATAAAGTGCAAACTAACAATTGAACAAATAGAAGAGAAAACATCCATAAAGTGCAAACTAACAATTAAACAAATAGAAGAGAAAACATCCATAAAGTGCAAACTAACGATTGAACAAATAGAAGAGAAAACATCCATAAAGTGCAAACTAACAATTGAACAAATAGAAGAGAAAACCACCCATAAAGTGCAAACTAACAATTGAACAAATAGAAGAGAAAACCACCCATAAAGTGCAAACTAACGATTGAACAAATAGAAGAGAAAACCACCCATAAAGTGCAAACTAACAATTGAACAAATAGAAGAGAAAACATCCATAAAGTGCAAACTAACAATTAAACAAATAGAAGAGAAAACATCCATAAAGTGCAAACTAACGATTGAAAAAATAGAAGAGAAAACCACCCATAAAGTGCAAACTAACGATTGAACAAAGAGAAGAGAAAACCACCCATAAAGTGCAAACTAACAATTGAACAAATAGAAGAGAAAACATCCATAAAGTGCAAACTAACGATTGAACAAATAGAAGAGAAAACCACCCATAAAGTGCAAACTAACGATTGAACAAATAGAAGAGAAAACCACCCATAAAGTGCAAACTAACAATTGAACAAATAGAAGAGAAAACCACCCATAAAGTGCAAACTAACAATTGAACAAATAGAAGAGAAAACATCCATAAAGTGCAAACTAACAATTGAACAAATAGAAGAGAAAACCACCCATAAAGTGCAAACTAACGATTGAACAAATAGAAGAGAAAACCACCCATAAAGTGCAAACTAACAATTGAACAAATAGAAGAGAAAACATCCATAAAGTGCAAACTAACAATTGAACAAAGAGAAGAGAAAACCACCCATAAAGTGCAAACTAACGATTGAACAAATAGAAGAGAAAACCACCCATAACGTGCAAACTAACAATTGAACAAATAGAAGAGAAAACCACCCATAAAGTGCAAACTAACAATTGAACAAATAGAAGAGAAAACATCCATAAAGTGCAAACTAACGATTGAACAAATAGAAGAGAAAACCACCCATAAAGTGCAAACTAACGATTGAACAAATAGAAGAGAAAACCACCCATAAAGTGCAAACTAACAATTGAACAAATAGAAGAGAAAACCACCCATAAAGTGCAAACTAACAATTGAACAAATAGAAGAGAAAACATCCATAAAGTGCAAACTAACAATTGAACAAATAGAAGAGAAAACCAACCATAAAGTGCAAACTAACGATTGAACAAATAGAAGAGAAAACCACCCATAAAGTGCAAACTAACAATTGAACAAATAGAAGAGAAAACCACCCATAAAGTGCAAACTAACGATTGAACAAAGAGAAGAGAAAACCACCCATAAAGTGCAAACTAACAATTGAACAAATAGAAGAGAAAACCACCCATAAAGTGCAAACTAACGATTGAACAAAGAGAAGAGAAAACCACCCATCAAGTGCAAACTAACAATTGAACAAAGAGAAGAGAAAACCACCCATAAAGTGCAAACTAACAATTGAACACATAGAAGAGAAAACATCCATAAAGTGCAAACTAACAATTAAACAAATAGAAGAGAAAACATCCATAAAGTGCAAACTAACGATTGAACAAATAGAAGAGAAAACCACCCATAAAGTGCAAACTAACAATTGAACAAAGAGAAGAGAAAACCACCCATAAAGTGCAAACTAACAATTGAACAAATAGAAGAGAAAACATCCATAAAGTGCAAACTAACAATTGAACAAATAGAAGAGAAAACCACCCATAAAGTGCAAACTAACAATTGAACAAATAGAAGAGAAAACATCCATAAAGTGCAAACTAACGATTGAACAAATAGAAGAGAAAACCACCCATAAAGTGCAAACTAACAATTGAACAAATAGAAGAGAAAACATCCATAAAGTGCAAACTAACAATTAAACAAATAGAAGAGAAAACATCCATAAAGTGCAAACTAACGATTGAACAAATAGAAGAGAAAACCACCCATAAAGTGCAAACTAACAATTGAACAAATAGAAGAGAAAACCACACATAAAGTGCAAACTAACAATTGAACAAATAGAAGAGAAAACATCCATAAAGTGCAAACTAACAATTGAACAAATAGAAGAGAAAACATCCATAAAGTGCAAACTAACAATTAAACAAATAGAAGAGAAAACCACCCATAAAGTGCAAACTAACAATTGAACAAATAGAAGAGAAAACCACCCATAAAGTGCAAACTAACAATTGAACAAATAGAAGAGAAAACACCCATAAAGTGCAAACTAACGATTGAACAAATAGAAGAGAAAACCACCCATAAAGTGCAAACTAACAATTGAACAAATAGAAGAGAAAACATCCATAAAGTGCAAACTAACAATTGAACAAATAGAAGAGAAAACCACCCATAAAGTGCAAACTAACAATTGAACAAATAGAAGAGAAAACATCCATAAAGTGCAAACTAACAATTGAACAAATAGAAGAGAAAACATCCATAAAGTGCAAACTAACAATTAAACAAATAGAAGAGAAAACCACCCATAAAGTGCAAACTAACAATTGAACAAATAGAAGAGAAAACATCCATAAAGTGCAAACAAACAATTGAACAAAAAGAAGAGAAAACATCCATAAAGTGCAAACTAACAATTAAACAAATAGAAGAGAAAACCACCCATAAAGTGCAAACTAACAATTGAACAAATAGAAGAGAAAACATCCATAAAGTGCAAACTAACAATTGAACAAATAGAAGAGAAAACCACCCATAAAGTGCAAACTAACAATTAAACAAATAGAAGAGAAAACCACCCATAAAGTGCAAACTAACGATTGAACAAATAGAAGAGAAAAACACCCATACAGTGCAAACTAACGATTGAACAAATAGAAGAGAAAACCACCCATAAAGTGCAAACAAACAATTAAACAAATAGAAGAGAAAACATCCATAAAGTGCAAACTAACAATTAAACAAATAGAAGAGAAAACCACCCATAAAGTGCAAACTAACAATTGAACAAATAGAAGAGAAAACATCCATAAAGTGCAAACTAACAATTAAACAAATAGAAGAGAAAACCACCCATAAAGTGCAAACTAACGATTGAACAAAGAGAAGAGAAAACCACCCATAAAGTGCAAACTAACAATCCTCAACACCATGATTATCATACTATTAATAAAACTTTAGCTCCTGACAACAACAGCTTACTGCATTCCATACAAGATAGAGTTACATCTTTTGTACTCAAACAAATAGACAAGCAACTGCAGCAGCTTGAGAACAACATGGTTACTACTATTACTGAACAAAACACAAGTAATACTGATTCAAAATGTCAAAGTGCCAATTCAGAGCAGAAACCTACATCTGAGAAGGTAAATACTCATGACAATGCCAGAGATGGGCAATCTACATTAGAACAAGCAGACATTGAGCATAAAACCGAATTTCAAAATACTGCTGAAAACAAGGACTGTATGAACACTGGAATAGTTCATACAAAACAGAAAGTAAACCCAAGGGGGACAACTGATCAAATGCCCAAAATGGAACAGCTACACCAGAAAACACCACTAACAACTCAACTCATCGTGCAACCGTTATATTTTAGAGAAAACCCAGTGATATCTCAGAGTTGTAGTGGTTGCTTGGCTATGCCATGCGTACAACCAATGTCGCGAACTGATATAACATATATACATCCTGTGCAAAACCAGCATTTTTTTAGTTCATGCTCAACAAACAAATCGCCTTACTATTGCTTCGTACAACTGTAAAAACATAAAAACTAGTACCTTAGCAATATGTGACTTAATGCGACATGCAAATATTATATTACTTCAAGAGCACTGGCTGTATCAATGCCAATTATACCAACTAGGAGAAATACACAATGACCTATGTCATGTAGGAAAAGGAGTAGATAAATATGAAGAAATAGATCAAAGAAAACTACCGAGAGGGTATGGAGTAGTAGGATTTTTTTTGGCACAAAGATTTAGACCAAATTGTGGGAATGGTGGAAGGAGGAAATGAAAGGATACAGTGCATAGAAGTAAACCAAATTAGTAACAAACCTATCCTTATTATATGTGTTTATAAAAAAAAGTATATTTTAGATTTTACTATGGACAGGAAATCGTTTGTAATCTCTCAAGGCCAAGATTGTTCCGAAATCGAC
This sequence comes from Bathymodiolus brooksi, assembly GCA_963680875.1. Lineage (NCBI taxonomy): Eukaryota > Metazoa > Mollusca > Bivalvia > Mytilida > Modiolidae > Bathymodiolus > Bathymodiolus brooksi. The sequence continues at coordinate 86,515,883 of OY804589.1, read as the reverse complement.
TATTTTCTTGTTGATGCATCATTCCAATACTGTAGTCAAAAGAAGACCATACTAGATATGCCATCAAATACCTCCGACCATCATCCTATAACGATATCTCTGAAAGTATTCATGGAGAATAATAAAAGTATTATTCATCAGAAACCTAAAACAACTATCAGAGTTAAATGGGATAAACTAGATACCAACAAATATAGAGATAATACTAGATTTAAAATGACAGAAAACAACAAACTTCTTATGGGAGGAAATACCGAAAAGTCCGTTAAAGTTTTCACGAACATTTTGAATGAATCAATAGCCGAGTTAATACCTGCTAGAAAAATTCGCAAAAATAAACCAAAATTTAAAGCTTGGAATGAAGAAATTAAAAGGGCATTAAAAGACATCAGAATGGCCCATAAAGAATGGAGAGAGGCTGGAAAACCAAATGAGGGGGAATTAATAAAATCCAAGAAAAGCTGTAAAAGTAAGCTACGGAAATCAGTTAAAGAGTGGAACAGGCAATTAAATCAGCTAAAGTGAAGGAAGATATAATGAATGCCCCACTGGAAATACTAAATTATTTCATCAACTAGTGAACAACGAAAGAAAATGTTCCAACGGTACCTCGGAGCTAGAAGTTAAAGATAAAATGTACTACGGCCCAGATCAAATTGCGCATGGTTTTAGAGAAAATTTCCTAGAATTTTCAACTCCCAACAAAAATAACAACTACGATGAGCAATATCACGTCCTATGCAGGAACGAAATGTACTACGGCCCAGATCAAATTGCGCATGGTTTTAGAGAACATTTCCTAGAATTTTCAACTCCCAACAAAAATAACAACTACGATGAGCAATATCACGTCCTATGCAGGAACGAAGTACAACATATTGTGGATATAGTTAAGAATCAAGAGACCCCTATTATAACCGTAGAAGAATTAAAGAAAGCCATGGATGTTTTAAATAAAGCAAAATCACCTGACATTTTTGGTATCACAATTGAACATTTATGTAACGCCGATGAGGTAATTTTGGACTTTCTGCTACACATTTATAGCACAATGCTCAATAATGGAGAAGTGCCTAATGTTATTAAGAAAGGGCTATTGTCCCCAGTTATTAAGAAGAAAGGAAGTAAGAAGCTGGCAAACTACTACAGAGGAATTACTGTACTACCTGTCTTAAATAAAATACTTGAGGCTATGATTAAATTACGTATACAACCACAAATTATGAAAATGCAGAACCCATGTTAGCGAGGATTTACAGCAAATACATCGCCATTAAATGCATCATTAATAATTAAAGAACTAAAAGGAAATGCCAAAGATGAAAAATCACCAGTCATCATTGTATTATTAGACGCAAAATCAGCATTTGATGTGGTAGATCCGTATTATTTCCTGATAAGATTATATCAAACTGGAATTAGCGATAAATTATGGTCTCTCATTAACAGCTTACATCAAGGAGCAACTAGTGTTGTGAAATGGATGGGTCATGAATCTTCTGCATTTGAAGTCACACAAGGAGATAGACAAGGTGGAATCTTATGTGCAGACTTGTACAAAATGTATGTCCATCTTCTGCTCGACAGGCTTAACCACACAGGCATAGGAGCTAAAATTGGCAACAGTGCCTGTGCAGATGACGTCACCCTTAATTCCGTCAATGAGATGGAAGCCCAAGTGTTAATTGAAACTGCAGCAGAATATGCAAAACAGGAACGTTATCAACTCCAGCATACAAAAACAAATAGTATTCGAATTCATTCTAACCGCAAACAATACTCTACTGGTCAACAAAATCTGAATTCACTCCAAATAAACGGACAACCAATAAATGACACCAAAGAAGCTCATTATATAGGCTTGTTGCAATCTGACACCATCGGAAAAACCATGGAAATAAATGTAGAGCAAAATATTAAGAAAGCAAGAAGAACTACCTATAGTCTTATGGCCTCTGGATTACAGGGGCACAATGGGCTAGACCCCGAAACCTCCTTGCAATTTTTTAAAACATATGTGCTGCCTATATTATTATACGGAATGGAAATACTGCTTCCTACAAAAACACATACCGCAAAATGGATTTATTTCAAAAGAAAATATTGAAGCAATACTGTCGTTGCCGAAAAATGCACCTGACTGCAGTATATATTCTAACTGGAATTTGGCCAATTGAATTACACAAATTCAGTATAAAGCACTTATTTGTTATAATAACATTTGTAACCTAAACGATAGCTCTATAGAAAAAGAAATTGCGAGACGTCAACTCTCCATTAAAAACAACAATAGTTAAAAGCTGGTTTATTGAAATAAAGAAGCTACTTTTGAAATATGATCTGGAAGATCCAATTATACTACTAGAAAATCCTGTTAAAAAAGAAGAGTGGAAAAGGACTGTCAATAAAGCAATTAATTTTAAATGGAAAACACAACTCCTGGAAACAAAGAAATTATATAAAAATCTTCAATACCTAAATGTTGGAAACCCATATTATAAGGAATCCATAACCTCCTGAGAATCAACTGTAAATCAGCAAGAGATGTAAACAGAATCCCGGTGCACCAACGCATGATGCATATACAAATGGTGTTGGTGATGGTGACGGTACCCGATATTAATAGGAATCTAAGTGGAAAATGGTATGGTTATGGTAACTCGACATGCTCTGCATGGTTGTCCTATGAAGGCAATCTCCCATACAGAGTTGTCGGTCCTTGCAGGCTCTTTACCTCTGTAAACGTCTCGATTTTACAAGATTCTTGTAAAATATTTATATACTCTAGATTTTGCTTCTAAGACGCTATTCGTCTTTTTTGCATATATCTTTAGTTTTGACGTGAAATATGATTTTATTTGAGGCGAAATACCATTTTAAAAAAGCTATGTTTATAGGGACTATATTTTTGTGAAACGTTTTCCTATTCTGAGTAATTTGGTTTACTTATTCATCCGATAAAATGTCAACATTAGATACAATTGTTAAAGATTATGACAAGAACATCGTGTTGAGGGACTGTCAAAGGCAAGCTTTTGAATGTCTACATAAACAATTGTCACATGATCGTTCATTACATGATCACGTGTTTTGGGACTACTTTTGAGACGTTTACAGAGATAGAGAGCATTCAAAGACCGACACCTCTGTATGGGAGATTGCTATGCAGGATGCACAGAAGAAGAACAGGTAAAAAAGATTGCCCTTTCGGGTTTCTCTAACTTTTATATATAATAATAACTTTATTGTCATTAAACATATATAAACATGTCTGTGACAAATACAAACAAACAAACAATATAATATAAACGTCTAAAATGGTTTATAAAACAACACCAAGTACACAAACAAAGTGATAAATAATTAAACACTTTGCTGAATGACAAAATGTTGGTCCAACCGAGGGACTTTACCAATGTATAATTAAATAAAATTTCGAACCAATATGGCGACTTTACAATTTCAAAAAGGTTTTTGACGGTCCATGTACGGGACAAAAGAACCAGATGTTACTCATATGAAAATATATACATAAAAGAATTGAATTCCCACATATAAATTAATAAAAGTACAATAACAATAATATAAATACACAATAGGGCTACACATTTAAATAAATGTTTAATATATATATATATATATATATATATATATATATATATATATAAACGTCTAAAATGTTAGCACAACGATATCAAAAAAGATGTTAAAATGTAACAAAAATAACTATAAATCCACAAAAAGACTATAATTATAATTAAATCGACGGATATTTCGCTTGACCGACAAGCTTCATCAGCGTCTGTAATCTGATTTAAAAATTGTCACGAGACCATCCGTTATCGTGACGTAAATTACTAAAAATCATAATCTAAAACTTTTTACTTTTTATTATTCAAGTATATGTGTACACTAATTTATAAACAATATGAAAGCAATGAGAAAATGTAATGATGAAATTTACCAACTAGCTAAGGTTCTCCTCCCTCGGGCATAGGTGACCATAGCTGATGTATCCTGTCTAGGCCCTTTGGATATATTGCTTCCAAAACTTTAAATTATTTGGCTTTCCAATCTTTTGATTATTCCAAAATGTGCGCTGAATTTGATATCTACGTTTTTAAATTACAATCATATACTATACAGCTTGGATAATATGAAGCAGCCGGCGGCGATACTGGTATTACTATTATTGTAATATTTACAATACTGGTATTACCAGTATTATAATATTTACAATACTGGAAATACCAGTATTGTAAATATTACAATACTGGTAATACCAGTATTGTAACACTGTACAATACTAGAAATACCAGTATTGTAATGTTACAATACTGGTAATACCAGTATCGTACATATACAATACTGGATGTACCAGTATCGTGCATTTACAATACTGGAATACCAGAATCGTTGATCTATGCACAATACCGGAAGCTGCAGTATTCTTCATCCAACAATACTGGTAATACTAGTATTGTAAAACACACGATACTGGAAGCTCCAGTATTCTTCATCCAGCCATACTGGTAATACTAGTATTGTAAAGCACACAATACTGGAAACTCTAGTATTCTTCATCCAGCAATACTGGTAATACTAGTATTGTAAAACACACAATACTGGAAGCTCCAGTATTCTTCATCCAGCAATACTGGTAATACTAGTATTGTAAAACACACAATACTGCAAACTCTAGTATCTGGCAATTTGACACGAGTGGGCAGAGCCTAATTCTAAAGGTAAATCACAGCTCATTGTATTTACCGTTAGTATTAGGCTCCGCCCAGTCATGTCAAATTACCTTACCAATATATATCAAACTCTAAGGGACCATACAAAATATTTTGACATTACAGGACTTTTGCCTCTTATGTTATGTACAGCAGAAATGACGTATGAGCATGCCAGATTGTGTATAGCTATTCATTTTAAGATTGAATATTGGCCGCTCCCAAAATTAGCAAAGGGAATAAGAGAATTATACATGATTGTATCTATACCATGACAGTTGGGTTTAAACTGCAACTATATGAAATACAATAACACATAATTTAGTTTCTTTTTGAATAATATTGGTGGCCCTGAAAAGGGCCGGTGATTGAAAACGTAGACTGGTCGCTACACTGGATAGAATTCGGCGATGTGTCTTTGGATGTTGTCGAAGCAGTCTTGGTGTGTCCTGCCGAATCTGTCTCGCCATATGAACTCGTCCAGATAACCGGGCAGCTTGCCGATTGTCGTTCCGTGCATGGCTTTAAATCGTCCTTTGCATTTGTTCCAGTACGACTCGATTATATTCAATTCTTTTAGTATAATGTAGACATAAAAACTCGAGTTAACCGGAATTCTACTACCAGTACATTTCTATTTGTTTGGTTTTTAGATGAATCCTGAGATCACGCAGTTTGATATTATTCAATCGAATTCGAAGCTATTACAACAATTAAAAAAACACTAATGTTAATTTATGTAATAACAATTCTAAATATTGCTTTAATAAACTTTATTATGATTGTAAACATTTAATCATGTGATTGTTTCAATTATTGTCGGTGTTAGCTTGGTAGAATCACATTTCTCTTTCTGGATTAATAATTAACAGTTAAAAATCATCATGCCACACCTAAATAACCTTTAATTGTTGTGTAAACATGTATATAGTACCATTTATTTTGGAGGTATTTTGTACTGGACATTAAGCATTTATATTCTGCGATTTTTATTTCTATGGTCCGGGGTTAACCGCGGAATACCGCAGAAATTGGATTGCCGGAGAAATTACCGGTTATACGGGGTAATTAATCGTGAACAGAGAAACACACATGAACTCCTTTTAACAGATACATATTTTTTTTTTATAGATGCTGTGGTGCATGCAGTATATTCACACAAGGAAGAACTGGCCCGAGTCCAGAGCTGCGTAAACCAGAACTACAACAGTACCTACAGGAAAATCAAGGCCACCTGGACCAGTTGCAGACAGTTGGGGAAATGGACATGCGCACCACAGAGAAACTCCGAGTAGCAGCTCTCATGGTGTGCTTCGTAAAAGCCACTAAGTAGATGAAAGTGTGGTTACTAATAGTCCGTTTGAGAATGTTGGCAATGCATACAAACTTTGAGAATTAATTTCAAATTTTTAGATTGATTTTTAATAAAAAGAAATTATGGCAATGGACAACTTTGCAATTACGCATCTAAAATTGTGAAAGTATATTGATGTACGAAATAATTATTTATGTTTTATGGAGATTTATAGAAATCAAACGGACTATTCTATAACTGTTTTATTTATTTATGTTGAAACACACATTTAGTTGACAATAAATATTATTTTGTTATGACAAACCAGTCTTGGCATATGACTCTGTTCTCTACAGTATCTACTGTATGGGTTTCATCTGGTCCTCTACACATATGGTTCATCAAACTGTCACCACAAAAGTTCGTATATAGCACATAACTGATTAAACAAAAAATAGTATATGTATACCCCACGCTTCCTGTTGGACCGACATATCATATCTCTTGTCGAGTGTCATTCTGTGATATGCACACCTTCATTATATGTACAAACATTCTGCAAAGTTTGAAAGATCTGTGTTGAAAACTGTAGGAGAGTTAGCAATAGCTGCACAAACCATGTACCGTAATGGCGTATGTCACGATTTTTCTGTGTTGAAAAAACCCCCAATATAAAAGTACATTCCGCAACTTCATACCTAATCTTCCAGTATCTGCAATACTGGTATTACCAGCATTTTCCAGAATCTTCCAGTATCTGCAATACTGGTATTACCAGTATTTTCCAGAATCTTCCAGTATCTGCAATACTGGTATTAACAGTATTTTCCAGAATCTTCCAGTATCTGCAATACTGGTATTAACAGTATTTTCCAGAATCTTCCAGTATCTGCAATACTGGTATTACCAGTATTTCCCAGAATCTTCCGGTATCTACAATACTCATATTTTGGCAATGCCTAGTATCTTCTAGTATTGCAGATACTGGAAAATTCTGGAAGATACTGGGATACTAGTATTTACCAGTATCTGTACCAGTATTGCAGATACTGGAAGATACTGGTAAAATACTGGTATTACCAGTATTGTATACCAGTATTGTAGTACCAGTATCGCGGCCGGCTGCTTCATATTATCCAAAATGTGATTAATGGTGCCATGCTTGGATGAACATGTATATATAGTGATTTAAATGATGCAGTTTACAATGTGTTGTAACCTTTCACGATTTGTGCACCCTACCATAGCGGAACATGCTTGTTGGGATTTTATGCCACTGCCAACAATATCTAGCACGATGGGAACCACTAGTGGAGCAGGAACTGCTTACTTTTCCTCGGTTTGTGTGGGGTTCGTTTTGCTCAATATTTATGTTTTTTGTGTAGTGTTTTGTAGATCATTGTTTTCTGTTTTTTACTTTTTTTTTTTACTTTTTGTCATTACATTTTCTGATATTCATTCTACAAGCACATGCAGATTCTTTATTGTCAATATAAATGCTTCTATAAATATGTGATATCTAAGCTTGATAAGGTGCAAAATTGAAGCAAGTTAACAGCATGCCCATTCACGTACTGTAGTACGTGTTTCATGTAGAATAAAAATCATGCACGTATAATTGAAAGAACCCTACGTGCGTGCACGTAGAGAACCCGTTGCGAGCACTGTATAAAAATTACCTTTTGTTTACAATTCACTTCAAAGTACGTATAATAGAGTTGTTCTGATTAGTTAATTTCGGTAATATTATCCAATCAGAGCGTTCCTTGCATATTTTAAGTGAGATGATATGATTTATAGATCGCCCAATTCTATTGGCTCCTTATTTTTTATTTGTCCAATCATATAAACTGCTACTGTTAAATCCCGTAATCAGAGTTGGCGAAAATCGTCGGACCGGCAGAATAACGGTCGGTCCGATTAATTAATGAACCGTGTCTGTCCCAATGTCCGTCACGAAAATATTACTTTGTGGTCGTCCAGTTGACGATTGAAATGTATTCACTCCCAGTTTCCACTGCCAATGGCATTAAATTCCGTTTTCAGTTTTATTAAAATGTCAGACAGAGACTTGGAATTTGCTTATTTATTCAGTCAGACCGACACGTTCCTATTTGTAATCGAAACTCCTATACGTAAATGTAAACATCTTTTTAGTAGAAGCGAGCACCTGCAAAACGTGGAACATTAAAACTGAAATATATTACTGAGCACAGAAATAAGTTGACTTCCACACTCCCCAAGTATCAAAGATTGTTTGTGTTTAATTAAATATGTTTTGAGATGCTTATATATTGAAGATGACAACAGATTCATATTCTTAACTGAAATTAAAAATGTAGGTAAACCGGAAACTGACATTGATGTATAATATTCGGAACGTGATCGGACCATTAGATACGGATTGTTGGCCATATCTGCCTTATCTTTTAAGATAAAAATATGTATACAGAAAAACATTTAATTGAGTTGTTTAATGATCATGACTATATATAGGTAATCTTGCATTCAGTTCTGTATAAAAAACAAAATTTGACAGGTTATATACAATATTACAAACAAAATGGTGGGACAAACACAAAGGCCATGGGTCAGACAGAACCCCACTTCCTGTCTGACCCAATGTCAGACAGAAAAAAAGAGTGTTCGCCAATCTGCGTAATATTTACAAAAAAACAGAACGGTGCACGACCTTGCGTGGAAAAAATGCAGTTAATTTTCTTTGTACCCCCAAATGAAGAGTTAGAGATTGCACCCCCAAAGATTTGGATGTACCCCCACAAATGAAAAGATGGAAAAACCTGTGGGCATGCTGAGTTAATTGTGTTTGTTTTAGATGTTAGTTTAATAAATGAGTTGGTCACCAATAACTTAATAATATAAGAATAGCAATGAATTTTGTAATTCGAATATAGTAGCAGATATCGTTTTCATGTTGATAGAATATATGGATGGATGTGCGAGACCAGTGGGACCAGTAAGTGACTACCATCCTCCATCTTCCGTGTCGTGATCGTATATCTCACACTAAGTGCCTCTATCTACGACTTTTTAGCTCAGCTTGCCAAAGGTAATGTGAGCTTTTGCCATCACTTGTAGCCCGTCGTTCGTCGTTCGTTAACTTTTCACGTTTTAATCTTCTTCTAGCCACAGATTGCATAGCTAGTTTTAAATCCAATTACCATGTGATCACGACGGTTCCCGCCATACCAGTATTACAAATGTTTCACAAATAAAGCAAATATCATTTTCATCCAGTCATATTGGTATATGGGCGTAATTGTAAAGGACGAAATAATATTGTATGTGCAATTTTGTTTCAGGGAACCAGGAGAAAGACCAGACGTTCGGAATACTTGGATTGGTTATATTTTCGATTGTCTCTGTCGTTTATGTAGCTGGAATAGTAATATGTATTTTTATTAGCAGACGACGGTAGTTCCGAAGTAAAATTACCAGAACATTAGTGGCCATTTTGAATTATTTTCTAATTTGATTGTTTGAATTTTGTGTGGACAGAAACAAAATTAATTTAGATTGTGTTACTCTGTCTAAACCCGCTAGTTTCCATCTTTAAATGTACCTTCAGAATAATATTATTGTAAAAGGATGCAAGACGAGTTTGAAGATATCAAAGGAGTAAGCAGAATGCGTATATCGAAGAAGAACAAATAAAACAATGATCAAAACAAAAAGTACAAAAGGACAAACAATGATCTACAATACATACACATAAAACTAAATATCGAGTAACACGAACCCCACTAACAACCGGGGGTGTAAGATGTACTATTTCTGATAATAGTTAATTTTTTGGTTCAATTAGTTCAATTTCTATTTCTATTTAAAATAACAGACCAATGCATTCAAAGGGAAGATGGGCCGATCGGTGTCATGATCGTATGGTAGTTGGATTTACAACTACCTGTGCAATCAGTGCCTATCACCACTAAAGTTACTCGATGCAACATTATGTGATAAAGTTTGGTAGTGACATGCGACAGGTCGGTTGTTTCTTCAAACGTTTTTATTCATAGGAGTTCTTTCTCTCTGAAACTTTTCACACTACTACCCGACGCCTATTATGGAGCAGCTTGACGTGCAGTTCCTGAAGGCATGTGCTGATATTTATCTATCATGTCAAAAAAAATGAAATATTAAATATTAAGTAGAATCCGAAAGAGCCCTTTTGTTTTATTTTTCAATTTCTAATTGTTCCTTATCACTGTGTGTGTGGTTTTTTAGTCGCTCCTTTTCAATTTCGAATCATTCCTTATCAGTTTTAAGTCGTTCTTTTTCAATTTCTAATCGTTCCTTATCATCTTTCATTCGTTCCTCTTCAATTTCTAATCGTTCCTCTTCATCTTTAAGTCGTTCCTTTTCAATTTCTAATCGTTCCTTATCAGTTTTCAGCCGTTTCTTTTCAATTTCTAATCGTTCCTTATCAGTTTTCAGTCGTTCCTGTTCAATTTCTAATCTTTCCATTTCAATTGCCGATCTCTGTTTGTCAACACTGAGTCGCTCTTCTTCTATAGAACTAATTTTCAATTGGTCACATGTGTTCTCACTACCATCAAGTGTTTCCTGTGCATGGACTGGTTCAGTATTTACTCTATTTAAGGAAACAAATGGAACACATCAATGTTTATTCTTAATATACAATTTAATAATAAATTATCATTATACCCATTTCCTGCTTATTGTCATAATTGAGGTGTGGGTTTGGGTTTATGGTATTTAACGCCACTTTCAACAATATTTCAGTTTTATCGTGGCGGTCAGTTTTATTGATGGGGAAACCGGAGTATCCGGAGAAAATCATCGACCTGTTGCAAGTCACTGACAAACTTTATCACCTAATGTTGTATCAAGTAAAGCTCGCCTTGAACGGGGTTCAAGCTCGCAACTTTAGTGGTCATAGGCACTGATTGCACAGGTAGTTGAAATACAACTACCATACGATGACGACCACGACGGCCCCTAATTGAGGTGTGTGAAATGTGTATTTACCAAAGGTCAAGACATCACACATATAAAACAAAGAAAACGGATAAATTAAATTAAAAAGGGAAAATTAATTTCTTTCATGAATTGTAAAATCGCATAATCTTTGACATTTGTAATTGAATATTTTTTAAAAGATGTATAGGTTGTATAGAAATGTAATGGCTAACGTTCAAGGTTCAAGATTTCTGTATAATAACGCTGTTCGCCCGATTATATGCTATGACTTTACCCACACGTGAAAAGCTTTTGCATGACCGAATCATTTCACTAAAAGGGAGAATTTGGCCCATAAAACTAGTCTAAACCCGCCACTTATACTGAAGTGACTGTACAAAGCCAGGTAATTGAGCGGTCGTGTATTTGTGTGTTGGGATTATCGATTTTACCTATTTTTAGGATTTTGGAATTGTTTCAGTAGTGCGGTATTTTGTTTTGTCTGTCATTTTATTATTATTATAGCGCCGAGTCCAATCGTAACTACTCGGCCATTTTCGCTACCCTGCAAATAACCTCGCATGCATTAGGCGCATAAATCGCACTACTTTTCACATGTCAGTTACCTGAAAGTTTGATAAAGTTATATTTAAAACAATTTTCTATATTTCAATTAAAGTTTTAATTAGTTTTGCATGTCTAGATTTTACTTAGTATGTCTTCCATATTGGATTTTCGTGGACTATATTGTTGTGCGGCTTAACTTAACTTAGCTTCCGGCGAACAATTTAAGAAGAATTTCTACTATGTACGTACGAGGTTATTTGCAGGGTAGCGAGAATGGCCGAGTAGTTACGATTGGCTGCTCGTCCAGTTATATGCGAGGGTTTGCGTTTTACTCGCATGTGGAAAGCACTTCAATAGGAAAGGAGTATTAGGTGTATAAATAAACATTAGAGGATACCTAAGGGGCAATCAAAACTAGCTTACCACGATCACTTGTCATGTAGCAATCCAGGTAGCTGAGCGGTCTTGTATAAGTGTGTTTGGGATATCGAATTCTGTTTCTTTGATTTCTCTATTAGAGTTTGGAACTGTTCTGACATTGTGGTATTTGTAGTTTTTCATTTTGTTATATATTTTGTAAATCATATACCTGTTTGTCCCTTCTCTTCCTCCCCTTTGTGGTATGTCCTTATTTGGCAATTCTTCGGTCATACACGTTGCATCAGCTTGATGCTCTTCACCTTCCTGTCTTTGTGTATCCTTTATCTGCCGATCACATTTCTAAAAAAAAACATGAAAATTTTAAGCACCCATTCATGCGTATATTTGTGTTATGATCATGACTTGGCATTGCAATATAATATATGATAATTGCTCATTGTAATTTAAGCTCTGATAATTACTCAGTATCATACAAGTTCTGAAAGTCACCAGTTTTGATGAAAAAACAATTAAATACACAATACCGGTAAACGTGATTTCTTCTAATCAAAAGTTATGAAACGAAAGTGTAAACAATTCCACAAATATCTATGAAATCTATAAATCTTTCTAACCGAACTCACTAAACATACAAAGGATCACGACATATGAAGGTGGAAATCCAGGGTCAGGTATAAACATGTGACGGTGTTAAACCGTCACTGTTTTAAATTTAGGCATCAAGTACTATTCAAATGATCTATTGATTGTTGCTTAACTTACATCTATAACCATTCCGGCTATATTCCTATCATGTATCGTTACGTTCTGAGTTCTGTGATGTGATGTCCGTTACAATTTCATGTATCTTTACGTTCTGAGTTCTGTGATGTGGTGTCCGTTACAATTTCAGTTCGTATTTACCTCCAGTTGTATGTAGGAGGGCTCATGTCTTGTTTATCTCCAGTTGTTTGTAGGAGGGCTAATGTCTTATTTACGTTATTTGTTGTTGTTTGCGCATAGTGGTGTCCAACACATTGTGTTGTGTTCTTGTTTTGTTTGTCTTTATCTTGTGTGTTGTGTTCCCAGTGTTGCCAGTTTCCCTGTATTGTCCATGTGTATTGCCCCTTCTGTGTTCTCTAACGCTTCATCAGTACGAAAACAAGATAAGCAATGTATAAACACTACAGAGAAATGCGTGAGGATAAAATACAACTATCCTCAAAACCCATGTTAAAGCTTACATCACATTATGGCTTTTATGAATTATTTCTTAATAGGAGTGTAGTACATATCAAAGGTGATATTATATACAAATTTGTCCATTTAAGGGCAGTATAGTTATATCTCTGTATACGTCGTGGTCGTATGGTAGTTGGAGTTACAACTACCTATGCAATCAGTGATTATCATCACCACTGACGTCGTCAGTTCGAATAACGGTCATAGCGAGGTGTATTCGATATAGCATTGTCAGTAACTTGCGGCAGGTTGGTGGTTTTCTCCGGGTACTCCAATAAAACTGATCGCCACGATATAGCTGAAATATTGTTGACACCATAAGTCCCCTGTATTGTTCTTAATTTTATGTATTAACCTTTTGTGGAAGCTGTTCTAATGATTTTAGGAGGAAGCCCTTTAGCTCTTGTTGAGTTGACTGTTGCAATAACTCCTCACATACATGTTCAGCGAATTTGAAGTCATTTTCCGTCCCTTGGTGAAGACAGAATCTAACAAAACTTTTATACGCCTTCAGATTGTATCTAGTGGGTAGTTCTGGCTTTTCGAGTGCCCTTTTTAAATGATGCATGGCTTTGTCAGCCTGGGGAGGTACGACCGCCATGTATGTCTCAGCAATATCTAGATGTAAACTGGTAGAAAGTATCCACGGTTCCATTTCTGATAAAATCCCCTCCATTTCTTCCGTATGACCCCGCGCTCGTTGAATGTGGTCTTCTTTCTCAGATGGAATAAGACCAGATAAACTAAGACAACATGACCGCAAAATATTCTGTATCATGCACCGTTGATAAAGATTGTAATTATGGCACATTTTTAAAACACCGAAGTCAACATAGAGTTCTCTTTTACAACCTTCATTCATTTCATCCATAATACTGATAATTTCTTTTATTGTTGCAATATTTTTTATTTTTCGCAGCAAAAAGTAAGAGATACCTCCTCGTTTGGTTAATACATGTTTAACAGAATGAAGCATTGGATGGTTGTCTTGGCTGCCTGTGTGGATCGTTGTTATAGATATTTCGAGATGCCTAGCAAGATTTAAAGCATACCAGTATTCCTTCAATGCCTTAATACTGAAAGGTAGTATTTGCTGGCCCTCGTTGTCTTCATCATTGCTTTCCTCCATGAAACAAATGTTCTTGCTATAGTTGTATAATATCGTGACTAATAGTTCAACAAGAAACATCTTTTTGATATGCTCTAAAGGTATAATCACGTTGCTGTTGATTAATTTCTGTAGAACAGGCTCAGGTATTTGGTTTCTTGGTAATTCATCATTAGATAGTTCACCGTATTGTCGTAGTAATCGAATATCCCGCGGACTCCTTAATTTCATCAGAACAAATTTCTTTATTGTTTCAGTTTGGATTTCATCTGATTTCTGAACGAGGAGACTTAACATAGTTTCGGACTCGCGTCTCACGTCTTCATTTCCATATAGCACTTCATTGATACCTTGATTACATATCGGCTCTTCAGTAACATCAAGATTTTCGGTCTCATTTGTGGCATAAGAAATCATTTGGAACATTAATTTCTTCGCCTTTTTGAAGAAATAATCAGCTGACAATTGCGTATTGCCGTATAGCTGAAATGTTATTGCCACACTACAAGAAAGGTAACATTCAAACAGCATAGTCTCAAAGCAGGGATCTCTGTAGGTCTGAAGACCTTTCAACAAGCAACATGCATGTTGAAGAAAGCGTACATTTCGATGCATAGTTTCGACAAGACGTACGTCGTTGTCTATGTAATAACAAAAGTGCCTCAGCAAAGACAATCTTTCTGCATGTTTCTCGTCTTCTGTTTTCTTTTTTTCTAAAATCCAAACTGTAACGCTGTGTATTGATATTACACGGTTATCTCCCCTTCCACTGATGGTGGCAAGCGAGTAATCACATAGAACAGCCAGAAACGTGTTCACATCTGCCTCTTTGGTTGTTGAATCTGTTTCTAATAGACTCTCTAAAAGCTGGATTGGTATAACGGTATGGTTTATATGTGTGACGTATTTCAAAAGATTTCTTGCATTCTTAGGAAGATCTTTTTCCAGTTTTTTTAAAGTAAGGTCGTAAGCAGCCTCGAATTGTTTGCCCTCTGGTGCGATGTCATGAGCTTGTTTCTGTAACTCTGACCAACTCGCGTTGTATTTTGCAATGCCACATCGTGTTTTACGAATGTAAGATGATGCCAGCGCTAGACATAGAGGAAGATAGTCGAGATTTTTAGCTAATAGCCTTATTTCATTTATTTCCGTTTCTTCGTCTTCGTGGCCTACGTTTCCGTCCTTAAGGAGCAATTCTTGTACCTCCGGTTCGAGCATTCCATTCATTTCCATACCATACTGGAACTCATTTACAGGAGAGAATTGGTTCTGAGAGGTTGCGATAACATAAATGTTTTCGGCAATTATAAAGTACTCCATCATGTTGTGAATATCCTTTGCCTGATTGGGTGATTCCATATCGTCCATTATAATTAAATGATTCCACTTTTTGTATTGTTCGTTTGTTAGCTTTTCATAAACACGTTTAAACATCTTTTTAATGGATTCTAAGATAATTTGCTCGTTATTACAGTTAATATCTCTTATGCTCAAACGTAGCATCAAATTTGCATATGAGAGATGCATTTCCTGCATCGTTGTGCAATGTATTTTCCAGACTATTGAATGTTTGTTATCTCGCCGAAACTTGTTAGCATAATGAAACGCACATTGTGACTTTCCCGACCCTGGTGCGCCTGTAAATAAACAGCAACAAACACAATGAAAAATATTAATAAGTTAGTTCTTTTAGAAAGTTAAACAAAAGATAGTCCAACCTGTGTTAAGAGGTCACCTTTGGGTTAAAGAGAATATGTAGTTTTCCAAGACAGGTTACCTCATAAAACAGGTTCGATTCACATGACTCTTTCTATGTCAGTACAAGAGAAAAGTGACATTTTAATACAGATAACTGCTTAATAGAATTGACTATTATCTCCCTTCAACCTCATTTGGATAGATGCGATGCAGTTAAACACCGAATGGAGAATTTTTCAGTAACAGAACATGATTTATACACCGAAATCTGCTATTTAAGGTTTGGGTTAATATTCTATCTTTATTCTTATGTTCTTCTTTAAATATTGAAGATATGAATATTCAAAGAATTCACCAACCTTTAACAAGAACAGCACGTGTTCTATTGATTATTTCTTCCATTTTCAGAAAATTCTCGGTCTCCACAAAATTTTGGACGCTCGTCATTGAGTAAGTTGAGTAATTTTCGCTAATACCTCCACTACATTGTTTACCTGTAAAATAATGAGTTGTTCTGTGTTACCTTAATCTCTATTACGCCAAATGTCTAACAATGATGTCACATCTATCTGCTACTATGTAGAGCACCTGTCTGGTTTTCAGCGAAGATAATAATGTCTTTGAAATAATTATGTAGTAATTACATAACGTGTTGGAGACCTTTTTCTCACATAAGAATTTTTTTTACAATTTCGTTTACACGAAGTACTTTTTCGCTTTAACGAATTTTAAAATATTTTGTCTAAGCGACTTATCATTTTCTTCTAACGAATTAAAATATCGGGGTTTTTTTTCTAATTAATATTTCGAAAAAAACAATTAAAATTTCGGGGAAAAAAACGAAAAAGTGCTTTGAGTTCCAGTTCCGAATTAATTATTCGCTATAACAAAACAATATTTCGAAAATATGCAATAACAAATCGAAAAGAAAACCGAAATAATAATTCGCTAAAACGAAATAGTAGTTCGTATAAGTGAAATACAAAAAAATCATGTCAGTAAACGGACTCCGTATATGTAGGATTGCACCTTATTGATGATGTAATGATTTTTTACTATATAGATTTCCACGCTTTTTTGTGGGATTCGTGTTGCTCGGTCCTTAGTGTTCTATGTAATGCTTTGTAGATCATTATTTTTCCTTGCCTTGTTTAACTTAGTACCATGTGCGTCAGTAGCTAATTCAATTACTTGTGGTATTTTATTTTTTCAATAAAAAAACCTGTATAATTATGGACTAGCATATATTTTCCCCTATACAATTACCCATTTCCCTATAACTGCAGAGCAATCTTTGGTAAAGTTGAAGTCATCACTTCGAAATTTTACGGTCGTCACCATGACTTGGTTGACCGTATGGAATATCAGTGTCACAAATGACCACGGATATGTTCCACTTGTCGTAAACACTTCCCGGTCATTTCCTCATTCATGACTTATCACCGGATTTCTAACTAGATTAACACGACGGGGCCACTGGTGGAGCAGGAACTGTTGACCCTTCCGGAGTACCTGAGTCCATCCCCGGTATTTAGTGGGTTTCGTGTTACTCGATCTTTAGTTTTATGTGTATGTTTTGTAGATCGTTGTTTGTCCTTTTGTACTTTTCGTGTTGCCATTGTATTGTATGTTCTTCTTCGATATATGTATTCTGATTACCACTTTGGTATTTTCAATCTCTTCTTAAATGCCATAGTTAAGTGTTTACCTAATTCGTCATTCTCATTACAATATTTTCGAACAACACCAGCTAATATTTCAACTTTTGCGTCCATCAACAATTTTTGGAGCTGAAAAACCTTCTTTCTTGTAAAATATTCCCGTTTTTCTAAAATCTGAATGAGATCCCGTCCATCTGTAATCTTTTCTAATGTGGCCATTCCTATTTCACCTCGCAATAAAAACTTTATCTGTTTCAGGTCACCTGAAAGTAGAGGAAACACATTATGAAAAGAGAGGCCATCGTAGCCGTGATCGTATGGTAGTTGGATTTACAGCTACCTATGCAATCGGTGTATATCACCACTGATGTTGGGAGATCTAATCCCGCTAGGGCTAAATGTATAACATGTGATAAAGTTTGTCGGTGACTTGCAGCAGGTCGGTGTTTTTCATAAAACCTGATCGTCATAATATAGCTGAAATATTGTTGAAAGTGGCAATAAACACCATACACCCAAACCAAACCATTATGAAAAGAAAGATTAAATATCGATGATCAACAATTTTGATATTAATTAAAACAAAAAATCATCTCTCATCTGTACACATTGAACCTAAGCAAAACAAAAAGACCACTACATGTGACGTTGGAAATCTAGATCCTGGCTTGGGACAGGCACCAACATGTGGCGGCGTGAAACCGGTTAATGAGATCCCAATCTTTGGCTTTTGAAAATTGGGTGTCCGACGGCAAGACAGATATAAATAAACAATAACCTTCACAGATATGGTTCAATTCAAAAAGACCACATACTACAAATGTATCACCAAAATGAATGACAACCTAAACACGAAGAGTACAATTTTATGGCTGATGAAGGTCGTAGTTAGAAGCACAGGCACTTGTTTCATTCAAAAAATATATGCCCCATCCTCTTCCTTACTTCAAGGTAAACATCTACCCTTTTCCCCTTCCCCACTTCGCCTCAATATTTTTCGCTTATTTGTGATCCTTTCGCTGACCCAATTATATCGTTACACTCCCCAGATATTTCTCTTTTCGACTGCCACATTTAAATATATCTACCGGCCCCCCTCAGACAAATTAGACAAGAATAGTCAACGAGCGTGGCTTAGTGAAAATTTAAGTCATTGAAACGGATACAACCACTTCCGGTCAGGTTTAAATTGATTTAGAAAATTTAGAAAAGGTGCTTTTAAAATCAAATGTGAGTAATTTGGAGTTGAACATATTTTTATAATCTGCATTGGAACAATTATCTGTATTTGAAAGGCTTACTTTACATTTGAGAGGAGATGATCATGTGACATTGTTACACATGGCCGGTTTAGAGAATTCCGAATGCATATGAAAAATCCATCGCAAACCTGAAGTGGCTTTTTCCGTTTCATTGACTGAAATTTTTAATAAGCCACGTTCTCTGACTATTCTTGTCCAGTTTGTCTGAGGGGGGCCCGGTAGGTATATTTAAATATGGCAGTCGAAAAGAGAAATATCTCGGGAGTGTAACGATATAAATGGGTCAGCGAAAGGATCACAAATAAGCGAAAAATATTGAGGCGAAGTGGGGAAGGGGAAAAGGGTAGATGTTTACCTTGAAGTAAGGAACAGGAGGGGGCATATATTTTTTTAATGAAACAAGTGCCTGTGGTTAGAAGATTGAATCTGTCTTGTATCTTAATCAACCTTAGATTTTAGTTGATTTTGAAATACTGTAAGAAATATTATTAATTTGAAATGTATTGACCAATAATTATGTGGGTGACATATGCGTGCGTATAGATTTAAAACACCTGGATTTAAAAAGAAAACGAATGTTTGTAACTATGAAGATTGGAAAGTTCCTGCAGTTTTAGGCTTGTGATGTTAAAATATATACTGGTAGAATATACCTTCATTATAAGATAGACTTTTCATGAATACTTTCAAAAACAAATTTGATTGTATTTATCTCATATAAAAATAAATTGATATCAGCACACACATAATTTTGTTGTCAATACTCAAATATTTATGACGTAAACACACATAAGACAATAACAGTGCATTGACTTGACATAAAATCGATATACGGATGAGGCTTAGAATCGGGGGAAATGCGAGGGTTTCCCGAGAATTTTACCCGATTCGTCGATTCGTACAGAATACGTATATCGAATGTTATGCCAGGTCAATGCACTGTTATTGTTTTTATATTGCAATCATTAGTGACATTAATGGATATTACTACCAATATTCAAATTATTTAAAAAGTTAGTTACCCCCAAGAGGCTTCAACTGATTTTGGTCAATTAGGCGTGACCTAAATGCTATAAACAGTCAGTGACCGTTTATCACTTGTAAATATACTGTCAACGCATTTTGACTGCTCAAATAGAACGATTGCAGTATAAACATAATTATAACATCAACATACATGTAATTCAGACCTCAACATACGAATAAATATGACGTCAAAACATATCCTGATTCCGAACCACTCAGTATTTGTTCTTACTGTGTGCTTGGTGGAGAAGCAGCAATTGTCACATTTCAGTCGTTAAATTAGCAGACGGGGGCTAAACCCCACGAACTACCACACACATGGCGAGCACGCTAACCATTATACCGCAGATGGGTTTTATCTCCCAGAAAATATTGGATCTTGTTTTCATGTCTGTACTCTACCTGTTGTCAGTCCACTCGCAATTGTATTGCACATTGTCTCGTAGTAATCCATGACGTCACTCCCTTGTTCCATATGATATGCCATGATTATATTTTTTCCTGTTTTCTTTAGTGGTCTGTCAAATACAAATATAAGATATATTCATTCTTGAAATTTTCAGTTCCTAAATAATGTAATTTATGAAAACAAAAGTTAGTCTCCCTTAAGCATAGCCGAATTTTTTAGGGGGGTTATGGTGTTTAACGTCACTTTCAACAATATTTCATTTATATCGGTGCGGTCAGTTTTATTGGTGGAGGAAACCGGAGTATCGGGAGAAAACTACCGCCCTCTCACAAGTCACTGACAAACTGTATCACATAATGTTGTATCGAGAACACCTCGCCTAAACGGGATTCGAACCCACAGCGTTAGTGGTGATAGGCACTGATTGCTTAGGTAGTTGTAAATCCATACCATTACGACCACGACGGCACCAGCTAATGTTAGCTATTCCGTTCAGGGTATTTAGTATTTACTTGCTTCCAAAGATTTGATTTTTAAGTCATCTGGCTTTCGTCTTTTCTACATTGAGCGTGCCTGATGATTATTATTCCAGAACCACGTCGTGTATACTAAATTAGATATCTACGTTTTTTATTAGAAATATTCAATTCGTGGAAGAACATCTGATATAAAAAAATACGGGCTACATAATATTCAAAATATAAATGATTTATTAAATGCCATATTTAGCAACAATAAAAGAGCTACAGGTATAATTATGTAGGTCATTGAATACAATTGTGTACTTAGTTAAAAGATATATGATTCAAATTATTTAAACATAAACACACGCACATTTTTCTGTTACTGTGCAAACCTAAAATTGACTTCTTAATTAAACCTAAATAAAATGATAAACAAAACAAAAAATGGCACACTTTCGTAACAGCTCCAAATTCTAATAGGAAAATTGTAGAAAGAGGCAAAAATGATTCCTCTAACACAAATACATGACCGGACACCTTCTTCCTTCATTCATGACTTGTCACAGGGTTTGTAGCTGGAGTAACAGGTCGAGTGCCAATAGGAACTGAGTTCACACCCGGTTTTTAGTGGGGCTCGTATTACCCGATCTTTAGTTTTTTGTGTTATGTTTTGTTGATCGTTGTTTGCCCTTTTTTCTTTTGGCCAATGTGTTCTATGTCCTTCGATGTACCGATTATGATTACCCCTATGGTATCGTCAAGGTGTTCTTGGTACAGACACTTAAGTAACAAGTGGCTTAAAGTAGTTTATGGTCCCAAACCTTAAAACAAATAAAAACCAGCTGAAATAGTTGAAGGAAAGAGTTATTTTTGCTTAACGCCAAATTTTCAAAAAGCAAACATTTTAAGGACTGTTTAAATATACCAAAGGGGTAATCAGAAGTCGTAATCGAAGAACAGAAATAATGGTCAATACAATATACTACACAGAAAATTAATGATTGAGCAACACGAACACCACTAAAAGCATGGGTGAACTAGTGTGATTTGGAATGATAGATAGTCCCTGCTCCACTGGTGAAACCCGTCGTGTTACTGAAATTTACATTATGATGAGATGAGTATGCCGAAATACAACTCCACACAGGTCATCCTGAATGCAAGCAAACCACATCCGCATGCAATACTGTTGCGCACTTAATGGGGAAGGAACCATGCATGTGCTTATGTAAAGAACGCTTTTACTGAAACATCAACAAATCATTTAAAGCATACCGGTATTCCTTCAATGCCTTAATACAGAAAGGTACTATTGGCTGACCCTCGTTTTCTTCATCAGTTTTCCTCCATGAAGCAAATATTCTTGCTATAGTTGTATAATATCGTGACTAATAGTTCAACAAGAAACATCTTTTGTATATCCTCTAATGGTCTAATCACGTTGCGGTTGATTAAATTCAGTAGAATAGGCTCTGGTAGTTGGTTTCCTGGTAATTCATCATTAGAGAGTTTACCGTATTCTCGTAGTAATCGAATATTCCGCGAACTCCTGAATTTCATCAGAACAAATTGTTTTATTGTTTCAGTTTGTATTTTACTCGATTTCTGAACGAGGAGAGTAAACAGAGATTCTGACTCACGTTTCACGTCTTCATTTCCATATAGCACTTTCAGCAATATATCAATTATATCGGGGCGGTCAGTTTTATTGGTGATTATTATTCCAGAGACACGTCGTGTATACTAATTCAGATATCTACGTTTTTTATTAGAAATATTCAATTCATGGGAGAACATCTGATATAAAAAAAAATACGGCTACATAATATTCAAAATGTAAATGATATATTAAATGCCATATTTAGCAACAATAAAAGAGCTACAGGTATAATTGTGTAGGTCATTGAATACAATTGTGTACTTGATTAAAAGATATGATTCAAATTATTTAAAGGGGCATTATCTGCCAAATCGTAATTTTCTGTCAAAATCGTAGTTAATACCCCTTTAAACATAAACCCACGCACATTTTTCTGTTACTGTGCAAACCTAAAATTGACTTCCTATTTAAACCAAAATAAAA
Organism: Bathymodiolus brooksi; assembly: GCA_963680875.1. Classification (NCBI taxonomy): domain Eukaryota; kingdom Metazoa; phylum Mollusca; class Bivalvia; order Mytilida; family Modiolidae; genus Bathymodiolus; species Bathymodiolus brooksi. Next base: position 86,493,032 of record OY804589.1, on the reverse strand, counting down.
TGAAAAACAAAACAAAAAATGGCACACTTTCGTAACGGCTCCAAATTCTAATAGGAAAATTGTAGAAAGAGGCAAAAATGATTCCTCTAACACAAATACATGACCGGACACCTTCCTTCATTCATGACTTGTCAAAGGGTTTGTAACTGGAGTAACAGGAACCTCGAATATTTAATTGTTTTCATTAATTTGTATTTCATTTAATTCAGCTTGATTCAATGTATCATTTTCAAGTTCAGAAAATGACACACATGCAAATATGAATGATATCGTCTATATAGATCATATGAAAATTGCAGACGTCCCGGCGTCGCCATCTTAGATATGCAAATGAGCAAAGTCCCCATCATTTCTGGCTATGTTCAGTTGCATACGGAAAAAGCGAAGTCAAATTATTTGCTTTCAAGGAAATAACTAATCGATGGAAATTTTCGTTTTCAAAAGGCGAAAAGTGGTTCGATAAGCTGTTTAATGTGAAATATTTACCTTTATTATATCATTTTAAAGCTATTTACCAATTTCCAAAACATATAATTTTTTGGGTCAAAATCGTAGCTAATGACCCTTTAAACATAAACCCACGCACATTTTTCTGTTACTGTGCAAACCAAAAATTTACTTCTTAATTAAACCTAAATGAAATGAAAAACAAAACAAAAAATGGCACTTTCGTAACAGCTCTAAATTCCAATAGGAAAATTGTAAAAAGAGGCAAATATTATTCCCCTAACACAAATACATGACCGGACACCTTCTTTCCTCATTCATGACTTATCACAGGGTTTGTAACTGGAGTAACAGGTCGAGTGCCACTAGGAACTCAGTTCACCCCAGGTTTTTAGTGGGGTTCGTCTTACCCGATCTTTAGTTTTTTGTGTTATGTTTCGTTGATCGTTGTTTGTCCTGTTTCTTTTGGTCATTGTGTTATATGTCCTTCGATGTACCGATTCTGATTACCCCTTTGATATCTTCAAACTCTTCTTGGTACAGACACTTAAGTAAAAAGTGGGGGTTAAGTACTTTAATAGTCCCTTAAGACAGATAGAGATCAGTGGTAATAGTTGAATGAAATAATTAGTTTTGCTTAACGCCACATTTTCAATGCGCAAACATATAAAGGACTGCTTAAGTATACCAAAGGGATAATCAGAAGTCGCAATCGAAGAACAGACAATACAATGGCCAAAGAAAAAGAACAAAAATAAAATAATGGTCAACAAATACAATGCACTACACAGAAAACGAAAGATTGGGTATCACGAACCTCACTAATAAGCTGCGTGAACTAGTGTGCTTTGGAAGGGTAGACAATGCCTACTCCACTAGTGGAACCCGTCATGTTGCCGAAATTTATATTATGATGAATAAGGGTAATAACAAAATTACCGAACTCCGAACAATCTTCCAAAGGGAAAGTCAAACCTCAAAAGTATATAAACAGACAAAATCAGTCAACAATCTGAAAACTTTTAAAACCGTAATGACCCTGACTTGGTACAGGCATTTCTAAAGAAATGGTGGGTTGAATCAGATTTTAATGCGCCAAACCTCCCGCTTTCATTACGGCTCAATGGTTCCGGCTGTCACTATAACAGTATTTATAACAATACTGGAAAAAAATAGGTAAAATAGTCGTGAAAGCAGTACCAAATTCAGTGAGGGTGGAACATCTATCGTGAACCATCTCCATCAACAACCCCGAGTCACCTGAAGTATGTTAACTACGAAAGTAAATGTCAAAAACACTTTTACGTCACACATTGATAAAAAATATTTTTGACATTTTTGTTGACTTCCTTAATCTTATACATTTTCACTATATGAGTATGCCGAAATAACAATCCACAAGTATCATCCCGATTGCAAGCCAACCGACTCCGCATTGAATACTGCTACGTACTTAATAACACAGAAATATCAACAAATCATGGAACATAAAAAGAAGACCGTAGCATATGACGTTGGAATTCCCCGTTACAGATTAGGACAGACACAAAAATACATGTATGAAAATGTATGATTTATAATTGTCATAGGAATATCACTTTCAAACACATATGATCGCATGATCAGATTTTCGTGCACATAACAATCAGCTTAGTTACACGTAGATTACTGTTTTTGGACTACAACAAAAACATTGTGTGTTGCTCTTATTTACAAGCAAGTTAAAAGTTACAAAAAGTTCCAGTATTCATTTAAAAATCATGTCTTACCTTGGAAATTAATTAATCAGATCACAAGATATTTGAGTATTGTGTTAACCTGTAAAATGAAGTGTCAACATGCACACCAAGCTTTAAAACTGAGCGAAGCATGCACCAATTATGTATATATTGAGTCATTTAAATATTGAGGTACACAGGGGTCATTTAATTGTGTATTTATCTATACCCATTTTTACGACCCCTTTTTATTGTATCATTCATAGCTTTACTCAAAATTAATAAAAAGTGAAAAACGGAAAGAAATAATGTTTATTTGAGATACTATATATATATGTTATTTACCATTTATTTTGTCTGCAATTTGGTTTAAAACAAATTGGTATACAGATCCTCACTTGAACTACAATAACTGTTAATGACCCGCATCATTAAATTAAGTTCAATAGAATATCTGAATATAAAAAAAAATCACATTATAAAGCATGACTTGCAAACTAGTTTTGAATAGGGGTTTTCTACCTGGAAAACAGATTTACATGACCTGCTTTTTATATCTCTATTGTCGATAGAGATCCAGTTCACCAAAGGGGGTCCATTAAACCTGTTCTCCTGTCTGTCCCACGCCATGACTTGCATTTCCATCGCCATTGGTCGCGGACTTTTTCTAAGTTCAATGTTTTCAGGTGAGAGGTTAGTACTCGTGTAATTGATATTGGTGACATTGTTGACCGTCACACGTTCGGTATAACAACTAAGGCCAAGAAGAGTCTGGAGATACCCAAGGGGTAATCAGACTCTGTAAATAGAAGGACAGACAACACATTGGTCAAAGGAAAAAAAACAAAAACACAAACACTGACAAACTAAACACTACACAGAAAACTAATGATTGAGCAACAGGAACAACACTAAAAACCGGTAGTGAACTCAGGTGTTCTAGAAGGGCGAGCAGTTTCTGCTCCACGATTTACACCCATTGTGTTATTCTTGCTTTAACCGGATGACAAGTCATGAATGAGGAAACGACAGGATTATGATTACGACAAACGGAACATAAAAGATATTCGTAACGGTCAACCAAGTCATGATGGCGACCTTAAACCTTGTCTAGTAATAATATTTCAAATTAACCACTAGGAACCCTTGGTTCAGTAGCTTCCCTCTTAGCAGCTATTCTCTATCAATGACATTATGCTCTGGAACATGGTATCGATATAGAGATGCCTATAATCCATATGCAGGTGTTATTGAAATGTTGCTCCATATAAAAGGAAAGTTCATTGCTTTTCATGGTGGGAAAAGGAACTAAGCTTACATCGAATTTATTCTTAGAACGTTATTTGAAATAGAGAAAAATAAAACAACTTGAACAATTCCATAATTAGATTTGATCCGCTAACTACTCTTTGTTCTGTTATTACATTGGTTGTCATGACAACAAAGGGAAATTCAAATTACATCCCAAATTTCAATATTTAGATTTTATTCACCTTTTACAGTTTCTTCATTACAATAACACGCTGATTTTCCCGGATTTATTTCCTTAAGTTAAAAAAAGAAATGTTTAAATTTTATCCATCCATTTTTCTTTGTGTTTGATTGAATAAAACTGTTAATGAATTAACCACAAAAGGTTGCTTATTACATTTAACTTTTAAATCTCTATGTAATAAATCTTGTAAAACTGTATCTACAAAATTAGCATTCTTTGAAAGCAGACACATATTAGATAAATAAACCGAAGGCGGACTAGAATAAAATGGTATCTTATAACCATCTCTGATAGTGACAATAATAAAATCGTAAGCACCGATATCTATCCAAAAGAATATTAGCTTTTAGTCTGTATTTAACAATATCTGCCTCGCCTTGCTCATACTCAAAGTAATCATGAGTAAATGTTTGTGTATTTGAATTATTTTAAAAATCACAATTATCATAAATATACTCATCTTTTAAAAATTTATGTTGATTTTTCATGCACTGATTTGTCCCATGGATTTCATCACGTAAATGTCCAATCTTTTACGATATTTTCTCATCGACTGTAGCTTCTATTTGTCACATTCAACATATATTCTTACTAACTTTATTTAGCAGTTCTGAGTAATATTTGTGACAATATGGTTAATATCCATTTTCTACAAAAGTTCAGTTCAATATAATATGTCTATCATTCCAGAAGTTCATGTTGTAAATGAATACAGGTACATATCGAATAACATCTGTCATTATTAACCAATCAATCTGTTTAATCCTTAATACAACTCAGTCGTTCAATCTATCTTTATAGAAGAGGTACCCAATGGGAAAACCACAAAAATGTATCGTTTTATGAAATTTAATGTTTCTGTGTTTTTTGTTTTCTATGACATTCTGTAATGAATATTTCGTGTATTTAGAATAATCTGGGGAGTAATCCAGAAACACCTATACCTCAGTGTATTACTATTACACATCCGTTATTTTCTATTGAAATTTACAGTTCGTAAGTCATGTAATTATTACTAAAACTAAGGTAATCCTGCCTCATGCATAGGTGAACTTAGCCGATTTTGGCTATTCTGCTTAGGCTGTTCCGTTTTGTTTTCCTTCTCCAAAGATTTTGAACTTATTTGGCTTTTAAGTATTTTGACATTGAGCGTACTTGATGGAGGTAAATCTACGTTTGTGTAATCATTTTGAATGTACAGGTTTTATTCGTGTGTCACAGATCATTTAGCATGAAGTTTTTTAGTAGTGATTGTTAATTTGTTAATTTCCCAACAAAGGGAAGCTCAGATTACATAGAGTTTATTATTAGAACATAATTCTAAATGGAATAAAGGAAACAAAACTTCACAAATTTCAATATTTAGATTTTATTCACCCATTACATTTTTGTTCATTACTAAGAAATGAGAACTCAAGTTACATAGAGTATATTTTTAGAACATCATTCTAAATAGGGAAAAAAAGGAAACACCTTAAACAATTCTATATTTAAATATGATCCACTTACTACTCGTACTAGTAGAACTTTCGTTCCATTTTTTTCATGGCGAGGAAGGGAAATTACATTACATATGGTTTATTAAGATTGTCAGATCTATATAAGTAAGTGATGAGTAGATAAAAATACATTTCGTATGGTACAATAACACACTGATTTTCCCGGATTTATTTCCTTAAGTTAAAAAAAGAAATGTTTAAATTTTATCCATCCATTTTTTGTTCTCAGATAGCATAGTATAAATTATTAGAACATTATTCTAAATGGGACAAAACAACTTTGAAAATGTCCAGATTTAGGAGGTACGGGGGTTAGGGTTATGGTGTTTAACGCAACTTTCAACAATAATTCATTTATATCGTGTCGCTCAGTTTTATTGATAGAGGAAACTGGAGAAAATCACCGACCTGTCGCAAGTCACTGACAAACTGCATCACATATTGCTGTATCAATTACACCTCTCTATCAGCGTGATTCGAACTCACACCGTTAGCTTTGAGCCACTTCCTACATTAGTCGTACCTCCCTTGCATTTTTTCATGGGGAGAACGGAAACTCAGATTATGAGTTTTGACTTTCCCTTTATAAGATTGTTCGGAGTTCGGTAATTTTGTTATTACCTTTATTACATAGATTTTATTATTAAAACTGGAAAAAAAAGGAAAAACCTTTGAAAATTCCATATTTAGACATGATCAACATACACAATGTAGTACTCCCTACTAGCAGAATAGTCGTTCCATCTTTTTTGTCATGGTGAGGAAGAGAACTGAGATTACATATTTTATTAAGGTTGTTATATCTATATGGGGGTTTGGGATATGGTATTTAACGCCACTTTCAACAATATTTCAGTTGTATCGTTATATCTATATGAGTAAGTGTAGGAGCAGATACAAACACATTAAATTAACTTGTTCTCCCCATGATAAAGCTAAAACAAAATGCTGTGTTGGCATTATACAACAACCATTAACCTACTTACTCACAAACACAGTGCGATGACATATTTATATACACTTGGCTTCCCAGGTTTATTTCCTTATTGAGTTCTAGGTAATATAAGCTTGGGTGATTTCAAACTTACTTACTTACTCACAAACACAGTACGCATGATACAAAGATATATTTATAGAGACTGGGTTTCCCAGGTTTATTTCCTTATTGAGTTCTAGGTAATATAAGCTTGGGTGATTTCTATCTGATTAACAACAGTTGTCATACCATTCCATGTTAGTAGTACGTAGCGCATTAAAACATCTGAGGTAAATAATAAGGGTAATAACAAAATTACCGAACTCCGAACAATCTTACAAAGGGAAAGTCAAAACTCATAAGTATATAAACAGACAAAATCAGTCAACAACCGGAAAACTGTGAAAACGTAATGACCCTGACTTGGTACAGGCATTTCTAAAGAAATGGTGGGTTGAATCAGATTTTAAAGCGCCAAATAAACGTTAGAGAAAAACGAAGTGGCAATCAGGAATGAACAATTCAGTGAAACTGGCATCATAGGGTGCACAAGACACAGGTCGAAGACAAACAAAGCTAAAACACAACACAGAAAACCAAAAAGATGAGCAACACGGATCCCTACCAAATATTTCAGGTTAGAGATGGTTGTTCGTTTTATTGATATTCGTGGAATCATTGATAATCACCAATTAAACTTTACACTCATAATATTGGGATTATAATTGTCATTGGCTCATTGCAGATAGTCCGGTATTACATACCCACCATGAAACTGATGTTGTGTGATATAATTGAAATATTATTGAAAACGCTCTTAACCACGCAAAACTATAATCAGCAATACTAATGGAAAAATATCCACATATTTATAAGAAAGAATAATGAAGCAATATAATATTCCACATGAACACATTAATTAAATTAAATTAAAATAAAGGAGCATCACATTTATTGCTGTTCTACAGTTCACAATCACGGTATGAATTATCAAAATAAGTATTCGTTGTTCGTATCTCAAATGGCAACGAATCTTTTCATTTTTACGTAGAATATATCTTTCTTCTATCGCCGACAATACGCTTGCCGGACTATATAAGAAACAGGGACCGCTTACCCTAGGTTTCATCACCGGTGCTTTGATGAGTTCCGTGTTGCTTTGTTTTCTTTATATTTGTCGTGTGTGTTTAATGTTGTCAATGTCTCTAGATTACACATTGGGGGATATTTCTGACATTTAATGGTGGCGGACGTCTTTAGGGCGCTCCTGAATTTTATGTAGAATTATAGGTGTCTGCATAGTTTTTAAAGAGAGTATCCTATTTTAAATACATCACGTCGTCTAATTGCAAATATCGTCTACCAGAACCATTGTTTATAGTGACAGGAACATACCTTTTTTGTTGAAGTCTGATTATCCGCCTTTACTGAGACAAAAGCGTGAAAACATGGCCGACTTTTAATATTTTAATCAGTACATTTCTTTTACCTTGTTTATATTGATAACTTAATTTATAGAATATATATATTTATATTCTATTGTAACCCATATAAAATAGATAGCAGGGAACATTTATACTTGAGAGATTGTCATTGATCATTCGAGGGATGTCCCCCCCCCGCCCCCACGTTAAGCCGGTAGGCTTGGCTGGCGTTGGCGTTTAGCTTTTATATTTTAACGATTTTATCATTTTAAATTCTTTATGAATAATTTAAATTTTCCATATCCCATATTGATTTATTTTGTACATAACAGAATTTCAAATTTCTGATAGCATTAAATGTTTTAGTCAGATATTGAAAGGAACCTATACAACCTGTCTTCAGTATCTTCAACTTAGCACAGCATTTATTGAGTCCGAAAATATAAGGTCGATAGTTGGACTTTCCACAACGTACCTTTCATAGCCCGAATATATACAAACCTTGTGTTGTTCAATCAACTACTTATGTCTGAAGCGAAACTACTAAAATATTTGAGGAAAGACTATATACAACCCTCTGGGAATAAAACAATTACACCTATTGTATTATCCGACAGCAAGGGATTCTGTCTACAAAAAAATGTCACAAACGTAGTAGAACAAAGGATATAGTGGTGGTGCGAAAACGGTAGAGACTCGACCAAAGCGCTTGAGTGGCTAAGTGAAAATTTAAGTGGCAAAATAGGACAACATGACAACATAGCTCTATATATCTGGATAGGCACATATGATCAAACAGTTAAAAACAAGGAATGTATCTCATTAAAAACAGAGTGATGAGTCAGTCCAATTAATTAGTAGGCATTTTCGGACAGATTATCCCAGCTGCAGTCTCACTTTCTTGGAAATTCGAGTGTACTCTATTTATCAACATAACATATCTCGTAATCACAAACAACCCAACGAATTTTTGAATTAAGACAACAAACTAGTTCTACAAGTGCATTCAGTCAATGATCACATTAGAGCTATCAACAACAGCCTTGGCAAACGTTCTCCAAATATTTGCTTAGATATCAGTTACAACAACAAGAAAAACACAAAAAACCAATACTTCAGACAGAGGGACAGATATAATTTCAATATATATAGGGACGGGATACATCCTTCGCACAACCTTGTAAGAGTGTGGTTACGAAAGATAGCGCACAAAATAAAGGACGAATGTTGGTCTAACTGAACCATATCCAAAATTCCACTACAAGAACCCATATTCATTAGATCCACTATTTGAAATAGGATATACGCTTATGTATTGTAAATTTCGTTATATAGGAAATAATAATAGCTAAGGCTAAGGTCTCTACTCTGAGTGACTGGTCGATAGTGGGACTATCCACAACGTATTGGCACCTAATAGTCGCATTGTCTTTTTCTTCATTTTAAATATCCTCATTGGGAATCATTGGTCGAAAGTGGGACTAACCACAACGTACCATTGTTTCTAAAATTAAACTGTATAGTTAGTAATTATCAAAGTAAAATTACAATTATGGATATGAATGTTACAAAAGTAAAGGTAACTGCTCCCTCTCTATCTGAGCAACCAAACAAAAGTTGTACCGGTAAAGGCTATGAGCTAAACATTACAAAGGCACTGTACAAAATGTTGGAAGCTACAAAAAGAGCTCCAAATATGCAATGTGAACTTACTGGTGGGGGTATTGTATTAACTGCTGATACAGCGACATTTGAACTGATTAGAACAGCTGCTGAGAAAAGTATTATTTGAACTTTCCCGTAGAATTTGGACAGATAAACCAAGATGTTACAACTGATCGAACAAAAACTAATATAGTACAAATTACCATTAAAGTTTCTAGTGACTCTAGTAGGGATTATACCATCAATATATATACAACTTCAAGCAGATTTTTTATTAATGGGAAGAACACTCAAATATTTGTTGAAAGAGATCTCAAAAATATCCGCAAGATAATTGAATCAGCAACCCAAAACAACACTGAAGCTCTTCTGAAAAATCTAAACGTAAAAATGGCTGAACAATTAACAAAACTTCTGCAGGCTAGATTGGTTGATAAATTCAACAAGGCCACAAGAGACGGATGAACTGTCAAATCCCCACCAGTAGCAGTTCTAGTATTAACTGTAATAATAAGTGTAAAACTAAAAGCACTTGCTGTACAGAAGGAGGACATTGGGTCCACTACAACTGTGAGAAATTATCAAATAAAGAAATAGAAAACGTAGAACAAGGACAGAATAGTGAATACACATGCAAAATCTGTAGAAATAGCAAGGCAAAAACAAGCATGCTAGACATTGAATTGCCAAAAAGAAATATTTCTTCAAACATAGACATACTTGAGGAACGCGAATTAAGAAATGACGAAGTGCAAGATGCAAATGGGACAAATAAATGTCATGTATGTACTGCAATAATCAAAACAACATTTGAAATTTGCGATTTGTGCAATAATAGTATACACGAAGACTGCTGCGGACTAGCAAATAGCCTTACATCCTGCTATGTTTGTATTGGTCATAGCCATATAAACAATCAAAAAGATCAAAGTAGTAATGAACTGTTTTTCGTGTAATTGATATTGGTGACATTGTTGACCGTCACACGTTCGGTATAACAACTAAGGTCAAGAAGAGTCTGGAGATACCCAAGGGGTAATCAGACTCTGTAAATAGAAAGACAGACAACACATTGGTCAAAGGAAAAAAAACAAAAACACAAACACTGACAAACTAAACACTACACAGAAAACTAATGATTGAGCAACAGGAACAACACTAAAAACAGGTAGTGAACTAAGGTGTTCTAGAAGGGCGAGCAGTTTCTGCTCCACGATTTACACCCATTGTGTTATTCTTGTTATAACCGGATGACAAGTCATGAATGAGGAAATGACAGGATTATGATTACGACAAACGGAACATAAATGTGGTCATTTGTGACACAGATATTCCATAACGGTCAACCAAGTCATGATGGCGACCTTAAACCTTGTCTAGTAATAATATTTCAAATTAACCACTAGGAACCCTTGGTTCAGTAGCTTCCCTCTTAGCAGCTATTCTCTATCAATGAAATTATGCTCTGGAACATGGTATCGATATAGAGATGTCTATTCTCCATATGCAGGTGTTATTGAAATGTTGCTACATATAAAAGGAAAGTTCATTGCTTTTCATGGTGGGAAAAGGAACTAAGCTTACATCGAATTTATTCTTAGAACGTTATTTGAAATAAAGAAAAATAAAACAACTTGAACAATTCCATAATTAGATTTGATCCACTAACTACTATTTGTTCTGTTATTACATTGGTTGTCATGACAACAAAGGGAAATTCAAATTACATCCTACATTTCAATATTTAGATTTTGTTCACCCTTTACATTTTCTTCATTACAAGAAAGGGAAACTCATATTACATAGAGCTTATTATTAGAACATAATTCTAAATGGAATAAAGGAAACAAAACTTCACAAATTTCAATATTTAGATTTTATTCACCCATTACATTTGTGTTCATTACTAAGAAATGAGAACTCAAGTTACATAGAGTTTATTTTTAGAACATCATTCTAATTAGGGAAAAAAAGGAAACACCTTAAACAATTATATATTTAAACACGATCCACTTACTACTCCGTACTAGTAGAACTTTCGTTCGATTTTTTTCATGCCGAGGAAGGGAAATTACATTACATAGGGCTAATTAAGATTGTCATATCTATATAAGTAAGTGATGAGTAGATAAAAATACATTTCGTATAGTACAATAACACACTGATTTTCCCGGATTTATTTCCTTAAGTTAAAAAAAGAAATGTTTAAATCTTATCCATCCATTTTTTGTTCTCAGATAGCATAGTATAAATTATTAGAATATTATTCTAAATGGGACAAAACAACTTTGAAAATGTCCAGATTTAGGAGGTACGGGGGTTAGGGTTATGGTGTTTAACGCCACTTTCAACAATAATTCATTTGTATCGTGTCGCTCAGTTTTATTGATAGAGGAAACTGGAGAAAATCACCGACCTGTCGCAAGTCACTGACAAACTGCATCACATAGTGCTCTATCAATTACACCTCTCTATCAGCATGATTCGAACTCACACCGTTAGCTTTGAGCCACTTCCTACATTAGTCGTACCTCCCTTGCATTTTTTCATGGGGAGAACGGAAACTCAGATTACATAGTTTTTATTATTAAAACTGGGAAAAAAAAGGAAACACCTTTGAAAATTCCATATTTAGACATGATCAACATACACAATATAGTACTCCCTACTAGTAGAATAGTCGTTCCATCTTTTTTGTCATGGTGAGGAAGAGAACTGAGATTACATATTTTATTGAGGTTGTTATATCTATATGGGGGTTTGGGATATGGTATTTAACGCCACTTTCAACAATATTTCAGTTATATCGTTATATCTATATGAGTAAGTGTAGGAGCAGACACAAAAACATTAAATTAACTTGTTCTCCCCATGATAAAGCTAAAACAAAATGCTGTGTTGGCATTATACAACAACCATTAACCCACTTACTCACAAACACAGTGCGATGACATATTTATATACACTGGGCTTCCCAGGTTTATTTCCTTATTGAGTTCTAGGTAATATAAGCTTGGGTGATTATATTTATATACACTGGGCTTCCCAGGTTTATATCCTTATTGAGTTCTAGGTAATATAAGCTTGGGTGATTTCTATCTGATTAACAACAATTGTCATACCATTCCATGTTAGTGGTGCGAAGCGCATTTAAACATATGAGGTAAATAATAAGGGTAATAACAAAATTACCGAAGTCTTACAAAGGGAAAGTCAAAACTCATAAGTATAGAAACAGACAAAATCAGTCAACAACCGGAAAACTGTGAAAACCGTAATGACCCTGACTTGGTACAGGCATTTCTAAAGAAATGGTGGGTTGAATCAGATTTTAAAGCGCCACATAAACGTTAGAGAAAAACGAAGGGGCAATCAGGAATGAACAATTCAGTGAAACTGACATCATAGGGTGCACAAGACACAGGTCGAAGACAAACAAAGCTAAAACACAACACAGAAAACCAAAAAGATGAGCAACACGGATCCCTACCAAATATTTCAGGTTAGAGATGGTTGTTCGTTTTATTGATATTCGTGGAATCATTGATAATCACCAATTAAACTTTACACTCATAATATTGGGATTATAATTGTCATTGGCTCATTGCAGATAGTCCGGTATTACACACCCACCATGAAACTGATCTCGTGTGATATAATTGAAATATTATTGAAAACGCTCTTAACCACGCAAAACTATAATCAGCAATACTAATGGAAACATATCCACATATTAATAAGAAAGAATAATGAGGCAATATAACATTCCATATGAACACATTAATTAAATTAAATTAAAATAAAGGAGCATCACATTTATTGCTGTTCTACAGTTCACAATCACGGTATGAATTATCAAAATAAGTATTCGTTGTTCGTATCTCAAATGGCAACGAATCTTTTCATTTTTACGCAGAATATATCTTTCTTCTATCGCCGACAATACGCTTGCCGGACTATATGAGTAACACGACATGTGTCTTAGAAGAAACAGGGACCGCTTACCCTTGGTCAGTTCCATGGTTTCATCTCCGGTGCTTTGACGAGTTCCGTGTTGCTTTGTTTTCTTTATATTTGTCTTGTGTGTTTAATGTTGTCAATGTCTCTAAATTACTCATTGGGGGATATTTCTGACATTTGATGGTGGCGGCCGTCTTTTGGGAGCTCCTGAATTTTATGTAGAATTATAGGTGTCTGCATAATTTTTATAGTTTTTAAAGAGAGTATCCTATTTTAAATACATCACGTCGTCTAATTGCAAATATCGTCTACTAGAACCATTGTTTAAAGTGACAGGAACATACCTTTTTTGTTGAAGTCTGATTATCCGCCATTACTGAGACAAAAGCGTGAAAAAATGGCCGACTTTTAATATTTTAATCAGTACATTTCTTTTACCTTGTTTATATTGATAACTTAATTTATAGAATATATATTTTTATATTCTATTGTACCCCATATAAAATAGATAGCAGGGAACATTTATACTTGAGAGATTGTCATTGATCATTCGTGGGATATCCCCCCCCCCCCCCCCACGTTAAGCCGGTAGGCTTGGCTGGCGTTTAGCTTTTATATTTTAACGATTTTATCATTTTAAATTCTTTATGAATGATTTTAAGTTTTCCATATCCCATATTGATTTATTTTGTACATTACTGAATTTCAAATTCCTGTTAGTATTAAATGTTTTAAGTCAGATATTGAAAGGAACCTATACAACCTGCCTTCAGTATCTTCAACTTAGCACAGCATTTATTGAGTCCGAAAATATAAGGTCGATAGTTGGACTTTCCACAACGTACCTTTCATAGCCCGAATATATACAAACCTTGTGTTGTTCAATCAACTACTTATGTCTGAAGCGAAACTACTAAAATATTTGAGGAAAGACTATATACAACCCTCTGGGAATAAAACAATTACACCTGTTGTATTATCCGACAGCAAGGGATTCTGTCTACAAAAAAAGTCACGAACGTAGTAGAACAAAGTATATAGTGGTGGTGCGAAAACGGTAGAGACTCGACCAAAGCACTTGAGTGGCTAAGTGAAAATTTAAGTGGCAAAATAGGACAACATGACAACATAGCTCTATATATCTGGATAGGCACATATGATCAAACAGTTAAAAACAAGGAATGTATCTCATTAAAAACAAGGTGATGAGTCAGTCCAATTAATTAGTAGGCATTTTCCGACAGATTGTAAAACTGTTTAAAGATTATCCCAGCTGCAGTCTCACTTTCTTGGAAATTCGAGTGTACTCTATTTATCAACATAACATATCTCGTAATCACAAACAACCCAACGAATTTTTTAATTCAGACAACAAACTAGTTCTACAAGTGCATTCAGTCAATCATCACATTAGAGCTATCAACAACAGCATTGGCAAACATTCTCCAACTTTTTGCTTAGATATCAGTTACAACAACAAGAAAAACACAGAGAGGGACAGATATAATTTCAATATATATAGGAACGGGATACATCCTTCGCACAACCTTGCAAGAGTGTGGTTACGAAAGATAGCGTACAAAATAAAGGACGAATGTTGGTCTAACTGAGCCATATCCAAAATTCCACTACAAGAACCCATATTCATTAGATCCACTATTTGAAATAGGATATACGCTTATGTATTGTAAATTTCGTAATATAAGAAATAATAATAGCTAAAGCTAAGGTCTCTACTCTGAGTGACTGGTCGATAGTGGGACTATCCACAACGTATTGGCACCTAATAGTCGCATTGTCTTTTCCATTGTTTCTAAAATTAAACTGTATAGTTAGTAATTATCAAAGTAAAATTACAATTATGGATATGAATGTTACAAAAGTAAAGGTACCTGATCCATCTCTATCTGAGCAACCACGCAAAAGTTGTACCAGTAAAGGCTATGAGCTAAACATTACAAAGGCACTGTACAAAAAGTTGGAAGCTACAAAAAGAGCTCCAAATATGCAATGTGAACTTACTGGTGGGGGTATTGTATTAACTGCTGATACAGCGACATTTGAACTGATTAGAACAGCTGCTGTGAAAAGTATTATTTGAACTTTCCCGTAGAATTTGGACAGATAAACCAAGATGTTACAACTGATCGAACAAAAACTAATATAGTACAAATGACCATTAAAGTTTCTAGTGACTCTAGTAGGGATTATACCATCAATATATATACAACTTCAAGCAGATTTTTGATTAATGGGATGAACACTCAAATATTTGTTGATAGAGATCTCAAAAATATCCGCAAGATAATTGAATCAGCAACCCAAAACAACACTGAAGCTGTTTCTGAAAAATCTAAACGTAAAAATGGCTGAACAATTAACAAAACTTCTGCAGGCTAGATTGGTAGATAAATTCAACAAGGCCACAAGAGACGGATGAACTGTCAAATCCCCACCAGTAGCAGTTCTAGTATTAACTGTAATAATAAGTGTAAAACTAAAAGCACTTGCTGTACAGAAGGAGGACATTGGGTCCACTACAACTGTGAGAAATTATCAAATAAAGAAATAGAAAACGTAGAACAAGGACAGAATAGTGAATACACATGCAAAATCTGTAGAAATAGCAAGGCAAAAACAAGCATGCTAGACATTGAATTGCCAAAAAGAAATATTTCTTCAAACATAGACATACTTGAGGAACGCGAATTAAGAAATGACGAAGTGCAAGATGCAAATGGGACAAATAAATGTCATGTATGTACTGCAATAATCAAAACAACATTTGAAATTTGCGATTTGTGCAATAATAGTATACACGAAGACTGCTGCGAACTAGCAAATAGCCTTACATCCTGCTATGTTTGTATTGGTCATAGCCATATAAACAATCAAAAAGATCAAAGTAGTAATGAACTTGAAAATACAGTTGAACAAGACAATACGTCAGAGCAATAATAACATTCCTGAAAGTACCTCTCAGTTGAAATCAAAAGAGCTTAAACTTAAGAAATGGGAGCAAGATCTGGAACTAAAAGAAAAATTATTGAATGAAAACAGTAAAGACTGCACTAAGCTTATGAGTTATGTAACTAAATTAGAAAATCAAAATCAAGAGCTTAACATGCATATCATGACTTTACAAAGAAGAATTGAACAAATAGAAGAGAAAACCACCCATAAAGTGCAAACTAACAATTGAACAAATAGAAGAGAAAACATCCATAAAGTGCAAACTAACAATTGAACAAATAGAAGAGAAAACCACCCATCAAGTGCAAACTAACAATTGAACAAAGAGAAGAGAAAACCACCCATAAAGTGCAAACTAACAATTGAACAAATAGAAGAGAAAACCACCCATAAAGTGCAAACTAACAATTGAACAAATAGAAGAGAAAACATCCATAAAGTGCAAACTAACGATTGAACAAATAGAAGAGAAAACCACCCATAAAGTGCAAACTAACAATTGAACAAATAGAAGAGAAAACATCCATAAAGTGCAAACTAACAATTGAACAAATAGAAGAGAAAACCACCCATAAAGTGCAAACTAACGATTGAACAAATAGAAGAGAAAACATCCATAAAGTGCAAACTAACAATTGAACAAAGAGAAGAGAAAACATCCATAAAGTGCAAACTAACGATTGAACAAATAGAAGAGAAAACATCCATAAAGTGCAAACTAACAATTGAACAAAGAGAAGAGAAAACATCCATAAAGTGCAAACTAACGATTGAACAAATAGAAGAGAAAACCACCCATAAAGTGCAAACTAACAATTGAACAAAGAGAAGAGAAAACCACCCATAAAGTGCAAACTAACAATTGAACAAATAGAAGAGAAAACATCCATAAAGTGCAAACTAACAATTGAACAAAGAGAAGAGAAAACATCCATAAAGTGCAAACTAACGATTGAACAAATAGAAGAGAAAACCACCCATAAAGTGCAAACTAACGATTGAACAAATAGAAGAGAAAACCACCCATAAAGTGCAAACTAACAATTGAACAAAGAGAAGAGAAAACCACCCATAAAGTGCAAACTAACAATTGAACAAATAGAAGAGAAAACAACCCATAAAGTGCAAACTAACAATTGAACAAAGAGAAGAGAAAACATCCATAAAGTGCAAACTAACAATTGAACAAATAGAAGAGAAAACCACCCATAAAGTGCAAACTAACGATTGAACAAATAGAAGAGAAAACATCCATAAAGTGCAAACTAACGATTGAACAAATAGAAGAGAAAACCACCCATAAAGTGCAAACTAACAATTGAACAAATAGAAGAGAAAACATCCATAAAGTGCAAACTAACAATTGAACAAATAGAAGAGAAAACCACCCATAAAGTGCAAACTAACGATTGAACAAATAGAAGAGAAAACCACCCATAAAGTGCAAACTAACAATTGAACAAAGAGAAGAGAAAACCACCCATAAAGTGCAAACTAACAATTGAACAAAGAGAAGAGAAAACCACCCATAAAGTGCAAACTAACAATTGAACAAATAGAAGAGAAAACATCCATAAAGTGCAAACTAACAATTGAACAAAGAGAAGAGAAAACATCCATAAAGTGCAAACTAACGATTGAACAAATAGAAGAGAAAACCACCCATAAAGTGCAAACTAACAATTGAACAAAGAGAAGAGAAAACCACCCATAAAGTGCAAACTAACAATTGAACAAATAGAAGAGAAAACATCCATAAAGTGCAAACTAACAATTGAACAAAGAGAAGAGAAAACCACCCATAAAGTGCAAACTAACGATTGAACAAATAGAAGAGAAAACCACCCATAAAGTGCAAACTAACAATTGAACAAATAGAAGAGAAAACCACCCATAAAGTGCAAACTAACAATTGAACAAAGAGAAGAGAAAACCACCCATAAAGTGCAAACTAACAATTGAACAAATAGAAGAGAAAACATCCATAAAGTGCAAACTAACAATTGAACAAAGAGAAGAGAAAACATCCATAAAGTGCAAACTAACGATTGAACAAATAGAAGAGAAAACCACCCATAAAGTGCAAACTAACAATTGAACAAATAGAAGAGAAAACATCCATAAAGTGCAAACTAACGATTGAACAAATAGAAGAGAAAACCACCCATAAAGTGCAAACTAACGATTGAACAAATAGAAGAGAAAACCACCCATAAAGTGCAAACTAACAATTGAACAAAGAGAAGAGAAAACCACCCATAAAGTGCAAACTAACAATTGAACAAAGAGAAGAGAAAACCACCCATAAAGTGCAAACTAACAATTGAACAAATAGAAGAGAAAACATCCATAAAGTGCAAACTAACAATTGAACAAAGAGAAGAGAAAACATCCATAAAGTGCAAACTAACGATTGAACAAATAGAAGAGAAAACCACCTATAAAGTGCAAACTAACGATTGAACAAAGAGAAGAGAAAACCACCCATAAAGTGCAAACTAACAATTGAACAAATAGAAGAGAAAACATCCATAAAGTGCAAACTAACGATTGAACAAATAGAAGAGAAAACCACCCATAAAGTGCAAACTAACGATTGAACAAATAGAAGAGAAAACCACCCATAAAGTGCAAACTAACAATTGAACAAATAGAAGAGAAAACATCCATAAAGTGCAAACTAACAATTGAACAAATAGAAGAGAAAACCACCCATAAAGTGCAAACTAACGATTGAACAAATAGAAGAGAAAACATCCATAAAGTGCAAACTAACAATTGAACAAATAGAAGAGAAAACCACCCATAAAGTGCAAACTAACGATTGAACAAATAGAAGAGAAAACCACCCATAAAGTGCAAACTAACAATTGAACAAATAGAAGAGAAAACCACCCATAAAGTGCAAACTAACAATTGAACAAATAGAAGAGAAAACATCCATAAAGTGCAAACTAACAATTGAACAAAGAGAAGAGAAAACCACCCATACAGTGCAAACTAACAATTGAACAAATAGAAGAGAAAACCACCCATAAAGTGCAAACTAACGATTGAACAAAGAGAAGAGAAAACCACCCATAAAGTGCAAACTAACAATTGAACAAATAGAAGAGAAAACCACCCATAAAGTGCAAACTAACAATTGAACAAAGAGAAGAGAAAACCACCCACAAAGTGCAAACTAACGATTGAACAAAGAGAAGAGAAAACATCCATAAAGTGCAAACTAACAATTGAACAAAGAGAAGAGAAAACCACCCATAAAGTACAAACTAACAATTGAACAAATAGAAGAGAAAACCACCCATAAAGTGCAAACTAACAATTGAACAAATAGAAGAGAAAACCACCCATAAAGTGCAAACTAACAATTGAACAAATAGAAGAGAAAACCACCCATAAAGTGCAAACTAACAATTGAACAAAGAGAAGAGAAAACCACCCACAAAGTGCAAACTAACGATTGAACAAAGAGAAGAGAAAACATCCATAAAGTGCAAACTAACAATTGAACAAAGAGAAGAGAAAACCACCCATAAAGTACAAACTAACAATTGAACAAATAGAAGAGAAAACCACCCATAAAGTGCAAACTAACGATTGAACAAATAGAAGAGAAAACCACCCATAAAGTGCAAACTAACAATTGAACAAATAGAAGAGAAAACCACCCATAAAGTGCAAACTAACAATTGAACAAATAGAAGAGAAAACCACCCATAAAGTGCAAACTAACAATTGAACAAAGAGAAGAGAAAACCACCCACAAAGTGCAAACTAACGATTGAACAAAGAGAAGAGAAAACATCCATAAAGTGCAAACTAACAATTGAACAAAGAGAAGAGAAAACCACCCATAAAGTACAAACTAACAATTGAACAAATAGAAGAGAAAACCACCCATAAAGTGCAAACTAACGATTGAACAAATAGAAGAGAAAACCACCCATAAAGTGCAAACTAACAATTGAACAAATAGAAGAGAAAACCACCCATAAAGTGCAAACTAACAATTGAACAAATAGAAGAGAAAACATCCATAAAGTGCAAACTAACAATTGAACAAAGAGAAGAGAAAACCACCCATACAGTGCAAACTAACAATTGAACAAATAGAAGAGAAAACCACCCATAAAGTGCAAACTAACGATTGAACAAAGAGAAGAGAAAACCACCCATAAAGTGCAAACTAACAATTGAACAAATAGAAGAGAAAACCACCCATAAAGTGCAAACTAACAATTGAACAAAGAGAAGAGAAAACCACCCACAAAGTGCAAACTAACGATTGAACAAAGAGAAGAGAAAACATCCATAAAGTGCAAACTAACAATTGAACAAAGAGAAGAGAAAACCACCCATAAAGTACAAACTAACAATTGAACAAATAGAAGAGAAAACCACCCATAAAGTGCAAACTAACAATTGAACAAATAGAAGAGAAAACCACCCATAAAGTGCAAACTAACAATTGAACAAATAGAAGAGAAAACCACCCATAAAGTGCAAACTAACAATTGAACAAAGAGAAGAGAAAACCACCCACAAAGTGCAAACTAACGATTGAACAAAGAGAAGAGAAAACCACCCATAAAGTGCAAACTAACAATTGAACAAATAGAAGAGAAAACCACCCATAAAGTGCAAACTAACAATTGAACAAAGAGAAGAGAAAACCACCCATAAAGTGCAAACTAACAATTGAACAAAGAGAAGAGAAAACCACCCATAAAGTGCAAACTAACGATTGAACAAAGAGAAGAGAAAACCACCCATAAAGTGCAAACTAACAATTGAACAAAGAGAAGAGAAAACCACCCATAAAGTGCAAACTAACAATTGAACAAATAGAAGAGAAAACCACCCATAAAGTGCAAACTAACAATTGAACAAAGAGAAGAGAAAACCACCCACAAAGTGCAAACTAACGATTGAACAAATAGAAGAGAAAACCACCCATAAAGTGCAAACTAACAATTGAACAAAGAGAAGAGAAAACCACCCACAAAGTGCAAACTAACGATTGAACAAATAGAAGAGAAAACCATCCATAAAGTGCAAACTAACGATTGAACAAATAGAAGAGAAAACCACCCATAAAGTGCAAACTAACAATTGAACAAAGAGAAGAGAAAACCACCCATAAAGTGCAAACTAACAATTGAACAAATAGAAGAGAAAACATCCATAAAGTGCAAACTAACAATTAAACAAATAGAAGAGAAAACATCCATAAAGTGCAAACTAACGATTGAACAAATAGAAGAGAAAACCACCCATAAAGTGCAAACTAACAATTGAACAAATAGAAGAGAAAACCACCCATAAAGTGCAAACTAACAATTGAACAAATAGAAGAGAAAACATCCATAAAGTGCAAACTAACAATTGAACAAATAGAAGAGAAAACCACCCATAAAGTGCAAACTAACAATTGAACAAATAGAAGAGAAAACATCCATAAAGTGCAAACTAACGATTGAACAAATAGAAGAGAAAACCACCCATAAAGTGCAAACTAACGATTGAACAAATAGAATAGAAAACATCCATAAAGTGCAAACTAACAATTAAACAAATAGAAGAGAAAACATCCATAAAGTGCAAACTAACGATTGAACAAATAGAAGAGAAAACCACCCATAAAGTGCAAACTAACGATTGAACAAAGAGAAGAGAAAACCACCCATAAAGTGCAAACTAACAATTGAACAAATAGAAGAGAAAACATCCATAAAGTGCAAACTAACGATTGAACAAATAGAAGAGAAAACCACCCATAAAGTGCAAACTAACAATTGAACAAATAGAAGAGAAAACATCCATAAAGTGCAAACTAACAATTGAACAAATAGAAGAGAAAACATCCATAAAGTGCAAACTAACGATTGAACAAATAGAAGAGAAAACCACCCATAAAGTGCAAACTAACAATTGAACAAATAGAAGAGAAAACATCCATAAAGTGCAAACTAACAATTGAACAAATAGAAGAGAAAACATCCATAAAGTGCAAACTAACGATTGAACAAATAGAAGAGAAAACCACCGATAAAGTGCAAACTAACAATTGAACAAATAGAAGAGAAAACATCCATAAAGTGCAAACTAACAATTGAACAAATAGAAGAGAAAACCACCCATAAAGTGCAAACTAACGATTGAACAAATAGAAGAGAAAACCACCCATAAAGTGCAAACTAACAATTGAACAAATAGAAGAGAAAACATCCATAAAGTGCAAACTAACGATTGAACAAATAGAAGAGAAAACCACCCATAAAGTGCAAACTAACAATTGAATAAATAGAAGAGAAAACCACCCATAAAGTGCAAACTAACAATTGAACAAATAGAAGAGAAAACATCCATAAAGTGCAAACAAACAATTGAACAAATAGAAGAGAAAACATCCATAAAGTGCAAACTAACGATTGAACAAATAGAAGAGAAAACCACCCATAAAGTGCAAACTAACTATTGAACAAATAGAAGAGAAAACATCCATAAAGTGCAAACTAACAATTGAACAAATAGAAGAGAAAACATCCATAAAGTGCAAACTAACGATTGAACAAATAGAAGAGAAAACCACCCATAAAGTGCAAACTAACAATTGAACAAATAGAAGAGAAAACATCCATAAAGTGCAAACTAACAATTGAACAAATAGAAGAGAAAACCACCCATAAAGTGCAAACTAACGATTGAACAAATAGAAGAGAAAACCACCCATAAAGTGCAAACTAACAATTGAACAAATAGAAGAGAAAACCACCCATAAAGTGCAAACTAACAATTGAACAAATAGAAGAGAAAACATCCATAAAGTGCAAACTAACAATTGAACAAAGAGAAGAGAAAACCACCCATACAGTGCAAACTAACAATTGAACAAATAGAAGAGAAAACCACCCATAAAGTGCAAACTAACGATTGAACAAAGAGAAGAGAAAACCACCCATAAAGTGCAAACTAACGATTGAACAAATAGAAGAGAAAACATCCATAAAGTGCAAACTAACAATTGAACAAATAGAAGAGAAAACCACCCATAAAGTGCAAACTAACAATTGAACAAAGAGAAGAGAAAACCACCCATAAAGTGCAAACTAACAATTGAACAAATAGAAGAGAAAACATCCATAAAGTGCAAACTAACAATTAAACAAATAGAAGAGAAAACATCCATAAAGTGCAAACTAACGATTGAACAAATAGAAGAGAAAACCACCCATAAAGTGCAAACTAACAATTGAACAAATAGAAGAGAAAACCACCCATAAAGTGCAAACTAACAATTGAACAAATAGAAGAGAAAACATCCATAAAGTGCAAACTAACAATTGAACAAATAGAAGAGAAAACCACCCATAAAGTGCAAACTAACAATTGAACAAATAGAAGAGAAAACATCCATAAAGTGCAAACTAACGATTGAACAAATAGAAGAGAAAACCACCCATAAAGTGCAAACTAACAATTGAACAAATAGAAGAGAAAACATCCATAAAGTGCAAACTAACAATTAAACAAATAGAAGAGAAAACATCCATAAAGTGCAAACTAACGATTGAACAAATAGAAGAGAAAACCACCCATAAAGTGCAAACTAACAATTGAACAAATAGAAGAGAAAACCACCCATAAAGTGCAAACTAACAATTGAACAAATAGAAGAGAAAAGATCCATAAAGTGCAAACTAACAATTGAACAAATAGAAGAGAAAACCACCCATAAAGTGCAAACTAACAATTGAACAAATAGAAGAGAAAACACCCATAAAGTGCAAACTAACGATTGAACAAATAGAAGAGAAAACCACCCATAAAGTGCAAACTAACAATTAAACAAATAGAAGAGAATACATCCATAAAGTGCAAACTAACAATTGAACAAATAGAAGAGAAAACATCCATAAAGTGCAAACTAACAATTAAACAAATAGAAGAGAAAACCACCCATAAAGTGCAAACTAACAATTGAACAAATAGAAGAGAAAACATCCATAAAGTGCAAACTAACAATTGAACAAAAAGAAGAGAAAACATCCATAAAGTGCAAACTAACAATTAAACAAATAGAAGAGAAAACATCCATAAAGTGCAAACTAACAATTAAACAAATAGAAGAGAAAACCACCCATAAAGTGCAAACTAACAATTGAACAAATAGAAGAGAAAACATCCATAAAGTGCAAACTAACGATTGAACAAATAGAAGAGAAAACCACCCATAAAGTGCAAACTAACAATTGAACAAATAGAAGAGAAAACATCCATAAAGTGCAAACTAACAATTGAACAAATAGAAGAGAAAACCACCCATAAAGTGCAAACTAACAATTGAACAAATAGAAGAGAAAACACCCATAAAGTGCAAACTAACGATTGAACAAATAGAAGAGAAAACCACCCATAAAGTGCAAACTAACAATTAAACAAATAGAAGAGAAAACATCCATAAAGTGCAAACTAACAATTGAACAAATAGAAGAGAAAACCACCCATAAAGTGCAAACTAACAATTGAACAAATAGAAGAGAAAACATCCATAAAGTGCAAACTAACAATTAAACAAATAGAAGAGAAAACCACCCATAAAGTGCAAACTAACAATTGAACAAATAGAAGAGAAAACATCCATAAAGTGCAAACTAACAATTGAACAAAAAGAAGAGAAAACCACCCATAAAGTGCAAACTAACAATTAAACAAATAGAAGAGAAAACATCGATAAAGTGCAAACTAACAATTAAACAAATAGAAGAGAAAACCACCCATAAAGTGCAAACTAACAATTAAACAAATAGAAGAGAAAACATCCATAAAGTGCAAACTAACAATTAAACAAATAGAAGAGAAAACCACCCATAAAGTGCAAACTAACGATTGAACAAAGAGAAGAGAAAACCACCCATAAAGTGCAAACTAACAATTGAACAAATAGAAGAGAAAACATCCATAAAGTGCAAACTAACAATTGAACAAAGAGAAGAGAAAACCACCCATACAGTGCAAACTAACAATCCTCAACACCATGATTATCATACTATTAATAAAACTTTAGCTCCTGACAACAACAGCTTACTGCATTCCATACAAGATAGAGTTACATCTTTTGTACTCAAACAAATAGACAAGCAACTGCAGCAGCTTGAGAACAACATGGTTACTACTATTACTGAACAAAACACAAGTAATACTGATTCAAAATGTCAAAGTGCCAATTCAGAGCAGAAACCTACATCTGAGAAGGTAAATACTCATGACAATGCCAGAGATGGGCAATCTACATTAGAACAAGCAGACATTGAGCATAAAACCGAATTTCAAAATACTGCTGAAAACAAGGACTGTATGAACACTGGAATAGTTCATACAAAACAGAAAGTAAACCCAAGGGGGACAACTGATCAAATGCCCAAAATGGAACAGCTACACCAGAAAACACCACTAACAACTCAACTCATCGTGCAACCGTTATATTTTAGAGAAAACCCAGTGATATCTCAGAGTTGTAGTGGTTGCTTGGCTATGCCATGCGTACAACCAATGTCGCGAACTGATATAACATATATACATCCTGTGCAAACCAGCATTTTTTTAGTTCATGCTCAACAAACAAATCGCCTTACTATTGCTTCGTACAACTGTAAAAACATAAAAACTAGTACCTTAGCAATATGTGACTTAATGCGACATGCAAATATTATATTACTTCAAGAGCACTGGCTGTATCAATGCCAATTATACCAACTAGGAGAAATACACAATGACCTATGTCATGTAGGAAAAGGAGTAGATAAATATGAAGAAATAGATCAAAGAAAACTACCGAGAGGGTATGGAGTAGTAGGATTTTTTTTGGCACAAAGATTTAGACCAAATTGTGGGAATGGTGGAAGGAGGAAATGAAAGGATACAGTGCATAGAAGTAAACCAAATTAGTAACAAACCTATCCTTATTATATGTGTTTATAAAAAAAAGTATATTTTAGATTTTACTATGGACAGGAAATCGTTTGTAATCTCTCAAGGCCAAGATTGTTCCGAAATCGACTATTTTCTTGTTGATGCATCATTCCAATACTGTAGTCAAAAGAAGACCATACTAGATATGCCATCAAATACCTCCGACCATCATCCTATAACGATATCTCTGAAAGTATTCATGGAGAATAATAAAAGTATTATTCATCAGAAACCTAAAACAACTATCAGAGTTAAATGGGATAAACTAGATACCAACAAATATAGAGATAATACTAGATTTAAAATGACAGAAAACAACAAACTTCTTATGGGAGGAAATACCGAAAAGTCCGTTAAAGTTTTCACGAACATTTTGAATGAATCAATAGCCGAGTTAATACCTGCTAGAAAAATTCGCAAAAATAAACCAAAATTTAAAGTTTGGAATGAAGAAATTAAAAGGGCATTAAAAGACATCAGAATGGCCCATAAAGAATGGAGAGAGGCTGGAAAACCAAATGAGGGGGAATTAATAAAATCCAAGAAAAGCTGTAAAAGTAAGCTACGGAAATCAGTTAAAGAGTGGAACAGGCAATTAAATCAGCTAAAGTGAAGGAAGATATAATGAATGCCCCACTGGAAATACTAAATTATTTCATCAACTAGTGAACAACGAAAGAAAATGTTCCAACGGTACCTCGGAGCTAGAAGTTAAAGATAAAATGTACTACGGCCCAGATCAAATTGCGCATGGTTTTAGAGAAAATTTCCTAGAATTTTCAACTCCCAACAAAAATAACAACTACGATGAGCAATATCACGTCCTATGCAGGAACGAAATGTACTACGGCCCAGATCAAATTGCGCATGGTTTTAGAGAACATTTCCTAGAATTTTCAACTCCCAACAAAAATAACAACTACGATGAGCAATATCACGTCCTATGCAGGAACGAAGTACAACATATTGTGGATATAGTTAAGAATCAAGAGACCCCTATTATAACCGTAGAAGAATTAAAGAAAGCCATGGATGTTTTAAATAAAGCAAAATCACCTGACATTTTTGGTATCACAAATGAACATTTATGTAACGCCGATGAGGTAATTTTGGACTTTCTGCTACACATTTATAGCACAATGCTCAATAATGGAGAAGTGCCTAATGTTATTAAGAAAGGGCTATTGTCCCCAGTTATTAAGAAGAAAGGAAGTAAGAAGCTGGCAAACTACTACAGAGGAATTACTGTACTACCTGTCTTAAATAAAATACTTGAGGCTATGATTAAATTACGTATACAACCACAAATTATGAAAATGCAGAACCCATGTTAGCGAGGATTTACAGCAAATACATCGCCATTAAATGCATCATTAATAATTAAAGAACTAAAAGGAAATGCCAAAGATGAAAAATCACCAGTCATCATTGTATTATTAGACGCAAAATCAGCATTTGATGTGGTAGATCCGTATTATTTCCTGATAAGATTATATCAAACTGGAATTAGCGATAAATTATGGTCTCTCATTAACAGCTTACATCAAGGAGCAACTAGTGTTGTGAAATGGATGGGTCATGAATCTTCTGCATTTGAAGTCACACAAGGAGATAGACAAGGTGGAATCTTATGTGCAGACTTGTACAAAATGTATGTCCATCTTCTGCTCGACAGGCTTAACCACACAGGCATAGGAGCTAAAATTGGCAACAGTGCCTGTGCAGATGACGTCACCCTTAATTCCGTCAATGAGATGGAAGCCCAAGTGTTAATTGAAACTGCAGCAGAATATGCAAAACAGGAACGTTATCAACTCCAGCATACAAAAACAAATAGTATTCGAATTCATTCTAACCGCAAACAATACTCTACTGGTCAACAAAATCTGAATTCACTCCAAATAAACGGACAACCAATAAATGACACCAAAGAAGCTCATTATATAGGCTTGTTGCAATCTGACACCATCGGAAAAACCATGGAAATAAATGTAGAGCAAAATATTAAGAAAGCAAGAAGAACTACCTATAGTCTTATGGCCTCTGGATTACAGGGGCACAATGGGCTAGACCCCGAAACCTCCTTGCAATTTTTTAAAACATATGTGCTGCCTATATTATTATACGGAATGGAAATACTGCTTCCTACAAAAACACATACCGCAAAATGGATTTATTTCAAAAGAAAATATTGAAGCAATACTGTCGTTGCCGAAAAATGCACCTGACTGCAGTATATATTCTAACTGGAATTTGGCCAATTGAATTACACAAATTCAGTATAAAGCACTTATTTGTTATAATAACATTTGTAACCTAAACGATAGCTCTATAGAAAAAGAAATTGCGAGACGTCAACTCTCCATTAAAAACAACAATAGTTAAAAGCTGGTTTATTGAAATAAAGAAGCTACTTTTGAAATATGATCTGGAAGATCCAATTATACTACTAGAAAATCCTGTTAAAAAAGAAGAGTGGAAAAGGACTGTCAATAAAGCAATTAATTTTAAATGGAAAACACAACTCCTGGAAACAAAGAAATTATATAAAAATCTTCAATACCTAAATGTTGGAAACCCATATTATAAGGAATCCATAACCTCCTGAGAATCAACTGTAAATCAGCAAGAGATGTAAACAGAATCCCGGTGCACCAACGCATGATGCATATACAAATGGTGTTGGTGATGGTGACGGTACCCGATATTAATAGGAATCTAAGTGGAAAATGGTATGGTTATGGTAACTCGACATGCTCTGCATGGTTGTCCTATGAAGGCAATCTCCCATACAGAGTTGTCGGTCCTTGCAGGCTCTTTACCTCTGTAAACGTCTCGATTTTACAAGATTCTTGTAAAATATTTATATACTCTAGATTTTGCTTCTAAGACGCTATTCGTCTTTTTTGCATATATCTTTAGTTTTGACGTGAAATATGATTTTATTTGAGGCGAAATACCATTTTAAAAAAGCTATGTTTATAGGGACTATATTTTTGTGAAACGTTTTCCTATTCTGAGTAATTTGGTTTACTTATTCATCCGATAAAATGTCAACATTAGATACAATTGTTAAAGATTATGACAAGAACATCGTGTTGAGGGACTGTCAAAGGCAAGCTTTTGAATGTCTACATAAACAATTGTCACATGATCGTTCATTACATGATCACGTGTTTTGGGACTACTTTTGAGACGTTTACAGAGATAGAGAGCATTCAAGGACCGACACCTCTGTATGGGAGATTGCTATGCAGGATGCACAGAAGAAGAACAGGTAAAAAAGATTGCCCTTTCGGGTTTCTCTAACTTTTATATATAATAATAACTTTATTGTCATTAAACATATATAAACATGTCTGTGACAAATACAAACAAACAAACAATATAATATAAACGTCTAAAATGGTTTATAAAACAACACCAAGTACACAAACAAAGTGATAAATAATTAAACACTTTGCTGAATGACAAAATGTTGGTCCAACCGAGGGACTTTACCAATGTATAATTAAATAAAATGTCGAACCAATATGGCGACTTTACAATTTCAAAAAGGTTTTTGACGGTCCATGTACGGGACAAAAGAACCAGATGTTACTCATATGAAAATATATACATAAAAGAATTGAATTCCCACATATAAATTAATAAAAGTACAATAACAATAATATAAATACACAATAGGGCTACACATTTAAATAAATGTTTAATATATATATATATATATATATATATATATATATATATATATATAAACGTCTAAAATGTTAGCACAACGATATCAAAAAAGATGTTAAAATGTAACAAAAATAACTATAAATCCACAAAAAGACTATAATTATAATTAAATCGACGGATATTTCGCTTGACCGACAAGCTTCATCAGCGTCTGTAATCTGATTTAAAAATTGTCACGAGACCATCCGTTATCGTGACGTAAATTACTAAAA
Source organism: Bathymodiolus brooksi (assembly GCA_963680875.1). Taxonomy (NCBI): domain Eukaryota; kingdom Metazoa; phylum Mollusca; class Bivalvia; order Mytilida; family Modiolidae; genus Bathymodiolus; species Bathymodiolus brooksi. The sequence goes on along the minus strand of OY804589.1, from coordinate 86,462,944 downwards.
ATCATAATCTAAAACTTTTTACTTTTTATTATTCAAGTATATGTGTACACTAATTTATAAACAATATGAAAGCAATGAGAAAATGTAATGATGAAATTTACCAACTAGCTAAGGTTCTCCTCCCTCGGGCATAGGTGACCATAGCTGATGTATCCTGTCTAGGCCCTTTGGATATATTGCTTCCAAAACTTTAAATTATTTGGCTTTCCAATCTTTTGATTATTCCAAAATGTGCGCTGAATTTGATATCTACGTTTTTAAATTACAATCATATACTATACAGCTTGGATAATATGAAGCAGCCGGCGGCGATACTGGTATTACTATTATTGTAATATTTACAATACTGGTATTACCAGTATTATAATATTTACAATACTGGAAATACCAGTATTGTAAATATTACAATACTGGTAATACCAGTATTGTAACACTGTACAATATTAGAAATACCAGTATTGTAATGTTACAATACTGGTAATACCAGTATCGTACATATACAATACTGGATGTACCAGTATCGTGCATTTACAATACTGGAATACCAGAATCGTTGATCTATGCACAATACCGGAAGCTGCAGTATTCTTCATCCAACAATACTGGTAATACTAGTATTGTAAAACACACGATACTGGAAGCTCCAGTATTCTTCATCCAGCCATACTGGTAATACTAGTATTGTAAAGCACACAATACTGGAAACTCTAGTATTCTTCATCCAGCAATACTGGTAATACTAGTATTGTAAAACACACAATACTGGAAGCTCCAGTATTCTTCATCCAGCAATACTGGTAATACTAGTATTGTAAAACACACAATACTGCAAACTCTAGTATCTGGCAATTTGACACGAGTGGGCAGAGCCTAATTCTAAAGGTAAATCACAGCTCATTGTATTTACCGTTAGTATTAGGCTCCGCCCAGTCATGTCAAATTACCTTACCAATATATATCAAACTCTAAGGGACCATACAAAATATTTTGACATTACAGGACTTTTGCCTCTTATGTTATGTACAGCAGAAATGACGTATGAGCATGCCAGATTGTGTATAGCTATTCATTTTAAGATTGAATATTGGCCGCTCCCAAAATTAGCAAAGGGAATAAGAGAATTATACATGATTGTATCTATACCATGACAGTTGGGTTTAAACTGCAACTATATGAAATACAATAACACATAATTTAGTTTCTTTTTGAATAATATTGGTGGCCCTGAAAAGGGCCGGTGATTGAAAACGTAGACTGGTCGCTACACTGGATAGAATTCGGCGATGTGTCTTTGGATGTTGTCGAAGCAGTCTTGGTGTGTCCTGCCGAATCTGTCTCGCCACATGAACTCGTCCAGATAACCGGGCAGCTTGCCGATTGTCGTTCCGTGCATGGCTTTAAATCGTCCTTTGCATTTGTTCCAGTACGACTCGATTATATTCAATTCTTTTAGTATAATGTAGACATAAAAACTCGAGTTAACCGGAATTCTACTACCAGTACATTTCTATTTGTTTGGTTTTTAGATGAATCCTGAGATCACGCAGTTTGATATTATTCAATCGAATTCGAAGCTATTACAACAATTAAAAAAACACTAATGTTAATTTATGTAATAACAATTCTAAATATTGCTTTAATAAACTTTATTATGATTGTAAACATTTAATCATGTGATTGTTTCAATTATTGTCGGTGTTAGCTTGGTAGAATCACATTTCTCTTTCTGGATTAATAATTAACAGTTAAAAATCATCATGCCACACCTAAATAACCTTTAATTGTTGTGTAAACATGTATATAGTACCATTTATTTTGGAGGTATTTTGTACTGGACATTAAGCATTTATATTCTGCGATTTTTATTTCTATGGTCCGGGGTTAACCGCGGAATACCGCAGAAATTGGATTGCCGGAGAAATTACCGGTTATACGGGGTAATTAATCGTGAACAGAGAAACACACATGAACTCCTTTTAACAGATACATATTTTTTTTTTATAGATGCTGTGGTGCATGCAGTATATTCACACAAGGAAGAACTGGCCCGAGTCCAGAGCCTGCGTAAACCAGAACTACAACAGTACCTACAGGAAAATCAAGGCCACCTGGACCAGTTGCAGACAGTTGGGGAAATGGACATGCGCACCACAGAGAAACTCCGAGTAGCAGCTCTCATGGTGTGCTTCGTAAAAGCCACTAAGTAGATGAAAGTGTGGTTACTAATAGTCCGTTTGAGAATGTTGGCAATGCATACAAACTTTGAGAATTAAATTCAAATTTTTAGATTGATTTTTAATAAAAAGAAATTATGGCAATGGACAACTTTGCAATTACGCATCTAAAATTGTGAAAGTATATTGATGTACGAAATAATTATTTATGTTTTATGGAGATTTATAGAAATCAAACGGACTATTCTATAACTGTTTTATTTATTTATGTTGAAACACACATTTAGTTGACAATAAATATTATTTTGTTATGACAAACCAGTCTTGGCATATGACTCTGTTCTCTACAGTATCTACTGTATGGGTTTCATCTGGTCCTCTACACATATGGTTCATCAAACTGTCACCACAAAAGTTCGTATATAGCACATAACTGATTAAACAAAAAATAGTATATGTATACCCCACGCTTCCTGTTGGACCGACATATCATATCTCTTGTCGAGTGTCATTCTGTGATATGCACACCTTCATTATATGTACAAACATTCTGCAAAGTTTGAAAGATCTGTGTTGAAAACTGTAGGAGAGTTAGCAATAGCTGCACAAACCATGTACCGTAATGGCGTATGTCACGATTTTTCTGTGTTGAAAAAACCCCCAATATAAAAGTACATTCCGCAACTTCATACCTAATCTTCCAGTATCTGCAATACTGGTATTACCAGCATTTTCCAGAATCTTCCAGTATCTGCAATACTGGTATTACCAGTATTTTCCAGAATCTTCCAGTATCTGCAATACTGGTATTAACAGTATTTTCCAGAATCTTCCAGTATCTGCAATACTGGTATTAACAGTATTTTCCAGAATCTTCCAGTATCTGCAATACTGGTATTACCAGTATTTCCCAGAATCTTCCGGTATCTACAATACTCATATTTTGGCAATGCCTAGTATCTTCTAGTATTGCAGATACTGGAAAATTCTGGAAGATACTGGGATACTAGTATTTACCAGTATCTGTACCAGTATTGCAGATACTGGAAGATACTGGTAAAATACTGGTATTACCAGTATTGTATACCAGTATTGTAGTACCAGTATCGCGGCCGGCTGCTTCATATTATCCAAAATGTGATTAATGGTGCCATGCTTGGATGAACATGTATATATAGTGATTTAAATGATGCAGTTTACAATGTGTTGTAACCTTTCACGATTTGTGCACCCTACCATAGCGGAACATGCTTGTTGGGATTTTATGCCACTGCCAACAATATCTAGCACGATGGGAACCACTAGTGGAGCAGGAACTGCTTACTTTTCCTCGGTTTGTGTGGGGTTCGTTTTGCTCAATATTTATGTTTTTTGTGTAGTGTTTTGTAGATCATTGTTTTCTGTTTTTTACTTTTTTTTTTTACTTTTTGTCATTACATTTTCTGATATTCATTCTACAAGCACATGCAGATTCTTTATTGTCAATATAAATGCTTCTATAAATATGTGATATCTAAGCTTGATAAGGTGCAAAATTGAAGCAAGTTAACAGCATGCCCATTCACGTACTGTAGTACGTGTTTCATGTAGAATAAAAATCATGCACGTATAATTGAAAGAACCCTACGTGCGTGCACGTAGAGAACCCGTTGCGAGCACTGTATAAAAATTACCTTTTGTTTACAATTCACTTCAAAGTACGTATAATAGAGTTGTTCTGATTAGTTAATTTCGGTAATATTATCCAATCAGAGCGTTCCTTGCATATTTTAAGTGAGATGATATGATTTATAGATCGCCCAATTCTATTGGCTCCTTATTTTTTATTTGTCCAATCATATAAACTGCTACTGTTAAATCCCGTAATCAGAGTTGGCGAAAATCGTCGGACCGGCAGAATAACGGTCGGTCCGATTAATTAATGAACCGTGTCTGTCCCAATGTCCGTCACGAAAATATTACTTTGTGGTCGTCCAGTTGACGATTGAAATGTATTCACTCCCAGTTTCCACTGCCAATGGCATTAAATTCCGTTTTCAGTTTTATTAAAATGTCAGACAGAGACTTGGAATTTGCTTATTTATTCAGTCAGACCGACACGTTCCTATTTGTAATCGAAACTCCTATACGTAAATGTAAACATCTTTTTAGTAGAAGCGAGCACCTGCAAAACGTGGAACATTAAAACTGAAATATATTACTGAGCACAGAAATAAGTTGACTTCCACACTCCCCAAGTATCAAAGATTGTTTGTGTTTAATTAAATATGTTTTGAGATGCTTATATATTGAAGATGACAACAGATTCATATTCTTAACTGAAATTAAAAATGTAGGTAAACCGGAAACTGACATTGATGTATAATATTCGGAACGTGATCGGACCATTAGATACGGATTGTTGGCCATATCTGCCTTATCTTTTAAGATAAAAATATGTATACAGAAAAACATTTAATTGGGTTGTTTAATGATCATGACTATATATAGGTAATCTTGCATTCAGTTCTGTATAAAAAACAAAATTTGACAGGTTATATACAATATTACAAACAAAATGGTGGGACAAACACAAAGGCCATGGGTCAGACAGAACCCCACTTCCTGTCTGACCCAATGTCAGACAGAAAAAAAGAGTGTTCGCCAATCTGCGTAATATTTACAAAAAAACAGAACGGTGCACGACCTTGCGTGAAAAAAATGCAGTTAATTTTCTTTGTACCCCCAAATGAAGAGTTAGAGATTGCACCCCCAAAGATTTGGATGTACCCCCACAAATGAAAAGATGGAAAAACCTGTGGGCATGCTGAGTTAATTGTGTTTGTTTTAGATGTTAGTTTAATAAATGAGTTGGTCACCAATAACTTAATAATATAAGAATAGCAATGAATTTTGTAATTCGAATATAGTAGCAGATATCGTTTTCATGTTGATAGAATATATGGATGGATGTGCGAGACCAGTGGGACCAGTAAGTGACTACCATCCTCCATCTTCCGTGTCGTGATCGTATATCTCACACTAAGTGCCTCTATCTACGACTTTTTAGCTCAGCTTGCCAAAGGTAATGTGAGCTTTTGCCATCACTTGTAGCCCGTCGTTCGTCGTTCGTTAACTTTTCACGTTTTAATCTTCTTCTAGCCACAGATTGCATAGCTAGTTTTAAATCCAATTACCATGTGATCACGACGGTTCCCGCCATACCAGTATTACAAATGTTTCACAAATAAAGCAAATATCATTTTCATCCAGTCATATTGGTATATGGGCGTAATTGTAAAGGACGAAATAATATTGTATGTGCAATTTTGTTTCAGGGAACCAGGAGAAAGACCAGACGTTCGGAATACTTGGATTGGTTATATTTTCGATTGTCTCTGTCGTTTATGTAGCTGGAATAGTAATATGTATTTTTATTAGCAGACGACGGTAGTTCCGAAGTAAAATTACCAGAACATTAGTGGCCATTTTGAATTATTTTCTAATTTGATTGTTTGAATTTTGTGTGGACAGAAACAAAATTAATTTAGATTGTGTTACTCTGTCTAAACCCGCTAGTTTCCATCTTTAAATGTACCTTCAGAATAATATTATTGTAAAAGGATGCAAGACGAGTTTGAAGATATCAAAGGAGTAAGCAGAATGCGTATATCGAAGAAGAACAAATAAAACAATGATCAAAACAAAAAGTACAAAAGGACAAACAATGATCTACAATACATACACATAAAACTAAATATCGAGTAACACGAACCCCACTAACAACCGGGGGTGTAAGATGTACTATTTCTGATAATAGTTAATTTTTTGGTTCAATTAGTTCAATTTCTATTTCTATTTAAAATAACAGACCAATGCATTCAAAGGGAAGATGGGCCGATCGGTGTCATGATCGTATGGTAGTTGGATTTACAACTACCTGTGCAATCAGTGCCTATCACCACTAAAGTTACTCGATGCAACATTATGTGATAAAGTTTGGTAGTGACATGCGACAGGTCGGTTGTTTCTTCAAACGTTTTTATTCATAGGAGTTCTTTCTCTCTGAAACTTTTCACACTACTACCCGACGCCTATTATGGAGCAGCTTGACGTGCAGTTCCTGAAGGCATGTGCTGATATTTATCTATCATGTCAAAAAAAATGAAATATTAAATATTAAGTAGAATCCGAAAGAGCCCTTTTGTTTTATTTTTCAATTTCTAATTGTTCCTTATCACTGTGTGTGTGGTTTTTTAGTCGCTCCTTTTCAATTTCGAATCATTCCTTATCAGTTTTAAGTCGTTCTTTTTCAATTTCTAATCGTTCCTTATCATCTTTCATTCGTTCCTCTTCAATTTCTAATCGTTCCTCTTCATCTTTAAGTCGTTCCTTTTCAATTTCTAATCGTTCCTTATCAGTTTTCAGCCGTTTCTTTTCAATTTCTAATCGTTCCTTATCAGTTTTCAGTCGTTCCTGTTCAATTTCTAATCTTTCCATTTCAATTGCCGATCTCTGTTTGTCAACACTGAGTCGCTCTTCTTCTATAGAACTAATTTTCAATTGGTCACATGTGTTCTCACTACCATCAAGTGTTTCCTGTGCATGGACTGGTTCAGTATTTACTCTATTTAAGGAAACAAATGGAACACATCAATGTTTATTCTTAATATACAATTTAATAATAAATTATCATTATACCCATTTCCTGCTTATTGTCATAATTGAGGTGTGGGTTTGGGTTTATGGTATTTAACGCCACTTTCAACAATATTTCAGTTTTATCGTGGCGGTCAGTTTTATTGATGGGGAAACCGGAGTATCCGGAGAAAATCATCGACCTGTTGCAAGTCACTGACAAACTTTATCACCTAATGTTGTATCAAGTAAAGCTCGCCTTGAACGGGGTTCAAGCTCGCAACTTTAGTGGTCATAGGCACTGATTGCACAGGTAGTTGAAATACAACTACCATACGATGACGACCACGACGGCCCCTAATTGAGGTGTGTGAAATGTGTATTTACCAAAGGTCAAGACATCACACATATAAAACAAAGAAAACGGATAAATTAAATTAAAAAGGGAAAATTAATTTCTTTCATGAATTGTAAAATCGCATAATCTTTGACATTTGTAATTGAATATTTTTTAAAAGATGTATAGGTTGTATAGAAATGTAATGGCTAACGTTCAAGGTTCAAGATTTCTGTATAATAACGCTGTTCGCCCGATTATATGCTATGACTTTACCCACACGTGAAAAGCTTTTGCATGACCGAATCATTTCACTAAAAGGGAGAATTTGGCCCATAAAACTAGTCTAAACCCGCCACTTATACTGAAGTGACTGTACAAAGCCAGGTAATTGAGCGGTCGTGTATTTGTGTGTTGGGATTATCGATTTTACCTATTTTTAGGATTTTGGAATTGTTTCAGTAGTGCGGTATTTTGTTTTGTCTGTCATTTTATTATTATTATAGCGCCGAGTCCAATCGTAACTACTCGGCCATTTTCGCTACCCTGCAAATAACCTCGCATGCATTAGGCGCATAAATCGCACTACTTTTCACATGTCAGTTACCTGAAAGTTTGATAAAGTTATATTTAAAACAATTTTCTATATTTCAATTAAAGTTTTAATTAGTTTTGCATGTCTAGATTTTACTTAGTATGTCTTCCATATTGGATTTTCGTGGACTATATTGTTGTGCGGCTTAACTTAACTTAGCTTCCGGCGAACAATTTAAGAAGAATTTCTACTATGTACGTACGAGGTTATTTGCAGGGTAGCGAGAATGGCCGAGTAGTTACGATTGGCTGCTCGTCCAGTTATATGCGAGGGTTTGCGTTTTACTCGCATGTGGAAAGCACTTCAATAGGAAAGGAGTATTAGGTGTATAAATAAACATTAGAGGATACCTAAGGGGCAATCAAAACTAGCTTACCACGATCACTTGTCATGTAGCAATCCAGGTAGCTGAGCGGTCTTGTATAAGTGTGTTTGGGATATCGAATTCTGTTTCTTTGATTTCTCTATTAGAGTTTGGAACTGTTCTGACATTGTGGTATTTGTAGTTTTTCATTTTGTTATATATTTTGTAAATCATATACCTGTTTGTCCCTTCTCTTCCTCCCCTTTGTGGTATGTCCTTATTTGGCAATTCTTCGGTCATACACGTTGCATCAGCTTGATGCTCTTCACCTTCCTGTCTTTGTGTATCCTTTATCTGCCGATCACATTTCTAAAAAAAAACATGAAAATTTTAAGCACCCATTCATGCGTATATTTGTGTTATGATCATGACTTGGCATTGCAATATAATATATGATAATTGCTCATTGTAATTTAAGCTCTGATAATTACTCAGTATCATACAAGTTCTGAAAGTCACCAGTTTTGATGAAAAAACAATTAAATACACAATACCGGTAAACGTGATTTCTTCTAATCAAAAGTTATGAAACGAAAGTGTAAACAATTCCACAAATATCTATGAAATCTATAAATCTTTCTAACCGAACTCACTAAACATACAAAGGATCACGACATATGAAGGTGGAAATCCAGGGTCAGGTATAAACATGTGACGGTGTTAAACCGTCACTGTTTTAAATTTAGGCATCAAGTACTATTCAAATGATCTATTGATTGTTGCTTAACTTACATCTATAACCATTCCGGCTATATTCCTATCATGTATCGTTACGTTCTGAGTTCTGTGATGTGATGTCCGTTACAATTTCATGTATCTTTACGTTCTGAGTTCTGTGATGTGGTGTCCGTTACAATTTCAGTTCGTATTTACCTCCAGTTGTATGTAGGAGGGCTCATGTCTTGTTTATCTCCAGTTGTTTGTAGGAGGGCTAATGTCTTATTTACGTTATTTGTTGTTGTTTGCGCATAGTGGTGTCCAACACATTGTGTTGTGTTCTTGTTTTGTTTGTCTTTATCTTGTGTGTTGTGTTCCCAGTGTTGCCAGTTTCCCTGTATTGTCCATGTGTATTGCCCCTTCTGTGTTCTCTAACGCTTCATCAGTACGAAAACAAGATAAGCAATGTATAAACACTACAGAGAAATGCGTGAGGATAAAATACAACTATCCTCAAAACCCATGTTAAAGCTTACATCACATTATGGCTTTTATGAATTATTTCTTAATAGGAGTGTAGTACATATCAAAGGTGATATTATATACAAATTTGTCCATTTAAGGGCAGTATAGTTATATCTCTGTATACGTCGTGGTCGTATGGTAGTTGGAGTTACAACTACCTATGCAATCAGTGATTATCATCACCACTGACGTCGTCAGTTCGAATAACGGTCATAGCTAGGTGTATTCGATATAGCATTGTCAGTAACTTGCGGCAGGTTGGTGGTTTTCTCCGGGTACTCCAATAAAACTGATCGCCACGATATAGCTGAAATATTGTTGACACTATAAGTCCCCTGTATTTTTCTAAATTGTATGTATTAACCTTTTGTTGAAGCTGTTCTAATGATTTTAGGAGGAAGTCCTTTAGCTCTTGTTGAGTTGACTGTTGCAATAACTCCTCACATACATGTTCAGCGAACTTGAAGTCATTTTCCGTTCCTTGGTGAAGACAGAATCTAACAAAACTTTTATACACCTTCAGTTTGTATCTAGTGGGTAATTCTGGCTTTTCGAGTGCCCTTTTTAAATGATGCATGGCTTTGTCAGCCTGGGGAGGTACGACCGCCATGTATGTCTCAGCAATATCTAGATGTAAACTAGTAGAAATTATCCACGGTTCCATTTCTGATAAAATCCCCTCCATTTCTTCCGTATGACCCCGCGCTCGTTGAATGTGGTCTTCTTTCTCAGATGGAATAAGACCAGATAAACTAAGACAACATGACCGCAAAATATTCTGTATCATGCATCGTTGATAAAGATTGTAATTATGGCACATTTTTAAAACACCGAAGTCAACATAGAGTTCTCTTTTACAACCTTCATTCATTTCATCCATAATACTGATAATTTCTTTTATTGTTGCAATATTTTTTATTTTTCGCAGCAAAAACCAAGAGATACCTCCTCGTTTGGTCAATACATGTTTAACAGAATGAAGCATTGGATGGTTGTCTTGGCTGCCTGCGTGGATCGTTGTTATAGATATTTCGAGATGCTTAGCAAGATTTAAAGCATACCGGTATTCCTTCAATGCCTTAATACTGAAAGGTACTATTTCCTGGCCCTCGTTGTCTTCATCATTGCTTTCCTCCATGAAACAAATGTTCTTGCTATAGTTGTATAATATCGTGACTAATAGTTCAACAAGAAACATCTTTTTGATATGCTCTAAAGGTATAATCACGTTGCTGTTGATTAATTTCTGTAGAACAGGCTCAGGTATTTGGTTTCTTGGTAATTCATCATTAGACAGTTCACCGTATTGTCGTAGTAATCGAATATCCCGCGGACTCCTGAATTTCATCAGAACAAATTTCTTTATTGTTTCAGTTTGGATTTCATCTGATTTCTGAACGAGGAGACTTAACATAGTTTCGGACTCGCGTCTCACGTCTTCATTTCCATATAGCACTTCATTGATACCTTGATTACATATCGGCTCTTCAGTAACATCAAGTTTTTCGGTCTCATTTGTGGCATAAGAAATCATTTGGAACATTAATTTCTTCGCCTTTTTGAAGAAATAATCAGCTGACAATTGCGTATTGCCGTATAGCTGAAATGTTATTGCAACACTACAAGAAAGGTAACATTCAAACAGCATAGTATCAAAGCAGGGATCTCTGTAGGTCTGAAGACCTTTCAACAAGCAACATGCATGTTCAAGAAAGCGTACATTTCGATGCATAGTTTCGACAAGACGTGCGTCGTTGTCTATGTAATAACAAAAGTGCCTCAGCAAAGACAATCTTTCTGCATGTTTCTCGTCTTCTGTTTTCTTTTTTTCTAAAATCCAAACTGTAATGCTGTGTATTGATATTACACGGTTATCTCCCCTTCCACTGATGGTGGCAAGCGAGTAATCACATAGAACAGCCAGAAACGTGTTCACATCTGCCTCTTTGGTTGTTGAATCTGTTTCTAATAGACTCTCTAAAAGCTGGATTGGTATAACGGTATGGTTTATATGTGTGACGTATTTCAAAAGATTTCTTGCATTCTTAGGAAGATCTTTTTCCAGTTTTTTTAAAGTAAGGTCGTAAGCAGCCTCGAATTGTTTGCCCTCTGGTGCGATGTCATGAGCTTGTTTCTGTAACTCTGACCAACTCGCGTTGTATTTTGCAATGCCACATCGTGTTTTACGAATGTAAGATGATGCCAGCGCTAGACATAGAGGAAGATAGTCGAGATTTTTAGCTAATAGCCTTATTTCATTTATTTCCGTTTCTTCGTCTTCGTGGCCTACGTTTCCGTCCTTAAGGAACAATTCTTGTACCTCCGGTTCGAGCATTCCATTCATTTCCATACCATACTGGAAATCATTTACAGGAGAGAATTGGTTCTGAGAGGTTGCGATAACATAAATGTTTTCGGCAATTATAAAGTTCTCCATCATGTTGTGAATATCCTTTGCCTGATTGGGTGATTCCATATCGTCCATTATAATTAAATGATTCCACTTTTTGTATTGTTCGTTTGTTAGCTTTTCAGAAACACGTTTAAACATCTTTATAATGGATTCTAAGATAATTTGCTCGTTATTACAGTTAATATCTCTTATGCCCAAACGTAGCATCAAATTTGCATATGAGAGATGCATTTCCTGCATCGTTGTGCAATGTATTTTCCAGACTATTGAATGTTTGTTATCTCGCCGAAACTTGTTAGCATAATGAAACGCACATTGTGACTTTCCCGACCCTGGTACGCCTGTAAATAAACAACAACAAACACAATGAAAAATATTAATAAGTTAGTTCTTTTAGAAAGTTAAACAAAAGATAGTCCACACTGTGTTAAGAGGTCACCTTTGGGTTAAAGAGAACATGTAGTTTTCCAAGACAGGTTACCTCATAAAACAGGTTCGATTCACATGACTCTTTCTATGTCAGTACAAGAGAAAAGTGACCTTTTAATACAGATAACTGCTTAATAGAATTGACTATTATCTCCCTGCAACCTCATTTGGATAGATGCGATGCAGTTAAACACCGAATAGAGCATTTTTCAGTAACAGAACATGATTTATACACCGAAATCTGCTATTTAAGGTTTGGGTTAATATTCTATCTTTATTCTTATGTTCTTCTTTAAATATTGAAGATATGAATATTCAAAGAATTCACAAACCTTTAACAAGAACAGCACGTTTTCTATTGATTATTACTTCCATTTTCAGAAAATTCTCGGTCTCCACAAAATTTTGGACGCTCGTCATTGAGTAAGTTGAGTAATTTTCGCTAATACCTCCACTACATTGTTTACCTGTAAAATAATGAGTTGTTCTGTGTTACCTTAATCTCTATTACGCCAAATGTCTAACAATGATGTCACATCTATCTGCTACTATGTAGAGCACCTGTCTGGTTTTCAGCGAAGATAATAATGTCTTTGAAATAATTATGTAGTAATTACATAACGTGTTGGAGACCTTTTTCTCACATAAGAATTTTTTTTACAATTTCGTTTACACGAAGTACTTTTTCGCTTTAACGAATTTTAAAATATTTTGTCTAAGCGACTTATCATTTTCTTCTAACGAATTAAAATATCGGGGTTTTTTTTCTAATTAATATTTCGAAAAAAACAATTAAAATTTCGTGAAAAAAAACGAAAAAGTGCTTTGAGTTCCAGTTCCGAATTAATTATTCGCTATAACAAAACAACATTTCGAAAATATGCAATAACAAATCGAAAAGAAAACCGAAATAATAATTTGCTAAAACGAAATAGTAGTTCGTATAAGTGAAATACAAAAAAATCATGTCAGTAAACGGACTCCGTATATGTAGGATTGCACCTTATTGATGATGTAATGATTTTTTACTATATAGATTTCCACGCTTTATTGTGGGATTCGTGTTGCTCGGTCCTTAGTGTTCTATGTAATGCTTTGTAGATCATTATTTTTCCTTGCCTTGTTTAACTTAGTACCATGTGCGTCAGTAGCTAATTCAATTATTTGTGGTATTTTATTTTTTCAATAAAAAAACCTGTATAATTATGGACTAGCATATATTTTCCCCTATACAATTACCCATTTCCCTATAACTGCAAAGCAATCTTTGGTAAAGTTGAAGTCATCACTTCGAAATTTTACGGTCGTCACCATGACTTGGTTGACCGTATGGAATATCAGTGTCGCAAATGACCACGGATATGTTCCACTTGTCGTAAACACTTCCCGGTCATTTCCTCATTCATGACTTATCACCGGATTAACTAGATTAACACAACGGGGCCACTGGTGGAGCAGGAACTGTTGACCCTTCCGGAGTACCTGAGTCCATCCCCGGTATTTAGTGGGTTTCGTGTTACTCGATCTTTAGTTTTATGTGTATGTTTTGTAGATCGTTGTTTGTCCTTTTGTACTTTTTCGTGTTGCCATTGTATTGTATGTTCTTCTTCGATATATGTATTCTGATTACCACTTTGGTATTTTCAATCTCTTCTTAAATGCCATAATTAAGTGTTTACCTAATTCGTCATTCTCATTACTATATTTTCGAACAACACCAGCTAATATTTCAACTTTTGTGTCCATCAACAATTTTTGGAGCTTAAAAACGTTCTTTCTTGTAAAATATTCCCGTTTTTCTAAAATCTGAATGAGATCCCGCCCATCTGTAATCTTTTCTAATGTGGCCATTCCTATTTCACCTCGCAATAAAAACTTTATCTGTTTCAATTCATCTGAAAGTAGAGGAAACACATTATGAAAAGAGAGGCCATCGTAGCCGTGATCGTATGGTAGTTGGATTTACAGCTACCTATGCAATCGGTGTCTATCACCACTGATGTTGGGAGATCGACTCCCGCTAGGGCTAGGTGTATAACATGTGATAAAGTGTGTCGGTGACTTGCAGCAGGTCGGTGTTTTTCATAAAACCTGATCGTCATAATATAGCTGAAATATTGTTGAAAGTGACGATAAACACTATACACCCAAACCAAACCATTATGAAAAGAAAGATTAAATATCGATGATCAACAATTTTGATATTAATTAAAACAAAAAATCATCTCTCATCTGTACACATTGAACCTAAACAAAACAAAAAGACCACGACATGTGACGTTGGAAATCTAGACCCTGGCTTGGGACAGGCACCAACATGTGGCGGCGTGAAACCGGTTAATGAGATCCCAATCTTTGGCTTTTGAAAATTGGGTGTCCGACGGCAAGACAGATATAAATAAACAATAACCTTCACAGATATGGTTCAATTAAAAAAGACCACATACTACAAATGTATCACCAAAATGAATGACAACCTAAGCACGAAGAGTACAATTGGTGATGAAGATCGTTGTTAGAAGCACAGGCACTTGTTTCATTCAAAAAATATATGCCCCATCCTCTTCCTTACTTCAAGGTAAACATTCTTGTCCAATTTGTCTGAGGGGGGCCCGGTAGGTATATTTAAATATGGCAGTCGAAAAGAGAAATATCTCGGGAGTGTAACGATATAAATGGGTCAGCGAAAGGATCACAAATAAGCGAAAAATATTGAGGCGAAGTGGGGAAGGGGAAAAGGGCAGATGTTTACCTTGAAGTAAGGAACAGGAGGGGGCATATATTTTTTTAATGAAACAAGTGCCTGTGGTTAGAAGATTGAATCTGTCTTGTATCTTATTCAACCTTAGATTTTAGTTGATTTTGAAATACTGTAAGAAATATTATTAATTTGAAATGTATTGACCAATAATTATGTGGGTGACATATGCGTGCGTATAGATTTAAAACACCTGGATTTAAAAAGAAAACGAATGTTTGTAACTATGAAGATTGGAAAGTTCCTGCAGTTTTAGGCTTGTGATGTTAAAATATATACTGGTAGAATATACCTTCATTATAAGATAGACTTTTCATGAATACTTTCAAAAACAAATTTGATTGTATTTATCTCATATAAAAATAAATTGATATCAGCACACACATAATTTTGTTGTCAATACTCAAATATTTATGACGTAAACACACATAAGACAATAACAGTGCATTGACTTGACATAAAATCGATATACGGAGGCTTAGAATCGGGGGAAATGCGAGGGTTTCCCGAGAATTTTACCCGATTCGTCGATTCGTGCAGAATACGTATATCGAATTTTATGCCAGGTCAATGCACTGTTATTGTTTTTATATTGCAATCATTAGTGACATTAATGGATATTACTACCAATATTCAAATTATTTAAAAAGTTAGTTACCCCCAAGAGGCTTCAACTGATTTTGGTCAATTAGGCGTGGCCTAAATGTTATAAACAGTCAGTGACCGTTTATCACTTGTAAATATACTGTCAACGCATTTTGACTGCTCAAATAGAACGATTGCAGTATAAACATAATTATAACATCAACATACATGTAATTCAGACCTCAAAATACGAATAAATATGACGTCAAAACATATCCTGATTCCGAACCACTCAGTATTTGCTCTTACTGCGTGCTTGGTGGAGAAGCAGCAATTGTCACATTTCAGTCGTTAAATTAGCAGACGGGGGCTAAACCCCACGATCTACCACACACATGGCGAGCACGCTAACCATTACACCGCAGATGGGGTTTTATCTCCCAGAAAATTTAGGATCTTGTTTTCATGTCTGTACTCTACCTGTTGTCAGTCCACTCGCAATTGTATTGCACATTGTCTCGTAGTAATCCATGACGTCACTCCCTTGTTCCATATGATATGCCATGATTATATTTTTTCCTGTTTTCTTTAATGTCTGTCAAATACAAATATAAGATATATTCATTCTTGAAATTTTCAGTTCCTAAATAATGTAATTTATGAAAACAAAAGTTAATCTCCCTCAAGCATAGCCGAATTTTTTAGGGGGGTTATGGTGTTTAACGTCACTTTCAACAATATTTCATTTATATCGGTGCGGTCAGTTTCATTGGTGGAGGAAACCGGAGTATCGGGAGAAAACTAACGCCCTGTCACAAGTAACTGACAAACTGTATCACATAATGTTGTATCGAGAACACCTCGCCTAAACGGGATTCGAACTCACAACGTTAGTGGTGATAGGCACTGATTGCTTAGGTAGTTGTAAATCCATACCTTCACGACCACGACGGCACCAGCCAATATTAGCTATTCCGTTCAGGGTATTTAGTATTTACTTCCTTCCAAAGATTTGATTTTTATGTCATCTGGCTTTCGTCTTTTCTACATTGAGCGTGCCTGATGATTATTATTCCAGAAACACGTCGTGTATACTAAATTAGATATCTACGTTTTTTATTAGAAATATTCAATTCATGGAAGAACATCTGATATAAAAAAAATACGGACTACATAATATTCAAAATATAAATGATTCATTAAATGCCATATTTAGCAACAATAAAAGAGCTACAGGTATAATTATGTAGGCCATTTAATACAATTGTGTACTTAATTAAAAGATATATGATTCAAATTATTTAAACATAAACCCACGTACATTTTTCTGTTACTGTGGAAACCTAAAATTAACTTCTTAATTAAACCTAAATAAAATGATAAACAAAACACAAAATGGCACACTTTCGTAACAGCTCTAAATTGTAATAGGAATATTGTAAAAAGAGGCAAAAATTATTCCCCTAACACAAATACATGACAGGACACCTTCTTCCCTCATTCATGACTTGTCACAGGGTTTGTAGCTGGAGTAACAGGTCGAGTGCCACTAGGAACTGAGTTCACCCCAGGTTTTTAGTGCGGTTCGTCTTACCCGATCTTTAGTTTTTTGTGTTATGTTTTGTTGATCGTTGTTTGCCCTTTTTTCTTTTGGCCAATGTGTTCTATGTCCTTCGATGTACCGATTATGATTACCCCTATGGTATCGTCAAGGTGTTCTTGGTACATACATTTAAGTAAAAAGTGGCTTAAAGTAGTTTATGGTCCCAAACCTTAAAACAGATAAAAACCAGCTGAAATAGTTGAAGGAAAGAGTTATTTTTGCTTAACGCCAAATGTTCAAAAAGCAAACATTTTAAGGACTGTTTAAATATACCAAAGGGGTAATCAGAAGTCGTAATCGAAGAACAGAAATAATGGTCAATACAATATACTACACAGAAAATGAATGATTGAGCAACACGAACACCACTAAAAGCATGGGTGAACTAGTGTGATTTGGAATGATAGATAGTCCCTGCTCCACTGGTGAAACCCGTCGTGCTACTGAAATTTACATTATGATGAGATGAGTATGCCGAAATAACACTCCACACATGTCATCCTGAATGCAAGCAAACCACATCCGCATGCAATACTGTTGCGCACTTAATGGGGAAGGAACCATTCATGTGCTTATGTAAAGAACGCTTTTACAGAAACATCAACAAATCATGGAACATAAAAAGAAGACCGTAACATATGACGTTGGAATTCCCCGTTATAGATTGGGACAGGCAGAAAACTACATGTATGAAAATGTATGATTTATAATTGTCTTAAGTATACCAAAGGGATAATCAGAAGTCGCAATCGAAGAACAGACAATACAATGGCCAAAGAAAAAGAACAAAAATAAAATAATGGTCAACAAAATACAATGCACTACACAGAAAACGAAAGATTGGGTATCACGAACCTCACTAATAAGCTGCGTGAACTAGTGTGCTTTGGAAGGGTAGACAATGCCTACTCCACTAGTGGAACCCGTCATGTTGCTGAAACTTATATTATGATGAATAAGGGTAATAACAAAATTACCGAACTCCGAACAATCTTCCAAAGGGAAAGTCAAACCTCAAAAGTATATAAACAGACAAAATCAGTCAACAACTGGAAAACTGTGAAAACAGTAATGACCCTGACTTGGTACAGGCATTTCTAAAGAAATGGTGGGTTGAATCAGATTTTAATGCGCCAAACCTCCCGCTTTCATTACGGCTCAATGGTTCCGGCTGTCACTATAACAGTATTTATAACAATACTGGAACAAAATAGGTAAAATAGTTGTCAAAGCAGTACCAAATTCAGTAACGGTGGAACATCTATCGTGAACCATCTCCAACAACAACCCCGAGTCACCTGAAGTATTTCAACTACGAAAGCAAATGTCAAAAACACTTTTACGTCACACATTGATAAAAAATATTTTGACATTTTTGTTGACTGCCTAATCTTTATACATTTTCACTATATGAGTATGCCGAAATAACAATCCACAAACATTATCCCGATTGCAAGCCAACCAAATCCGCATTGAATACTGCTACGTACTTAATAAAACAGAAACATCAACAAATCATGGAACATAAAAAGAAGACCGTAACATATGACGTTGGAATTTCCCGTTATAGATTGGGACAGGCACAAAACTACATGTATGAAAATGTATGATTTATAATTGTCATAGGAATATCACTTTCAAACACATATGATGGCATGATCAGATTTTCGTGCACATAACAATCAGTTTAGTTACACGTAGATCACTGTTTTTGGACTACAACAAAAACATTGTGTGTTGCTCTTATTTACAAACAAGTTAAAAGTTACAAAAAGGTACAGTATTCATTTAAAAATTATGTCTTACCTTGGAAATTAATTAATCAGATCACAAGAAATTTGAGTATTGTGTTAACCTGTAAAATGAAGTGTCAACATACATACCAAACTTTAATACTAAATGAACGAAGCACAAATTATGTATATATTGAGACATTTAAATATTGAGGTACACAGGCGTCATTTAATTGTGCATTTATTTATGGCAATTTGTACGACCCTTTTTTATTGCATCATTCATAACTTTAATCAAAATTAATAAAAAGTGAAAAACAGAAAGAAATAATGTTTATTTGAGATACTAGATCTATATATATATATGTTATTTACCATTTATTTTGTCTGTAATTTGGAAAAAAAATTGGTATAGAGATCCTCACTTGAGTTCCAATAACTGTTAATGATCCGTAGCATTAAATTCAATAGAGTGTCTCGATATAGAAAAAGTCACGTTATAAAGCATGACTTGCAAACCAGTTTTGAATAGGGGTTTTCTACGTGGAAAAACAGGTTTACATGACCTGCGTTTTATATCTCTATTGTCGTTAGAGATCCAGTTCTCCAAAGGGGGTCCTTTAAACCTGTTTTCGTGTCTGTCCCACATCATGACCTACATTTCCAACGCCATTGGTCGCGGACTTTTTCCAAGTCAGGGTCATTACGTTTTCACAGTTTTCTGGTTGTTGACTGATTTTGTCTGTTTATATAATTATGAGTTTTGACTTACCCTTTGTAAGATTGTTCGGAGTTCGGTAATTTTGTTTTTACCTTTATTCAGGTGAGAGGTTAGTACTCGTGTAATTGATATTGGTGACATTGTTGACTGTCACACATTCGGTATAACAACTAAGGTCAAGAAGAGTTTTGAGGTACCCAAGGGGTAATCAGAATCTGTAAATAGAAGGACAGACAACACATTGGTCAAAGGAAAAAGAACAAAAACACAAACAATGACAAACAATGACAAACAAAACACTACACAGAAAACTAATGATTGACCAACAGGAGTAACACTAAAAACAGGTAGTGAGCTCATGTGTTCTAGAAGGGTGAGCAATTTCTGCTCCACGATTTACACCTATCGTGTTACTCTTGTTATAACCGGATTACAAGTCACGAATGAGGAAGGGACATAATTGTAGCGGTTTACCAAGTCATGATGGCGACCGTAAGCTTGCCTAGTAATAATTTCAACTTAACCACTAGGAACCCTTGGTTCCGTAGCTTTCCTCTAGCGACAACACCCTATCAAGAACATGATATCGACATAGAGAGACGTATACTCCATATACTGAAATGTTACTACATATAAATGAAACGTTCATTTGTTGCATAGTGAGAAAGGGAACTAAAATTACACTGAATTTATTCTTAGAATGTTATTCTAATTGGAGAAAAAATAATTGAACAATTCCATTATTAGATTTGATCCACGAACCATTCTTTGTGCTGTTATTACATTGGTTGTCACGACAACAAACGGAACTCAAATTACATAGTTTATTGTTGGAACATTATTCTTTATGGAAAAAAGGGAGAGAAAAAAACTTTCACAAATTTCAATATTTAGATTTTATT
The DNA here is from genome assembly GCA_963680875.1 of Bathymodiolus brooksi. NCBI lineage: Eukaryota > Metazoa > Mollusca > Bivalvia > Mytilida > Modiolidae > Bathymodiolus > Bathymodiolus brooksi. Next base: position 86,442,531 of record OY804589.1, on the reverse strand, counting down.
CACCCTTTACACTTGTTTTTCATTACTAAGAAATGAGAACTCAAATTACATCAAGTTTAGTTTTAGAACATCATTCTAAATATGAAAAAAGGAAACAACACCTTAAAAAATTCTATATTTAAATATGATCCACTTACTACTCCGTTCTAGTCGAACGTTTGTTCCCTTTGTTCATGGCGAGGAAGGGAAAATAAATTACATAGGGTTTATTAAGATGTTCATATCTATATGAGTAAGTAGATTAGTTGACAAAAACACATTTCATATGGTACAAGGATATATTTATATCCACTGAGTTTCCCAGATTTATTTCCTTATGCTAAAAAACATTTTTAATTTTATCCATCCGTTTTGTTTTCTCAGATTGTATAAAAAAAAATTCTAGAACATTATTCTAAATGAGACAAAACTATTTTCAAATGTCCATATTTAGGAGGTACTGGGGTTATGGTTATGGTGTTTAACGCCACTTTCAACAATATTTCATTTATATCGCGTCGGTCAGTTTTATTTATGGAGGAAACTGGAGAAAATACCGACCTGTCGCAAGTCACTGACAAACTTTATTACTTAATGTTGTATCAAGTACACCTCGCCTTGAGCGGGATTCGTACACATTACTTTAGTTTTGAGCTACTTCCAACATTAATCGTCCCTGTCTTGCATATTTTCATGGCGAGAAAGGAAACTCGGATTACATGGATTTCATTATTAGAATTGGAAAAAAGGAAACACCTTAAAAAAAAATCCATATTTAGACTTACGAATCTCTACTAGTAGAACGTTCGTTCCATTATTGTGTCATGGCGAGGAAGGGAACTCAGATAACATAGATTTATTAAGGTTGTCATATTTATATGGCAGTTTGGGATTTGGTATTTAACGCCATTTTCAACAGTATTTTTTGTTATATCTGTATGAGTAAGTGTAATAGCAGACACAACCACATTAAATTAACTTGTTCTTGCCATGATACAGCTGCAAAATCGCTCAGTTGGCCTCAACCCAAAACAATCGTTTACTTACTTACTCAAAAACACATATGATACAAAGATTTAATTATATACACTGGGTTTCCAGATTTATTTCCCTATGGAGTTCTAGGTAATATAAGCTTGGGTGATTTCAAACTTACTTACTTATTCACAAACACAGTACGCATGATGCAAATATATATTTATAGAGACTGGGTTTCCCAGGTTTATTTCCTTATTGAGTTCTAGGTAATATAAACTTGGGTGATTATATTTATAGAGACTGGGTTTCCCAGGTTTATTTCCATATTGAGTTCTAGGTAATATAAGCTTGGGTGATTATATCTATAGAGACTGGGTTTCCCAGGTTTATTTCCTTATTGAGTTCTAGGTAATATAAGCTTGGGTGATTATATTTATAGAGACTGGGTTTCCCAGGTTTATTTCCTTATTGAGTTCTAGGTAATATAAGCTTGGGTGATTTCAATCTGATTAACAACAGTTGTTATACCATTTCATGTTAGTGGTGCGTAGCGTACTAAAACAGCTGATTTTAAAACGACTGAGGTAAATAAACGTTAGAGAAAAACGAACGGGCAATCAAGAATGGACAATCCAGAGATACTGGCAATATTTGGGTGCACAAGACATATAACGAAGACAAACACTAGTAAAACACAACACAGAAAACCAAAAAGAAGAGCAACACGGACCCCTACGCGAAATTTCAGGTCAGAGCTGGTTCGTCGTTTTATTAATATTCGTGGAATCATTGACCATCACCAATTAAACTTTCTGTCCATAGCTAATTATGGGATTGTAATTGCTTTTGGCTTAGTCTATAGAGTACGGTATTATACACCCACCATGGAACTGATCTCGTGTGATATAATTGAAATATTATTGAAAACGCTCTTAACCACGCAAAACTATAATCAGCAATACTAATGGAAACATATCCACATATTAATAAGAAAGAATAATGAGGCAATATAATATTCCACATGCACACATTAATTAAATTAAATTAAAATAAAGGAGCATCACATTTATTGCTCTTCTACAGTTCAGTACAGTCCGGTATGAATTATCAAAATAAGTATTGGTTGTTCGTATCTCAAATGGCAACTAATCTTTTCATTTTTACGTAGAATATAGCTTTCTTCTATCGCCGACAATACGCTTGCCGGACTATATGAGTAACACGACATGTGTCTTATAAGAAACAGGGACCGCTTACCCTTGGTTATTTCCATGGTTTCATCTCCGGTGCTTTGATGAGTTTCGTGTTGCTGTGTTTTCTTTATATTTGTCTTGTGTGCTTAATGTTGTTAATGTCTCTAGCTTATGGATTTTGTAGATTTTGAAAAACTCTAAAAGACCTTTTGGATAACCTTAAATCAAGATCTTTCTCTCAGGTATCCTCCATCAAAACTTTTGATTTTTCAACTCTATATACCACCCTACCGCATGATAAATTAAAAACCCACTTAAAAGAAACAATTCACAAAGCTTTCAGTCATAGAAACTATGGCTCAAAATTTGTTGTGTTAGGCTACAATTCCACATATTTTTCAAACAAAATTCAAAAAGGTACAACATGCTACCCCGCGGAACAAGTGATCAGTATGCTGGAGTTCCTCATCGATAACATATTTGTCTCCTTTGGAGGGACATTGTTTCAGCAGGTCATCGACATACCAATGGGTATGAATTGTGCCCCTCTTCTAGCCGATTTATTTTTATACTCATATGAGTCGGAGTTTCTTCAAAAGCTTGTAAAAGATAAGATGATTCATGAGGCTAAAGTCTTTAATTTCACATACAGGTATATTGATGACGTTTTATCTATCAATAATTCTAGATTTCCAAATTTCTTCCAATGATATATCCTCCAGAGCTGGAAGTTAAAGAGACCACATATACATGTTCGTCGGCATCATTTTTGGACTTATACCTCGAATTTGACGACAGTGGTGAACTCAGTACTAAAATGTATGATAAACGGGACGAACATGTACAGCAATATGCCAGTTTCTCCTGCATATGGTGTTTACATCTCGCAATTGATTCGCTATGCAATTATTCTGATTTCCTGAAACGTCATCTTCATATGAGAAACAGGCTACTGGACCAGAGCTATAAAAAGATTCGCCTTATTCGATCTCTTAAAAAGTTTATATTCCGATACCAAGATATTTTCGAAATATATTCCGTCTCTGCTGAGACGATAATAAACGATGCATTTTCATATAGTGAAAATGTATAATGATAAGGAGGTCAACAAAAATGTCAAAAATATTTTTTTATCAATGTGTGAGGTAAAATTGTTTTTGACATTTACTTCACTGAATTTGGTACTGCTTTGACAACTATTTTACCTATTTTGTTCCAGTATTGTTATAAATACTGTTATAGTGACAGTCGGAACCTTTGAGCCGTAATGAAAGCGGGAGGTTTGGCGCTTTAAAATCTGATTCAACCCACCATTTCTTTAGAAATGCCTGTACTAGTCAGGGTCATTACAGTTTTCACAGTTTTCCGGTTGTTGACTGATTTTGTCTGTTTATATACGTATGAGTTTTGACTTTCCCTTTGTAAGATTATTCGGAGTTCGGTAATTTTGTTATTACCCTTATTTACTCATTGGTGATTGCTCTTTCGAGTTTCTCTAACGTTTATATATAGAAAAAGATTTAAAAATATAACAAAATAACTATAAGTCTACCAAAAGACTAATTGACGGATATTTCGCTTGACCGACAAGCTTCATCAGCGTCTCAAATCAAATTGTCACGTGACCATCCGTTATCGTGACGTAAAAATCATAATCTTGAACTTTATATTATCTGAAAATTAAACCAAACAGTGATAGAATTAGATTTTAGATCTGTCAATTTTTTGTTCTTCCCTTTACGGGATTTGAGCTCACACCATTGATACACTGCAGCACCAATCGTTTAGCCTTATGTCCAGCGCTCTAGACCACTCGACCACATCCTCTTCATATATATATATATATAAACGTCTAAAATGGTTTGTAAAACAACACCAAGCACACAAAACAAAGTGAGAAAGAATTAAACACTTTGTTGAATGACAAAATTTTCGTCCAACCGAGGGACTTTATCAATGTATAATTAAATAAAATGTCGAATCAATATGGCGACTTTACAATTTAAAAAAAAAAATTGACGTCCATGTGCGGGACAAAAGAACCAGGTGTTACTCATATGAAATTATATACATAACAGAATTGAAATCCCACATATAAATTAATAAAAGTACAATAACAATAATATAAATACACAATAGGGCTACACATTTAAATAACTGTTTAATATATATATATATATATATATATATATATATATATATATAAATGGGTAGGATTTTCAACGGGATTTGACATCAACGGAATAACATGTTTTTCTCCAAAATACTTAATGACAACAAACTTTCAATTTCTAATATACAACAGTCATATTAATTAGAATTTTTGTCTGAAAATGTTGGCTGTTTTTTCACAAACAAGAAACACCAATTAATTATGTATAAAAAACACAGTTCTTACCTTAAAAATAAATTAATATGTTTAACAGAGAATAACTTGTCATTGTGTTATTTCCATAGAATACTTGCACAATGAATGTCACAAAATATGTGTAGGAAATGTGTTTATGTTAAGTGATTGGGGTACATAGTTTTATGGTAAGATTCCTATTCGTGATATATTATTTATCCATTAGTTTTTTTTTTTTTTTTGCCATTAGTTCAATACATTTTGTAACATGAACCTAGTTAATAAAGCGCAAGGTTGATTTTACAGAAGATAACAACAACGATAAAATCACTTTGAACCAGTTTTGAAAAGATTTATTTTTTAATTGCAGAGAAATCATTCCGTTGAAATTGAATTCGAACTAAATTGTTTGAATTTTGTTAAATGTATATTTGTGTTTTATTTGTCATCAAAATATACATATACTAATAATGAATTGAAATGTTTTATATAACTCTAGGCCGGTGTAAGGTGAAATACGTTTCCGGTTGAATAAAAAATAAATAAAAACGAAACATACCACATTCTCGGAGAAGATCTCAAATAATAGAAACATAGGTGCAATCTGTATTTGGAAGATGCAAATGAGATATTTAAAATCTATTAATCGAAAAATAATAAACAATACAATGACCAAAAAGAACAAAGGACAAGCAACGACCTGCAAAACATTACACAGAAAACTGAACAGATCAAGCAAAATGAATCCTACTGAAGCACCGTCGATGAACTCATGTTTCTGCTCTACTAGTGGCACCCGTCGTGTTACTTATGTTACAAACCAGGTGCAAATAGGGAAGCAATCAAGGCACTTTTATATCATGTTAAAGTTAAATGCTGTCTTTTCGCATAGTTTGCGTAACCAGTTAAGTGATCTAACACGCAGAATGAAAAAAGCTTATCAAAAGAAAGCTTAAACAGTGATGGTCAACACCAATATCAACAAAGCGAACAATAATATCTCACATCAACTCACTCAACATAGCAAAAGACAACAACCAATGCCATAAAATCAGGTTCAGGCTTGGAACAGGCACAACAATGTTGAGGGGTTAAACCGGAGCAAAATGTATGTAGACACTACATAATAATTGCCAATGAATAAATCCGCATTTACAATTATGCTTAAGAACTAAGTAAATAGTGCATTTTTATCTATTTCTATATTCTTGGTGATGATCGATGTTTTTCCAAAAATAATCAGCATCCAATTATTAACACAATGTATATGCTACGATTGGCTGATGAAAATAAAATGAAAAACTAAAAATACCACACTCTCGGGACAGTTACAAAATGTAATTGAGAAATAGGTATAGAAATAGACAAAACCGATATATCTAACACATATATGTACATGACCGCCCACTTTCCGGTCTTGGTACAGTAACTTCAATGACAAGTGTAGAGTTAACCTAGTTTAATGGGCTCAAATCCTATGAGAATACAACATAATTACGCTTAGCATATATGTAGCGAGTGTCAGTTACGTAAGTCTTGTATTGAGTATTGTATTTGTAAAATCAACTATATATATCCGTACCTATTAGTAACGGTATAAAACATACATCATATACCTTAGAGGAAATGTGTAGAGTTTATAACATACAAGGCGATTCAAAGGACCGAAGGCTATAAGGGCCAAAATCGGCCCCCACCTCAGATGTGGATACAATTTCAGAAATAAATACAGTTAGTTAATATGTGCGTACCGATTTTGCTGGAAACAAGTTTTATCATCAACAGTATGATGTCGTCTATAAAATAAAACACATCAAATCGTTGGACCATTAACTATCTGGGTTGGGATACAGGCGTGTTTTAAGTGGAAGACATTAATTATTGTACAAATATGATGTTTCAAGATTATCCGTTAAATGTCTGGTATTTAGGTTAATTTTTGATCTGTGAACATTGATTATTGTACGAATAGTGTCCTCCATCTTGATAATTGGACAAAAAAATTTGCATATTTCCTTGGCAAAACTATCATATACCTTAGCTGAAGTGCTTAGATCTGATAAAATACAAGGCGTTGTTATAATCATTAAAATTTGACCGCTAAATATCTGGAATACAAGTTAATTATCAAACGGCGGGCACTATTCATTTTACGAAAAGTGTCCTCCATCTTGGAAATGGACAAACAAAATTAGCATATATCCTTGACAAAGCTACCATTCTGAATATGCTAGTTGGAATCATCTATGCATTGTATCATACACAATACATTAGTTTTGATTTAGTTAACCAACGATTTTCTCTTAAATAGACAGGCCTTCTTTAAATTGCATAGGAATGAAAGTTAAATAACATTATTTAAAAAATGCGATCAATGAACATCTTTATTTTTGTTTTGATATTTGGTATTTATAATTCTTCCGTGGAATATAGTAATGGCCGCCTAAAGAAACTACACATGATTTATTATTATCAGTACTGGCCGCCTAAAGAAACTACACATGATTTATTATTATCAGTACTGGCCGCCTAAAGAAACTACACATGATTTATTATTATCAGTACTGGCCGCCTAAAGAAACTACACATGATTTATTATTATCAGTACTGGCCGCCTAAAGAAACTACACATGATTTATTATTATCAGTACTGGCCGCCTAAAGAAACTACACATGATTTATTATTATCAGTACTGGCCGCCTAAAGAAACTACACATGATTTATTATTATCAGTACTGGCCGCCTAAAGAAACTACACATGATTTATTATTATCAGTGATGACATGTAAAGAGCGGGGAGGGGGGGGAGAAAAAGAGATCATTTAAATTTTCCTATTTTACTTTTCCATTTATGTGTAACAACATTCCAGCACCACCTGCATATGGAGTATGTATATCTCTCAGTAGGTACGATATTGTGGTGCTTATCATTTCCTAAATACATTGAAGCTTCTGAACCAAGGGTTGCTAGTGGTTAAGTAGATGTCATCACTTCTTAAGTTTTTTGGTTGCCACCATTGCTTGGTTAATCGTTGCATATTTTCTGTGTCACCAATGACCACGAACATGTTCCATTTGTCTTAATAGAATCCCATCCTTTCTGCATCATTACTTGTCATCGCATTTGCAGCGAGTAATAGTGGGGAAGTAACTGGTAACCTTTCCTGGACAACTGACCTCTCCCCCTATTTTTAATTGGGTTTCGTGTTGCTCAATATTTAGTTTTCTCTGTAGTGTTATGTGTATCATTGTTTGTTCTTTTCAATTTGACCATTGTACTGTCTCTCCTGCAATGTACCATTTGATATCTTCATACTTTTTATGAGGTGCCTGTGCCAAGCCGGAAAAGTGAACAACACTGAGTATGTGTGCTAGGGATCGATATGGACTCTGCTTCTACGATTCTTCTATTGGATTTTAGAATCATTTTTTTTTTCAGTGTGGATTTGTTTTTGTTTTGTTTATCATTTCATCTCAGTCTTAATTAAACAACAGATACGATATTTTAAAGATACTCGTTTTGCAATAAGAGTATCATGGCGGATGTCATTAGTGGAGCAGAAACTGCTTACCCTTCAGAAGTATCTGAGTTCACCCCCGATTTTTTGTGTTTTGTAGATCGTTGTTTGTCCTTTTGTCCTTTTTCTTTTGGCTATTGTATTGTCTTTCCTTCTTCGATTTACGGATTCTGATACCACTTTAGTATCTTCAAGCTCTTTTTAAATGGTGTTTACAACAATTCCACCAATATCGACAATACGAACAACTGGTTATCACTTGAAATCATTAAACACAATGCCGATGGAAATCCAGGTCCTGGCTTGGGGAGGGTTACAACATATGGTGTAATTCTACCGATTAATGAGATTCAAATCAAGCACCTACACAAGATAAATAGTTGAATAATTTGTGCCTTTGATATTGTGGACAAATTTTTTTTTTAACCTTTTGGTTGTATTGCTTCCAAAACTTTAAATTATTTGACTTTCCAATCTTTTGATTTTAAGCGTACCTAATAGAGGTTATTCCAAAATGTGCACTGAATTTGATATTTACGTTTTTAAATTACAATCATAGACCCTGTTCACACTAAGCGTATTTAGATCGATCGCGATCGCTTCGAGATCGATTTCAATGTTCACACCAAAGAAAGATCGATCGCAATCGGTCTAATTTGAGACCATAAAATATGTGGTCTAAATTAGATCGCTCTAAACAAGTGCGCTTCACAGTTAGATGAGAACAACTAAATCGATTCGAGATCGGTTCCAAACGTGTTCATTAGGCATGCGTTGAATAAACGGTCTGCAGATCCTCCTTTGAAGCAGTCTTCTGGTCCTAAAGTTAACTATCATTCCATTTAAAGTGCAAATAAGCATAAACAACACTCTGTTTGCAAGATCAGCCATGATTATATCCAAGCAACAGTCTACTAGTGGCACGTGCCCGGAAGACAACAGAAAATTGAATCGATTCGAGATTGAATCAGATGAGCAGTGTGAGCAGTGGTTATTACCGGAAACGATTGCAATCGGTTCGAGGTCGATCCAATCTGAACACAAAGCGGTTTCAAACTGAATCGAATTAACCTAAACCGATCGCAATCGATCTATATGTGAACACGGTCTTATACTATACAGCTTTAACCATCAAAAGATATTCTACAGGTGCGTTCATCGTAGTGTAAAACCGATGAACGATTTTACTTTCAAATGTGATTAATGGTGCCATGCTTGGATGAACATGTATATATAGTGATTTAAACGATGCAGTTTACAATGTGTTGTAACCATTCACGATTTGTGCACCGTACCATAGCGGAACATGCTCGTTGTGGTTTAATGCCACTTCCAACAATATCTAACACGATGAGAACCACTAGTGGAGCAGGAACTGCTTACTCTTCCCCGGTTTGTGTGGGGCTCGTTTTGATCAATCTTTATTTTTTGTGTAGTGTTTTGTAGATCATTGTTTTCTGTTTTTGACTTTTTGTCATTACATTTTCTGATATTCTTTCTACAAGCACATGCAGATTCTTTATTGTCAATATAGATACTTCTATAAAAATGTGATGTCTAAGCATGATGATAAGGTGCAAAATTGAAGTAAGCTAATTGTGTTTGTTTTAGATGTTAGTTTAATAAATGAGTTGGTCACCAATAACTTAATAATATAAGAATAGCAATGAATTTCGTAATTCGAATATAAATATGGTTTTCATGTTGATAGAATATATGTATGGATGTGTGAGACCAGTGGGACCAGTAAGTGACTACCATCCTCGCTCTTCCGTGTCTTGATCATATATCACACACTAAGTGCCTCTATCTACGACTTTTTGCCTCACCTTGGCAAAGGCAATGTGAGCTTTTGCCATCCCTTGTAGTCCGTCGTTCGTCGTCCGTTAACTTTTCACGTTTTAATCTTCTTCTCTAGATTTTATTTACGGTTTCTGATTACCCCATTGATATCTTCAAACCTTTTATTTACGGTTTCTGATTACCCCACTGATATCTTCAAACCTTTTATTTACGGTTTCTGATTACCCCACTGGTATCTTCAAACCTTTTATTTACGGTTTCTGATTACCCCACTGGTATCTTCAAACCTTTTATTTACGGTTTCTGATTACCCCACTGGTATCTTCAAACCTTTTATTTACGGTTTCTGATTACCCCACTGGTATCTTCAAACCTTTTATTTATGGTTTCTGATTACCCCACTGGTATCTTTAAACCTTTTATTTACGGTTTCTGATTACCCCACTGGTATCTTCAAACCTTTTATTTACGGTTTCTGATTACCCCACTGATATCTTCAAACCTTTTATTTACGGTTTCTGATTACCCCATTGATATCTTCAAACCTTTTATTTACGGTTTCTGATTACCCCACTGATATCTTCAAACCTTTTATTTACGGTTTCTGATTACCCCATTGGTATCTTCAAACCTTTTATTACACCAATCCATGGTCAATGAATGAATGAATCAATCAATCCATACAAAGGGATGACGATAGTAGATGTATCTATGAAACGCGAGCAAATCTAGCGAATGGTAATGGATGTCGTCTATCGTTACTAACAATAGACAATTATTCCTCTAAATTATGGAAATCGCTTTGATGAGAGTGATTTGGTGAGTGATTGTTGTTTAGCGCCAAATGAGCAGGGTTTTTTTTGCAATGTCATGGTGAGAACAAGTTACATTGGATGAGATGATGGTGAGGTTCGCTTTGTACTAGACCAACTTACTTAGTTGGATTTTAATACTGACATCTCAATGAAGCAGCAGTCCGATTGTAGACATGTGGTTCCACCTGGACACATTATCCTGATTTCAAGCTAACCAGTATTTGCTCTTTCTACTTACTGTCGTATGCTAAGTGGAGGAGCAAATATATCATTTGTATAGTCTTTTGTTTGACTCAACCGGGTCTCGAATATAAGATCTATCGCACTCGGGGCGAGTCCGCTAGCCATTACACCACGAATGCAGTTCTTTGGATAAGGAAAGAACCACAGAATACTTAAAATCAACCGCCACGACACACCTGAATTTTTTTTGAAAGTGGCGTTAAACACCATAATCCTAACCCTTATAGTCAATTTTTTTTTTCTTACATGTATGTTGCTTGTATCTAACTGAGCAGTATTAACACCACTTATTTAACATTTTCTGGCTACAGGCCAACGATTATAATTATGTAATATGAAAGTAATGAATTAAAGTAATTTCCATAAAAAGTTGCTTACGAAAATTAATTTTAATATTACATATTCTAATATGACGTCTATAAAATGGCACACACGATAATACTCAACAACTCTATATTTAGCGCAAGTGCAGTACACAACAAATCTGGCTGTTCCATTATGACTCCCGCTGTGAAATTACCGTGACGACAGAGTGTAAACAAACAAAACACCGGCATATAGCGTATTTTTAAAGTCCTTAAACTAAAAATTTCCCCTCAGTTATAAATAAATATTCTGTAACTAAGTATGTTTTTATCATTTGTTTTGAAAATTTACATTTGGGAATCCCCAGTGCGCACACATACATTCCATTGATATGTGTCGGCCATGAATAACCGGAAAATGCACTAACCTTCATGTTTTCCTACGTATACATTGATAACTGGACGGTGATGTAATTAAGTTACTGATATTTTCCAATTTGATGGCATTTTGAATTTTGCTACTCAAACAAGTAAAATGCTCACAAAATCGTAAAATAAATCAGTAACCAGCTTGTGTCAATCAGCGTCCCTTGTAAACAACTTCACAGGATGACGATATATTACAAAAGTCAAAGTCGATAGATGGTTGTCTTAAGTATTTATTCCGGAATATTTTTTTATGTCAACAATACAAGCTTTTTTTCCATTAGCATTTATTGTTTTTATTTCATATCTAACAATAATTGTCGATTATTAACAACTGTGCAAGTGTTCGATATTATGTTTGACAACTCCGCTCCGCCATCTTGTTAGCGCAGGAAATGATGAACGAATGAACTCCGACTTTTTTGTAAATATTTTTACGCAGGAATTGTTCAATCGAATCTATGTTGGAAAATACACAATAAATATGTTTTTCATGTTAACATCCATATCTTTGTTTTAAAATATCTCGTTCAAATACAAATAATTCAAAATCAATTCAAAATTTTCGAAGGAGGTAAATGGAACAGCCACCAAATGCCATGTGTATACAGTTCACGAATGGTTAAAAATTACCGTATTTGTCCTATTAGAATCGAAATAATTCATGGCAGGCATAGAGTTGTGCAAATTTACACATGGGCAGGGCCTTTATATTCTTAAATTCGAATATAAATGCCCAGCCCATGTGTAAATTTGCACAACTCTATGCCTGCCATGAATTATTTCTTAAATAAGTGTTTGTCTTACCGATGAAATAAAATTTATGTTATTACAAACGCACGAAATATATGTACTACTTCATGCATAGTTTTCTTCGCTTTCGGGATAATAGTGATAATTTATGTACAGGGTTGTCAAAGTACAGTCACTAACTCATAAAGCTGTATCGTAAGTACAACGTACACTATGTACATAAATGATATACGTACATATAGATTGTCGGCAGATATAAAATATGTCTGTACGCAGGTTATGGTTATGGTGTTTAACGCCACTTTTAACAATAGTTCCGTTATATCGTGGCGGTCAGTTTTATAAGCGGAGGAAACGGGAATGCCCGGAGAAAACCACTGATCTAGGGTATGTCACTGACACATTTTATCACATAATGATGTAAATACAACACTTATATGATCACGACCTCGACGGCTCCTTTTATTTGTACGAGCTTTAGAAGCTGGGTGAAGAGCGAACCGCTGGCTTTACTTTCCTGTTTCAAGGCGAGTACAGATACATTTTATATTTCTCGTCTATGTACGCATATTTTATTTTTACTGCAATATCATGTGTTTATTATGAGGAAAAATCTAAATCATCCATGGGCGGTGATATTTTGAACTAAATAATGAAAATATACAATTAACCCATGATTATCGATATTTTCTGTCAACAAGAAATCATTTAATTTAGGAACCAAGTTGTTATGCAGTATAAGCACAATATATATGCCGTGTGTGTAAATATAAAGTTATTCTTTCTAGGGTGCAAAACTGGAAAGAGATTCAGTTAACCTCACCTTTAGCCCACTTTTTTACGTTTTTGCAAACATTACGTTTATATTTCAAAGCTATACACTAATAACTGCCAAAATATTACTATAAACTACAACATTTTCCAAAGACAGTGAATTCTTCCATTTTCTGATTTCTTGAAACTAATTAAATATTATCATATAAATGAAAACATTACTTTAACAAAGTTACTGAAGAAAGTGAGTTCTTTTATTTTGATGTTAATTGGAACTTGTTAATATTTTTGTTGTTAATTAAAAAAAAAATGTTGATAATTTTTTGTTATGAGAACCCATGGTTTAATTAGTTTTCTGAATAATTTCTTTTAGTAGCCAAGGAAAATAAACGAGTAACGGTGTCACTAAGGATGTACACATATATACTTGTACATGCGATATGGATCTGAGGAAAGAAATACACATTCAGAGCCCTCTGTATTCATTTAGTAAAATAATATTGGTTAACCAGTCAAATAAATAATATAACAGATATAGCCTTTGTATTGAAATTGGAATGATATTATTTTACCTTTCTGTAGACTGTCTTCAACTAAAGATTCTGTTATCCCCTCCACAATAAAAATGTGGAATAGTTTAAATAACACTATCCGACACGTTGATACCTTATCAAAATTTAAATTTAAATCAGAATTAAAGAAAATTTATGAAGCTGAAAATCATGCTGTTCCTAAACATTATTTCTATAGTCCTCGGAAATTGAATATTATTTTAACCCAGCTAAGAAGTTCGGCTTCGTTTTTAAATTATGATTTATTTCGAGTAGGAATTGTATCTGATCCATCTTGTCGATGTGGAGCTGCCTTTGAAGATTTAAAACATTTCTTTTTGAATTGTCCAATATACGTACAAGCCAGAACTAAATTGATAGATAATATCAACGTGGTTACAACCTGTTATACTCTAGATATCAAATTTCTGACATGTGGCAATGTAAATTTAATATATGAACAAAATTGTATTATATTTAAATATGTTTTTGATTATATAAAATGTTCAAAAAGATTCCTTATCGTATAACTGGTATAACTGGAATTGAATTGATTGAACATGCACATCACATGAATCCATCTTGATTGTATTTTCCCTTCTGTTCGTGAATATTCATCATTGATTCGTTATTAGTGCTACATATAGTAATGCATGCCTTTTGTGTACTTATGTATGTAACAAATTGTAAGTTGGAGAAGACTTCATAAGTTTGTCTAACTTGTGTCTTATCCATTTTGTCTATTTAATTGGCAAATAAAATATGTTTAAGCTAAACCTATGAGGTCGATACGAAATATATATCGATCTCGAGAAGTATATCGACTGCGGACTTCGTCCTTGGTCGATATACTTCTCTCAATCGATATCAACCCGTATCGACTTCTTACAAAGGCTATATTTGTATAATATTGTCTATGTGTTTATATATTGATATCAGATATTGTCTATTATTCTTCAGAGTGAATACAAATAAATAAATGTTGTATGCATCAAGTCAAGCATTCAGTCTATTCGAATTATTACTTCAGATGTGGCTTTTAATCGAATGGTTTATAATCGATCTGCGTGATGAAAGTAAAAGAAAATACAAATTAATTTCTTTGTATTGAATTAATCTTCAAAGAGGTAATTATAAGTAATTATGCTAAATAAAATTTTCAAGTTTTTTGAAGTTTCTATGAATGTATTGTCAAAATACCAATTAATCAAGTATTGTCTTAAACCGTTATATAAACATGTCTAGTGTCACAATTTTATATAGGTATAACCACCAACACCTGTAAATTGAGGCTCTTTCAAGGAAATTCTTTTTTAAATATCATTTATTTTTACAAAAAATTTAAAGGCAAATATTGCTGTTTTACCAAAAAAGAAAAATACAAAAAATACACGAGTTTCCTTTTTGAAAATATATGAATACAGCATTAAACTCTAAATGAAAATATAAATACATATAGAATAATTAAAATTAATTAGAAATAAAATAGACTTAAATTAGATTTTTTCCCTGTTATTGCTCAAACCCTTGAGCACTTTACAAAACTGCCAAAACACACATACACCAGACCAGAAGAAGCTGAGGTAACTTCTTTGTTGAATTCAATTTCAACTTTGATTTTGTCGTAACCATCGTTATTGTTCAATTGTGCCTGGCTTTTAAGAAAGGGCTCAGCAGAACACTAGATTTAGATTAAACTTATTTTTATTGTTAACTATATAACATTTGGTTCGGACACAAGTTATTTCAACTTACAAAGGTCCTCTACAAGATCACTACAAGAGAGATCACTTGACATAGGCAGAGCCTTAAAAAGCGTAAATTTAATTCAGAGCTCAGTAGACTGCAGAGCAAATGTTGAACCCGCCCCCCTAAAATTGGAAAAAATATGATTTTTTGGCGTAAAATCGTGATTTTTCACACGAAATACCCCAACAATTTTCGCGCCTACCTCCGCAATTGGAAAAAATATGTGCGCCTAACTTGAAATCCTGGATCCGCCCCTGTGAACTATTCAACCACCAGTGTTTTGAGAGGAGTGCTAAAATATGTGAACCGCTAGACATAGAGGTTAAAAAACCTATAATATGCGGGAGACAAATAATGAGAGATAATGTTGAAGCAGAGACCGGAAGACTACTTTAGGAAGTCAATAACTGTACGCTAAATGAAATGAAAACAAGCTTTACCGACCTACACGCCAGAACCGTTTGGGACTACAGTTTGTTCCATCAATTATTGAAAATATTGCTCCATAGCTGAGCCCCCCGTCAAAAGAGTCTCTGGATCCGCCCCTGATACCCTGATGATTTGTGCATATCTTATCAGATTATTTTACACAGGTAAAAGTTACTTAAGAGTCTTCAAATCTAAATCTAAAAAATAGAGTCAAAGATAACATACAGTGTCGTAAAAGGTGGAGGGCGGGGTTGAGGGTCAATGGGGAAGGGGTTGCTCTGTATTTGCAAAAACAACGACATCTAAGCATGACCTGACCCCCCCCCCCCCCAAACTGTTTGTCTAGTTAATGAAGGGGTATCAGGGTATGCCTTGTAGCCAAATGTCCACTGACCGATGCTCTCTTCAAACTTGTCCCCACTGTGTGGTCCACTCAATTATATTTGCCCTCACTGTCCAGCCGTCTCGTTGGACTTGCCCCACTCTCTGGTCCAGTCCATCACCGCTGATATATATTCTTAAAAATAGGTTTGAAGATATCAAACGGTAAATTAAAGAAAGGCAGACAATACAATGATCAGAAGAAAAACGACGAAAAGACAGGTAATGATCAACAAAACACTACACAGAAAACTAAAGATTGAACAACACGAACCCCATAAAACTGGAGTAAGGGTAAGCAGTTCCTGCGCCACTAGTGGCACCCATTGTGTGCTTGATATTGTTGAAAATGGTGTTAAACGCCAATAAATATATTCCACTATTGCATGGTGAGTAAATTCATAAAAGGTGCAGCAAATTCTAAAATGCATTAAGAGTCTTCAAATCTAAATCTAAAAAATATAGTCAGAGATAATATACAGGGTCGTAAAAGGTGGAGGTCGGGGTTGAGGTTCAATAGGGAGGAGGTTGTTCTGTTTTTGCAAAAATCTGACTTTTAAAGGGAAACTTCGCGATTTTTGACATGTTAGCTAAATATGTTCCTGGTGATATAAAACACATATTCACAAAGTTTTATCGACATATTTCCACAAATAACGAAGCAAATCGCAAATTTGTGTAATTTTAATTCTCTAATTTTTCCATCAGGTTGTGACGTTTTAGCCTGATAATGCATTGTGGGATTGAAATTTAAAGTCTGGGTCGCTGATGTTAAATTCGCTTCATTTAAAGCGCTCAGAGGACTGTAATTTAAATCTAATAACCGTTGGAAAATTAAATACTGAAGTGAACAGCTACGTACCTTTTTGACAAACAACTATTTTAAATGAACAAAATGTTTCATTTCCTTTATATTTACAACAGAAAGGGTGTTTTACAACAGTCACCTATATTCACTATATGTAGGATCCCTTTTACAATTATGTTCAATTTGTTTTTATTGCTAATGTGCTGAAAAATATAATGGATAATTTTGACAACGCGTAACTTGTGTATTGATCGGATTAATAAAATGGGAATTTGAATACACACTATTTGCTTTCCAAGACGAGTTGGTAGATCGTTTATTATTTATTAAAGATAAAATATTTTTATAACATTAGAATAAATATAATGTTGAAATAACAGGAACAATTATAATTGTAATTATGTTTTAGATGATAAAATGTATGCACCATCCTTGAAATTATAAACTTTCATTATTAGAGGGGCCAAATTGGCCTAACTATATATAGCTGTCTCATCATAATTAATGTGCATTCACAATTTTAACGATCGATGTTCATAAAAGATGTTTTAATTTTAATTAAAGAACTAACAATTAAAGGTTAGGAGATCGGGTGGCAACTGAGTTTACAAAGTTAGTTAGCTTTTCCCCAAGAAACCGAAGGGCGATCGAGAATGGACAATACAGAGACACTGAGAACATTTGGAACGCAAGGCACAGGACGCGTACAAACAAAACAATAAAACTCAACACAACACAGAGAACTGAATAGATGAGAAACACGGCCCCCTTAAAAAAACCGGAAGTGAACCCAGATGCTCGAGAAGGATAAGCAGTTCCTGCTTTTATTTAAAAAAATACACCCGCCGTGTTACTCTGATATGTAGTCAGGTTCGATAAAGTCTTGTAGGTGATTGAGAAAAGGAAACAGTATACGTAAAAAGTAAAAGATTCATTGTCATTTGAGATATGGATATTTTGTAACGGTCAACCAGATTGTGATGACAACATTGTTGTAGCGCTGACCTCAACATAGGAGCATCGCATCATTGCTTGAGTAGTTTATATCTATCAAGAAAATTGCTGTACTGGACAGAAGCTCTAACATGAGTTCTGAAATATTAACTCCATAGCCTGATGATGCTGGAATATTACTATCGATACGTTTCGCTCTTTGTTTCTGTTTTTTTTTCTTATTTGTAGTGGGGGGTTTTTTTTGGGGGGGGGTTCCTCTTTCTGTCTATTCTGATAAATATTTCCCGTGTCCTCTGGATTGCCCATTGTTTTATCATTTTATCTTTTAATTTTTCTTTCATTTCGAGCCTTGTTTATTTTGTAGGTTTAACTGATGTTGTTTCTACTGG
The DNA here is from genome assembly GCA_963680875.1 of Bathymodiolus brooksi. Taxonomy (NCBI): domain Eukaryota; kingdom Metazoa; phylum Mollusca; class Bivalvia; order Mytilida; family Modiolidae; genus Bathymodiolus; species Bathymodiolus brooksi. Next base: position 86,424,135 of record OY804589.1, on the reverse strand, counting down.
TATTTCTAATTCTGATATTGCTATTTTCCATCTCGCGGCTGTCGTGGTCGTGATTGTGTGGTAGTTGGATTTACAACTACCTATGTAATCAGTGCCTACCACTACAACAATTTGTGAGTTCGAACCCCATTCTTGGTGAGGTGTAACGATACAATATCATGTGATAAAATTTGTCAGTGACTTGCGACAGGTCGGTGGTTTTCACTGGGTACTCCGGTTTACTCCACCAATAAAGCTTACAGTCACGATATAATTGAAATATTGTTGAAAGTGTCGTTAAGCACCATTAACCAAGCAAAGCATATTTTCCATCTCTAATATTCTAATATGTCCTCACTTTAAATTCTTTATTTGTATTTTATTTGTATTTATTTGTGTTGCATTTCTAATTGCGAAAGTTTCATTCTTTCTTTTTTCCATTTGCATTCGAATGCTAATGGTTTACATTAAAGTGCATTCGAGCTTTCAACCTTCAACGCGTTCAAGGTTCTTCACTAAATGTGTTTCGTCAACGGTTTTGTCAGTAATCAAATGTTTAATATATCTTCCATTTTTCCTTTGATGTTTATCAAGAAACACATAATCCTCTCTCGTTAATTGCTCATATTCATCCAAGTCGGGCAATTTTCAAGCTTTATATGTATTAAAAACATTTAAAATGTTGATGGATTTTTATATTACTTATTTTTTTAAATGTTAAATTTCTGGGGTTTTTTCGTGAAATCTAATTAATATATAATATAAAAGTAGTATAGATTTGGTTCTAAAACCATATTTCGGGAGGATCCTGAGGGAGGCTCGGACCATTGCGATTGACCGGAAATGACGTGACCGGAAGAGGTCCGGACCCGGAAGTCACGGAAGTATGTTCTGCGCATGCACAACTGTCTTCCGCGTTTTTGTTCTTACCATAGTACCGGTAGTACAAAATGTAGCACGGTAGTACAAGTACCAGACCCACCGGAAGTGACCGAAGGTCACGTGACCCCCCGAAGGGGTTCCCTTGGGTGTGTGCATGCGCTCCGGTTGCGCAATATCCGCCCTAATCGGGCCTTTTCGGCGGAAGTGTCCTTTGGGATGTTCTCCAGGACGTCCGCGTCCTATAATTACATGGCTACCGGAACTAGCCCTTTCACTGGTTATCTTCCCGCCATTGTATTAGCGCCTTCAATAATGGTTTTCAACTAGGGTGTTTTCGGATATGTTGTGTAGTACTCCAAGTAGTCTATCACGTCCGCATTGCATTTTTGTTATATTTTCAGAGATCTTGACGTTTCTTGATTCCTTCCTCTAATTTTCGTGTTTATTCAGCATCTTTATCACTATTTAGTTGACTTGTTGCGGTTTTGTCATAGATGTTTACGTTAATATGTGATATTTTTGTAGTGTGTTTCGTTTTGTTGTTGTTTGTAACGTGTTTTTGGGTTGAATTTCAACGCTGCGGCGGCGGATGCTGCTGCTGCTGATTCTCGGGGGTAAGCGTGTATGACTGCTTTTGCTGCCGCTGCTGCTGCTCTGGGGTAAACGTGTGTGGCTCCTGCTGCTCTGGGGTAAACATGTATGGCTGCTGCTGCTGTGGCGGCTGCTGCTCTGAGGTATTTGTGTATGTCTGCTGCTGTTGCTCTGCATACTGGATTCTATCATCTCATTGGTTCAATTTACATTTTCAACTTACTTTTCTTCCATAATTTTCATATTTTGTCACTATTCAACCTACTTTTCTTCTGTATTTTCCATATCTTTTCACTACTCAACTTGATTTTCTTCCATATTTTTCATATATTTTCACTATTGAACTTATCTTTCTTCCATATTGTCTGTATCTTTTCACAATTCGACCTGCCTTTCTTCCAGATTTTTCCATATATTATCACTATTCAACTTGGCTTTCTTCCATATTTTCCATATCATTTCACAATTCAACCTACTTTTCTTCCGTATTTTCCAAATCATTTCACTATTCAACTTGGCTTTCTTCCATATTTTCCCTATCTTTTCACTATTCAACTTACTTTTCTTCTGTATTTTCCTAATCTTTTGATTATTAAGCTTACTTTTCTTCCATAATTGCCATGTCTTTTCACTATTCAACTTACCTTTCTTCTGTATTTTACATATCATTTCACTATTCAACCTACTTTTCTTCTGTATTTTCCATATCTTTTCACTACTCAACTTGATTTTCTTCCATATTTTTCATATATTTTCACTATTGAACTTATCTTTCTTCCATATTGTCTGTATCTTTTCACAATTCGACCTGCCTTTCTTCCAGATTTTTCCATATATTATCACTATTCAACTTGGCTTTCTTCCATATTTTCCATATCATTTCACAATTCAACCTACTTTTCTTCCGTATTTTCCAAATCATTTCACTATTCAACTTGGCTTTCTTCCATATTTTCCCTATCTTTTCACTATTCAACTTACTTTTCTTCTGTATTTTCCTAATCTTTTGATTATTAAGCTTACTTTTCTTCCATAATTGCCATGTCTTTTCACTATTCAACTTACCTTTCTTCTGTATTTTACATATCATTTCACTATTCAACCTACTTTTCTATTGCATGACGTTATAACACATTTCATTTTGACGTACTTTTTTCCCGTACTTTTTTCAAACCGCAACATTTGAAATGCAACGTTACTTGTTATAGAACATTTCATTTCCCTGTACTTTTTCAAACCGTAACTTTTAAAATATCAGTTAGTTGTTTTTTTAGTACATGACCTTATAAAACATTTCATTTTCCAGTACTTTTTCAAATCGCAATGTTTCAAATGCAACGTTACTTGCTTTTCTAGTACATGACGTTATAAAACATCATTTTCCCGTACTTTTTCTGTTTTTTTTCAAACCGCAACGTTTGAAATACACCGTTTGAAATGTCAGTTGGTTGTTTTTCTAGTACATGACCATAGAAAACATTTCATTTTCCCGTACTTTTTTCCCTATCTTTTCACTATTCAACTTACTTTTCTTCTGTATTTTACAAATCTTTTTACTATTCAACTTACTTTTCTTCTGTATTTTCCATATCTTTTCACTATTCGACTTACCTTTCTTTCATAATTTCCACATCTTTTAACTATTCAACTTACTTTTCTTCTGTATTTTCCATATCTTTTCACTATTCAACTTGGGTTTCTTCCATATTTTTCATATCTTTTCACTATTCAACTTGCCTTTCTTCCATATTTTCCATATCATTTCACAATTCAACCTTTTTTCTTCCGCATTTCCCATATCTTTTCACTATTCAAATTGCCTTTCTTCCATATTGTCCATATCTTATCACTATTCAACTTGCCTTTCTTCCATATTTTCCATATCATTTCACTATTCAACTTATTTTTCTTCCATATTTTCCACATCATTTCATTATTCAACCTACTTTTCTTCCGTGTTTTCCATATATTTTTCTCTATTCAACTTTCCTTTCTTCTGTATTTCCCATATCTTTTCACTTTTCAACTTTCTTTTCTTCCATATTTTCGTATCTTTTCACTTTTCAACTTACTTTTCTTCCATATTTTCCAAATCTTTCCACTATTCAACTTGCCTTTCTTCCATATTTTCCATATCATTTCACATTTCAACTCACTTTTCTTCCATATTTTCCAAATCATTTCACAATTCAACCTTTTTTCTTCCGCATTTACCATATCCTTTCACTATTCAAATTGCCTTTCTTCCATATTTTTCATATCTTTTCAGAATTGAACTTGCATTTCTTCCATATTGTCCATATCTTATCACTATTCAACTTCCCTTTCTTCCATATTTGCCATATCATTTCACTATTCAACTTATTTTTCTTCCATATTTTCCATATCATTTCACTATTCAACCTACTTTTCTTCCGTGTTTTCCATATATTTTTCACTATTCAACTTTCCTTTCTTCTGTATTTCCCATATCTTTTCACTTTTCAACTTTCATTTCTTCCATATTTTCGTATCTTTTCACTTTTCAACTTACTTTTCTTCCATATTTTCCAAATCTTTCCACTATTCAGCTTGCATTTCTTCCATATTTTCCAAATCATTTCACTATTCAAATGACTTTTCTTCCATAGTTTCCCTATCTTTTCACTATTCAACTTACGTTTCTTCCATATGTTCCATATCTTTTTTCATTGTTTCTTATGATTCTTTCAAATCAGAATTTTCTTCTCTCGATGTTTGCTGATTTTCCAAGATTAATTCTGCTTTGTTAATTCTGGAAATATAAAAGAATGATTAAGATCCTAACTTCATACGCCATGACTATGATATGGTGGTGTTTATTCTCAGAACAGTGAAATCTATATAAACATATTAAAACTCTCTGAAACGAAAATAGCAAATAGTCATAATGTCTACAAACTGTTGCTCATTTGACCTGTCTAATAAGAGCACTTGTTTATTCGAAAAACACCATTAGTCCTAAGGATGTTAAATGTAGACAGGTTTTGCTGTGTCTTGATGCTTATTGTAATTATATGATTGAAGGAAAGTGAAAGTGAGCGGACATGTATATGTGTGTTCGGTGTGTAGATTTTGCCTTTTTCTACGATTTTTGTATTTGATTTTGGAACTGTCGACACTATTTTGTTTTTCATTTTATTATTTGAGAATAAATCTTATCAGAAAATGTGAAAATAACTACCTAATTAATATATGCATATGTATATTTAAATTTATAAAAAGCACATTATAAAGTTTAAAAAAAAAAGAATTGGCATATCATTTCAAATATATAATTTGCCTGATCCAATAACATATTTCATCTGCTGTACATTGACAAAAGCTGCATGTGAGTTCATAGTTCAAGTCATAAAGGAACACCTATATAGCACATAATATTACATCTGTAATTTTGTCATGTCAAAAATGCTAATTTTCCTCACACATACTTTAAATTATAATACCCATTTGGTTCACTATAAAATTATATTTATTATTTTCTTAATTATGTTATCTTATTTTAACACCTGAATATTATATTTTATATATGTATCTGTAATTTTGTCATGCTAATTTTCTTCATCCATGCATTAAATCATGATGCCCATTTTGGGTCAATAAAATAACATTAATTATTTTCTTAATTATCTCATTTTATTCTTACCAGTCCCCCACAAACAACAGCGAGATATTTAGTTGCACGGCCCTCCGACATCCTTCCAAAATATTATGTAACCCAATTTGTCACATGTAAGATTTGTGTCAAGGACAAATCTGTGTTTACAAGTTTTAATTGAATGGTTTTACACAGTGCTCTCTCGTTGGTGTAAAAGATGTATAACCATATTTATTAATTATATTAATAATTATTATTTGGCAAAATGTCGTGGTACAGTATAAAGTGGACAATTTTATTGAATGCTCCCTAATATTTATACGTCACTCATGATACGAGTGACGTCACGAACATCTGTTTCCTGTAAAGTGCATTACAATAACCATACAAGTGTAAGAACTGAATGTACAGTGGATTGTTTCCGATATCTTTACAGATTTCCACCAACTTTAAAGTAGGTATAGTTTTGGTCTGTAGGAACTTATCTTTTCAGACAAGAAAAAGGTAGATGGAGTCCACTGGTTGTTTCTTTTTTTCCTGGCTTCTGATTGGTTGGTGGATACTGGATTCTGTCATCTCATTGGTGTAGAAGAACACTGCCCTCTACTGGTCCTAGGTCTGACCACCTGGTCACTTTGCTCCACTTATTTCGAAAGTCGCAAGTCACGTAACCGGAAATGAGTCACCAGAAGTCACGTGACTGGAAATGACGTCATCGGCAGTCAAGTGACCGGAAATGACATCATGGAAGTGATCGCGTGCGCATGCGCAACCGTTTCCCGCGATTTATTTTCTTACTCTAGTAGTAGTACAAAATGTACCATTGCGCACCATTCCAAGGGAACCCCCTTCGGGGTCACGTGACTTTCGGTCACTTCTGGTAGCCCTGTCGGTCATGCGCAATGATACATTTTGAAGAAAGAAACGCGGGTACCTGTTGCGCATGCGCACACGGTCACTTTCGTGGCGTCATTTCCGGTCACGTCGCTTCCAGTGACATCATTTCCGGTCAGCTGACTTCCGGTGACGTCTCTTCCTGCAATATTTTCCTACACTTTCGAAGTAAGTGGAGCAAAGTGACCAGGTGGTCAGATCTAGGACCAGTAGAGGGCAGTATTCTTCTACACCAATGAGATGACAGAATCCAGTATCCATCAACCAATCAGAAGCCAGAAAAAAGAACCAATCAGAAAGCAGGATAAAAAAAAGAAACAACCAGTCGACTCCATCTACCTTTTTCTTTTCTGAAAAGATAAGTTACTACAGACCAAAACTATACCTACTTTAAAGTTGGTGGAAATCTGTAAAGATATCGGAAACAATCCATTGTACATTCAGTTCTTACACTTGTATGGTTATTGGAATGCACGTTACAGGAAACAGGTTCTCGTGACGTCACTCGCATCATGAGTGACGTATAAATATTAGGGAGCATTCAATAACATTGTCCACTTTATATTGTACCACGACTTTTTGCCAAATAATAATTATTAATATAATTAATAAATATGGTTATACATCTTTTACACCAACGAGAGAGCACTGTGTAAAACCATTCAATTAAAACTTGTAAACACAGATTTGTTCTTGACACAAATCTTACATGTGTCAAATTGGGTTACAAAATATTTTGGAAGGATCTCGGAGGTCAGTGCAACTAAATATCTCGCTGTTGATGGTTGGGGACTGGTAAGAATAAAATGAGATAATTAAGAAAATAATTAATGTAATTTTATTGACCCAAAATGTGCATTATGATTTAATGCATGGATGAAGAAAGTCAGCATGACAAAATTACAGATACATGTATAAAATATACTATTTAGGTGTTAAAATAAGATAACATAATTAAGAAAATAATTAATATAATTTTATAGTGACCCAAATGGACATTATGATTTAAACTATGGGTAAGGAAAATTAGCATGTTTGACATGACAAAATTATAGATGTAATAGTATGTGCTATATAAATGCTCCTTTATGACTTGAACTATGAACACACGTGCAGCTTTTGTCAATATACAGCAGATGAAATATGTTATTGGATCAGGCAAATTATATATTTGAATTGATATGCCAAAATGTTGGGGTTTTTTTAATTCTATAATGTGTTTTTTATCAATTTAATTATGCCTATTCATATATTAATAAGGTAGTTATTTTCACATTTTCTGATAAGATTTATTCTCAAGTAATAAAATGAGAGGCGAAATATTCTGGATAGTTCCAAAATCAAATTGAAAAATCATAGAAATATGCAAAATCTACACACCGAACACACATATACATGACCACTCACTTTCACTTTCCTTCATTCATATAATTACAATAACCATCAAGATACAGTAAGACATGTCTTCATTGAACATCCTTATGACTAATGGGGTTTTTCGAATCAACAAGTGCTCTTATTAGACAGGTCAAATGAGCAACAAGTTTGTAGACATTATGACTATTTGCTATATTCGTTTTACAGAGTTTTAATATGTTTATATAGATTTCACTGTTCTGAGAATAAACACCCCAATATCATAGTCATGGCGTATGAAGTTATGATTTTAATCATTCTTTTATATTTCCAGAATTGACAAAGCAGAATTAATCTTGGAAAATCAGCAAACATCGAGAGAAGAAAATTCTGATTTGAAAGAATCATTAGAAACAATGAAAAAAGATATGGAAAATATGGAAGAAATGCAAGTTGAATAGTAATAAGATATGGACAATATGGAAGAAAGGCAAGTTGAATTCTGAAAAGCTATATGAAAAATCTGGAAGAAAGCCAAGTTGAATAGTGAAATCATATGAAAAATGCGGAAAAAAAGTAGGTTGAATTGTGAAAAGATATGGAAAATATGGAAGAAAAGTAAGTTGAAATGTGAAATGATACGGAAAACATGGAAGAAAGGCAAGTAGAATAGTGATAAGATATGGACAATATGGAAGAAAGGCAAGTTAAATAGTGAAAAGATATGGAAATTATGGAAGAAAAATAAGTTGAATAGTGCAAAGATTTTGGAAAATACAGAAGAAAATTGTCAAATGAGATGGAAAATATGGAAGAAAGGCAAGTTGAATAGTGAAATTATATGGAAAATATGGACGAAAAGTAAGTTGAAATGTGTAATGATATGGAACATATGGAAGAAGAGTAAGTTGAAAAGTGAAAAGATATGGAAAATATGGAAGAAAAGTAAGTTGAAAAGTGAAAAGATATGGCAATTATGGGAGAAAGGCAAGTTAAATAGTGAAAAGATGTGGAAAATATGGAAGAAAGGTAGGTTGAATAATGAAATGATATGGAAAATACAGAAGAAAAGTAGGTTGAATAGTAAAAAAATATAGAAAATGCGGAAGAAAAGTAGGTTGAATTGTTAAACGATATGGAAGAAAGGCAAGCTTAATAGTGATAATATATGGACAATATGAAAGACAGATCAGTTGAATAGTGAAAAGATATGAAAAATATGGAAGAAAGATAAGTTGAATAGTGAAAAGATATGAAAAATATGGAAAAACCCAAGTTGAATAGGGAAAAGTTATAGATAATACAGAAAAAAAGTAAGTTGAATAGTGAAAAGATATGGAAATTATGGAAGAAAAGTAAGTGGAATAGTGAAAAGATATGGAAAATACAGAGGAAAAGTAAGTTGAATAGTGAAAAGATTTGGAAAATACAGAAGAAAAGTCAGTTGAATAGTGAAAAGATAGGAAAAATATGGAAGAAAGCCAACTTGAATAGTGAAATGATTTGGAAAATACGGAAGAAAAGTAGGTTGAATTCTGAAATGATATGGAAAATATGGAAGAAAGACAAGTTGAATAGTGATAAGATATGGACAATATGGAAGAAAGATAAGTTGAATAGTGAAAAGATATAAAAAATATGGAAGAAACCCAAGTTCAATAGTGAAAAGATACGGATATTATGGAAGAAATGTAAGTTAAATAGTGAAAAGATATGGAAAATACAGAAGAAAAGTAAGTTGAATAGTGAAAAGATATGGATATTATGGAAGAAAAGTAAGTTGAATATGGAAATTGAATCAATGAGATGACAGAAATTAGTATCCAGAGCAGCAGCAGCAGCTATACAGACATACCTCAGAGCATCAGCAACTGCCACCGCAGCAGCAGCAGCAGCTGCCATATACGTTTACTCCAGAGCAGCAGTAGCAGCCATATACGTTTACTCCAGAGCAGCAGCAGCAGCAGCAGCTGCCATATACGCTTACTCGAGAGCAGCAGCAGCAGCAGCCACACATGTTTACACCAGAGCAGCAGCTGTACTTCCAGCCAAAACACGTTACAAACAAAAACAAACGAAACACATTATGAAAATGTCATACATTAACGTAAACATCTATGACAAAACCGCAACAAGTCAACAAAATAGTGATTAAGATGTTGAATAAACAGGAAAATTAGAGGAAGGAATCAAGAAACGTCAAGATCTCTGAAAATATAACAAAAATGCAATACGGACGTCATAGACTACTTGGAGTATTACACAACATATCCGAAAACACCGTAGGTGAAACCATTATTGAAGGTGCTAGTAAAATGGCAGGAAGATAACCAGTGAAAGGGCTAGTTCCGGTAGCCATGCTACTTATAGGAAGTGGAAGTCCTAGAGAACACCCCAAGGGGCACTTCCGGTTAAAAGGCCCCCCTAGGGCGGATAGTGTGCAACTTCCGGTTGCGCATGCGCGCACCCAAGGGAACTGCCTTCGGGATCACGAGACCTTTGGTCACTTCCGGTAGCCCTGGTACTTTTACTACCGTACTACATTGTGTACTACTATGGAAAGGAAAAAAAACGCGGGGAACGATTGTGCATGCGCAGAACATACTTCCGTGACTTCCGGTTCCGGTCCGGCCCGCTTCCAGTCACGTCACTTCTGGTCATGCGCAATGATCCGATCCTCCCAAAATATGGTTTTAGAACCACATCTATGCTACTTATAAAGATATAATATATCAAATTTAATGTGCATGACGACTTTCTGGTATAGCGCCCATCAGGTTGGTTCATAGTCTATGGCTTGGAAAGCAAAATAATGTATTAGCAAGTAAAAAGAGTTTAAAGATACAAAAGAGACAATTAGAATCTGTATATCGAAGAAGAAAAGACAACACAATGGCCAAAAGAGAAAATGCACTAAAGGTCAAACAACTATCAACAAAACATACATATAAAACTAAAGATCGAGTAACAACACGAACTCCACCAATAAACGTGTGTGAACTCATGTGCTCCGGAAGGGTAAGGAGTTTCTGTTCCACTAGTTACACATGTCCACTAGTTACACCTGTCGTGTTAATCTAAATAGGATGGCCAAACATGTTGCCTATGCTAGAGGGAGACTGATCCTAGTTTTGATAATTACATTACTTTTTTTTAGATACATACAGTTTATTGAGCAAACTCCTGATTTATAATAACATAAGTATCACAGGGTAGCTCACTTAGGACCCCTGATTGCTTACAAACTCATTTGCACAGGAAAAAAGCAAATGAGCATATTATATTAAAAAAACTCCCTTTATTTTTTTAACCATACACATACGTTTTGAAAAATGAACTATCTAACGACGTATAAATTATTTACATAAGATGACATCCATACACTCACAATAAAAAAAATTAAAAAAAAATTATATAAATAAAATAAATTTTCATAAAATGATTAGAAAAAATTTAGATTAATTACATTTCTTAGGAACTGTAAATTGTAAGCATGAAAACCATGTGAGTGTTGACAAGCTGACTACTGTGGTTAATATATACGCTGCACATTTGGAAAAGTTTGGTATGCTGATGTTTGCTTTATATCCCAGTAAAAGCTGTTCGTACGAGAGCACCTACACAGAAAGCGTGGGATTTTTTTTATCAAGTCTATTTAGCATGGCTATAACACTGAAATAGGTATATGTGTGACCGCGACTAAGCGTTACCAATGACGAGGGAATAAGGTAAAAGTTAGGAGCAATATTGATTTTATTATTTTGATCTGGTATCAATCAAACTTGTCGTCTTTTAAAACATCTAATTTGAAAATGTATTTTGCATTATATAGATAGAAAACGTCCCCAAAATGGAATCAAACGATATAAAACTAGTGGCAGTGATCGGGGCCGGTCTTTCCGGGATATCGGTTCTACGTCGTCTGTCGGAGAACAAGAAATTCCAATTAACGTGTTTTGAGAAGAACTTCAAAATTGGTGGTACTTGGATCTATACGGACCAAACTAGTGTAAATGGCTTTGAAACGCCGATTACAACAGGGATGTATACAAACCTAAGGTATTAGTTGCTATAGTTAGTGTATTTTTCTTTTGTTTACCATTGTATTCTGTCCATCGAGTAGCGGGGGTTAGGGTTAAGGTTATGATGTTTAGGGCCACGTTCAACTATAGTTCAGCCATATCGTGCCGCTTTAGTTTTATTGGTGGAGGAAACCGTAGTACCGGAGAAAAATACACCGTCCTGCCGAAATTTACTGACAAACTTTATTACATAATGCTGTATTGAGTACACCTGGGTTGGATTCGAACTCACAGCATTAGTGGTGATATGCACTGATTACACAGGTAGTCATAAATCCAACTACCATATGATCACGACGGTCCCTCCATCGAGTAACGACTTTTAATTATCCATTTGATATCTTCAATATTTTCTCAATAACAGTAAATGTTAATTTAATACCAAACTATGCATGTAGAATGTTTTAATAAAAATGTGTATATTTAATTTAGCGTTTCTGAAGTATCTTTCAACGGTATCGGCCGTGTAATGGTTAACATGTTCGCATCAAGTATGGTAGATCTTGTGGTGTAATGGTTAACATGTTCGCATCAAGTATGGTAGATCTTGTGGTGTAATGGTTAACATGTTCGCATCAAGTATGGTAGATCTTGTGGTGTAATGGTTAACATGTTCGCATCAAGTATGGTAGATCTTGTGGTGTAATGGTTAACATGTTCGCATCATGTATGGTAGATCTTGTGGTGTAATGGTTAACATGTTCGCATCAAGTATGGTAGATCTTGTGGTGTAATGGTTAACATGTTCGCATCAAGTATGGTAGATCTTGTGGTGTAATGGTTAACATGTTCGCATCAAGTATGGTAGATCTTGTGGTGTAATGGTTAACATGTTCGCATCAAGTATGGTAGATCTTGTGGTGTAATGGTTAACATGTTCGCATCAAGTATGGTAGATCTTGTGGTGTAATGGTTAACATGTTCGCATCAAGTATGGTAGATCTTGTGGTGTAATGGTTAACATGTTCGCATCAAGTATGGTAGATCTTGTGGTGTAATGGTTAACATGTTCGCATCAAGGTAGATCTTGTGTTCGGTTAAAACCAAAGACTATAACATTGGTATTTGTTGCTTCTGTGATAAGCACACAACATTAAGGAGAAAGAGGAAAGACTGGTTGGCTCGGAATCAGGATAATTTAATTTAATTCTTTATTTATGTTATGAGGATTACATACAACCAAGGGCTAATAGTATCTCTGTAATCAGGATAATGTGCCCAATCGCGTTGATCTAGTATAAAGTGGACCTCATCATCATCTCATGCAAATTAATTTGTTCTCTCCGCGATATAGCTGAACAAAATACTGAGGTGACGTTAAGCAACACTCACTATATATATTAATATTATATGTTATTCAGCTATCAGACAGGGTATATAATGTGACATTCCCGGCTTAAGTTCTATATTCCCTGAGGCGCAGCCGAAGGAAATATATATCCTAAGCCGGAAATGTCACATTATATACCCTGTCTGATAGCTGAATAACAGATATATTACGAATTTAACCATTGTTTTTGTTCAAATACAGAATCTAACCGTATTAAATATATTTGTGTCTTTTATATATATCCATTTTTCGTATTTCAAGATGTCCCTTTCCGTACCTCCGACATTCGTTCTACAATGACGTCAAAATATGTGTGACGTCATATATCACGTATGAGGTGTCTCATCAAGGAAAATCCTGTATTAAATTTCTAAATCAACACAATTTCATATGTAGTAAATTCTATAAACTTTATAAATAAAACATTAATATATCACATAACAAAACAACGGGTTTGTGAAACAATTTCACTAATTTAAATGTTAACAACATACACACAAAACCTTGGTGTGGCCCCATGACGTCAAACCTTTTCAAGGCTCAACGTGTTGTTTATTGTCAGCCGTGGAACATAAGAGTTTGCTGAAACGATCTGGTGTTTGTGGTGGAATTATCTGTTGTAATATTTTTTTGTTCATACAGCCGTTGTGAGTATAAAAACAGGATTTAATTTTGTTAAAATACATTTATCATTCCGTATTATGCTATTGATTCACTGAAGTGTTTCTATTTTGTCGGCCATGTTATCGTTTTTGGGAGACTGAAATATATACCCCGTTTGTTTTCCGAATATATGCTGACACTCAGGATTGAAGAACCAATGAAAATGTGTGTAACGATTTGTATCGTTTGTTTATTTATGTATTGCCGTTGGTGATCCAGTTAACAAGAGGGGAGAGTTAGAATCCAATTAATCGCTTTAACCCTGCCATATTTTTCTGTTTGTCCCAAGCCATGAAATGGATTTCCAACTTCTTCTGTCGTGATAATTTTTGTGTTCATTGAGTTCAGTTAATATGAGATGTGATGCTTCGTTTTCTTGATATTAATGGAAACATTACTGTTTAAACATTTAATTAGTTTTGAAAGATATTTAAAAAAAGAAAAAAAACCACTTGCACTTGAAATACTACTCACCACTTCGCGTTAAATCAATCAATAAATCAACCAAACGTGTGTGTTAAGCCAATAATATGCATTATTAATTAACTCTATGTTATTGTTGTCAATACAACCTAAACTGTCTTTACAATATAAAATCATAAACTCGGCCAATATAAAAAAACTGAGCCAATATCGATATTGGCTTAGTTTTTCCGATATTGGCTTAGTTTTTTTATATTGGCCGAGTTTATGATTTTATAATTATAAATTAATACATGACCTTTTTCATATTGCCCTTGTTATCAGCACGAGACCTTGATATCGGCCCCGAGGGACGATATCAGTCGAGGGCTGATGACAAAGGCAATATGAAAAAGGCAACTGGTAAGCTTTATCACTTGCGCTGCGAGTCGAGTGCACCCTTTTTGTAATTTGCAAAGCTGGGCGCGAACCCACGCCGTATTGGTGATAGGCTTGTATGAGTTGTTAGGTAATCCAACTACCCAACTCATTGAGCCACCCGGGCCCTCATATAATTGACACACGGGAGTTATAAGGCAATATAATACTAATTTCATTGTACTAAATGTAACATTTACTTTAGGGAGTATTTTATCATCACACTATCTTAACCTATTACGATGGATTGCTCAACTGAGACTGCTATTGCACTCTCTATGTTTATGTTGTCATATCTTTTGTGATAGTTTGTGGGATTTTTAGTGAAAGCGAATCTGTGCATGCTCATATGACTGTTAGACATGTATTGTCGTTGAAAATCCAATTACCAGGGGGTGGATGGGACCCCAGGAACCAGTTTAACACCATTGCCTATTTTTGGCTATCCCACCCCAGCATCTGGATTTCAAACGTCATATGTCGTGGCCGTTTTTATTCAGTTGTTTGAGGGGAGAGGTGGTTGTTATTGGTGCAAGTGATGACTATCGATGTATACAAAAAGCTTGAAGATACCAAAGGGGTTAATCAGTTGCCGTAAATCCCAGGAGGATAGATAGAAGTATTTATGTATTAACGGGAATCAATTTTGTCTCCTTCTAAGATTTTCTATTTAATATTGGAACTATTTGTTGAATTCATTTACATTTTTAGACTTACATAATTAAAAAATATATATTAATATTTTAGCTTAAACGGCATTTAAGATCAAAAGTAAAAACAAAATTACCCATAATGCATCTGAAACAATTGTGTTTTAGTTTGATTTTATTATTTTGCATTTTAAAAGTTTAACACAAAAGTGGAGAAAATTAAACCAGTCAATCCTGGAAAACGAGACACCAAATGGAGTGTGACCCACTGTGACGTAAGGAAGAAAAACGACATTTGTACTGATGAGTTTGACGCTGTCATTGTATGCAGTGGGTAAGCATTAATTTGAAGCCAATATTATAATCGTTCTATCATTAATAAATTAATGATATTTACATTATATTGACATTTTTACTGACGCCCATAGTTTATTTTTTCAGGCGTTTCTGCATTCCGCGGATCCAGTAGTATCGGAGAAGGAGGGAGTGTTTTTGATGGGCGTAGGAGCCAACGTTTTAACATCGTGTCACTACTAGTATTTGAAAGTTTTACTAGTAATTTTATAATGAGTGAACATAAATTAACTTACTGTTAAGATAAAACAGAGTGAGCAGATTTGACATGACAAATGTAATACGTAATACGATTTTATCTTGTCAGTATAAAACGTCGTCTGCTAATAAAATGGTTGACCGAAAAGTATTTTTTTTTGCTTTTGCGCAATAAGAAATGCGCGAAGAAAGGTACCCGCGAATTTGTCCAGTTGGGAGAAACCGCGAAAAATTGGATGCAGCGAAAATTAATACTTTTACAATTTCTGAGTAAATAGAGTATTATACGATGATCGAAATGTTTGCTTCCTGTCTTGACATTAAACTTGTAATCGAAAACGGAGCAAATATTACAGATAAAACTAATCAACTAATCTAATGACTCCAGTTTTCCATTAGTCAACTTCCCATTCATCAGTTGCAACATTCCAGCAGCACCAGCGTGTGGGATTTATATTTCTCAACTTGTTACATATATTATTCTAGAACTTGTGCACAATTCAGTGATTTTTTGGACAGAACTCAACAGTTGACACAAAAGCTACTCAACCACGGTTACGTTGCTCACAGGTTGAAGTCATATAAGATATATATTTACCTTCGCGAGCATCTAGATTTACCCCCTCCCCCCACCCCTCTCGTTTTATTTTTGGTGGGGGTCTATCTTGCTCATATTTTTAATTTTCTGCGTTGAGATATTTTGTGTTGGTCTTAGTTCTATTTTTTTCTTGGAATTCTAGATAGCTCCTTCTTTTTTCCTTTTCATTTATTGATATGAGGTGTTACATTTGTATGAATGTCTTGCGTTGAATGGTTATTATAATATCATTATAAGGGTCGGTTAAATATTTTTAGTGTCTAGCAAAATCCAACAGAATTTACTGTCTATTTGTTAGAAGAGTTTGCAGATACCAAAGGGGGGTAATCAGAATCCGTATATCGAAGAAGAACAGACAACGCAATGGCCAAAAGAAAAAGTACAAAAGGACAAACAACGATCTACAAAACATACATATAAAACTAAAGATCGAATAACATGAACCCCACTAAAAACCGGGGGTGAACTCAGGTGCTCCCGGAAGGGTAAGCAGTTCCTGCTCCACTAGTGGCACCCGTCGTGTTAATCTAGTTACAAACCCGGTAATATGTGGTGAATGAGGAAAGGACCTAGTTATTGATAAAATGTTTCAATATGTTTCTCTTGTAGCAACTGTACACGACCTAGAATTCCTGATATACCAGGGGAAAATGAATTCGACGGGATCGTTATACACAGCATGAAATATAGACACCCTGAATTGTTTGCTGGTCAGACAGTCGCTTTACTAGGAGCAAACTATTCTGGAATGGATATTGCTCTTCAATTGTCCAATCATGCTAAGAAGGTGATGATCAATATAGAATATTGGCAGTTACGAAGGTCGGGAATGACATTATGACATTATCACTAGTATCACTTCGAGTCCAAAAGGCTTTGGTTTGACCTGACCAGGGCTCGAAACCACGAGATACCATACTAGAGACGAACACACTAACAATTACACCACCGATGACAATTGAGAAGGATTGATTCCTCTAAAAAAGAAAATAAGACACAAAAATAATTTATGTTTGTCAGATTATGTGGTACCTACTACCACATACGCGCCCGTAATCACGAAATTTAGTTCCTCACAGTTACTTGTTTTGTTATCTATTCAATACGTTGTGTGCAAATTAAATTTTATTAGAAAATGAGAAACGAAAAGGCCACAATTTCGGAACATTTCCAAACTTCAATAAAAAAATCATAGAAAGATGAATAATCGATACCGTAGCACACAAATACCTGACAGCACACCTTCCTTTCCTGGCATTTCACAGGCGCTTCCATAAAAACTGACGTGGTTAAGCTGGTTTTATGGGATAATCCTCTCCTACAGTGGAATGATGTGAGTTGAACGCTAACCCCCATATTAATGTGTTTTGTTCATATTATTCTATCAATCAATGTTTCAAACTGACCTCTTCCAAACTTGTATCATGTGACCATGCCCAACATCTAAGATGGCAGTTGGTAGTATTATATTGGTAATTTATTTAATAAAAATGAAAAGCAAAAAATATCACACAGTCGAAGCAGCTCCAAAATCTAATACCAACATCGTAGAAAGAGGTTAAATCGATATCCTAACACACAAATACATGACCTCTAACACACAAATACATGACCTCTAACACACAAATACATGACCTCTAACACACAAATACATGACCTCTAACACACAAATACATGACCTCTAACACACAAATACATGACCTCTAACACAAAAATACATGACCTCTAATACACAAATACATGACCTCTAACACACAAATGCATGACCGCTAACACACAAATACATGACGCTAACACACAAATACATGACCTCTAACACACAAATACATGACCACTAATTTTCCTGGCTTGGTGCAGACATGTCAATAAAACATGTCGGGGTTAAACTTGTTTTATGAATATTGTAGAGTATGTATTATATTGTAGATTTACCTATGTCATGGGAAGCCTGTCATGGATACACGACTCCCAGGAAACATAGTTGAAAAGGCTTCAACGTTTAATAGAATCAAACAGACGTCCGTAATCTTAGAAAATGGAGAAGAGTTAGAAGTAGATTCTATCATATATTGTACAGGGTACCAGTACTATTTCCCCTTTCTACCGGATGGTATAATACAAACGACAGATGATAATAAAATGGTAACCAGTCTATACAAAGAGATTGTTCCTGTAGACTACAGCAGTCTTATGTTTATGGCTGTTCCCAGATTAATTGCTTTCTTTCGTCATTGTGATCATCAGGCGTTATTCATACGTGCCATTTTGGATGGTTCTGTTGTGCTTCCGGTCAAAGAGGAAATGAGAACAATCCTTGATCAGGATGTACAATATCGACCAGTTAATGCCGACACACAGTGGGCGTGGCACGATGAACTTTCTTCTATAGCAGGAAATTTTGACCCCAATCCACCTGTTCTGAAACAAATTTGGGATCATCACTTTGCTGCGTGGGCCAAGGACATTGTTAAGTGCAGAAAGTTAGCATACAAGATTACTGGACCGGATTATTTTATTTTTGCTTGAATCAATACATATATAATGTGCATGCTCATGGAAAAAGGAATGCACAATTGCCGAAAAGCTTGCAAGTCAATTAAGTAGTTATCTAGGAGGCACTCACTATGAACAACATATCATTGTATCTTTCTATTTAATCTTAGTTCGATTTTCACATGCATGTGGCCTAAATATGTTGCAATCGTGACTTTACGTGAACTGAAAATGTAGTTTTCAAATCAAGAGTCTGCCAGAAAAAAAATTATATTTCCAATAATAAAAATATAACAAAATCGTGCCATATTCATCATTAATTTATTTTCGGGTTGTATTCCTTACATCTTCGATTATTTCTTTAACTAGTTTGATCCCGCTCAGTACTTGATACAACATTATGTGATAAAGATTGTCAGTGATTTGCGGCAGGTCTGCGGTTTTCTCCGAGTACTCTTGTTTCCTCCATCAATAAAACTGACCTTCACGATATATCTGAGATACTTTTGAAAGTGGCGTTAAACGCCATAAACCAAACCAAACCTATCACCACTAAAATTATGAGTTCGAATGCCGCTAAGGCGAGGTGAGCTCGATACAACATTATGTGATAAAGTTTGTCACTGACACTGACTTGCGGCAGGTCTGTGGTTATCTCCGGTTACTCATGTCTCCTCCATCAATGAAACTGACAGACACGATATAACTTGAATATTTATGAAAGTGGCGTTAAACACCATAAACCAAACCAAACCATCTAGTATTTCTAGTTTGTTTTCTATCATATTCTGCATAAATCTTTTCTTCATGCATTTCTATTGCCCCCCCCCCCCCCCCCCCCCAACTTTATTACTTTAATATTTTAATTTCATTGTAAAACAAGTACTATTTAATCTTCGTGTGAGATTCACGACTGGTACCATGCTTAGAACAGAAGCAGATAAATTTGTCAAGGCATACAGACTAGCTTCCAGTTTTATTTGAAGTTAGAGTTGTCTGCTCCTTTGTTATGTTATTTCCTTGATATTTGCTACACATCTGTAGTTTTGACATACAAGTAGAGTGTATGTATATAGTGACTTGTTCCTGGTATACAACCTGTTTAACACGGCCACATGTTTGTGCTTTTCCTGGATTTCCATCGACTTATGTCGTGGTCTTTCTTGTCTTCAATGTCTTGATATGAGAGTCACTTGTCCATCTAGTCGATCTTGGTGGAATTGTTGACTATCACGTCTTTTCCAAAGTGGTTCAGTTGTGCTGTATTTATATAGACGTTAATGTAATACCCAAAAGGTTTATTTAGATTGTTCTACTTTCAGCAAAAATATGCATGTTATAGTTGTAAAGTATATGTCTAATAATCAGTTATTTAAGATGGGGTCAGGGTTATCGTTTAAACCCCACTTTCAACAATATTTTATATATCGTAGCAGTCAGTTTTATTGGTGGAGGAAACATGAGTACTCGGGAGAAAACCACCGACATGCCGCATGTCATTTACAAACTTTATCACATAATGTTGTATCGGGTAAACCTCGTCATGAACGGGGTTTGAACTCACAACTTTAGAAATGATAGACACTTATTGCACAGGTAGTTGTAAATCCAACTTACAAACTTTATTGCATAATGCTATATCGAGTATATCTCACCTGAGTGGGATTGGAACTCACACGAGGAGAACTATTTTTATCGACCTCTGTAGATTTATTTTTTATTTTATATTTTTATTTGTGATTCCTGTTGTGGTTTACATTGTTGACTGTTAATATCGTTCTCTCCCAGCATGCATTACATAACGGAAGTTTAAACAGTGATGGTCAATAATTCAAACAATATCAAACAAAGCAAACAGCCATATTGTATACCTCAAATTATTACACACAAATGAGACCACAACATTTTCGGATGTAAAATACATTTCCTAACTTGAGACAGGTACACCAATATGGCGGGGTTTGTTTCACTTTATTTTCCTTTTCCTTATTGCGATGTCAGGAGATTGAAATAAAGTTTGAGATTGTACTTGTAAATTACATAATAAAACGAAAAAAATAACAACAAAAAATACCTCACAGTCAGAACGGATCCAATGTCGTCTTGCGGATTACTTAAAGTCATCATTTCGTTATTGTCGCCACCGTCACAAATGACCACGTATATGTTTCATTTATCGCATTCATAATCCGATCTTATTCATGATTTATCACTAGGTAATTAAAGAGTGATACGATGGGTGTCACTAGATGAACAGAAACTGATTACCCTTGCGGAGCACCTGTGTTCAACTCCAGTTTTTTGATGGGCTTTGTTGTTCAATCTTTCGTTTTCTGTGTATTGTTCTGTCTTTTCTTCATTTGTATTTTCTGTCTTTCATCGATTTACGACCTTGGCATCTTCAGACTTCTCTATTCGGAAAATCGTAGAAATAGAGACAAGATAGATACCTATAACATATAATCGATACCTATAACACATAATCGATACCTATAACACAAAATCGATACCTATAACACATAGGCGATACATATAACACATTATCGATATCTATAACACACAATCGATACCAATAGCACATAATCGATACCTATAACACATAATCGATACATATAAAGCGTAATCGATACCTATAACACATAGTCGATACCTATAACACATAATCGATACCTATAACACATAATCGATACCTATATCACATAATCGATACCTATAACACATAGTCTCCCACTTTCCTGATTTATTGCAATACGAAGTGTAGAAGGGGTCGTCTTTGTCGTGATCGTATGCTAGTTGGATTTACAACAACCTATGCAATCAGTGCCTATCACCACCAATTTTATGAGTTCGAATCTCGCTCAGGCGAGGTGCACTCGATACAACATTATGTGATAAAGTTTGTCAGTGACTTCCGGCAGGTCGGTGGTTTTCTCCAGGTCCTCCAGTTTCCTCCACCAAAAACACTTACCATCACGATATAACTTAAATATTGTTAAAAGTGACGTTAAACACCACCAGCCCTAACCAAAGTGCAGACACTTAAAGTGCGGTAATGTGTTCAGCGATTATTATAAATATTTCTCATATAATGCAATTCCGTACAGAAAGGTAAAATAATCTGTCAATAACTAGCAGTATATAATAATCCACTTATTCTTTTTTTTTCCTAATAGAAATCAAGACCAATGTACGTCACAGTTTTCATTCTGAACATATAATACTCATTTCTTCACCAATAAATGTGAATATTATTTAAAAATATTTATGCACAGATGAGATTTTATTCTCAACTCTATATTAAATCTAAGTTAATTTTGTAAGCCGTTTTCACCGTATCATTCTGAAATGTAATTTTAGATAAAAATTAGAAACATATGTCTACAACTGCTTTGTTATGTTGTATAATGTTAAGTACTTAGAATACAAAAAAAACACACGGGAAAATATTGAACAAAAATGCAAGCTTTTATTTTTTTTATTTTATTTTTTTTTGCTTTGTCTTTTGTTTTTGATAATTTTAGATAAAAATAACTGTTTGATTATGCCTTAATTTATGGATTTGAGCCTATAGTAGTGACAAACAAAAATTAATGTTCAAACAATAATATACGTTATCAGTCTCGAGATGTTATATATCCCGTTTTAAACGGCAGTGGTTTTGCTAAATGGTGAGGCGTCAACAACTCGAGACTGATAACATTTTCATCTGAGTTCTAACATTAATAAGTATGTCCTTATTATAGGAAAAACATAAATACGTGTATCTTTGGAAAAAGGTCACAGAGATCGATTATTGATTTTCTGTGCCGTATGAAATGCACAGCACAGGCAATAGGCGAGAGCGATTATTGATTTTCTGTGCCGTATGAAATACACAGCACGGCTTCCATGAAGTGTTAGAAGTAAATGTTTAGCCAATCAAAATTATACTTGCCACAAGAACATCAGATAAATGGGATTAGCCTACGCGGAAGTTTAGATTGCTATATATACATATAAATACGAGGGTGATTATATCGGTAATGGTAACGCGAATAATTCACTACCTCTAAGTCAAGAAAAATGTCAAGGATATTTTTTTATCAATGTGTGACGTAAAAATATTTTTGACATTTACGTCACCGAATATGGTACTGCTTTGACAACTATTTTACCTATTTTGTTCCTGTATTTAAATACTGTTACAGTGACAGCCGGAGCCTTTGAACCGTAATGAGAGCGGGGGTTTTGGCGCTTTAAAATCTGATTCAACCCACCATTTCTTTAGAAATGCCTGTACCAAGTCAGGGTCATTACGGTTTTCACAGTTTTCCGGTTGTTGACTGATTTTGTCTGTTTATATAATTATGAGTTTTGACTTTCCCTTTGTAAGATTGTTCGGAGTTCGGTAATTTTGTTATTACCCTTACTGTTTATGTAGTGTCCTTACGAGGGTCTGAATGTAGAAATTTACTTGGACAAACCCACAATTCACAGCGATCTATAGCCTTCCACAAAGAGACCCGGGGAGGCGGAATATAACGAGTGGATTATAAGATTTATGTTTAGGGTCGGGTGGTCTTACAATGAGCCACTATCGATCACTCATAACACAATGCTTCTCATTAGTAGCCGCTCATTTACGTCCATCTCTACGGGCATGTTGTGACAAACAACGCACAAACAACACTATAAATCATGGTGGACACTAGTAAATAAGAACAAATAATACAAATAAAACATGAACTCCCTACAAAACAATGGTGAGTACATTTACGAACCCAACATCATTTTACGTGGAAATGGTAGTGGACGCCACAATGCGGAAATAAAAATATGACGACATGCAGCTGTAATTGGACGACGCGAACAACACGATTCCCACTAAGAACCAGGGATGTTCTCATGTGTTTTGGAAGGGTAAGCAGTTTCTGCTGAACTAGTTATAACCTTCGTTTTACTATTGTTATTAACCCTATAAGTCATGAATGGGAAGCGTACGGTATTGTGATTATGACAAACGGATTATATCCTTGGATTTTGATTTATTGTGTTTAACGCCACTTTCAGCAATATTTCAACTATATCATGGCGACCAATTTTAGTGGCAGAAGAAGCTGGAGTACCCGAAGAGAACCACCGACAATGGGCAAGCAACTGGTAAACTTTATCACTCACTTGCGACTGCGAGTCGAGTGCACCCTTTTTGTAATTTACAAAGCTGGGCGCGAACCCACGCCGCATTGGTGATAGGCTTGTATGAGTTGTTATGTAATCCAACCACCTAACTCATTGAGCCACCCGTCCTTATATCCTTGGTCAATTATGCCAAGGATATTCTGTAACATTTAATAAAGTCATGGTGGAGACCGTAAAATTTTGGAAGTGATGGCCTTGTTTGTAAAATACTCATGAAATAGGCTGATGGGAAACAAGGTCCTTACGTGGGACAGATGTAAAGTATCGCGGCGTTAAGCCGGTTAATGGAATCCCCCCTTTTCGACTTTCTAGTAGTATTATGTTAGGTTAGTAACCTATATTAATGTGTGATGTCATCAAAGTCATCTAGAAAATAAGCACTAATTTATGGACAGTGGCTAAATGTATCAATTTATATGTCAGTCAATTGCTCTGAGCAATGAAAACACATATTGTGAAATAAACGTATGAAGCGATCACCTTGTTTAGTTTATGAAGCGTTAAGCATTAAGAATTCAAGCGATCAATCTATTTACTAAATGTTAGACATATGTGTATATATTAACGTTTGACAAAGACTTTTATCAGACAAACATACCAGGGTTAACGACACCAATAATAGCAAAATACATTATGTTCGATTAGGTACAGAAAAGTTACGTCTTGTTAAAACATATGTGTTACATGTATTGCTACCTAAAAAGGTTATTGTCCTAATGAATTGGCGATAAAGATTGTAAAGAACGATAACTCATCATGACTAGAGAATAATAGCTGATCATGACTATGCATGTGTTCCATGGCGATAAAGATTGTAAAGAACGATAACTCATCATGACTAGAGAATAATAGCTGATCATGACTATGCATTTGTTCCATGGCAATAAAGATGGTAAAGAACGATACCTCATCATGACTAGAGAACAATAGCTGATCATGACTATACATGTGTTCCACTTGTTGTAAACACTTCCCGGTCCTTTCCTCCCTCACCGGGTTTGTAACTATAGTAACACGACGGGTGATACTAGTAGAGCAGAAACTGCCTACCATTCCGGAGAACGTGAGTTCACTCCCGATTTTTAGTGGGGTTTGTGTTACTCGATCTTTAGTTTTATGTGTATGTTTTGTAGATCGTTATTTGTCCTTTTGTACTTTTTCTTTTGGCCATTGTGTTGTCTGTTCTTCTTCGATATACGGATTCTGATTACCCCTTTGGTATCTTTTAACTCTTCTTGTCCTTTTGTACTTTTTCTTTTGGCCATTGTGTTGTCTGTTCTTCTTCGATATACGGATTGTGATTACCCCTTTGGTATCTTTTGGCCATTGTGTTGTCTGTTCTTCGATATATAGATTTTGATTACCTCCCTTTGGTATCTTCAAACTCTTCTTATAGTAGATATACAGTCACAGTGTGATAAATTACATAATATGCCATACAACCTTTTCATTTCAATTAAATGCCTTATACCAAATTATCTAGGGGACTTCGTGTGGGGTTACTACATGCCTGTGCTATCAGTGCTCGTTACAAGGTGTACTACTATATACCTGTGCTATCAGTGCCCGTTACAAGGTGTACTACTATATACCTGTGCTATCAGTGCTCGTTACAAGGTGTACTACTATATACCTGTGCTATCAGTGCTCGTTACAAGGTGTACTACTATATACCTGTGCTATCAGTGCTCGTTACAAGGTGTACTACTATATACCTGTGCTATCAGTGCTCGTTACAAGGTGTACTACTATATACCTGTGCTATCAGTGCTCGTTACAAGGTGTACTACTATATACCTGTGCTATCAGTACTCGTTACAATGTGTACTACTATATACCTGTGCTATCAGTGCTCGTTACAAGGTGTACTACTATATACCTGTGCTATCAGTGCTCGTTACAATGTGTACTACTATATACCTGTGCTATCAGTGCCCGTTACAAGGTGTACTACTATATACCTGTGCTATCAGTGCTCGTTACAAGGTGTACTACTATATACCTGTGCTATCAGTGCCCGTTACAAGGTGTACTACTATATACCTGTGCTATCAGTGCTCGTTACAAGGTGTACTACTATATACCTGTGCTATCAGTGCTCGTTACAAGGTGTACACTATACAACACCATGTTATGAAGGTTTTCAATTACTGTGACGAGTGCATGGATTTCACAGAGTCTTCTCCCCTATGAAATTGTCCGGAATTATTTAGCTGAAATATTAAAAGTTAACAACCTGTTCCACAAATGAATAAACAGAGAATACGAGTTCAGAATGCTAACTCTGTTTTGGCTGTTTCCAAATCATTATTGACCACAGAATATTATGGGTTTGAACACGGATATGGTAAATCCAAAGATTATAAAATCGGTATTGGGGTGAAAGGGCAAATATTGAATGTTATGGGACGAGATTATGTGTCCGAATTGAGCAACACGTCTATTTGTGTTCTATTGTATCGCAAGGTTAGCACTTTAAAAATTCAGCTTAACATCTATCTTAGCCCAGTACAAAGCAGGATATTATGATCATCAAATAAACGTTCGGGGAAACCAGTTGAACATAATTTGTTCAACATCATGATATATCTGCAACAATTCACACTTGTCGTTAAACAGCCATCTTACACTCATCTGATCATACTTACAAGGTCACAAGTTTATTGTAAACATTAGTAACATCGTGTAACAGATATTGTTGTATACACATGGATTATATAATGACTCATAATGTTAGAGTATCTACTTTTCTTATTAAAAGCTAAAACATTAGTACCAAATGGAGAAATTATTAACTGTTCGTTTACAGAACAAATTTCAATAACACATATATCTATCAAACCGACCGATCTTAAACTCTGTGGAAAATTACACTTAAGACGATCGCTAAGATTTTGAACGTTAATGACATCACTTTGACATTGAAATGACATTGTCTTGCGAATTACATCAAAATCATCATGTTTTGTTTTCAGTTTATTAACTTGTAATTCTTTTTTTTCTAATTTGATGACTAATATTAAGCTGTTAGTTGTGTATGTGTATCACGTGTAATCTTGGATTAACAATGCATTTGATGTGGCATCGTGGTTACATGTAATGTGTTGCCTTGGAGTGTCATAGAGCACGAGTTTAGGTCTATTCTTGATCAAATAAAAGATTTCCTCAAAGTTATTCTTTGACTTGATCTGTACTAAGAAAGTACCTAATTTTAGCAGGTTTTTTTCTATTTCAATGCCGCTATCTATTTCCACTAACTGCATGTTACGCTGAATGTAGTGGGAAATCGATCAAGGTAAATTATATTCATCAATAAACAGTTTTTTTCTTTTGGCCATGATGTTGTCTGTCCTTCTAATTACGGATTCTGATTCCCCCTTTGGTATCTTCAAACTCTTCGTTCTATTTCCAAGTTTTGTGAAGCGGCAATATGATTCGACGTATAAAGATGACTTGAACGTCATCCTTTATCCGACAAAGAAAAGGGAGAGGAGCATGTGAGGATATCTGATTGTCATGAGTGTACCTGATAAATGTTTTTACAGAAACGCGTCGTGCACATTAAATTAGATATCTACGTTTTCATTTGATTGGTTTCTGTTTCATTTTAATTATGTTGGTAACTAAGGATCTCCTCCATCAGGCAAATGTGACCTAAGCCGATTTTGGTGATCCTCTTTGGATTTAAAACTTTAAATTATTTGGCTTTCTAATCTTTCGATTTTGAGTGCATCTGACAAAGGTTAAGAAATGTGTCGTGCGCACTAAATTAGATATCTATGTTTTCACTTGCTTGATGTCTGTGTCCTTTTAATTATATGGGGTTTGTATAAAAGACATGTTTACTGCTCGTTGATTTGTTTCTATATCTTTCAATTACGTATTTTTCTTCATTATGCAAATAAGGATTATCCTTTTTGGGGTGAAAGTATTTATCTATCAGAAATATATAACACATGTTAACATAATTTAAATGAAATATGAATTTATTATGAGGATTACATTGATTTTGTATTTTGTTGGTTCAAGACCAAGATTTGCTTTCTTTTACTTGCACATTTTTTGAAGAGACGGGTTTCTAGGCAATTAATTCTAGGCCAGCTTACAATAAATAGACGATCTATGGAACTGACTGTGCAGTCTACATAGAATAGTTTTAAGGGAATTGTTTATATATGGAGAACTTTATTTATACCTCGAATTTTTTCTCAGGTTTATTTTTCATAATTTTACATGTTTATACTTGGACTTCAATTAATGCAACATTGAGAATTCATTCGTCGGTGCCAATTTTACGAGAAGGTAAGTAATTGTCAGTCTTTTCTATAATTAATAAGCTAATAAAGATAAATGGACGACAATAAAACGTAGCACATCCGCTATCGGTTCTCTCTTTAGCTTCTGCTTCACGAAAAACGAACAATAAATATAACATGCATACAATTCCAAATAAGGACTCGATATTCTATACAACAACACTGCTCAGCAAGTTATATGGTGATCGGAATTTTACTCACACGTGCAAATTACTTGCAGCTGTATAAGTTTGATAATTGAGGAGGTGTGGGCTTAACCTAATCTCGTTGAGATTAGGATTCCGAAGAAATGTTCTGTCTGTTCTTCATCCTAATCTTGTTTCAAGCCCTATCAAGGGTATTCTGGATATTTTAAATTTGACCCCCCGGTGCATTCCGATGGATATTTTGGCATGGACGGATTGTGTCAGATCAAATGCAGCTAAGATTTCATAAATAGACATATTTTCTAGTTCAAATCTGCAAAAATATTGACATTTCCTTACCTTTATAGCGTATATCCGACAAAATAATCCAAAATCTACTTTAAGCTGACCGCCATTTTACTGATCTCTAGAACTACACCACGTGATCAAAAATCGTGACGTATTTTGGTATAGTCTGTTTTGTAGTTCGAGATATCGATGTCAAATATTATATTATAATTTAAAAATCCCATATACACGGCTTGAAATTTTGTAATTATGTTATAAATATTTTATTAAAACCAATCAACAGCCCATAAAAGATATGCTTGCATATACACAATAAATAATTGACATCGACCTTTCATTTAGAAACATGCTGTAGCAAAATTCGTGACGATTTTGATCACGTGGTGTAGTTCATGAGTTCAGTAAAATGGCGGTCAGCTTAAAGTAGATTTTGGATTATTTTGTCGGATATACGCTGTAAATGGTAAGGAAATATCAACGATATTAGGTTTAACCCTGTCACATTGTCCTGAAATTGCTGTATCTAGTAAGGAGAATGAGCGGTTATGAGAAACAGGCTACTGGGCCAGGGCTATTAAAATATTCGCCTTAGTTGATCTCTTAAAAGTATATATTCCGATATCAAGATCTTGTTGAAAAATATTCTGTCTCTGCAGAGACGATAGTAAACGATGGATTTTCATAAATTAAATATGGAAAATGTATAAAGATAAGGATTAAGTAATCGTGGTTTAGACATGACATCATTCAACATCTCATTTGAAATCAAATTCTGTAAGTAAGGGTAATAACAAAATTACCGAACTCCGAACAATCTTACAAAGGGAAAGTAAAACTCATAATTATATAAACAGACGAAATCAGTCAACAACCGGAAAACTGTGAAAACCGTAATGACCCTGACTTGGTACAGGCATTTCTAAAGAAATGGAGGGTTGAATCAGATTTTAAGGCGCCAAACCTCCCGCTCTCATTACGGTTCAAAGGTTCCGGCTGTCACTATAACAGTATTTAAATACAGGAACAAAATAGGTAAAATAGTTGTCAAAGCAGTACCATATTCGGTGACGTAAATGTCAAAAATATTTTTACGTCATACATTGACAAAAAAAATATCCTTGACATTTTTGACTTCTTTATCTTTATACATTTTCATATAATGAAAATGCATCGCTTATAATTTTTTCTGCAGAGACGGAATATATTTCGACAAGATCTTGGTACCGGAATATAAACTTTTTAAGAGATCGAATAAGGCGAATCTTTTTATAGCCCTGGTCCAGTAGCCTGTTTCTCAGATGAAGATGACGTTTCAGGAAATCAGAATAATTGCTACTGGCCCTTGCATAGCGAATCAATTGCGAGATGTAAACACCATATGCAGGAGAAGCTGGTATATTGCTGCACATGTTTGGAAAATTTATGATTTTAAAATTGAAGTCGTCCCGCTTATCATAAATTTTAGTACTGAGTTGACCACTGTCGTCAAATTCGAGG
Organism: Bathymodiolus brooksi; assembly: GCA_963680875.1. Lineage (NCBI taxonomy): Eukaryota > Metazoa > Mollusca > Bivalvia > Mytilida > Modiolidae > Bathymodiolus > Bathymodiolus brooksi. The sequence goes on along the minus strand of OY804589.1, from coordinate 86,394,184 downwards.
TATATGTCCAAAAATGATGCGGACGAAGATGTATCGGTGGTCTCTTTAACTTCCAGCTCTGGAGGATATATCAATGGAAGAAATTCTGCAATACCTGTATGTGAAATTAAAGGCTCTAGCCTCATGAATCTTCTTATCTTTTACAAGCTTTTGAAGAAACTCCGACTCATATGAGTATAACAAATAAATCGGCTAGAAGAGGGGCACAATTCGTACCCATTGGTATGCCGACGACCTGCTGAAACAGTGTCCCTCCAAAGGAGACAAATATGTTATCGATGAGGTGCTCCAGCATACTGATCACTTGTTCCTCGGAGTAGCATGTTTTACCTTTTTGAATTTTGTTTGAAAAATATGTGGAATTGTAGCCTAACACAACAAATTTTGAGCCATAGTTTCTATGACTAAAAGCTTTATGAATTGTTTCTTTTAAGCGGGTTTTTAATTTGTCATGCGGTAGGGTGGTATATAGAGTTGAAAAATCAAAAGTTTGGTGGAGGATACCTGAGAGAAAGATCTTGATTTCAGGTTATCCAAAAGATCTTTAGAGTTTTTCAAAATCCACATGTGATTTATGCCACTAGGCGAGTAAACAGTTTCACAATATTTCTGTTGTCCCTCTTTTACTGCAGACAGAATCTTTGTCAGGTGAATAGACAATTCTTTCGTCGAACAAGTTGATGATCCCGCTATGTACCTTTCTTTGTATGGTGTCTTATGGAGTTTAGGTATCCAATATAAATAGGGTAAATTGACCGTTTAGTTAAGCCGTTCTGCAGAGACGATAATAAACGATGGATTTTCATAATGTACTGCGTTGATTACTATTATACCTAATTTGTCCCAGTATTGTTAAAAATGCTGTTATAGTGACAACCGGAACTTTTTAACCGTAATGGAAGCGGGAGGTTTGGCGCCGTAAAATCTGATTCAACCCACCATTTATTTGGAAATGCCTGTACCAAGTCAGGGCCATTGCGATTTTCCCAGTTTTCCGGTTGTTGACTGATTTTTTCTGTTTGTTGACTGATGAGTTTTGCCTTTCCATTTGGAAGATTGCTCGGTGTTCGGTAATTTTTTTATTACCCTTATGTACATGTCTTTAGTAATAAAAATGTAGATACGTTATATATTTCCTCTCAATGTCAAAAGATTGGAAAGCCAAAAATATAAAAGTCGTTTGCAATAAGTACGGGTTTCGGGTAATGGTTATGGTTTGAACTCCACTTTCGACAATATTTCAGCTATATTGTGGTGGTCAGTTTTATTAGTGGAGGAAATCGGAGAAGACCACCAACCTGCTACATGTCACTAACAAACTTTATGACGTAATGATGTATCGAGTAAACCTCAACATGAGAGAGATTCGATCTCACAACTTGAGTGTTGATAGGCACTGATTACATAAGTAATTGTACATCCAACTATAATACGATCACGAACATGACGGCTCCTGCCAAAGAAAATTAGCAGTGTAGCCACAATCGGTTAAGATTGCATATACCTTGCTTTTGTAAGATGTTGGGGGTGCATTCGATACTTACGGAATTGTAGCGATGTAGTTGTCTCTATCAAAGAACAAAATGATCGCAACACTTGCAGTATATCTCCAGGCAGAGGCAGCCTTCAGCCAATTGGTACCTGCGCTTATGAGAACCATGAAGGACTTGTCTACCCTTGACTGTTCAGGTACACACAACAACAAACTGCAGGCTTTACTGAAATCAGCATTGGACCCGCAGCTCATAAGGCCTGTCCTGTCTCCATGTAGTTTATCACAGCTATACCGATAGTGACCAACCTAGTATATTAATTTGACATAAGTCAAACCTACTCTAAAGGTGTATGAGTCAGTTTATCAAACTAATGAAACGATAAAATACTACACTGTAAACGAATACAAGTAAATTTGACCCGAATTGTTTTTATTTGCAAATGACCAGTGTAATCATGCTAATTTATATGGAGCTATTAGGTAATGGTGTTGGGTCACAGAGGTCAACCGATAGGGCCGTGGCAGATAGTGTATGCTCTCTCGATGCAGATTGTTAGCTATAAGAAAGTTAAAGATCTATTTTGTAGAATTTGAAGGAGCATTGTAACCACAATTTGAGTGAGTTAGCCATTGTTGTTGAACACTAGGAGGGCACATTTTATCATGGCGAGATCATGTTAAATCTCGATGAGATATATCGTTTATATGGCAAACATGCACATCATTGCTTTAACCATGGGTTGGTCACAATTCTAAAAACATGAACAAAATGTTATGGTCATCCAAATATACTAACATATAAGAAGAATTTGAAGATACCGAAGGGGTAATCAGAGGCTGTAAATCAAAGATGGAAATACAACACAATGGCCAACAGAAAAAGGACAAAAGAACCGATCTACAAAACACTCCCCAGAAGACTAAAGCAACACAAACCCCATCTAAAAAGCAGGGGTGAACTCAGGTGCTCCGGAAGGGTAAGCAGTTCCTGTTCCACTAGTGGCAGCTCTATTATCACAGTGATTTGTCATATTAATGTTTTTTCTGTATATTTCAGAATTTGTGAAAATTAAAATAACGACTCCCACCACAGAGAAATCTCGCACTAAGCGAGACTCAGGGACAATACCAGTAGGATCTAACCTGCTACCTCATGAACTAAGTATTAGTTTTGCACTTGGAGGAGATTATATTCATCTAGATTTAAAAAAGAATAGAAAGTTAGATAATGCTCCTGTTCCAATTCAAACGACATTCTCTGATAACTCAGTACGATCACACAGACTTTCATCAATAAAGGTAAATAAATAGAATAAAAACATAGACATCACATTTAGTGCATACGACCTGTTTCTGGAATAACCTTCATCGGGTACGCTTAAAATGGAAGTTAAGGAAGTTATAAATCCCAAGGGTCAGGGATATTTTGCTTTGAAGAGGAACACCCAACCTCCTCAATTGAGGAGGGACAAATACATATGTAATGCACGATGAAATTATTAATATTATTAAGCAAAAGCGCTTATATTTTTTTATATCACCTTACGAGCTCTGTATGTAGATGTATGTATGAAGTATGTCAGAGAGGATTGATATATGTCAAGTTGCTACATCTTGATATTTCTTCAAATATCCCAAGTAGTTCCCACTTATTATGATGTAAGGATTATACCATGCAATGTGACTAGACTGGTTTACTGAGGTTTATCAATTATATTAAATAAACGTTAGATAAAACCGCAGGGGCAATCATTAATGGACAATTCATAGACTCTGGCGAAATTAGACAGACATAGGACGAAGACAAACAGCCCCAAATAAAATAAAAAACACAAGCAAAAAACACAACAGAACACAGATGAGCAACACGGACCTCATCCAAAAACCGGGGTGAACCCATGTGCTTGCGAAGGGTAAACAGTTCATGTTCCAATATAGTGGTATAATATATATTATGCATATACCTATAAGTATTTACCTATTAAATTATATGCATAACATACAAATCTAAGAAAATAATAATAATAATAATAATAAATTAATAAATAAATGATACATAATAATAACTATTTAATGAAAAGAATCCAAGTGAAAACTTATGTGTATGGTGTATATATATATATATTTTTTTATATAAATCCTCTGAAGTTCGACCATTATTATTTTATAACTGATGGGTCACTGCTTGTTATATAGCATACATTCGAATGCAACTATTACTATGTCAATGGTATGATTAAATTTTGATTTGTTATTGTTTCATAAAATTTTTGTCATCTTCCAATCAATGTAATCAATCCATAATCATTGTATTAAATTTTTTGTTAATTGTTCTGCCCGATAGGGCTCCTTAATTGGAAATAAAAATATTTGTATTTGTATTGTATTTGTATAAGACACCTGTCGTGTCATTCAAATGTATAGTCAAATCCAATAAAAGTATTGTCAGTGATAGAGGAAAGAAAACAATATACGATAAAATCTACATACATACACCGAGGCAGAGACAGAAAAACACTAGGCAATTGATTTGTGTTTCCTTATGATAATCTATTACCTACCAGGCTACGACATTTCTATATAATTAGGAAACAAGAAAAGCGTGACGATAACAAAGGTGTAATCACAAGCTTTAAATCGAAGAAGGACGGACAATATAATGGCCAAAAGAATAAGACAAGAAGCTAAGCTAACACTTAAAAAAACAGGATTCAGCAGCACGAACGTCACTAAACATCAGGAAATCTTTGTTTTATCTCTCTTTTATTCTTCAAATTAAGGTGTTCAGTGTAAATACAGAACAGGTATATTTGTTCACCTGGTAATTGTGGTCAGTTGAGCATAATTTGTTCTACTCCCTGTTCCACTTTTCCTGGTCTTGGTGTGCATAGCTAGAGATTGTGTCGGAATCCCCACAAATAGATATAACAAGCAACGAATCAGTCTACTTATACTTAATCTCGGGAAATCCTATTACCAACATGTTTATGCTAGAACTAATTGACGGGTTTCATTATCAAGCTATGTCACGAATGACTAAATAACGCAGTAATTTACGAATGTGCATAGCACATGATAGAGTTAAAACGTTATTGAGTCATGAGTGACATATTTTTTATAACGAAATTCGTCAAAAGGTATTAAATACATAGATAACAAATGTTTAGATTCGACATAAATATAAAATGAGTTTAATTGCACTATATTACGCTTGTACCGTAGGGATATACTATAATGTGTAACGCTTCAAAAATATGTCAATTTTTTTTTGTATTCGAAACGGCCAGAGGGACTTAATTGTAAAACCTACAAAATGTAACTCCGACAGGTAAATGGTGCGAAAAATAGCGAGAATGAAAATAAAAAACGGTAATTTCACTGTAAAAAATAATAGACGTGTTCCATTTTCAGCATGTTGGTTCTTATTATCAAAGTAAAGACAAAATGGTCAACATTCATTTAGAGTGTACATCAAATACGAGTAGTACGTGTACACATTATCAAATGGTAAGTACAATTATAAGCATACATTTAGAGTGTACGTCAAATACCAGCAGTACGTGTACACATTATAAACATACATTTAGAGTGTACATCAAATATGAGTAGTACGTGTACACATTATAAAGGGGTAAGTACAATTATAAACATACATTTAGAGTGTACGTCAAATACCAGCAGTACGTGTACACATTATAAGCATACATTTAGAGTGTACATCAAAAACGAGTAGTACGTGTTCACATAATAAAGTGGTAAGTACAATTATAAACATACATTTAGAGTGTACGTCAAATACCAGCAGTACGTGTACACATTATAAACATACATTTAGAGTGTACATCAAATACGAGTAGTACGTGTACACATTATAAAGTGGTAAGTACAATTATAAACATACATTTAGAGTGTACGTCAAATACCAGCAGTACGTGTACACATTATAAACATACATTTAGAGTGTACATCAAAAACGAGTAGTACGTGTACACATTATAAAGTGGTAAGTACAATTATAAACATACATTTAGAGTGTACGTCAAATACCAGCAGTACGTGTACACATTATAAACATACATTTAGAGTGTACATCAAAAACGAGTAGTACGTGTACACATTATAAAGTGGTAAGTACAATTATAAACATACATTTAGAGTGTACGTCAAATACCAGCAGTACGTGTTCACATTATAAACATACATTTAGAGTGTACATCAAAAACGAGTAGTATGTGTACATATTATAAAGTGGTAAGTACAATTATAAACATACATTTAGAGTGTACGTCAAATACCAGCAGTACGTGTACACATTATAAAGTGGTAAGTACAATTATAAACATACATTTAGAGTGTACATCAAATACCAGCAGTACCTGTACACATTATAAACATACATTTAGAGTGTACATCAAAAACGAGTAGTACGTGTACACATTATAAAGTGGTAAGTACAATTATAAACATATATTTAGAGTGTACGTCAAATACCAGCAGTACGTGTACACATTATAAACATACATTTAGAGTGTACTTCAAAAACGAGTAGTACGTGTACACATTATAAACATATATTTAGAGTGTACATCAAATAGGAGTAGTACGTGTACACATTATAAAGTGGTAAGTACAATTATAAACATACATTTAGAGTGTACATCAAATACGAGTAGTACGTGTACACATTATAAACATATATTTAGAGTGTACATCAAATAGGAGTAGTACGTGTACACATTATAAAGTGGTAAGTACAATTATAAACATACATTTAGAGTGTACGTCAAATACCAGCAGTACGTGTACACATTATAAACATACATTTAGAGTGTACATCAAATATGAGTAGTACGTGTACACATTATAAAGTGGTAAGTACAATTACAAACATACATTTATAGTGTACATCAAATACCAGCAGTACGTGTACACATTATAAAGTGGTAAGTACAATTATAAACATACATTTAGAGTGTACATCAAATACCAGCAGTACGTGTACACATTATAAACATACATTTAGAGTGTACATCAAATACGAGTAGTACGTGTACACATTATAAAGTGGTAAGTACAATTATAAACATACATTTAGAGTGTACATCAAATACCAGCAGTACGTGTACACATTATAAACATACATTTAGAGTGTACATCAAATACGAGTAGTACGTGTACACATTATAAAGTGGTAAGTACAATTATAAACATACATTTAGAGTGTACATCAAATACCAGCAGTAGGTGTACACATTATAAACATACATTTAGAGTGTACATCAAAAAAGAGTAGTACGTGTACACATTATAAAGTGGTAAGTACAATTATAAACATATATTTAGAGTGTACGTCAAATACGAGCAGTACGTGTACACATTATAAACATACATTTAGAGTGTACATCAAATACCAGCAGTACGTGTACACATTATAAACATACATTTAGAGTGTACATCAAATACGAGTAGTATGTGTACACATTATAAAGTGGTAAGTACAATTATAAACATACATTTAGAGTGTACGTCAAATACCAGCAGTATGTGTACACATTATAAACATACATTTAGAGTGTACATCAAATAGGAGTAGTACGTGTACACATTATAAAGTGGTAAGTACAATTATAAACATATATTTAGAGTGTACATCAAATATGAGTAGTACGTGTACACATTATAAAGTGGTAAGTACAATTATAAACATACACTTAGAGTGTACGTCAAATACCAGCAGTACGTGTATACATTATAAACATACATTTAGAGTGTACTTCAAAAACGAGTAGTACGTGTACACATTATAAAGTGGTAAGTACAATTATAAACATATATTTAGAGTGTACATCAAATATGAGTAGTACGTGTACACATTATAAAGTGGTAAGTACAATTATAAACATATATTTAGAGTGTACATCAAATATGAGTAGTACGTGTACACATTATAAAGTGGTAAGTACAATTATAAACATATATTTAGAGTGTACATCAAATACGAGTAGTATATGTACACATTATAAAGTGGTAAGTACAATTATAAACATAGATTTAGAGTGTACGTCAAATACCAGCAGTACGTGTACACATTATAAACATACATTTAGAGTGTACATCAAATACCAGCAGTACGTGTACACATTATAAACATACATTTAGAGTGTACATCAAATATGATTAGTACGTGTACACATTATAAAGTGGTAAGTACAATTATAAACATACATTTAGAGTGTACATCAAATACCAGCAGTACGTGTACACATTATAAACATACATTTAGAGTGTACTTCAAAAACGAGTAGTACGTGTACACATTATAAAGTGGTAAGTACAATTATAAACATATATTTAGAGTGTACATCAAATATGAGTAGTACGTGTGCACATTATAAAGTGGTAAGTACAATTATAAACATATATTTAGAGTGTACGTCAAATACCAGCAGTACGTGTACACATTATAAACATATATTTAGAGTGTACATCAAATACCAGCAGTACGTGTACACATTATAAACATACATTTAGAGTGTACTTCAAAAACGAGTAGTACGTGTACACATTATAAAGTGGTAAGTACAAATATAAACATACATTTAGAGTGTACGTCAAATACCAGCAGTACGTGTACACATTATAAAGTGGTAAGTACAATTATGAACATACATTTAGAGTGTACGTCAAATACCAGCAGTACGTGTACATATTATAAACATACATTTAGAGTGTACTTCAAAAACGAGTAGTACGTGTACACATTATAAAGTGGTAAGTACAATTATAAACATACATTTAGAGTGTACATCAAATACCAGCAGTACGTGTACACATTATAAACATACATTTAGAGTGTACATCAAATACGAGTAGTATGTGTACACATTATAAAGTGGTAAGTACAATTATAAACATACATTTAGAGTGTACGTCAAAAACGAGTAGTACGTGTACACATTATAAACATACATTTAGAGTGTACATCATATACCAGCAGTACGTGTACACATTATAAACATACATTTAGAGTGTACTTCAAAAACGAGTAGTACGTGTACACATTATAAAGTGGTAAGTACAATTATAAACATATATTTAGAGTGTACATCAAATATGAGTAGTACGTGTACACATTATAAAGTGGTAAGTACAATTATAAACATACATTTAGAGTGTACGTCAAATACCAGCAGTACGTGTACACATTATAAAGTGGTAAGTACAATTATAAACATACATTTAGAGTGTACGTCAAATACCAGCAGTACGTGTACACATTATAAACATACATTTAGAGTGTACTTCAAAAACGAGTAGTACGTGTACACATTATAAAGTGGTAAGTACAATTATAAACATACATTTAGAGTGTACATCAAATACCAGCAGTACGTGTACGCATTATAAACATACATTTAGAGTGTACATCAAATACGAGTAGTATGTGTACACATTATAAAGTGGTAAGTACAATTATAAACATACATTTAGAGTGTACGTCAAAAACGAGTAGTACGTGTACACATTATAAAGTGGTAAGTACAATTATAAACATATATTTAGAGTGTACATCAAATATGAGTAGTACGTGTACACATTATAAAGTGGTAAGTACAATTATAAACATATATTTAGAGTGTACATCAAATACGAGTAGTACGTGTACACATTATAAAATCGTAAGCCTAACATTAATTTACGACAGAGAGGTTTCTGCAATACATCATGGGAAGTATTATCATTTAATTTGTAATTCCATGACAATTTATTCCGAGAATATAGGATTGGGAGTGTGTGAGTTATTTTTGTGTAACGGCAATTCAGCAATTTTTCAGCTATATCATGGCGAGAACAAGTTAATTTTCAATGAGATGATGCTAATATCCGATTGGTACTAGACCAACACGGTTAGTTGGATTTGCATAGTGCTAGCTCACTGAAACAATAGTCCGCGGATAGACATGTCGCCCAGCTAGGACACATTATCCTGATTCCGAGCCAACCACGTCTTTGCTCTTTCTCCTTAATGATGCGTGCTTAGAAGAGATGCAATAAATATCAATTGTATAGTCTTTGGTTTGACCCGGTCGAGGCTCAAGCCCATGATCTACCACACTCGAGGCCATCACGACAACCATTACACCACCGATATGGTCAGACTATATGATTAGACAGTCCGGTCGAGGCTCAAGCCCATGATCTACCGCACTGGAGGCCATCACGACAACCATTACACCACCGATATGGTCAGACTATATGATTAGACGGTCCGGTCGAAGCTCAAGCCCATGATCTACCACACTCGAGGCCATCACGACAACCATTACACCACCGATATGGTCAGACTATATGATTAGACAGTCCGGTCGAGGCTCAAGCCCATGATCTACCACACTGGAGGCCATCACGACAACCATTACACCACCGATATGGTCAGACTATATGATTAGACAGTCCGGTCGAGGCTCAAGCCCATGATCTACCACACTCGAGGCCAGCACGACAACCATTACACCACCGATATGGTCAGACTGTGATTAGACAGTCCGGTCGAGGCTTAAGCCCATGATCTACCACACTCGAGGCCAGCACGACAACCATTACATCACCGATATGGTCAGACTATATGATTAGACAGTCCGATCGAGGCTCAAGCCCATGATCTACCACACCCTAGGTCAGCACTACAACCATTACACAACCGATATGGTCAGACTATATGATTAGACAGTCCGGTCGAGGCTCAAGCCTATGATCTACCACACTCGAGACCATCACGACAACCATTACACCACCGATATGGTCAGATTATGATTAGACAGTCCGGTCGAGGCTCAAGCCCATGATCTACCACACTCGAGACCATGTCGACAACCATTACACCACCGATATGGTCAGACTATATGATTAGGCAGTCCGGTCGGGGCTCAAGCCCATGATCTACCACACTCGAGGCCATCACGACAACCATTACACCACCGATATGGTCAGACTATATGATTAGACAGTTCGGTCGAGGCTCAAACCCATGATATACCACATTGGATGCCATCACGACAACCATTGCACCACCGATATGGTCAGACTATATGATTAGACAGTCCGGTCGAGGCTCAAGCCCATGATCTACCACACTGGAGGCCATCACGACAACCATTACACCACCGATATGGTCAGACTATATGATTAGACAGTCCGGTCGAGGCTCAAGCCCATGATCTACCACACTCGAGGCCATCACGACAACCATTACACCACCGATATGGTCAGAATATATGATTAGACAGTCCGGTCGAGGCTCACGCCCATGATCTACCACACCCGAGGTCATCACGACAACCATTACACCACCGATATGGTCAGACTATTTGATTAGACAGTCCGGTCGAGGCTCAAGCCCATGATCTACCACACTCGAGGCCATCACGACAACCATTACACCACCGATATGGTCAGAATATATGATTAGACAGTCCGGTCGAGGCTCAAGCCCATGATCTACCACACTGGAGGCCATCACGACAACCATTGCACCACCGATATGGTCAGACTATATGATTAGACATTCCGATCGAGGCTCAAGCCCATGATCTACCACACTCGAGGCCATCACGACAACCATTACACCACCGATATGGTCAGACTATATGATTAGACGGTCCGGTCGAAGCTCAAGCCCATGATCTACCACACTCGAGGCCATCACGACAACCATTACACCACCGATATGGTCAGACTATATGATTAGACAGTCCGGTCGAGGCTCAAGCCCATGATCTACCACACTGGAGGCCATCACGACAACCATTACACCACCGATATGGTCAGACTATATGATTAGACAGTCCGGTCGAGGCTCAAGCCCATGATCTACCACACTCGAGGCCAGCACGACAACCATTACACCACCGATATGGTCAGACTGTGATTAGACAGTCCGGTCGAGGCTTAAGCCCATGATCTACCACACTCGAGGCCAGCACGACAACCATTACATCACCGATATGGTCAGACTATATGATTAGACAGTCCGATCGAGGCTCAAGCCCATGATCTACCACACCCTAGGTCAGCACTACAACCATTACACAACCGATATGGTCAGACTATATGATTAGACAGTCCGGTCGAGGCTCAAGCCTATGATCTACCACACTCGAGACCATCACGACAACCATTACACCACCGATATGGTCAGATTATGATTAGACAGTCCGGTCGAGGCTCAAGCCCATGATCTACCACACTCGAGACCATGTCGACAACCATTACACCACCGATATGGTCAGACTATATGATTAGGCAGTCCGGTCGGGGCTCAAGCCCATGATCTACCACACTCGAGGCCATCACGACAACCATTACACCACCGATATGGTCAGACTATATGATTAGACAGTTCGGTCGAGGCTCAAACCCATGATATACCACATTGGATGCCATCACGACAACCATTGCACCACCGATATGGTCAGACTATATGATTAGACAGTCCGGTCGAGGCTCAAGCCCATGATCTACCACACTGGAGGCCATCACGACAACCATTACACCACCGATATGGTCAGACTATATGATTAGACAGTCCGGTCGAGGCTCAAGCCCATGATCTACCACACTCGAGGCCATCACGACAACCATTACACCACCGATATGGTCAGAATATATGATTAGACAGTCCGGTCGAGGCTCACGCCCATGATCTACCACACCCGAGGTCATCACGACAACCATTACACCACCGATATGGTCAGACTATTTGATTAGACAGTCCGGTCGAGGCTCAAGCCCATGATCTACCACACTCGAGGCCATCACGACAACCATTACACCACCGATATGGTCAGAATATATGATTAGACAGTCCGGTCGAGGCTCAAGCCCATGATCTACCACACTGGAGGCCATCACGACAACCATTGCACCACCGATATGGTCAGACTATATGATTAGACATTCCGATCGAGGCTCAAGCCCATGATCTACCACACTCGAGGCCATCACGACAACCATTACACCACCGATATGGTCAGACTATATGATTAGACAGTCCGGTCGAGGCTCAAGCCCATGATCTACCACACTCGAGGCCATCACGACAACCATTACACCACCGATATGGTCAGACTATATGATTAGACAGTCCGGTCGAGGCTCAAGCCCATGATCTACCACACTCGAGGCCATCACGACAACCATTACACCACCGATATGGTCAGACTATATGATTAGACAGTCCGGTCGAGGCTCAAGCCCATGATCTACCACACTCGAGGCCAGCACGACAACCAGTACACCACCGATATGGTCAGACTATATGATTAGACAGTCCGGTCGAGGCTCAAGCCCATGATCTACCACACCCGAGGTCAGCACGACAACCATTACACCACCGATATGGTTAGACTATATGAATAGACAGTCCGGTTGAGGCTCAAGCCCATGATCTACCACACTCGAGGCTAGCATGACAACCATTACACCACCGATATGGTCAGACTATATGATTAGACAGTCCGGTCGAGGCTCAAGCCCATGATCTACCACACTCGAGGCCATCACGACAACCATTACACCACCGATATGGTCAGACTATATGATTAGACAGTCCGGTCGAGGCTCAAGCCCATGATCTACCACACTGGAGGCCATCACGACAACCATTACACCACCGATATGGTCAGACTATATGATTAGACAGTCCGGTCGAGGCTCAAGCCCATGATCTACCACACTCGAGGCCAGCACGACAACCAGTACACCACCGATATGGTCAGACTATATGATTAGACAGTCCGGTCGAGGCTCAAGCCCATGATCTACCACACCCGAGGTCAGCACGACAACCATTACACCACCGATATGGTTAGACTATATGAATAGACAGTCCGGTTGAGGCTCAAGCCCATGATCTACCACACTCGAGGCTAGCATGACAACCATTACACCATCGATATGGTCAGATTATAAGATTAGACAGTTTGACATTAGAAGCATACAAGGGTACATAAGAATATATATGGTGTTCTAGTTTCTAAACACTTTTGATTTTTCTAGCCTCGCACATTTTTGACAATGAGTGTAACAGATGATGATGATTGATTTTTGGTGTTTAGCGCCACTTTCAGCAATATTTCAGCTATATCATGACGACCAGTTTTACTGGTGGAAGAAGCTGGAATACCCGGAGAGAACCACCGACCATGGGCAGCAAGCAACTGGTAAGCTTTAGCACTTGCGGCTGCGAGTCGAATGCACAATGTTTTGTAATTTACAAAGCCGGGTGCGAATAAGGGTAATAACAAAATTACCGAACTCCGAACAATCTTACAAAGGGAAAGTCAAAACTCATAATTATATAAACAGACAAAATCAGTCAAAAACAGGAAAACTGTGAAAACCGTAATGACCCTGACTTGGTACAGGCATTTCTAAAGAAATGGTGGGTTGAATCAGATTTTAAGGCGCCAAACCTCCCGCTCTCATTACGGTTCAAAGGTTCCGGCTGTCACTGTAACAGTATTTAAATACAGGAACAAAATAGGTAAAATAGTTGTCAAAGCAGTACCATATTCGGTGACGTAAATGTCAAAAATATTTTTACGTCACACATTGACAAAAACAAAATTTCACTACTTTGTCTTTATACATTTTCACTATATGAAAATGCATCGCTTATAATTTTTTCTGCAGAGACGGAATATATTTCGACAAGATATTGGTATCGGAATATAAACTTTTTAAGAGATCGAATAAGGCGAATCTTTTTATAGCCCTGGTCCAGTAGCCTGTTTCTCAGATGAAGATGACGTTTCAGGAAATCAGAATAATTGCTACTGGCCCTTGCATAGCGAATCTATTGCGAGATGTAAACACCATATGCAGGAGAAGCTGGTATATTGCTGCACATGTTTGGAAAATTTATGATTTTAAAATTGAAGTCGTCCCGCTTATCATAAATTTTAGTACTGAGTTGACCACTGTCGTCAAATTCGAGGTATAAGTCCAAAAATGATGCGGACGAAGCTGTATCGGTGGTCTCTTTAACTTCCAGCTCTGGAGGATATATCAATGGAAGAAATTCTGCAAATCTAGAATTATTGATAGATAAAACGTCATCAATATACCTGTATGTGAAATTAAAGGCTCTAGCCTCATGAATCTTCTTATCTTTTACAAGCTTTTGAAGAAACTCCGACTCATATGAGTATAAAAATAAATCGGCTAGAACCCACGCCGTATTGGTGATAGGCTTGTATGAGTTGTTAGGTAATTCAACTACCTAACTCATTGAGCCAACCGGGTGTAACAGATGAAATTTATTCCAGAAATGTGTCATATTCACGTTTTACAAGGGATGTTTCATTTTCATAATGTGATGTCAAAAAAGATTTTAATGTATATGTTTGTTTTATTCGTTGGAGTACAATAAATGCTAGACTATGTGCGCTATTGGTATGTACTAAGTCTATCAATATAAAACATTACAAAAATACAAACAATATATTTAGGAGTCAATCCATAGACAATATTATTGGTTGGTATTTGGTGCCTCTCGAATAATGGAGTAAGGGCAAGGACTGGTTGACCGCTACGGAATATATGTCTCAAATGGATATGTTCCACTTCACGAAAGCACCTTTGTTCTTTTTCCTTTGACCATTGTGTTGTCTGTCTTTCTTCGATTTACGGATTCTGATTACCTCCCTTTGGTATCTTCAAACTCTTCTTGCTTCAGAATCAGGATAATGCGTCCGAGTGACGTTAGGTTTGTTGCTAGACGTTAGAGACATTAATCACCAAGAATTTCCACCGTAAAAGTAAATCATAATTATGAATTCGCTGTTTCGTACTAAGACAGCGTCATTTTTCCATTTCACAAAGCAATGGACGGTTATACATGGTTCAGAGAACAGTGACAGGGAATCCAACATTCGTAACTTCTATGTTAATAAATTTTAATATGCTAAATATAAATACTGTTGAATTCCATATATTTTTATTTTCTATTTTCTCCCTGGCAAGTTTGGGACATTCGAACATAATTCAGATCTTCACATTATTGAGCCAACAATCCAACCAATCGATCTTGGTGGAGAATGTGACATACACCGGATAGTAAAGACCATGCCAATCCAAGGATTCATGTTCGATCACCTCAATTTGCTGAACAGTAAGATTATTAGTGGTTAAGTTAAAGACATCACTTTGACAGTTTTATGGTCGCCACCATGACCTGATCAACCGCTATGGAATATCTGTGTCACTAACGGCCATTATTATGCTCCGTTTGTTATAATAGCAATCCGATCCTTTTCATCATTAATGACGTATCACCTTGTCTGTAGCAAGAATAGCACGATGTGTGCCATTAGTGGAGCAGGAACAGCTTACCATTCTGAGCTTACCCCCGGTTTTATTGGGGTTGGTGTTGCTCGATTAGTATTTGTCCTTCTTGTCATTGTCTGCACTTCTTCGATTTACGGCTTCCGATTACCCCTTTGGTAACTTCTTGCTTTTCTAATTGATTCTATGTTGTGTAAAGAAGGATAGTTCCAAAAATGACCACTTCTTATATATATGTACTTAATCGAGGTCATACAGACCACTTCTTATATATATGTACTTAATCGAGGTCATACAGACCACTTCTTATATATATGTACTTAATCAAGTTCATACAGACCACTTCTTATATATATGTACTTAATCGAGGTCATACAGACCACTTCTTATATATATGTACTTAATCAAGTTCATACAGACCACTTCTTATATATATGTACTTAATCAAGTTCATACAGACCACTTCTTATATATATGTACTTAATCAAGTTCATACAGACCACTTCTTATATAAATGTACTTAATCGAGGTCATACAGACCACTTCTTATATATATGTACTTAATAAAGTTCATACAGACCACTTCTTATATATATGTACTTAATCAAGTTCATACAGACCACTTCTTATATAAATGTACTTAATCGAGGTCATACAGACCACTTCTTATATATATGTACTTAATAAAGTTCATACAGACCACTTCTTATATATATGTACTTAATCAAGTTCATACAGACCACTTCTTATATATAAATGTACTTAATCAACTTCATACAGACCACTTCTTATATATATATGTACTTAATCGAGGTCATACAGACCACTTCTTATATATATGTACTTAATCAAGTTCATACAGACCACTTCTTATATATATGTACTTAATCAAGGTCATACAGACCACTTCTTATATATATGTACTTAATCGAGGTCATACAGACCACTTCTTATATATATGTACTTAATCGAGGTCATACAGACCACTTCTTATATATATGTACTTAATCGAGGTCATACAGACCACTTCTTATATAAATGTACTTAATCGAGGTCATACAGACGATTACAATAGTATGATTAAGTAAAGAACACCACTAAACTGCTGGAGAGGCACCGTTTCACACTCGTTTTATGGAACGGATTATGTTCATTGTTGAAAACCCTATTCTTACTGCAAAATGTTGGACAGCAATAAAAGCACTTTGTTCGTTTAGTCTTGTTTGTCTAAGTGT
This sequence comes from Bathymodiolus brooksi, assembly GCA_963680875.1. Lineage (NCBI taxonomy): Eukaryota > Metazoa > Mollusca > Bivalvia > Mytilida > Modiolidae > Bathymodiolus > Bathymodiolus brooksi. Next base: position 86,377,108 of record OY804589.1, on the reverse strand, counting down.
TAGTTAGTCTCTGATGTTCATGTACATTCATTTCCTGTCTGACTAATTAACAAGTACGGAAGGAATAATTAAATTAACAAGTACGGAAGGAATAATTAAATTAACAATTTGAATGTGTTAAATTGCATTCAGCATTTGATAAGACATTCTAGAAAAAAATGGAATACGATTTGGCTCAGATTTATTTACCTATATTATACATAATACAATCATAATAAGTGACAGATGTATTGAATAAATATAAATTGTTTATGATTTTACTTATCCTTGATTTATTATGCAAGGGAAGCATTATCTTACAATCTCATTTTTTATGATTCTAAACAACTTTATCGGTTTCTCTTCGAAAGGGAAATTTACGGTATTCTGGACTTTTCCACACATGTAATTTCACCAATTCTGCATGGAACTGCTTGTCACTTCAAGGCATCTCTATGTTGACAAATATATAATTGCAAAATATTATAGACAAAGCGAGGCAACAAGCCAGTGCAACTAAGACTCCTTCGTCCCAACCATTACAAAAACAGCGAAACCCTGACCAGAAATCATCGCAGTCAAGCAGCAGTGCAACATCAGGTAACATTATTCCATATTAACAAATGCGTTTATGATCCAAGTGCATCATGGTATACTCACGGGTCAAAACTATATCCCCACTAAGATATTTTCCTATTTATTTCATATAAAACCACTTATTTTCATAACATTCTCATGAAGTCATTCCTTAGCCGATTTTCATGAAATGTTCACCTTTAATAGTAGAATTATTAGAGTTTATAAATTGAAACTACTAGATGACAAACCAAGATGAAAAAAACCAGACAAACGTGACATCCAGGCAGCATATTCCAAACATTCTGGGTACTGAGTTTTACTACAAGTATATGTAGTATTATGGTCAAAATAACAATTGTAAAATGAGCTATATCAAATATCACTGTGCCATTATCCCGTTGTGTAATCTCGTTGTAAACGTATTAAACAAAAAATCGTGAACATTATACATGATATGTTTAATCTTTGTGCAAAGAATTTGTCATATTCATATGTATAATATTAGTTACAGAGACGTGCCAAAAGTATTCGGTCACTGTGATTTTTTACTATATATTTCATGTAAAACCACATTTTTTAAAAACATTATTCCAAAGTCGACTCATGTTCGATTTTGATGATTTTTTTCCCAACAAAAACAGAATTAAATGTAGTTTTACACTGTAATTTTAGCATAAATTTATAATCTATACTTTTATGAGTTCACGATTTAAACACAAAACTAAATTTTGAACGTCAAAAATACAATACAATGATAGTATATTTGAAGACAAATAATTTAAGTTTGTGTTTAAGTCATGAACATTTAAAATCTGTGCTCCCAAAAAATATTTTAAAATAATCACAGAAAACTACGTACGTTCTCGCTTCTGTTGGTAAAATTTCATCAAAATCGAACAGGAATTGACTTTGGAATAATGTTTTCAAAAATTGTGGTTTTATATGAAATATACGGTAAAAAATTACAGTGACCGAATACTTTTGGCATGTCACTGTACATTAAAGAGAGCTGACAACTTTAACCATCATTTAGATATTAGATAGTATACAAGGCCATTGTAAGACATAATAGTGAAACAATAGTCAACTTTGAAATACCATCTCTCGTCATCTGTACGCAACTCACAGAATACTTTTCAACAGAGTATTGATATCTTCCGAAAAACTTTTTGAAAGATAAGATGAGACGATTCGATAAAAATCTCTGTGACTTAATAATTTATTAGAATACTGTAGCATAGTAAAAAGTCTGAATTCAAACGTAGCATTATTTATGAGTTGTGAAATAAAAACTTCACACGCGGGAGGGGCTGGTATATTACTATCAAGGTGGGGAAATTTTATATTGTTGTATCGAGTACACATCGCCATGACCGGTTTTCGAACTCACATATGCAACACTATCAGTGGTGATAGGAACTGATTGCACAAGTAGTTGTAAATCCAACTACCATAAGATCACGACCAAGACGGTTCTGATGGAGACCTTGAGTTAGCGTGGTTGATTATAATGTCGACAACTATCGTTTTCATTTTGCAATGTCATCTAATTTTAGTCAAAAGAAATATTAAAAATAAGAGGTAAATAGTCAACAATTTAATCAAGCACAACAGGGGTCATTTTCTAACGTCAAATTCTAAAATTCTAAAATATTAGTTGGGTTCGTGTTGGTCTGTCTTTAGTTTTCGGTGTAGTGTTTGTATCTTTGTCATGTTTGACAATTGCAATGTATGTTATTCAATATATGGCTTCTGAATACCCCTTTGGTGTACCTCATTAATAAGTTAAACTACGCCACTATTTTAATACGATCATCGTTAATGTATAGATGTATCCACGATTTATATCCGACGTGTACCGGAAGTGAAGTTCTGTTTCCGACACTCGGTCGTGTTCTATGTAAACATTATATTCTTCTATAAATATAATACGTAAACATTTCCATGAGCTTCTTCTTCAGTCACGTTTTCTTTGGTATAATTACAGGAATTCAACCCAAACCTGGAGACACAGAACTGCCTGTTACTGATGTTAAAAAACAAATACCAAGTAAGCTAGTGTATGCGAGTAACGGAGTATTAAAGACCGAGGATATTTCCGAGTGGAGAATATTCGAATACAAAATAAAACAGCAATAGTAATAGTAAAAGAATAAAAAAAACAAAAGATAAAATTTGTAAGCAAAAGAGACACGAAAGAAAGGAAATATAAATCTAAAGTCGAAATATGGGAGTCGATTTATCAGTATCAGTGGTATCTTTAATGTCAAGTTTACACTAATATACGCTATATCGGGAAGTTTTCACGTCAGATATTTTCGCAGTATCGGTTCTGAATAGACATCTTACATTTTCGCCGTTTGCCAAAACACCCTTGATGAGATGAGAAGTATGAGCGCTCATTTTCATACGGAATAAACAAAATGATTTTTTTTTTTTTAATATACATGGTGGAACAGATGTTTTCCATCAAAATTCGTACATAATTAGGTATGACGAACCAATCAGAGAATGATTATCAGACATTAAATATTAACATATTTCTTTTCCATTAAATTAAAATGAAATTGATTTTGAATTAATTTAATCTACTACAATATGTATTTTACTTTATATTCTAGAAATGCATATTAAAGTTCACAGAGTACCAAAGAGGAAAAGGCAAAGGAAAGGAAAAAAACAAAAACCCAGTAAGTATAATTATATAAAGATATTTTTGGAGGGGTGGTATTGTATATTCAGTAGATATAACACGTCTGTTTTGATACACAAGGACGATGTGGATGTCATTGAACATGGAAGAAAAAAATAATTTGGCATTGATAAAAATCGTGAATTGACCAGAAATTATTTGTCAATGGAGCATACATAGCACATAGGTAGCATTAATATGCTTATATTGTATGTTCTTCTTGATGTGATAAATAAACACGTAAATTACACTAATTGTATGGACCCAAAACTCTTACCCTCCATGGGTACATTCACGGTTTTTTGGGGGGTCTGTGTTGCTCATCTTTTTATTTTTTTGTGTTGTGTCGTGTTTTTGTATTTTGTTTTCAGTTTATCTCGATTGTCCTTTCTTGATTGCCACTTCGGTTTTCTCTAACGTTTATTTTACAGGGGCGGATCCAGGGGGGCGTCGCCCCCCCCCCCCCTCCCGCCCCCCATAAAATTGGAAAAAATATGATTTTTTGGCGTAAAATCATGATTTTTCACACGAAATAACCCCAAAATTTTCGCGCCTCCCTCAACTCGGCGCAAATTTTTTAAGTGCGCCCCCCCCCCCCCCCCCCTAACTTGAAATCCTGGATCCGCCCCTGTTTTATGCTTTATTTTAACATTCTAACGCTACAATGATTTTAACATTTAGCAATATTTGTACAATCTTAAATCTTGTAGATCTTAAATATAAAAACATCTTACTACAAGTATTAGTTATTTCCCATATCATTAATTAACAGAATTATTTAGTTCTTGTATTTATTTCCAGAATTCCGTGTAACAATACACAAGATTCCTCGAAGACGTAAAGTTCACAGGTCACGTAAAACTAACAGGAAGAACAAGAAAAAAGCAAGTGAGTACATTGTACTTAGATACACACGATTAATGACATGAATGGCAGTATATGTTGTGAATTAAAACCTTTGAAATTTGTTATGACGTCTTTATGGAGGACACATTTACCAAATAACATTAAGAATACAAGAGCGATTTCAGCATTGTCTCATTATATGAATTATATATGTAAATGATTATTGAAAAACATTGTCAGAACTGAAATATCAGAACTAAAATAAATGACATTACAAAAACTTATGGCTTGGGGTAAACACAAAAAGTCGGATGGGTGCTCAACAGGTTAATAATATACAAAAAATGTATAATTCAAGAGGGAACTCCACATGTATAGAAATCAGATTCATGTTCTGCGCGTCGGAGTACAACTACACCGAAAGAAGCAGGATCTAGTTGTGCTGTACGAAACCAAATGTACCACTCACCCTTGGTGCTGGACATCAATGTGTGCCTCGCGTACGGAGAATGTCACACCTTTTCTACGTAAAACAACATTTAGAGCAACCCCTAATGAGCAATACAGTAGTCTTTGGCGACCAGGCAAAATGTTCCAAAATACTTTATTGTTAGATCAAAAATTGAATTGTGCACGACTGGATTTTAAAAGACATTCAAACAGATACCTATATCAAAACGATAATAATCCTCTTGAAATCAATGTACCTATGAAATATTTTTATAGAAGCATCCAAACCTCATCCTGGTGCTCCAAAAAGTAGAGTGTTGAACATCCCAGTGCCTGCAGATCAGAATATAGGAAAGGCATCAGATATTCCAATTCATATGATTCCTGGATTTTTCGACTTGCCGGATCTTAAAGCTGATTCAAATGGGTCACCTGGCGGTCTTGTAGACGATGCGCAAAAATCTCCTGGTGAGTGCATGTATATATTATTATTTTGAACACAGTTGACTGATTGGTGTTAAGTATGAAAGAAGAATTACATTAATGAAATAGAAATAGGAAGTCATGGGGTTGATTGTTAAACAAATAAAATAGGGAATCAAATATAGAGCCGACAAATTCAGCCTTAAAGCTGAACAAAAACTACTGAAATTAAAGAGATTTTGTTTACTGCAAATGATGAACATTTTGAATTACTGCTAGACGTTCCAAAATATATCATCAATTAGTTCGGAGGGATTATTTTAATATATATTTGTGAAATAAATATATAGGTATGCATAGTTGGGATAGAATGACATCAGGGCGTTTCGGATAATTAAAAAAAATTGATTACTTTATGAATGACCATCCACGGACGTAGCATTCAACATATCCATCTAGAAATTGTAAAACATTGCATATTTGAAATGTTTGATCAAGCAGAAATGGTCACTAACCACAAAATAAAAATACTGTTTTCTTAAAAACCATACATAGCTCATTTCCTCACACTAGTTTAACCCGCTCACATTCTTGTAAAAGATAAGAATATTCATGAGGCTAGAGCCTTTAATTTCACATACAGGTATGTTGATGACGTTTTATCTATCAATAATTCTAGATCTGCAGAATTTCTTCCATTGATATATCCTCCAGAGCTGGAAGTTAAAGAGACCACAGATACCGCTTCGTCCGCATCATTTTTGGACTTATACCTCGAATTTGACGACAGTGGTCAAATCAGTACTAAAATTTATGATAAACGGGACGACTTCAATTTTAAAATCATAAATTTTCCAAATATGTGCAGCAATATACCAGCTTCTCCTGCATATGGTGTTTACATCTAGCAATTGATTCGTTATCCAAGGGCCAGTAGCAATTATTCTGATTTCCTGAAACGTCATCTTCATCTGAGAAACAGGCTACTGGACCAGGGCTATAAAAAGATTCGCCTTATTCGATCTCTTAAAAAGTTTATATTCCGATACCAAGATCTTGTCGAAATATATTCCGTCTCTGCAGAAAAGATTATAAACGATGGATTTTTATATAGTGAAAATGTATAAAGATAGGGTGTCAAAAAAATGTCAAAAATATTTTTTTATCAATGTGTGACGTAAAAGTATTTTTGACATTTACTTCACTGAGTTTGGTGCTGCTTTTGATAACTGTTTTACCTGTTTTGTTCAAGTATTGTTATAAATACTGTTATAGGGACAGCCGGAAACTTTGGTCCGTAATGAAAGGGGGTGGGGTTTGGCGCTTTGGGATCTGATTCGGCCCACCATTTCTTTAGAAATGCCTGTACGAAGTCGGGGTCATTACGGTTTTCACAGTTTTCCGGTTGTTGACTAATTTTGTCTGTTTGTATACTTATGAGTTTTGACTTTCCCTTTGTAAGATTGTTCGGAGTTCAGTAATTTTGTTATTACCCTTATTTTAATGAAGTGCCTGTATTAAGCCACGAAAGTGAGAGGTCATGTATTTGTGTGTTAGAGGTCATGTATTTGTGTGTTAGAGGTCATGTATTTGTGTGTTAGAGGTCATGTATTTGTGTGTTAGAGGTCATGTATTTGTGTGTTAGAGGTCATGTATTTGTGTGTTAGAGGTCATGTATTTGTGTGTTAGAGGTCATGTATTTGTGTGTTAGAGGTCATGTATTTGTGTGTTAGAGGTCATGTATTTGTGTGTTAGAGGTCATGTATTTGTGTGTTAGAGGTCATGTATTTGTGTGTAAGAGGTCATGTATTTGTGTGTTAGAGGTCATGTATTTGTGTGTTAGAGGTCATGTATTTGTGTGTAAGATGTATCGATTTTGCCTCTTTCTACGATTTTTATATTTTATTTTGGAATTGTTCCGACAGTGTGGTATTTTTTTTCCATTTTATTTTGAAATATCAAGAAGAGTTTGAAGATACCAAAGAAGTATTTCGAATCAGAATCAATATATCAGAATATTATACATAGCCAGTTCAAACTATTTATATATATCTCTATTTCATATATTCAGATAAACTGTTGTCCGAGAGAAACAAAACAATGAGTAGATTTTTCTACCCATCGCTTAAAATGAAAGGAGTCCACCATTTTGGAAAATTTCCAGGGACAGAAACGGATAACCTTTCACCTAATACGGAAAGAGTAAGTGTTGGTGACATATCAGGAGGAGATAATCCATTCAAACATGAGGAAAGGCCTGCAGACATTGGAACATTACATTCCCCAATTGTAAGCAGCGATGAGTTATCATCTACTAACACAGATGTTAATTTTGACCCTCTAGCAGACATCCTAGGTAATTATACATTATTACGATACAATTCAGGGTTTTTGGTATGTCCGTGTTGCCCATCTTTTTAATTTTCTGTGTTGTGGTTTTTTTTTTTGTGTGTGTTTTCGTCCTGTGTCTTGGGTACCCAATGTTGCCAGTTTCTCTGGGTTGTTCATTCGTGATAGGACATTTGGTTTCCTCTAACGTTTACATATATGTCTTCCTAAGAGGAAATTATGATTATATTAAGAATGTGGTTTTGTTTAGCCGTTGGAGATCCAGTTATTAAGAGAGGAGGGTTCAGATCCCATTAACAGCTTTACCCCCGCCACATTTTTGTACCTGTCCCCAAGTCAGGATCTGGATTTCCAACGTCATATATCGTGGTCTTTCTGCGTGTAGTGAGTTCAATAAAGATGAGAGGTGATTGTTTGTTTTGTTGATATTGGTGGAATTGATTACCATCACTGTTTAAACTTTCTTTTCATAATTATGTGCATTGAAAAAAAGAAAGAAGAAATAAATATGATTTGTGTAAATTTTGCTAAGATTAAACACACATTTCAACTATTTTTATAAGGATATAACGAATAAAACAATCAGAGTACAGAAAGAAAAAAAATGTTTGACGATACCAAAAAGATAATCAGAAGATGTAAAGGAAAAGGGCGCACAACACAATGACCGAAAGGAAACAGAAGACGAATAGACAACGAATGGTCGATAAAACGCTACACAGAAATCCAGCAATTCAACAACACGAATCCCATTAAAATCTCGCGTGAACTATGATGCTCCAGAAGGGTAAGCAGTGTCTCTGTCATTATTGGCAACTGCTGTGTTAAAGTTAAACCACACGAACATTTTTAGAAAAGCGTTTTTTATCCCATCATCGCAATACAAAGGACAAATATATTTGTAAGGTTTTAATCATATTATTTTTTAGCTAGGTATTCTCGCCTTTTAAAGTACTTTCTACTATAGAAGATCAGACAATGCTTACATACTAACAGTATGAATATTCTTGATAATAATACTCCACCAGTTTCCAAAGCACTACAATGGCGAGGCAACGGTTGGGAAATCGCATGGCTTTCTAGAAATAATCGCTGCAGTGTCAATTAAATGTTTAATAGACAGTGTCAATCTCGGAATGTTTTGGTTTTTATCATGTGATTGTCTGGTGATTTTCATTTGCTTTCGTCCATCACATGATATAACGGAATATCGGAAATGTTATTGAAAATGACGTTAAATACGTATGATTAACGGTGAAATATCACTTGCAGTTTCAAAAATGATATTTTATAATTTCATTTTGTGATATAGGAAAACATCATACAGTAAAGAAAAGAGCGTCAAGTTCATATTTGATAGAAGTATATATTATTGTAGATTACCAAATATATGACTTGTAAGTATGGAATAAAATGTGTATATCTAATATATTGCCCACAATGTGTTTCTGCAATAACCTTCAGCAGTGAAGACGTTCCCAGTTAAAAGATTGGAAAGTACATATAATATATAAATACTTTAGGAGCAAACAAGCAAAATGACCGAAACTGAATAGACAAATTCGTTTAAGGCTTGCGAATATTTAGTTTGAATGGTATTAACATTATTTAAGGGCTGTAAATTTCAACTTTATCATCCTTCCCTCCCGCTATATCTACCTGCTGACTCCATAAGCAAAACTCGTTTCAAAGTTCGCGTGAGCTGAGCTGGACTTATCAACAGTGAGCAAGAGTTATCACCAAATTCTCCCAACATTTAAATGATAATTCCTGTGAAGATGACAAAAGTAAATAAAATTCAGCAACACCATTAGCTAGTTATCATTTTATTTTTTAAACATATATCAAATTAGGAACTGTCGTGTAAGCAATATCAACAAACATCGTCCTACAAAAATGTACTTGTCACAATTCTTGATAACCTCTGCTGAGACGTCATAATTTTTACGTCATAAGCGAGGTCGTGACCTTTGTGTTTTCTAAAACGGAACGGCACTGGTAAACAAAACCGGTGAATCCTATTGCCGACTTTGATGTTTGTAATAAAAAAAACAATGAATATCACCATTAAAGGAAAAATTCAACAATCTTAACATTTATATAAACCTGTAAAAATGAATGGTATATTTGCAAACTACTTGTGAACTATGTTTTGGGGAAGCGTATTTTGAATATTTTGAATCGTGTGATTTTTCCCGCGAAAATACAAATACAATTATAGATGTATCCGTGTCTATGTTAGATTTAAGGGTAATAAACATGTCATCTGAATGTGAATATGATTGATACTGAAAAATATCTGGCTGTGCAGGCTGATATTTTCGGTATCAATCAATTGACATCCAGATAACATATACATATCGTCTCAGCCTTGCAAGTACTGATAAGTTGACTAATGTGCGGACGATGGTCCTGAGGACTAATAGTCCCTGTAAACCTATTGACCCATGTGCTTGCAAACTGATGACAGTATTTGTGAAATTAATTTTTCCTTTTTAATTATTTTTTGACAACCGCAAAGTTGTGAGTGAAAACGCACATATGCTCGCATTAGTTTTATGTGTATGTTTTGTAGATCGTTGTTTGGGGTTTTTTTTTGTACTTTTTTCTTTTGGCCATTTTGTTGTCTGTTCTTCTTCGATATACGGTAGCTTCCAACTCTTCTTAAGCATTGTTTATCGACTATAAGTTACGACTACAGCTGTCTTTATTTTTATAGAGGGTTTCTATCATGTTGTATTACATAAATGACGTTTTATGTTTAAGCCAAATTGATAGAAACAAAAGGAGAACTCGGAACCTCAGTTACATATAATATTGTTATGCAATGAATATTTTATTTCAATGTTCATTTTTATTTATTAGTTGGCTGAATGAAGAAAATTTTGATGATGACAAAGCGATGCAACGTATCAGACAATATTATGTGTTCTTGATAAACGGGGTATGTACGTTAATAACCATTGGATGATGCATTTATATAGGTTGCAGGGTTTATTCATTTGGGTGGGGGGAGGGGGGAGGGAGGAGTGGAATACATAGTAACATTTATTTTGCAACTACATGCCACAAAGTGTGGACAGTGTTTGGCAGAAATAGCTTGTTTAGATTTAAACTTCTTCCATAAAGTATAAAAATACTAAAAGTTCTGACTTGGATTATAACAAAGTTAGAAAAGAAACAAATCATCCAGTCATATTTTAGTTTTCACATAACATTACACACGCAAAAATATATTTTACAATCCGTCTTTTCCAAGATTATTATTTTAAGCGGATAATGATACCATCAGAGCATGAACTTTTTATACTTCCAAAGCTCCTGACTTAGTTTTTATTGGGGATCGTGTTGCTCGATCTTTAGTTTTCTGTGCAATGTTTTGTGTATCATTGTTTGTCCTTTTTCGATTGGCCATTGTATTGTCTGTCCTTCTTCGATTTACGTCTTATGTTTGCCCCTTTGGTATCTTCAGACATTTGTTTTCTTGTTCACTCTTTAATTTTCTGTGTAGTGGTATGTCGACCACTGTTTGCAATTTTGTCCTTTTTCTCTTGGCCATTGTAGTGTCTGTCCTTCGATTTACGGCTACTGATTACCTCTTTGTTATCTTCAAACTTGTGTGTTGCTCAATCTTCAATTTTCGGTGTAGTGTTGTGTTGACCATTGTTTGTCTGTTTGTCCCTTTTCATTTGACCATTGTATTGTTTGTCCTTTTTCGAATTACTACTTTTAAAACATTTCACTGATCCCGGTAATGTTGTCCGCTAGAATAGAGTTACCTCCCTGTAGTGTATCTTCATACGTTTCTTCCTTGAAACTGATATCGCTCACCTTTGATTGGTTTTGATTGAAGTTGCTTTTTAATGGAAACGATAAACTTGACAGTATAATTGGTTGATTTGCATCTTTGGCAATAATAGAACTATTACGTGAATTGAACTTTTTAACTCGAAAATTTATTTTGAAACGGTATATGATGTTAATTGACAGAAACGGTTCAAGATTTCTTAAAATAAACAAATATTTAATGTTCAAATGGTTTGGTCAACTCATTTTCTATATACATGTATAACTACACAGTTTTATTTATGAAGAATATGTTTCAACATAAAGAAATCATGCCTAATTCGGTTAATCTTTGAGTATAATTGTTTTCAATTTTATTGTCAAGCATACTAAAACATGATTAAAATTCTAAACAATGTGAATTTTCGATTTTATGAAGTTTCATTTACAGACACGGTACCTTATTGGAACAGTAACTCTTATGCAGCACACGAGTACACCTCCGGTTTTTAGTTAGGTTGGTTCGTGTAGCTCAATCTTTTGTTTTCTGTGTAGCAATCTAACTAATATTTCTTTCATTTCTTTTCCTTCCCTATACACTAACATCTAACATCCCTTTTGGGGTCATGCCAGGAAACCTTAAATTCATCTTTGAGCTTCCAATCATATTCAAGACAGTTAAATACATTTTACAATCAAACAACAACTCGTGTCTTGTATACTGTTGTAATTGGTAGGCTCATCACTAATTGGACGGTTGAAAATATGAACCCTGGCATGTCTCAAAACGGGATGCTGTAAGATATTATTATATCGCACAAGGAAAAAAATATACAACTAATCTTAATTAATAGTGGTTTGTTTTGAACATTGTTTCTTTGTGGTTTTCCTTCATTAATATTGTGTTTGTTTGATTTGTTTTGTTTTGCACCTCTTTTTGTGAGGTCGTTGTGGTCGTGATCGTGTGGTAGCTGAATTTAAGACTACCTATGCAATCAGTGCCACGATATAACTGACAAAGTCTTGAAAGTGGCGCTAAACACCATAAACCAAACTTTTTCCTATATAATATTTATATGTTTCTAGGTTGACAACAGATACCGTGACATAACAGCTAACTACCAGATCGAAGTAACACTGATTGGTATATACGTTGCTAAGGTATGTGTCCACGTTTTTTATTTTCTGTTTGATACTGATTGGTATATACGTTGCTAAGGTATGTGTTCACGTTTTTTATTTTCTGTTTGATACTGATTGGTATATACGTTGCTAAGGTATGTGTTCACGTTTTTTATTTTCTGTTTGATACTGATTGGTATATACGTTGCTAAGGTATGTGTTCACGTTTTTTATTTTCTGTTTGATACTGATTGGTATATACGTTGCTAAGGTATGTGTTCACGTTTTTTATTTTCTGTTTGATACTGATTGGTATATACGTTGCTAAGGTATGTGTTCACGTTTTTTATTTTCTGTTTGATACTGATTGGTATATACGTTGCTAAGGTATGTGTTCACGTTTTTTATTTTCTGTTTGATACTGATTGGTATATACGTTGCTAAGGTATGTGTTCACGTTTTTTATTTTCTGTTTGATACTGATTGGTATATACGTTGCTAAGGTATGTGTTCACGTTTTTTATTTTCTGTTTGATACTGATTGGTATATACGTTGCTAAGGTATGTGTTCACGTTTTTTATTTTCTGTTTGACACTGATTGGTATATACGTTGCTAAGGTATGTGTCCACGTTTTTTATTTTCTGTTTAACACTGATTGGTATATACGTTGCTAAGGTATGTGTTCACGTTTTTTATTTTCTGTTTGACACTGATTGGTATATACGTTGCTAAGGTATGTGTTCACGTTTTTTATTTTCTGTTTGATCTTTATTACGCATTTATATTACAACTTCTAAGCTACGAAGAATAAATATATTATGCATAAAGATCATGATTAGAATTCGGACTTTTTTACAACAATACTACTTGCCGAGTTATATGTGAGGGTCGGTAATTTATTCACATGTGGAAAATACTTGTATGACCGCATTATTTAAGAGGGAATGCTTTGACACATAGCTAGTTTAATCTATTGAAGTACCTATGTTAAACCAGGAGAGTGTAGATTGTATATGTGTGCCAAGTGTATCAATGTTGCCTCTGTATCTTCGATTTTCCTTTGCTTTTTTTTTGGTTTTCTTAATTGTTGAGAATGTGGTTAATAAACAACTAAAATACCTTTATTGAATCAATACACGAGATGTTTATATTTGTATTTAACTTCTTAGTTAGGCTCGACACTTACCACATGGAAATACCAAATATTAAGGGGTCATCTCATATAACAGGGCGAACAGCCATTGCCGTCTTAACACATTGGCACGATGTCTATGTATGTTGTGTGTGGCAAGTTTGTTAATGTTTAATAACTGGTTTTGTTGGAAGTACCAATACAATACATATAAATGTTTAATTTTATTGACCATTTACAGTTTTATTCCTGTGAGTGGTTGTATAGCTATGTACCCAATGCACTTCTTTGCTCGGGGGCCTATAATGATGCTAAGACGGCCCTTCGAACAGCGTTGTTATGAATTAATACTATGATTCTGATTTGAATTATTTTATTTTATTTTTGTAGACAAGACGCGATCTCACATATGTACAAGACAATATAGTATGTAATGGCAATCCTCCATGTAAATTGAATGCCAACAAGGCTGTGGCCGGTGTACGAAAGTGGGTTAAGGACAAGAAGATTCCACAATACGACCATGTCATGACATTTACCAGGTATAGTACGGTAGCACAGATATTACACCACGGAAGTGTATGGCAATGATTTGATTTGATTTGAGTAATCCATTTGTCGTAATTACAACTATATCCCGTCTTCATTCATACTTTATCATTGGGTTTGTAGTAACAGTGATAAGACCGGTGCCACTAGTGGAGCAGGAACTGCATCCTCTCCGACGCACTTACGTTCACCCCCGGTATGGTAACGGACATAATGTATGTGTTCCAAAAATATATTATCGACACCATGAAGAGATGCTCCTTTTGGAATATAGATGTTTTAGCTGTTTTTTAAATTTTCATAGTGATTTCGTGTAAAGAATGTATATTTATTAGATGTATTAGGCATTATAAGTATAATATGACATTAGTGTTAATGCTGTAACTGAGCAAGAACAAAATACATACAGTCAAAACTTCCCGAGTGATCACCCCTATTAAGCAGTTATCTGTATGAATGGATCACCTTTTTCTTGTCCTGTCATAGGACATTTCATATGAATTGAACCTCTTTTAAGATATCGCATGTCCTCTCAGACCACATTTACTTTGTCCCGATTAATACCAGTATGACTATAAGTAGATGACATTAGGATTAATACTGTGAATGAGCTAAAAGAAAGCACACAGTTATGTTAAAACTTAGAACACCTGATGAAATGGGGGAAATTTCGGGAAATTATTCAATTTCTAAAAATGTATTTTGTAGACATGACATGATTTCTGGTGGATTTGATACAGCAGGTTTGTAAAAGTACTTTGTTTTTCTTCTCATTAGTATAATCAGTAATTATTGTGTTGTTTTATCTTGACCTGAAAGTTTCATGAATCGAATGTTTAACATGAAATAATGAGTGTGTCAATAAAATGAAAAATACAACACTGTTGGAACAGATTTCGTAGAAAGAAAGACAAAATCATACCCGAAAACACAAACACGCAACACAAAAATATATGTCAAGACAAAATACGAACATTTTATGTTTGCATGCACCATGGTCCTCTATGAATTCACTTAGGAATTATGTTTATACATTTGTTTGTCAATACGCATGTGCGAATTAATATATATCGGGAGTTATATCACGGTAGTATCTATATAGCCAAATGTTAGAATTGTTGAATATACAAAAAGTTCGAAATATTATCTTTAAGTAATTACATTACTTCCGTTTTTCATTGAAATGTTACAATATGATTGGTTATGAAGTGGTCACATGGTTATAAAAGAGATGTTTCACATCCCAATGAAACTCAAATCCGAACTTGCACGTGCCTCCATGACGACGTCAGATGTAAACAATCAATGACGTAGTAATTTCCAACAGCAAATAATCAAACACAAATAAAATTCACAACGAAAAATTCAACTGTATTAAATTTTGGTGTGATTTAGATATAATTATAAGAATTGAATGCATTCTTTTGAAACTTCATTGGGGTATGAAAGCGTTGATCGAACTACATTTTCAACATGTAAGGTGGCGCTTCATTGAAAATGTACTTCGGTCAACGCTTTCATACCCCAATGAAACTTCAAAAGAATGCAGTCAATTCTTAAATGAAATTGCTTATGAGTAAATATATATATTTTTTTTAATTTTACATATGATGTTTGTGTTTCGTGCTCATCCAGATACATTTTTGTAGAGTAGGAATATGACTTAGACTATGTTACACAGTGTTCCTGTTTGTTGACAAGTCAATTACAAATTAAAAATATTAATCTGTATTTAAAATTGGGGCTTAAAATTTTCTGATTGTTGCTTAACGCCAAGTGAGATTAGATAATGAGGATATTCGATTTGTTGGAGTAATACTGTGCTATTTCACTGAAACAACAATCCACTAGTCGACATTGTCGCTCCAATTGGACACATTGTCTCTATTTTAGAGCTAATCAGTCTGTGTTCTTACTACTTAAAGGGATATTGAAGCTCATTTTGGTAATTTGTTGTATCTCATGAAAACTTGCAATTGGTTCAATAAATAATATTTATGAAACATTAACCCGGTTTTTATCAATGAAACTTTGCAAAAGTGGCATAATTCGTAGATAATTCTGTCATATCTTTCGGTTTTCTCGGGGTTTTTCCAATAATTGAATTTTTGCTTCCTGGACAAAAATTCATTTCGACCCTTTTAAAGCGATATTGTCTACTAAAATCGTAATTTTTTCATACCCAAAATTATTGTCGTTTTCCGTACTGACCTTCATAAAATGAAGATTAACACCGAGTTATGCTGCAAAAGATACGATTTTTTGACAAAAAAAGACCCAAAACTATCGTTATCAGAATTATTGTCGGATGACAATATTCAAATCTATTCATATGGCCTTCTACGTGAACACGTTTTGAGCATGCGCACGGTTTAGAAACAATAAACAACATGTGGTTCTTGGGCAAAAGAGAAAGTGTCAACTCGTGGAATAAAGCGGACTTTGACGGATTCAGAGAGAAAGATGAATAGAAGTGAAGTATCTTCCAAATGGAACAAATGCAGGATATATGTAAGGGATCAGTTGGACCGTTGGAACGAACTCAAGGAATAGCTACGCGTCCAACCTCGCGCTGAATTTGCAAATATTTTGTCTGATAAGTAAGCCGAACATGTTTTTTCCTTCTTTTCTCAATCGTTTTTCATATTTTATGAATTTATGATGATGCCGATGATCATTTTCGGTAGATATTATTCAATATATGTAATCTTGCACCTGGCAACAGCAAATTATTGTCAATGAATAGCATAAAACGGCCGTATTTGCGAGGAAATCAAACACGAATTTTAACATCCATGCTGCAGCATCCGGGCTACTGGCATAACAATAGATAAAAATAAATTTGGCCTCGCTCAGGTCAGTGAATAATTAATTAGCTTCCAGTAACGATGGTCACCTTTTTTATATCGAAAAAACAACGTTTCGTAGCGTATTCGCCAATAATTCGGTGTTTAATCTTCATTTTATGAAGGTCAGTACGGAAAACGACAATAATTTTGGGTATGAAAAAATTACGATTGTGGTAGACAATATCCCTTTAAGTGATATTTTAACTATATTAGGGATTATATGGGCGTGCAAAGTATTTTTGGATTGTTTTTACAATTAAATTGAAAAGAAACAACCTTCGTCACGAGTTGAAAAAATATATGTTAAAACGAGCTTTAATATCTCTTTAATATTGAGTGATTAGTGTAGAATCAGCAAATACCATTTTTTTATTATTTATTTTTAGAAAGCTAAAGACCGAGCAACAAGATCCCCACTAAAAAGCTGAGCGAAACTCGGCTACTCTTGAAGGGTAGGCAGTTCCTCCTCCACTAGTGGCACACGTCGTGTTATTCTAGTATAACTGTATTAAAATTACTTATGTTAATAGGTACTGCGTTTCTCAATTCAATATGTACATCTAGATCTCATTCGGTTGTGGAGGATAGGTTTGACTTCATCGCTGCAACTGTAGCAGCTCACGAAATAGGACATGCGTATGTATTTTAGATTAATTTGTGTAATATCAATTCATATATTTTAGGGTGTATCTTTGCGTCACGATAAGTAATGCATTACGCAGTCGTGTAATGTCAATTCACATATTTAGGGTGTATCTTTACGCCACGATAAATAGTGCATCACGCAGTCGCGCAATGTCAATTCACATATTTTTAGGATGTATCTGTAAGCCACGAAGCAATGCATCACACAGTTGTGTAATGTCAATTCATAATTTTTTTTTACTATAAGTACATGTAGTTCATCATGCAGTAAAGAGTGAACCTCAAGATTGAATGCGTTTGGTTATAACGGAGCAAATCTACTACCAATCAAATGAGAAACAAAAAATACCACACGCAGGGGCGGATCCAGGGGGCGCACCCCTCCCTAAAATTGGAAAAAATATGATTATTTGGCGTAAAATCGTGATTTTTCACACGAAATACCCCAACAATTTTCGCGCCCCCCTCCGCTTGGCGCAATTTTTTTAAGTGCGTCCCCCCCCCCCCCTAACTTGAAATCCTGGATCCGCCCCTGACACTCGTTGAACATTTCTAAAATCCAATAACAAAATCGTAGAAAGAGGCAAAATCGATACTCCTAATACACAAATACATGACAGATCACTTTCCTGGTTTGATACTCCTAATACACAAATACATGACAGATCACTTTCCTGGTTTGATACTCCTAATACACAAATACATGACAGATCACTTTCCTGGCTTATTCAATACAAATTGGCAGGGTTAAGCTAGATACTGTGTAGGATTAAATGTATTTAATGCCACTTATAGCAATATGTTCAAAATGGCATTCCTGAACGCAAGTTTTAGGAAAGTCACAGTCTTTGGGCAGGGGACATTCTGTGTGTAGGAAACAGTATTTCGGCAAGGAACAGTCTTTGTGCAAGAGAATAGTAACTATACTATTTAACTTTAGGTTAGGAGCGGTGCATGATGGTGACAACAACGCCTGTTCTAAAACACTACGTTATAGTAACTATACTATTTAACTTTAGGTTAGGAGCGGTGCATGATGGTGACAACAACGCCTGTTCTAAAACACTACGTTATAGTAACTATACTATTTTACTTTAGGTTAGGAGCGGTGCATGATGGTGACAACAACGCCTGTTCTAAAACACTACGTTATAGTAACTATACTATTTTACTTTAGGTTAGGAGCGGTGCATGATGGTGACAACAACGCCTGTTCTAAAACACTACGTTATAGTAACTATACTATTTTACTTTAGGTTAGGAGCGGTGCATGATGGTGACAACAACGCCTGTTCTAAAACACTACGTTATAGTAACTATACTATTTTACTTTAGGTTAGGAGCGGTGCATGATGGTGACAACAACGCCTGTTCTAAAACACTACGTTATAGTAACTATACTATTTTACTTTAGGCTAGGAGCGGTGCATGATGGTGACAACAACGCCTGTTCTAAAACACTACGTTATAGTAACTATACTATTTTACTTTAGGTTAGGAGCGGTGCATGATGGTGACAACAACGCCTGTTCTAAAACACTACGTTATAGTAACTATACTATTTTACTTTAGGCTAGGAGCGGTGCATGATGGTGACAACAACGCCTGTTCTAAAACACTACGTTATAGTAACTATACTATTTAACTTTAGGCTAGGAGCGGTGCATGATGGTGAAAACAACGCCTGTTCTAAAACACTACGTTACATAATGGTATCTATTAGTTCAGCAATGACCAAGCCGTACCATAGAAACCCATGGAAATTTTCTAAATGTACAGTCAGGGAAATTGGATTGTATTTAGATAAACTTAACAAGTATGAACACTTCTTACTTTTCAGTATTAAATATTTCGTTAGGTTTTATATCTATATAGATACGTTTTGATGTGAATACCGGCTTTAAGGTTATTATGGCTTTGAGAGCATCCATTGTGTATTAGGTGAATTATGTTCCAGAAAGTCCACTGATTTATTGTTTCCTCTCTTTACGGGGTGTGTTTGAAGCTACTTGCCTTGCTATAGAAGGTTATCATAAGGGGCACTTTAAGTAGGCCCATTTAAAACAAAAGTCAGTCCTTCTTGTATTAACATTTAGTTACATTTTGATATGTGTTGGGTCTTAATGTCAATACACTATCATCTAGGAAGACTTGTATGGGATTATGTCAGCTAGCATATTTCAAGAGAAAGACCAATCACCGATCAGCCTGCAAAATCTTTAGGTATTAATATTCAAGATGATTGCGTTCATATACATGTAAAACTACGACAAATGAGAACTTCTGCACTATTCTCACAAATGCACAAACATTTTGATTTCACCTTTACCTCCACACAAGTAATGTGAAGTATTAGTATCATGGGCTACCGGCATCCTCTTGTTGTCGTTAACCTTTCATGTCTTAATCATCTAAGAAAACATTGATCAAAAGATAAATTAAACTTCAAGTTAGCCAGGAAAGCTTTTGATTGGTCCCGCACATTCAACCGGGAACGGATGTCCCTTTCGGAACAACTGAGAAACAAAACTCTATCTATATACCCCATTGTTTGGCGGTGCTACTTTTCGAAGAATTATTTGTATACATGTATTTGATTTTTTTTAATGGACATGATTTGTCATCATATTAATGAGGTAAGTCTCAATGCTAAAGATATATGGTGTTATTGTAGGGAGCTTAAAGATACTTTCAACAATATTACAGTTATGTGTGGGATTCAAACTCACATCGTTAGTGGTGATAGACACTAATTGTATAGCAAGTTATAAATCCAACTACCATAAGATCACAACGACCCCCCGCTAAGATATATACTACTAGTAATAGTGCCGGATTTACCATTGTGTATAGATGTGCTTAAGCACAGGGCCTCGTTGGCCAGGGGGCCCATCTTCCTGCCATTTTTTTTTTACGATGGATTTTTGCTTATATGGTGCAACGTAATGTTTTAGCTATTCCTTTATTTCCTGGGCATGTATGCCTGACTGCCTGTGTAGGCCTACCGAGTCTACCTCCTTCAGGGCCCAGGTAAGGGTTTCATAAAATAACTAGCACAGGGTCTTATTTGTCCTAGATCCTTCACTGATTAGTAGTTAGCATAAACCTTAATTACATTTTTCTGCAATATTTTAATCACAGAGGTAAAGAACCACATTGTATGCATACAAGGGATCCAAATGCACGAAATTATGATTCTATGCTACAGACAAAGTTGGGACAGACCTTTCATATTGATAAGCAGTGTGAATTCATTGTTGGAAAAGGGTCGTACGCCTGTAGAGTAAGTTCTTTAATGTTTTAAAAATCAGTGATTTGTATGACAAATGCTTACGTAGAGCATATCTGACATTACTCATATTGTGCCCATTAACCTGGACGTAGAGCATATCTTACATTACTCATATTGTGCCCATTCAATTAATTTGCTCTTCATGCTCAATAAGACAGAAGAGCTCACCACAAGCTCAGTACTCTGTCTGTGTCTAAAGTTCACCACAAGCTCAGTACTCTGTCTGTTTCTAAAGTTCACCACAAGCTCAGTACTCTGCCTGTGTCTAAAGTTCACCACAGGCTCAGTACTCTGTCTGTGTCTAAAGTTCACCACAAGCTCAGTACTCTGCCTGTGTCTAAAGTTCACCACAGGCTCAGTACTCTGTCTGTGTCTAAAGTTCACCACAAGCTCAGTATTCTGCCTGTGTCTAAAGTTCACCACAAGCTCAGTACTCTGCCTGTGTCTAAAGTTCACCACAGGCTCAGTACTCTGTCTGTGTCTAAAGTTCACCACAGGCTCAGTAATCTGTCTGTGTCTAAAGTTCACCACAGGCTCAGTACTCTGCCTGTTTCTAACGTTCACCACAAGCTCAGTACTCTGCCTTTGTCTAAAGTTCACCACAAGCTCAGTATTCTGCCTGTGTCTAAAGTTCACCACAAGCTCAGTACTCTGTCTGTGTCTAAAGTTCACCACAGGCTCAGTACTCTGTCTGTGTCTAAAGTTCACCACAGGCTCAGTAATCTGTCTGTGTCTAAAGTTCACCACAGGCTCAGTACTCTGCCTGTTTCTAACGTTCACCACAAGCTCAGTACTCTGCCTTTGTCTAAAGTTCACCACAAGCTCAGTATTCTGCCTGTGTCTAAAGTTCACCACAAGCTCAGTACTCTGTCTGTGTCTAAAGTTCACCACAGGCTCAGTACTCTGTCTGTGTCTAAAGTTCACCACAGGCTCAGTACTCTGTCTGTGTCTAAAATTCACCACAGGCTCAGTACTCTGTCTGTGTTTAAAGTTCACCACAAGATCAGTACTCTGCCTGTTTCTAAAGCTCACCACAAGTTCAGTACTCTGCCTGTTTCTAAAGCTCACCACAAGCTCAGTACTCTGCCTGTTTCTAAAGTTCACCACAAGCTCAGTACTCTGCCTGTTTCTAAAGTTCACCACAAGCTCAGTACTCTGCCTGTTTCTAAAGCTCGTAGAAATCAAATACGTATATTGTATATTTATTACTAAGATTGAATCATTTTAGCGACATTTTTTCTGATTTTCTTTTAAATCATGATATTTTGTGACATTTCTTCTTATTTAACATACTGGAATGTTTTCAAAGCATTTTAGGCTTAGGATTATAGTGCTTAACGCCACATTCAACAATATAGCAGTATATCGTGGCAGACAGTGCTATTAGGTGAGGAAACCAGGCTACTGGGAGAAAATCACCCTCCCTGTCGCAAGTTAATGACAAACTTTATCACATAATGTTGTATCGAGTACACCTCGCCATGAGCGGGATTCGACCTCACAACGTTAGTGGTGATATGCCCTGATTGTATATATAATTGGAAATCCAACTTCAAAGCATTGTATGTTCCAACCACAACACGATTAGCATTATCAAGGCAGATTCTGTTTTACTGAACACAAAATTATCGATATCAACTCTATTCCATTCAAATTACCAGCCTTTGTTGGCTTAATTATTAGGTTTCAGCATATTAATTTAAAAAATTAAAAAATAGATATGGCAGTCACCTTGCTTTCAATAGAAAACTCCTTATCCTTTTGACCATTGTATTGTCTGTCCTTCTTCGACTTATGGCTGCTGATACCCCTTTAGTATCTTCAAACTTTTCTGTTAGTCTTTTATAGGCAATGGGAATTTTGAGGACGTTTGTACTGGACTTTGGTGTAAAGTACTAGAAAGATTTTCTTCCAAATGCTTGCTAGCTTTACCAGCGGAGGGTACATCATGTGCAGACAACAAGGTAATTCGTTTATATTTACCAAGCTATGGATGAAGTGGGGAAATACCTACTCACTCTCATTGAAAGGTTTAAAGACTTTTTAAATATTCCTTCCTAGATTTTGACATTTTACTTGTTGACTGTTGCTCCGAACTCTGCCACCTACTATAAGGGAACGACCATTTAACTTGAAGGGGGGAGGGGGGGGTTATGTTTTTTTTCTAAAAAAAATATTCTGATTTTGGTGGAGGAAAAAAATAATATACCCGACAAAAAAAAACAATGCTAACTCTCGTGATGTCCGAAAAAAAAATTCTGAACGAAACAAAAAACCATACCCCCCCCCCCCCCCCTTTCAAGTTAAATGGTCGGTCCCTAACTGATACAATAAAACAAACAGAAATATATATATAGGGAGTGGATGTAGTCGAGTGGTCTAGGGCGCTGGACGTAAGGCTAAGCGAATGGTGCTGCAGTGTAACAATGGTGTGGGTTCAAATCCCGTCGAGGGAAGAACAAAAATTTGACAGCTCTAAAATCTAATTCTAACACTGTTTGGTTTAATTTTCAGACGTATATATATATATACAAGAATTAAAGGAAAGGGATGACATTGTCATAAAGTCAGCAGACAAGGGTAGCGCAATTGTTGTTATGGACAAAGTAGATTATTTAGAGGAGGCAAACAGACAACTGATGGATGAAAGATTTTACAAAAAACTGGACTCTGACCCCACGGAAGAATTCAGCACTAAAATAACACAGGAGCTAAAAATTATGAAAGAAAATAGTCATATCGACAAGAACACTTTCGATTACTTGAAACCAGACAAACCCAAAGTCGGACGCTTCTACCTATTACCTAAAATTCATAAAGTCAACAACCCCGGGAGACCCATTGTTTCAGCAAATGGGCACCCCACAGAAAAAATCTCCGAATTCGTCGATTTCCACCTTCGACCTCATGTAGAAGCGTTACCTTCACATTTGAAAGACACCACTGATTATCTTCAAAAAATGGAATTCATGAACCCCCTTCCTTCGGGGACCATTCTTGTTTCGATGGACGTTACGTCATTATACACTAACATCCCACATAATGACGGTATCGAAGCATGTCGAGAGGCCTGGGACCAAAGAGCCGTGAAAGAACCACCAACGGAATGTCTTGTCCAGTTGCTCACATTGGTACTGAAGCATAACAATTTTACATTTAATGGAGAGCATTTTTTACAAATCAACGGAACAGCTATGGGAACAAAGATGGCACCTTCATACGCCAACATCTTCATGGGGAAGCTTGAAAAACTTATCATACAATCTGCACCTCACAAGCCACTTTCCTGGTTTCGTTTCATAGACGACGTTGACATGAAGTGGACCGAGTCGGAAGAAAACCTCAATCGTTTCTTTGACCACGCCAATAATGTTCACCCCACTATAAAATTCACCCATGAAACATCTAGAAATAACATCTCCTTTCTGGATACTTACACCACCTGTGAAAATGGTATTATGTCAACTGACATATACAACAAACCGACAGATAAACATCAGTACCTGTCCCCACAGAGTTGTCATCCTAAACATTGTACCAAAACTATTCCGTACAGCCAAGCTCTCCGAATCAAACGCATCTGCTCCAACGAACAAACCACCAAAAAACGGCTTGGGGAACTGAAATGTCATCTAAAAAAGAGGGGTTACAACAATGCGAGCATTAACCATTGTTTTAACAAAGCAAGTGGTATTGACAGAAAAGACCTCATCCAATATAAAGAAAAGAACGCGAACAACAGAGTGCCATTTGTCATTACATACCATCCTGCGCTCAGTAATTTATCCAGCATCGTTCGTGAGCACTGGACAACCATACAAAAACACCCAGAACTGTGTAAAATCTTCAAAGAACCACCCGTCTTGGCCTTCAGGAAACCCAAAAGTTTGAAAGACATCTTGGTGAGAGCTGACATCTCCCCTCGATCTGCCTACAATGGTCAGTGTCAAAAATGTGATTCGAGACGATGTATGACGTGCAAAAACATCCAATGCACACACAAATTCAGCAGCACACATACAGGAGAAAAATTCATCATATACTGCAATGCCAACTGCAAGACAGAAAATATTATCTACCTCCTGGAATGTGCAATTTGTGGTCTTCAATACATCGGCGAAACTAAACAACAACTTAGTAAACGCTTGAATGGCCACAGAAGCGATGCAAATTGCAAACCTGATCTTCCACTCAGCAGACATCTCAGATCGACGGGCCACCATGATTCTTTCGGCAAACTGAAGGTCACCATAATTGACCATAACCCCAAGTGGGATGATAAAAGCAGACAGGAAAGGGAAAGCTTCTGGATTAGAAAACTTAAAACCTTATCACCGAATGGAATCAATGAGAAAAAGTAATATCCTCTCTTGACTCCTATTCGTGTTGATCTCCTCCAGTCGTATTAGGACATACAGTTTGCTCTATTGGCCCAAAGTATATATTCCACACTGTGGCGGGCCGTTTTTTTTAATGAGTTTGGGTATCATACCGTTTTCAACAATATTTTGACAGTGCTATTTGATACATTTACCAATAATGTCTCATTTTTATATTTATTTTTATTTCTAATTTAACATTTATTTAAATGTGTAGCCCTATTGTATATTTATATTATTGTTATTGTACTTTTATTAATTTATATGTAGGATTTCCATTCTTTTATGCATGTAGTTTCATATGTGCATCTTCTGGTTCTTTTGTGCCGTACATGGACCGTCAAAATCTTTTTTTGAAATTTGAAAAGTCGCCATATTGTTTCGAGATTTTATTTAATTAGACATTGATAAAGTCCCTCGGTGGGACGAAAATTTTGTCATTCTACGAAGTGTTTAATTCTTTATCACTTTGTTTTGTGTACTTGGTGTTGTTTTACAAACCATTTTAGACGTTTATAATTGTTTTACTTGTATAGTATCGTTATACCGTAACGATCCAACACCCCGGAAGATTGGTCGTTGACTGGTTTTTCAGACGTTGTATATATATATATATATATATAAAAAAAAAAAAAAATCTCTTCAAACTGTAAAACAAATTTGTTTGATTTCAGTTGTGTAATGGATACAAATGTGAGTTTGATTCGAGTGCACCTGGTGGATCAGGTAAGTGTATAGCGATTGTATTTTAATTGATGCTTACATTGGATTCAATAAATTGTATTTCGTGTTTTCTTTTAAATGTATTTGACACTCTATACATGTTTGCTATTTTAGATTATGCTTCATTTGTTATATTAAAACACTAACTTACATACACTGTCAGATTAGGCAATTGTGGGGTCTTTGGCATATGTTATAAAGGGGCTTTAGAGTAAAAAAAAAAGCACATTGATATTACATCACAAATTATTTAACTTGTCATTTACTATACAGCCAGATTACACAACAAATATGGCATATACTTCAGTAATAGTATTACTTACATGTATGCCTCAAATATAAATGTCATACGTATTTAGTGAAGAGGCCTTGGAAAATGCAGGATCCGCAGTAATAGACTGGCTGCAGGATCCGTAGTAATAGACTGCCTGTAGGATCTGTAGTAATAGACTGCCTGCAGGATCCGTAGTAATAGACTGCCTGCAGGATCCGTAGTAATAGACTGCCTGCAGGATCCGTAGTAATAGACTGCCTGTAGGATCCGTAGTAATAGACTGTCTGCAGGATCCGTAGTAATAGACTGCCTGCAGGATCCGTAGTAATAGACTGCCTGCAGGCTCCGTAGTAATAGACTGCCTGCAGGCTCCGTAGTAATAGACTGCCTGCAGGATCCGTAGTAATAGACTGCCTGCAGGCTCCGTAGTAATAGACTGCCTGCAGGATCCGTAGTAATAGACTGCCTGCAGGATCCGTAGTAATAGACTGCCTGCAGGCTCCGTAGTAATAGACTGCCTGCAGGCTCCGTAGTAATAGACTGCCTGCAGGATCCGTAGTAATAGACTGCCTGCAGGATCCGTAATAATAGACTGCCTGCAGGATCCGTAGTAATAGACTGCCTGCAGGATCCGTAGTAATAGACTGCCTGCAGGATCCGTAGTAATAGACTGCCTGCAGGCTCCGTAGTAATAGACTGCCTGCAGGATCCGTAGTAATAGACTGCCTGCAGGATCCGTAGTAATAGACTGCCTGCAGGCTCCGTCGTAATAGACTGCCTGCAGGCTCCGTTGTAATAGACTGCCTGTGATAATAGTTTTATCCGGCATTGTTTATATACACTATTACCTGGATGTACGTTCTCTATTGTCATATTTATATACACTATTACCTGGATGTACGTTCTCTATTGTCATATTTATATACACTATAACCTGGATGTACGTTCTCTATTGTCATGTTTATATACACTATAACCTGGATGTAGTTCTCTATTGTCATATTTATATACACTATAACCTGGATGTAGTTCTCTATTGTCATATTTATATACACTATAACCTGGATGTACGTTCTCTATTGTCATATTTATACATATATCTGATATTTCGAAGCACATTTTAACATTTCAAACACTTGATGTCATCTGAACTGAAGTTGACCAATCTTTAACCATTGTTCTGATATTTTCTATTTTTTATGAACTCAAGTGCTCCGAAGGTCAAGTACTTGCTGCTTCACTAGTGACGCCCGTCGTGTATCCTTTGTTCTAGTATAGTCCATTTATTTTTCATTAACTCGTGAGCTCCGGGAGCATAAGCCGTTGCTGTACCCGTAGTGGCAACCGGCGTTTAACATTTGTTCTGATATTGTCCATTTGATTTTCTTAATCTTGAAACCAAATTAAATTGATAATTGGATGGGCCGTTATCAAAACACCATTTTGTAGAGATTTTATATTTCTTGTGACCCTTACGTATACACAATCCATATTCAAAACAATCGTAACAAAAAAGGTTTGCAGATACCGATTGATTGATTGATTGATTGATTGATTGATTGATTGATTGATTGATTGATTGATTGATTGATTGATTGATTGATTGATTGATTTTTAACGCCCAGCGAGCAATTTTTCAGCTATATTCAGGACGAGAACATTTAAATATTTAACCGCCACGGGACTCGAAACGAGGAAAGGTGATGAGTAGGGACGGATAATTTAGCCAGTGCAACAGGTCTCTTATGGACCACTCATCATGAGCATAATGCTCATAATGAGCTGTTACACTGGGTTCTTTAACGTGCGAAGAGGGTAGCAATCTCTCAACACAGGACCTCGGTTTAATTTATGTCTCATCCGAAGGACGGTTGGTTGTGAATTTATACATCCCGCACAACCGACGGATGCCCCTTTAAGCCGAAGAAGCTCTCGTTCCCATTTCTATACCCCGGGGTTCCCGCGGAGTTTGCAGATACCGAAGTGATAATCAAAAGCAATAAAACGAAAAAGGACAGACAGTGCAATGACCGAAAAGAAATAAAAATTCTACAAAACATTACATAGAAAACTGGATAATGAGCATCACGAACTTCCCTAAAAACCGGGGTGAACTCACCGGCTTTCAAATGGTAAACAGTTCCTGCACCACTAGTCGCATCCATCTTGACACGGTAAATGAGAAAAACATCATCTAATGTGGAAATCGTGTTGGACACCATTATACGTAAATAAATATAAATACCATAAATAAAACATAACCTACCTGCAAATCACATGGGAGTAAAGAAGAAATGAGCATCATTTTAACACAGGAATCATACTGGACAGTAGACACAGGAATCATAGTGGACAGTAGACACAGAAATCACACTGGACAGTAGACACAGGAATCATACTGGACAGTAGACACAGGAATCATACTGGACAGTAGACACAGGAATCATACTGGACAGTAGACACATGAATCATACCGAACAGTAGACACAGGAATCATACTGGACAGTAGACACAGGAATCATACCGAACAGTAGACACAGGAATCATACTGGACAGTAGACACAGGAATCATACTGGACAGTAGACACAGGAATCATACCGAACAGTAGACACAGGAATCATACTGGACAGTAGACACAGGAATCATACCGAACAGTAGACACAGGAATCATACTGGACAGTAGACACAGGAATCATACCGGACAGTAGACACAGGAATCATACTGGACAGTAGACACATGAATCATACCAGACAGTAGACACAGGAATCATACTGGACAGTAGACACAGGAATCATACTGGACAGTAGACACAGGAATCATACTGGACAGTAGACACAGGAATCATACCGAACAGTAGACACAGAAATCATACTGGACAGTAGACACAGAAATCACACTGGACAGTAGACACAGGAATCATACTGGACAGTAGACACAGGAATCATACTGGACAGTAGACACAGGAATAATACTGGACAGTAGACACAGGAATCATACTGGACAGTAGACACAGGAATCATACCGAACAGTAGACACAGGAATCATACTGGACAGTAGACACAGGAATCATACCGAACAGTAGACACAGGAATCATACTGGACAGTAGACACAGGAATCATACCGAACAGTAGACACAGGAATCATACTGGACAGTAGACACAGGAATCATACCGGACAGTAGACACAGGAATCATACTGGACAGTAGACACAGGAATCATACCAGACAGTAGACACAGGAATCATACTGAACAGTAGACACGGGAATCATACGGACAGTAGACATAGGAATCATACTGGACAGTAGACACAGGAATCATACGGACAGTAGACACAGGAATCATACCGGACAGTAGAACACGTAACTAAAAATACATGTAATTGGACAGAATTAATAACAAGAATACGACATAACACCGGCCCAGGTTTATGCATAACATGGGGCCGATTTGACATGGGGCCGATTTGACTTGGGACCGATTTGACTGGGGCCGATTTGACTTGGGACGATTTGACCTAGGGCCAATTTGACTTGGGGCCGATTTTGTTTGGGGCCGATTTGACCTGCTACCGGTTTATGAACCGTGTTTGAAAGCAATATGATAAGTATGATTTATTCATTGATAATTGACGCGCTATTGTGTCCTCCTTGTTAATCATGTAAGTTTGTTTCAGACGGTTGTATATTTGGTGATTATCCTGGTATAATACTGAAAGGACTAGATTGTTCTGATTTGATCATCCTAGAGCCATACCAATGTTATAGTACATCTATCAGGAAAAACTGCTGTGAATCATGCAATAAAATCAAATCGAATGATCCAGGTAAAATTACAGTACAATCTCTGTTACTATGGTATTTTATGGTAAGGGTTGTGGTGTTTAACGCCACTTTCAACAATATCTCAGATATATTGTGGCTGTCCGTTTTATTGGTGGTGCCAAGAGAACACTACCGTCATGCCGCAAGTCACTGACAAAACTTTTTCATATAATGTTGTATCGAGTACACTTCGCTATTAGCGGGATTCAAACTCACCGTTAGTGGCGATAAGCATTGATTGCATAGGTAGTTGTAAATATAACTACCATATAATCATGACCACGACCACCTCATGTGGTACTTTAATTATATAGCTGTTTGTTAACAAGAGAAACTGTCAAGTGGAGCATTTAGCATCATTTGGTGTCCGTCTTCCGTTGTCAACCCATTTACTTTTCTGGCCTTGGTAAACATAATATTCGTGGGCAGAGCTCCAGATAAGCTGCGTATTTGCGTTTTTTACGCTATGAAAACGAGTAAAAACGCATGTATTATCAGATCAGAGTGTACGCATTACGCATACATATTGCTGTGTAAGCAAACTTTCCAAATTCGGAGCGTACTTGTACAGTCGTGTACATAACAATACATTTTTGTCTTTGAGAAATTCCCCATAATTACTTCCCTTTGTACTTTTCGAAGGGGAGAGCGTATACATCCCAGGGGTACCGAATGCTTGCCTTTCTAAGCATCGATGTCAAAAGAGATCTGATTGGATGCTTATGATAAATCATCCAATCGCGGTCAATATTTATTACAAATAAATGTGGTTTACGTAATAAGTAAGAACTAAAACGAAAGTAAATTTGGGAACACGTTGTTCGTTGAAAATGAGCAAGAACATGAATAAGCGCGCTACTAAGCGAAAGAGCGCTACGGAAAATTCTATACTTAAGTTACTGATAGTTTCATCTGTGTCTAGTGACAGTATAGTTAAAGGAATCATTGATGACATTATCAACACGGCTGTGAAAACTGCCGAAGTCGACGAGCAAAAAACTAAACATTTACAACATTTTATTAATAAACATGACACAATCGTGTCAAATTAAACAGAGATATACATTTCACTTGCATCCTGCGTTTATTGAATAACACTTGTGTCAAACATAATTTTAAAAGTGTACATGTAACCAATCTTTTCTGAAGTAGAGAGTACAACAGTGCAAAGGAAATATGCAAATACCCATCATTTTCAAAAGTAGGGGGTAATTACCCTTTGGACTTGAAAATTATCTGGAGCTCTGTTCGTGGGTCAATAAATCGTTGTATCCACCCCATTAAAGGCATACAGGCTGTCAGAATTGAATTTTTTTTTATATTAAAATTTGCCAATATTCGATGTTTTATATTATTGCAGTTGAAATTTTTCATAATATCATAGGTAAATAGCCTAGAACGAAGGAAATACGTCACTGTTTTATTTTCTTGAATCCAGTAAAGAATCCAATGTTTACCCGCACAATATTCATACATTCATACACAGTGACTTCATTCGGTAAAGCATTTGCGCATGTGCGAAATTGTCTGTTGAAAAAAAAGCACATGGCACAAACGAAAACATTGACGGATTCTACACGAAAACGACACAAAAAGGAGGATTCAGCAAGCTTTGTGTGAAAATTAAAAAAGATGTTATACCGACCTACTCCATTTTTCAACACGTAAGCATAATTTAGTATCTTTTTTCGACCGAATCGTATTTTGACAGTAGAATTGCATCGTAGTTTTTTATATATTATTTTTCTTAGGAGAAAACGCTAGGTGATATCTCTTTTAAATTAGAGACTGAAATAATGAACTTCATGTCTGTTTTTTTTTTTTTTTTAATATAATCAAGGCAACTCAAGTGTTGTCAATAATATGCAATACAATTTGTTTGCAATTTTCCCTTTATCGGGGCCTTTTGCAGAGTTTGGGTTTGTATTTATTGATTTCATCACGATTTCCGAAGTGTCATTCTTACTAAATACCATTATATAATATTAACTGATTACCCCGGGATCCAATTTCATAGATACATTTCTTAAATTATATTAAATTCTAGCGAATTTACATACAAAATGCTACCTGGTTATTTATAGCAGTTATCAGTATTCGGCAAACTTCGGAAATAAGAAGCCGACTTATAATTAGGTGTGTTAATGGCGATTCCACCGACAGACATTCGAGTTATTTTCACTAATTGCGATATTATAACATATTTTTTAAACCTGGCTTCTTGTTCAGAACATTTTATTAGTATAAAACATCGAATATTGGCAACTTTTAATATAAACAAACAAATTCAATTCTGACAGCCTGTATGCCTTTAAAGATCATTAATTGTATGATATCAACCCAAGTAAGATTATATTCTCCTCGTGAATGTTTACTTTGTGGTTGATACATCCTTTTATCATATACTTAGTACTAAATAAAGGAAATTTGCATATATAATACTGAAAGAACATTACGACTGTATTTGTCTGCCGTGACTGATATCGATATCATCACCCCTTTATCATATCCCTTAAAATGATATTGATCACGTGACTAAAGGTTCATTATACAGAACAAGACTTTCTCATGTTTAAGTATATGATAAACATAATATGATATGGCTTTTTCCGCATCACATTCCGTATCAACCCTCGACCAAATTTAGTTGACAAGTATTTTAAAGTTACTTGTTAAACAACTCTACCTTGATGGATATAGGTTATATCAAATATATAAAATCTACATATAAAAAAGTGTCAATTCACTACATTAAAGCTGACTTTTAAGAAATACTATATGAAATTCTAACATACATGTATTAAGTAATATTTATACCACGGTTTTCCGAGTGTGCGAAGCGTGCGATTGTTTTACAGTCTGACTCGGGAAAAACGTGGTATAGATGATTTGTATCATGAAGCTATGTAATATTACATATAGGTCGCTGATTATATCACAACACTCTGAGAGTAATAAAACAACATTCCAGATTTAAAGTGTGTAATATCTCGTATATGTGTGTATTATTTCATACATCTTAGCTGTTGTTTACATTCTGGTATATAAACCATAAAAAGATCAAAAGAAAAGAATGCATTCATGTTACCACATATACATGTATTAAGGCAGGTATATTACTTATATAAAATGTCAACTCATTCCGTTAGAACATACTTTCATGAAATACTATATACAATTTCTATCATATACATGTGTTAAGGGACCGGCCATTTAACTTGAAAGGGGGGAGGGGGGGGGGGGGTATGGTTTTTTGTTTCGTTCAGAATTATTTTTTTGGACCGCACGAGAGTTAGAATTTTTTTTTTTTTTTTCCAGAATTTAACATTAGATTTTATGACAAAAACTCTGAATCAGATTATTATATTTTTCCTCCACCAAAATCAGAATATTTTTTTCAGCAACATTGGGAATCAGAATATTTTTTTAGAAAAAAAACATAACCCCCCCCCCCCCCCCCCCTTCAAGTTAAATGGTCGTTCCCTAAACCAGATATATTTCTTTAAAAAAAACTACTACAAAAAATGACTGGTGTAAAAATACCGTCGAACCTGTATTAAGAGGTCACATTTAGGACAAAGAAAAAATGTTCTTTTAAGACAGTTGACCTCTTAAAAGAGGTTCAATTCATCTCACATTTTCTATATGACAGGACACGAAAAAGGTGATTTGTTAATATAGGTGACTGCTTAATAGAGGTGACCACATGGGCAGGTTTGACTGTACTTGTATATACATGTATGTTTCATTATTCATTGAGATAGTTTTAACCTGCCTTTTCAAAAACAAAAATGGGTAATTTCGTGGTTTCTCTTGATTTTTTATTGTGGTTTTGTAATTGTCATTGGCTGATTACTTTCGGCACTTTGTCACTATTCAGTCGAAACTGGTTATATCGAACTCAGATAAGTTTGTTTCTTTGGTTAACCGGAAGTAAATAGATTGACCATCTGTTGTTACTTATAAGATTAATGAATCCCCGATATATAGGTACATTAGCGGAAAATATAAAATATTATGTTTATGCTAAACGAATAAAGCAAACATTCTTTAGTATAGTTTTATTGTATAGAAAAATGTAGCATACAAGTCTTATAGTCTGCAATTTCGAAGTAAAATGATCGGACCATGGCCACCCGACTTCTACAAAAGGCACTTACTGTAATACATGTATTAGGAACTATCTTAGGAATGACCTGGATATGAACATATACTTCATTGGGTGGAAGAAAACACGTTTTATTTATTCACCCAATTGTATTTTTTCGGCAGTATTAAGGACATAAAATCATTTCCTTCCTCTAACATCAGATTTTTAACAAGAGTAACACAAGTGCCACAATTGAAACAGACACTTACCATATCGGAGCATTGGACTTCACCCCCAGTTTTTAGTGGGGTTAGTGTTTGGCTCTTATTATCCTTTTGGTATCTTCAACCGTATCATAAATAAATATTTTGTTATATTAGGGAACGACCATTTAACTTGAAGGGGGAGGGGTATGTTTTTTTTTCTAAAACAATATCCTGATTCCCAATGTTGCTGAAAAAAATATTCTGATTTTGGTAGAGGAAAAAAAAAATAATGTGATTCAGAGTGTTTGTCATATAACCTAATGTTGAATTCTGGAAAAAAAATTCGCGCTTTGCGCGACAAAAAAAATAAATATTCTAACTCTCGTGTTGTCCGAAAAAAAAATTCTGAACGAAACAAAAAACCATACCCCCCCCCCCCCCCCCTTCAAGTTAAATGGTCGGTCCCTTATATGAGACCCCATACAGGGTCGGATTATTCTAAAGGCTAGTATAGGCTGCAGCCTAGAGCCTCCCGAGTTACCCCATACAGTGTCGGATTATTCTAAAGGCTAGTATAGGCTGCAACCTAGAGCCTCCCGAGTTTGCTAAAAGATGTACAAATATAAATTCTTAAGCTATATAAATGTCGTTAAAATATATCACGAGTAAATAATATTCAAGACTGGTGCGGGCGAGATAGAGGGTAGCTCTGTCTGAGTGTGGCCCATAATTTCATTAGCATTGGGACCCCAAAAGGTCATAATCCGGCCCTGCCCCCAAAACCTAATTTAATAAATATGGTTTCAATGTAAATAGTATATAATATATCCTATCTTTAACTAGAGTTCGTCACAACCAACTCCATTGGATGAATGTCACTGGCTGATTTAAATTCCTTCGCAATGAGATGTGCTGTTTGTTCGTGAGTTAATCCACTTGTTGATACTTCATTTATTTCAAGAATCTCATGGCCACATTTAAGCATCCCAGAAGCAAACGCAGATCCTCCAGGCTGTTGGGAGAAAATAAATATCATAATTACACCTTATATAAGAATCTAGGATTTTGATTGGTTAATAGCCGGTGTATTTTTCGTGTATTTTCATATTTAGGATTAATTTCGTTCATTTTTACCACTGCCGGGGTATTTGCATGAGGATTTAACTTTTTTTCCCTCTTTTTTTTTCACAAATTCGCCTCCCAAACCTGATATATCTGTTCACAATTAGTTCAATGTTTATTACATATGTCTCCACATTCTGTATTTTCTAAGTTTTAATTTTAAAAACAAAAACAAAATGCATGAATCTCGCGTCAAGATTTTTCTTGAGTAATGGTAAAAGTTTGATAAAAAAAATTATGCGATTAAGTACATGCTTGTTTCATACAAATACCTAGATTTGCTACTGGTTTTATCCAGTGCAGACAAGTAAAAGACAGCTTTTTAGCCAAGGTATTACTATTGTCTTTCGGAGATATCAGTATTCCTGTTGGTGTCACGTTTCTTGTATTTGACGAAAGTGTGAACTATTTATTATTGTATGGCTTTTTGTTTTGCTTTACATGATAACACAATTTATGTAGATACTTGTTATATGTGACGTTAAACATAACACTAACCAGGGGCTGATCCAGGGGGAGGCGCACCTGGTGCGCCCCCCCCCCCCCTAAAATTTTAAAAAATATGATTTTTTGGCGTAAAATCGTGAATTTTCACACGAAATACCCCAACAATTTTCGCGCCTCCCTCTGCTCGGCCCAATTTTTTTAAGTGCGCCCCCCCCCCCCTAACTTGAAATCCTGGATCCGCCCCTGCTAACCCTTTACACGGAAGAAGTCTATATTTGAGATCTTCAAACTGTGAATGTAATCCTACTGAGTTCACATTTATTTTCACCTGATGGAATTGTCAACCATCTTTGCTTGATTTTTGTTTTGTGTTGTGTAATTACATAATTGATACCTGAATATTTATAACTGTAATACTTTTTTGACACGTGTCTGACCCTCCTTGTATGGCTACTCCAAAGGTCGGTTTTGTTCTATATATAGTTACGATTTCAATCGGAATAGAAACGTACTTTTTCTTTAAATCTTGAAGTTTTAATTCTCTCTGAAAATACAAGAAAATCAAATGCATTTTAAAAGTTACCGTCAAAAATTAGGAATATTACAATACATGTAGTTAAGAAATAAATCATGGAAGCCTGAATGTGTTTTGAGTTTAACATGGGTTGGCGGATATTAGTATTTTATCCCGAGCCAGAGGCGAGGTTGGCGGATATTAGTGTTTTATCCCGAGCCAGAGGCGATGGATAAAATTTATTAATATCCACCAACCCATGTTAAAATTCAAAACCCATTCTGGCTTCCATGAATTATTTCGATTCTGATATGTCTAAGAGTACAAAATGTCGCACACAATTTATGCTGCCAAATTTGAGCAGACGATAATTCATCAACATGTACATTTACGACTGGAAAGTCAGTCACATGCATCGGCGCATGTGCTAATGAAATTATACTCAATCGATAAATCGTTCGTTTGTTTACAAAGCGAAAGAAGGACGTCATGTTAGAATTATATATACAACTGACAGCCACATATAGCTGAAATATTGTTTAAAGTGGTGGTAAGCCCTCTAACCTTAACTTTTACAATATGTTTGCCCTTGAAATACGGAAAATTGTAGCTTAAATAGAAATGATTATGTCAGAAGTTAAATTATCAAATTTATTTTCACTCTTATGATTAAAATTATGTTGGGTGTAGAACGGAGTAAAGTGCTGGTGACTACCTTTAGACTAATGTAGAAAATCATTGCATCGAAAATGCTACAAGAAAAATATTATAAGTGTTTTGGACAATTCTTGATCATCAACTATTTTGTTTGGTAAATTATCTGTAGATACGTAAGACAAATTGTAAAACTCTTCCGAAGCCCGTGATCTCATTTTCTGCTACTTTTGTCCAAGTTTTTTTTTAATAATGTTATTTCGTTTTAACTTTTTGTTGGACTTATGTTGTTTTGAATGTTCGGGTTGTAATTTCTTGGGGTTGTTTTATATTTTTTTTGTTCTTTTTTTTTTTGAGTGACCGTCGTGATCGTATGGTAGTTGGATTTACAACTACCTTTCAATCAGTGCCTATCACAACTAAAGTTATGAGTTCGAACCCCTTTCATAGTGAGGTGTACTCAATACAACAGTATGTGATAAAGTTTGTCGGTGACTTGCGACAGGTGTGTGGTTTTTCTCCAGGTACTCAGGTTTCCTCCATCAATAAAACTGACAGCCATGATATAGCTGAAATATTGTTGAAAGTGGCATTAAACACCATAGCCCATTATTATTTTACTTTGTACTTTTCCACCTGACATCTAATTTGCATATTTCTTTTTTTCGGTTTTTTGGGGGGTTTTTTTTATTCCTTTTTGTGTATTTTTCCATCTAGTTGGTAATTTACTATTCTGTTAAGATTCAGATTGTTCTATAACGTCAGGTGAGCAGAGTTTCAGATATATTCATCACGAATACAAGCTTACACACAAATCAATCAATAAAAAGCTTGTATAACAATAAGCTTAGAAACCTGGAAAAACCAATCCTATTACAAACACGTTATATTACTTATTTTCCTATTTGTATAGCTGCAAATGGATGATATTCAATTCTTACCAATTTAGTCAGAAATACCCGTATTCTGTCAGAGTAAGGATCATTGGTGTTAATCGTCTGTTCCAGCATTTTACCCGCGGCATAATGGGGAATAACCACTGACAGCAAAAAACAAACCTACATTTTGTTTGTACAAGAGACATCCCTGCCATGAGTGTGTGTCTAAAATACCTATCGATTGAGAAAGGTATCGGAGTTCATTGTGGTGTTAGTTTTATTGTCTGAAGTCACTCGGTCACCAATGCTAAATGTAATAATTCTGCATGCTAACTAGTCACATTATCTCATAAATGATATTATTATTTTAATATTTATTGTGTAATTGCTTAGACAAGACAAGGAAATGGTACAGATAGTCCAGAACTGGGTTGCACGAACCTAAATTAATTTTTTGAAGTCTCAATTAATCCTTAACCGCAATTCAAATTCATGTACATTTCTCAATTAAGTTTTAATTTACGCTTAAATTTATTTATTTTTTATAGTTTTATCTAAATATATTTCAATTAAGTTACATGTAATAAGAGTTGTTGTGTACTTGTTTTACCTTCCAATTCCCCAAATATTGAAAGTGTGATTATTTAATAGGATGGGGTTTTTTTTATATTAAAAACGAAGATATATCATAGAGTAGTGCTTACGAGACGAGTTTTTGGAATAACCATCATCAGGTACGCTCATATACTAAAAAGATTTGAAAACCAAAATAAATCATTAGTTAAAATGTGCATTTCAATTACTACGTTAGCATATCGAAAAAATAATCTAAAAAAATAATAAAAAATGTCTTACCTCCTTTTTAGAATTCATGATTGCCAGGTCTACCACGGTATAAATCTGGGGCCTCGGGATCCGCACGGGGGTCAAATCCAAACACCCGTCCATATCTAATCTGGTTTAATACAAATTATATAGAATAATTCAAAATTTCTGCGTTATTGTACATTTCATTAGAGAGAGAAAAAACATACAACTGATTCTGATCTTGTCAATAATACGCTTTCTCGGAAAAAATCGTTGCCATGCTAACAGAATAGTTATCATATTTGCATTTATTGATCGTTATATTTCACCATATAGGTAAAATGAGAATGTCTCCTAATTATAATAGTATATTTCAGATTAATTGCAGGTAAAATCAATATGATTTCATACCTGATATTGACTTCTTAATTATTTATTTAAATCAAGAGAGGTTAATCTCGCAATATAACATCAGCTGAGAATTGAAACTGACAAATTATATGCTCACAAAGATTTTTAATAAGAGTTTGAAGATACCAAAGGGGTAATCAGAATTCATAATTCATTTGGCTTGTAAATATTGAGTGTACCTGATGAAGGTTATTCCAGAAGACGGTCGTGCGCACTTAATTTGATATCTACTTTTTCTTATTTTCTATTGAAATAAACAATCACTCTTTCATGTCAAATTTATGTCTTTCATGGAATTTTCATCGATAAAATAAATCCACACAATAATTCCTGATTATCCTGCTGAGAAGAAATGAAAATGAAAGAATTGTATTGTACAGAATGCATTGCAGGGACAGATCCAGGATTTCAAGTTAGGGGGTGGGGGCGCACTTAAAAAATTGCGCCGAGCGGAGGGAAGCGCGAAAATTTTTGGGGTATTTCGTGTAAAAAATCACGATTTTACGCCAAAAAATCATATTTTTTCCAATTTTAGGGGGGCGCGCGTCTGGTGCCCCCCTGGATTCGCCACTGCATTGGGAACATCTTCATAAATTGTTTTTGTCGATTATGTTTGTCCATTTTGAACAAATATACCATTGTTACTACGTAAATTGCTGATGGCATTGAAACAAACACTAATTAAAACAATCGTACTAAGATAAGTTTGAAGATGACAAAGAGGTAATCAGAAGCGGTCAATCGATGTTTTGAAATTTAAAGAAATAATAAGTAGTAAAACACAATCAAAATTAAGGAAACTCTGTCAGTTGATCAGAACATTAATTCTAGTTTACTATCTCCTGGGTAATTACAATTGTTATTATTGTATTTATTGTTTTTATTTATTTTCTGTATATATTGTATTTTTTGTATCTCTATACCAATGTATTACGATGGTTTATGAGAATAAAGATTGTGTGCAGAATATACATGGACGGACGATGCAATGGCAAAAAGAAAAATCACAGAAAAGCAAACAATTATTGATAAAACACTATATAGAAAACAAGATATTGAGCAACATGAACCCCACTAAAACAGGGGAGGAACTCAGGTGCTGTAGAGGAGAAACAATTCCTGCTCCACTAGTGACACCCATTGTGTAACTGTTAAAGATCATCAAATACTAAATGTAGCTTAAATTTAAAAGAAAGTTCATAAGTTATAAATTTCAGGAACCATTTGTTGATTGACACGAAAGTCACAATGATTACCATGGTTACCGTTTGAGAGTACATTTTATTTTTGTATTCTGATGTCTATATGATAGTTGATTATTAATGTTGTAAATGCAAGCACTGACAATTCAAACGAACACTGTTGTTGGTAAATTATGTCTAGGCATTAGAAAGGCGGATTCGGGTGATTGTAAATTTATTTCTTAAGGTGGTACCATACACTTCAGGTAAAATTTGATCTGCTCGTTTAATGTTCTTATTTTTTTTTGGCAGTGTGTTTGAATATATCCACTGTAATAAATATCAAAATTTTAACAAATTCCAACCAACAGACTCAGAGCTATAAATATAGTCTCTAACATTGTTTCCCGTTTACTACGATAATTTCTCAAATCAAGATAGTTAAATTTAACTATCGAGATTTGAGAAATTATCGTAATAAACGGGAAACAATGCTAGAGATTGTTTCTCTAATGAACCACTAAAAATTTGTTTGATTCTTTTTCTCACTAATTTAACAAAATATATGGCCGTTTTTCACTTTCTCAAATCGACGTCCAATGACGTCACTGACGCATACTTTCGTTTTTTCGTTTTCAGGTAATTTCCTCCATAAGCTGGAGCACTCCAATTTCCACTGGATAAAAGCACAATGATTTTAAAAAGACGTAAAATAGTTCAGTATATCACAAAAGTTCATTTTCTGACCTTATAAAAGCGCCTAGTTAAAAGTTTCTGTGTAGCACATAAAAACACAATGTACATATGTCTATATACACTTCAGGAGTTAAAATATAAAAGATGGATCCTGTAGTGATATACGACGTCCAAGTTTGTCTCTATCTTAATTCGCAATATAGTTTGGTTCTAAGTCTATGTAGTTCAAAGCACAAATTTTGTGAGGCACGTTCAAGTCATTGTGGTTATTTGTAATAATAGTATATACATTTTTAGATGTACAATCTAATATAGCCTGTAAAAGTTGATTTTTCTCTTCAAGTAGTTCTGCACCACCCCCCTTTATATCTTCCACTGTCCTTTTGAATTGTTCTAACTTGTTCTGCCGTACTTCATCTAGCGGTTTGCATTTTAGTATAAAATGTTCTATATCTTCAACTCCATCGTTGCAGATTTTACAAAATCCAGCATTTTCCTTATGACTAAACTTATCTTGATGGTACTGGAGCATATATGTATCAGTAACCAGTTTCACTTTTACTTCTGCTTTTTGTATATCTAATTTTTGGTTTTTTACACAGTTCCATATATTATGTGGTGTTCCTATAGGTTCCTTTTGAATTTCAAGGTGTCTGATAGTTGTTTTCGTTGAATTTTCCTCATTGTACTCTGTGTACCAGTATTCATTTATGGCCTTCTTTATCATTATTTTCCCCATATGTTTACTTGGCGGGTTTATTAGAAGTTCCATTGGCGTATGCATTCCATACTTTTCTAGAATTCCAGCTATTTTGTTGATAAACAATGTATCATTTGCATTGGCATTTGCGGACTCCCACAGTAGCATTTGTTTCTCAATCGTTGAGTCTAACCTGGCAATTCCAAAAAAATAAGTTTATACAATATTTATCCAGTGTTACTTCTATTGGTTCTGCTCCCGTCAATGCATAGACAGCTATAGATGAGGTTCTTTCAGGTAAGCACTGAAATTGCCTACAGACTTTTCGCTGGAGTTGTTCAAGCTTTTTAATATCTGTTTTTGTGGGGTTTTGTACTTCAAGGCCATACAGGAATCTTGGCACTACATATGTGTTCCATATTTTCATTAGTACAACTGGCGACATTCCTGACCGGGCATGGAGACCTGATCCTAATAATGCGTATATTGTTTGTCTGCCCATCTTAAGCCTTTCATCAAGGTTGATTTTGTTATTTTCTTGATACGTTATTCCTAGATGTTTCAATTTTTGGACTCTTTTTATTTCTTGTCCTTCCAAGGTGTACTCCGAGCTTACGTTGTTATTTTTCTTCGCCATACGGATGACTTCAGTTTTTCCAGGATTTAGTTTTACAAGATCTCGTCTTGTGTTGTACTGTACAACATCAATCATGGCTTGCATTTCAGTACTTGGTCCAAGCAGAACAATATCATCTGCACATGCTGGGGAGGCAACACCTATGTCTCCAAATTTTGCTCCTAGTGTGCTTATAGTCAGGCTATTGAGAATAGTGTTATTATATCTTTTGTATAAGAGGGTCGACAGTTTCGCACCTTGCCGAATTCCTTGTGCTATGTTAATATTATCCGTTAGATGATTGTCCCATTTAACTTTGAATGTCATTCCTTTATACATGTTGTTCATTAGAGACCACATATCTCCTTCCACACCATCCTGATAAATTTGCTAAACATGATGTCGTGGTTCAATTGACGTCACACCCGTTAAGGAATGTTTTTGAAGCAATGACGGAGAAGGGACACGATTCCAGATGAGGGGTTCTTGATGACGGTACGGTTAATTACGGTTAGTTACGGTTAATTAAACGATTTTATTGATACAATGACATTTTGCGAAACGTAACATTTTTATGGGAAAAGTAGCCTGAAATTCTTATATCACCCACGGGTTGAGACATAATTGCGTAATTGACCAATCAGCGACTGAGAACAAAGTGATCCACACGTTGATTATCGATTTCTTCTCACACGGGTTGAGAAGTGTGAAAATTGAACAAGAATTAGAGAAATTCACTAGCCACATAGTAACCCGAATAATCCAGTCGTTATATTACGCTCCCGCTGGTCGCTACATTGACGCCTGGATGCATTCATTGAAAAAATCCGTCAACCCGGAAATAGTAAATCGCTATGACTTATGGGTATTACGACATAAAATAGGAGGAGCTAAAATGTTT
This sequence comes from Bathymodiolus brooksi, assembly GCA_963680875.1. Lineage (NCBI taxonomy): Eukaryota > Metazoa > Mollusca > Bivalvia > Mytilida > Modiolidae > Bathymodiolus > Bathymodiolus brooksi. The sequence goes on along the minus strand of OY804589.1, from coordinate 86,333,990 downwards.
GTAAATAATGTCCAATGGAGTGATCAGATGATGTAATGCAGTATGCAATACACATATCCGGATAAATACAACCAAACATGAAAAAAAGCTTAAATAAATAATTACTATTTTTCAAATATTAAAACATATTGATTTTTATTTCAAAGTTGGAAAGTAAATAAAAGCTTGAATTGAATTCACTCTTATAATGATTTTTTAATTTCAATTAACTGCTAATGTACCGGATATGCTTATTGCGCATACTCATTAAAATACTACATTGCGATTGGTTCCCTGTGACAGGGAACAGCTGACGCATTTTTATCATTGGCTGCCTTCAAGCCCACAGAGGGCGAAGAGAATCGGAGAAGGAAAGGGCTTGAATTATTCGAGTTAGCCACATAGCAGCTTTTCTCTCTGTGATTTTGATCACCGAGACGCTTGAAATCTGCATACAAACATCATATGATAAAAACGTTCAACTGATTTTAAAGAATTATCTCCCTGTAGTGTATGGTACCCCCCCTTAAGTGTTGCTTCACCATGTATCAGTACTACTTCTTACAATATCACGTGATGATGTCTGGTTTATAATACATTGCACCGTTTCTACCATTAGAATTTAGAACTGACGTTGTGGTATCTTTTTTTTTTGTGGTCGCATTATGTTATGGCTCTGTCGCCGTCGGTATCGTTGTCGTTGAACCTCTGTATACAAAACTGTTTCAGCGCATTAAGTCTACACCGATTCTTCTGTTGAATTGTAATCACGATGATCCTTGCCACTGAATGTCTTGGGGTTTTATAGCAGTATCCGTTTCCAAATAAAAGACCTCAAGGTGCAAAAACGTGTGTTTCTGTATTATGTTCAAGGATAGTTTATTGTTCATCCGATTTTGACACTTTTTTCAATGAATATCTTATAAAATCTTTTCCAGAATAATGCATAGTGCTATTTAGTAAATGTTATCGATTTTTGGCATAAATGGGTAGTTTGGGTTAATAGGTTAAGTTTATGGTGTTTAACGCCATTTTCAACAATATTTCGGTTATATCGTGGCGGTCAATTTTATTGGTGGAGGAAGAAAATCACCGATCAGTCGCAAGTCGCCGACAAATTTTATCTCATAAATGGGGTAAAACTCAAAATTGAAACTTTTTTTTATCCAATTTCAATGCAGTTTTCCCTTGTCGATGTGCTGAGATCGCATCATGCCGATCGTAGCCCTTTATTTAATTTATCATAGTTAATTATTTTTTTCAGACTGTGAGTATGGAGATAAAAGCTTAGAATGTCTCGATGCGTTAAGTAATGGGCAGTGTTCAAGTTATAGGAACGAATGCTGCAAGACGTGTAGATAATTATCTGAATAAAAAAATCAAATGTTTGCCTCTATGAGACTCTTGTAGTTCAACAAATTTAATTAAATGATTTAAGATTTATGGTGTTTAACACCACTTTCAACAATATTTCAGTTATATCGTGGTGTTCAGTTTTAATGGTGGAGGAAACCGGAATTCCCGGAGAAAACCACCGACCTGCTGCAAGTGACTGACAAACTTTATCACATTATGTTGTATCGAGTACACCTCGCCATTAACGGGGTTTGAATTTACGACTTTAGTTGTGATAGACACTAATTGCACAGGTAGTTATAAATCCAACTACAATACGATCACGACCACGATGGCCCCAGAAAACGTTGGTCAATGGAGAAATGAGCAACCAAAAGTTATAACATCGTTCCGTAGTCACCTCCCCTCCCGCAATCTTTTACAATGAAGACATACATATACGACTGAATACGACGGGATACGAAATATTTGATGATGCACATGTGGTCATCAGAAGCCGCAGATCGAATGATAGACGATGCAATGGTCAAAAGAACAAATGACCTACATAACACTACACATAAAACTAAAGATTGAGCAATACGAATTTAGCTGAAAATCGATGGTGCATTCGGGTGCTCCGGAAGGATAAGCATGTCCCGCTCCACTGGTAGCAATCGTCGTGCTACGAGGCTATCGCATGTTAAACTGTTATACTTCCCAGGCGGTTAATGAGAGAGAAATACCTAAAACACACATAGAAAAATGCCGACATTAATTTGTTCATTTATGTATTGAATATCTACAATTTTCAGACAAAGACCGAGTGTCTTAATAAAAAGTAATTTCCGCGAAATGGCGACCTCGATATAAAATACGATTATTTTGCATTTCTAGTTGGAAACTCAACCAGTGTAAAATGTTAATCTGATCCAAGATATTATATAGCAACGTACACTGTACACATCAGTAAACATTCAAACATTAATACAGGTTAGGGTCATGGTGTTTAACGCCACTTCCAACAATATTTCAGTTATTTAAATTTAATATCTTCAGTATTAAATTGATTTATTTTCTTGAAATGTTAATTCCATGTTTTATAGCACGAATTTGTTAATCCATAATTTAAAGAAAGCCATTACACACGGCTGGTAATCGGCACAAGCAGAACAGTTGGTTCTGCAAAGAAATTCGTGAGGATAACTTCCGGTTTTGGTGGAGGAGAGTTCACGAAGACGCTTCGCAAGGTATGTACATGTCAAAAATTGAAATTTTCTTTTTTACTGCTCGAATATTGCAAAATCAGAGAATGCTATGCTGTGGCGAATGCTTTCACGATTAGAAACATGTATAGTTTATTCTTGTATATGAAGTGTAACTCTCGCAAAATCAATCGTCCCACGAAAAACATGACGAAAATTGTGACACTCTTACATTTCTAAGTCGTTCTTGACAAAGATGCAAGTTAAATTTTCAATATATTTTCATCATGGGAGTCTAAATGTAATCGGGGATAAATTCCGATTCGTCAGAAGTAAATTGAAGTCTAGATAAATCTACAAACTGTCAATTTCCTCGTTTTCTTGCTTGAGGAGATCGGTTCTGACAGAGCACATTGCGAATGCATGAGGAGATTTGCTAGTTTTGGTACGACACATGTAATCCACTGTATAATCACAAATTTTGCATGTCTGTCTGGTAATAAATTTACGAACTGATGCCCTTCTTCCCGTCGGGTTTTTAACAGTATAAAAGTAATATTTCATTGTTCATGGGCTGTCCACCTAGAAAGAAACATTTCATTTAAGGAATCAATTCATAATTGTAACTGCGGTTTCCCATGATTTAACTTGTCATTATTGATCATTTGTTGTTTGTGACAACTTCCATTGTGTATTGGATACACAAGATTACTGACTTCCCTTACATTGGAAAAAATTGAAAATGCACTGTAAGATAATTTTATAATCAAGAATAATTAAAACTTAATGTGAATCATATCTTTATAATTTCTAATACAAATGATACACTCTAAATTAAATATCATACAGTTGAGAATAATATTAATTTGTGGTTTGTTTTTCTATTATGTAGTGTGTTATGTGTACACACCACAGGCACTTGTTTCATTCAAAAAATATATGCCCCCTCCTCTTCCTTACTTCAAGGTAAACATCTACCCTTTTCCCCTTCCCCACTTCGCCTCAATATTTTTCGCTTATTTGTGATCCTTTCGCTGACCCAATTATATCGTTACACTCCCGAGATATTTCTCTTTTCGACTGCCACATTTAAATATAACTACCGGGCCCCCCTCAGACAAATTGGACAAGAATAGTCAGCGAACGTGGCTTATTAAAAATTTCAGTCAATGAAACGGATACAGCCACTTCCGGTTTGCGCTGGATTTTTCATATGCATTCGGAATTCTCTAGACCGGCCATGTGTAACAATGCCACATGATCATCTCCTCTCAAATGTAAAGTAAGCCTTTAAAATACAGATAATTGTTCCAATGCAAATTATAAAAATATGTTCAACTCCAAATTACTGACATTTGATTTTTAAAGCACCTTTTTTTAAATTTTCTAAATCAATTTAAACCTGACCGGAAGTGGTTGTATCCGTTTCAATGACATTAAAATTTCACTAAGCCACGCTCGCTGACTATTCTTGTCCAATTCGTCTGAGGGGTAGATATATTTAAATGTGGCAGTCGAAAAGAGAAATATCTCGGGAGCGTAACGATATAATTGGGTCAGCGAAAGGATCACAAATAAGCGAAACATATTAAGGCGAAGTGGGGAAGGGGAAAAGGGTAGATGTTTACCTTGAAGTAAGGAAGAGGAGGGGGCATATATTTTTTGAATGAAACAAGTGCCTGTGGTACACACTTGTAAATAAAAAAGATCTCTGTTAGTAGTGGTTACAAGATGTAAAGCGCTTTACCGATTTTAAAGATATGTCCACAGTTTAATTGACATCTTGTGTTTAATTTATTCATGACTACTAGCACTAAGTGAATGTTTATTTACGTTAGACCTATGTATGTGCTGAAATCATGTAATATTATAACTTGTGTAGATCTGCGGTGAAGTTTCCGTCATCTCTAGTAAAAAGGTTGCGCCGAATAGATGTGGAAACCCGTTTGAAAGGATATAAATATTTTGAAATCGAAAGAGATTTTTTTAATAAACTTGGTGTCCTGATTGATGGGGATTTTAAATTTGGTGTACTGCTACTTATTTTTGTTCGTTTCCTTGGCGGTGATACAGGCAATCTATATCGAAATGTTTTTTTGTAAAGAGTCAATGTCAGTCCCCTTTTCCTCTTTCCCTTGAATTCTGGCATCTCTTGAAAGTGGACAGAGAATAGTTTATTTTGATTAGAGTATTTATCAGTTTTGTGTTTAAAAGTGTCAATTTATCAATTTTGCAGAAAACAATTACCAAAACTAGCAAATCTCCTCATGCATTCGCAATGTGCTCTATCAGAACCGATCTCCTCAAGCAGGAAAACGAGAAAATTGACAGTTTGTAGATTTATCTAGACTTCAATTTACTTCTGACGAATCGGAATTTATCCCCGATTACATTTAGACTCCCATGATGAAAAAATATTGAAAATTTAACTTGCATCTTTGTCAAGAACAACTTAGAAATGTAAGAGTGTCACAATTTTCGTCATGTTTTTCGTGGGACGATTGATTTTGCGAGAGTTACACTTCATATACAAGAATAAACTATACATGTTTCTAATCGTGAAAGCATTCGCCACAGCATAGCATTCTCTGATTTTGCAATATTCGAGCAGTAAAAAAGAAAATTTCAATTTTTGACATGTACATACCTTGCGAAGCGTCTTCGTGAACTCTCCTCCACCAAAACCTGAAGTTATCCTCACGAATTTCTTTGCAGAACCAACTGTTCTGCTTGTGCCGATTACCAGCCGTGTACAGGTATCTTTTCCGTACACGTATTCAAGTAAGCCTGAAAGAGCACGCTTAGCATGCTTCTATCTGCGAAGTTTTGATATAAAGTGTGTGGAAATAAGTTATATTTGCACACAACATTTTTGGAACGACACCAGTACACATCAAATCGGATTAAACAAGTAAAAGTTCTCAACTGCTAAGATAAGTATATTTTATTCATGCCGTTTTTTTGTTTTTGTTTGTTTGTTTTTTTTTTCTTTTCGGTTTAATTTTTTTCCTTATTTTTGTTTTGCATTCAATATTGGTTAAAACATTTATATTTTGTTTTAAAGAGGCTTTTAATATTTCTAATTTAAAAGCATGTGTAGGAAATTAAGGGTACCGGGAAATTAATGTTTGTGTTAATTTAGAAGGAATTCTTTAACAATTCTGATAGCTGTTTTAATCATTTTAATTCATGAAGTAGCTTTCCTTGGAGACGGAATGGTATAAATTGTAAGTATATACACTATACACGAGTGTGTTAATTATTTTCATAAAAATTATATTTAGTTTTCAATAAGATTACTTCAGTCGTTCTAGTTTTTAGTATTTTGCACGTGTACTCTTTGTTTACAGGGGCATTATCTACCAAATCGTAAATTTTTGTTACCCGTAAAAGCTATGAGATATGATTGATGCCTTAATAAAATGTGTTTCTGTAACTTATAAATGTTGTGAAATGTACGCGCATCGGGAAAATATCGTGCAACTGCTCGTGTTTTGAGATCGATCAAGAGTTGGACGCCATCTTATTAATTATCGACATTGTTTACGGAGTTTGTCGAATCGTCATTAAATCAGTACAACAATGCACTTATTTCTTAATTTTTGTGAATCTGCTTTTATTCGGTGTTAATTACGGTAAAAAGAGCCATGCAAGTTTGCAGTTAATAAGCGACAAAATACAAATTATTCGTTTTGACCTGTCACCAGTAAGGTCAGTTGCATACAAAAAAAAAGCGAGGTCAAATTATTTACTTGCAAGGAAATAACTAATCGATTGTAATTTTCGTTCTCAAAAGTCGAAAAGTGGTTCGATAAGCTGTTTAATGTGAAATATTTACCTTTCTTCATAATTTTAAAGCTGTTTACCAATTTCCAAGGCATATAATTTTTGTTTAAAATCGTAGCTAATGCCCCTTTAAAATAAGTCTATATTTTCAAACATTTTCTTCAAAATTAAGTTTAAACCTCAGCAAATACTTACCTTATTTAAATTTACATGTACATAGGTAAATTATGTGTTATAGAATATTATTATCAAGTACAGATGCCTAATAATTATGGTAGATCTCGGACAACTATATTATCACCGCTGCAGAGTTCGAGCCCCGCTTTATAAGCTTTCAAAAAAAAAAAGTGCACTCGACTCGTATGTGAAAAGTTTACCAGTTACTTGTAAAGTCGGTGGTTCTCTTTACAAGGGATCTTAAATTACATGCAAATATATATATATATATATATATATATATACATAATTAATACTAATTTAATCTTGATTTACTTTACATGTACATAGGTAAGCTTAATAAATTCATATGCTAATATACTAATTCGATCTTAAATTATACATGCCTAGGGCTCGACCAGTAAGAAGACCCATTAATGAAAATGAGTTAGCCTATCGACAACGATTAAGGAACAGAAACCCCCAAGAAGCAGTTGAAGTTAATGAAAACATAAATCGGAGAAGGCGAACTCGACAGGGACAGGAACGGCCACAAGAGCAACGCAATGAACAGGAACAACAAATTCAACGACAACATTTACATCAAATACAATCACAGATACAACAAGAGCACCAGATACAAGGTCCCATTCCAGCAGTACGAGAGCTGCAAGACGTTCAGCGACAAGTTCTGCAGCCACAAGGTTCTCGGGCAGTCCAAACCGGTTCAAATATTGTAAATGGTGAGGAACTTTTAAATTTAGCACCTTCTCATGTTAATCCAGATCCGTTATTAATGCCCTTTTCTAACGAATTAGACATTTTTGTGAGTCAAAACACCAAAGAAAACATTTGGAACATGGGTTATATTGATTTAGCTATTTTACTTAGAAATAATTTTACTGTTCCTAATGAAATGCAAAATTGCATCAGTGTTGATAATGGTCGTTTGGTTATTCAGCAAATGAACAAAGTTGTTAAAGCTAAACACATTGAAAACATAGATTCATGGACAGATGCCTTTTTGGATTATGCCAAAATTTTGGTAGAAAACCACACTACCATGGCATCCGAATTGTTTACTTGCATGTCAATTATAAGAGGTGCCTTGGCGGATGCTACTTTTGATTAGAGTATACATGTATGATCAACAATTTAGGCTACGCAAATCCTTAAATCCAACTCGTCGATGGTCACAAGTAGATGGCGTGTTATGGTTGAGATTTGTAGCCAAAGGTGCTTCAGGAATACAAAATGTTAATAGTTACAATTCTCAACAAAGAAAATGCTGTGATTTTAATTTCAAAAGAGGCTGTTTTCGAAATAATTGCACTTATTTACATTCTTGCATAAAATGTGGTGGCATGCATTCAGCTTCGTTTTGTTTTCAAGAGAAAGCACAAAAGGGTTAATGCTAGAAAAGATTATCAACGTCTTGTTACATTTTTGCAATTCTTACTATGAAGCAACACTTTTTGCTGCTTGCTTTTCAGTAGCAATTTTTGGTTTTTTGAGGGAAGGTGAATTTGCACTATCCCAAAATTCAGAGAGACACATGTTAAAAATCGAAGATATTTCGTTAGATTTTGGAGGTGAAACAGTTATTTTGAATACCCCTCTTCAAAAACCGATCAGTTGGCTAATATAACTAAATTGGTGATAATTCCTGCAACAACAGGGTTATTTATCCAGTTAAAAATATGATAAATTATTTGAATGCAAGACCAAAGGTACAAGGAGCTTTATTTTTTCATTTAAACCATAAATATTTAACACGTTACCAGGTTTAAAGTTTCTGAGTTAAATCCAAATGATTTTAATACACATTAATTCAGGATAGGTGCGGCTACTTCTTTTTCTGTTTTGAGCAAGTCCAATGATGAAATTAAAAAGCTAGGTAGGTGGAAATCATCAGCATTTTAATAGGTTTTGAATAATCATAGAAAAAAAAAAAAAAAAAATTCAGGACTATTTAGGAGAAATATATGGATAATCGGGTCATCAATCGTTGCAAAGGCGGAGAAACGTACAACCCAAAGACCAACGGGGAAAATAAAAAAAAAAAAAAAAAAAAATCTTTGCTTAGACAAGAATGGTTTAAATGTGGGATGGGCTGGTTTACCTTGAATGAATATTTCAGCTTTAGTGCCTTTGGTACAAGCGATGGTAATTGTTTCGGCTTGCCTCATGCTTTAGTGATCCATTGCGGGGGTAACGACATTGGTATGGGTTCCATTAGGGAAGTATTAAAACATTTAATTTATGCAACTTTTATAGTCAGCAAGATGTTGCCAAATTCTCTGCTGATCTACTCGCAGATATTGCCTCGTAAAAAATGGAGATATAATTCAAATTTAAAAGCAATGGAATGAGCTAGGAAGAGAATATATAGAGGAATACAAATCTATTACAAAAGTAACGCTAAAGTGATAACACACGCCGACTTACAAGATGGACATAAAGCACTATATGCAGATGGTGTACACTTGTCTTCTTTGGGAAATGACATTTTCATTAATGCAATTCAATGTGGTTTTGAGCAATTTGCTTTACCTTGTTAACGTAATTTTATGAATATTGCTTGTGTTGTTATTTTGCAATATTTAGATTAACTCGTTTTGGCTGATTAGATTCGTCGATAAATTTTGTTTGGCGGATTAGCATAAACTGTTTATGCTAATTTGGCGGAATTTATCTGTTGATACTAAACTGCTTTGGAATCAACCCAGCAGAATTGGACGTTGTGCTACATTGATTGGTTATCCTTCAATGTTTTTCGTCAACAAGTTGCATGTTGGCCATTTGATAGTTTAATTTTGTATTTGTATATTAAAAGCTATGACAAATTATCAGCCAAAACTATTCATTTGTTTGTTGTCATCGATTATGCTACATGGCCAGATATTGGCATCATTTGAAGTCTATACACAGAGTGTAAACATCACATCATCAGGTTAACGTGGCTACAATTCCAAGGTCTCGTTAGTTATAGTTGGTTCGCAATTCATATAAAATAAATCATGGCAGTTAGGTGTATTGGTGGAGGAAACCACCGACCTGTCGAAAGTCACTGACAAACCTTATCACATAATGTTGCATAGAGTACACCTCGCCTGAGCGGGATTCGAACTCGCATCTTCAGTGGTGATGGGCAGATTGCAAAGGTAGTTGTAACTCCAACTACCATACGATCATGACCACAACCGCGTCTATCTATTAATATATGATTTTATTTTATTTATTGTGTTTAACGCCACTTTCAGCAATATTTCAGCTATATTATGGCGGTCAGTTTTAGTGGTGGAAGAAGCCGGAGAGAACCACCGACCATGGGCAAGAAACTGGTGTAAACTTTATCACTTGCGGCTGCGAGTCGAGTGCACCCTTTTTGTAAATTACAAAGCCGGGCGCGAACCCACGCCGTATTGGTGATAGGCTTGTATGAGTTGTTAGGTAATCCAACTACCTCACTCATTGAGCCACCCGGGCCCTACAACTACCTAACTCATTGAGCCACCGGGGCCCCAGCTGTAAATGGAGGAAAAAAGGTAATATATTGGCCATAAAGAACAAAAAGATAACAAAGGTTGACAAAACACTACACAGAAAATTACATTGTACAACAACACCAACAAAACCGGGGGAATCCAGGTGATACAAAACACTACACAGAAAATTACATTGTACAACACAAACAAAACCGGGGGAATCCAGGTGATACTACACAGAAAATTACATTGTACAACACAAACAAAACCGGGGGAATCCAGGTGATACAAAACACTACACAGAAAATTACATTGCAGAACAACACAAACAAAACCGGGGGAATCCAGGTGATACAAAACACTAGAAGGATAAAGCACCTGTTATGTTACTCTTGCTAAAATCGGCAGGCAAACACCCCCACAGACAGGCAACACCACCACAGACAGGCAAACACCCCCACAGACGGGCAAACACCCCCACAGACGGGCAAACACCCCCACAGACGGGCAAACACCCCCACAGACGGGCAACAACCCCACAGACGGGCAAACACCTCCACAGACGGGCAAACACTCCCACAGACGGGCACACCCCCACAGACGGGAAACATCCTCAGACAGGCAACACCCCCAGACAGGCAACATCCCCACAGACGGGCAACATCCTCGGAGAGGCAATCACCCCCACAGACCGGCAATCTCCCCCACAGACTGGCAAACACCCCCACAGACCGGCAAACACCCCCATAGACAGGCAAACATCCCCACAGACGGGCAGCATCCCCACAGACAGGCAACATCCTCACAGACGGGCAACATCCTCAGACAGGCAACACCCCCACAGACAGGCAACATCCTCAGACAGGCAAACACCCCCACAGACAGGCAAACACCTCCACAGACAGGTAAACACCCCCACACAGGCAACATCCTCAGACAGGCAAACACCCCCACAGACGGGCAAACACCCCCACAGACAGGCAACATCCTCAGACAGGCAACACCCCCACAGACAGGCAAATAATATACTACGACCGGAAAATGTTTGTGGTCGTATCATAAAAATATGATAACATAATATGACTAGTAACATGAATAGTTGCTTGGAGTGAGTGATTGCTGTTTAACGCCAATTCAATTCAGCAATTTTTCAGCTATATCATGGCGGGAGTAAGTTAATTGTCAATGAGATTATGATGAGGTCTGCTTTGTACTAGACCAACACCCTTAGTTGGATTTTTATAGTACTAGTTCATTCACTGAAACAACAATCCAAGGATAGACATGTCACCCCACTCGGACACATTATCCTGATCCCAAGCCATCCAGTCTTTGCTCTTTCTCCTTAATGCTGCCTACATAGCTGAGAAGCAACAAATACCAATTTTAAAGTTTTTGGTTTGACCCTATCAGGACTCGAACCCACGACCTACATGTACCACGCTTGAGGCGAGCAACTAACCATTACACAAGAAGTATTTGGGGAAAAAGATATCAGGATTCGAAAGGAAATATAACAACGAAGTTTTCATTTGGAATTTTGTTTATTTCTGTTTCTTGCTATAAATATGTAGCTGTTTATTATGATCAAAAGCATTCACAAAAAAATTACATTTGCAACTTGAAATAAATAATTTCTATCTATCAATGATACATATTAAAATCTAATATTAGAATGATCCTTTTCAGATAAATCTCATTGTGCTTTTCTTAGGGAACATCTGAAAAGTTAGAAATGAAATTTAGATCCAGTTCAGATATAAACTCTCGCTGTGCTTTTCTTAGGGGACATCTCAAAAGTTAGAAATTAATTCTAAATATATTTTTATTCATACCATGAATGTGTGCCATTAGTCAAAATAGTTTGTCATTAACAATAAAAATTAAGTACTCATGCCAGGTTTCTGAACTAATCTTCTTCATAGGTAGCTAAAAATTCTGGAAAAAATAATTTAAAAATTCACACTTTTGAGATGGTCCCTTGCAAATCGCATACAATTTGCTTGATTTTTGTCAATGTAACAATATTCATAGCATGTATTCTAACATTTTTCAGTTATTTTGTCATAACAAAATTAAAATGAAGAGTAATTCATGGAATTAAATTATACAACCGATTACTGACTGACTACTATAAATACATATATAAAAAATACATATATAAACTTTAATAAAAAAAAAAAATACTATCATGTTCCCGTTGTCAATTCAACTACCGTACGATCACGACCACAGCGGCCCCTACAAACATACAAAGGTGGTAATGGAATTTTCTTTAAACTTCACATTTTTATATAATTATACTTCTACTTCATAAAAGGCTGACTTCAACTAATTGAAGATTGAAAATATTTATGGCAACAATAACGTCAATTTTTTTTCAATGAAAAAAATATCACAGTTTATTATTTGATTGTAATCTCTAACATGTATATAATTTCACATATACTGTGTATATATATATATATATACATAAACGTCTGAAATGGTTTGTTAAACAACACCAAGTACACATATATATATATATTTATACTGCTAAAAAATAACAAGGCATTTAATAATCATATGTACTTTATCATGTGACCTGCACATGTATACTACTTATATTACCATATATAGAAATTGAGCCAGCTCAAATTCAGTCAAATAATTCTACAAACCTAATTTGCATCTAATGTGTTTCATTTTCACACTGAAATAACCTAATTATTTTTTTTCTACAAGACATGAAATGCGTTCAATTGTAAGAAGCACTCATTTTTTCTTTGTAAGCAAAATTATATTATAGTTTTCTCAATACGGTATATCATTATACAAATTTCTTTGTAAGCAAAATAATAGAATCATAGAAAATATAATTCTTTTTATGAGAAAATTCAACCTTTTCTGTTATAAGCAAAATTATAGTATAGCTTTCTCGATTTATCATAATACACAAGTTGGCAAATTTAGTCAAATAATTTAATGAAGCTATCTGCATATAACGTGTTCTATTCACACAGAAATGTCCTAATTAATCCTACTTTCAACTTTTTTAAAGTTTTTTTTCTACAAGACATGAAGCGTATTCAACCACAGCAAATATATTTGTTTGTAAGCACACGTAACCTTTTCAGTTTATCACTATACACACGTTACCAGACACTATGCTTCTATATATGTACATGTATGTAACCAGCTTAATGAACAAATTGGCGAGTAAATTCAGTCCTAACTATTTTTTTTCTACAAGACATGAAATGTATTCAATTGTAAGAAGCACTAATTTTTTTTGTAAAGAAAAATTATATTATAGCTTTCTCGATTTATCATACAAATTTAAATAATTTAACAAAGCAATTTGCATATAATGCGTTCCAGTCACACAGAAATGTCCTAATTAATCCTAATTTCAACTTTTTAAAGTTTTTTTTCTACAAGACAAGAAGCATATTCAACCATAACAAATAAAAAAAAATTCTAAACAAACTCAACCATCTCTGTTTATCACTATATACACAAGTTGGCAGAAACTATGCTTCTACATAAGAATGTAACCAGCTTAATGGACAAATTGGTGAGTAAATTCAGTCCTAACCATTTTTTTCTGCAAGACATGATATGCATTCATTTGTAAGAAGCACTAATTTTGTTTTGTAAGCAAAATTATATTATAGCCTTCTCGATTTATTGATTGGTCGATTTAATCAAATAATTTGACAAAGCTATTTGCATCTAATGTGTTTCATTCACATAAGAGCAAAGTACATGTACTTATTTTTTAATCAACCATCTTTTACCCTTTTCAATTTATCATTATACACAAGTTGGCAAATTTAGACAATTAATTCTACAAAGCTATTTGCATCTAATTTTATTCATTCACACAGAAATCATACTTTCAACTTTCTTAAAGTTTTATTTTTCTACAAGAAATGACTTGATAGCAATCGTTGCAAGTACTCATCATTTTACTTCTACATATAAAGGGGGGTAATCAAGTTCTACTAGTTGAAGGGAGATAACTCATGAAGTTATAGTATAATATATATATATATATATATATATATAGAGCAGAAACAGCTAAATATAAACCTTCAATAATATGTAAGCTCTACATAACTCTGGACAAAAATAAGAAGTATAAATGGCATTAAACATGAAAGACATATTTATAACTAAATAAACCTGATAATGATATGTTGATTATGCAAAACTATGGTGTAATGATCCAGCCATTTATAAACCTTCAAAAAGTCTGTTCTCTAAAGGATGATGACCTCAAATCTCAAAAGCTTTAAAAAAAAATGCTATCCAATGGCTGGAGATCTCCAAATTCAAAAGCTTTCACAAAATGTTATCCAATGGCTGGAGATCTCCAAGCTCAAAAGCTTTCACAAAATGTTATTCAATTGTTGGAGATCTGCAAGCTCAAAAGGTTTCAAAAAATGCTATCCAATGGTCGGAGATTTGCCTTATTACACAAAAAAATCTATTGAAAAAAACCATAACTATTTAACTTCATAAAACTTCATACCAAAAGCATTTCAATGGACTTCTAGTTTGCATTTAAATAATAAAACTTCAACAAAAAACTGATACCCTTTGAACATTAAATAATGCCTACAAAATCTCTTTCTATTATGATTATGGAAAAAGAGTATAATATGGTGTGATGAAAGACAGTATAAACTGAAAATATTTCAAAATAAAAAAAAACAAAAAAAAACAACATGCAAGTGTACAGTAAAAATTGGTTATAACGAACAGCAATTTCTTAAATTTTTAGTCCCTGTAGCTAAAAATATATTTAATTTGATAGGAACAAACAATTTTCACAAATGACTAATAAATTTTCATGTCATATTTTTAATGCAATTTATTTGTATCACCGGATTTGATTCGTTACTATTCTAAGTAAAATTCTCAATCTACAAGTCATAATTAAGCGGTTCAGCTGGAAGGATCTGCCATTTTGAAAACGTGAAATCCTACATGTCATATTTACAACAATACACAAAAATGATTAAAATGCTTACCTTGCAAACTAATCTTAATTAAATTTAATCAAAATTGAAGCGTACACAAAGCCAAAAAAATGTCTGGTCTTCATATGACATCATGCTGTTTATGTCCCAAAGTCGTCAACAGCATTTCGCAGAATTTTAATTAATTTGTGTGATTTTTAGACCCATGGATATGAAAGAATACTGTTTTATGCTCAGTATTGCATTAGAATGGAGATAACTGTATTGTATTTTAAGCTTTGCAGACGTAAACCTTGGTTTTACAGTCACAAATATCTGTTTACCTAGCTCCGCTACGTGTCGTTAGACAAACTCAATTTGTGACCACAATACCAAATATTTACGTCCGCAAAGCTTAAAATACAATACTGTTATCTCCTAATTTATTTTTTTTGTAGTACATACATACATAAAATCCAATTAAAGTGAATTAATTTTCATTATTACACAGATCCCAAGTTAAATGCTGAGATTTCCCAGTGTAGTTGGAATAAAAAAAAAATTAAACGACAAAAATTAAATTGTCTATTACATGGAATTGATATAATCTCAAAGCACCAAACAAATAATATTTGATTGATTGATTGGTGTTTAACACCAACTTTAGCAGTATTTCAGCTATATCATGGCACTAAAATTTAATATGATTGATCAAATAAAACAGGTTGTTAGTATGGGTTTATGTCCATTAAGATTAATGATGATATTGTATAAAGTACCACTATTGAAACTAGTTTGAAAAACAATTGATTGATTGATTTGATTTGATCTATTGTGTTTAACGCCACTTTCAACAATATTTCAGCTCTATATAATTTACAAGATTTACAGAAATCTGCCGTTATTTCACCCACATTCACAGTGGTGTACTGTGGCACAAGACTGTGCAAAATCACCAGGCAGAGGGATTTTCAACAGAAGCATCTAGTTAGAACTGTACATTGCAATAAAGCACCAAATTACGAACTATTTTGTTATTTTGAATAAATTCAGACAAAAATGTTTGAATAAATTAAGAAGAAAAATATAACATATGTAATTTTATGAAATTGAAGAAGAAAAAATTGACACAATTTTTCAAAGCACCAAATTATGGACTATTTTGTTAATTTGAATAAATTCAGACAAAAATGTTTGAATAAATTCAGAAAAAATTGTTTGAATAAATTAAGAAAAAGTTTGAATGAATTCAGAAAATAAATGTAGCATATTTGCTTTGATAAAATTAAAGAAGAAAAAAAAACATTTGACACAATTTTTCACAAAGCACCGAATAATGAACTATTTTGTATATTTGAACAAATCAGAAAAAACGTAACATGTTTAAATCAATCAAATTAATGTACAGTAACCTCGGTGCCTCGAACTCGGATGGGTCGAATACCATGGATGGCTCGAACTGATTTGAAAGTCCGGTCAATTTTCCCGGTCGAATACAATGGATGGCTCGAACTGATTTGAAAGTCCGGTCAATTTTCCCTATATTTCTAAGTAAAAAAAACTCCTTTCGCTCGAACACTGATACCTTGAACAGTCGAACTCAATAAATGGTCCCGTCAATAATAAAATCACGAGTTTTACCATGCCAAACTCAAACATGGCAATTTAATTGACAGATGTATGCTACGGTTGAATGTGCTTACTGCAAGGTGTGATAAATGTCAGATTACCAACAGATAATTGTTTACTTAACAATTACAGGTAGAGGGATAAACTAGTCATTATTTGTGTTAATTAGTAATTAAATTCAGCTGTGGCTTGATTATTGAACATTAATTACGATTAATAAAGAACAATTATTGAATCCGGGACCCGTGTCGCTGATTTACCAAGCCAAGCCTACACTCGACAATAATTAAAACAATCAAATGTTTACAATCGTAATAAAGTTGATTAAAGCAATATTTAAAATTGTTTTTACATGAATTATTATTATTGAGAGTGTTATTTTATTTTTTTTAAATTTTTATAGTTGCTGGGATCGAATAATATCAAACTGCGTGGTCTCAAGGTTCATCTAAATACCGAAAACAAAAGAAATGTACTCTTTCTGAAATTCCGATTAACCTGAGTTTTTATGTGTATATAATACCAAAAGAAACAAATATTTTTCAAATTCAAATTAAAAAAAAGGAAAATGGCTAAATTTTAAAATTGGTCATTAAAAATATATATCCGAATTATCAGTATTATACCGATATCGATCCAAGTGTTAATACCTGACTTCATATTTCCTGTTTATAAAATAGATCACGAACCAAGTGAAAAAATGTTTCTAAGGAACGTTTGAAGATACCAAAGAGGTATTCAGAAGCCGTAGTCTTTGAGAACTGTCTAAAGGATTAAATATTTTTTTACGAGAAAGGCCCACTTTATTCTGCATCAGTTATCATATCGTAATGAAACTGCCCCGGGGCAGAACCAGATTTTTTTTCTCTCTAAAATTACGGGATCTCAGTGACTCGAACTACCGATAGCTCAAACAGATTTCGACAGTCCCTTCGTGTTCGAGCCAGCGAAGTTCTACTGTAAATTCATTTGACACAAGATTTTACAATTTAGTACAAAAATGTACAGTCAAATGTGATTACAAAACAGAAACTTGAGCACCTAATCATAAAATACATGTTTTGATTGAAATAATGAGAAACACTGGTGAGTTATTTCCCTTTGCTTAATGCTAATCACCTGCTAAATTATACAATATTCTTAGCCAGTGACCATTGTTCAATGAAAATTGAAAAAAAAATGAGATTTTCGGTGGGATGCTAACAAAACTTTTCATAACTACATCATAATTTTATCTGATTTTAATACAAAGAAATTCTTTATTTAAGGACCATATTGATTGATTTCATATATTTCGTCAAAAACATAATTTCTGAAAAAAAATCGATGAAACGTAAAGACAAAGATGGAAATGAATATCCAGTAAATATTGAAAATGCAGACATTATGTGATGTGAATCAGATGAAATTTGTCTTCAGGTCATACAGACTGTCTCTGACCACTCAACCAGAATCCAGTTATCTAACTTTGTACAAGGAGATAATTTACCACTGACCACTTAACCAGAACCCAGTTATCTGACTTTGTAAATGGAGAGAATTTACCACTGACCACCCAACCAGAACCCAGTTATCTAACTTTGTAAATGGAGAGAATTTACCACTGACCACTCAACCAGAACCCAGTTATCTAACTTTGTAAATGGAGAGAATTTACCACTGACCACTCAACCAGAACCCAGTTATCTAACTTTGTAAATGGAGAGAATTTACCACTGACTACTCAACCACAACACAGTTATCTAACTTTATAAAGGGAGATAATTTACCAATGTGTAAAGGGAGAAAACCCACTAATGTTTCGAGTAGAGGAAAATATTTCTATAAATGTGGATACAATAAAAATACACAACAAATCATACAACTATTCAATTTGATTGAACTATTAAAATAAATAATAAGTACAGGTATATATCAAAATAAATCAAAATAAATATATTCAACATAAAAATTTATATTACAATGTATATAATCACATCAAAAAAATAATGGCACCCTATTTGTTAACATGGCATAAACATGTACATGGATTTTTTTTTAAACAATGGTGCCATTTTTTATCTCACACATTTCATTTTCTATCACATAGCACCTGATGAGCAAATTATACACTGATCCTGAATGTGGGTGACTTTGAAAATAAGCGCTTCATCTTTTCTCACACAATAAAAATGCAAGATATTTTCAGATATGTAAATAAGCATATCCTAATTAAATATGTAAATCAATCGATTAATACAAGTTACCTCCCTTCCTTTCGCTTCCTTTGAAAAAAAAAGGTTTAAAGGTCACCAAAGTTGTCTTCAAGGTCACAGTTATATAAATTTTTGTTTTGCTGCAATCTAATAAACAATATCACCAGTATAAGACAGAACAACAATTAACAACCAGTAAAAACCATTATATGGAATGTCAAAATAAATAAATAAAAAGGAATGCCTTTACATAAAGAAAAAATATTGTCATTTTGACTATATTTTTTTTTTGGTGCACTTAATGCTTGGAATGCATTATTGTGTGAAATGTCTAATTTACCCTGAAAAATCACAAAAAGTACCGTCATTAAACTTTTGTATACAAGTCTTGTAATTCCAAAGTGTTCCAAAATAATCCAATCAGAACTCTGGATTTAGGGGGAAAATAGCACCAAAGCTACACCCAAAATATTTTGCAGTACGAATGTCCTCTTCATATCAGAAGAAACCAACGCAACCATGAAAATTGATTGATTTTATAGTGTTTAACGCCACTTTCAACAATATTTCAGTTATATCGTGGCAGTCAATTTTATTGGTGGAGGAAACCGGAGGACCCGGAGAAAACCACTGACCTGCCCAAAGTCACTGACAAACTTTATCACATAAAGTTGTACACCTCTCCCTGAGCGGGAGATGAACCCACAACATCAGTGGTGATAGGCACCGATTGCATAAAAAAATTGATATTTAACGAACAAAAATGAATACACAGTATCCAAAATTTGGCCAAGTTGAATTTGTGCATGGATTATAATACATAGAACTGATTACAAACAAACATCACAACATTAGTCATAATTCGGTAGATTCATCTTCTTCATTTATATAAACAAAATCGGTGTATATGAACGGAACACTGTATCTATGACTTCTTGAATCCTCATCATATTTCCCATGATTCCAATTTTTCGTAGGAATGTTTTCATTCTGGACCATGTTTTGGATGCTTTTTTCCCTTTCTGGATCTTCAAGTGTCTTCATGGCGATTTTGTCATCCACGTTCGGACAACAGATACACATACCACTATCAGCATCGGAATCTACATAAGACATAAAACTGTCTAAATCCTCCCCACCAGTACTAGAAGAGTTGTCTCCCTCAATTGAGTTCTTTGCTAGTGGAGATAGCTTTGGTACAGGTAATTCTAATAAATGAGGTGATTGGATAATACTGTAACGATCCCAGCTATTGGTTGAATCAGTACTGATCATACTTTGACGAAAGCGATCAAATCTTGGCAAACCTTTCGACTGACAGTATTCTGAAAACAATAGAAAAATTGTTTAATTCTGTATAAAAGTACATAGCAATCTGAAACTTAACTATTCCATTCTCTATAATAAAATTAAAGCTTATTTTTGATGCAAGTAAATGACCAACCCCTCCTCCCCCAATTATCTTACATTTTATTAGCAAAAACCTTGCAATTCCAATCAAATTCATGATGAAACCACGGTAACAGTAAGTGAATATGGGAAAGCTTTCAGGTATAATACATTTAAAATGTAGGAGGTGTTGATTGTACAAACTTTTACATGAAATTCTCTCAGTAAAAAAGGGCAATAACTCCTTCAAAATTTGTCCCATCAAACTGCTGAAACAGTATTTGAATCTTCATATGGTAATAACTAAGCATGAACAGATTTGAGGAATTTCCTTATAAAATATAAGAGTAGTTGCATATACAAACATTTTTAAGAAATTCTAAGTAAAAAAGGGCTATAACTCCTTCAAACATTGTCCTAACAAACTGTTGTAACAGTATTTGAATCTTCATATGGTAATAAGATTTGAGGAATTGTCATTTAAAATGTAGGAGTTATTGCACATAAATACATTTTGATGAACTACTAGAGGGAAAAAAGGGCCATAACTCCATCAAGAAAAGATCTGGTGTCAAATATGTATTGATTCAACAGCAGAATTAAGTTTCATTAAGTGACCTTAGCCGATTTTGACATTCTGATTTGGCCCTTCGTTTTTTTTTTTTTTGCTCCTAAAATTTTAAATTACTTGGCCTTTCAATTTTTGATTTTGAGTGTACCTGATGAAGGTTATTCCAGAAACATGTCACACAAAATTTGATATCTACGTTTTTTTATTTCATTAATAATATAGCAGAAACAAATTTTCTCTAAATTAAGCAATAATTCATGGAAGTTATAAGTTTGCTAAAGATTTAAACAAGCAATAGCTAATGAAAAAATTCTAAGGATACAGATTTAGAAATTTTTTATATGAAAAGAACTCATTGAAGAAAGACAGACAATACAATGGCCAAAAGAGAAAGGACTAAAGAACAAACAATAATCTACAAAACACTACACAGAAAACTAAAGTTTGAGAAACACGAACCCCACTAAAAACAAAAGGTGAACTCAGGTACTCCGAAAAGGGTAAGTCGTTTCTGCTCCAAATTTGGCACCTGTCGTGTTACAATTGTTACAAATCCTGTGACAAGTCATGAATGAGGAAAGGACCGGATTGTGATTGCGACAAATGGAACATATCCGTGGTCATTTGTGACACAGATATTCCGTAACGGTTAACCAATCATGGTGGCAACCACAAAACTTTTGAAGTGATGACTTCAATTTAACCACTTGAAACATTTGGTTCAGTAGCTTCCTTGTCAGCAGCAACCCACTATAACATCCCTTGAAAATTGAAATATATATATTTGAATAATTGTATGCTGAAATTTCATAAAATAAATATGATCAGCGTTATGGTGTTTAATGCCACTTACAACAATATTTCAGTTATACCCGGGCAGTCAGTTTTATTGGTGGAAGAAACTGGAGTACCCGGAGAAAACCGTCGACCTGCCGCAAGTCACTGACAAACTTTATAACAAAATGTTGTATCGAGTACACCACGTCAATAAGCGTGAACAGAACTTACAACGTT
This sequence comes from Bathymodiolus brooksi, assembly GCA_963680875.1. Lineage (NCBI taxonomy): Eukaryota > Metazoa > Mollusca > Bivalvia > Mytilida > Modiolidae > Bathymodiolus > Bathymodiolus brooksi. The sequence goes on along the minus strand of OY804589.1, from coordinate 86,312,297 downwards.
AGTCGTGACAGGCACTGATTGGATAGGTAATTATAAATCCAACTACCATATGATCAAGACCACAGCAGCCCCTCATAAAATATATATTGCTTAAATTAAACTTATAATAAAATACAAAGAAAATAATAAATTGCATATATAATTTACCATCAATGACTTCTTTTTCTCGTAGTTCGAGTTCTTTCAATTCATTTTTCTTATAAGCTAACATTTCCTGTAAATAAAAGACAAATATTTTTATACTACAGGAGAAAAATTAATCTGTGAACATCTGATTCTTAAAGATCCAGGGACAAAACTTAGTATTTTTGTCACATTTGCCAGCAGTGTTCCATTAAAATAACAATTTTAGTTGCTAAGCTCAAATTCACAGGGCCCAGCAACTGATTTTGCACATGAAATTTTCAAAATTTCAGCAGACAGCTGTACTACTGTCTGAAAATTTCAGGGACCCATGACAAATTTTAGTGGTCTTGGGCTACATGGGCCCTTGTTAAGTTTTATCCCAGAAGTCAAGTTTAATATAAATACAATGTACATTACAATTTGTGTATATGACAAAAGATCGGTCTCCCAAGAGTATGTACAAAATGTACTAGCTCGGTAACAACTGGTTTTAACTGGATAAGTGGTTCCATTAGAAGAGTTTGAAGATACCAAAGGGGTAATCAGAATCCGTATATCGAAGAAGAACAGACAACATAATGGCAAAAAGAAACATGCACCCCACTAACAACCGGGGGTGAACTCAGGTGCTCCGGAAGGGTAAGCAGTTCCTGCTCCACTAGAATGTCTTGTCGGGTCAAGCCAAAGACTATAAAATTGATATTTTCTGCTTTGATATCCAAGCATAAATTATAAATTAAATGCAATGACTAGTTGGATATTGCATTGCAAACCACAAAATTTTAATGAATCATTTTTTATATAACCAGGCTATAACCTCATTGGTGGTACAATGATTATCGTGTTCACCTTGAGTGTGGTAAATCGTGGGTTAGAGAGCCTGTCGGGTCAAACAAATTACTACAAAATTGGTATTTGTTATTTTTCCACTGAGCATGCAGAGAAAAGAAAGGTTAGTTTAAACATATTTGATTAATTAATAAATATAGTACAATATGATAAATTTCAATATGATACAATACAAATAATTAAAGGGATTCGAAAACAAGTTTAAAAAAACTTATTATTAATTCGTTTCCCTGGTATATCTCTTTACAATAATAAAACTGGTCTCAAAGTTTATACAATATCAAATTTTAAATTATAAAGAACAATGTTATTCTGAATAGATATAAATGTGATATTTTTCAAATAGATGGAAGAACTAAGTGGTGAAATAGAAGTGCACAAGAGAGAAAAAAAGAAACAATGAAAGTGAGAATAAAAAATTAAAAAAAGAGAGGTTGGCTTGGAATCAGGATAATGTGTTCGAGTGGAGCAACATGTCTGTCAGCGGACTGTTGTTTCAGTGAGCTAGCACTATTAAAATGTTGGAATGGTACAAAACAAAACTTCATCATTTCCTCAAAATGAACGTGTCTTGCCATGATATCGCTGAAAAGTTACTCACTTGGCGTTTAACAACTATTACCCACAGTCCGCTACAACGACTTTTTGTTGACTTGCCAATCGTACAAATTGTATATATTTTTACTTGTTTGAATACAAAGAATGCTGGTTCAGTCAAAAAAAACAATTCAACTTATTTTATTTTTTACTTGTCTCTCGTACAAGCAGTTTCATTGTTTGCTTGACCGAGTTCATTTTAATCTGGAATGGACAAGCCGAAACAAGCTTGAATGTTGAGCAGTGAAAAATTATGTATAAGTGTTTTTTCCTGTTTCATATTGCAGATTAAGTCAGAATTTCTATGATATTTACATAAATCTGATGCTAATCCTAATCTTTATACTAAATTAACATTTACCTTTAGTCTAAATATTCTGTCATGAAGTTCTACTTTCTTACAACAGTCTTCAAACATAACAACCATTCTAAAAATAGATAAAATTTAAAACTTTACACACATTTTTTTTCAGTTGTTAGTGGTTGGATTCAGACAGATGACACTATTAGCTGGTTCTCTCCCTTGTATTCTGCATATCCTTGTGCACAAAGGCAGGTATTGACTGATGATAATTTTTCCATGACAGACTGCGATTCAAGTATCTGCATGAGTTCCAGATGTGATGATAATCATTTATTTAGTAAGCAGAAGACTCAATAACTAATTTGGACATTCATAACTCTCCTGCAGTTCCTCTATGCATATGCTATGTCTGAGGACATTTTCTAGCTTTGTAATCAATTATTCTTGGTCAACAATATTGATTGGTTAACTGTAGTTGCTTTGCATGTTGGTATATAAACGTTTTTCTAGCCAATGATAGAATTACCTCATTTTCGGAATGGTGATATGACATCAGTTGTTTAAAATAGATGGCCTTGATTTCAAATTGTCAACATGACAGGTACAAAAATTTGCATTTCTGCTGCATTTGCCAGCTAGGCTCTGTAATTTAACAATTTTAGTGACTAAGCAACAATTTTTGGGGACCAGCAACTGACTTTGCATACGAAATATTCAAAATTTCAGAAGCCAGCTGGGCTACTGTCTAAATTCTTTCAGAGGGCCAGGCCAACTTTGAGTGGTCTTGGACTACTGGGGGCCCCTCTTAAGTTTTATCCCTGCAAGGCGTTACATAATAACTGTCATGATATACTGGAATGTTATGGAAATATATCTAGACAAGGGGACCAGTCGTGTAGCACTATTTTTTTTCAATAAATTAAAATCAGATATCTCACTTGCTCCCCTTTACTGATATGTTACAGCAATGAGCATGGGAGATCTCAACAGCCCCTAATATTGGTTGATTTGATTTATTGTATTTAATGCCACTTTCAGAAATATTTCAGCTATATCATGGCGACCAGTTTTAGTGGTGGAAGAAGCCGGAGTACCCGGAGAGAACCACCGACCATGGACAAGCAATTGGTAAATTTTATCATTTGCGGCTGCAAGTCGAGTGCACCCTTTATTGTAATTTATAAAGCCGGGCACGAACCCACGCCATATTGGTGATACATGTAGGCTTGTATGAGTTGTTAGGCAACCTTATATTAATCACGTCATGTGAGTGACCTTAAATCATGAATATACCTGTGTATAATGATATGATAAATACAATTACAATTTTTTTCAGCGAATCAGATTGCTCGTAGAATAAAAAATAGATTACTCAGTAACGTTTTCATAGTTCGCAATCACCATTTTCATTGGATGGTATATAGGGTCACTCGGATGTGACCCATAATAGGATTTCCTCATATCTCCCACACCATGACATATCAGAAAGGGGAGTAGAAGAGACTTCTGATTAATATGATTGTATTGTAAATACCTTGTTGAATCTCCACAGCCTCTGACTACCTCAACCAATTCCTTGTGAGTTTTCATGTCTACAGTTTGTCCATCGACAGACAAAATAACATCTCCTTTAAATATAAACAAATAAAAACCTTATATTAACAGTGTGTACAAGACATGACAGACAAAATAATATCTCCTTTAAAAATAAACAAAATGAAATATTGTTGAAAGTGGCGTTAAACACCATAAACAAACCATAAATCTTTAAAATAAAAATAATAAAATCTTATGAAATGACACTTTAATTGAATGTTTAACAATGGGTACAAGACATGAGAGAAAAAATAGCATCTCCTTTAAAAATAAACAAAATAGCGTCTCCTTTAAAATAAACAAAATAGCATCTCCTTTAAAATAAACAAAATAGCATCTCCTTTAAAATAAACAAAATAGCATCTCCTTTAAAAATAAACAAAATAGCATCTCCTTTAAAATAAACAAAATAGCATCTCCTTTAAAATAAACAAAATAGCATCTCCTTTAAAATAAACAAAATAGCATCTCCTTTAAAATAAACAAAATAGCATCTCCTTTAAAATAAACAAAATAGCATCTCCTTTAAAAATAAACAAAATAACATCTCCTTTAAAAATAAACAAAATAGCATCTCCTTTAAAATAAACAAAATAGCATCTCCTTTAAAGTAATATGAAACGAGTTTTTGGTGAAATAAACATCTTCAAAAATATTCTTGATATGTTTACATTCCCTTAAAAACTAAACCATTCATGCATGTTTGAGAACGAAAATGGCAGTTTTTGTAAATAAAATAAATAATCTGGCCACCCAAAGTTGAAAAAAAATTCTGGTCTTTGCTTCACAGAAAATAAAACAAAATAATCTAGCCTGAACTGAGTAAACAATGCTATAACCTGTCCTGCACTATGTGTCGAATGAATTTTCTGTCAAATATTCTAACCTGATTAATCTTACCAGGCCAGAATCAAATTAATTGCCTATATATTATTATGAGATAAAGAATGTGTGCTTTTCTTTCACATTCTTGTCTCTTAGGCCAAATAAATTTTAAATAGATTTGAAACAAAGTAGTATTCATTTTTAATATAAAAAAAAACTAATGTTTTAACATAATTACAAGTTGCGTATGCAGTGTCCCCTTACTGGGCCCTGCGAAATTTGCTGAATTATACCAAGGACCTATATAAGATTCTATATACGTCCTTGATTCTACACATAATGCCGTTAAAAGACATTTACGGTAGTTTAGATCATAGATGGTGATATATATTTATTTTCCAGCTAAAGAGATCCTTGTTTAACGTTTCGCTAGGGGAAAATTATTTTTAATTGTGGATTGAATGGAAAATAATGGAATGTAAATCGAAACGAAAATGATGTTACCTGTCAAGACTATAACGGATCATGCGCACAATCTCTACCGAATGAGTTCAAATCTGAGGTCAATAGCATATGATTTGCATTATTGTCTGGGTAGCAAGAATTATCGAAGACAGAATAAGATATTTTCTCCTGAATTATACATTGTAGCTCTCAAAAAGTGAATGGTTTACGTTCTTTATATATTTAATGTTTACATATATCAGAATTTTTTAGAAAACTGAAAATAAAGATTTTGGCATTTCATATTACTTTAAAATAAACAAACTAAATATTTAACAACGTATACAAGACATGACAGGCAAATCAAGTTAAATAAAATAACATTTCTACATGTTTTCGTATATCAGGAAAATACACATTCTTAGGGAACAAATATATATGTAACCTGAGACAATTATTAAAGAAACAAGCAATTTTAAACCAGCTAAGTTGTCAAAATATCAGTAAGCTACAATTTTGAATTTGAATTTCTTTTTACACATGGTATAAATATATTTGTGTAGTGTAATTTATTTTATTTCTCAGCTATTATGTTTTTATAAACAGGGGTTAGGGTTATGTTGTTTAACGCCACTTTCAACAATATTTCAGTTATATCGTGGCGTCAGTTTTTTTGGTAGAGAAAGCCGGAGGACCCGGAGAAAACCACCGACCTGTCGCAAGTCACTGACAAACTTTATCACATAATGTTGTATTGAGTACGCCTCATCTGAGCAGGATTTGAACTCACAACTTTAGTGGTGATAGGCACTGATTGCATAAGTAGTTGTAAATCCAACTACCATATGATTACAACCATGGCAGCCCCCTGTTTTTATATACATGTATTTTTATTCTCAACAGACAGTGCATAGCACCTACACAGAGAAATTACAATAACAAAAATACAGACTAAACATCTATTAATGTATATACACAAGATGGACTGATGGATTTAACTACCTTATTAATATAACAAATAAATTACATAGTTTTTGTAGGATTGGTTTTCATTTGATAGTCATTAATTTTTTTAATTTGTTATATTTGAACATTTTGTTAATTCTTAAATGAGTACCGTCAAATATGTAATGATATTCGTCTCCAATTTGACTCTTTTGACAACATTTGCAAAAGCAGTTTACCCTGCCAATAATTATCTATCATAAATTTTCCCACTACAAATATCATAGGAATCAAATTCTTCCTACTTAAATATCATATACAGAGCTCCAGATAATTTTCAAGTCCAAAGGGTAATTACCCCCTACTTTTGAAAATGATGCGTATTTGCATATTTCTTTTGCACTGTTGTACTCTCTACTTCAGAAAAGATTGCTTACATGTACACTTTTAAAATTATGTTGGACACAAGTGTTATTCAATAAACACAGGATGCAAGTGAATTGTATATCTCTGTTTAATTTGACACAATTGTGTCATGTTTAATAATAAAATGTAAATATTTTGTTTTTTGCTCGTCGACTTCGGCAGTTTTCACAGCCGTGTTGATAATGTCATCAATGATTCCTTTAACTATACTGTCACTAGACACAGATGAAACTGTCAGGAACTTTTAAAAAAGTATATAATTTTCCGTAGTGCGCTTATTCATGTTCTTGCTCATTTTCAACGAACAACGTGTTCCCAAATTCACTTTCGTTTTAGTTCTTAACTAAACCGCATTTATTTATCCTAAACATCCAATCAGATCTCTTTTGACATCGATGCTTAGAAAGGCAAACATTCGGTACCCCTCGGATGTATACACTTTCTCTTTCGAAAAGTATAAAGAGAAGTAATTACGGGGAATTTCTCAAAGTCAAAAATGTATTGTTTATGTACACGATGTATTATCGTCAACAGCGTACAAGTACACTCCGAATTTGGAAAGTTTGCTTACACAGCAATATGTATGCATAAATGTACACTCTGATCTGATAATACATGCGTTTTTACTCGTTTTCATAGCGTAAAAAACGCAAATACGCAGCTTATCTGGAGCTCTGATATAGAATCAAATTCTCCCAACTTAAAACGTCATTCACAATCAAATTCTTCCAACTTGAAATGTCATTCATAATCAAATTCTCCCAACTTGAAATGTCATTCATAATCAAATTCTCCCAACTTGAAATGTCATTCATAATCAAATTCTCCCAACTTGAAATGTTTATTCATAATCAAATTCTCCCAACTTAAAATGTCATTCATAATCAAATTCTCCCAAACATTAATTACCTTTTTTCATTCCTGCCATAAAAGCTGGGCCTGTAATCTCAACGTAGTCTACATATGTCATAATGTCTATTTCGTTCGTCTTCTTGTGCTTTATACCGTAGGTCTGCAATAAAATATAGGTACAATTAATTACAATGACTTATCCAAATCACATAAATTTTATATGCACTGGTTCACATGCTTTCTTGATCTGACTTCCCAATTTTATGCCTTTTCCCTCTTATACGAAGCCCTATTCCTTTCCTCTTATAACTTATAAGACAATCCCTTCCGAAATGAAAAAAAAGGCCTTATGAGAGGGGTGGACTCTATTGAGCAGGACAATTGAGTAGTTTTATATAATCTCAGTGCATCTTAAATCTGGCAGGATAATATATTTACAGTTTTCACAGTCCAGTCTTTTATATTTATCTCAAGGGCCGTAATGGTCGTGATCATATGGTAGTTGGATTTACAACAACCTGTACGTAAGCAATCAGGGCATATGACCACTAAAATTGTGAGTTTGAATCCCACTCAGGCGAGATGTATTCGATACAACATTATACGATAAATTAAAGTTTGTTTTTGCCCGCAAAAACGTATGTCTCCCCTCGTCCCACAAACTGTAGTCATAGGTAAAAAATCTATTTGGGTAACAAATAAAATTAAGCTTCAATGAATAACAAAAAAAACCTGTTTTTAATCCATGAAACACAAAAAAAATTTGATCAAAAGTGCTAAAGCAAGGGTTACAGGTACTATTCCATATTGTCATGGCAAAGTTCCCCATTCCAGAAAATTGCTCAGCCTATGTTCCAATGATTTTAAAGGAGTTTTGTTCTTCTAAAATCAATGGATTGGTGATGAAAACTTTTTCAGGGAAATAGTGACATTATGATAGACTTTTGTACATATATATATATATATATACAAGTTTCAGTAAGGGATATTAGCGGTAGACGATCGCCACGTCGCATTTTGCGAATATAATGGTAGTGTGGCGAGGATAATTTGTGTAGTAGTAGCCACACTGGCGAACGAAAAACTGTTAGAGCGTGCATCTGTCAACGATCTTTTATTATGTAGAAGTCAACTTCGAATAATACGCGTTATAGACAATGATTTGATCGATGTATAATATCCAAAATGATTTTAAAGCGGGTCAAATTGATTATTTCCGGTAATTTTTTCAGTTGAAATAAGGTGTCAAACCACTAATTCACCAATCAGAGCTTGGAACATATACGAAAGTAGTCCCTTTTCAAGAAAAAAGTTCCTTTCACTTTGTAGTATTGTGAAAACTACTGAATGGAATGGACTAATTAAAATTGATAATTGAAGTTAAATAAATAGGGATTATTTTGAGTACAAATTTGATGGATTTAGTTGTATTTTAATACCTCTATGGAGGATTTGATGCATGACCTATAAATACTGAATTTCTTGGGGATGACCGAGCTATTTTTAGAGTAGGTGTTTTCCATAGCATGGCATTTCATTGCAAGATTTTAAACATGCCCTGATATTTTGACAGAACGTAGAGGAATCATGTACGTTTCAGAAAATATATGGTCTTGGAAAGGTTAAACTTAAGATAAAATGACCAGGTAGGCTCGAAAAAACACAAATTTAGTAGAAAACCTTAAAGAAATTAATTAGTGGTTTGACACCTTAAGACAAAAACGTCAAAATTATCTTTTGTTGCCATCATGTTCAAATTAGCCTAAAAATGTCACAACAGACCCAGAGTGACATTTTTCATACAAAAATGTTACAAAATGCATTGTGGTGTCAGATTACATGGTCAAAATGCATGTTATGTAATATTTTAGAATATTGCTCCCAAACACTGGATATACATGGACACAGGGTATTGCAACTCATTTTCTTTTTCTTTATGACTTTATAATTATTGGGAATATGTTATTGAATGTGTTTTTGCAGTAGAAGGGCATATTATATTGAAAATATGGTTGATATTAAGAATTTAAAAAAATTCATCATGCGGCAGTTTGTCGACTTCAAATATATGATATGGTGATATCATGATTGGATTTTTTTCAATCCTACACATTTTTTCTGGTAAATTTTGATAGTTTCAGTTAGGATACATGTACAATGTACATACAAAATAATATAAGGCTATAGAAAGCAGTTTTAATTGAAAATTATGTAGTAAAAACCAGGTAATTTAAGTGATCCCAGAAAAATTATTTTGACTGCTTAGCATTTTCTGTTAATTTTTCAAATTGTCAATTTGAATTTCATGTTTTAGAGTATTATTTGGCTGTAACAGTACATTTGAACATCCAGCTTACTTAAACAGTGGAAAACAATTATGTGGAAGCATATATTTATTGAGTTTTGGGGGAAATTATAGTTGTGCATCATCAGAAATTCCAAGAATTGAATATCAATAAATCATATTTTTTGCAAATTTGATGGAATTAGAAGGAATTTCAACTAAAGATGTATATACAAAAACATATTTTATGTCTTAAACCACATAATTTATGGGATAAAAGCATGAATTAACAAAATTAAGAATGATGTGAGCTCATTTTATGGGACGAAAAAAGGGGGGGCTAAATGCAAACATTTCATAGTATTTAGCTATTGAATATACAACTGAGGCATATATATGTGTTAAAATTGCTTATTATGTTAGAAATTAGCTTAATAACTGTAATATATAAGAGGATATGCAAGTTTTGGTATATTACACAATCTGAACTCAACAGCTGTAAATTGAGATATTTTCATTAAAAATCTTCAAGGGGGTACCTTTGCTTTTGAGCACTTATACCTGCAAATATCTGACAGCCACATACCTTATGAGGTTTTTTTGGGTTGATATTGTCTAAGGAATAGAAATTAGGCCAACAAATGGTGAAAGAAACAAGTTGTTATGCTCTTTAGGTGTCAAACCACTAATTCACCAATCAGAGCTTGGAACATATACGAAAGTAGTCCCTTTTCAAGAAAAAATTCCTTTCACTTTGTAGTATTGTGAAAACTACTGAATGGAATGGACTAATTAAAATTGATAATTGAAGTTAAATAAATAGGGATTATTTTGAGCCCAAATTTGATGGAATTAGTTGTATTTTAATACCTCTATGGAGGATTTGATGCATGACCTATAAATACTGAATTTCTTGGAGATGACCGAGCTATTTTTAGAGTAGGTGTTTTCCGTAGCATGGCATTTCACTGCAAGATTTTAAACATGCCCTGATATTTTGACAGAACGTAGAGGAATCATGTACGTTTCAGAAAATATATGGTCTTGGAAAGGTTAGACTTAAGATAAAATGACCAGGTAGGCTCGAAAAAACACAAATTTGGTAGAAAACCTTAAAGAAATTAATTAGTGGTTTGACACCATAACATTATCCGGGTCCCATTCCGGAAATAGTTTTGAATTTAGTCACCGACTGACTGGTTTCCTAAATTATGCTTTATTCTGTCTGTCATTCTGTCTACGCTTGCATCTAAAACCAGTAAATTATTTGACAACGAGAAGGTCAAGCATGACTAATTCACGTTCGCCCTAATTAATACACGTTCGCCCTGGGTCCATTTGCCCTGATAATTATATATATGAAAGTTATTGAAAATAAATGAAGTATTAATGATATTTGATGGTTTAAAAATTTAGAAATTTTAAATATGGTGTTGACATGCTAAAAACTAAAAAGTGTATTTCGATAATAAAAAAGTTTATCAAAACACAAACGAGAACAAAGAACACAAGCTGTAAAGTAAATAATTCTTTTATGCTTAAATTTGTTTTACTCAAACCAAGCTTTACATCAATTAATTGTAATGATGAAATCAACAATCATTCATTTCAAACAATATCTAATAGCTGCTTAATTTCTTTAACAAAAGCTTATATTTTTAATTAAATCTTTTCTATATCATTACTTCTTTAATTTCAATTACAATATTTATTATGTTCATTAAGATACTTTTTAATTATCAGGGCAAACGGACCCACTTTTAGGGGAATGAACCCAGGGCGAACGGACCTGATACCAAGCATGGCCAAGCACCAAGGATCTATTTTATCCTTTTTTGGCAACGCCCCCACACAGCATTAAACAACAAAATCATACGAATATTGAATGTTCTGTTTATCTAATGTTCAAAGTTTGTTGTTTATCATGATAATATATGAATTATTATTGTTAGTTAATTAAATAATAAAGTTTTGAACTTTCAGCTGTTTTATGCTCTTTGTTTATATTTAGTGTGGCTAACTGAAATTGAGTGTGGCTAAAAGAAATTATTACCCATTAGCCAGTGGCTAATAAAAAAAAATGTCTACCGCTAACACAGATTACACTAGAGTGTTTGCAAATAACTCTCACAAAATTTAGTGGATCAACATTTCCTGGTAATATGCACAACTACATATGGTGTCCTTACTACCTACCAAGTTTCATGAAATTCTGTTCAGTAGTTTCAGAGGAGTTGTGCTGACAAGCTGCTTCAGAAGTATATTTCGAAAAATTTTAAGTTCAAAGGGGCATAACTCCCACAAAATTTAGGCGATCAACATTTCCTGGTAATATGCACAACTAAATATGGTGTCCTTACTACCTATCAAGTTTCATGAAAATCTGTTTCGTAGTTTCAGAGGAGTTGCGCTGACAAGCTGCTTCAGTAGTAAATTTCGGAAAATTTCTAAGTTCCAATGGGCATAACTCCCACAAAATTCAGACGATCAAAATTTCCTGGTAATATGCACAACTACATATGGTGTCCTTACTATCAACCAATTTTCATGAAAATCTGTTCAGTAGTTTCAGAGGAGTTGCACTGACAAACTGTGTGACGGACAGACGGACAGGACAAAAACAATATGCATGTCTCCCCACAAAAGTGGGGGGAGACATAATTTGTCAGTGATTTGCGACAGGTCGGTGGTTTTCTCCGGGTACTCTAATTTCCTCAACCAATAGAACTGACTGCCAGGATATAACTGAAATATTGTTGGAAGTGGCCTTAAACACAATAACCCTAGTAGAATGATTCAGAACATTATTACAAATAGTAGAGTAACATTCTGTATGACTGAGAGTACAGTTAAACCTGCCCATGTGGTCACCTCTATTAAGTCAAACCTGCCCATGTGGTCACCTCTATTAAGTCAAACCTGCCCATGTGGTCACCTCTATTAAGTCAAACCTGCCCATGTGGTCACCTCTATTAAGTCAAACCTTCCCATGTGGTCACCTCTATTAAGTCAAACCTGTCCATGTGGTCACCTCTATTAAGTCAAACATGCCCATGTGGTCACCTCTATTAAGTCAAACCTGCCCATGTGGTCACCTCTATTAAGTCAAACCTGCCCATGTGGTCACCTCTATTAAGTCAAACCTGCCCATGTGGTCACCTCTATTAAGTCAAACCTGCCCATGTGGTCACCTCTATTAAGTCAAACCTTCCCATGTGGTCACCTCTATTAAGTCAAACCTGTCCATGTGGTCACCTCTATTAAGTCAAACCTGCCCATGTGGTCACCTCTATTAAGTCAAACCTGCCCATGTGGTCACCTCTATTAAGTCAAACCTTCCCATGTGGTCACCTCTATTAAGTCAAACCTGTCCATGTGGTCACCTCTATTAAGTCAAACCTGCCCATGTGGTCACCTCTATTAAGTCAAACCTGCCCATGTGGTCACCTCTATTAAGTCAAACCTGTCCATGTGGTCACCTCTATTAAGTCAAACCTGCCCATGTGGTCACCTCTACCTCTATTAAGTCAAACCTGCCCATGTGGTCACCTCTATTAAGTCAAACCTTCCCATGTGGTCACCTCTATTAAATCAAACCTTCCCATGTGGTCACCTCTATTAAGTCAAACCTGTCCATGTGGTCACCTCTATTAAGTCAAACCTGCCCATGTGGTCACCTCTATTAAGTCAAACCTTCCCATGTGGTCACCTCTATTAAGTCAAACCTGTCCATGTGGTCAGCTCTATTAAGTCAAACATGCCCATGTGGTCACCTCTGTTAAGTCAAACCTGCCCATGTGGTCACCTCTATTAAGTCAAACCTGCCCATATGGTCACCTCTATTAAGTCAAACCTGCCCATGTGGTCACCTCTATTAAGTCAAACCTGTCCATGTGGTCACCTCTATTAAATCAAACATGCCCATGTGGTCACCTCTATTAAGTCAAACCTGCCCATGTGGTCACCTCTATTAAGTCAAACCTGCCCATGTGGTCACCTCTATTAGGCCCCAAAAAAAAATATGTGTGTTTACGGTCACCCGACCCACCCTATTTTTCAGCCGCCGACCCTAACCTTTTTTATCGGCAATTATTCCACCCTAATTTTTGCTAACGACCCTATCAATTTTTACACAGAATTCGGATAACCATTTTTGTTGTTTAATCAGCAGCAATGTTTTATTTATTCAACCGCTAGCTTTTTGTCGAAATTGAGAGCAAAGAAGGTAGAAAAACTGTGTAACTCGTCATAAAACAAATGACGGCTTACTGGAAATTTCTAAAAAGAAATACCGGAATCGGATTCCGGAACTGGGCACGACTATTTCCGGTTTTGCCGATAGTTAAAAATTTTTTTTAAAAATAATGCCGAACGACCCTGGATTTTTTTGACATGTGACAGTATACACACATATATTATTTTTTGGCCTTAAGTCAAACCTGCCCATGTGGTCAACTCTATTAAGCAGTTACCTACATTAAGAGGTGACTCTTTTCTTGTCCTGTCAGAGAAAATTTCATATGAATTAAACCTATTTCATATTTATTATGAGGTCACCTGTCTTAGAAGACCACATTTTCTTTGTCCCAAAGGTGACCTTTTAATACAGGTTTGACAGTATATTTTTTTTAGACTGCACTCTGTTTTTAGTAACAATTCAACCTTCCTCTGGTACTTAACCAACTGACCAGTTTCATATACATGTAGGAATAAAAAATAATGCAGTTTGGTAAAAGGAAATATAGCTGATTCCTAATCTAGAGGGTAACAATTTCTTGCACAATGACAGTGAATTTAATTATTCGAAAAGTTTGTTAATAACTATATATTTTTTTTAACAATTTGACAGTAATTTTAATACTTTTTTAATGAGCTAGTGGATTAATTACCTGTGAAAGGTGGCAAAATTGTGTTCAGGTGGAATCAATTCACCATTAACGATAACATTTTTAATCATGATATAATCAATGTAACTAAACATGTTTAATCATGTTATTTATACATACATGTATAATTAGTTATTAACATTTACTCTATTTAGCAAATATCACAATAAAATTTGATCTTATTATATGCATAAAAGGATTGATTTATCTTAATTGTACATGTTCTCACCATTAAATATCAGTAATGTTTTAATCAGTTTTGCTGAATTTTATTAAAAAATATCTTTACCTGATAGACCCCTTCAAATTGATCTGACCCTGCAGTTTTCAGGAAGAAATTTGGGTAAAATTTGAAGAAAAATTTCTGAATTTTAATGTTGCAGGGAAAAAAATATTCCCCCTCCCTCACTTACAAGTTAAATGGTCACTCCCTTATAAGACTAGTGGCAAATTATAATTTCACCCTGCCAAAAATAACTTGAAGTAAGATTAACGCCCAAAATTTGTAATTTATCTGAAAAGAAACAAAAATAATGTTATAAATGATTCATCACTTATTTGCCCCATTTGAGGGAAAACTAACATAGTCAGTTCGAATCCCGCTCAGGCAAGGAGTACTCGATACAACATTATGTGATAGAGTTTGTCAGTGACTTGCGGCAGGTTGTTGGTCTTCCCCGGGTACTCCGGTTTCCTTCACCAATAAAACTGACCACCACTATAAAACTGAAATATTGTTATGTCTCCTTGCACACCATAACTCACCATAACCCTCTCCCCCCCCCCCCCCCATTTGAGGGGGAAAATGAGGGTTCAAATTACCTGTAGGGTAAAACCCCAACCTGAGTTGTCGATTTTTTTCATCAATAATGTCCGTCTTTTAACATTGTCATTTGGATGACTTTTAATAGATCGTTCAGCATTCAAAATGTCAAGATCAGCCCCTAAAGAATTCCTGGACGTTCTCACTGGTCGTCTCTGAAAGAAAAGTAATTGATTTTCGTAAATATAACAACTGGATGGTATCATTGGTTGTCTCTGAAAGAAAAGTAATTGGTATTCGTAAATATAACTACTGGATGGTATCATTGGTTGTCTCTGAAAGAAAAGTTATTGGTATTCGTAAATATAACTACTGGACGGTATCATTGGTAGTCTTTGTAAGTTAAGTAATTGGTATTCGTAAATTTGTAAATAACTTTGTGTAAGCAAAAAATCAATAAGATTTCAATTTCAGACAATAAAAAACAGAATATTCATAAAGTTTGGCTAATTTTAGAAACAGATCATTTTCTTATATACATTGTAGATAAAAATGAATTGCACATACAGTACTAACAAGATGTTACTTTTGAAAATCACTCCAGCTGAAGATTTTTCGCAGTGTTGTCAAAGTGTTCACTGAATGTTGGTGAATACGTACACAACAAATAAGAAATTGTTTAAATTAAGATTTGAAAGTGATATTCTACCAGATAAGTTTAACATTATGGATTGCAAAAATAGAAAAAAATGTACTACTTTTCTTAAAACATGTCCTTAAAAGTTGGCATTAAACATCAACAAATCAATCAATCAATCCTTAAAAAAAATAGATATATGGATAAATAACATTACAGTACACATATGTCACAACCGTCACTATATAACTGAAATATTGTTGAATGTGGTGTTAAACACCATAACACCTAAATGTACCTAACCTGTGTGTCACATGGAAAAGAAAATTGAATAACGTGTAGAAATAATTGGCTACTGTCGCTAATCAGTAAATGCTCTCTAATTTTGAGTGATTTCTAAAAAAAGTTCAACTCTTCAATGAAAACAGGTAAAAAATTCTGACTTCAGTAAAAACATAAAATTTCATAAATTCAAACATGTCTATATATAGAACAGAATTAAAATTTATTCTTAAATTCAAACATGTTTAATATAGAACAGAATTAAAATTTATTCTTAAATTCAAACATGTTTAATATAGAACAAAATTAAAATTTATTCTTAAATTCAAACCTGTAATTATATATGTTAATTTCAATTACCTAATATATACATGTACGTAAGAACCTTCTCATGTCCTTGTACAATGTAATATAAATCGATACACAAAATATATGTCTCGTAGGTAAAAATATCAATTTTCACCGAAAAGTAACCACCACTTCTTAATTACCGTACATCGTCTTAAATTATATATGTTTCCTTTTTGACAAGTATAAAAAAAACATCTCTAAAGAATTAAATTTTGACAATTAACATAGAAATTTACCTTTTACATTACCTGTTACAGGTGAAAAACCAGACCAAATCATTTAAGATGACATTAAAAACTGATATCAATATAACCACAATATTGTATATATGTTTAAAACATATTAATACTTCTAGTAAATATGACAACAGGAGAAAAATACAAGCAAACATTCATATATTTTTCTGAAATCTACATTAGGCCAAAAAAAAAATCTGTGTTTCCACTAACTATCAACAAAAATATATTTATACATACAATGTAGGTATTAAAAAACAGGGATCTGATTGAAAAAGTGGTTGTCCAAAAATAGCAATAAAAACTTTAGGGTATGCACTAAAATTAGGACCGATAGGGTGAGCAGAAACACATGGTTATTTTGGGCTCAAATAGGCAGACTCTGAACACAAAAAAGACCACAACGTCTGACATTTGAAATCCAGGTTCTGGCTTGGGACAGGCACAAAAATGTCATATTATGTGGAGGGGCTAAGCATGCATTAATTTATTTTTGGACTCAATTAGACAGACTCTAAAAGAAATTCTGAGACAAAGGACAATGAAAATGAACCCAAACCATTTTTTTTTTCTCAACAGAGGAAGGTTAAAAGCAAAACTCTACAGCAAACGTGATGACTTTTCTTTTCCAATACTGGCAATAGTCAACTTCCCTTTTATCAGTAGCAACACCAGCATATGGCATTTACATTTCACAACTCGTACGTTATTCTGGAGCTTGTGCCCAGTACAGAGCTTAGCTGCCAAAGCAAAAGCTATTCAAACAGGACTACGATGCTCCTAGGTTGAAGCCATCGCTACACAAATTATATGGTCTTAATCACGATCTGATTGACCGCTATGAAATATCCATATGTCAAATGACAATGGATCTTTTATTATTCACAAAGATTTTTCTTTTCTCTGTCACTACAAGGCTTTTGATCATACATTGTACTTGACTGTATATATTATATGATTAACACAGCATATATGATTAACACAGCAGTGTTTTACAAGAAGCAGGAACTACTTACCTTTCGCGAGCATCAGAGTTCACCACCCGTTGCTCACCTTTTAATTTTTTTTATTTGATTTGATTTAGTGTTTAACGCCACTTTCAGCAATATTTCAGCTATATCATGGCAACCAGCTTTAGTGGTGGAGGAAGCCAGAATACCCTGAGAGAACCACCGACCACGGGCAAACAACTGCTAAACTGTATCACTTGCGGCTGTGTGTCAAGTGCACCTTTTTTTATAATTACAAAGCCGGGCGCGAACCCACGCCATATTGGTGATAGGCTTGCACGAGTTGTTTGGTAATCCAACAACCTAACTCATTGAGCCACCCGGGCCCCTTTAATTTTGTGTTGTCCTATTATGTTCTTAGTTCCGTGTTGTGATGTCTGTTATGATTTCCGCATAAAAATTATGTTCAGCTTGTCTTTACCTCCAGTTGTTTGTAAAGGGTTCATGTCTTGTTTACGTTATTTGTGTTTGTTTGTGTATAGTGACTACCAACTCATATTGTGTTGTGTTTTTTTTATTTGTTTGTCTACGTCTTGTGTATCCAATGTTGGCAGTTTCTCTGGATTGTCCATTCTTGATTCTTTAATGTTTATTTAGAATGGACAATGCAGAAGGGTACATAATTTGATACTGATTTTATGACAAAACAAAACTTTATAAAAAATATTGCATGTTTTTGTACAGGAACTCGTTTCTATCAATGGGAAGGTATAATATAGTCGATCTTTCCCTTGATAGAAACAAATGCCTGTGGGTCCTGTACGACTACATTACAGTCTACAGATCCGCCCCTTTGGGCTTTGGTTTGTTTATACACTACCAAGCAAATAATCAAACTCATTTTGACACATATTTTTAAACAATCGTACAAAAGGACTAAAACGTGTATAGTTTTTTCCATAATTTGTTAGAATACATATAAAATAATAAATCATATAAAATTAAAAAAAATATTGCAAAATATGTAAACAAACGTTATCTCCCCTTCATCGTGGGCTGGATGTTTTAATCAACTAAACATTGCATTAACATACCTTTCCTTCTGGTTTTTCTCTCATTTGGTAAATCGTATCCATAGCATACGTCCATGTTATTTCTCAGTGGCTGTCATCTTTGATTTAATGAAAAATTACAGTAAAATTAGCGTAACGTTAACTGAAATGAAACAAGGGTATAGATTCCAAGAACCAAGAGTAGTAATGATTATTCATGTTTAAAAGTACACGCAACAACTTGGGAACGGAAGCGTAACTTCTCCGTAGCTGGTAAATAAAAATTCTAAAAATATTAAAGACGAATAACTTAACACTTGTTCTCCACTTGGACGTTAAGCAATAATCAATCAATCAATCAAATTAATAACTTGATCTTTTTTTTCACATCAGCAAATTCAGTGTATGCATTAATGTTATTTATTTTTTTAAGACAAAAGTTACAATGACGTCACAAGTTTTGTGTTTCTTTTACTCCCATTATCACACATTTTATAATCAAAGTAATCAACGACATTGGTGGTGTAGTGGGTAACATGCTCACCTCGAGTGCGATAGGTCTTGGGTTATAGTCTCAGTCGGGTCAAACCAATGTCTATAAGATTGGTATTTGTTGTCTCTCCGCTAAGCACGCGTCGTTAAGGACAAAGCATAGGTACCCGATTGGTGGATCCCCCCTTTTATTAAGCTTTTAATTCATCACTTTTGTGGGATGTTTTCATTATAAACAGTGTTGAATAACTTCCTCAAACATTACCAAAAACTCAATCCGAGATCGATATAAGTCCATTTCTAAAAACACAAAAACCCTCCTCTAGTCTTCTTACTAGAGGAGGGTTTTTTTTTAAAATGAGGAAAGGTCCGGGAAGTGTTTAAGACAAGTGGAACATATCCGTGGTGATTTATGACACATATATACCATAACGGTCAACCAAGTCGTGGTGGCGACCGCAAAACTTTCGAAGTGATGACTTCAACTTAACTAAGAGGAACCCTTGGTTCAGTAGCTTCCTCGTTAGCAGCAATACTCTATCAAGGAAATCCTGATAGGAACCACAAGCTCTGGAATATCGTATCAACTGAGAGATATATATTCTATATGTAGGTGCCGCTGGCATGCTGCTACATATAAATGGAATGTTCACAATGGGAAAATTGAAATCATCTGTTTTGTCATAAGGTTTCGTTCTTAACCGTCCCTAATTGTCAATTCCGAGGTGTAGGTCAAGGTATGAAGCAAACCTATCTGTATCTGTGGTATTCTTTATTTCAAGATTAATGGGATAGATGCGTATGACTATATTGAAGAATCATGAAAACGTTAAAATCTCATAGCTCTTACAAAAACAGTAGAATCAAACTGGGGGATAAAATTATCAACTACACATCATGACCAATTATCATGTCAAATATGGAAGCTATCGGACAAACAAGATCATAGGAGTTGCATTCACAACGTGAAGAGGAAAGAACTTGTCATAAACACTTCCCGGTCCTTTCCTCATTCATGTCTTATCACCGGGTTTGTAACTATATTAACACGACGGGTGTCATTAGTGGAGCAGGAACTGCTGACTCTTCCGGAACACCTGAGTTCATCCCCGGTTTTTAGTGGGGTTCGTATTACTCGATCTTTAGTTTTACGTGTATGTTTTGTAGATCGTTGTTTGTCCTTTTGCACTTTTCTTTTGGCCGTTGTGTTGTCTGTTCTTCTTTGATATACGGATTCTGATACCCCTTTGGTATCTCCAAACTCTTCTTGTGCACACGACTCCACTAATGTCTTATTGCTTCCATAATTATTTGATAATTGGTCGTGATGTGTAGCTGATCATATTATCCCGCCATTTTGATTCGACGATTTTTGTAGGAGTTATGGGACTTTATATAACATTTTCATGCATTTGCACTATAGTTATACTTTGTGAACACAACTCCTCTGAAGCTGTTGCTATCATATATGATACGATGATTGGTCATGATGTGTAGTCGACCATAATATTTAGAGGGGCATAGTGTCCTTTGGACACAATAGAATTTTGATGAAATATTCGGGTAATTACGGTATAGTTTGGGGCTGGATAATCGTTTCTTACAGACTGTGTTATATTGTTAATAAACTATTACACAAAAGGCAGACGCACAATCAAAACTGCTCAACTTAAAAATTATGGGGGAGCGGGGCATGCTGTCGTTACAACATTGTTTTGTTTTCAATCTATATTCTGTACAGTTTATATTATGGAGACATTTCCATTGGAATTCTTTGACATTATTAGTAAGAAGAGCTTGAAGATCCCAGAAGGATAATCAAAATATGTAAATCGAAGGACAGACAATACAATGGCCAATGGCTAAAAGGAATAAGGACAAAAAGACAAACAACGATCTACAAAGCATTACACATAAAACTAAAGATCGAGTTACACGAACCCCACTAAGACCTGGAGTGAATTCAGGTGTTCCGGAATGGTAGGTAGTTCCTGCTCCATTAGTGGCACCCGTCGCGTTACTCTAGTTACAAACCCGGTGATAAGTTATGAATGAGGAAAGGACAGGAAAGTGTTTACGACAAGTGGAACATATCCGTAGTCATTTGTGACACATATGTTCCGTAACGGGTAACCAAAGTAATGGTGGCGACCGTAAAACTTTCGAAATGAATTTGTGTCCAATCAATATTTCACCCGTACCGTTTTCTAATATTATCTGACATTTTGGATTAATATATTGTTTAAAGATTCCCTGGATTCTTTTTATTTTCAATTTAACACTTAACACTTTAACATGTTTGCTTACTTTCTTGTTGTACACTGTTGTACAGAAAAAAGAGTTATATTTAAGACGAGCCTTAGCGAGTCTATTATTACTTGAAGGAAGGAAACAATTAGAGTAATACGACGAGCGTCACTAGTGGAGCAGGAACTGCTTACCCTCCCGGAGCACATGTGTTCTCCCCCGGTTTTTAGTGGGTATCGTGTTACTCGATTTTTAGTTTTATGTGTATGTTTTGCAGATCGTTATTTTTTCTTTTTGCCTATTGTTTTTTCTGTCCTTCGATTTACAGATTTTGATTACCTCCCTTCGGTGTCTTCAAACTCTTCTCTATGCAACACTTTGTACCAAGAAATCATTTTTACGACAATCATTGGAAATAAAAGTACCGTTCCTTTACTTTGATTTGTATCTAAGGGTAATGTTGGATAGTCGCTCGTGTTCATTTATTTTAATTTGTGTTTAAGTATAATGTTGGATAGTCTCTCATGTTCATTTACATCCATATCCTGTCTTACTACAAGCTGTTCCTTTACTTTAATTTATGCCTAAGTGCAATGTTGGAAATTCTCTCATGTTTATTTACATCCATATCCTTTCTTATTACAAGCTATCACTTCACTTTAATATGTATCTAAGTGTAATGTTGGATAGTAGCTCCTGTTAATTTACATTCATATCCTTTCTTACTACAAGTTGTTCCTTTACTTTAATTTGTGTGTAAGTGTAATGTTAGATAGTCTCTCATGTACATTTACATCCATATCCTTTCTTACTACAAGCTGTTCCTTTACTTTAATTTGTATCTAAGTGTAATGTTGGATTGTCTCTCATGTTCATTTACATCCATATCCTTTCGTACTACAATCTGTTCCTTTACTTTAATTTGTATCTAAGTGTAATGTTGGATGGTCTCTCATGTTCATTTACATTCATATCATTTCTTACTGCAAGCTGTTCCTTTACTTTAATTTGTGTCTAAGTGTAATGTTGAATAGTCTCTCCTGTTTATTTACATCCATATCCTTTCCTATTACAAGCTGTTCCTTTACTTTAATTTGTATCTAAGTGTAATGTTGGATAGTCTCTCCTGTTTATTTACATCCATATCCTTTCCTATTACAAGCTTGTACTTCACTTTAATATGTATCTAAGTGTAATGTTGGATAGTTGTTCATGTTTATTTACATCCATATCATTTCTTACTATAAGCTTGTACTTCACTTTAATTTGTATCTAAGTGTAATGTTGGATATTCTCTCCTGTTTATTTACATCCATATCCTTTCCTATTACAAGCTTGTACTTCACTTTAATATGTATCTAAGTGTAATGTTGGATAGTTGTTCATGTTTATTTACATCCATATCATTTCTTACTATAAGCTTGTACTTCACTTTAATTTGTATCTAAGTGTAATGTTGGATATTCTCTCATGTTTATTTACATCCATATCATTTCTTACAATAAGCTTGTACTTCACTTTAATTTGTATCAAAGTGTAATGTTGGATAGTCTCTCATGTTCATTTACATCCATATCCATATCCTTTCTTATTTCAAGCTGTTCCTTCACTTTAATTTGTATCTAAGTGTAATGTTGGATAGTAGCTCCTGTTTATTTACATCCATATCCTTTCTTACTACAAGCTGTTTCTTCACTTTAATTTGTATCTAAGTGTAATGTTGGATAGTAGCTCCTGTTTATTTACATCCATATTCTTTCTTACTACAAGCTGTTACTTCACTTTAATTTGTATCTAGGTGTAATGTTGAATAGTCTCTCCTGTTTATTTACATCCATATCATATCTTACTATAAGCTTGTACTTCCCTTTAATTTGTATCTAAGTGTAATGTTGGATAGTCTCTCATGTTTATTTACATCCATATCATTTCATACAATAAGCTGTTACTTCACTTTAATTTGTATGGGACGAAGTCCCAACTATGGTAGAAATAGCAATAATTTGATTCCAGATCCATATCGGCACTAACGGCTTAAATTGCATGCACCGGAAACCAATACGTGGTTAAATCTGCAGAAAATCGGATGCACAGTAATCTGGAATCACTTCCGGTTATTAATGTTAAAAGTCCAATCGGCAAACTTCGGGTGAGTCTGTTTCGCTTCCTTAAAGGACAAATGACACAAAAAATAATTTTCTCAATTTTGTTTGATTTGGTCATTAAATAAACTATAAACATTGTCTTAATTGAAAATAACCCCCTAGGACGCTCATTTGATTGATTATTACCTTTTGAAATTGTCGCGATCTCTGACCTATACATTTTAATGAGCTAAGTGGTCACGTGATTACGTGACGTCACATGCGCCAAAGGATGGCTTCCATGATAAACGGTCAGTTGAGCGATCGAAGTGAGACAGTAAACAGCCGATAAATATAATGGACAGTGATGACAGTAATATCTCCGATCATGTTGGTGATTTAGACATCCAGCCGTATCAGTTCGAGCCATTATGTAATGATGAAAGTCAACAGGAAAGAGAATATTCAACATCAGAAGACTCGGATAACGACGAAAGTTCCCAAGCTCAGGACAGACTTGTTATCACAAACTGGTGAGGTTTTGTTTATTTGTCAACAATATTTAAAAAAAACCACGATTGAACGAAAAACTGAAATAACAGGTTGTACTGACGATGGTATCTTAACTCCCCCCCCCCCCCCCCCCCCCAATTTACGAAAGTTTTAACGAATAAAGATGACTGTCGTAGTGCCTCATATGTCCCCCTTTTTTTAGGATTCTACTTCGCACATGTATAAAATGAACCCTGACACATTTCGAACAGGAGAGATTAAAAACGAAAGACTTTTAAGCATATCTGACTTTTGTTAGTGCTACAGCCATATTGATACTGATAGTGTGAGTCTTGCCATGTAAAGAGTACCCCCAGGTAAAGAGAAAATTGAGTAATTTTAACATTATTTTCACTCAAATGAAGCAGCAAACAAATAATCCACAACAGCTCAAGCATTGACCTCTTTTCCAGAAAACCCACAACTTTATATATTTGCTTATACAATTACTGATATTATGCATATCTTGAACAAGTCTGCAAGTTGGTACATTTCTTTCGAGTTGTCAGGTCTACTGGCTGAGTACCCAATCTCAACACTAACCATTGTATTTATGCATGTTACGTACATTTCTACAAAAAGTTTTCAGAAATTTTAAAGAAAGTTCTGGTAAAGTGGCTCCCTGTCATACCTGTTAACCCTCCCCCTTTTCGCGGGAGTCTCCCGCGTAAGAGCCTTATCTCCCGCATGGACTGGGTCTCATGCGCGGGAGACATTAATCTCCCGCACACACCTTTTCCTCCCGCACGATATCCCCCCAACAAAAAAATCAAGTACAATAAAATCTTGACCTACATTTTGCGATCAATATTTCTGGAAATTCCCCATTTGGAACTCCCGCGCTGATGAAAAACGCCGAGAGATACGAATGTAAATGATATCCGGTTATTGATCTGTTTGACACCTTTACAGGTAAATTGGGTCATGGAGATTAATTAAGGTGTTGATGATTATACAACAATTATCCACTGATTGACAGTTAATTGGGGATAAGGAAGTGGGTTTGTGGCACACGCTTAGATGATTAGAAGTGTGATAGCGGCAATTAAAAATAGTTATAAACCGTTGTGCAAACAGGAGTCGGACAACCTTAGATGCCGAGGAAAACTTCTTATTTCGATCAAACGTGCAATGAATTCATCTCGGATTGAGTTGTTATGGCTTGTTTGGGACCAAAGCCGATCAAAGTATTATTTAAGGACTAAGTTCCAGGATGGAATTGATAAACCACAAAAATGCCAAAACGTATGCTATCACCCAACGCACCAGCAGCAAAGTGACTTTTTAATTTTAGTGCTCTATGACTTTATTGTTCAGAGCATTCTGTATTCATTGTTATTGCTTTGTTATAACCTTATGATTATGAATGATTATGAATAAATTATAAATACAGTTTTTATCCTTCATTCATCATATGAAACACTACTAATAAGACAGAAATGTAAACAATATATATTGAAATGGGATGCAGTTGGTTCAATACTGAAACAAACAAAAAGAAAACATCAATTAACAATAAAAACATGCACCAAATATGTCGATAAAAAATCTCCAGTTATGAGACCAAATCTCCAGCCAAAAATTTACAAATCTCCAGTTGTAGCACACCAACTCTATCACATGTATGCAATTACAAGGTACAATTTTGTGCGCTTAAAGGCGACGCACAAGATCTCCCCCTTAGAAGAGTTGGTAGGGGGGAAGATCTCCCCCCTAGCAGTTCCCAGAGGTTAACAGGTATGAATCATCCCAAGGATTTACATGATTTAAATATTAGATCATGTGGATTGTGCTTCGCTGACATTACAGGTAGCACCTGTCTCATATTATTGTTTATCAAAAATTTTTGGACTTCGTCCCAAGTTAGGTAACACCTATTATCATATTATCTAGGTGTAATGTTGGATAGTCTCTCCTGTTTATTTACATCCATATCATATCTTAATATGAGACAGGCAACCTGTTTGAAGGACGAAGTCCTAAAATTTCAATAATACGATGATCCGTACACGTTAGCCTCACCGGACGCAATTACGAACAATTTCGATGATATTGACCGTGGCATTTGATAATAATTTATAAATTTGACCAAATTGATGAAGCTGATTGCATGTTCATATTTAAGATTAAACACCAATATTCCTTTTGAATCATAGCCCATATATTATTCAATGCATTGTTACGGGTTTTAACTTAGAACAGATGTTCATGACCCCGTTCTAGTCACTCTGTGACCTAGATCCGGACACAATTTCGAACGACATCATAATAACCTTTCTAGTGTAAATTTAATGACAACTGTTAAAATTGAAAGAGCATTCATTCATTTACGTTCACATATCTATTTGTATATAATACACATGACATAAAAACCTTTCCTTTATTCATACCATAAATGTGTGCCAGTTTGCATTCGGAATTCCTTGGACTCTTCAATGTATAAGGTATATCACGGATTTTGACATTTTGGGATAGATCAAGGTAAGGAAAATGTATTATATTGACTGTTTTTGTTTTAATTTCAATGTGTTCTACATAGGCATAGAACCAGGAGATCGGCATATTCTTTCCAATTACAGGCATAAGATAACAAAATATGCGTACCTCAATGAATTTTAGCGATAGATTCCAAGTGCAATTGTCGATCGTTTTCTGTTTACAAATATGAAAACCCGTCGTCTGCAACATTCAACAACTGCGCATGAATAATTTTCTCCCAAAACACGAGTAATTTAGCGGGGTATCTATTTATAAAAGCATTTTTTAATTCATGTTTTGAAGGAACAATTAGGGGACATACTTTTTATTTCGTTCATAATTGCTAATCTCGTTGAGATTAGGATTCCGAAGAAATGTTCTGTCTGTATCTTCATCCTATGAATACAGACAGAAAATTTCTTCGGAATCCTAATCTCAACGAGATTACATAATTGCGTCCGGTGAGGCTATTATCTTTTATTTTGAATGAATTGTGTAGCCGATTTGTTATGGCGTTCATTTTACCTACGCCGCTCTTCCTGTCGGGAGTTTCGTAGAATGAGATTTTTTAATTATAATTTTATTAAAAGTTTATTTCGATTTTGCCTACAGTAAATAATCAAAGAATTGGGAATTTTTCATTGAAATAGATTTCTTTTGCGTTTCTTAATTATCAATTGATCTATTTTTTAAACTTCCGGTGAGCAGATTTTTGGCTATCAATATACATGTGTAGAAGGAAAAATCGGACAGCTTACCGTTAGAATGACTTCGTCCTTTACTATAAGCTATCACTTCACTTTAATTTGTATCTAAGTGTAATGTTGGATAGTCTCTCCTGTTTATTTACATCCATATCATTTCTTACTATAAGCTATCACTTCACTTTAATTTGTATCTAAGTGTAACATTGGATATTCTTCCGTTTTGATGGGTTTTCTATGTAAGACAAGCCATAAAGACAGCTGCGCGTGACCTTGTCTTTGTCAGCCAATCAAATCGGCCGAGTAATATGAGACAGGCAACCTGTTTGAAGGACGAAGTCCTAAAATTACAATAATACGATGATCCGTACACGTTAGCCTCACCGCCGCGGACGCAATTACGAACAATTTCGATGATATTGACCGTAACATTTGATGATAAATTTGACCAAATTGATGAAGCTGATTGCATGTTCATATTTCAGATTAAACACCAATATTCCTTTTGAATCATAGCCCATATATTATTCAATGCATTGTTATCGTCACGGTATGTGTTTTCGTTTTATCCATTTTATTTTGATTTCCACAGCGCACGCATTATTTTTGACGTGTCTTCCGGTTTCTATTTATGGAACATAAACAAGACTACAGCGTGACATCTGTAAAAGATGTTAAAGTTTGCTTTTAAAGACGTAAGTACCAAGAACAGTGAACCTACCTACTGAACCATACTTTTTGTAATGCTAAAAATTTACTTCTTTATAAAGTAGCTGGAAAAAAATCCAGAAGGGCTATAAAAAATTTAACTATGTCATCTGCCTCTCAGACACCGGCTCTTCCTGTCATGTAACTGTCATGGGGTCACTGATCGTACTTGTAAACAAAAGAGCTGACTGAAATGTGCCCGTTTCTTATATAATAAAATACATGTCACTTTGCAGTGCATTGTGGTTTCAGCACTAAAAAAAACATCAAAAGTAAACACAATTTTGAAAGTGGTAATTTTCAAACATTCTGTTATTTTATTTAGATGTAGTATGATTTGGTAGATGGCCAGAACCATGAAATTTTAAAACCAGCCATTTCCGGATTATATATTCGTTTCCATCCCGTATATCGGCCTTGTTTTTACTTCACACGAAAACAGCAATCGTAACTACTCGGCCATTCTCGCTACCCTGCAAATAACCTCGTATGCATTAGGCGTATAAATCGCACTACTTTTTACATGTCAGTTACATGAAAGTTTGATAAAGTTATATGTTAAGCAATTTTCTATATTTCAATTAAAGTTTTAATTAGTTTTGCATGATTAGATTTTACTTAGTATGTCTTCCATATTGGATTTTCGTGGACTATATTTTTGTGCGGCTTAACTTAACTTAACTTCCGGCAAACAATTTAAGAAGAATTTCTACTATGTACGTACGAGGTTATTTGCAGGGTAGCGAGAATGGCCGAGTAGTTACGATTGACGAAAACAGATGACGCCATTTTACTGACAACAAAAGTTGCCAGATAATCAAGAGTATATTAAAATACAAGAATGGCTTTAAAAACAATCTTATGTACAAAGAAATATTTAACTAGCCATTCTTTGAAAATTCCAATCGTCATATGAATGAAGGGTTAACACTGTTAATCGCTATATCTGAAAATCGATAATAGCACGAAAACCGATAACACGATGCTACGGGTTTTAACTTAGAACAGATTTTCATGACCCCGTTCTAGTCACTCTGTGACCTAGATCCGGACACAATTTCGAACGAAATCATAATAACCTTTCTAGTGTAAATTATTTAATGACAACTGTTAAAATTGAAAGAGCATTCATTCATTTACGTTCACATATCCATTTGTATATAATACACATGACATAAAAACCTTTCCTTTATTCATACCATAAATGTGTGCCAGTTTGCATTCGGAATTCCTTGGACTCTTCAATGAATAAGGTACATCACGGATTTTGACATTTTGGGATAGATCAAGGTAAGGAAAATGTATTATATTGACTGTTTTTGTTTTAATTTCAATGTGTTCTACATATGTATTGAACCAGGAGATCATATTCTTTCCAATTACAGGCATAAGATAACAAAATATGCGTACCTCAATGAATTTTAGCGATAGATTCTAAGTGGAATTGTCGATCGTTTTCTGTTTACAAATATGAAAACCCGTCGTCTGCAACATTCAACAACTACGCATGAATAATTTTCTCCCAAAACACGAGTAATTTAGCGGGGTATCTATTTATAAAAGCATTTTTTTAATTCATGTTTTGAAGGAACAATTAGGGGACATACTTTTTATTTCGTTCGTAATTGCGTCCGGTGAGGCTATTATCTTTTATTTTGAATGAATTGTGTAGTCTGGTACCCGTGACCCCTCGGATTTTTTTGTTTGATATCGGGGTCAGGTAACGGCTGAATCCATGTTTTTAATGGCGGCCGCCATAGCGTACAGATATTCCCATCTCAGCAAAGGAAATGATGCACAGCATTGAATGAAAGCGTGTCTTAAGTGGGTAATTGGCACAGTTCAGATCAGATACATTTGTTTGTCCCTTTTAGTTATTTTAGAGGTTGAAGACATCACGCGGAAATGTACTTTTGGTCACATTACACAAAAAAAAAAAAAGGGGGGGGGGGGGGGGGGTGTTATCACGACACACCATCTCCAGCGCTCCATTTCTCCAATCTAAACAATGTCTGAACCCGAAAATGTTTTTAAAACAAATAAAAACATATTGAAATATCCTCCCAATGTAACCAAACTGTATGACACGTCTGTTTTATCTCAATAATTACTACCTTGTCAATGTACTTAGGAAAGTACAACTTCACAACTTGTCTCCATTGTCTTAACTTGTATATGTGCCCCACAATAATGTGTGCAATCCTTTACATCTATTATTGGTTGCAGTATGATATAAAGAAGGAAAATGTCAAAAATAAATATCTTCTACAGTAAAAAAAAGTTACAAGGTACTAGGTGTCACAAATCGGTGCATGACTCATTGTCCTATAAAATGAGTTTGTCCAACACCCAAGCTTTTCTTGAGTGATAGACAGGGTACACCGCTTCCATATTTAGGCCCTGTTCCTCTCTGATAGAAGTAAAAGGAGATATGGGGTAAATGTCGATGAGAAAACGACCCATAACCATCGGAATTAATACTGCAATCAAATACAAAAATGAGGCTAATGACAGCAGTTTTAATTGATGAACATGTTCATGAAAAGGTATTTAATGACAGAATTGCTGAGCTGCTTGCCTTATTTGTGATCAAAGAAAGTGCATTATACTTTGAGGGGCTACTATTATTTTAATTTGCATATTTCTTTTTTATTTTGCTTGCTTTTAATTAATTTGTTTTTGTTTTATGTTTTGCTTTGCAGTTAGCACAATCCAGTTTGATGTTTGGATCTTAGATACATGCTATGACAATAGTTTCATGCTTATGATACTTGCTTCTGTTTATTTGCAATTACATTTGTATGGTCCTATTGTCAATAAAAGTCATCAGAAAAAGGAAATTCTTATTCAAACCTAGTTAACACAGCCTGATGAGGATACCAACATGAATGAACCACTCATTGAAGTTTTAAGGTGAAATTCAGCACAGGATAGAGGATATAAACATAATAAAGGACTTCAATCAATTCTGTAAACTTTGAATCAATGTTCTTGCTTATTCAAAGTGACCGACATACTGTAAATTCAGAAATTATTGAGATGTTTCATTATTGCGGAAAATGCAACTGAACTTAAAACTCGTATTTTAGAAGCATTTGTATCATTTTGCACTAGAGATCTTTGAGTTTTGCATTAATTAAAAATCGCAATCCGGGCTGATTAAATTTTCTTAGATCGCAGTAATAAATGAACGCATTAATTTCCGATTTTACAGTATATCATCATGAATTACATGGATGTAGTGTTGATTGACATTTCGTAATGAATACTGCTTAAGCAGGTGCTATGACCTGTCTTGAACTAAATATGAAGTATGATGATTTCCTCATTGTCAAAGACCTCATGTTGACTGCAAGATGAAAAATAACAATTATATCATTGTTCTATTGCTTTGTTTTACTCATTATAAATTGGGGATTTTGCCTCATGTACATTTACTCTATATCCTTTCATTGTGTACTTGTTACAATATCTCCGTAGCAAACCTCATTGACAAGGAGAGTATTACATTGTATGTGTGAATGTATGAAAATAGGATACATGTATTTATGATATTTTATGCATTGTACATGTATGTGTTATTTGGTTGTCATAATAATAAATAAAGAAACTAATAATAGAAACTCAGCACAATTAGCAAATAACAAATAAAGTATTGCCAAAAAAACATAGCACATTGAAAGTTTACTATATCCTATTCCCTTTTTATACGACCCCAAAACAATTTTTGAGGTTGTAAAATGGTATGGCATTGTCATTGTTATCGTCTGTAGAAATTTAGTTTCTGTATGATAACTTCAGTTTTAGTTGACTATTAAACCCTTATGCAATTTTTACTCAATGTTCCTTTTTAGAAACTTAATGTTTTCAAACTTTGAAAAGTGTCTTATAGATACACCCTTCTCCTTAAAGCCAAATGGCATTCAAGGAAAGCATGAAATAAAGGTCAAGGTCACCTAATAATCAGTATTTCAATGTCCAATGTTTAATACAAAGTTTAACCAAATTAACCAAGAATGTGGATAATTAGATGATGAATGTTAGAAATATGACCATCCTTTTCAACCAAATACTATTTCTTGAAGCTGAGAAAAAGATCTAACCATGCAACAGAGAGAGCGAAATTGGCACAATTCTTAGCTGTACTGTCCAAGTGTTATTCCTTAACTCATGTTGAGTATTTAAAGTAATCAGGATATTTAATGTAAATAAAGAAGATTAACTGATATACATTTTTATGCTGAATCCACCTTAAATCTAGGCTATAAATATTACAATGTATATCTTTCAACATATTTTAATTAAAATATAGAATTGATTGAAGTCCTTTATATCCACTATCCTGTGCTGAATTTCACCTTAAAACTTCAATGAGTGGTTCATTCATGTTGGTATCCTCATCAGGCTGTGTTAACTAGGTTTGAATAAGAATTTCCTTTTTCTGATGACTTTTATTGACAATAGGACCATACAAATGTAATTGCAAATAAACAGAAGCAAGTATCATAAGCATGAAACTATTGTCATAGCATGTATCTAAGATCCAAACATCAAACTGGATTGTGCTAACTGCAAAGCAAAACATAAAACAAAAACAAATTAATTAAAAGCAAGCAAAATAAAAAAGAAATATGCAAATTAAAATAATAGTAGCCCCTCAAAGTATAATGCACTTTCTTTGATCACAAATAAGGCAAGCAGCTCAGCAATTCTGTCATTAAATACCTTTTCATGAACATGTTCATCAATTAAAACTGCTGTCATTAGCCTCATTTTTGTATTTGATTGCAGTATTAATTCCGATGGTTATGGGTCGTTTTCTCATCGACATTTACCCCATATCTCCTTTTACTTCTATCAGAGAGGAACAGGGCCTAAATATGGAAGCGGTGTACCCTGTCTATCACTCAAGAAAAGCTTGGGTGTTGGACAAACTCATTTTATAGGACAATGAGTCATGCACCGATTTGTGACACCTAGTACCTTGTAACTTTTTTTTACTGTAGAAGATATTTATTTTTGACATTTTCCTTCTTTATATCATACTGCAACCAATAATAGATGTAAAGGATTGCACACATTATTGTGGGGCACATGTACAAGTTAAGACAATGGAGACAAGTTGTGAAGTTGTACTTTCCTAAGTACATTGACAAGGTAGTAATTATTGAGATAAAACAGACGTGTTATACAGTTTGGTTACACTGGGAGGATATTTCAATATGTTTTTATTTGTTTTAAAAACATTTTCGGGTTCAGATATTGTTTAGATTGGAGAAATGGAGCGCTGGAGATGGTGTGTCGTGATAACCCCCCCCCCCCTTTTTTTTTTGTGTAATGTGACCAAAAGTACATTTCCGCGTGATGTCTTCAACCTCTAAAATAACTAAACGGGACAAACAAATGTATCTGATCTGAACTGTGCCAATTACCCACTTAAGACACGCTTTCATTCAATGCTGTGCATCATTTCCTTTGCTGAGATGGGAATATCTGTACGCTATGGCGGCCGCCATTAAAAACATGGATTCAGCCGTTACCTGACCCCGATATCAAACAAAAAAATCCGAGGGGTCACGGGTACCAGACTATGAATTGTGTAGCCGATTTGTTATGGCGTTCATTTTATCTACGCCGCTCTTCCATCGGGAGTTTCGTAGAAAAAGATTTTTTTATTCGAATTTTATTAAAAGTTTATTTCGATTTTGCATAGAGTAAATAATCAAAGAATTGGGAATTTTTCATTGAAACAGATTTCTTTTGCGTTTCTAAATTATCAATTGATCTATTTTTTAAACTTCCGGTGAGCAGATTTTTGGCTATCAATATAGAAGGAAAAATCGGACAGCTTACCGTTAGAAGGACTTCGTCCTTTAATATGAGACAGGCAACCTGTTTGAAGGACGAAGTCCTAAAATTTCAATAATACGATGATCCGTACACGTTAGCCTCACCGCCACCGGACGCAATTACGAACAATTTCGATGATGTTGACCGTGGCATTTGATAATAATTTATAAATTTGACCAAATTGATGAAGCTGATTGCATGTTCATATTTCAGATTAAACACCAATATTCCTTTTGTATCATAGCCCATATATTATTCAATGCATTGTTACGGGTTTTAACTTGGAACAGATTTTCATGACCCCGTTCTAGTCACTCTGTGACTTAGATCCGGACACAATTTCGAACGACATCATAATAACCTTTCTAGTGTAAATTATTTAATGACAACTGTTAAAATTGAAAGAGCATTCATTCATTTACGTTCACATATCTATTTGTATATAATGCACATGAAATTATTCTTTTATAATATTGTAAAGACTTGCATTACATTTTGACACTGCAGATTAAATTAAGAGAGTAAAAAACACTTGCTAGTATTCAATAAACAAGGTAACTTGTTTATCTTCTATTCAAAACAGGGTAACCTGTTTTCATTATCCATTAGGGAAGCTATTGAGGTAAATACTAACATCGTCATAACCACGCACAATATACAAAAATAAGGCAACTTGTTTATATTATTAAAAACAGGGCTGGCCTGTTTGTAGAGAAAAATTAGAGGGAAAAATTTATGTACTCACTTTAAATAAACAAGGTAACTTGTTTATAAATCCAAAACAGGGTAAACCTGTTTGAATGATAGGGGCAAGTATTCCAAAAGCGGAATAAAGAGAAAAAGAAAAAAAATGGCATCAAACTTTATGAGTTCTACTCCATTACCAAGAAGGGAACTAAAAAGACAAAGAGTAGGTAGCAATTCATGTCCAAAATGTGAAGCAACGATATCAGATAAGAGCCTAGCAGTAACATGTGGTATATGTCAGCTAGATTTTTGCCTTGATTGTAGCAAAGTTTCAAAACAAATGGCGCTAGCATTATCAGAAGACACGTTACAAAATATTATGTGGACATGCAATTCTTGTAAACAAAATTTCCCTAGTCTCACAGGTATATCAGCTCAATTAAAATCTATAGAGGACACAACATACAAAAGATTAAGCAAACTAGAAGATGATGTTCATGACATGAAAACAGGTTTAGATGAAAAGATAAGAGGTGAGGTGAAAACTATAAAACCTTCTCTAATAGAAGAAATTAAACAAGACATTAAAAGTACTTTACAAGATGATGTTAGAATGGTAGTACGTGAGATAGAAGACCAAAAAACAAGAGCTAAGAACTTGATATTCTTCAACGTGCCAGAGAGTGAAGACAAAAATAACATTGTACGAAACGAGTACGACCATTCACTAATAAATGAAGTATGTTCACTTATAAAAATACAAGAACCAGATATTAAAATTGCTTTCAGGCTCGGTAAGCAAATAATGAAACCAAGGCCACTTAAAATTGTCTTCAATAACAAAAAACATCGAAAAGATATTCTGGATAATGCTTACAACATGAAGAATATACCTGTATCAAATAAACTTTCTAAAGTAATAATTGCTAAAGATCTTACTATTCAACAACGTGACCAAAACAAGAAAAAAAGAGAATTGAAGAATAAAAATAACAAACAATCGCTTCAGAAAACAAAAGCTAGTGAAATGAAAACCATACAGGAAGAAGTAGACGATATGGAGATTCAAAATTGTCAAGACACAGACCAAGACTACTACACTCAGGGCACTATACTACATGCACCAACAAATGACTCTCACCAAAGTATAGGCCCACTGAGCTGCAATAAACCTTTAGAAAGGTCCAAAATGCATCTTTCATTTTCAAATGTTGGTGATGAAACATTAATTGGTGGTTTCAACATAGACCAAAGAGAATCAGTAGTTGGTCAATCAGACCAACATACTAAACATACATAGGAAAACAGTTTTAGAATTTTAACATACACTGTACATAGAGAGCACTTGAAAATTTTATATTCAAATGTGGATACTTTTATGAACAAGAAGGATGAATTGCTAAATTTGATAAATGACAAAGATTATGACGTCATTGCACTGACAGAAATTTACCCCAAAAACATAGTTGATTCTAATGTAAGTGACATTGAATGGAAAATAAAGGGTTATAAGGAGTTTATTTCCCCGAGTGATATTGCCACTAGGAGAGGTCTTGTATATGTAAAAGAGGAAATAGATACAATTGAAATCGAAAGTAAGAAATTCAAACATGTAGAATATATACAATTAGGAATAAATCTGAATAAGGACATAAAACTCTTAATCTCTTGTATTTATAGAAGTCCAAATAGTATGGATATAGAATGCATAGAGGAAATGCGAGAGATATTAACCAATTCTAAGATTAGAAACATAAAATATGGTTATCTTGTATATATGGGCGATTTCAACTTTAAGGAAATAGATTGGGAAAGAAACTCAACAAATGTGGGATCTAATCATCTGACAACTAAATTCCTAGAAATGGTAAGAGACACTTATCTGTCGCAACATGTTACAAAAGAGACAAGATGCAGGGGAGATAACCAACCAAGTCGTCTAGACTTAATTTTCAGGAATGAAGAGGGTATGATTGACACTATTGAACATAATGCTCCGCTAGGAAATAGTGATCATGAAACTTTAGAATTCAATTTCAGATTCGGGATAAAGCAGAAAAAGCATTACCAAAATAAATTATGTTGGTTCAAAGGGAACTATGAAAAAATCAACGCACAATTGAACAAAATAGATTGGAACTTAAAATTGGCCCAAGGAGATATCAATAATCTGTGGCAAAGATTTGCAGATGAATTAAAAATAATATATGAAGAAAACATACCAGAGAGCAAATCAATGTCCAGAAAATATGATACACCTTGGATAAACGAAGAAAGTAAGATTGCACTTGTAAAAAAGAGAAAGCTTTGGAAGAAATACAGGTACAATAAAAATCCACAAAATAAAACAAAATATGAAGAAGCAAGAACTGATGCTAACAGGTTAGTCAGGAAAGCAAAATATGAATACGAACGCACAATAGCGATCAATATGAAAGAGGACAACAAAATCTTTTGGAAATTTATAAAATCAAAAACTAAGGCTAAGGAGAGCATACCATGTATTT